>OX639996.1:18627097-19990297 GCA_951828415.1 Anomoia purmunda
GCGCCAGGCGGAAAAACATAGCGAACTGTTGGACATGATCGGAGAGACCCAGTTTCCGATCTATGCTTATAGTATATTTCGTGTTCTGGGTCTTCCGCTACTTAGACGGATGGAAATACCTAGTTTACATCCCGAGGTTTTCTACCTAATTGCCAGAATTCTGCAGTGATCAGTAAAGCGTCTGAAGGAAAATGATTGCAGTAAGTTAAAATAACAGTAAAACACAACCATTATTATTTATTACTACAATAACTACAACGACAACAACATTGGACTTTGTGCACGGTGTACTGAATACTGAAGGTGACGCCTTTAGAAGTACCGCTACTTTGGTTTTGCCAGGTTTGACAATTCTCAACTTCAACTAGACAAAGCTTTTTTCACAAATTAAGAAAAAGAGACACTTTTTTTTAGTATTTTGCGAATTTATTTATTAAATGTCTGCCTATAAATTCATACTTTTACACTTTAGAACAATTAGAACACGTTTTTCAATGAAATATTGGAAGTTGTTCAATTTTCTCTCTCCCGTATTCTTGTTTACTAAAGGCGAGATCTGTCATTTCACCGCGGGAAGGCGCAATCTTGTATTCTATCATTCTTGGACTTTGTGGATTTCTCGTTTGGAATACACCCCGAAGGAGTCTAAAGTGAGTCTGTCGAACGAGATCCAAAGGATGATGTACATATATAATCCGATGTATAAATTACTTGATCAGCATGGAGTGAAAGATTAGTACGGGGATGACAAGTAATACGGGTGCAGTAGTACGATTGTTCTTATGCACATATGTATGTATGTATGTATGTACATATGTTTGTACATATGTATCTGAATTTGCCAACATATTTAGTCATTTCTTTGGCAATGGTATACACCAGTACGAAGGAAAATAATAAATATCTAAAATTCAATACAGTGGGGTGACGTTCGAATGTAGCACACTAAATCAAATGCAAACGACGACTAAACTT
The DNA here is from genome assembly GCA_951828415.1 of Anomoia purmunda. Taxonomy (NCBI): domain Eukaryota; kingdom Metazoa; phylum Arthropoda; class Insecta; order Diptera; family Tephritidae; genus Anomoia; species Anomoia purmunda. The sequence goes on from OX639996.1 coordinate 18,628,073, forward strand.
GAAGAAGAAGCAATGACAACAAAATGAAGAATAGCAATTCGTTTAGTGGAAAATATCGAATAGGTACATGAATGTACTCATATGTAGGTACATATGTATGTTTGTAGAGGAAAAAGTGGGGACAAGAGTGATACATATTGCATATCACAAATGGCGTTATGCTATGGAATGTGGGATGGAAAGACCATGAAGATGCAAGTATTACAAAAAATGCATTTAGTACATTTATATTTGCAGCTGTGTTCACGTAAATAGTGGCAAAATGTATTAACAATTTTGTATGATTTTTTTTTTTTTAATTTTACTTATTTTTTATATAAAGCTACATAATTCTATAACAATAAACCTACATATAAGTCGAAGATTCGAAATTTCGCTTATTTTAATTAGAATTGAAATGTTTGTACTTTAAATGGACTGTTTCGTTGGTTGAGTTATCAAACATTCCCGTCTATGTTTGGCAAATTTGTTTTGTGAAACACACTGTACCTGCAATCGTAGTCAAAATAATACATGTATGTGCAATAGTTTTACAATTTTTGAGTACTTTTTATTGCTTTTATATATGTACAAAAATCCATACAAAGTCAATTTTAAATTTTGTGCCAAAATTTATGAAAAGCAAAAAATTTGCATCAAAGTTTCTTAGTTTTTATGCAGAAATTTTAGAAAATAGTCGAATACGCAACTTATGTATATCCCATTAAGTTTTATAGGTGGGCTTATTTTGCATCAAACAAAAGGAGTATTGATCTACTCGTTCCCACGACTGTTGGTTCAACGATTCCGGAATCACCCGGATTTATATCCGGCCAAGGAATGTCACTTCAGCAGTATTGATCTACTTTATTTAAGTATTTTGGATATGCGTTAATATTGTAAATTTTTAGCATTCTACTACAAAATCCATACAAATCTATATTTAGGTTTACGCAAAAAATAAAACGATCAAAAAAATTTTCATAAACATTAAACAGATTTTTTTTAGAAAAATATCGAAAATGCAGTTTTGTAGCCAATTGAATTACCGTGCAAAAAGTGCAAGTTTGAAGAACCTGCAAATTACCGTTGATTTTTTACCTTTCTTTCTGTCGATGTTGGGAGTTTTCTTTCATATAAAAAAAACTCGAGTACTCGTATAGTTATGATACGTCCTAAATTAACAATTGGCCAATGAAAAACTGCCGATAAAGAATTATTATTAATTTGCATATTCGTAATTTCATTTAGAACTAGCTAATAACTTAACAAGTGGCATTAAAACAAAAAAGACACAATTGAATATTTATGTATTTTTACCGAAAAGAGGTAAAATTTAATGGACTACAAACTTGCATACTTTAAATATATTTGAAAATCCGGCATGAAAAGTTTACGTTTTTCTAATTTTTAAGATTTGTTTTTAAATTTTCTAAAAAGTTTGAAACAAGGCGAATTTATAGAAGGTGATGGCATAAGAGCAGGTGATTTGATTTTTTTTTATTCACCTACGTGTATTTTGTTTTTGCTTTTGCGTATGAGCTTTCAAAAGCCGTAAAAGCAAAAACAAAATGTATTTAAATTTTGCCGACTCTTACGCAGGAACAAAACCAAAATACATAGGAATTTTGTTGTTGTATTTATAACACCACCTTGTATGGATTCGCCTTGGTTTGAAACCTCTGTTTATATGGTTTATACGGGAGAGGTACTAAATTCTGCTTTTCAAAATTCTTTTGGATGAAAATTCTGTAAAAATCAAAAAAAAAATTCTGTCCAGCCTAAATTCTTTTGGTTCAATATTCTGTATTTAAAATTCTGTATGATCAAAATGATGGAGAACTGAAATTCTGTATATTAAAATTCTGGAATCAAAATTATTTGCGATCAAAATGCTGTAAAAATATAACCAAATAAGCAGATAACCTGATAAGCACGCTTACCTGAATAGCACATTTATTTTATGAATAATGGAATTCCGATTTTATAGAATCAATGGAATATATACATACGTCAATTAAAGAAAAATTCAAAAATTCATTCAAAACAAAAGTTATTACATTATAATGGCGAAACAATTATTATATTATTAAATCTTTAGCAATTCGCTTTAGAAAAGAAACATGCCTTAATATAAGCCTTTTTTTTGTTATTCTTTTAATTCTGTTGTTTGCTTTTACAGCCTTCTTCGTTTGACTAATTTTGTGAACATTTTGAAATTTCTGAAGCTATAAATACATACAAACATATGTACATTTGCTTTATGTAAATCTGTTTTGATAATATAAGAAACCATATGGGTCAAGACAAGTCATGTATTGGCAGTATTTTGTTTTGCAAAACTCTGTGTTGAAAAACCGGAAGAGCATATGGATAAATAAAAAAAGTGCGCACTTTTTTTATTTATCCATATGCTCTTCCGGTTTTTCAATACAGAGTTTTGCAAAACAAAATACTGCCAATACATAATTTTGATTTACAGAATTTAAAATTACAGTGTTCCGCAATACAGAATTTTAACAATACAGAATTTTGAATTACAGATTTTTGAATACAGAATATTGAATACAGAATTTTAAATACAGAATTTTGAACCAAAATCATATTGTACCCAACCCGGTTTATACATACATATATTTGTTGTTTTTTTGATAATGAAGAATTTTTGAAGCTTCAAATCAAAATAATTTTTGTTATTTTTCGGAAAAGAAATTATTTATATCTTAGAGCTGCTATAGTTCTGCAAAATATTCAATGAATTCCTATCATAGTCTGAACGCGGTCATTGGCTTATGCTGATTTTGTTAACTTCAAAACTGTTTAAAGAGGTAATTTTTTTCTTTATCTATGGTAGAATGGCAGAAAATTTACCATTTAACTATAAAGAAATGATGGGTTAAATAGTTTTGTTTAAATCTAAGTCAATTCCTGACCTAATCTAGCGATGTGCAAAAAAAATTTATCAATTCAACCGGTAAGAACTGAGTGAGGTAGCCTGTTTTCCTTCTAGAGTGTCTTAAAGACCTACACGATGTCAGTCTATTGTGCGTCGTACGTCGGTATTTATTTTTTGTTGTTCGATCATTCTTTTGAAGTGGATATGTACATACATATGTACATATGTATGTATGTATGTATATAGTAGCAAGTAAAAACTAAAAATGTAATTTATAAATAATTATTTTTTTATTAAAAACATAAATGCTTATGTAGGCATATACATACGAATTCATTATTTTAAGAGATAATTTGAAACATTACGGCAAATTTTTTATGCAATTAAGTTAAAATGTTTCTGCCCCCTACTATTGCAATGCACACCGACGTGCATTTACATACATATTAAAAGTTTCGAGAAGGCAATATTCTCCCAAATTAAACTACATGTTGTTACAACAAAAAAATTTTAAAAAAACAAGGAGGTCTTTGGAAAAATCATTAATGCTGTGATGACTGCAAAGGAAGCAACTGCTGTTTTTTTCTAAACTTTCATATACAAATGAAAATAGGAAATACAAACCCCATAGATATTCCATTTTGTGCGATAATTGGAAACTTCAGAACGGCTAACACTTGGCTTATTTATGGCTTTACCGTTACTGCGGAGCTGGCTGTGTGGTCGCACGCACTTACGCACTAGGCGTACGTTTAAGTGCGCGCTTTATTAAATGAGAACACTAAATATAGTCACTTAATTTATATTATTTGCTATTCCCATTCAAAGTGACTCGTTTTTATTTTTTTTCTATTTTATACTCGCTGATTTAGAAATTTCACTTCAACTAATTCATCTTGGTAATCTGACGACTGACAGCCACCGCCTTCATCGAGCTGTCGGCGTCCAAGACTTCCGTTTTCCGTTTACCCTTTAGTCGTTATTTTAACCTTTTCCGCTTGATCGGCAAAAATTCGGTCGTTGTTGTTGTCGTCGTCGTCGTCGTCGGCGTCACTGTCGGGGCTAGAGCAGTCAAAACGCTGCCGCCGCAAATGCGAGCGTTTTGAATGACTTAATTCTACCTCTCTTTTATTCAATCGCTGTATCTCTTCTTGTCGCCTATCCTTTGAATTTATCACCTTTGCCAACTTTTATCTTAGTTTCTGTACGTGGTCGCTTTCGTCGTTTCTCCTTTTCTTTCTACCCACAATATTGCTGATTTTCAACGTAGTATGTTTTTAAATTTTCTTCTATTCATGTTGCATATGTAGTACGTATTATATTTGTTTTTATTAATTTTTCCACAAAATATAGTTTAGTCAAAAGCACCCAATGCAAATGGCTGTCTAAGACCAAATATTGAGCAGTAACCGAATATCTTCATATTTCTTTCATACAAAATTTCTTTTTTCTTCTCTACATAGCCTTGCTGTGATGTAGCTACCACTTTTTTCACTTCACCAATTCAGATTTCAATCAATTATCCATACGTTTTTTTCGCATGGATTTACAGCACAATTTATTATGGTATTAATATATTTTTATATGTATGCACTTTGTTAACAATTCCACAAGAAATTCAGATGAAATATTCTATTAATTTCTGCCACAAATTAGTGAATAAAATTTTTTTTTGACATATCATTAAATAAGTCAGTCGCCGTTTAACTTTCGCCCCGTTTCAATACTCACATATTCCACAATGACGGAACGGCCAAACAGAGAACGAAAAGCAACTTTGCTAATGTTGCTGAAACGCCTTGCGAATGAAATAAATTAGAGTTGCCAAACTCAAGTTCTCAAAAACATGTGCACTTCAGGGTTGCTTGGAAGAAACTCCACACACCCACATATTGAAAAGTACACAAAAAAAAAAAAAATTGGGAAAACCCCCAAATATCGAGAGCGCACTCACTATGCACAATGCGATCTGCCGCTAAACGACCACGATATCACAAAAGGTATAGTAGCTATCACTATGCTGAGAAAAAGGTTGAGTAGCTATCTCGCTTGAAACTATCCCAAATGTTATAACAACGGTAGTGGCATTGTTCGTTGTGGGCTTAGGTAAAAATATTGATCAAAACAAAGACGTCAGTCAGGTAGAAGGAATACAGCATTCTGCTTTTTAAGTTAACTGCAGTGCAACGATTGATTTGCGTATTTAAAGCTAAGTTTATCATGTTTAGCGTATTTTTAGAGCCTACCTAAGAAAACTAAGATTAGTTTGGACTTCTCACAAAAAAATTCCCTTTAATTAATGTTTTCCATGTCATGTCATTTTTCAACCAATTCCTCCCCCGTCCTTCGGTTTTACAGAGTAAACTAATATTAATTAATGTTGTCCATGTCATGTAATTTTTCAGCCAATTCCTCTCCTGTCCTTCGATTTTTCAATAAATACTTGCAATAAGTCATATTTAAAGACTTAATAAATAATCGATATTTCTTGAGTTTTATTTATCGCTCAGAAAATTAATTTTAATTTGTGTGAAAAGTCCACAAATAACGATTAAAAATTAATTTTTAAAAAGAAAAAATTACGGTCTCTACTAAATATGCATGAATAATTAAAAGCATTCAGGTATATGCTTTAGTTTGATTTGAAATCAAAGAGCCTAATTACATATACTAGTGTTCGCCCAACCATCGAGCTTCGATGGCATTCAAAAAAACATTCTGCACTTCTGCGGAACTCTACCTTTCAAATGGTACATATCTCAAAGAAATCGGTCCACGAATTCAAGAGTAAATGGTACCACAACGGAAAAATGTGTGGCGTAATTATATTATAGATGTATGTACATATGTACATACATACATATGTATTCTATGAAAATAATTCAAAAAACATCAAAGGGGTCGTGCACATATTACGTAACGAGATTTTTGATCATTTTAGACCCCCACCCCCATGTAACACTTTCAGAAAATTTTTTTTTATTAATCGTAGAATAAAATAAAATGTTAGTTCATATATACATATGTATATGTTATACATATGTATGTATATTAGGCAAAAGGGAATCACATGACACATTTCGTCACAATCGCAAAGATTATGGGAAATAAGTTTGTTTAGTTTTGGTTCTGCGTGAAATAAAATAAAATTACGACACCTCAAAGTGCATTAGTGCAAATCAACAGATTCTTTTATTTCTCGTTCCACGGCAGTCGGGTCTACGTGACCAAGCAACAATCTCTACAATTTTATAGGGAATGATTTTTTTGTTACAACAAGTCGTTTATTTCTAAACTCTAACAGATCGTATTGTCCGAAATGCGCAACCATGTGGTAATGAAAGAAAATGAAACTTTGCATTAATGCAATTGGGAAGTCATCCATACTGTATCTAAATTTTAAATAAATTTTTTGTGGTTATATGAATGTAGATAAGCAATGCAAAAAAAAACAATTATTTTAAGCAATTATAGGACAAGGATTGGATGTGTCATGACCATTTTGGGGAAATGCACACTTACCACCAATATCCATTCCACATGCAACGTTTTCTGCAACGAACGAGTAAATGATTAAGCCTTTTTGCGAAAAGGCAAGCTTTTCACACGTTTGAGCTTAAGAAAAACAAGCCAACAGTCGAACTCGTTGAGCGATGGAAGAACGCGAAATATTTTCTAATAAATTTTCATTTAATTTTAGACGTCTTTTTTACACATTTGCGACATTGTTGCTAGTTGTGGGGTTTGAGTAAATTAGTAAAAAATACTGCTTTCTTGTTGGTTTGCTAAATGAAATATCTAAAGGAAAATGTAAAAAATAGTGTATGTATAAGATATTTAATATAAATTTAACTATTTAGATGGTGTAGTCTTCTTAATTGGTTAAATTATATTTCTTGAATGCTTTTCTGCATTTACCAAACTTATCTAAACTTTGTTCTTAATGATAAAATAAACACATCAAATGCAGAAATCGAAACTTAAGCGATTTACAAAATCAGTGAGGGTATCTATATATGTACATATGTACATATGTATGTATGTGTGTGTGTATATCGCAAAATAGCTACAAAATAGATTAACTCAAAAATTGTCAATTTTAGGACTATATGTTTAAAAATATATACCTTTTAACAAAATCTGAATGAAGCAACAATTTGGTGTAAATTGTACCTAAATATAAAAACCTCAGCCTGACTACACAATATGATAATTTTGATTAGAAATTTGGCAGTAATGCTGTTTTCAAGACTAAAAGCGATATACTGCATTGATATAATTTCATGGTTTAATAGAAGGACGGGGTTGTGAGCATCTGAAAGCTAGTATTCTTTATGGAATACTCATTGACAATTGCTGTCAGTTAAATGGCATATGAGACAATTGTCAACATGTTAGCAAATTTATTAAATTTGAAAATATAATCTCATTAAAGTGTTTGAATCGAATTTTAACGTGCTCATAGAAAACACTAAATTAAGCAGGTTATCTTTATAACTCAGAGGTTTACTGGTTAAATTTAAAAAAAAAATGCATCTACAGAAGTAACAAGACGATCTCAAAAAAGGTGGTGCGAATCAAGCAGCTTATTTAATTCGCTTGGTGAGCGTAATATCAAAATGTTGTGTTTGTTGTAAATCATACTGCCATTGGTCGAATAATTTGTTAAAGTTTTGTTTTTGTACATTTAGTATCACCTGATATGAATTCGCTTTAAGAGATAAAAAAAATTTAACACAACAAATACTGATGGTTGAATTATTAAATTTGTAATAATCTGTCATAAAAAATTAAATTTGTTTTTTCCACAGAGCTTTGGCAAAGCGAAGTGATAACTTTCACGATATTAGAGACCAAGCATAACAATCATTTCGTTGTGATACACAAGTTATTTTGATTGAAAAATTCATCAAACTCAAAGAAAATGTCGACAAATAATTGCACTTAGCCAGAAGACTTAGAAAATTTCGAAAACGAAATGATAATTATTGTTCATGTGTAGAAATTTTAGTTATGGCGGTCAAATGTAATATTTTTAAAAAAATTTGTAGGTATGTATGTGATAAAATAAATCACTTGATTGATTGATATAGATGATTCTCAAGGAGGCATAATTTGTCATAAATCATAGTAATAAAATTTAAAATTTCAAAAGTTATATTGTTGGATTGCATCGGAAATATAAGTCAAATTAAGCAATTTTGTATTTTGAAATTTTATGACGACACATTGCGACCCCTTGTGAATCACCCAATTATATATACACATGCATTGGTTTATTAGGGGCATCCATCTAAATAAATAAACTGCCGATCAACGTATAAGCCTCATATATGAGCTGGTTTTTCATAGAAATTTGTATATGTTTATAAGTTTAGATTAATAGGGGGCTATTATTTTACCTACATTATGTAGACTTTGTTTTAACGAACTAGTATTTCTCAACCTTATGACCTGGCAACTATCAACTATCGCCCCACATTAAACTTATAAGGAAAATTGGAGATATGTAGTACTACCGAATTTTTAATGAAAATCGGAAGGCATTGAGGAGAGCCATTTACTATTTTACAACAAATTCTCTTTAATATAAATATACTACAACGTATATAAATTAATATAAATTTTTTAATTGCCAACTGATTAGTACTAATTATTGCTATGATATTACTTATTTTCTCAGATTACTCACGCAATGTTGTAACGACTCCAATTCAGGTGTTTTGATCCAAAGCAGCCAAATTCGTTTATAATTTATCGAGGGTAAATTAACAAAACAGGAAAATCACTTGTTACTTTATTTTAACGAAATAAAAAAATGTCAGCTACTGACTTTAGAGATAAGGATTTTCGTTTTAAGATCACATTTATTTTCGTCACAATGTTTTTATACTTTTTTCTTCACATATGTATGTAGATATAACAAATATCACTTTTCCGGGTTTTCTTTAAACATATTCTTATACAAATATAGTAAAAGTTAAAAATGCAGCACTTTTGCACATTTCAGGCAGAAAAATTTGGTGAAACCACTTGTTCTATTATTATTTTTTATACAACATGCGTTTCAAGTAACCAACGAAATACACACACGCAAAGTTATTTAACTATCGAATACTTTATCATGTTGTTCGATTTTCGGCACTTTTCACAATTCTTTCACCGTACAACAATTATCAAAGCACAAATGCTAAATTTGTAATGTTTAAAACATTTGCTTTTTCTCAATGCTTAACCGAGTTTGCCAAAAGCCGCTACGTTTCGTTTCGTTTCGTTTCCGCGTTGACGCAGGTAAATATTCCTTTATGTTTTGTACTGTACCAACGCAACAAGATGAGGTGCAAAAAATTCTTAGTACAGCAATACACGCGTCTGAACAGGTACACACTATTATCGTGGCATTCAGCTGTCAAATATTTCGCCCGGTAGCAATAAAGAACGTCGGTGTAAGAAAGACTACAATATACCGGATTAGTTTTTCCTTTGCACAAACACACGCTAGCGGCACAATGCAAATTCAAGCCTCGTTTCCCACTTTCATCAATGACTTGTCTGCAAAATCGCCCAAAACCCGCCTTCTCTTCTCCGTTCCCTTTCCTATTTATTTTCTTCTTTTTCCGTACGCTGAAATGTTTTACCAAGTATGGACAATTCCTTCTTTCAGCATTCAAATTATCGTAAATACACCGAAACTCATTGCATAACGGATGCGTGTATTTATTTAACGACTCTATTAGATTTTTATTTGCATTATTCGCGAACTAGACATGAATATTTTGAGAAAATTGCAACCACAGACACGAGCGAGCGTAAAATAGCTGTATGTGAAAGAGAAGGCAAAAAAAAATGCCAAGAAGAAGAGTGTCCGCTGAAACAGAGTTGTTATTTCAGTAAAGTTTGCTTGGCTGTGTTTTTAATAATATTATTATAGTCCTGAGTTAGAGCATGAATTTTGTTTAGATTTATACTTAAAAGATAAAGTTCACTTTATTTTTGAGCATATTATAATCAGTTTAGTGTAATGCACTACGAAGAGCCTACTTAATGCCAACTTCTATTACTACGCTAAAAATCTATTACACAAAACTGCCAAGCACGCGTCTTGTCATGGTGTTGTGATATTAAGGTGATGTCAGTAGCGATTTGTTTGTGGTAATTTTGACAAGATCGACATGCTTATTTCGGAATGCTGCCATCTCTACTCCTTTCCCTATGATTCAACCAAAAAAGCAAATATTAGTCAAAGCATACAAATCTTTTTTTAATATGTCACTCAAAGATAAATATGAAAATCAGTCGATTGTCAAAGGACTCGAAAAGATGGGAGTTAGCAAATTTTCAACTTCGCTTTAGCATCGGTCATTGTGAATGAATTTTTCACTTGCATTTATTTACAATGGCGTCGGCGTTGGTTATGTGGAAAACTTCATATATTTGTATGTATTCATCTTAGTTGACAAAGATGAAACATAAATGAATGAATGAATACACTAAAAAGTATCCCATTTTTGTTTACATACTGATATACTTTCGCATAATGATGATGGCAAAAATTGTATCCCTTTTTTCATCTGCTTTAAAAATACAACATTGAGCTAAAGCAGCATCAAAAAGACCTGTCATTAAGTACATCACCTTTATTATTGCATCAATTTAATTCACAAAGTTTTGTTAAATATCATTGTGAATAACTCGGAAAAATATGCGAATTTAGCCAGAGAACTTAGAAGTATACTTCTAAGTTCTCTGATTTAGCCAACTCGGTGAAATGATATCCGACCAAAGTTGTAGTGTTGGGAAGTGAGAAAACTGCACTATTGTGAATGAGCCGGAATAAAAGACAGGAAATTTTAGTTTAAGATCTAAATTATTTGCATAATATATTTAAATATATAACTAAATCAAGAAGAAATTTGACATCAGAGCTAATTTCCGTTCTCAAATAGCACAAAATAAATCTCATATTTCATGAAAGATGCTAACAGCCACCGCCATCTTGAATTTAGAAGACTTCTTACTTGTATTCATTCACAATGATCACAATGTTAAATATTATACATGTGTGCATATGCTACCCTTTTTTGAATTGAAACTCCCAGGGAATTTGTTACCTTCCCCCATTTACTTTAACATGGAAAGGGAGAAAATTTATCCAAGTTTATTTTAGGAATTGACCTGATAGAATTTGATCTCAAGAACAACGTCTTTAATTTTTTTATTAGCAAATCCTCGGCGCCTCAAGAAGTACGACGTATTAAATTTTATATATGTATGTATTTGTGGATTGAAACAATTTATTTTAAAAACTTGTGTTCAACTTAAATAAAGATACTTATACTACATAGAGCCCTTCTCCTAAAAAATGAAGGGCTTGCTTTTACCGCCATTATATAAAGTAATATGTTTTAAGTCTTCCGAAAAAATATTTTGGTAAATATTAAGTGTTTCAAAATGTCTCCAATTTTGGGACTTTTTTTAAAATAAAATATTGTTTTTTAATATTAAAGAAAAAGTGTACTTAAAAAAAATCATGAGTATATGTGAAGAGTTTTATTTTAAAAGAAAAAAAAAGAAAGAGTAAATAATTTTCCGATGATTCCAATGAATGGCTGAGTTTTTCTTAAACCAATCCTCCAAAGAAGTTCAAAGGCAGCATCCAACATTTTTATTATCACAATTCCGTTTAACAAACTTTTAAATAAGCATTTTTATGCCGAATTTTCAAGCTTAAACTGTTATACTATAGGAAGAGGTTACTTTCAAACAATATTTAAAAAAATCCATATACATACATATGTATGTATGTATGTACATATATATAAAAACCCAAAACGGATGTGATTTCAAATCGCCTAAATCTTAATAACAATCATTTGAAGTGATATGATTTGGTGAATTTGTTAAAATATAATGAATTTTATAATTCCGATGGAAGAACTGAACCGATGTTTTTTATGGGAAGTGTTGCACCCTAATGCACATACATATTCTTCAAAACATTTGTTTTTCATAATGTTTCATTAAAAAAAATATTATTATTAAAATCGGCTTGGTATTTTAAGAGTCAAATCGTTACAAATATAGTATTTTGTAATCGTTTCATTGTTGAAAAATGTTATCTGCTATCTTTTTGCCAATTTTGTGAGGGGTGGTGTAGAAAACCCATACAAACTCGAACTGGTTTAATATAATACTTATATATGTACATATGTATGTGTATGTAAATATATATACATACATACATACATACGTAAAAACATACATACATTTGTATATTTGTTTGCATCTGAGTGCACAATAAATTTCAAGTTATCAATTCAGTAAGCAAACATACTTCAATGAGAACGCATTCGAAATGAAGCGATATATTCATATTTTGTATACAGTAGTGATCGGTTTATTGACTTTCGGTTCGTCAGTAGACAGCGAAGAGTACAAGTAAGCTAACACATCTTTAATTGCCATTATTTGTAGTTAAAAATTAATATAAAGAATCCCAACAATTTTTTTTAATTCGCACAAATTATGTATGTATGTACAGCCATATGTAATTACAATCTTTCACATGTGCACGCTTTTGGTTTGTGTTTTCTTAAATTTTAATTGTAGTGTTGTATACGGATACGAATGCCAGCAGAGCAGGTGCATAAAAGTCGAACTCACAGAGAAAACTATAGAGAAAGCCATAAGTCTGTCGGTGTGCCGTTTGTTGTGTGGAGACACGCCAGTGGGAACCGTCTGGCCGAAACCAACTGGAATCGTATACACTGAGAATACGATACTACAACTAGATATAACGACAATCAAATTTGAATTTCCAAAACTCACCAAACAACAACCGCTATGGAAAGCAAGTGAGGAGAGATTTTTGCGGCTGTTAAAAGGTCATAGAGTACAAGAGATCGGGACACCAAAGGCAGGTGGGTCCAATTTGACGATTGTAGTGGATATAATCTCAGTGATCGATGAACTTCCCCGCCTAACGCTTGATACGAATGAGAGCTACAAGCTATCAATCTCCACTACAAAAGAAAATGGTTCGATTGCTAAAATCTCAGCTGATTCGTATTTTGGAGCGCGTCATGGGTTGGAAACACTTTCGCAGTTGATAGTTTTTGATGATATTCGCCGCGAATACCAACTCCTGGCTAAAGTTGAAATCGAGGATGCGCCCAAATTTAAATGGCGAGGAATATTATTGGATACATCAAGGCATTTTTATTCTGTAAAGTCCATTAAACGCACTATAGGTAAGTAATATTCATTAAAGATAAAATAATTTCAAATTGGGTTGTACTTAAACGAATCAAAAGACGTAACTAATTTAATTTAAAAAAAGTGAAGCAAGAAATTGTTATGTTTATTTGAGTACCACGCCCATTTTTATAAATTTTGATTTTCATGCATTTCTATAATTTTCGAAAATGTGCTTACTGGGTTGAAATGTAAAGTGTGTATCAAATTTGGGAGAGTTCGATAAAGTTGTGGAGATATACAGTATGTACTAATTTGCTGTAAAATTGGTGGTGCCACGCCCATTTTCCAAAAAATTTTGATTCCATTTGAAATCCCTATTTAACCTCATGATGGTATGTTAATAGGGCGTTTTCAGTAACCTAACCTCACATTTTCGGAAGTTCTTTTGCGGTCATGTATTTAAAAGTATTAAAGAGGGATGAATTTTTGGCTTTTTTGGCATCCTGTAATAACTTTAAACTTGTACATTTTTGTACTGAAATTTAATTGTTTTTTTTTTTTTAATTGATGACAATTGTTTTAATTTAAATATATTTGAAACATTTTTTAAACGGTTATAGAAAAATGTTATGCATAAAATATATGAAGATATTGTAAAAAACCCACTGCATACTCAGTTATGTCTTATTTCTATGTTGATAAAATTAGGTACACTCTTATTGTAAATTACCGTTATATGATATTTTTGTTGTTGTAATTAAAAAGGTATAATTTGTGTGGTTCGATAGTTTCGGAGATACATATAACCATTTGCTCTAAAATGGGGGTGCCACGCCTATTTTCCAAAAAATATTTAACTCACGTACATATTCTTTCCTCCAACCGAATCCTGTGTATCAAATTTGAAACATTGCATTTTTCGATTTTCTCAAAATACCGTTATGTGAGCCGGTTTATTATCCGATTTCGCTTCTTATCGCTTTTGGTCAAGGGCAATGTGTAGTTTCCTTGAGATATCATAATCTATCAGATGTACGGTTTTTCGATCGATTTTTCATTTCATCCTGAACGTTTTGATATATGTAATTACCTCGGTTGTTTTAGGCTATTAGAAACAATCATCAAGAAACAGCACTAGTGCGCTCGGGTATACAAATTTAAAAAATTCTCTCGAATACGTTATATAAAGCCTTCGTATTAAAACGTATAAAATCTGCAAATCTGTCTTGTTAGAGATCCGGCTTTTTTTCGTCATTATATTTAAATGTCATTTCCGTAATTAACTGCTTAATTTTTATGCATTTTTTAGATGCTTTGGCGATGGTCAAACTTAACACATTTCACTGGCACATCACAGACTCTCAAAGTTTCCCGCTTGAAATCAAATCCCACCCAGAACTTCATAGACTGGGCTCATATTCGCCAAGTAAAGTATATACACACGATCAGATTTCTGAAATCATCCAATATGGACTGGTTCGTGGCATTCGAGTGATGCCGGAGTTCGATGCACCTGCTCATGTTAGCGAAGGCTGGCAACATAAAGGCATGGTTGCCTGTGCGAATTCCCAGCCTTGGCACGAGTATTGTGGAGAGCCCCCATGCGGACAACTTGATCCGACTGTGGAAGAATTGTATTCCGTACTGGAAGATATTTATCGTGAAATATTTGAATTATTTTCACCAGAAGTCTTTCATATGGGTGGCGATGAAGTACTGTCTAAATGTTGGAATGCTAGCGAAACTATTCGAGATTGGATGCTGCTCAAGGGATGGAAGTTGAATGAGGATGATTTCCATCGACTCTGGGGACATTTTCAAACAAAAGCACTCGAAAAAGTGGATAAAGTTTCCAATAATAGCCAGCAATTAATTGTACTGTGGACCAGTAGTCTTACACAAGAACCATATATTGATCAATATCTAGACAAATCCAGATATATCATACAAATTTGGACACGTAGTTCCAGCCCCGATGTTAAAGCTATCTTACAGCGAGGTTATCGTGTTATTATTTCAAATAATGATGCCTTGTATCTTGATTGTGGTGGCCCTAGTTGGATAGGTACTGGTAATAACTGGTGTTCACCGTTTAAAGGCTGGCAAAAAGTATACGATAACAATTTGGATAATATGGCCGGGGAATACAAAAGTCAGGTTTTAGGAGCCGAAGCGGCAATTTGGTCGGAGCAAATCGATGAGTACACATTGGATTACCGATTATGGCCACGTTCAAGTGCATTGGCAGAACGGTTGTGGTCGAATCCGGTTGGAAGTTGGCGTGAAGCAGAATCCCGTATATTATATCACCGCGAACGATTAGTAGCTAATGGAATCAACGCAGAGGCTCTACAACCGGAGTGGTGTCTCCAGAATGAAAATGATTGTCCGAGATAGGTAAATGTAAATAGTATGTATTTCAAAAAAGTTCCAATTAAAAAAAATTGAAGCAACTATTAAATACTATTAAATAAAATCGATTTTAGAAGGAATAATAGTTGTTTTTTTTTTTTAATAAAACACTTGCACACTAGAGTGGAATACTTTTTTTTACTTTGAAGAATATATTCTTTAGGGTGCATAACTCCCCATACTAAAAATAATGGTATTATTTTGTGAACCAAATCACCTTAGGTAATAAAACGGTTTAAATTGTTAAAAGTTCTGCAAAAAAGTATTTAAACATTTTTTTATTTATAAAAAAACTTAATTTTTGGAGACATTTTCAAATCGATCCAGCTCACGTAAATCTTAATATTTTTCGAAATAGATTGGCGGAAGTTTTACGACATAATATATTTTTTCGGGATGAAAATCCGCAGTTGTTTTTGGTGAGTCACCATAATGTAAATATGCATATTTTTTTTAAGTTGAACCCAATTTTTTTTTAATAAATTGATTCACTACACAAATACATAAAATTTAATACGTTGTAGTTATTGAGGTGTAACAAAATACGCCTAGTATTTACTAGTATTCAAATAAAATGCCGCGTTAAGAATTTCGTATAAAAAAGAGCTTTAATTTGCAGATTTATTGACAGATAAGCCATTGAAAACTATGTCAAAAAGTTAGAATTTAATTTAATGACGCTATTCAGTTATTCATTCTCATCTTAAGTCACTTTATTTGAGAGTATAAATGAATGTATTTTTTGCGACTTAAGAAGATTTGGGTATTTAGTACTAGAAAGTCACAAATAGTTAACCACAAATGTGTGGTGAAAACACATAGGCACTGCCTGCTGTTGGTATCATTGAAAATAGAGAAAATAATATAATTTTAAACTTCCCTCTAATCGTATTTATCAACAATTTTAATTTATCATTAACAGTGAACAATGTCTTTTAGTAACTAGAGACTGCTTACTGAATATTTACATAATTACATACTTTAGTTTTGACATGAATATCTCTTCAAGTATTTTGCGCTCCTTGTGAAACATAATAGCAACTTAACACGATCAAATTGGTCAAACAACCACAATTTATGAAACTTCAGTTTTTTGTTTTATTTATTTTTTTGTAAAAAAGGTATTTTACAAAGCCCACTTGTTTAATTATTCACTTTTATAAACAAAATGCTCCGAGGAAGGCAATTTGATCAAATTTCATCTTACGTGGTCTACAACGCTAGTAAAACAAGCATCAAATTTGACATTAATCAAAACCACTTTGATTTTCGGTAAAAAAAAAAACAATCAAACTTCAACTTTCATTTAATCATCTGGACAAATTGTGCCATTACAATGAAAACAATCAAAATTTTGACATATTTTGGCTTGGTGTCAATTCAAAATTATAAAATGTCATCATTTTACCATTTACTGTCATGCAAAAAACTGACTTATTGAAAACGCGTTTGAGTATCCAATTTCTTTTGTAATAGCGCACTTTTCGATCTCTGTTTATCTTTTACTTTAACGCACCTGTCAAAATTAACAGATGACGCTTTCGTGCAACCCTGTTCAGTGACCGCCATCATAATTACTTCGTTTGCTTTGTGGTCGCCTAGGAAATTTCAGTTCGATTTCCGTGGTAAAGCGAAATGTCAAATTGGTGATTGTTTTAGATAGTAGACGGTAGACGGGTTTTTGTTCGTGTAATCAGCTTTAGTTTTTGTTTGATTTGTTACAAAACTTTAGAAAATTAATAAGTGAAGTGCTTAAGCTAATCTGTCCTATGTGTGCTCTCAACGAATCAATGCTTGTAATTTCTAGTAATATTTTTGGCTAGAATTTTTAATTTGTGATCCGCGTATGTGCTTGCAATAAGATTTATATGTATGTACATACATTACATATTGTCGATATGAATGTCTAATCGAAGTGATTTGTGATAACTTTGTGGAAATATTAGCATGCGAAAAAGCGAATTTGTGAATTTCACGGGCATAGTTAAATACGTATGTACATAAAATAAATATGTATAAAAATTTACCAGAGAAAATGGACAGCATGTGAAATGATGCTTATTGGTTAATTTAATTCTTGGTGTAAATAGTGAATACTTTCAAATCCCCTGAAAATCTCTGACATCTACTTACATACATACATACATATGTACATGATTGTGCTTTATTTATGAAAGTCTGTAATTTTGCTATTTATGCCCTTCGGTCCTGTTCTCGGTGACTAAAATAAATCTGGCAAGTGTCGTATGAAATAAAAATGTGTGCAGAATACGAGGGGTACTAAACCATAGTATTTGTCTCTGCCTGCACTGCCTACAAAATCGTAATCATAGGATAATTAAAATGAACAATGCGCTCAAAATTCTGATACCTAAAATGTTTTATTAAACGGAGAGTATCTTTTGACTAAGGTAAGATAATAAAGCAAAAAAAAATGTATACTAAGCTTAAAAAAGGAGTAAAATTCTTAGAAAATCTCTGTTAAAATTTTCCAGGATAATACTAAAAACGCATCTTTTGATGACATATGTATGTATGTATGCATGTACATATGTATGTGTATACATTCATATGTTGTGTATGGCTGTGTATACATACACATATAACATATGTATACATATGTATACAGTATGTCTTCGACAAATGAAACTATAAAAATTCCGACAGTGGCATTGATTGGGGTTGCAATTGCAGTAAATTGACTCTCTAGTCACTAATAGATACTGGTTTTTTTTTTCTTTTTTAAAGGATATTTACGGAATGCAAAATTTACTATCTATAGGTTCTCGCAGTATTAATGCCTTTTCAATTATCGGCAAGGTAACTAAGAGTCGTATTTTCTTTTGTCAAATGAAATTAATTTGAAGTACTTTGCAAATTGCTTATATATTTATAATTTTAATTAAAAAGCAGTTGACAAAAAAAAGTTTTTAAATATGTTTTTTCCTGCAACTGACTAATTTATTTTACGGGCAGGATTATTACTGGTGAATTATTATTGAATTGTAATTTGATCTGGGAGCGATAAATCTGGTAAATTAATGGTCTGCATAAATACGATGTACATATGTATGCAAGTGTAAAATTATTCTTTTTATTATATTAACATTTTTATGCTGCTTTAAATATTTTATTCATATTTCATTAAAAATATTTAATTTCGGCAAATACATTAATAGAAAATGCATTTATGGTTAAGTCCAGTTTCTAGATTAGTTGCTATTCATTAAGCTATCTCATGTATCTAGTCTCAAAAAACATGTCACTAAACTGCTAGTGGCTGATGGACACAAAAACAAAAACAAAAATATATGTTGGGCATTAATACCTGTTCATTTTTCATCTTTTTTTTTAATATATGTACAGCTCCGGCCAACTAATTAACAACGCACCGATATTATTAAAACTCCAAAAATCTCTCAAGGCTATTAATTATTTCACATTACATACATACTTCGGTGAGAGTAATGTTTCTTCGATACAACTTGATTTTTAAAGATATTTAAAATATGCTGCATTTTTTTAAAATAATTAATAAAATAATTCCTAACCTGTCGTCATATGTATAATTAAAAACGCTTAGTTTGTTTTTTAAATGTTTGTTTCTTTATTGTAGTGAAATTAATATTTTGTTGCAAACCATTTATTTCGAACCACTGCTTCACAGCTACGAAGAATGGTAATGGTTTCGCACTCCATCTGGATCTTTGCCATTAGAACGGCGAGATTTCCTTTTTTGTGCTAACGAACTTTTTTCTTTTTTCTTTAAGTGCTTCCAGAAATTTTCATTGGGGTTCAGATCAGGACTACATAAAGGTCAGTCTAACGATTTCATCACATTTTGTTCGATCCACTGTTTTGTTGGATCGTTGTCCTGTTGAAAGATCCATGCAGCGGGCATGCTTTCAATGGGGGACGCCAAACGTAAGATTTTCCGTCGGGTGAAAGTCGTTTGTTTTTGTTTCATCGGAAAAACCATTCCTTGATAGACCAAACGCGATGTTTGATGGCGAACTCCAATCTTTTTTTTTGCGATTTCGTTCTGATAGCAAGGGTTTCTTCCGAGAAATCGTTCCAAATAAACCTTTTTCTCTCAAATGCCCCTTAAATGTTTCTACCGATGGAGAAGCGTTGTTTTCACCAAAAACACTAACACGAATTTCATTTGCAGTTTTTTGGGGGAACTTTTGTGCAGCTTTGAAAACCAACCTTTTTGAAATGTTTAGAGTTTTCTCGATTTCGAAATACGATTTTCCGTCGTTGCGGTATTTGACTCTCATATACATATATCTAAATGAGATATACATATGTATGTATGAGGTATCCATATACCTCTCATAGTTTCGTCACAGGATTTATTTTTAACCATTATGCTCAAAGTCTAAAATACTCTAGAATATAACAAATTTGTTGTATTTTTCTAAAAAATGCATAATCTGTCCAATATTATGCAATATATGACAATAAAGGCAAATAAAATCTTCCGTTGCTAATTATGTGACCGACTGTTTTTCAAAGAAATGTGAAAATCTCCTGAACTAACAAAAGTAAATAAAAAAATTTCAAATTTCAAATTTTCAAAAATTGCATGCTTTATGAAATGTGAATTTATGCATTGCAAATTGTAGAGCAGGCAAGAAGAATTGATTATCAGGACATCGTTTCGAATTAGTTGACCGGGGCTGTAGATACCACCTAGATGTCCCTTAGTTCGTCTAGTTCAGGACAATTGCAGATACCATGTTCGAGCTTACTATTTCCATTTCACAGAATCGACAAACGTCGGTATCAGATAGTTCCCAACTTTTTCCTGTGGAATTTCGGGATAGAATGTCCTGTAAAAAAAAATATTAAGAATACATCATAACCCCTCTCTAGAGCGTCTTGATATTGTACCACAAATTGTTTGACATGTGCTTCCAAAGCGGCGACCGCTATTAGAAAAAAGAGTTTCTATAATTTTGTCTGTTACTTGCCCTGGACACACCGGATGTAGCGCCTACACACTACATACTCGGATACGGCGCCTGCTTAACGTTTTAAATTTTATACGGTGCCAAAATTAGTCCACTACCGAGTGTTGCTTTTACCGAGATCATACTGTAATTTCACTCTTATCTTTTTATGCCCTACATAGATTATAAGTTCTGGCAGAAAAATTGAACTGAACATTGTCCGATAAGAATAAAGTTGTTGCACAAAAATAAAGAAGTGCATTGTAATTATGTTAAAGTATTATACATTATAAATAAATATATTGTTCTGCAGCCTGAATGTTCCGAATTCTAGGCGTAACCATTTTTTGTCAAAGAAATATTCACATTCAATTATGTACACGCATACATATGTATGTACATACATTTATTCATACGCTTATAATTAAACAAGGGATATAATTTTCTTCAAATTTGTACATAAAAATACATACATATGTACATACATATTACGTATGTAATAGGTACCTGTATCGGTAAATTCAAGAAGTGCAAAAAACATAGACCACAATGGGGTTATTCTGTGCCAACAAAGTAAAACCCCACAAATGCTATAAAAAACTAGGCGAAGCCGTAATTAATACAACGTTGCAATTTCTGTGGCACTGAGTAGCAAGCCACATCGATCGAATTAGTAACTACATTCATACTTAGTATTTATGTACTGTAGAAGTCAACCAACGGATGTGAAATATGTAGATGGCGGCGGGTGAAGTTTTCCACCAACCCTTTTCGAGGGTTGCAACTCGAGAACTTGTAATATGCGTAATTAATTGCATGTGCCAGAATGCGGTGTCACACCACAATCACTCCTTAAACCTAATATTATATTATATTATATATATTATTATATATTGTTAAGGTTTAAAAATTCTAAAATGCATAGTAAGTCCTGCAATTGTTTGTGTATTAATAAGTTGCCGTACGCAACAATTTTCTACCCTTTTACAACATTTATAATACTTATCCATAACTTTTTTTGCATTTATACTACCCTGTGGGAAATGAAATAAATTTACAAACTACATATGTACTTTATTTTCAATGACAAGTAATTGCCATTCTCTACAATGAATTGATTTATTTTACATAGCGATGTTATAGGAAGCAGTCAATTAACCCTATTTCTGCTATCTACTATCTATTACTATACTTGTAATTTAAATTAAACAACTAAACAATTCCTTAATTTCAAATTAGCACAGCAAATGAGAGTATAAAAACTAAATTGGCTCATGCAGCATTTGTATTAAATTTGTTGAAAAGTAGTTCACAAAAAATTAGTTGCGTGATACCAGACCAAGCATTAGTAATACCATGTCTACACAGCAATGAAAACTAGTTGTTTTCAGGTGATGTTTTCAATATTGAACATGAACGTCCAGACAATATTCCTTTTTCCTAACTGAGTTTTTATGGCATTTCTTTATTTATTTATATTTTTTATTCTAAGGCAATTCGTAAACGAAATACCACCCAGATCTTCGAAATAAAAGCATCGCTATTTGCACATCAAGTAATGCCAATTTTTATATATATATTTAAGATTTTCTCCATACCAATTTTTTCTTATTATTCTTCCTATTCCTTTTCCTAAACTAGTGAAGGCAAATCATCGATTTTTTTTTTTGACAAAAAGTTATCGAACACAGAGTTGCTTATGAAAACATAACGAAAATTGAGATGTTTTCGAGATTATCAACGCGAATTCATAAAATGTAATGGCATAGAGAAACACATGTATTTTGTTTTCGCATTTTTGTGGGACTTTGATAGCTATTCCTCTGAAAGCAAAAACAAAATACAGGCACGGCGTGTGAGATTATCATAATTGGCCTTGGAGATTATCATAATTGATTCGTAATAATGTTAGACAGTTTTTGCAGGGCGAAATCATGTACTTTCAACTTGTTTTCACAGAATATCACGAATGCGTCATGAACAATTGGTTTTCGTTGTCGTGTGGACTAGGTATAAGCTGATTTGTTCAACTGTGAATTAAATCTTGGAATTTTACCTTATAAAAATGGTGTGAGTAATATAATTCCAAAATATGGCGTATCTCGAATTACTTCTATAAAATATAGAGTCTTAAAGCATTTAAAAAAATATATTTAAAAAAATTAAATATTTTGTAACCAAAATATAGTTTTCGATTACCGCTTGACACCTACGTGGCATTTACTACACCAATTTTTGGCAGGGAGGTTATCTACAATTGGTGTGTTCGGGGGTTTCCCCTAAAACCGTAGCTTCAGTTTGGTTGGAAGTCTTATGCGGGTCCTTTCGTGATTCTCTTGTCTTACTGCGTGGAACTTGTTTTGCTGTCCCATTTTTTTTTTATTAATATACTGAATTGCTTTAACCGACATCCTTTTCGAAATATAGAGCAAGTTCGCGATTTCACCGTATGACCTACTATTCCATCGTTGAAGATAAGGGCCCTAGTATTTTCACTACAAGATTTCTTTTTACCAATACTTTTGTTTTACTATAATTGTGGAATTGATTAAAAATATAAATTTTTAATTAAAAAAAATATAAAAAACAACTTGTCTGAAATATTTTAATTTGATATTTAAACAAACTGAAACAATAAACGGGCATTGATAATTGTGTGCACGTCCATTTTAAACACATTCATAATAAAAATTCGGTATATTCGAGTTAGGGGTTTTTAATATGACTTTATGACAGCTTTTTTTAATCTCTCAGCAATGTAAGCATAAGTTCAAAATATATACCTCTCATACATAACGTGGTTAATTAATTGCACCCAACTGTATCTACTTGCACCAGTTATTTTAGACGTTCACCTTGATTATTTGTGCCTTTAATTTTACCTGCAGTTCAAACAGATACTCGGTGAATGGAAGGGATATACATACATATCTACATATGTATGTATGTATGTAGATATGAATATGCGTACGTAAATCTATTTATCTATACGTATGTATATGACAACGACTAAATTTAGAGTTTTGAATAACACCATCTATGGTATGTAGCAAATGACTCGACGACATCCTACCTACACTCTTCCATTGTTGTTAGTATACTGTTTTAAAAGCTTAAGGGGAGACTTGTGAACTGGGTTGAGATGTTCTCAAATGTGCTGACTTTTGTTGAATGGCCTGAATAAGGCACTGATTGTATGACTACAGATGTATATTTGTGCTAATTTTAATCCATACACTGAAAAAAAAAAGAAATGAAGTCAATTTTTCTTATTCTTCTGATTGCGATACTTTCGCCCCTTCCCCATTTCTTCAATCCGAACTAAATTTGATAAGGGATGGGTGAAATTAGTTTAAATACATCATTATTCGTCTAGGGTAGTGATTTTTTAAGAAATTGATTTCAACAATCAGTTAAAATTTGTCTTACTTATTTTGTTCGTGTAACGCCAGTAGCCTTCACCTTTTTACCATATAACGGCACTAACCGGTTTGCCATAATTGTTGTAGAATTATTACCTTTATTTTTTCATTTACTAAAATAATGTGGCGAGCCATTTGCATTTCTCATAAGTATTTTAAAAAGTTTCGCCTCTATAATTCACGGCTGTTCTATTTAAAAGTAAAATAGCGGGGCAATCCAGGCCACATTAAACAGGTAGTAGCGATTTTTTGTTTGTTTTTTTTTGCTATGGCTACGACAGTCAATGTTTATGTTTTTTGGCATATTTTCGCTTTAAGCTCTAAATTGTGTATTAGGTTAGAATGTAGGAAACATTTATTGAATACTTATATTCATATCTATAGCATTTTAATACAAATTTATTGTTTTTGTTTTCAACTTTAAAGGCAGGAAGTTGTTACAAGGGCTTACAGGAATAAAAAATGTGGTTTGCTACTTAAGAGCTTCAACTATAATCAAGTAGTTTTATTTATCGTTTCATTTTAGGTTTTGACTGGCGTTGCTCTTTCAAAAGTAGTATAAATTTTTTATAATTAAACCTGATACGGCAAAAACGGGTTTCAACCCTCTAATGATGTCAATAGTCGTTGCAGTTGTTATGTCCTACTGAGTACGTGACTTCGACGTTATATTCTGTGACATAGTTTTAGGCTCACTAAAACTGACAACTGTCAGGTTGATAAGTTTTGTCAGTTCATCAGTTTACTTACTTACTTAATTGGCGCTATAACCGCTGTGGTTTTTTTTTAGAATTTTTTGTTTTCATGACAGAAATACACTCGGAGGTTGGCCATTGCCTGCCGAGGAGCGACCACTATTTGAAAAAAACTTTTCTATAATTTTTGATGTTACTTGCCATGGGCAGGATTCGAACCCGAGTCCCACCGGATGAAGCGCTCACACGCTACACACTCGGCCACGGCGGCTGCTTTAGATAATTCTATAAAAGTTTGTATATTAAATTGTTCAATTACATAAATTTTCCATACCTTTTCGTACTTCCAAAATGCGACTATATATTCCCTTCTTCCAAAATGGAACTTGAGAAGCATCACTGCCACTTTTTACGTGATATTTACCTAATTATGAAATGGGATATTTTTCATGAAAATTCGTTTATTCCTGATGTTCAGAGCATTGGTTATATGAAGGTCAGAACTGTGCGGAGTAAATACAAAACCATTTTCTGCAAAAAAATTAATAAATAATATCATTCTGCCGTTTAGTTTTTACAACCACAGCATCACAGTCTTCCAAAAATTACGAAAAAGAAAAAGACAGCACCAAATAACAAAAAGGCATAGACGAAAAAAGCACCAGTTTTGGTTAAAAATTACCAAAACGGCAACACTGTTCATATCTTCCATTGGTCTCTTGCTATTCCTTGCTGTTGTGGTAAGCTGAAAAGTCATCGGAATCGCTAACATAGTTCATTTAATGCCATTTATAACCTTCAGTAAATTATCGACCAATGTAAACCAATAGTAATAGAAAAATCTCTTTTTTCATTCCAATGTTAGTATTCGAATCGAATCCTATTTATAGTTTTTACATCTTTTCGACTTGAGTTGCCAATTTTGTATTAAGAAAATTTGCGCACGAACATCAGTGAATTATAATTGGTGGAAGTGAAACTATGTAGTTGTATCTTAGAAAGTTGACTTAGCAACTTTTCACTCTAAGCTGGCGAAGTAACTACTTTATTTAGCGGTTTTTGATGCAGAAGAGATTTGATCGTTAATTATTTATATACGTAGTACGTACGTACATATGAATTAGGTTGTGAATTTAGATAGCCGTCTTCGTCATCTAGTCTATAAAAATTACTTTAGACATTCAAATTCTGCATCATCAAAAAAATTTAAATACTCGTAAAACCTACATTTGTACATTAAAATGACATTTGTTACGGTCAGCAACTAATTTGCGGTTCGTCGACCGTAATTTCACTATTTTTCGACTCTTTTATTTACGCGTTATTGCCGCTATAATTGTATTCAGTTTCCGGCGGGATTCTCGGCTATGTCGATGCTGAAATGTCGCTGTCTTAATAAGCGAAACAAATTTCAAACTAGCAAAAGATTCATAATGATAATGTTCACCTTGCGCCAATGAAATGAGGTCAACTTATGATGATAATAAAAAGTACTGTACGCGTACAGTTGTATACACGGTTGACAATTTTGTCATTTCTTTTTTAATTAAATTTTAATTATTTTTGATAAAAATATTTTTAATTCCATAGCCAAGGCGAATCCATACAAGGTGGTGTTACAAAAAAACAACTACAAAATTCCTATGTATTTTGGTTTTGTTTCGGCGTAAGAGTTGTCAAAATTTAAATACATTTTGTTTTTGCTTTTACGGCTTTTGAAAGCTCATACGCAAAAGCAAAAACAAAATACATGTAGGTGAATAAAAAAAAATCAAATCAGCTGCTCTTATGCCATCACCTTCTATAAATTCGCCTTGTCCATAGCAATGTAAATCTAAGTTTTCAACTTTCTAGAAAACTTAGAAAAACTCGTAAAATTAAAAACAGAAAACATAGTCAACAATATTTCTACTTTTTAATTCATACTTAAATTGTGAAATTTTGCATTCGAGCTTGTGTATCAGACAACTGTCCCACTTGGGCACCGCTTATGTTCTTTTAAAGAATTGAAGAATTCTCTTAAATTGTTATTCTTGAACCATAATAAAAAGCATCTGCTATTCGTCGGGTCTTACGTTGCCAGAAGACATCTCTAGTTCACTGCGCACTGTAGAAAAAGTTTGCTATTTTTCTCAAATGTAATCATTTAAAGCGTCTATATTGAAACTGAAACAAAATAATCTAATTTTAATAAATATTTTCGTAAATATAAAGCCTGCTTATTATTTACAAATGCTGTAAAAATTTTGCACAACGCTGATGTTCTTGTTTTCATAGCTGTTTTTGTTGTTGTTGGTTGGTTGCTGACGTTTATTCAATATTATAAATAAAATATCACTTAGGCCATCTCGGCTATATGCCAACAGGAAATTATAATTATATATGTATGCATGTATTTTGTTTTTAACACTAAAATCTTATAAGCACATCGTCACACTGCCTCTAAATGACAGATCACATTATTATTGAGATTAACCCCATAGGCAAAACATCTAGTTCTGAACTGACATTCACGCTAGTTAATACGGAATCATGTATATTATATTATAAATAGTTAGGTCTATTAATTAATATTAATAAAAAACAATGTCGTGCCAATTCTACCGTGGTTTGAAATTTTTCAAATGTAGAAATGTCTAGGAATATGAAACTGTTTGGACTTGAGGTAGAGTATAAGTATCTTGCGCAAACTAGCCTTTAATAAAAATGTTCTCTACACTCCAACATACAGCATAAAACCGAGCGTAGTTTTTCGTTCCTCTTGTGGTTCTCATGTAATCGTATAAATCTGTACCAAGTGTGCGAAACTAAAATCTGTTGAATAAATATTTTGCCAGTCAGCCACATATGTACACGTGAAACTTTAAACTTTTATAAGCGTGTTAAAAATGCGTACACGGTTTTCTCGTTCGGCCTGCTTTTAGCATTGGCTAAAAACAAAATGAAATCTAATTCAGGGTAAAAAAAAGCTATACACCAAATGACACATATACCAAGTGGTATCGATAGTTGGGGTTACAGTATGCCAATCTTTACAATTTTTCTGATAAACATGGCTCGACTCTAAATTTCCATGACTAAGTTTTGAGCAAAAAAATTAGAATCTGCAACACATTTTCGAAAATAATACACTTTTTTGTCATCTCAAAAAAGTAGTCAATTAATTTGAGTTTTACGTAGTCGACTTCCTGTATATTAAGGTATGTTCACAAAAATAGTAGTAAAATGTATTGACAAGTGCCGCTTAGGTGGAGAAATATATTGTATGTTTTGTTAAAACTAATAATATTTTTTTTTCTTATGTACATATTTCATTTTAAATCATTTTACCTTGATGTAGGCAAAATTCTCGCACAAAAAAAAAACAAAAATGTAAATCTTCTAGAGGTTTGAACCGTGTTGATATCGTGATTTAACTGGGAAAGATTTCTTAGAATATTTATTTTGCAATTTTATTCTGCTAGATAGCTACTGGTTAAATTACCCATTAGTTATACCGCGGATCTGGTGCATGTGTCGAATGTGAAAATTTAACCGTTTAATTCATCAAATTAGCAAACTTTTTAATCAGAATATAATAATAATAATAATTTGGCGCTTACACCATATTAGCTTGTTGTTTGGCCAAAGTTCTGCTACAATTTGTTGGTGTGGGTTGTGGTGTTCTAACACAAATTGAGGGACCAATAGTTTTACTCCTTCTACGAACGGTAAATAATTTATGCGAGTAGTTTTTTTTTACGGCATAAATACACTCGGTGGTTTGTCATTGCCTGCCGAGGGGCGATCGCTATAAGAAAAAATTTTTCTTTAATATTTGATGCTACATGCCCCAGCCAGGATTTGAACCTGTGATCCGCCGAATGAAGCGCGCATATGCTACACACTTGGCTACGGCGGTTGACAAGTTTTTTGTAATTTTGCTCGTGGAAACTTGTTTTCATTTCAGCTTCAGACTTGAACATTATTGTGCTGAAGTGAAATGGTATACGAAACTGTACATCCAAAAGTTTTCTAAAAATTCTGATTTAACAGTTTAACCATATTTTAAAATATTTATAAAATGTGCCCAAAGCTTGAAATTTTAATGTATATGCTTTTTTTTTAAATAAAAATCTAACAAGAAAGCCACCATTAAGTTAACAGAATGACCCATATGCAATGAATATATTTACAGAATGTAACACAGGGGTCCATATGAAATGAACAAATTAAGTCAGCAGCAGGGAGGGAATATGAGAATTTTAATAAGCTCCAGTAAAATGTCATTCAACAGGTTGCGTCAATTTGAATGCGGTATTAGCGTGAATATTGTAAAAAAAAAATCATCATAAGTTCAGTTGTTTGAGTCACTGTATAATCGATTACGGCTATTGTTTTTCCCCGAATGTTTCCCAAGCAACTACAACTTGTAGTTATTTTTATTTACATAATACTTTTGCATATTATGTATGTATGTATGTATATACATTAACCGTTCACAAAAATAGCACACGTTTTTACAACAACAAATGTGGCCAAAATATTTTCACCTTGCTTTCAAAGTGTTATCGAAGTAAACAAAAATTTATTGCCAAGAGCTAATATTTTATGTGTATTGGTGCCGATGTGCCCTGCAGGAAATTGAAGAGCATTGAATTAGCAGGGTTAGTGTTCGTAATTTTATTTATATTATTTACCTGTTGAAAACTAGATGTTTAGGGGCGTGCAATTATATTATTACAAATTATTATAAGATCACGCAAGTTTTTGTTTGAACAAAAAAAAAATAACCTTCATTCATTACAAGCACAATCTAGCACAAACTCGCAGTTGTCAAATACAGGTAAATTGTCAAACACAATTTAAAAGAAAAATAATAATAATTTTTTCGCGACCTTTCCAATTTTAATTTTGCGTTTTGCCGGCTCAAGGTCAAGAGGCTGTTGGTATGAGTAAAAAGAATTGATTTACTTATTTTTCCTTGCAATATATTTCGGTTACACTACGGTAACCGTCTTCAGGGCAAATGATTTTACACCTCCGCACTGTCCGACGTGGAGCTTTGTACAAAGTTTTTAGTGTAGTGTATTATAAATGTGAAAGTTTGTACAAAAAACTACGCAAAAAGTATTGAATGGATGTGTATGAAATTTGGCTATATTTTATTTCGCTAGGTGTCGCATAAGTCGTGATATTTTTAAAACCTGTAAATATGAACCGATTTGATCCAAATTCGGTACACATGTTAGCTGCGTGGAAACCAACGAAATAGATGCGATAGTTGGCATATGAGTCCAGATATATGCACGAGGAAGAGTAGGGGAAAACCCTTTCGAAACGAAACGAACGAAATAGACCCTGTAGGTTGCGTTGGAGTCTACAACAATTAAAAACATACAATACAAATAAATTATGTTGCCTTTGGTAAAATTATTTATTTTCTGTCAAATTATTTACTTTCTTTTCTGTCACATTCGTAATCATTATTATTATTATTGTTGGGGATAGTGCACCGCGAGCTTAAGGTCTATTGTGTCCCTTTAATGGATTAAAGAACTTCCTTTAATGCAGCATCCGATCTAAACTTTAGTATAGAACCTAAATCTCTGGAGTTCATACTACCATCCGTTATTACATGACCACCCAGGTACCTTTTGCCTTTGTGCATTAGTGGAGTGTCCTGGCGCCAGTATATGTCTAGCAGTTTCTTTTGCTACTCTGCAGAATCTGCAGTATTCATCCGAATAAATTCCCAGTTTTGTTAGGTGATATTTCAACCTGCAGTGCCCTGTAAGAACTCCCGTTAAAACTCTTAGGTTGTTCTTCGATAAGCTAATGCATTTTACAAATCGCTTTAGATTTTATGATCCTAAGAGCACTTTAGAATGCTCCGGGCCGGGTATATCATCCTCTTCCTTGGCCAGTGAGGATAGTGTCCCCATCCCAATATCACAGAAGGGCTCTGGGCCTACAAAGGGAGTTGACGCTCGCTTTTTCGCGAGTTTGCCCCGGATCTTAATATCAGAGGACCCATACTCAATTGTTCAGACCAAGACCAAGTGTGTTCAGCTTGTCAAGGCACTCACCAGTTTAGCAGTTACTTGGTGAGATTTGAGGGCCTTGATTGTCCCTTGGCTTTCTGTCAATATGGCAATGTTCCAGTAGTTGCGGGTGGTATTGAAGAACGAATGTGAAGAGATGTTTGATCCAACAAGACTTCCATTGATGCTGCCAGACATGCACTCGTAACCATTATTCAAATCGAACTCCGTGCGTGTAAAAGGTAGTGTCTTTATAAAACAAGAATCATAACAAAGCTTCCGAAACATTTTGCATTCTCAGTAAACATTTTTTTTATATAAAAAATTAAGTTATATATTTACCTAAGGATATCAGTTGCCGAGACGTAAATCCGCGGACGTTTCAAAAATACCTTGTAAACTTCCAACCTTGTTCGCTTCGGGTTTCTTTTAAGATTATAAAAGGCAGAACTAGCCAAGCGATTGCTGCGACCGACGAAATTAATTATTTCGGTATTATTATTTTGCAGCTCTCATATTGGATTAAAGAAAGCGCGCTATGCGGAGTTACCCCGCCTGAAACATCTTTTGGTATCAATTGGTTTGTAGATGCCTTTGACCCATTCTCAAAACGCATTTTCGTGCGCTTTTTCTGACCGCTAGCATCTCGTCTTTGGACGAATATTGCGATTCGACAGAGTACAGGGTAATAATTTTGGAACGAATTTCCGTCATCCCATGTGAAATTTGTTTGGAGAAAATCCGGTTTTGGCGATGTGCCATTGAAAATGCATAGCTCGCGTGGCAACCGATGGTAGTGTGGCGCCTCAGGCACTAACTTTCCTTTCTGCGGCAACGTGACTTTATTCTTCGTCATACCAATTTTTCTTTCCGGCTCCCAAAAACCCAGTAAACTCTTTTTTGTTTTCCTTTTGAATCCCACTGTCTGAGCGGATGCCTAGTGAAATTTTTCGGCGAATTTCTTTTACACTTCTAAATAAATAGTAATACTTGTGTGTGTCTGTTCATGGGTTGAATGCATGGTGAAAAGAATACAGAAGGTGGTGCAGATTTCAGATCAATCAGTGCAATTTTGCATTCTATCATTCTTGGGTTGAGTGGTTATACACTAAAAGACCTTGTAGAAGTATTTTACATAAATTCGAATTAGAAATTTCTCTCGTATATGCTAAATTCAGTTAACCTTTAATTTCAAATTCGTTCCATTAATCTGTAGAAGATTTAACCGATACTTATATGCATTAAAAATAAAACCCAGTTAATTCAAACTTGCCTTTACACAGTGTATCAATCACATTCGTCATCCATCATTGGTTTCGGTACTTTTGGTTCCCATACAGCAAACTCCCAATGAATGTTATAAAACGAACAATAATTTGTAAATTAAATTCGTTTATTGAATTAAAAGCATTTTACTTCGAAAACATATCGACATGTTTAACTATACATTCGCATATGTATGTACATATGTGTGGCTATAGCTACTGAATGTAATTCACATACATATGTAGAACGTATACATATACATAGATGTCCACATAAATCGTGCTAGCAAAGTTTAACTTTGCTCATCACTGCCAGCCGGAAGTGAGGAAATATTTTCATTTTTTTCCGCCGCCTACCGTATAGCGATCGAAACGTTTGCTAGCGAATTGCTATATATGCACACATGCTCATACAATTATACAAGTAGACATACATATGTACATTAAGGGACTCAATGACGACATGGAATATTAATTAATATTCAGATACTTATATTACACTAGTTAACAGGTAGAAAGTACCTCATTAAAAAATTTTTTTCTTAACTAATTTTGGGTCGCTGGACACGAAAATACGTTTCATATATTTTTCCAACGAAGCGTTTTCGAGATATAGGCCGAACTCCTGTTTTTGAGTTCCTTTTATAGTTATTGTCAAAAAAAACTACAAGATAGCAAATAAACCTAACCTTTTATGGGTATCGTTTGAAAGGGATATCTTGGAATCGGAGTAGTATTTTTTGAGTTACTGGGGTCTAAATGCAAAAAATTTGAACATTTTCGATCTTTTTCGAGCATTGTTAATTTCTATAACCTCTTTTTAGTGAATAAACTTTGTAAAAAAAAAAAGAATTAAAAATGTTTAATTGAAAGAAGATTTCATTACAAAAATGTGAAGCATAAAAGCACTTAAATTGAGTAGATAATATACAAGTTATTACAAATTAAATAAAAGCGGGCCTTTAAAATTTTTGCTACATTCAGTTGTTCAGTTGAAAATCTGCCAAAAACTTTTCCAGAATGTTCATTTCATGTAATATCACATTTTATATGCAAAAATAAATGAAACTCATTTTCATGTCCGGCGACCGAAAATTAGTCTAAAAACCATTTTTTCATCCATGTACCACTCGTTTATCAAATGTTTGTAAACTAGTGTTATTTTTACATAGACAGTTGGCCTCAAAATAAAGTAAACTGTGATTTGTTTTTTAATATTCGGAATTTTTCGTGTACATTTTTTCGTTAATTTTTAATAAAAGCATATTTAATAATATAACCTAAATAAATCATATAAATCAAAGTTTCAAACATCTCAAAATTGAAACAAAATTAAAAATAAATTATGTCCAAATAACGCGGAACACTTTCAGCAACATTGCTTTTGAAAAATCAATGGAAATTTGCACCCACTTGAAACTTGCACTTTATTATAATAAATTTGCTACAAAACGGCATACTGGTTAGGTTTCTAATAGCTTTATAAAATGTTATTTAAAAAAAAAACGAAACAAATTTTCCATGAAAAACCTTGTGAAAAAGTCACTGTTTCTTTATTTTGACTGAACAAAAAAATCAAATTTTAACTTTTATATTTGACCGAAAAACTAAGTGAAATTTTAACTTTTATGTTTCACTGAAAACAAAACGGTGAAAAAATAACAATACTTTATTGACTCTTTTTGGAAAAAAAACCTGAAATAATGTTGTTTTCGTCCAAATTACATTTCGTCCAATTGACAGCTCTGTGGCCACAGTGTTGATTAGTTCTTTGATAAAACCAAAAAAAAAATGTGAGAGATTGATTGTGTACATTTCAAATATATTTAATTTTTTTTTTGATAATATCTTTTTTTTTTTAATTTTACGATCATGAAAGAAAACTTCTAGGAAAAGCTGAGTGAAAGGCTAATTATTCAAAATGCAGCTATTAGTTTGGTTATGGGAGAAGAAAATTTAGAGCTGGAGCTATTTGTTGTAAATTTAAGTTATTTATCAAATTTTATTGCGTTCGATGAACTAAATTGATGATCCAAGTGAAATTGATAGGGTGGATTTTTTGTTTGTTCTTTTCTCATATGAAAACGGCAACATATTCGCAGAGTCCATGGTAACATTTTCGTAGTGTTGCCCTAGAATGAGGTGACATTTATTTCGAGAAAAGAAAACGCTATTAGTTAGTTGCATAGGTATTTGGTCATAAAATAAGAATGAGCCACAAATTAATATAGCCTGTCCGTGTTTTAATAGTTACTGTCTCCGATAAATTATCAATAAGTCGTGCTGCTATTATTTTGAACACAAGTGTATAAATGTGCACACATGTCCATACCATTGATTAGCAATACTCAAGAGCTTTTGTAAAGCAAAAAAAAACAAAACATTTCAGAATTAAATAAAAGTGCTTAGAAATAGAAAAGGTCGAAAAAAAACATTTGATTGAACAAGTTAATTAATTAAAATAATAATTAAAATAATAATTAATTAAAGTTTTAAATATATTTTTTTCTTTTCCATTTCAGAAAACACAATCCATCACATGAATCCATCCAATCAGCGGTCAACAACGTCCATCACAATTAGCGTTGACCAACGAAGGAGATCCACACTGAAAACTTGCAAAATAGATATCATATAAACAAATCGAATGTATCGTTGTATGCCGATAGATAATTAAATTTGTACATATAGTTTGTACCGCCTGTCAATGAAATTATAAGCCAGCCAAGAAGATAGCGACTGACCACTGCATTTGCAGAAACCACTTACATAATTGTAGAAAATATTTAAATTATAGTTATTAGATTTAGATTTTAGAGAAAATAAATTGCTCTTACATTGCCATGGTCAATTGCAATGCTTGAACGTTTTCGTTTGAGTAATTTAAGTGCAAATTGTCGTATACGAAGTGAAGAACTGGCGCGCGATAAGAAACAACAACGCCAACAATGTGTCACCGTCCTGCTTTTAGATGACACAACGCACACCTTTCGGATAGAGGTATGTAAAATTACTTTACGTTAAGTACGTTAGATTTTAGCTAGTTGAAAAAATCATATTTACTAATTTAGGTCGCCAACTGTTTATCAAACAAAGAAAGATTAAAAAAAAACAATGAATATTAAAACGGCACCCTGCTCATTCCAACACAGTTGACCAACCAACCATACAATAATGGAGTTCATTTCATTTGAAGAATCTGCAAGCATAAAAAATAATCCATAATTCAGCTGCGCAATTGTATTTTCAACCATCACACTTATCTACCTACTAATAATTAAATAGAAAGTACTCAGACTGAATGTTGTAGGCGAATTCGTAGCGTATTTATGTTTTTTAAATGTTTAGCTGCTTTATGTTTTGTCTGTTTATTGTTTCGCTGACTGCTGAGCGCACTCATCCGGGCATTGGCATGGCGTAGAGCATAGAAAAAAATCAGAAGAAAATAGCATTCGTTTGCATTCACTCACTGGAGTTTGATAGCGTAGAATCAATGCACATTTTAGGAATGACAATCCCGAGATTCCGGGATAAATATATGGGACCTATTTTAATGTAATAATTTTCTGGTATTTTTAGTTCACATACTATATATGTACATATATACACGCGTATATGTATATCATTCGGGATCCCTATTAACCGTTTCAAAAGCTTTGATAGCATACTCAGTATCTATATTTTGTCCAATGAAATTTGCCAAAACAAACTAATAGCCTATTTCCACTGCGCCCTAACCTCAGTTAAAAGGTTTAAAAAAGCAAATTCCTATGAAATTTTTGTATTGAATTTATTTAAAGAGTGGTGTCACAAATGTTAAAAATTTATATATTGTACTTTCAAACGCCGCCATAACTCTAATGCGGCAAACAAAATAGACTAACTGGATTACTATAGGTTCGGCCTGTCGCTGCGGAAAGTGATATCCGACCAGGGGGGGTGGGAAGGCGGGTGGGGTTTGGGGATTCGTTGTCTAGTTGCAATAAATAAAGGTGATATATCGTGAGAGCCAGACGTTCCTTTAGCTTGCGTAGCACCAGATATTTTGCACATTATTTAAATTTCGATATATAGGATTAAGATATAAATATACGGAGGAAAATATATAATTAACTTTGCTAATCTGAAATGCATCATTTACTAAGTAAAATCCGTTTGTTAGCTTCCCAGTTGTATGACCTTTTCTTGAAAATCGGTGTAATATAAAAACATATCTTACCTAGTTGTCATGTCTCCCGCTCGTCTTTGTTGCTACTACCAGCGATTTGTTTGTACAAAATTATAGATTTCCGGCGTGGCCATCTTGCTGGTTTCGATTAACAATTAGTGATACATAAGCGGTGGTATCTCTCAAAACTTCTCTTTTCAGTGTTGAAATCGATTATGAGACGACTTGGCAATGAACTTGGAAAACAAAGAAGTTGCAAAGCATTTCGTTACCTGTTACTAAAAATATAATGGCTTTTTCTTTTCTCCAAGTAATGTGGGCTGGTTTGTTTTTCCCAGGCCTTTCATACGATTGCATGCCCATTTTTCAAAATATTGCTCTCTAACCAAACAAAAATTGTTGCAGAACGAAAAGTAACGCAATGCAAATATGCACATACTAATAATAATACAATAAGGCACCTTTTTTTTTCGAAAAAAGAAAAGGCCGTAGTATACATGAACATTTCCTCCTTTCTTTATGTTATCGGTAGACAATTTTGGAACAACAATTTGTTGTCTAAGTTGTTCTTTAGAGGAATATAAATAGATTTAAAATTTGCGTAGTTGTTTTTGCGATAAGGAAAGGTCAATTAAGTCTCACGCAACTCATCAAATCGTACCAATAAATAGAAACAGTTTGATAGATTAGAATTTATTGTGAAGAAATTTATACTGTAAACAAAGTTTGACAGTTCAGCGCCTTTTAAAATGAAAAAATAAATAAATAAATTACTGTGCTCCAATGTGCTTTGAGTACTTAGTTGAAATAAATAAATTCTTGTTGTTCAGCTAACCCGAAGAAAACTGAATCCCGTGTGTGATTTCGAGATTGCGAGGCTTCAGAGCTGACAAAAGATTCCATTTATTCACATCCCTATTGCATAGTAAATTCATTGCACATCCCACGTAGGGTCGACCGATGACTTTCCATTTCATATCTTCTCTTTGCTTTCATAAACTAGTTACTTTTTTTAACATTTTGATGTTTATTTTTTAATTGCTTAGTAATTTGCAATACAAGTACAGTTTAATGGAATTGAACATTGCAATATGTAGTTATGTTGGTCAACAAACGAACTTGAGGCGGAGTACAAGTAATATAATACACATGCATTACAAAACATGTATACAAGTGTAGACATGTATGAATTTTTGTATAGTGATCTGCCAAATTTAAACTAACGATAGCGAGGTTTATTATCAGATTTGTTCTATATTTCGATTCGTTTTAAAAAGTAAATTTAATGTAAATTCGACTTGCACCACCACCAAAGGTGCTCTTGATTCCGACCCACTTCGAATAGATTTTGAATCGTTTTCGTATCATTTTCATTCCCAGTCGACAATCAGTTTGAAAAGCTTTTGTCAATTATTTATGGTTCTTGAAAAATTTCTTAATTCCATAGTTTTGCTTTGAATTAATTAATGAAGTTTGTTTACAAATAGAATCAGCTGGTATCAATGTTACTATCGTAAGAATTGCCGCAAGTCGCAGATTTTGTACAAAAACCGTGATTCAAACAAAACCTTTGAGGCAAACGCATTAATTAACAGCACCAATGTATTTTTTATAATGTTTTTTTAAATATTTGTCATGCCTCGAACGAATATAAAACGAATAATAAATGCCATGAACATGAAAGTTTAAGTTCAAAAATATTATTTGAGAAGCATTGCAATATGGAACTTTTCGATGCGTATTGCGCATGCGCTGAAGTGGAATCGGTTTCATGTTGATCGTTTTCCCTGTGTTTATCTACATAAGTAGTTTTTAAATAGAAAATGTGTGGTGCAGATTTTTCAAACTAATTGAATACAGATTATACCAATAAAGCCTTATAAATTTTCCCTATAATATGAATTTTTAAATATAAAAGTTTTTAATTTGCCAACTACTTCTCTACCGACTAGTCAAATGCAAAACATTTCAAACCGACCAAATGTTGCATAATCGAAACCAAGAACACCAATCCATTTCAATTTATTATAGGTATATGTACATATATAATATTAATTATGTGACATATCAGTTTTAGGCAAGATTAATATGCACGATTTTCTGGCCGGCGAATTGCTGCAAGTAAACATTTTTTCAGTGGAAATAAGAACCATTCCTACATAACGGTGTTAGCTCAAATTATATATGGGAACATTTATTTTTGGAAAAGTGGGCGGGACACTACCCACTTTAAAGAAATAGGCATATGTCCGAAACTACTTTGCCAAACTTTCGAAAATTTTAGGAATCGGACAAAATACAACACCCACCTCACATATAACGGTAATTTACAGAAATCCAAAAAACCCGTTATTTTTGTAGCTCAAATTTTATATGCAGGATGGGGTAGGTGGATGAAGAAATATACGTAAATAGGCGTGGCACCGCCCACTTTATTAGTATATCTCAGAGACTTTTCAATCAAACTCTACCATATTTTGTGCACACATTGTATTTCAAGTCAATAAACAAAATTTTGAAAATTGTAAAAATCTGATAAAAACCACGTCCACATATCATACCACGGTAGCATACATGAATCAAACAAATGTGATATTTCAGTTACTATATTTTGTATTATGATAATTTGCTCAACTTTTGTAAACAGGATTGAGCTAGAGACGAATACATGGTAAAAAAATTTACAGCATAAAGGTTTATCTCCGAAACTACAGTATCAAACTGTCAAAACAACTGTCATTTTCATTTGAAATCAGTAACCACAATTTCGAAAATTGTAGAATTGGAATACACCTAAAAATCAAATTCGCATTCGCTTAAATTTGAAGAATGGTACGTTAAAAGTAATAAGTTTTTTTGGATTAATTAAATAAAAGTGGTTTAAGTTTTCAAAATGAAGAGCCTTATATTAATTATTGTATGCAACTACAATAAATACTGTTTATTTGAAATAAAAACTTGCAAGAGGCATTTAAAGTTCTGTTGCCATCGAACTTGACTCGACTCTCTTTTACGTGTGTAAATTGTACATAAATTATTTATTGCAACAAAATACCGAGAAGAAGGCGTTCCCACGGAACTTGGAACTTTTTCGATACCGGAAAGGCCTAGATTTACTGACTGACTGCAACATTTAAAAAAAGGCTGACACCATACACTTTCTTCGATGTGCATTTCGCATAAATGAGAATGAATTTCCACCTTCAACGCATAATTGCCTGTGGGCTGGTTCTTTCAAATTACTTGATATTTTGAAATATTTTCAAGAATGAAAACGCGCTGTTCTCTCTTAAAGTTCTTTAGTTAGTTTTTTCACTTACACTTTATGGCACAGATGATAATTTAAAAACTGCGTTAATTCTGGAATATTATTACATTCAATATACAATTCACAACAAACGATAGTACAATTACATAATCACAAGTTTTGACTATGTATTTATTTTTAATTTAAATTTAATTAATTATTTTTTAAATAAAAATATAGTTAATTTTACTACAAACATCGATAAAACCCAAGTTTCATACTTCTGAAAATCGTCCATATAATGCATGCTCGGATTTTTTCTATATGGGGAAAAAATTCTTTCGGAATTTAATGGTTAAAATTCGTAAACATTAAAGCTTCTCTAGATTCGCTCATTTGTGGATATTCACGAAAATAAAAATTACATGTGAATGTACCACAAACCATCCGTCTTGTGTGAGTCATTTGGGCTGAAAATAGTAATCAACTATGAGTATAATATGTTCAAAAATATAAAAAATACCAATATACTAATGCTTTTATCGGTGATTGGAATAGTTTTATCAAAAATTTATTAATTTCCATTCTGTGCTACTGAAAGCAAGTGCCGTTGTATGATTTTTATCTTCTACGATAAGAAATATCAATGAAAGTGTACTGTACACAATAATGAATATTATGCCAAGTAGTTTTAGACCGGCTTGCACTTGCATTCGAACTATTACAGTAACAACAAAAATATACATACAAAAAAATAAGAAAATTTATGATTTCAGCTTTAATGCCATTGTGAATATATGACTAGTGTATTGCACTACCTTTAACAGTGTTTCCAAGCTGGTGGCTCGCAATTTTTTCGGGTTAAAATATGTCAGACATGAAGGCGACGAATAAAGAAATTTGCAACGAAATTGGTACAGGAATGAAAGGATTATGAAAATGTTGTAAGAGGAGTTGTGTCAAGAGAATTTACAAAGATGTGAATTAAATATAGAAAGTGACGGCGATTGTGGTACCGCTTTCAAATTCTTACCAATTTTTACAATTCTTCAGTTTGTAGTATAGTGGTGATAATTATAAAAAATTATCAGGTTTTGTCGTTCGCGTACACTAAAAAATTACTAATTATATTAAATTGAAAGAACCATATTTTATTTGCAAATGTAACCCCGCTGATTATTTGAAGGTTTCTATTAATTTGCCCGACAAAAACTTACCTGGGTGTACAGAGGAGCCTAGAGCAGCTCCGGCTGTCCCAAGCTTCCCGACCACAGAAAACTCTCTAGGGGACATTGTCAGCCATGGCTGGGTGAAACGGGCTACTATGTCCGTCAAAGGGCTAGACAGACCCGTTTATAGTAACTACAGGCAGCAAAGAGCATCATCTGCCCCTAACTAACCAAAATTTATAAGACATAGCTACGCCTCGCCCATATCCTGGTCGAATTGAATGGAACGGAAGTCGTATTCATACCTAAAGGAGGCAGAAAATATCATTTGACCACAATATACGTCAGTCTTATTTCATTTCCTCTCAAACACCTTGAAAGGATACCAGATGTCCAAATAAGACAATATCGCCATAAAGTGTTAACATGCGTAATCTGAAGGCAAATTAGTGAAGCCAGTTTTCCATAAAATCGTCTCTAAGATTGAATGAATATTAGGTTTTAAAAAATTCACATTTGGTATATTGCTGGACATACATAGATGCAGCCTTCAACAACGACATCTCAGAGACGCTTATCAAATACTTACTTACTTACTCTTCTCCATTGCTTCTTCTAATGAGAAGGGTTATTCTATTAGAGGTGGAAGACGCGTCCGTATCTAAATTTACGACTGCTATACTCTTGAATCTCACCTTTAAGACCTGCATATCCGCTGACGACATAGATCTTAAAGCTACTGGAAAGCATCATTAGAAGATATAAATTATCATATTTTAAACCGCCCCATTTAATTGATGTAGAACTTGAGCTCTCAACCGATATGAAGTACCTAGAAATAATCTTGGATCGAAATTTCGATTGGCACTGTAACATTGAATATCGGTCCAGGAAGTATAGTGGATATATCAAGCGTTGATGCGGCCCATTCTCTTTTTTGGGGTGACTGTTTGGTGGGTAGGATTTTTTCTATATTTTCTTTCGATTAAAGCTTGTAAACTTTACAGCAAACGCAAGAGATATCAGCTTATGCAAATAATGATGCACGCACTCGTATAAAAATATTTTCACGCTGCTGCGCCTTAAGCTCGAGTTTATGGGCCATTTTGGTGTTTAAACTTAAAGACCACTCATAAACTTGGAGTTTACCAAACAAGTAATCTTTCTTTTTTATTTGGTGTTTTTGAACATGCAACCCTGTTTTTTGAGTAAATTAGCCCGCACTGTAGTAACATTTTCGATGCGCTGTTGGAAAGTTTTGGCTGCACTGTATCAAAGTAGTAAAAAACTCGAATTAAACTCCCGAGCTTTTTAATCTTCGCTGTGAGAACACTTGGCAGTTTTTCATAGCCACAAAACCTTAACTCGAGTTTAAAGGTAACTTATATTGTACCGTTACCGTTATATACTCGAAATCTGTATTATTTAACAGCAAGGAAAAAAGTATCGCTATTATGAAAGTATCGGAGAGATATACTAGATACTTCTTGGAAATATTCGTAAAACTCGCAATTTATACTCGATTCGAAATAGGTTAAAGAGTTATATCATTACTATCATTAAT
This sequence comes from Anomoia purmunda, assembly GCA_951828415.1. NCBI lineage: Eukaryota > Metazoa > Arthropoda > Insecta > Diptera > Tephritidae > Anomoia > Anomoia purmunda. The sequence goes on from OX639996.1 coordinate 18,670,065, forward strand.
TGTATCCTGCAGTCAATTCACGATGATTCACTTTCAGTACTGCAAAAAAAAACGGAAATGAATAAAAACGAACACGCTGTATTTTAATTTGTAGCGAGTGAGTCCTGAAGAGCCACATAAGTTTATCGCCTTGTTTTATTCAATCAGTACGGTTTTTGTACAACAGTGAAAGTGATCTCATTAGCAACCGATCTAGAGTCGCAAGTTATAAATTATAAAAAGTTGTCTCTGCTGTCTTTGCTGCTACAAACTTCGATGAAGAAGTATTGCCAAAAGCACCACACAAGGATTCACTTATTGTCAAAACAAAAATTCTTAAAAAGGCATATAAGCAAGTAAACACTTTAACCGCGTACTCGAGAGCGAACTTAGTACTTTAATGAAGGAATCGTGTATAAAAAGTAGTCAGTACTTGAACAAGAGAGTCGTAGTTACTCGTATCGGAACAACACTAACTATAGTGCTATAACATTTCTTATATAATGAACCCGTTTTAATGTAACCTAGCTGCAAAAGAACGCTCCGACTCGGATAAAATTTCCTTTATTATTTCCTCTTTCATGAAAGTTGCGATTTTTGTTTAGTGCTATTTAGAAACGGAAAATAGTTGTGCCGACTATTTTTAGGTTTATGTGTTATATATTTACAAATACTATGCAAATTAAAACGAATTAGGTATTAAATCTAAATTTCCTATGTATTTTCTTAGGGCTAATTCACAATAGCGCAGTTTTTTCACTTCCCAACACTATATCTTAGATCGGATATCATTTAACCGACTTGGTTTAACTCGCATATTTTTCCGAGTTAGTGTTGTTGCTTTACATGCAATTCATTATACTACCTTGTGTTCTTTTGCAACTAGGTTACAAAGAAACGGGCCCAATATATAAAAACAAAAAAAAAATCGTAAGATAGTTTAAGATAGCGGCTAATTATATCCAACTGTTCTTACAATCATACACCATTATGTATAATTTATAATAACAAACTTACATATATACTATATTTAACAAACTTCTTTTACCTTTTTTTTGTCTTCAGAAACGTGCTAAAGGAGCTGAATTACTTGATCAAGTATTTCAGTTTTTAGAGCTATCCGAAAGGGACTATTTTGGATTGCTGTTCCCACAGAAACCCGGTGATGTTGTTGTAAGCACTTTACACAAAAGATAATCAATACATTAAAGAGTAATATTTACAATACAATTGTGGTTTTCTTCTGTTTTTGTAGCGATGGGTGGATGCTCATAAGCAATTTAAAAAGCAATGCACTGGCCTCGCTCTAGAAAATGACGCCATTCAAACGTTAGAATTTAGAGTTAAGGTAAGCATTTCTAAATAAAAGATAACGAGTTTATTTACCCTTATGACATTGTTTTGCTATTATTGTTGATTTTACAGTTTTATGTAAGCGATCCCAGTCGTTTGCAAGAGGAATATACCCGATATCAGTTCTATTTGCAAATAAAGCGTAATATACTGCTGGGAAGACTGCCATGTTCTGTTAATACGCAGTGTTTACTTGCCAGCTATACTGTGCAATGTAAGTGTACCGAACGAGACTGCATAAATAAAAATCTACGAAGTGGCAATATAAAATTTTTTTGATTTGTATATTTCTAGCCGAATTGGGCGATTTCAACCCATCGGAACATCAGCCCGGATATTTAAGCGACATGCAATTACTGGTCGAACAAACACCAGATGCCGAGCGAAAAATATCAGAATTACATAAATTACACCGCGGCCAATTGCCAGCTGATGCGGAGTATAATTATTTAGAACACGCGAAACGACTTGATTTATACGGCATTGATTTACACAAAGCTACGGTATGTAACGAATCATTTTGAGTACTACTGATATGTATGTAGATAAATTTTCTCAAAACTTTTGCGATAATTCAAAATGTCTCTGCTTTGTGTACACCTTGACACATGGCATTCTTGCTTTATACAGGATTCTAATGGCAAAGACTTACAGTTGGGCGTATCAGCGATTGGGTTGTTGGTTTTTCAAAATGGTTTACGTATAAATACTTTTTCTTGGTCGAAAATGGTGAAAGTTTCATTCAAACGTAAAGACTTTTTCATTCAATTGCGCAGAGAACCGGTAAGTTATAGACAAAAATATGAGATTCAAAAGTTCCATAAAATAATAATAACATTTAAAATAAACTAAACAAACTTTTTTTTTCGAATGTTCAGTCGGAAAGCTATGATACCTTGTTGGGCTTTAGCATGATCTCACATAAGCACGCGAAAGCTTTGTGGAAATCGTGTGTGGAACATCATTCCTTCTTCCGTCTAAAACGACCACATCGACTACCGCGTTTCTTAAACATCAGTCTGGGTTCGAAGTGAGTACATATGCTAGTAATCCTACTATTTAATAAAAATGTAAAAGTTTGTGTGGATGTAAATGTGGATGTACTTCAATAAAATTTGGCACATAAATAGCTTAGAACCTGATTTAAAATATAGTTGCCACGTGTTAAAAATTTTATAGATAATTAAAAAAATAAGTTAAATCCCATATAGCTATATGACAACTGAACAAAAAACTATAGAAGCAAATTTTTAAAGGGATTTGCTTTTCATCTTTTTAAAAGGTTAAATTCAATGAAAATATTGAGTGAAATCAAATATGGCAATGGGCACCCATTCAAACGAAAGAGGTGTAATAAAGCTACATTTTCGAAATGGTTTGAAAGAAGGTAGCCACCTGTTTAAAGGTACTCATAAATTGATTTAAATTAATAAATCAAATAAAATTTTACAACATGAGACTGACAACTGAAAGTTATAAAAAAGATTAATTTCAAAAATATTTTTCTAGCGGGTTGCCACCTGTTTAACAAATTATTTAAAATTTTAATAAATATAATGGGCTTCAAGCGAAGGAGGATTAAAAAAATTTATTTTAAAAATACCTTTGAAGAGGGTTGTCATCTGCTTAAAACCGAAAATTAAATTATTGAGTTAAAGGAAATATAACGTCATGGGATTCAAGGGAAGTCTGCTCAAGAAAACTTAATCATGAAAATGGTGTTGCCACCTGTTTTAATAAATTTCTAAGCTTACTGAAATATAAAAGTATTGATTTGAAACGGAAGCGTTTATACGAGAATAATAATGAAAATACTATAGGAAGCTTAATTTAGATTTTTTGAAATCGGAAAAGAAGATAAGTAACCTAATTGTAATTTATCTTTGAACATAGTTGATCTATTTCTTGCAAAGTGTGAGAACAACATTTCCGGGTCTAAGTTTTTAGTAAAATTATAAGAAATGGGCTTTGCAAAGTAAAAAAAATCAAATTGAGACTAGTATTTGAAATGGTAAAATTGTAAGCCAATTATTCTGTGTGTGTTTTATTGAACCATAGATAAACTAAATGAATAAAAAAATAAATATTTTTTTCTCACTCCACCATTAAAGATTCTATTATTCGGGGCGCACGGAGTTGCAGGCTGTGCAAGAGTCGAAACAGCGCGGCACAGTTCACAAAGCATTCGTTCGTTCGCCGAGCAAACGACACATAGCCGCTGGCACCACATTAGCCGCATCGCCTTTGGTTAACGGCACCAGCGGTTCGGATAGCAATGGCAGCGTCTCACATAATGGTAAGGTCACCTCTTCTGCACTGGTAACACATACGTCCATTTTGACCATTACGAAAACGAGCCGTCCACACGACAATAAAGTGACCTCGAAGCAGACTGATACAATACCGCGAAAGGCCTGGGAACAGCAGAGCGACGAATACGATATACAACTGTGAGTGTCACGTTGTGTGTGTGTGTGTGAGAGAGAGAGAGAGAGAGAGAGAGAGCAATCAATATTTAAATAAATTCTAATCTAATTTTAGGGACACTGGATTTATAGCAAGACGATTTGATTCGCCAATACCGCCAGCTTACAGTTCAGGCGCTCACAGTCCGATATTGACCTCAAATAATGCCGCCTCACGCCTTGGGCCACCGATTACTACCTTAATAAATGGTAATATCTCCCCTGTCTTGGAAAGTGGTAGTGATTTGGTGACTATACGTCTACAATCAGACGAACAGGGTCGTTTTGGTTTTAACGTCAAGGGTGGTGTTGATCTGGGTTTGCCGGTGCAAGTAACTAAAGTAGTGCCGAACACCCCCGCAGATCGTTGCACACCGCGCGTTTGTGAAGGTGACGAGGTAGTTATGATAAATGGGCGCGATGTTGTGGGTTTGCTACACGATCAGGTGGTGACGATGATACGAGACAGTCGTATCCAACAGGGTGGAGAACTTTTGCTCACTGTACGTCCGAAGGCGCTGCGCGCTATACTCGCCGAAGAGGAGCCATTGTATCAATACGTTCCGGAAAACGATGAAATTGGATCTCACTCAAATCTATTGGACGGTGATGCGCTGTTCACGCAGAGCTTATTGTTGTTGAGCGACGGTCTAGCTTCTGGTGCGCTGTTGGCTCAGTATGAATTGATGTACCGCAAAAATCCTGAATTGGCGATTACAGAGGCGCGAAAACCGGAGAATATTGTCAAGAATCGGTATCGTGACATATCACCATGTAAGTAAATATGAAAACTTGAGCGAAAAGCAGCGGAGGAACCCAAAAAACAAAATGCAACCAAATATTTTCTTTACACATTCAGATGATTGTACACGCGTTTCGTTAGTGAATTCTAACACTGGCGATTATATCAACGCAAACTACGTAAATATGGAAATACCTGGGGGCGTAGTAAATCGTTATATTGCAACGCAAGGGCCCTTGGCAAACACCACTACAGATTTTTGGCGCATGGTACAGCAAGAGAGTAGCCATTTGATTGTTATGCTAACCACCGTTATGGAGGCAGGCCGTCAAAAATGCCATCAATATTGGCCCGTAACCGGCGATCAATTACACTTGGGCGATGGTTTTTCGGTGAAATGTCTCAGCGAACAGGCGGATGAGACGGGTAGTTTTGTGTTTCGTGAATTTGTTTTGTGCGATAAACGCACAGGCGAACATCGACATATCCAGCACATGCAGTACCTTGCATGGCCCGATCATTGTGTTCCCTCCGATCCGAATCTCTTCATCGAATTCACAGAACGTGTACGTGTAGCACGCAATAAAACTTTGTTGCAGGAAATCGAAGAAAGTTTGAAACAAGTACGGTTGCTGGACGCCGATGCCGATGAAAATGGCGGACTGATGTGCGAAAGGAAATGTGCTGCTAGTAATGGAGTTACGCCGGAGGATGAGACACCAGTATCGACTAGTGTGCACCAGTAAGTATTGAAGAGACAATAAAAATATATTACTCTGATATTTTCGAAGCTTATTCATCCAGATTTTAATTATAAGAACATAATTTTTCACAACTGAATGTAAGTTTTTCGTAGCCGTTGATATCGAAAGTGGTTATAATTTTTTTGTCTCTTCCAATTTGGCTTCGGCAGTTTCACAGCAGCCGGACCTACTCTGCTGAACAATTCATATTCATATGTAGTGAAATTATATGACTGTAGTAGCATTCCCCAATAAATGTTTGCGTTGTTATTGTAGCGATTTTACTAATTCCTTGATCGATCGGATAACCCACCACTGCTGTGGTAATGATTCTACAACAACAACTACATCAATTCATCTAATTTTGAGCTCTTTTTTTATGAAAAAAATTATTGATTTGTCCATTAGAAATTTTGAGTCTTAACCCAAAAATTTGTGCATTATTTAGGGTTATGTATTGAGTAGAATCCTTTTGCCCAAACTTTCCCTAAATATTTTGCTAAAATGTTGTAGAATTTCATAAATACAGGTTTAAACGGATTATTGGAGTGTAAATCACTTACACGTCCAGTCGGGTTCAGGATACCGGAACGATCCGGATTTATATCCAGACGAGAACTGCCACTTCAGTAACATTCCCCCTTCACCAACATTATTGTGTGGTATTTTAAGATGCTTGTTGTGAGTTCTTAAAAAAGAGCTTACATGTCTGATTTGCTGAAATTTTTGATAAGGGTCAGTTTTTCAGTGCAAGTTTAAACTAAGAGTTGAAACTCTGCTTACTTAAACTCAGTTTAAATTTAAACTTAGTTTAAATTACAGAGTGGTTTTTCAGTGAGAGTTTAAGGCCGGACTTAATTTGGCTGTTGGGTAGGGCAACATTGCTGGTTTCTAAATTTAGATCAGTGACGCGCCAAATTGGCGGTTTAAATAAAGTTTAGACTAGGCGTAAAGTGGACGGAAAAACGGCATAGCTAGTTTAAACTTAATTTAAACGGCAAACAGAGGTAACATCGTACTGAAAACTTGTCCTTAAATAATGTACTTTCATTAAAGCGGTATATGGATGGCTTCCTCAGCTACATGGTCTGAATTTTTTATATTCCATTATAATAAGGTGTAAGCCCAAAGTAGATAAAAATGTACGTTGATTTTTGATTTTTTTATCGGTGTCACGCATTTTATTCCATGCAAAATACGTTTGAAATTTTTTGTTTTTGTATTTAGTATTTCACCGAGAATGTATTTACAAGTTTTAATCTGAAAAAATCTGGTCAAGGTTGCCAAATTTCGAAAAAAAAAAAAATACAAAAAGATTATTATTTCACCGAGAATGAATAAACGGGGTTTAACTTAAAAAAAAAAAACTTTCGAAAAAAAATTTACGGAAAAGATATTTCAATAAAATATTATCGTATACAATACAACAGTACGGATATTAAACGAAGAGTTTGAAAGAGCTCTACACTATATTTTCAGTTAGGACTGACATGCGTTGAAAAAAGCAAACAAAGTGTTGCCAGATATTTAAGACTACATAGGTGGGTAGATAGGTTTCCCACCTTTCGCAAAAATAATAAAAGGGGTATTTAAATAAAATATCTACGTATACAGTATAACAGTATAACATCTAACAAGTAGTTTCAGCAGAGTAACTAATTTAATTTGTTTCATATTAAGATGCCGCTGAACAGTCCAACTTTGTTGTAATTTTATGTTTCATTGTAATAGATAATAATCTTTGCGACTAAGGCAACAACAAAATTCTTGCCAGAGTTGTATTTGCTCTACTGCTACTACCTGTTTAATGTGCCTTTGGGTTGCCATTATTTAACCAGGGCAAAACAAATTCCTGGTCATTAGCTACTAAAATCTCAATAGCCTATGCATTTTTCTTTTCATTCCAATCAGTATGTATTAATAATGAATATACTTCAATACATATCAAATATTACAGATGCATCAGTGCTGCAAATCCACCTGTGATAGTTCATTGTTCAGCCGGCATTGGGCGTACGGGTGTACTGATATTAATGGATACAGCTTTGGCGCTAATGGAACTCAGAGAGCCCGTCTATCCATTGGACATTGTGCGTACAATGCGCGATCAGCGTGCATGTATGGTGCAGAATGTGGTAAGCAAAAAAAAAAAAAAAATTGTTTTTTTTTTTTAAATTCTAAAAGAAAAAGGTAAAAAATTAATTTTTGTTTGTTTAATTTTCAGAGCCAATATCGGTTTGTGTGTGAATGCATTTGTGCTGCATATATGAAACTGTCGCGCTCCAGTGCCGCTCTAGATGATGATGACGACGACGATGATGATGATGATGATGTTGAAGATGATGAACAATAATTATTGAAATAGCATAAAACTACCTACAGCCATCTACTCGTAAACATAAATATTGTTAGCATATTTTTCTCAATTTACATACATACTATATACATACAAATAGCTGCTTTTTTGCCAGCAAGCAAAAACAAATCATATACATATTCTTTACATACATATACAGTCCATACATATGCACGACATGCGTGCATGCACCATAGGTATATTGTTTTTGTTTTTTTTGCCAGCCAAGCCATTAAATATGTATGTTATTCATTCTCATTGTCAAAATGATGAGCGATGGGTAGCCGGCAAGTAAGGGTTTCTACGAGCGCTATGCAACCTTGCTATCCAACTCTACATGCTGTTTGTATAATACTTTTTAGTTATCTATATCATTATCTAATATTGTACTTCGATGTTTCTTATTATTCCACAATATATTTATAAAACTATAAATACTTTAAATTTACTCGTAGAATTTCAACTTATGCGCATTTAAAATGCGGAATTGTATTATATGAATGATGGACCTATAATTTAAACATTTATTGTGTTAATTCATTGAAGAATGTTTCTCTGTCATTTGAACAATAATTTGTTGGAAATTTTTGATAAAATTTAGTTGAAAAAAAATTAGCATTACTCACATATTTTCTTCCAATATATATTTTTTGTTTGCGCGTTTAAGACAATTACTTAAGGTATTATTGACCAAAAAATATCACACAAGACAATTGAAAGATAAAATGAATTTACACATAAGTGCTGAAACGCAATTCTAAATTTTCAATGCACAATGTGCATGCATTAATTATTGAAGCGAGAATAATGAATGTATAAAAAGAAGTCAGTCGAAAAAAGTTTTGGCACAGTGACTTTTTTTTTTTAATAATATTTGCAATGCTCTGCGCCATTTTTTTTTTTTTGATTTTAAATAAACACATAATTCGTATTATAGCTAAAACTATATCTCGTGTAAAAATTATAAAAATTCTATATACTTTCAGAATTTTGTACTTAATCTCAGTTTAAAGTGGCAAACATTTCCGCTCATTTTTTTAAATTAACTTTCTTGCGGCCTTGCATCATTTGCGCACCCAAGGTGGGATTTTGGGGTTCAAACCACTACCAAAATCCTTAAAATTGTCGTACTATATTGAAATTAATTTACTTTTTGTTTTAAATTAAATTAGCCTAAAACCTCCACGGGAACTCCTTACGACTTTTAAAACTTTTATTTTGTTACACAAAAATTAAATGAGCTTTCATACTGCGTAGTCGAAAAAATACAAATTTTGATATCGATTTAAAAATACAAATATTATAACTATTATAAATTTTTCAAAAAATCTTGAAACTTTTATCTATGTTGTTTTTGTCATGGTATAGAATTATATTTTTAATTAAAATTAACAAAACAAACTTGGCTCAAAACCGTTGCGATTTAAACAAAAAAAAAGGCCTAGTGCCAAACTTTTTTTGAGTGACTGTTTACCACATAAAAATTAAAAAAACAAAAAAAAAAATTTAGCTGCGCCTACGACAAAAATTATAGTATACTGTTACTGCGATATTTGATAATTTGAAGATCTAAAAATCATATTGTATGTACTACTATCTGCTATGAAATGTGGATGCCGAATAAAAAATGTTAGACCTAATTTACTTCCATTAAGAAATTTATCAACTAACTAGTATTGTAGCACCAAATATAATATTTATTGTACCCACGTACTCACAGCTATAACATCTCATTCAATTCAAAACTTGAATGGGCTTATTTTAATATAAAAGAAAAAAAAAATAAAATAAAATTATCCGCTTAGTTTGAAAGTATGTAGTATAATGAATTTTATTTTATTTTAGCTTAAGCAAGCAAGTTCACAGTTTACAATTATAGTTCGAATTAGCAGCTCTCTTATTTATGAATCTTCTGTATTATTCAAATTGTATACTTCGCTGCTTTGTTCGTCGAATTTATAAGCTTCTATTTCTGCCTGCGCCTGTTCAAGGTCTTCGCGCAGTTTTGCATATTTTTGTTGTAATTCTCTTTCACGCTCCATCTGCCGACGCACGTCCTCTTGTAGCGACTGTAAAAATAAAAAAAAATTCAAATCGAGTTTACATAATCACAATATCAAATGTATTGTCTTTTTTTTTTTGTCTTTCCTTATTTAATTTTAATTAATAAGGTGAAACTTCTTCTAATAGTGATTTTCAAACGTCGCATCACGAAGTCGCGAAACGACACGTAGATATCAAATTTTTTTCCTTATTTGGAAATTACCAAATTATGCAAAATTCAACAAGAACAAAATATCGTTTATATACAAATCCAAAAATGCCTGTATCTCACGGTATGTTTTTTCATATGCTTTATCATTTCACGAAAATGATTCGATATTTTTGAAGTAAAACTTCTTTAGCGACCTGTGAGTTTTTTTTCGATAGCATTTCGGGATCTAGTTTAGGGTAACTTCGGGCACATTTGAGGACTAGTTCAGGACCGCTTAGAATCTAGTTCGTTATTGGATCGGAACTAGTTCACACTGGTTTGGGACTAGTGCGGTAAAGAAGAAAGTGGTACATAAATTCTTAAAATATGCGTACACATAGAATATATTTGATTATTAGCCGTGTTGTCAGTTTCAAAGCCAAAAATGGGTGTAGTCTTTCTCACATTCCCCTCTCAGATAACTATAGAATCGGAAAAGCAGTTTTATTGCTGGCTTGCGCACGTATGTATGTATGTAGGTGCATGTCATGTAAGTCAAAATTCTAAACTTTTTCAAAAATATATAAAAGTTCAGCAAATATAAAAAATTTTTAATTCGGTTTTTTATATTTTCGAGTAAGCAGGATTTTAGAACATACAATTTTAGTAATGACTAAAAATTTCTGTTAATTTTTTTATAATTTTTCTTCCATATAATTTTCTTTTATATGGAAAAAATGGTGCACAGTCAACAAAAAAAAAAAATTATCAAAAATTAGTTGGAATTTCTAGCTTTTTCAAACTTATATTTTATTGTACAAAACTGCATATTCAAAATTTTTCCAAAATTCCGATTAAAGTTTAAAGTTTTGATGACAATTAAATATATTGTTATAAAAAATTATTCAAGCCAATTGGGAATAGAAATCACGTGGAATTTCTCTCCCTTTTCAACGTTAAAGCAATGGTAGAAGGGAACAAATTCCCCGTTAGTTACTATTTAAAATAGAGCTGATTAAAATTAAATAAGGATCACAGATGTACATATGCATATTTAGTTTTTACCTCTAAACGCCTGGGTATGGCAACTGCCTCCTGTTCCGCCAAAAATTTGAAAGTTGACAACGCCAATGAATTTTGCTCGATTTGATCGTAAGTGTCCTGCAACTGCTTGATCATTGCCTGTGCGCGCGCTTGATAGCCGCCAGTGAGAATTTTTAATTTCTTCTCGATTTTAGCGCAACGTTTCGCCTCCTTCGCCATGTGACGTCGATTTTGCTCCAATTGCTTTTCGGCCGACTCTAAACGATCTTTCTTGCTAGCCAAATTTGCGCGCGTAAAGCGATTTTGTGATGGTAAATAGAGCACCTGACCCAAACATTCTTGCCACACTTGTGAATAGACGTCCATCGGTAGGTCACCGTGACCCATACCTTCTTTTACCACTTCCATTTCTTCCTTAATTAGTTGGGAGGATTTCTCTAATTCGTTTTTCTTGAATTCTTCGTATGGATTCGATTTGAAATAATTTTGTAGTTGTTCAATTTTATTTTGTGATTGCCCCGGCACTGGATCTTTTACGGAGTCAAATAGTAGCATTGTGATCATTTCATGCTTAATCAGTTCTTCGGATTTTTGCATATCGGTAAGATTTTGTTTCTCAGATTGTGGCCTGAGAATTTTTGTATTAACTTCAGTTGGGCGCGGCAATTGTCGCTGTATTGCCTGTGAACGTTTTTCCAATTCGCGCTGTCGCTTGGCATTCTCTTCTGCTATTGCGCGTGCGTCGACGTCCGCCTGATCCTCCACTACGTTTACCGCTGTCGTTTCAGTTTGCTCATGTTCGTCATGCTCTGGTACAACAATTTCGTAATCATTGCGGGGCACAGGCAGTGTAGCCAAACCTTCGCGCAATGTGCTTTTCAATTGTTTTTGATAATTTTTATATATTGCCGGCGTACCGCCAACATTTAAGTTATCTTCTGGGTTGATGTTAAGTTTGTCTCGCAGCATTGCAGGTGTTTGTCCCACACCCGGTGTTTTTCCTAATGGTACGAGAGCGCTAGATGCCGGTGTTGCGAATCCAGGTGTTCCAGCCTCGCCACCACGCTGTGTTCTAGCAAAAAATTGAAAAAATAACAACAAAAAATATTTTGGTCACTAATGTAAGCTGGACTTGAGTACTAACCTGAATGGTGTGGCAATCACCGTGTTGGGTGTTGAAATTGTTGTTGACTTTGGTAGCACTCCTGAGAAATCAGACTCATGCAATGGCGTATTAACACCACCCTTTAGGGGAGTATCTACGTGCGTGAGCGCCATCATATTCTGGGCTTCCTGCATTATTCGGTCGGTGAAAGGTGCAGGGGTGCGTGGTGTTGCTGCTACTTGCGGTGTTATAGAGTAATCGGCTAAGAGCGCGTCAGTTGTCTCGACTCCACTTTCGCCTGCTACCTCCTTAGCTATCTCACTAGCGCGCCCTAGCTTAACAACCTGTTGTAACTCCTGATCGGATATTTGCGGCTGAGGTAGCACCAATTTTGAGCGTTTTCTTTCAGGTTCCAAATTTTGTAGCATGGCCAAAGGCATATCGTTCTCCTTACGCTGTTTAAGTTTTTGTTTATCTTTCTTTCTCTCTCGTTCTTCCTTTTCAGAACGCAGCTCACCATCAAGATCTTGTTGACGCATCTTATTGAAATCCGGTCCAAGTTTTTCAACATTCTCTTCTGAAGTGTCGTAAAAACCAATAGCTGGGCGTTTTTCGAAAGGAATCTCCGAGTTATAGTCAATGCCTTTGATACGTTTTCGGTTGCCGCTGCCAATGCCGGCAGCACGTAGTTCTCTACGCTTTTGCAAAGCTGCCAACCGACGAGCCTCCTCCAACTGCTTTTCGCGTGCTTTGCGCTTAGCTTTCTTACCTTGCGTATTCGCGAGGCGAGCACGAGCTTCGGACAGCATTTCCAACTCTTTTTTGAAAAGCATTTATGTCAATGTGTAAATTTGATTTGATATAAATTCAATACAAACCATCTTCATCCATATCTTTTGGATCCGGACGTGCAGGTTTGGTCTCTGGATTTGGATCTATTTCGCCTGGTTTCAATTTACGCGGATCATCAGCGCCATCCTCGCCATCTTCCTTCCGTTGTGCTTGGTCACTGTAGGGTGTAACAAAAGTGGTTATTATAAAGAAAGTTTATACCTTTTCCCACTGACTTACAGCAAATATTCGTATCGCTCCAAGCATTGCGCCGCAGTACGTCCGATGATTGGTGCGATTGTACGCCACTGTGTTGGCATTAGCTTGGCTAAGTGCAATAACTTTTCGTCCTCCTCGCGAGACCATTCGGTTTTCTTAATGCTGGGATCGAGCCACTCATACCAGCGGGCTTTGCATTGTTTTGCAGATTTACGATGGAGCAGCGATGCAATACGAGACCACTGATTTTTGCCATATTTCATAACCGCCGCTTTAAGAATTTCATCCTAAGAAACAAGAGGGCATTTTATAATATTCCAACACCTGCACCACAGATAGCAAGCTTACCTCAGTGTTTCTCCACACACCCCCCTTTATCATTATTCGTGGCATTTCGATGGACTACTATAGCCTATTTCCTTATTAAAAACAATATTTTTGGAATCTTATAGCGATATTAGAACAGTATTCCTAATTTTTATCAATTAAACTGCGAAATGTATGATTTCAACAAAACGTAAATTAAACGCAATTTTGGCCAATTGCCGTATTGTAAATGTCAAATTATACAGGGATGCATTTGAAAACATCCAAACAGTAAGTTCTTAAAGTCAGCGTACAAAGGAGGAAATATTCTTATATAGCGATGATAGAACATGTTTATTATTAGTATGAACCAAATAGTTCAGGTATTATTATTATTGTACGCGCAGATCCCTTCTAATACCAAGTCCATACGACAATGAAAAAAATTTGTTTAAGACTCATGCGTGATATTCTGTGAAAATAAGGTGAAAGTGCGTGTTCCGCCCAAAATTAAGAATCAATCACGATAATCTCGAAAACAATTAATTTTCGTTGTGTTTTCATAAGCAACTCTGTCTTCGATAGCTTTATGCAAAAATATAATCAAAGAGTTGTTGTCACTAGTTCATAAAAACTAGAAAACAACAATAGAAACAAAACTGAATGGAAAAAGAAATATACACAATATTAAGAATTTCTTTTACAGCTCTGGAAAGCAAAGTCGGTGCAGCGAAAGTTTCCTTTAAAGAAAGCGTTTTCATAACGCTGACAAGAGAGACTATGTACGATTACATAAAGAAAAAATTTATTCAAAAAGTTCAATTTGGAAAATTATTATTGAGTTTTTAACATTATCTAAGCTTTAATTGCATTGAAACAAATAACATAGAACTGTAAGAAGGGATAGCACACAATACAAACCAATCGTAAAATAAAAACAAATAAACCAAGCTTTCATGTTTTTTAATACACGTTCACGTTCATGCGTGATCTGGGTTTTGCGCTAAGCCAGATTTGAACAGCTGTTACTTGTGGTATCTTGCGGGGAGTTCCTCATGCTCGTGGTTACTTTGAAATTTTAACTGAAGAAAATAACCGAATACCTTAATCTATTATTTATGTTTTGGTTATGTTTCGTCACTCAGCTGTTTACTATGTTTGCATTCCGTTTTCATTTTATTCGTTCGCAAACTTTTACATGTTTCCTATCTTTTTTTTTATTCATTCAATAAAGGTTTGTCCAAAGAAGGTGATACAAAATCGTGGTAACTATGAACGAAGGAGTTGTCTCCAGCTACGAGAACTTCTTTAGTGGTTCTGGTTTGGTGAGCCACATAAAAGCTAAATTGAACCCAATAGTATTGTTATTACTTTAACTATATTGTAGCCATCGGATTTGGCAGTAGAAATGGCGACGGCAACATCAATGCAAGCATCAATGGAGGCAGTGTATCATAAAGAAGTTGCACCTCAGCAAATACAACCTCAACATTCACGTCGTTTCCATCATTCGACTGGTTATAACAGTTCCTTTGTGACCACAGGTGATGTCCCGACGCAAACTGTGTGTTCTACACAATTAAGTTTCGCATGCAATAATAATAATAATAATGGTGTTTCCGTTAATGGAAACACCGTTTCCACCAATGGTTACACACAAATTCCGTTCGTGCAAATTCATACCACGGATGTGCAGCCTCAAAGTGCATATAATAGCGCGCGATTTCGACGCAGTGCAACTAGCAGTCATGAGATAAAAGCAGAACCAATAAAATCTGAGAATGCTGAAGGTGCCAAGGAGCGGATAAATGCAACACCCACACCACCGGGGACAGCGCAACAGCGCAACGAAACTCACACAAGCAAAAATTTAATACAAAACCAAAAGGACATTTGTTCGAAAAATGGAAACTCAAACGTGGATGTCAGTGTTGAAAACACAAATGTATCAAATTATGAAAATACAACGATTTGTACAACGGAAGATGTACCAACTACTTTTCCAGCTATACACAAATGCCAGCATTGCGCATTTATTAGTTTGAGTGAAAGTGGGTTACAGATTCACGTGGAAACCATACATCAAGAAAACTTTCTTATGGTTGGAAATGCTATAAAACGTCCATCAATTCAATGCCCAGGTAAGTTGAAGCTACATGTTCCTGCAGTGAGGGTATAGTGCAATTATTAACAACCGTGGCAGTCGGTCCATATTTTTAATAACTAACAAACCACTTTATCTGTATTCCCCCCAAAAATAGGAGCTTTTTATGCCGTTACAACAACAACCATAATCTTTATAATTACTTGCAAACTTATCTTAGCATGGCAATTCTTTCAAGTTGCTCCGGTAACATAGACTCGGAAAGTCTAAACTTCCAAACGTATTTTAAATAGAGACTGTTATGTTTTTTTTTTTTTTTAAAGTTTCAATAAATATTATTTTTTCATCGGTAAAATAAAGGTTTAATTTGACTTTTATTTTTTCACTCAAGAAAAAAGCTACAATTTGTAAACGAAAAAATAAGTTATAAATTAACTGTTATTTAGGATTGAAAAAGTAACATGCTAAATATAACGGTTAATGCTGTTTTTTTGAAAAAGTAAAAAAAAGTTATATTATATTTCTTGGCTAACAGGCATCACTTTGCTACCTACAATTGTTAAAAATAAATTTTTTTTTTAAATTTATTATCTTTGATCCCTGATTTTAATATATTTTTCATTAAAATACTTATTATCTCTCATCTAATTAACATTATCTTTTATTTATTTTAGGTTGTGAGAACGTATTCTTCGCCTTCACAGTGGTGGAAATTCATTTGCGAGAAGATCATTTAATGTCAGAGCAGGATGTAATGGAACTTATGCAGGCTATTAAAAATAAAATTTCAGTTCATGATGAGACTCCAACAAAGAATTTAAAAAATGCCAAGGAAATCGACTCGAACGACACTTCAATGAATGGATCACAGCGCCGCAGTAGAATCTATTTAAAAAATGTTGAATGCTTGCGAGAACCGCATCGAGATCCTATCGAGCAACAGGATAATCTAATTACTGATAGTCTTTTTCATTTTGAAAACGATGATTGTAATGCATTGGCAAACATTGGTAGCATTAGCATGGAGGAGCAGGATCTTATAGGTATACTCACTAGCGGCGAATCGACGTTTCACAACAAAAGCGACGATAATGACAATATTACCAATGAAACAATTATACCGGCGATTGATGTAAACAAGTCATTTAATCCACCTAAACAAAAGATTTCTATTAAGAGTGTGGATGTTTTGCGGGAGCCTGCGTTGGTGCGACGTGATTATGAGATGCAAACGTTTGATGATTTTATTAATGTTTGTAGCGATTTGAATTTAAATGTTCCCAACAACAACAACAGCAATAATAATAATAATAATAACAACAACAACAACAGCGAAAGGAGCAATTGCGAGGCAATTGTGGGAACTGTCAGTGAATGTGATGTGCAATACAATAATTATTCTGTGACTACGGTCAGGGAACCTCTGGTGGGTATCACCAACGAATCAGCTATCCCGGATTTTACAAGCGGTTACGAGAAACCTAGAAAACCTAAAATTTATATTAAAAACGTTGACATTCTTAAAGAACCGATAACTTTTTCTAGTAATTTAAATGTATCAAACTTAACGGACTCCAATAGTAATGTAATGAATTTCAATTTTATGCAACCACCTTTGCCACAAATCGCTACATCTTATCTTGAAACAGTGGAAAGCTTGAACGCAACAGTGCCGACATTTAATGGCGGTATGTCACAACTACCCCTTGGTACAATATCGGATCAATATCTCTTCGATAGTGGTGGCGGTAACTTTTTAGTCAATACAACAACACCCGACTCAACCGACACATACTCTTACGGAAATGAGGCAAATTCAGACAACTTTTTAGTAGAGTCCAATCGTTTTACGGATACAATAACACCAATTATAACCGAACCAACACCACCACCACCACCACCACCACCAATGGCAACAGCTATTGACAATGGAGTCAATAGTACAACAGATATGCCACAAGTGCACCATTCTGCTGCCCTGACAAATGTACAAAAACAGAAAATATTCATTAAAAATGTGGACATACTAAAAGAACCGCAGTACCAGGAGCCGCGTGGTTTACTTCATCTGCGTACCGTTGATGAATTAAATTTAATGAATAGAAAAGAGGTTGAAAATTTGATAGCACCGAATTTAGAGGTCAATCAGCCCACTATGACTGAAGAGGACATTAGCGATAATTTTGCACAATTACACAGCGCGAATGATGAGCCAACGGCAGTAGAACACTGTAGCGATAGCAACGTAATCGAAGCGATATCTTATGATTGTGAAGGCTTTAAGTTGAACGAATTTTCAACACAAAATAGTTGGCATGATGACTACGATTTGGGCGAAGATATTAGGGATATAATAACTAGTACTATGGCGCCAAATATACCAACATCGCAGAAGATAATACATGATTTGGATACACCGCAGGTTTCCCTAATTTCTATACCAGATATGGAAGAGCTTGCTAGCGGAAGTCTTGGCGTAAATGCCAGTGTAGTGTCAGCAGCAACGAGTGAAGAAATTGCGTTAACACCAACTGCCGTACAATCGCAGGAGAATGCAAATTTCACATTCGATTGTGAAATCAACGCAAATAATAATGCTATTCCAGCGTCAGTTTGTGGCGTTGATGACCCGATCGATGCAATTGCAATATCCAATATTACCTTGCCTGAAGTTCAAAAAGAGCCTGTCGAAATTCATACAAGCCAGTTGGCGGATACTTCCGAAGCTTTGAAACAGGAACGCCTAAATCAAGCAACTCCTGGAGATCAATCTGATGCCACGCTGCCCCAAATAAATAACACAACTAATTTTGGTGACATTCCCCCACTTACTCCAATGAGTTCGGCAACATATACACTAAATACTACCATCAATACAGCAACATCTATTGCTGTGCCAAATGGTTTGCCGGTGCCACCACTTGTACCAATGTTGCCACCGATACAACTAACAAAAACTGGCGCTGTTACCAATTCTGCTAGTGCTGCGGTAACTCCTGCAGAACGTGGTCGAATTTATGTGGCCAATAATCTTATGCAAGCACCAAGCGCCGCCTCAACAATTCCTGGTACCAACGCACCGAGTAACCAAGAAAAACAACAAGGAAAAACGCCAATTGCTGTGTCGGTTATGGGCGGCACTTCGGTGCGTGGCAGACCGTTTGGTTCAAATCGCACAGGTATAACAAAGATGCGCAAGCAACCACCGAACGGAATTGGAGCTGGTGTCTATCTAAAATGCACAGTAACTGGATGTGCTTTCCGGTTTAAGAAGCCGAATACGCTCGACTACCACATAAAGTGCCATAGCAGGTATGGAAAACATAATTTATGTAGCAACAAAGAATAACAGCTAAACTCTTTGTTCGAGTTTTTTTTTGAAAATCGCCTTTTAAATGCAAATTTATTGATTTAATTGGCTATTTTCCTTTTTCATGTTTAAACTCCTTAAATCCTAACTTGATTTGAATTGTTCTTTGTCGGTACAGATTATATACCATTTAAGGTCTAAATGCAAAAGAGTAACGGTTTTTATAACAGCACGTTCTTACCTAATTTACTTGAAATTATGTTGATTGTATTTTAAAACAAAATCTACTCCTACTTCATAATTTTCGATTACGGTTAGTTGCTGAAACTTTTTTTTTCTCATTGGCAACTTGCCATTCGGGTTTAGTGAAACCTAATTTATTGTTAGAAATGCCCAACGTAATCAAGCGATGATGACATTTAGAAGTCTCATTTTCATGATAAAGTTTTCTTAAGCTTACTTCCTTTGAATCCCATGCTCTATATTTCCTTTAACTCAATAATCTAATTTTATTTACTCTTTTCAGTAGGGGGCAACTCTCTGCAAAGTATTTTCAAAAAAAAAAACTTTCTTAAAACTCCTTTATACAAGACCTATATTTCAGTATTTGATTTAACTTATTATAGTTTTAATCGATTTTTTAAACCCTCCAAAAAGATTTTTGAAATTTAGTGTCCACATATTTTGTTTTAGTTTGACACTCATATTACAAAACATCAGTTAATTTAACTAAATTGAGGATTAAGCAGACAGCAATATTATTTCAAACATGCTTTCGTAGAAACTCTTTCGTTTCAATAAATTCATGTTTTTAAACACGTGGCAACACTCCTTAAATATATTTGCATAATTTTGTTTTTTAAAGCCTTTATTATTTGAATCTCATTACGTAATGCTTCCGTCACCTTTGTAATTTAATTTAATTTACTTTTCAAAGCAGGTGGCAAGCCTCTCCAAAAGTATTTTTAAAAAAAGCGTTTTTGTTTGAGACCCATAAATCCATATTTGATTTAACTTATTATAATTTGAAGTAATTTTTCAAACAGGTGGCAACCCTCTCCAAAATTACTTTTGAAATTACGCATTTTTTAAATTTGTAGTTTGACACCGATATTATAAATTCTCGTTTATTGTTTTATTTAACTTAATTTGCATATAAACAGGTGGCAACCTTCTTTAAAAGTATTTGGGAATTGAATTTGATTTTACTTATTATAATTTTGATTAATTTTTTAAAAGGGTAACAGCCCTCTCCAAAAGTATTTTTGAAATTAAGTTCTCTTAAAACTTTAAATTAGACACTCATATTGTAAAATGCCATTTATTTTTTTAAGTGAACTTAATTTGTATTTAAACAGGTGGCAACCTTCTTTCAAAACATTCGAGAACTAAAGCTTTATTAGGCCTCTTTCAACCTTAAACAGGTGGCAATTACCTATAAAAAGTCGATTTTATGGAAACCTGTATAACGTACTAAATATGAGTCAAAACTTATCCAGATCTATTCAGTCGTTATATAGCAATATGTGATTTTTATTTATTTAATTGACTTTAACAGGTGGGAACTCTCCATAAAATATAGTTTATGTTATAGTGTAGCGGTAGGCTACTTGTGTGCTAAATTTTGAAAAATTCCGTCCAGCCGTTTCGTTCTGAAAAGGTAATAACTCCCTCGATCACACAAAGCGTTTAATTTTTATTTATAAGAAGACTGCGGAAATGCGTGTAAAGTTTTTAATAAAAACGAAAACGATGAAGTGCCGATAACTATAACGAAGACAAATACGACGAACAACCTTTAACGGAAATTTTTTTTACTTTCAAACAGATACCAAAAATAATGATTATTTTAAAATTCTCTATGACAAAAATCAAAAGCTTCCAAAAAGAAAAAAATAATTAAACTCGTTTTTCAAGTGCTATTCGTAATTATTCTATAAGATAGCTTGCACAAAGCTGTGATAGTTTGCAACAATAGAATTTTTTCCCCGAGAAAAAGCTAGTAAGAATTAGCCACTACGTATTTCAGAGAATTCTCTTTTATTTTATACGAACAATGCTAACAAAATTTTGGAACATTCTGTTGATTGCCCACTTCTGCGCCCCTTCCTCTCCTTTTTTATACGTTTTCCTTTGCTCTCTCATTCTCCATCATTCTTGAATTTCACTCATACATTTTTACGCTTTTGCGCCCTCAAATGGGATGCCAAAATCGCGCCCTCCCCGTGCAAGTTTTTGTCGCAAACGATCACTTTTAATTTTAGCTAACTTAGAATACAAGAACACTCCTTATAATGAATCTTTGTACTCGAGAAAACTTGTTAACCACATCCAAGTCTCGTGAGTGCATAGCATATCCACCCACATTTTATTTAAAATGTGATGATTTATATTTGACTCTTTATTTGAAAAATCCAAACATATGTGTTCTATTACAGTGAGTCGCCTCCACAATCCATGGCATGTCCCGAGTGCAAGGCGCCGTTCACAAATTGGAATTCATTGCACACACACCTCTGGCGTTCGCATAAAATCGATATGGAGTTATATAGTTGTGAATTGTGTAGTTTCAAAACTCCCATTTATTCACGTCTCTTAAATACACATTCCAAAATTCACTATGATGAGCGAAACTACAAGTGCGATCAGTGTGATAAAGCCTTTAAGAATACCAAACAGTTGAAAAATCATCGACGTTGGCACCGAAACCACAACAAAACAACAACATCAACATCAATATCAAAGCGAGAAGCCGCTAAAAAAGATGATGCGACATCTTCTGAAAGCAAAGATCCAGTAGCACCGACATCGATTACATCCAACATAAGCACTAGCACAACTTTAACATCGCCTTCAATAGCTGCTCGAAATTTTCATCGCTGTAAGGATTGTGATGCAGTTTTTTCACATCAGAAAACATTGCGTGAACATTTATGCAAGAATGCAGCTGCTGCTGTACAGTGCGAGATTTGTGAGAGGGTACTCACCTCGCGTTCCTCTTTAAAATTGCATATGCAATCGCATGAGCCCTCAAGGCGCTTTAAATGCAACGTCTGCGACTATTCTGCTAGTGATCATAATGCGTTTCGACGTCACAAAATGACACACGACACAAATGCAAAGATGTATGCCTGCGTCCATTGTGACTATAAATCAATACAAAGTGTAGCTTATCAGGTGAGTACTTAGTTTGTAGTTCCTTGGATTTATTTTCTCTTTCCTAAGTAGTAGTTCGAAAAGTACGTTAAAATTAAAAAAAAAATGTGACGCATATCTCATTGCCGCTATGCTGTCCTTGGCGAATTTGACAGAATCAGCTGTTTTTATGACGTCAGGAGAGAAACGTAGCTTTTAAGTACGTTCGTGTAGAATCTCCAGTAAGTCGACTTTCAGACGCGGCAAGCAATTGAAAGCAATTCTTATTCATTCCCTTTTGTTTTTTATACTTGGTTCTCAAAATAAAACAATAAATAAAATAAAATGTCAGGACACTCCGAGTGATAGCACGCACATCCTAGACACTTGTTTTCCACCGAAGATCGGGTTTTATCATTTGGCTGATTTATTTTCTTTGGCGTTAACTTCATTATTTGGCCTGAGATACAGAATGTTTAAGCCGCAGATATTTATTTATTTTATAAACAATTAACTCTTTACAAAAATCATCTCGTTGGATTTTTCACTCCAGAGAGAATGGGGATGTGACACTCGAGCATGGAATTTAGGCAACTCATCGACAAAAGTTGTCCGAACGGAAAAACAAAATCAATTGAGTGTCCGGACAATTTTTGTTGCATTCTGTGTGAGACAGAGTGGTGAAAGAACGTATGAAATACCAAAAAAAAAAAATTGTCCGGATAAGAACGATGAATTCCCCCTTATATTGACAATTTTTAAATTTAAATTATGTCCTTCTGAATTTAAATCAAATTGCGACTTTCTGCATTGGTAACACTGAATTTGAATTTCGATTTTCTGAATTCTGAAAGTGGAGTTCTAAACTAAAATTGAAAAAGATGTACAGTGAACAAAAAAAAAGTTTTACACAAAAACCTTCTATTTTCCACCAATAAATAAAATGTCTGCCAATTAACTGAATTCTGAAATTCTGTGAGAGTTATTTCCTATAAGAAATAATAAACGTGTATACCTTTCTGGCAACACTGCAAATCTGTTAATCGAAGAATTTCCGTTATTTTTTCTAAATGTTCAATTGCGCTTCATAATTTCCGGAGTTTCTTTTAAGACAGTCGTAGTGATTCTTTTGCGAACTTAGAGCAAGATATCCGAATTTTTATGGGAATTATGCAAATACCACAACATTTGCAAGTTTTAATCAAGAATAGAGGTGAAAGCATCCCATGAGCTGAATGCTTGTTCTATTTTCCCGATTCACCTGCGTCATTTTGTTTACACAAATAAAATACATGAGCACTACTGGGCGAATTCAGATTTTGACATTCCAACATTACACAAACAAATACACAACGGATTAGCCTTGGTTATCTTTATACCACCTGGGCAATAATCTTGATCTATTGGAAAAAGTGTTAGAGTAGTCGTGAGATGTACGAAATTGTGAAAAATCCACATACTACTATGGAACAAAAGGAAATTTGTCAAGGATGAAGGCCAAAGAAAGTATCTACATCACAGGTAGAGAGAAGGATTGCTGGATATATCAAGTATAATCCAAAAAATTAGCAGTAGGTATTACAAAAGAGCTAAAATAGGCTCAGACTAATTTTATTCATCCACACTGTGAGAAATTGTACGCATTTAGTGTTTGTAGAAGTCGCCATGAATAAAATTGACTGATTAAAGTTTTTATGATTTAAATAAATATAAACGGCAATTTTGGGTTTGTACAGGGTAATGATCCAAAACATTCATCGCTAATAGTAAGGGAACATACTTGTAAAATGTAAATAAAATTTCATCCGCATCCTGCACATAGCCCTGACCTCAACCCAATAGTAGCAAGAATGACCTTAAAAGTGCCCCACAGGATGTGTAGGAGAATTATACTAGAGCTCTCGTTCAAAATCGACTATCCACCTATTCAACTAGTCGATTAGTCGATCAGGAACTTTTTCGCTCACCATCGATTAGCCTGAAAATCGACTAACCAAATTTATTCGAATAGTGACAGTCACTCACAAAAAAATTAGACAAACTAGAGCTCTAGAATATATCCCAGGATATTACACGAAACTTAGTTCATTCCATGATACAAAAGAGAAAGTAATTTCAATAAACAAATTTTGACGGATAATAAAATCTTTTTAAGGTTCATAAATTGTAAGTATTATCAACGGTCTTGCCACTTTGATTATATTAAAGCAAAAGTTCCAGGTATTTTCTTTCCCATATTTATTCCAACACTATAATCTTTCATGTCAAAAATGATTATCAGAACATTTTTTTTACTTGCAAGATGCTCACCCTTTTTATTCGCAATATCTAAATACAATCTGAACAGTAAAAGGAGACTTCATCATAATTAATCTTTTTATTTTAGAATAAAAGCAACGATCGATCATTTTGTTATTTTTTCATATTCTTATTTTCATATACAATTTTGGTTACGCCTAGCAATTTAAAAATCTAGTTCTAAAAAAAGGCCTTCTCGTAGGAAATTTTTTTAAAACCTTTTGGTCCAAATTTACTTTAAATTTCTCATTCGATTTTGCAAATGAGTCTTAACTTCAATCAATTTTAAACTTAAATTTTCAATTTACGCCAAAATTTTGAATTCATTTTTTAAGACAATCGTCCAATAAATAATTAACACACATATAATTTTGATCACTTCCTTCCTTCCATTCCGAAGGATAATTTTGCTAACCTCATTTTGAGATTATATAAAAAAATGTTCAAGCTACTCATATGCCACGCCTTTCAATGGACTGATAACTCTTCAACTTGATATTCTTCTTCTTACTTCACTAAAAATCACTTAACTAAATACTGCACTGAAGAAAACTTTACTCCAAAAAACTCACGTGGTTGCTATGAATTTTCACAGTTTAGGAAGACTCAGCTATTTCTCTCGTTATTTTTGCGAGCATACACAAAATTCTTCATAACATTTTTTTTTTCTTTATTTCGTTTATGTTTATAGTTTCACTAAACTTTAAACATTTTCGTTTACTTTTACAAGAAAAAATTATTACTTCTAGTGAATCAGGTAACAGGAATTCGATGAAATGCCATAATTTTATTAATTGTCAAATTGTGAGCAACAACAACAAATGCCATTAAATGGAACTACCTTTTTTTTGTATCATAGTTCAATCTGTGAATAGAAGGCTTAGAGCCATGCTACACTAAATACTAGCGTGTATTAAATGAATTACAAATTTTTCTTTAGATTTCGAAAGAGTTTGTTTACGTTGCTTAAGTTTCAGAGCTAAAAGGAATTATTTGAAATAAATCCATACAGTTGGCATAAAATGGAAGTAACTGTTTTTTAATTATTTGTAACTTTATCTAAAAATTTTCAATAACGGCAGATATTCAACGTTGAATATGGATACCGTTTTTCTGCGTCACTGTAGCTAAACATATTTAGAAAACAAAACGTGTTGAGTTCTGCTAATTTCAAATAAATTAAATGAGCGAATAACAGCAACATATGTAGATCCACTAAATGATAATTAACATTTTTTTTTTCTTACAGAAACACGTGCAACAAAAACATCCACAAGTAGCCGATTCAATTGTATATAAATGTAAAATCTGCCCATATGCCACCATTAACAAAGCCTTATTCGATATACATCAGGTGAAACATGAAAATAAGAATGGCAAAAATGAAACACCCACTACGATTGCTGCAGCAGTGGCAGTGGAAAATATTTTGGTTGCCACCGAAAAGTTGTGCGGCAAGAAAATTACGCAAAATACAGTTAGTGAGCCGTTGGCAAAAACTAAAATAAAAGTTAAAAGCCACCTATTGCTGACTACTCCAGCCGATGTGACAATGGAGTTCACAGATTTATATTTTGATGCTGTGACTGTGCCGGCGTAGTCTTTACAGAGTGTACGATTTGCGTAAAAACGCGAGTTTCGCGTTGCCATAAAGAAAAAGAAAAACAGCAATTTAATTTTTAACTTTGGAGTTAGGTTTATTTGAAAAACTGTTGAATTATGTAGATGGAATTCGCTAGATGTATGTGTATACATATGTAATTATGTAAATATAATAGTTTAGTTTAGTAAATTAGGTTTACGAACGTCGACAATGCTAAGCTACATACATAAATAAAAACAAATGTCCATCATACGTTCAAAATAATAAAAAAACGACATATTAACAAGTTTTGATAATTAACTTTTTCTTAATTAAATTCTCAATAATTGTGTATTTAATTATGGTTCATTTCATGATTTTCGACAAGAGTGGAAAATTAAAAAAAAACGAAATTATTTTTATTTTCATATATCGAATGCTGAAAATTTCTTATATGGATGAAAATGAAAAACGCCATCAGCAATAAATAAGTAAATAATTATATAGTTCCTGAAAATGACTTTAAACTGAGGTCGAAATATCGACGAAAATAAAATTAAGACAAGAAAAACTTAATTTTGTTCTATTTGTAAAAGTTTATTAACTACTGGCCTTGAGCTGAAACAAAAAAAAAATTAAATAAAAAATAGATATAAAAATGTACTGGATTTTTGCCGTTTTCAACTTATTGCACTACAATTTAATGTACACTGAAACTGTATATCCAAAAAAATTAATTCTGAATTCTGATCGAAAAGTTTGCAAATTTTTTGCATTATTTTAAATGTTGCATAAAACGCGAAAGAGGAATTTACATGGTTTTGATTATGCATGTCCTTTTTATTAAAAAATAAATGAAATTTAACAATAATAATAATAATAAATTGCCAAAACTTGTCAATATGTCGCAATACTATTATTTTGATTATAAGTACGCATATATACATATACATTAAGGTGTTTCACAAGCTGTCATAATGTGTCATATACATATCATAAAATTATATAATTTTAAATTTAAAAAGTTTTATTTTTGAATTGCGTTGAAATAATAATTAAAATCAAACAAATTTGTATTTTTGAAATTTATGATTTAATGACACTTTAGAATACCTTTTGAATCACCTAAATATGTACAATGTATGTAAATGTTAATTTAAATACGTTTTGAATTTATTACAAGTTTACTTTACTAGCTGAGAAAATAGAAAGTATTCTTCGCGGCTCAATTTAGCATAGCATTGTCGGCGAAAATCGCTGAAATCAGCCTTGCTCAGTTTACTTGTGTATATATGTATGTAGGTATGTGTGTGTGTATGTAGATGTGTGTTAGACTACGTTTTTATCTAGTAGTAGTTTCCCAATGTGTATATAATGTACTATATATGTTAGATTTTTAATTTCATATACTTATACAATAAATGAGAACAATTTGATATACTACATATGTATGTATGTATGTATGTACTATGTGTGTGTATGCTTTTATGTGTGTATGTACGACGAGTATTCTTTATATTGGCTACATCTTCTTCCTTTAACATTATCAAAATCTATACGCTTTTCATCCACATATGTACTATATATGTATGTATGTATGCACTTTAATCGAGTTGCTTCTCACCATAGATGCCAGGCAACTCTGCTTGCAGTCGCAATAATCGCACATAGGTTACCAATTTCCAATCCTCTGGATCATCACCTTGCTGTGTGAATGTCGATGAATATGAAACCAATTCTTGTGAACCATCCGAATCAAAATCGGCAATCAGCATTGAATTCTCCTGATTATTCAAATCCGGTTGACATATAATCTCGTTGTGATCATTGCGACAAAATTGTACAATATTACTTTGCGAAGTATTCTCAATGCGATACTCAGCGCCGACGAATATCACCAGCATAACAGTTTCAGTAATCATTTGCATTTTGTAATTATTTAGCAGTAAATTACTGCTACTGCTGCGTCGTAGGCGTGTTACATTCTGCTCCGCTAATGGTAAAGTGTATGTGTGCCTCTTCTGTATGAGATGATCGAATGCATTAAACGTATTCGTGGCAAAATCATGGGGCAGCAGCTCGTCAGTGTGCTCGTCATTCTCGTTGCCACTTTGGCGCTTCGTCTTATTTGTTATGATATGATTTTGTTTAGTCGTTTTGGTTATATTTTCTTTGCCCACATGAGATTTGGCCTTCTTATTTACGTTAGCCGCCGAATTGCGGGCATTATTTGCAGTGGCAGGCACATCTTCTTTGAATGGCCCGCGTAGCGTATCTTTGTGGTTATTCCATTTCCAAAATTTGATAACAAAACCAGATTTTTCTTTTTCTGCGTTTTTGAAATGCCATTGTGCCGGTACCATGCCATACATAGCCGAACTGGTGAAATTACGCAACACGGTGGTTTTGTTGTTGCGCGTCTCACGTAGCACAAAGGTAACATTGCAATCATCCGGACATTTGCCGCGATTCTCCACCACCAATTCGCGTCCACTGAGCGAATAAATATTACGTTGAGCATCGATTTCCTTGCGTTGGCCATAGTGACGATGCTGTGCAATTTTGGATGCTGGCATTAGCTTTTGTCCCCTTGCAATGGATTTGTTTGTTATTAACGTAAATAAGTCTGCTAAGTTTTTCGAACGTTGTGCCTCGGTGTTGTTGCGCCAACAATTGAATGTTATTTTTTGTGAACTTTCCAATTGCAGCTTATGTACCACATCGCAGTCTTGTACTTTAAAACCTTCGCCCATGGGTTTACCGTTGCGACCGGAGATTATACGCAAGATATTTCTTTCCTCCACTCGATGATTACCGGCACGCAGTTCACCTTTGTGTACGAGATTGCGTGTACGTATTTCGAGGGGAATGCTGGTCACCATTAATATCTCTAGAACACCATCGCCATCCAAGTCGGGCAGTATCACCGGAAAGTCCAATGCATCCACCTTGTGCGGTGAACGTTCATTGTAATGCCAAAGCCATTGGCCAGAAAGTGGATCGATTGCACGTAATTCACCGAATTCATCGAGCACTAAACAATCCGAACGTCCATTGCGATCCACATCAATCAAGGTGCAATCAATAGCTACAGGCTCATCAACGATTCCATCGTACCATGCCACAGCACCAGAACTACCGATTAGTGAAATTATACCATTCCTTTTGGCGTTATTGTTATTGGGAAAGAAAGCATCGCCGCGATAAAGGAATATTAAATTATTTTCCCAACTTCGCAGTCCGCTGACAATGTGAACTCCCCCCTTAAGTTCGATTTTTGTATAGTTATTTAGCCAATTGTGTGTCCGCACTTGATCCACCGGTGCGGGGCACGTTTCATTGCAGGGCACCAACCAAACGAAGCCGATAATAGCAAATACACATAACAGCAATGAGCAAATAAAACAAAAACGGCGCGCAGATGACATTGGCTCATGGCTGCTGAGATCCTTTGAGCTGCCGCGTCCTAAGATGGCAACATTATCTGCGTCAATTTGATTACGTTCGTCGTAGTCACTATTGAAGCTTGAAAAGCTGCTGGCCTGGTCGTTCAGCCCAATGTCGGACATCATGACAGATCGAAAGGTGTTCTGCATGTTGGTCGTGTAGCTGCTGGGTCGTGCTTGTGGGTTTTGGTTATTTATGGAAGTGTTGCCTGTAGAGTGCAAATATAACAAAATATTTAATTAAAACTATACAAATATAGAGTGGTAAGCTTAAGAATAAAAACAAAACAATTGTGTTTCGTAAATTGTTTGTAATCTATACAATCTATGGTAGAAATTATAGTTATTTCGGAGTTCACCATCTGACTGTTGTTGTCTTTTTTCCAATATACTTTTCCTTATACACTGGCCTTGAGCTCACAAATTAATATTATCGTTTAATAAAAAACAGGCCAAAAAATCATATTGCCCAGCAAGTCGTAGGTTGTGAATTCGAAAGAAATCTGATGAGAAGATGTGGTAATCTCCGAAATAGCTACAATTTCTACCACTCCTGACTGTTGTTGTCTTTTTTTCAATATACTTTTCATTATACACTGGCCTTGAGCTCACAAACTAATATTATCGTTTTTATGAATTTATTTAGAGTAGCTGTGTGACTATTCAAGTATTTTCGGTTAGTCGATTTTCTGACTACTCGACGGTGAGTTAGTCGAAAGTCAATGGTCAGTCGAATACTTGGTTTTCGTTTATCAGTTAACAATAAAGTTGCCAATCAAATAGCCGGATAGTCGATTTTAAGCAAGAACTGCAGTATACACGGCGATGAAATCAAAGGTTTCTGCTAGAATTAAAATAGAAAATAAATGAAGGTTTTCATTTTGATGATGCTGAAATGGATGTTATGGAAAATGTTGAGAGAGCGATGAAAATAAACATTTTTACCAATTCAGAGTTAAATATGTTGGTGATGAAATCGTTATTTTCTAATATGTACTCTGTAATGTTTTTTGTTGTTGTTTAATTCAAATGTAACTAATAGTTCAACACTTTATAATCGAGCGGACTTAAGATTTAGCTTGGCAATTTTTCATATTAAAATCAGATAGCGTGCAGACATTTTTTTTTATCCCTAGGAACACTCATTCACAGTGGGCATACGGGCATATAACTAGTATGTATGTCTTGCTTTTGGTAATACAACTTGCCTATGTATTTGGTTAAATCATTTTTACTTTCAGATACAAATATTTATTTCAATAAAACTGTCAGTGACGAACTACATCTTAGAACAAAGGTATAAGCTTGGTAGGAAAAAAGTGCAAAGTCGAGGTGAGTTGCTTGGTCAAAAGGCCACAGATATATAAATAAACGTGTATGTACATATGTATGTACATACATACAAACACGATTTCGTCCTTAAAATAATTTACTTTACTTCAAATTCTACATATGTAGTTCATACACACATGTGTATGCATGTACTTATAAGTATGCACATGTATGTACATACATACATACATACACAATAAGTACCCACCCGATACTACAAAAAATATGACACGGATTATCAATAATCGCATTAAAATATTCTCCTGTACAACCATTATATGACTAAATTCTTAAATTTATACATCGGCTTGTCCACATACCCACAATAGATGATCGAAGCGAATCGTTTTCCGTGAAATTTGTTGTATTCAAGTTGTTCTGCAGTTGCCGCAGTGCGAGACTTTTTGGGGGTTCCTTTTTGCCAGCACTTCCGTTTTGATGTACCTGCTTTTGGTGATAGAGTTGATGTTGTGGATGTTTTGTACTATTATGAATCTCCTCTTCAGACTCCTCGTCGGAATCAGTAATCACCTGATTTAGCGGCGCATAGATAGCTTGGTGTGGATATTCCATATGAAGCATTGTAGCTGTATTATCATAGAAATATAGCGGCGAAAAGTCACCAGAGCGTATGAGAAAAATCAATAATAAAGCAATTTTTTCAATTTTGTTTACCTGAGTTAACACTTTTACTTTTTCATTCGGCAACCACATAGTTTAATTATTTAATGCATTTGATTTAACCGATTTTTTATGATTAAATTTATAAGCGTTTGCAATTAATTTTCACTGTTCGATGACATCTAAATACACTTTAACGGTAATGCACGGCAATACAATGGGGTTGGCTACTTCCGTATATGTGCAGGGTTGCTTTGATGCATTACATCAGCTGTTCAATACAGAGCGTTAAGAATGCGGATATTTTTAAGTTTCAGTAAATGCATAGGGGTATTCAAAATGGCGATAAGGAGTTCATTTAGCAGTAAATTCTGTTAATAAAAATGATTTTAATGCAAAGTTAATCAATGTGCTAATGCTAAAATATTTCCAAAGGTTAAGTGTAATTGAACATAAAAATGAATTTGGTAAATTTTTCAAACATGTCCCAAACAAAATTTATTTCAAATCTATTGTAAATTTTGACGAAGCTTTTTAGTGTATACGAGTATTCATATCGTAACCGCAACCTTCACAAGTATGGAGCATAGGGTGCCATAGGGTCGCCCGATGGTACTAACGTTATTGAAAATAATCTGCAAAACTTTGTATTTGCCGATTTTCGTACAAATATTGTGAAAAATTTGAATTTTAAAATTTTATTAAGTTGAAAAGTTTTTATGCAAATAAAACGTGTTATTCATATAATAATTCTGTTGTAAAAATAAATATTGCTAATTATTTAATGATCTAATATAAACATGTAATTTGATTACTTTGTGAAAAATTTTAGTGTAAGTACTTTTAAGTTGTTGTGTATAAATGCTGATAAGCTGTTTGATTATTTATTTTTCAATCGCGTAAAAACTAAATACACAATTGTTGACCATTCAATAATACCATTTCGCTTGAAATTTTTTTTTTTCGCTTTGTTTAATTCATATGTAAGTGTGTATATATAAAAAGAATGCTGAATATGAAGTATTCGTACATCAGGTCTATTTCAGAAGAGTGGGCAGTATATCTGTAGGCCCAAATACATTTATAATGGTAATATGCAAACATATATTTTGCCATATGGCGCTTAAAGACCTAATGGTAAATACTCAGTCAAATATCTTAAACATTGTATGCTTTCAAATAGCCCAGCGAACAAAACTCTCTCGTTCGAAGTATTGACGTTATTAACATTCCTTAAAAAGTGGCTTTTTCTGAGTAATTTTTACATCAAGTTAAACACAGAAAAATAAATGTGAATTACCGAGCTTCGTGTTGCGACAGCTGCGGCGAAAATAAAACCTCCTAGTGTAGTTATCACCATCCTATTCTTCCTGTGGCTGGGACAAGTGTGACGTGTACGTGGCCAGCGTTGTCGTAATCTGGTATTCTATCTTTTTTGACTTCAGACTTAAATCTATTACAATCACATTTAAAATGGAAACAAATGTTTGGCAGTTCAGTGGTTAATTGATATGACACAAATCGAATTAGGTACCCTCCTGAAACTACCAGTTGAACGTCCAAGCCTTTTTAAATTAAGGGTCTACATGCAGTTCTTAAAGAAACAAACCACTATTTCTTGTTTAAATACTTTAGTATTCGAAATATTTATAAAACGGGTCAAACATTCTCAATACGTACATCACTTTCTAAAAGGCGGTAAAAAGTTATCGTTAAAATGACACACTGACATTGTAATAGATTAGCACCAGTGTAGAGTGGAAAATGTATTTCTCGAGATCGCGAATAATCCGTTATTTGAAGAAAAGCAAACATTTTTCATTTCAAGCGCGTGTTCAAAAGGTTTTCATTGAAAAATATAAAGGTCCTGTAGTTGTATGTGTGTTGCCTTATGAAATCGGTACAAAATTTCCAATTTCGTGTCGGATTTCTTGGAAATTTTCATTCCACAAACGGTAACAATGTATGCCGCTGTAAAGCCACTCTCGAAATATCTTCAATTTAAATCTGTGCGAATCTACGATGTGGTATTTACGTTGCATTCCAAGTGTACTGTGGTCATTTTGTTGACCTGCTCCTTTCTGCTATCGGCCAAGCAGTATTTCGGTGAACCAATACAATGTATGGGTGATGATAAATATGGTGAATTTGTTAACTCATATTGCTGGACAATGGGCACTTATGTGCTCAATGTTTACGAAGTTCATGATCGTATACCACATGGAGATAAATTTCTAAGTACACAAACAGGAGATGAATCACCGTATATAGCAGAGGGCATAACCACGGAGATAGAAGGCTTAACAGAAAGAGTCTACCTACGCTACTATCAATGGGTCATCATGTTATTGTTGCTGCAGTCGGTTATCTTCTATTTTCCATCGTTTCTTTGGAAGATGTGGGAAGGACAACGGCTAAAACAGCTATGCTCCGAAGTTGGTAAGTATGGAAACGAAATCAACTAATAAAACCAATCGGTGGAACTCTCCTAAACATAAATATTATTGCGAAATAGTTCGGTTGATGGCTTAAAGTATAGTGTATTTTATATTTCCGATGAAAAAACAGTAGCGATTTTTTGTTTGATAGGGTGAGTGATGTACCCAAATGTCCATATTCTCAAAGATAAAATATAAAAAATATGTGTGCCACTCTATTGTTTTTCGCAAATGTTTCATGTAAAATAAAAAAAAAAATTCACACATTCTTCATATAATCAATTATATTAAATTAATTAAATCGAATTATAAACTTTTATCTATGTATAGGCGATGCACTGGTGCCGGAAACAACTTATGGGGAACGTCTCAAGTTGTTGGTAAAATACTTTTCCTCTGATTATAAAGATATACATTTTTGCTATATGTTGAAATGTCTGACGTGCGAGGTGCTAAATTTTATGATCAGCGTGAGTATAATTTACGACGACTTTCCATTATACATACATACGTAGCATATAATTAGCCCAGTTTTATCTTTTAAGGTTATCAATATTTTTCTGCTTAATGTCTTTTTAAACGACTTTTGGACAAAATATCTCGAAGCTTTGGCCGCTATACCGCGTTATGATTGGGATAACTGGAATCGCATGACTTCACGAATTTTTCCGAAAATCGCCAAATGTGACTACTATTCTTTTGGCCCTGGTGGCTCTCACAACAAACGCGACGTCTTATGTATTCTACCATTGAATATATTGAATGAGAAAATTTTTGCTTTTCTTTGGTGCTGGTTCATTTTAATAACCATAATCGCTGGTTTAAATTTACTTTATCGTTTATTTCTCATATCAAGCCGATCTTTCCGTTTCAAAATGATCAGTATACAGTTGCGGCCGATGTCTGCGACGCAAGTATATCTAGCGCTCGAGGATATTAGCTTTGGTGATTGGTTTTTGCTATTTAAAGTCAGTGTGAATATCAATCCGATATTGTTCCGAGATGTCATACAAGGATTGTACGAAAAGCGGAAAGTTAAAAATAATTTGACAGCGGTTTAACTGTAAAACTGTCAACTGTGTCAACACAAATAAAATTGTACTACAAAAGCAGGCTGTTAATATTTTTTATTATCCGAAGAGGATTTAAAAAAGAAAAAAAAATGAATTTGATTCTGCTGATGAAATTTGAATGCAAAATGCCAATATATTAATTTTTTTTTATTGAGTATAGTCTTATACTATTTATGCAATAAAAGTTAAACTTGATTTGACTGATGAGAAACTTATTTCTATATTTTGCCACAAAATAAATAAACATGTAAATATGCTTGTTCGTTTAATCTTTAAGTATCTAATGATTATTGAAGTATTTAATTTTGAACCAAAAGTTTTTACACCAGCGCGTAATATAATATGTTCAAACGCAAGTGAAAAAAAATATTAACAAATAAGTATAATAAGATTTTTCTATCCCAATGAATTATAGTAATAAGTTTAGTTTTCTTTAAGATTTTTACATTTGTAATTTGAATGTAAAATTTAAAAGACAAAAAATGTACTTAACAAAGTATGAAATAAACGTATGATTTGAATGAAGCTATGAAATGAGCTGTTTATTTAGAAATTGGGGCAATGCAAGATATGAAATTTAAAAGTAGGCTTAACGAATACATTTATTTTTTTATAATTGTGTGGTATTAGCTAAAGTTAGTTTATCATCCAGTACGGCACCTAGTAGCGATAGTCGCGAGCGTAATTTATGCGGCCCGGCACTAATACCCGCGAGAAATAAAGAAATAAAAAACACATTATTTTTAAATTAGTTTTGCTAATTTTAGGTATAAGGTCGTGAGTGCTAAAACATGGTGGGACAAAATTATATTTAATTTTGATATTAGCTGGTAGAAATATAGGTGCGGATTCTCAGTCAAAATAAAGTCGGCTTTAAAGCCGAATTAAAATTCAGCTAGCCTTGAAATCGACTTTATTTTTACTATGAAATTTACAATAGTGCTATTCTTCACCGAACGAGCGTCATAATAAAAAATGAAAATTCATTCGATTAGCCCTTTTGACCACAATTGAAAATCGCTTTCAACTTATGATTTTTTAAAATTAATTTTTAGTTAATTTTTTATTAAAAAACCGTATAAATCCAAAGGTTTTTTCAATCTCTAAACTTTAAATTTCCATAAAGCTCAACAGTTTTGATCAAAATTTCAAGTTCTAATCAAAATTTTTGCAGATTATTAGGTATGTTGTTTTATAGCCCGTTCAATTTTAGTATAACAATGTACAAGTTTGAAGAGTCTCAAAAATAGTTTCGATTTTTGATAATTATTTTTTCTGACGGTGTTTGCTTATTTTCTCCATATAACGGAATGCACGAATCTTTTTTCAGTTAGCAAAAAATATTTTCAAAAATCTAGGGAAATTTTTAGCAAATTTAAATTTGGACTTTTTTATACTAAAATTGCCTAAGTTATAAAATGGCGTACTCAAAAATTTTCTAAAAATTCTGATTACAAATGGCAATATAAAAAGTTTGCATTTTTGTTGAATTTTATTGAAATTTGCATAAAGTTTGAATATTGAATTCAAACCGTTGTTATTGTATAATGAATCGAAATTTTATAAAAAGTTAATAACAAATTTGTAAGTAAAAAATCAAAGGTTCGAAACTTGCCAAAAAGTTTCTGCCGTTTATGATAATTCCTATGTTACGTACATTCTTTGAATCGATACTAAGAACAAGCATACTTTGGGGTAGGCCGATCTAAACAGGGTTAGATCGCTGAAACAACAGTCCTTGGCCGGGCAAAACCTGGGTCATTCCGGTACGTAGAAACGACTGTCGTGGGAATGTATTTTTTTTTTTTAATTTTTCCGGCATGTGGAGATTCTCCGCACGACACCAATCACCTATTCACATGCCTCCTCAAACCCACTCATCTAACCTACCCTCTCCCTCTGGTCCAACCCTGTCGAAACTGCACGTTTCCTGGGCCTCCCCCTAGATGAGTTCGACGACAACGACCATGGGTGAATCCGCTCTTTACGGGGCGCGACTAGCCGCTACAACAACAACAACAACAACAACAAGCATACTTTCAATTAATTTTAATCGATGCTTTGACAATCCGCTTACTACCGATTCTTTTCAGGATCGAGTACTTAGTACATCTTGTTTCGATTCGGTCCAATGCTAACTTTCAGCAAGATTTGAGATAAATTTAAAAATAACCATTAAGATGGGTATTAAAGGGTTAAGACTTTTTACTAAAAAATTCTGAAGACGGAACTTGCTTTAAAAGCATTTTTAACAGAGTAATGAAACATTCGGCCCTATCGCAAAATTCGCGGGAACAAATCATCCCCATAAATTTACAAGAAAAACAAAAAACAAAATGGGAAAAGTTGTTTTTGTTTCGCTTGTAAATTTGTGGGCATATTTTTTCCCAAGGAATTTGCGATAGGGCTGATTCACTGCCTGTAAAATTGTAACGGGAGGGAGCTAAATTTTCTTAGGGCATGACTCCCACGAAATGCCGAAATGATTCCACAGAGCTATTACCATGGCAAAAATGTTTATGATCAAAGAGAAAAACGCGAAAACGTAACTTTAAAAAATGTACCAACTATGCCAAAAAACTTTAAAATTCAGATAAAGCTAAAGAAAATGGCTACAAAGTTATTACCACAAATAGTACCAGCAATGGAGCACAGAGCTTATTTAATTAGCAATAGATAAAATTTTAAGTCTAATCAATTTAAAAAACAGTAAAGATTTCTAAAAAAAATTAAAGTTGGCAAATATGACATAGAAAGTAAAAAACATTACCAAAATATGAGACAGAATGCTGTATGTTTAAGAAAAACAGATTTGTTAAATAGAGATATGAGAAAGCGTCATAAAATCCTAGCCCTAGGCATTTCATTTGATGCAAAACTTAAATCAAGTTTTGCGTTATTAGTGTGTATAATTTATTTGGTGATTTTGAGAAAGTACTCATTCATAAAAACGGTAGAAGTGTAGAGATAAGCAAAGTAAAACTAAATTGGGAGCAGATCTGAAACATAATAGTTATACGCCATTCAAAAGGAGACAAATTGCCGCTTTAGAATATTTATTTATGTAAAAATATATTTCGATATGAATGTATGTGTATTAGGGTGATTTACTAAAAAAAAAGTTGCGAGTTTTCCAACGGATTCATACAAGTTATTAAGTTTTAAAAATTTCACCCAAATTTTTCGAACAAATACTAAGACTTACGTGAGCTGGCCCGATTCGAAAATACATACCTAGAAAAACGGAGTTCTTTTATAAATAAAAATAAGTTAACTAAAATTTCAATCGAAATAATAATGAGATTTTGATTCATGTGTGAGAATACACCTCTCCAGTGATACTTTATATGTACGTCTAAATCGGTTAGGTTTTGGTTGAGTTTTAGTGGTTAGTGGCGCATCCTAATGTACAATAAGTAAGGGTATATAAATATTTACATATGTACGTATCTGATTCTTTTACACGAGCAATTCTTATACGGATATGCTACGTAGTGAGGTCCGAAAGCTTCTGGCCTGAACTATAAGATGAAAGGAAAAAATAGACTCCCCTTATTTCAATATTTTTTTACTCAATGCTTTACTAATATTTCT
Source organism: Anomoia purmunda (assembly GCA_951828415.1). Classification (NCBI taxonomy): domain Eukaryota; kingdom Metazoa; phylum Arthropoda; class Insecta; order Diptera; family Tephritidae; genus Anomoia; species Anomoia purmunda. The sequence continues at coordinate 18,708,335 of OX639996.1, forward strand.
GATTGTTGATACAAATAAATGCATTAAAAAAAAATAATCAAAATTTTTGTTATCAAAATATCGCAAAATTGTTGAACTTTCTTCAGCCTTACAAGTTTTCTCAACATTTTTCTTTAATATCATCCTGCAATTGATATAGCAAGGAGCCCATATTCATTGGCCGTTACTCTTATGTTGTAAGCTTTAAAATCCACGAGCAAAATTCCTTCGATATCCCTAAAGTGGGTAGGCTTAAGGGTTGATGATTATGCCGCCTTTGCTCTTTAGGCCGCAGTGAGTTCGGGCGACGAAACTCCATATATGTATATACTTCTCTTTTAGAAAGAGGATTATGATAAAGATGAGTACCAATAGCAACCCTCTCGTTTGTTTTTAAACAGCGGAAATAAGTTTAGAGCTTCCCATTGCGCTGGTCTTATTCATCTCAAATGTTCATATGAGATTCTAAGCAATATATGTACATACATATGTAGTTTTTGAAATCATAGTCATAATTGCTAATTCTTTATTTGTTATCCGTCTGTCTTTGCATGCTATAGTCTCCACGTATATGATAACTTCATCCGTAATGGCCTCGAATGAATTTTTAATAGACAATCTGAATTTATTATACAACTAGCTGACACCCGCGACTCCATCTACTTGAAAGTGGTGGAGGACGCTTCGGGTGCGGCCAAGGGGGTGGGATAAAGGAAGGCTAAGGAGCCTCGGCCTGTCTCGACGATTAGGAGGCAGAGGCCTTGGGAAGAGGAAAGAGTAAGAGCCGAGAATGGGCGGTGTGCCCAAATCTGTCAGTGAAGTCGCAAACGAGGCGAAATGCGTATTTTTGGGTGCGGTTGATCGCTATTTCTGCCGAAGAGTGGACATCATTCATTACCCTTATAAAGCCCTTAGTGGTGACGTCAGCCATCTCTAAGGGCTTTATAAGGGTAATGAAGGAGAACCCGGGCCGCCACCTCGAGGCGAATATGCTGGGTGACTGTATGGCTCTTTCAAATGGATTGCCGCCTGTGCGAACGAACGGCTCTGAGGAAGGACAGCGACTTTTGGACCATACATACATGTATGTACATATATTTTATTAACTTAAGACAGTACGTCGTGGGATGAGTTGTGAACTTGCAAAACTTCCAAAATGCTGACTGTACAGTGGAGCAATGCACCAAAGTAACCCCGAATTTATGTTTTGGTGCGTGTGCGAGTTATTAGACTTAAAAGAAAAAAATGTATAGTACATTTGTATGTATAACGCACTTTAAGCCCTTTGCTGGCTATGACAAAATTTTTAATAATGGAAAATCAAGAAAAAATGCATACACTCATATTTTCTGCTTCATTTTCTGTCCACACTGCCACTATTTTCTCTTGTAAACTTATGCAAAAAATTAAACACGCTACTTGCATCGCGACAATGTAAAAATATTGTTCATTTTTTTTATTGCTAGCCTCAACAAAACCTGTGTTCAAAAGTAAAAGAGTATGCAAAAAATAATTTTTCGAATTTCATTAATTACCAGCGAAATTCCGTTGTTAAAGCAAAATCGAGTATATAAATTTGGGTCGATTTCTCGTGGATTGTAGCGATGTACTACTTTTTGAAACGATTGAAAAGCAGAGTCGCAAGCCCTTACCGGCCACAGTCTCGTCGCGCACTTCAAACGGAAGTGATCGAACGTTCGTTGCATATTGCGGATCGGAGTTATCGCGGGGTGAATCGGATTATAATTACTTGTAGCTACAAGTAGTACATTACCCGCTAGACAGCGCATAGAGTTTTGGATTACATACAACGTACACCCATATATACAAACACATGCACATATTTTGGGATTATTGAAAGTGTGCTTGGCTGTGAATGAAATTGTTTATAACGAAAGTGCAATTTGATCCTTGTGACGGCATAGTGAGAAAAATTTCTTAATACATACATATTTATATTATGCTAAATGAAAAAAAAAATGAATTGTTGAAAAAAGTATCGCATATCGTACATATTATGCAAAATACAAATAAGAAAAAATAAAGTGAAATTGTGCAAGAGAAATAAGTTAAAGGCTAAATTGTTGCAAGTGTTGTTTGTTTTGAATTTTTATAAAAAAGTGAATGCATACAAATTAGCATAATTCAATTAGTCTACAGTTAAAATAAATGAATGATCTAACAAAATGATGCCAAAATTAAAACAATTATCCGATGGTGAGTGTAAATTTCTATTAATTTTGTGAAGTGTTAAAAAGCCAAATAAACATAAAATAAATATTGAATATAAGTAGTTAAATACCTATATATATGTATATAATTAATATATATATATATATAATTAATATAATGTACAATAATTAATTACAGCATAAATATTTTTTGTGTTACAATTCTCAAGTTTTACCGAAAAAATTGTTTAATGTTCCTTTCTAAAGAGTTTTTTTTAAGCAACAATGAAGAACGAAAAATATTGACAACTGAGTGTGGAACTAAAAAGCAACAATTACATTATACTATGTACATACATGATAATGTAAGAAACACGGCGTGCACGACTATAAAAAAATGGGTTATCGGGAGTTTCTTGAAAGAAAGAAATACAATCACTTTTTTTTCAAATTTAGACGTTTCTTGTGTATTTAAAAAAATATTTTGCACACATAAGGACCGGTACTGAAAGTTCTGTAAATTTTAAACTCGAGCCAAAATTTTTAGCAATAACATAGTAGGTTTTGAAAATATTGTTTTTAAATTGGCGTTTAATTAAATTTTCGAAACCTAACAACGAAAAAAATAAGAACGAATAGCTTCTTAAAAAAATGTTGTACCTTTGGACGAATAACCCCAATATTAGTTAAAAAAAAAAGAGTTGGCGAAACTCAGTGCATCATCTTATGACACTGCACGAAGGATGGTTTTGCGCAATAAAGATGGGGTTAGTAAACGATAATTAGCAGACTTTCAGTTGGAGAAGAAAGTAATAGCCTTAATTAGGAAGAACCGCTCCAAGTCGACAAGAGATGTCGCCAAAAAAGCTAAACCCACACATCTGCAAGTCACTTGAATTAAGAAGAGAAGTGATATAAAACTTATAAAGAGAAAAAAGTTACAAAATGAAGTATGCACGACGAAACTTATTTGAAAATGGACTTGAAGAGATTTCCGGGTGTCCAATTTTACTGCTTGCAGTCTGGAGAAGACATTTTTGATTCATGGAAAATGCATCCTGACAGAAAAGTTTTTGTAGAAATGTTCTGATTTGGCAAACCATTTGTAAATGGGGGCATCAATACTGAAATTTACGTAAAATAGTGTCTTCAAAAATGTCTCCTGCCCTTCCTACGTCCTCTTAATGGTTCAGTTATATTTTGGCAGCATTTGGCTCCAGCATATTATATTAATGTCACCCAAGATAAATAATGTGCATTACGTAAGGAATTGTTTAAATCCTCCTAAAGTGCCAGAGTTGCGTCCAATTGAGCGATATTGGGCTGTGTTGAGAGCCAGACTTTTGAAAGGTGGGAAATCAACCAAAACAATTACATAGATAAAAAAATGTGGCAGACAGCACCGCTAAAAGTGGGAAAAAAAAAGATAATTCAGTATATAAAATTTGCTATAGCTAAAGCTATTGCATTAAAATAAAATGACAACGTTCCGCTTTTATTTTTCTTTTTTTTTTATAAAAAATATACTTAATTCCACACCAAAACCCGATAAATCCACGGTTCAAGCTTTGTGGAAATGAGAAAAAAATTAAAAGATTTTACTCAAAATTTTGCGTTTGTTTTCATATAAAATAAATTTCCAACTTACATTATATGGAGGTAATTGCGGAAGAGGATTGGAAAAAAAACTTTGCACTGCCTTGTTTTAAATCATAAAACATTTTGACATTTTAAGTAAACTATGCTGATTTTCTTTAATTTCGCACATAGTGTGAAATTTGGATTTACGCTGTTTTTGGTCTAGAACTATATTTTTGTATAAAAAGAACAAAATGAAATTAAATACAGATACATAAACAGCCAAAAGTTATAGTTCTTTAGCGAGATTTCGTTTTGTTTTTTCAGATTGTGCGCTCAGTTTTTAGAATAATTTGCAAAAATGTTATTTATGTTATTTATTGTACAAAAGTCCAACTAATTTTCGCTTTGTTTTTGTAAGTAAAAGTCCGCGAAACTGTTGCACCACAACTGCAGAGCTATGGGGAAATGAAATGAAATGAAATGTAAAATTGGAGACATCAATAAAGTAAAACTTCCCATTTCCATTTTAAATAAAACGAAACTTAAAGCTTTTATGAAAAATTTTCATTAATGATTAAACAAAAAAGTAATGAGTGAAATGGTTCGTCTACCAAAAACCCACGAAAATCACAACAAACCAACCAACCTACTAAAACCATATTTAAAAAAAAAAACAAAACTACAGTTGGACCAAAATGGCAACACTGCACAGAGTGCTTAAATTAAAAATTTATATTAAATCAGAACATACATATTTCAAATACAATAACCCTCTAGAAAAACTACAATCACAAGAAAATAGCGGAGTTGAGAAAAAGTTCAGTATTTTGTTAAAAATCGTATGTTTCTTTCCACGACAAGTTTACATTCTTTATTAAATAAAAAAACTGCAACGTCATTCAAAATAAAAAAAGAAAACAAATACCAAATACGTTAAAGCAAAACATCAGATTGACAGGCAAGAACTGCAGCAATTTTGAAAAATGTTGTTTTGATTAAAACTGAAACGTTAGATTCATATAGCGCCTATCATAATTATAAGTCTGGTACTTATTGAAAAGTTTTGACACTTTATTTGTTTCTTATTAAATTGTAATTACAAAAGCATTATAAATCCAAACCTCAAACTTTATGCAAGTTTTAATGAAACCAAAAAAAAATCCCTTTCAAACTTTTGAAATAGAATTTTTAGAAAACTTTTGAGTATGCAGTTTTATAGCCCATTCAATTTTAATAAAATGTAAGTTAGAAGTTGGCCAAAAATCGCGTTGATTTCATAAACATAACTCAATATTTAGATAATATTTATATTTAACATACATTGACCTTTATTTTCCATACTCAATACGTATGGTTTTGTATACATATACTTGCCAAATATCACAGCCGCGAAGTTTAGGGACACTTTTTGTAAATCAAACTCTTGACTTTGCGATCCTCGTGAAATTTCATTACCATTTAAATTGTATTATATTTAAAGTACTTACTTTATTATTATTAATATAATATTAATTATTATGTCAAAATTTCGAGTTTATCCCAAAAATTGGCAATTCCTCCTCCCAGTGGGTAGCAGAGCAAAGGCTTGAATAAATATTATTAATGCTAACCCTTTTCAAACCTATAAAAATTTAGAAAGAAGTATAGATGTCGAAACAATCATTCATTAAACTTCCACGACCGAGCAGATAGCAAAAATTTGTTAAGAACGGTGATGGAAAAGAAAAAGTGATATCAACCCGTAAAACACTAAGCTCCTTTTAGCCCAACTTCTATAAGCTAACATTCCTAAAACTATCAGTTTTTAGTGAGATTTACAATGGAACTAGGAAACAGGACTTGCTGGAGTGATTTTTATAAAGATACTCTCATATAGAAACTCTGAATTGGTATCGAAGTAGGAATCTTCGGTCCTAGAGAGAAAGAGTAAAGTTGCTGTAACCGTGCTTGACTACGGAGACATACTTAGGCTTACACAGTCCGTTGTGTTACCTCAGGGAGGAGCCATGAATTTCCTTCCTTCCCTTATAAGGTGGACCACCGAGTGCGCCTTATAGAGCACAGAAAATTGAGAATAGAAAGTACCTATTTAAGAATTGGTTTCGAGTCTTGGCCAGGGCGGGACAGTGACAGAGATTGTGTTCGACGCCCTCCACTTCATCTTTATCCATACAATTTCGACAGAAATCGTTGGTAAGGCATCCCGATCTCTTTTCGTGTACTCCCATAAATCAGTGCCCGGTTATTACCCCGGCCATTAGTCTGAGAGAAGGTCTGTCAAGACGGATGAGAGTTTTGGATCGCTCTATGTTAATTTTTGGCCAAATTTCTGGCATTCCTACAGGTTGATTCCATGGCCCACCTGATATTCACCTCCTGAAAGATTTTTGCCATTAAACTTCGTTTGCAGGAGGTCTAGAGCAGAATTTATCATAGAAAAGATGATTACCAAATGTTAATGGACTCGTCAGAATGCACAAAGCAAGCGTCCATTATGTAAATAAATCGTCTCATTTCGATTGGCTACAAAACAGTTGACTTGAATTCGTTGCATATACTATGTAAGTATTGTTGAGAATTGTTTCACACTTCTGTTTACCGACGGCGCATGCGTTGCCAATTTGGTATTCTCAAACACTCAACTCAAACGTAATTTCCATTCATACTTTCCGTCCGTCACGGATGCACAGTGGTCATGCTGATGAGGCTTTATGTTTTCAAGAATCTTCAGATAAAATCCAAAGAACACGATCCTTCCTGAGGTAGATCGTTTAGCTAGGAAAACTGCAAAAACGATGGCAGAATTATTATTTGGAGTGAGGCTGATATCATCAAATAAGTGTTCAGGAAAGAAAAGGTGACCAAGTAAAACCACAGCAGTCGGAATTTGACTGGCATAGATTTCCGGATAAATAAAATAGATTGGAGGATACATGTATTATGATAAGTTTTGACAAACTTGTTAGCATCTTTAACAAAAAGTTAAGAATTCTGACAGCTACACAAACTTGTTGCTTTACATACTCGGTAGATGGTGAAATGATTTGAGTCGCTCTTGGCACAAACCTATAAAGATTTGAGAAAACTTGCTACTTGATATGAGTAATGCCTTTGGTTTACCAAGTGCGGAGAAAAAGGTGTATCCACGCGATATTACTATACTTTCTAAACAAGCAAAGTTCAGACAAGGTATTGTCAATAATGCACTAAAAAAGACGAGTTCATCTAATTTCTGTAGTCAGAACTAAAACTTCTCTGCCGATTCCATAAGGAAATAGAGAGAAGAATTTAATCAAGTCTCAAATTCTCCCGCTTTTGACTTTTCGTTAACTAAGCAAAATTTCAAACTATTATTAAATGAATTAACTAGATAAACCTTATTTTGCAAAACTATTTGTATTCCCATAGTCTTGTATAGTCTGTAAGAAATCCTGTATTTTTTAGACTGAATAAATAAATAAATAAATACTGAATTCGAGGAAGACTAAGTGTATCCATTTTTGGTTTTGAAACATACATAATTTTGTTTGTTTTATCTTACAAAAGCATCGTGTCGCGTCTGACACGATGTTGAAAAATCACTCTCATGCCGCTAAAGAAATTTATTTAAAAAAAAGGCTTTGATGGAAGGAAAACAGCTGTCAAAAGAAAGAAAGGTGGGAATGAATTGGGGTAAATGAAATACTTTTTACTTTTGGAGAAAACATTTAATTTTACGTAGCTTTCACTCAATTGGGAGAAAATATCACAATTTTAATAAAACTTTAGGACTTCTAAATAAAGGCAAATTTTTCGGTACTTTTTTGAGTGATAGAGCGTAAGAAATCATCAAGGTTGCAGGGTTTAACTACCCCGTTTTAATATATGTTTATCGAAGCTTTTTAATTTATAAATATGTATTTTCAAGCCCAATTCTTTTAATTTTTGTATCACATTAGATAATGACATGTTTGGGTCGCGTTCTCAAAGAAAAACACTGAAGACTGTCCTAACTCGGACACTAGCAGTATCGGGTATAATCTTACTGGTGATAATGATGCTTATAATCTATCATTTAATAGTTTTCGATAGAACCGGTAAGTTTTATTGATATACGAGGGTACTAAAAAAAAGTTCGGTGAGTTGCGTAAAAAAATATTTAATATTTTTAGTTTGTTTTTAATTTGTTATTTGGTATCTTCAGTATTATTTATCGTTTCCCCATAATCAACATTAGAAAACGACCGAACATCGGGGTCGGCTTCGACTATGTTCGGCTAAAAAAAAAACCGAGATTTGGCCGAACATTTGTAAATTTTTATTAGTATAAAAATTGTATACATTTTATTTTTAAACGTTTCCCTTTAAAAAAAGTCAAATGAGCCTTTCGAATTCCCGTGATAGAGATATGTTTTGCAGTAATAATACTGGAAGAAATTTATTCATTCCGTTTTTTAATGAAACGCTGTGAAAAAGTTGCGAAATTTTTGAATATTTTCTATTAAACAATTCTGTCTGTTTAATTATTTCTAGTCAATAGGCTATTTTTTATTCGATTCGGTTCGGTTTGGCCTTCAAAATCAGTGTTCGGTCGTTCTCTAATCACCATTAATTTCAATACATATTTTTAATCTGTAGGTCGATTGTTCAAAACAGAAACAGTCCACAAAATTTGCTTTTTTGTAGCTTCTTAAGTTCTACATTAATCGCATTAATTATCTTTGCATAGCTAGCAATTACTTTTCCTCAAATTTTTCAAAATAACTAAAAATCGAATGACACTAGATCCAGGGAATATCTTGTCGGAAAAATTTCTTCTATGCCAGAAAGTTGTCTCATTCTCGTAGGTTAGAAAGTAGCCGAGCAGTTGATCTTTTTTTTTTACTATTTTCCAAGAAATTTCCGAACATTTTTGTTAAGCAGTTTTCAGTATACGATTTGGTGGTAACTGTCTGACAAGCAGCTACGATAATAACAGCTATAACTTTTGCTCTGGTGGAGTAGATTGAGATAGTCACTTTTGTTGCCGATTTTTTTTGTCTTGCTCTAATAGCTGTTTAGGTTCCAGGTCGTACTTATAAAGCTAAGCGATAATTTTAAAGTTTTATTCGTACAGATTTCGAGTAAGAGTATTACAAAACGTGCATTTTCTTTTTTTGATTTTTCAAAAGCATATAAATTATATCAATTAACCGAACTTTTGTTATTACCCTCGTATGCAACTCTGTAGAATTTTTCTAACTAGCTTAATATTCAATTGTATGTACATAAATATGTAGATAAACTGGGCCAAGTTAAAGCGTTAAACTCTCATCACACACATTCGGGTCATATAACCCCACACATAGAACTTCTAACCGCTACCGGCCAAGAGTCCTCCGATGACGCTTTGCCTGCTAGTCAGTATGACCAAAGTTTGGATGTACAACATTTGCGTTCAAAAATCTATCGCCATCGACATGGAAGATCTCTTCCAAGTATGCTTGATTCGGTATTTCTAGAGCGTGAACCAGATTTCGATAGTCTCTATGCGAAAGTGCGAAATAAGCGCACTCGATCGGAGCTTAACAAATTGGAGAAAGAGTATTATCGCTGCAAGAAAGAGTCGATAAACAGCAACGGTTGCATGGTAGCGTTTGTGAAGCTCTACAATTTAGCTAAAGAAGTTAGTGACAAAATGGATAAAATGAAAGAAATATTCAATGATAACAAAGAAGCGCTGCAACAATCCTATAGCTCGGCATCCCACGAATTCAAGCAGCTGCCAGAGAAAAAGTTGGAAACTAGTGGTGAGGATGTTCAAAGTGAAGAAAAAAAGACGGGTAAATTAGGTAGATCAACGACGGAGACTGCCAATACTTTGGCAGCAGATGGAGAAAGTGGTAGTAAAAATAATTCAAGCACTGCTTTAGATGATAAACCTATTAACTATATGTGGATAATCGATGGGCAAGACGAAACTTCCGCTACAACAACGACTACGATTACAAAGCCAACAGCGGCAAGTTCTTCCACAACAGAGTCTATTGTTGAGAAACTTTTTAGTGCAACACAAAGTTCTTCTTCGGTGGCGACGGACAGTACTACCTCAATAATTAAGATGATCGATGGTAAACAAAGTGGCGAAACTACACCGACAGAGATTGACGAAATCAAAGAGTATACAACTTTAGAAAACACAGAAAATGAATCGTATAAAATAAGTTGGATCTTAGATGGTAATGAATACGATAATGAAACGACAATTGAGAAACCAGTAGTGCCTGAAACCACTAACAAACCGACTAAAATAAGTATAACTTTCGAAACGACTGAGCTGACATCCAATACGCCACACACAATAAAGCAAGCAACTGTAGATGACAAGCCTGAAAAAATCAGTTGGATTATAGATGGCCATCACGAAGACGAAGTAGAAGAGATTCCACTCGCTGAAATGACTAATTCAGAACTACCCACGTTAACGATTACAGAAAAAGTTTTCTGGATTTTAGATGACAATGAATTTGCTGAAACCACTGTAAAGTCAACTACAAAATTACTAAATCAAGAAGAAGATAACATACCGGATAGAATCAGTTGGATTATAGATGGTAACGATGACAATGGCACTGCTACTGCTGCTACTACAACGAGAATCACGTCAACGTCTAAACGCGATATACTCGAAGAATTGGAAGAGATTACGGAAGGTGTTGAGAAGGAGGAAGACAAGTTACGTAAACTAAAAAATGATGCATTAGTTGTTGAAGATGATGTAGTCGAAACTACAATAATACCACAAATGCACTCTACACCATTTTTGGTAATGAACGAAACGGTTACGCTTACCAATAACTCAGATATTATTGTCACATATGGAGGTGACTGCGCAACAACGCCGAAATCAAACCAAGAATATGAAGCTTTAAGAGCTGGCGACAAGAATTCCTCTCATCCATTGGATAATCCAAGCAGTTTGGAGAATATGCTCGACGAACTGCATGAACAGAAGTCAATGAAACAAGACAGTATTAAAAATATTAGTCTATCCACTATGAGTCCATATGATGCAAAGTTGTGGGAAGAACAGTTCCGAAAGAGCGCTATGGTGCAACAGCAGCGGGATGAGTTAATTGACACCTTCGATAACCCGGAACTTAAGGCTTTGCTGAAATTTGGAACGAATCTTAATTCGGCAAATATAAAATCTGTTCAGGGTAAGTTTTTTTTACAATCTTTTTGGCTTTTTTGCTTGGTTTTTTCTGTGAGCGACTCATTGCACTGAAAATATTTTAGACGCAGAATTTTTGTTGTTGTGCGAGCAAGTCGCAAAGAGACTGCGTAATGAAGGCGGGAATGCCGTATCAGAGAATTTCACATCAACCCCCGGGCCACAGTTTACCAGTCGTGGCCCAGGTGGTTTTCCGGTGACGGGTGAGACAATGAAAGCAACAGCACAATTCATTTACAATCCCAGCTTCGGCATGCCCACGATACCGATTTGTTTTTACATAACGCCCGCTAATTTCCGCTTGCCTAACCAGAGTCCTATGTGGTCACCCTCTTTTCAAGGCATGCCCGGTGGTTATGCTAGCGGTCCAATGGGGTTCAATACGCCAAACGGTGTTTTCTTTATGCCGCAAAACTTCGGTTCCACAGGCAATTTCTTTGGTCAAACTGGTGGTACAGGCACCGGCGGGTAAGCGTTTCGGTTTTAGTCACATCTCTACCAATTTTAAATGAATTCGAAAATATTTTGCAGCAGTCAGAGTAATATAGCCAATGTTTTTACAAAGAACGCTGCGCCGCGAAAGCAACAACAGCAATTCTTTTGCACCTACATGCAAAACAATGCCAATAATAGTCCCAGTGGAGGAAGTATTGGTGAATTCGGCGGCAATAAGGCAATGGGATTTTCGAATAGTAATTTTAAGATGCGTACGAGTGGACAAAACCTTTCGACTGACATCATTTATGCCTCCTATACGAATGCACCCGATCATTTGGGACAGGTGGATCATTTCGATTGCCCGTCACTGGAGCAGACGGCCTGTTATAGCGGCAAAGAATGCATACAAAAAAGTGATTGGTGTAATGGATATGTTGACTGCGCTGATGGCAGTGATGAAGCAGCTTGTCGTTGCATAGATCGGCTAGACAATAATCGTATTTGTGATGGATATGCTGACTGTCCGATGGGCGAAGATGAACTTGGTTGTTTTGGTTGTAGCGATTTAATTTACTCCTGCTACAATAGTCTTGAAGAGTATAATGCTCACAATCGATCGACAGTGTCGATGTGTTACAGTTCAACTGAAAAGTGTGACGGCGTCATGAACTGTCTAAATGGACGCGACGAACTTGAGTGCAATATAATTGTGAAAGACGTGAATGATCATATGGTGAGTAATTATTTAAGAGGCGCGTGCCCGACTTGTAATAAATTAAAAATTAAAAATTTTCTTTAGTCGCACGCTGTGTCCAGTTCGAGTGGTTTCTTGTTTCACAATTATCGCGGAGAATGGTATCCCGTTTGCAATAATGGTCAAAAGTGGGCGCATGCAGCTTGTGCTAGTGAAGCTGATCGCAACGCCAAACCGGATGTAAGTTTCCGTGAGATTACTCTGCCAGGCCCTTTTATCGAACCAACCGTAGTAGGACAAGCACATTTTCCACAATCATGTCATCAGCGGGACGAACACGATAATCTCTTAGATCAGGCTGCTTATGTTATTTGCTCGGCAACTGAATGTGGCAGGGTAAAGACAAAAACGAAGACACCTTCACGCCGGAAAAAATCTAGATCCATATTGGCTCAGATGGAAAAATTTAAAAATCCAAAACAACGTGAATTATCGAAAGGACGTATTGTAGGTGGTAGCTATAGTGAAGCCATGCAGTGGCCTTTTGTAGTTGCAGTGTACAGAGATGGCAAATTTCATTGTGGCGGAACAATATATTCGGAAAGCTGGGTAAGTAAAATGTACAAATTTTATATATGCGGTGTACGGAGCGGGTGGTAAAAGCTTTATTGCTCCTATAAAAAAATTTAAATCTGTAGCACTGGGCGCTTATCCTTAACCTTTTCGGTTTGAGCGAAAACCTTGATTTAGTCAATTCAATCCCTTTATTTAACGGTCCGTAATGGTTATAAGTTTTATTTTTTTTGTGGATATTTTTTTAAAGGCTTGGAGTTTTAACTTTTGCTCAGAAAATAATTTTTTTTTTTTTGAGTTTTAGCTTAGAAAATAATAAAACTCAGCAAAAGATTAAACTGAAAAATAACTATTATTTTTCAAGCTAAAAATAAAACACAAAAAAAACCAACCAAAAAATGGAAAAGCTACAAAAGTTGTAAACAGCTTGACACGGTGGTTTCGTGCTTGTGCACATGAAGTTCGTAGATCGACCCCGGCCAAAGTCTGCATTGACTTTTCCCAAATAAAAAACTGTCCTTGAGCTTTTAAATTGTTGCTGATCCAAAAAATTGCTATTATATTCCAAGCAAAAAATAAAAAAAAAATTTAAAAATTTAACTCGAAAAAATAAATAATTTCTAAGTAGCTACATACATATAAATTCAAAAAACAAAAAAATATTATTTTCCAAGCAAAAAATAAAACAAAGTAGCTATAATTTTCCAAGCAAAAGATGAAACTAAATTAGTACATATCAAATTAAAAAAAAAATAACTATAATTCTTTAAGCAGAAGAAAAAACTCAAATTTTGAAAAATAATTATTATTTGCCGGCCCTGCTTAATTTTTCGTCTCGTCGCTTGGTGAGGTCGCTATTAATTCTAATACCTAGGTTGAAATTCTCCAAGAGACATTCCAGTAAGCCTATCAATTATGTTCTTAGCAACAAGTTTTTCAAAATCTCTACACAGAGTTTCATAGCGGTCGTAATTTTTAAGAGTCCAAGTTTTTATAATTCAAGTAGATCCACTTTCGAAGCAAGTTGTTTACTTGCAAGGATTTCTACACCTATCCTGTGCAGCAGAAATCAACGTGCCATTTTTGTTTCCTATTTTGAGCTTAAACCGCAAAGGATGTTTGATTTCTTCGCAAGCTTCGAAGCACAGTTCTTTGTTCTCGGGTGTCCTTGGAATTTCCGTAATTAATAGTAGGAAATCAGAAACGAGGAAAGAAGCCAGTTTGGGCGACGAGTAAATGAAAGGATCCTTACTCTTAGCATCGTATCAAAGAACGTAGATTACAAGTAAGTTGCATCACTCCCCCCACCGTTTTTCTAGTAGATTTCATTGCTGATTGTCGACTGATATTAGAATCTGATTAGATCCAATTGGTATCAGATGTGGTGAAACCGGACGAGAGTTCTTGCCACAGGAAACAAAACGACATGTAATTTCTTTGCATTCTACGCACTTTGATTGTATCTAGAAACTAAAAATATCGTGATTGCCGTATTCACGAAAACTCACCTCCGCATGACGGTTCCATTCTCGTCGTCCGTAGCGGAGATAATCAATAGCAATTTTGTAGGATTTTATGAGCAAAACGCGACCAAATTATATAATGCCAGAATTTTCTCTTGGCTCGAGTTGGCACGATATACCGGATACTACGCTTAGACTCAATAAATAGCTGTAGTTTAATGAATCAGCCTTCTATGAGCCTGCCAATAATTCGTAACAACCATATCAGAAACATAGCTTTTGAGAAATTTTCGTGTAGGTCTTACTTTATTAACTGGAAGAAGTTTTGTTAAGAACTAGATGGTTTGTTGTTGCATTGAAAATCTTTACATCCTTCTTTTTAAAACGTTCGCTTCTCCCAGAAGTTATGAAGCTTGTCGTGTAGGCAGAGCGCAAAATTTCTTCCACATTTTCTGGTCAGTTAAAAGAACTCATCTGCCAACATGCTTCGACTTTTGCCCTCTGGAAAATTTTGTATACTCTCTATTCCACCAGTAGTCCAAATAACCGCAACATCCTGAAGATGTCGCCCTTTTTATAGGCTTATTTTTATTAACAACAAGGAGAATCCGAATTAAAATTGTGTCACGTTTCATGATTCCAAAGAAATGGCGTGAAAATTTTTCTATGCGAGAACTTTTTATAGGCAAAGTTAATACCTTCTCCTTTCACTTCTAATCTTCGTTCAAATCCGATCTACAGTTACTGATGATTCATAAAATTCAATTTAAATTTTACTTCGACAGATCATCACTGCCGCCCACTGCGTCATAAACTATCACAAATACTATTACGAAATTCACGCTGGTATTCTGCGCCGAACTAGCTTTTCGAGCTCCACACAAATTCGCGCAGTTTCACATGTGGTCGCACATCAGGCATACGAAAGGCATAGCATGCGAAATGATTTATCGTTGTTGCGAATGAGTGAGCCGTTAACATTTAATCGTTGGGTTAAGCCGATATGTTTGCCAGATATGGGTCGTACAACGGACGGAGATGATTGGATTTGGGGGCCAGAAGAAAATACCACGTGCACAGTGGTGGGTTGGGGAGCAGTGCGTGAAAAAGGGCCAGGAAGTAAGTTAAAATTTCTATGGTCATAATGTATCGGTGAATATAGTAAATTACTTGTGAATTAGGTGATCAATTACGCGAGGTTACAGTACCAATTCGAAAGTATTGTAAAGAGTTGGAAGACAAACAGTCTGAGGACGTTTGCGCTGGTGATCCGGACGGGGGACGTGATGCCTGTCAGGGCGACTCCGGAGGCCCGTTGTTCTGTCGCAGTGTCAATAATACCGAGGAATGGTACTTGGCTGGCGTTGTGAGTCATGGCAATGGTTGTGCGCGTCCAAATGAGGTCGGCGCATATACTCGTCTGGCGCTCTACCTAGATTGGATAGCAATGGCAGTGAAATTTCCATCGAAACTACAACCACGTTTAACATGTCCCGGCTATACTTGTGTTTGGGGTGGAAAACGTTGTATATCGAAGAAAAGACGCTGCGATCGCATCGTACACTGCTTAGGAGGTGAAGATGAAGTTGGTTGCACTTACAATTTTATACCAGATATGGTTGGTAGTAATCAGAATATATCAACAACTACGGAAAGTGATTATTATCCTGAAAATGTGGTGACATCAGCACCATGCAAGGCAGCAGAGATAGCGCAAATGGCGAGAAATAGAGCTCAGGAGGATGAGAACATAACGCAAACTATCATCAATGCTTCTACTCAAACTAGTAGAACTGACAAAGTAACAGCAGGAATCAGTTCAATGCAGACTAGTTCCACTGAGATGAGTACAAAAGAAACAAGCTCCATAGAGTCCAGTACAGAGATTAGTACTATGGAGTCTTTTATTTCTGATACTACTACAAAAGAATCTATTAAGGAAGCTACTACGATACAGACTAGTACAATCGAATCTAGTTGGGGCAAAACGAGTTCAATGGAAACCAGTACAACAGAGTCAACCACCTCAGAAAGTAGCATAACAGCATCTACTACAACAGAAGTTGATACAACCAGTTGGGTGGTAAGTACAGAAATGAGTACCGCTGATCAAAGCACAACACAGACAACTGGTACTATAACAAGTGGTACTACTTTAATAAGTACCTTGACAATAAGTACAAATGATTCTACTAGCGAAATAACGCCCTCAAGCGATATAACACCTTTTGATGTTGAAAATTTGGTTACAACAACTCCAATTGATTCTACGCTTTCTTCTACAACAAAGCCAAATACGAGCTCGGCCACTACTGACCCCACTGCAGAAGCCACAACCATTTCGACCACAGTGAAACCAAGGAAGCTCAATAACTCAACAATATCTGGGAAATTTGTTTGTCAAAGGTAAGATGAATTGAAAGATTATTGTAAAAGTTTCCAGTGAGTATTTTATTGAGTTTCGAACAAATTTCGAAACTTCGATATATTTAGAACTAAACAATTTCTTCAAGTTGAGTGAAAACGAAAATTCGAAATACCACTTCCCCTGAGGCGGTTTCCTACTTATGGTCGGCACGCATCTATCTATTTCCAATTTACATAAAAGATCGTGCAATGGTCCTTAGAATTAATTTTTTACCTTGGAATATAAAACCAATAATTATATTAGTACCTTCTAAAGTGACTCGGATTCCGGTTAAAAGGGTATACAAATATACATATATCAATTGTTGAATCGCGTTTAATATTCTTTCGTTAAAAATAAAAGCTTGGAAGTAAAAGGCAGTCTTTTAAACTTGAACGTGAAAATGTGGTCCCAAAAAGGGACAGTGAAAAGTGGACATAGAACTTTGTTCAGTAATAGCAAAACAAAGCACTTTGTTCGGTTGAATTTTTCTGCAAAGTTCTTCAGAATGTCTTCAATACTCTTAGATGGAAATTCCCAGAAACTTAAATTTTTTCTTAATCTGCCAAAAACTGTTTGGCGTGCAGGTAACTTTAAAAACGAATGATGCAGTGCGGTTTCCCATAACTGGAATAGGATGAAACCGTCTTCTTGATTTCATAGAGCCCGACTGTCTCGGTTGACTTCGCAGTATCGCATCGTTTTAATGTAGTTTTCGAAAATCTTAGTGATGGAGCGACGATAACCAACAAAAAGTCGAACGGTGTCACAGCTTAGCTCTGAAGTAGCCAATTGCCATAGCCGAGACGGCTGATAAGACGATTATTGATTGTGGCATGCGATGTGTGGCTTGGTGTGTCATCCCGCTGACCACAAATATATTTAAAGTCCATGTCTTCAATATTCGGCCACAAAAAATCGTCTATCATGACTCTGTAGCCCAAATTGAGAGCCGATAACGAAGTATATGATCGTATGTATACCTTCAATTCCTAAGTCAATTGGATTCAAACAGAAGAATTTATTAAAAGATTAAAACTGCCCTCAGGTTGCATGTGGTGATAGCTTTATAATCACCACCCTAAACTGATTTTGATATCTACGTCCAAGCTTACGCAGCTGATTAGGCCTATGTTATCAAAATTCGTTCTCTCAGATTTGTTTGGAGGAAAGCACGAATGCCACAGAAGTGACCTCTTTACAAGGAGAATAATGAAAGGCTTCACTCTGCCACTTTAGAAGGGGACGGAAATATTCATGTTCAGTTCTGCTCAAGACGTTGTGGGCCATAGCACACACCTGTCAGACTAGCAGACAAGTTTAACCAAAGGTTGACGTAAAGCGATCTAAAGCTCTTATTCGCCTTGGTCGCTCCTATCTCCGACTAATAATCGGAGCAATAACTGGATACTGTCTTATGGACACACATAGAAAGAGTGTGGGATACCCAACCAACGATTTTTGAAGAAGAAGTGAGCACTACTCTGCCACTGTCCGCTCTACCTTTTGTGCTATCAATTCTCGACTTTTTGTGCTATACGAGTATAAGGCGCACTTGGTGGTTCACGTTTTAGGCGAAGGCAGAAAATAAGTGGCTTTCGCCATCGGTACCACAACGGGTTTTTGTTCTTCTAACCTACGTGTGCCTCCGTGACCTAGCACTATGGTAACCGCTCTAACCTAATCTAAAGATTTTAAGAGTAATATTAGAAAGTAATCTATTGAGCATAAAATCAGCAAAGCATTATCATCATTTGGGTCATTTAAAAAATATGTACAAAACGTGGCTTGCGTTGCTCAAACTCGTCTTTTGAATTAATCTTTTAGGCGAGGTGTAGTGGAGCAGACTTCCAAAGTACCATTACCCCGCCCCGTACGGAAGGTTTTTCTGTAACGTGTCTAGCACTGCTCTTGAAGAACACGTATGGCTGTTCTACTAAGTCTTTATAGGCACGGAAGTGTTGAAGGTCAAGAAAAAAAAAACGGGTAGTGGCAAAGCTTTGGTGCTACTACGACGTTGAGTTTCCTGACTTATTCCTAATATTACGTAAAATTTTCGGAACTTTTACGGATAGCTCCAACACTAAAGTAAATTTTAAATACAACGTCGTAGATACAACCGCAAAAACATGGGTGGATATTTTACTCAACGATTGCGGGAAGGCCTTATAGCGCTGCAGGCTAGCGAGCTTTTTTTCTCACTAATCAGATAGAACTGCAAAAACTTGTGGTTTCTTGAATGGCCACTTTTCATGGGTCAATCATGGGATGGGATTAGCATGCATTACCCCTCCATTAGTCCTTCATGTCTCAAGGATGACGAGGTGGCGTAACATTTTTGGTATATCTACTGGACATTCGCTTGGTTAGCTATTCGGTTTTTGGTAGAGATGTGTTGAATATCTCAGCTCTTCAACAGCTGATAATTTACTCTGATTTATTCACATTCGAAAGGAGCACGGTATACTTTGCAGTTAGGAAAATATTTAAGTGAGGCGGTGTATACACTATATGGCATTATTGGTGTTAAATAGAAGAATAGCTTGAGTTCGAAGAACAATTTTACTTGATTATGAATGATTACGAACTTTCCAGAATACCACAAATAGTCGAATTGAAAAATCGCTGTGATCGGATATTAGACTGTGAAGATGGGACTGATGAGGAGGATTGTAGTTGCCGTGATTATTTGAAAGGATCACTTAATATACTAATTTGCGACGGAAAAGCTGACTGTGAAGATTTAAGCGATGAAGAGAAATGTGGTAAGTATTTGCACAGACAATCATGCATGAAATTTGAGTTTACAATAATGTATATTAGGGTGCATCACTACTTGTACAAAAACAAAATCCGAAAATATTAAGATTTACGTGAACTAGACCGGTAGTGCTTTTCCATCGCAATTATTAAATTTGTATTATTTTAAGACATCCACCAAAATAAATAGATATATTTTTTAAAAATATTTTTTCAAAAAAATCTCCTCAGATGAACATTTTATGTTTATTTAAAAACATTTTCAAGGAATCATAATAATGAAATTTTTGATGGTGTTTTTGAATAACTCAGCCAAAACTTGACCGAGTTAGAAAGGTATTTTCTCACTCGTGTTATTTCTATGCAACTCCAAATCTCATTTTTAAGATTTCGATGACTTTTTTTTAAAGTATATATATAAATAACATACTGCTTAAATTAATGGAAGGCTTAAGTTTTTAACATGAAAATCACTTATTTTCAAATTGAGGATTTTTTAACGAATTTTATTTGTCAAACTCGAAGTTGTTTTTAACGATGGAGTTTTCGGCGAATTCACTAGCTCGACTACCATAATCCATTTCATTAGGAAATCGTTGTGACATTTTTATTATTTTATAGGTTAAATAACAAAATATTTTTGTTTACAAAAACCAAAAAACATCAAAATTTTGTGATTTTTTTCATAACTTCCACTTATTGGCAACGCAAGAGGTAACAAATTGATCATTTTCCAAATTTCGATAGTCTCTCAGAGCAGCTGTTTACGCACTGGTCGGCCCTTGGAGAGATTAATACCTTACTATTGTACAGGATAATTTATATTCGCCCTTCACTTATGGGTTAATATGTATCCGAAATATATTGGCGGAAGTTAGACATTTTATAATTCCGATGGAAAAACACAAACTTGGTTTTTTGAGTCTTCATAAATTATACATATGTACATATGTATATTCTTTAGGCAACTGCAGCGCTAATGAATTCCTCTGTCCACTTTCCAAAATTTGTGTACCATTGGATAAACGTTGTGACGGTACGATTGAGTGTGAATTCAAAGAGGATGAAAAAGACTGCTGTAAGTAGAAAAATATTTGTAATTAATCACTGTAAATTTCCACAACCCATTTCACACCATTTTCTCTTCGAAGTCGCTTTGACTAATGGCAGAGAAATTATTTTGGATGCCGATAGACGTCCTGTTTTGAATAGCGCTGGGATATTTTCGCGTAATAAACATGGCAAATGGCGTGTAGTGTGCTCTCATGAGATCCCCTACTCCGAGCAAACTGCCACAACGGCAGGCAATGTGTGCGCTGAGCTTGGCTTTAGAAGCTTGAAATTTTATAATACAACTCAGTTCATGACATATGGCACCATAGTGCCTATCCATCCCGACCTTCAGAATAAAAGGCGCTTGCCTGCACACTTTTCCTCGATTTCGGCGGACAATCTACATTTTTCCGGCGGCGTGAAACATCAATTTAACGCTGATGATTATTCCTTCAAAGCACGCACACAGTATATGCCACATGTGAAGGATGAGTGTCTGGGACTTTTTGTGGAATGTGAGGCTAAGGCAAATAATGTAGAACCCATGAAGACTATAAGTGCTGGAGAACTTGTGTTACCAGCAGGTGTGCCGTCTGCCGTACTGCAACCAGCTCTGGAGACATATGGTAAACCGAACGTCTTTGTAACACCACCAACGCCGGTGACTTTGCTGAAGAAGAAAGATGAGTTGCTCGACAAGCTCGAAGGTGTTATTGAGAGCCGGAAGAATTTAACGCTTTTGATAGATAATAAATTGCATGAAGCTGTGGAGGAATTACATTGGCCATGGGTGGTTGATGTATACGTCGATGGGAGGTTGTGGTGTGTTGGCGCATTGGTTGATAAATACTGGGTACTGGTGCACGAGTCATGCCATTATGGCGTTAGGTGAGAACCACTATTTCTAAATGACAATCAAATTAATATGCGCATATCTTCTTCCATAGATTCAATACCAATTATGTCGCCGTACTACTGGGTGGCGGCAAGACGAAGCGTCTCCACCACAAAAGTACACACGAGCAGATACGACGTGTCGATTGTTTTCAGCAAGTGCCCAAAAGTGATGTACTGTTGTATCATTTGGTAAAACCAGCGCACTTTACTCACCACGTTCTACCAACGTTTTTGCCAAGCTCGTAAGTAGCAATCGGACACTGATTAATGTAATGGAATGTTTCAAATACTTTACTTACAGCACCAAACATGCCATTGATGAGTCTCAGCAATGCATAGCCATTTTACACGATGACCATAGTGGTCGCATCAAAGCGGTTTCCGCTATTGAGGAACGAAATGATGCACTTTGTAAAGTTTCCGATATGTCCTGCTATCGCCTGATCGAACGTAAGCCACCACAGCAGCTACTCAATGAGCTGGATATGAGCGATGAAGATTTTGCCAGCTTATCCGAAGAGGTGATGCTAAAACAAGCTTTTCAAGAAGCCAACGACACGCTGGGTACAACAATTTCCCAGTTTACTACATGCACACAGTTCGGCAAGAAAAATGTTAGTCGCACAGCATTGGAGCCTGTTGATCAGGGTATTTTGGCTTGCAGGCAATCAGAGTCTGGCTGGTATCCGATGGCTTTATTCGATTACAATAATACGAATTGTTATAGTTTTAAGGATTCATTAGCATTGCGACCTTTGGAGAAGGTTCATGGAGCGATACAAATTTTAATTGGTAGGTGCGGAATACATGTGGGTTAAAAAAAATCTATTCGTTTATCCTGCTTATAGATCAACCGAAATGTGAGCAATCTAATGTGGCACCTATCTGCAACACTTTCCGTTGTTCCCTTGGTGATTGTTTGGATGAAGCACAAATATGTAATGGTTTGAAGGATTGCCATGACGGTGCTGATGAAAATAAACAAATGTGTATTGGACGGAAGAAAGGTGAGTCAAATTAGTTATTTTACATAACGTGTTATTGTAAAAGAATGAAACGTTCCCTCGACATTTTTGGACAATGGCACCGCCATGAATACCTATTTAAAAATCGAGCATTGTGATCCGTTTGGTCATGATATCGTTGGAAACTCATCGTGTCGTTTTGACATTTGCTTACAGAAATCCCCCTCAAAAACCAACTTGAGCAGTTGATAGAGGATTAAAATGTTCTAGAGAATTATTCGCTGGTAAAGTTCACTAGGGGACATCTCACACAAAATCAGTATGCGGTTGAAGTCGAGTTGCACATAAAATCCGACCACATAGAGTTTCATATAAAAATTATATAATAGCTCTGTTAACTTGCAATTTTTATGTTAATGAAGGAGAGCATAAATAATGCTGTACATTTCAAGAAGCCGTATTTGTTTTTTGATTTGCCAGATTTGTTTTTATGGTGGCTTAAAATAGTCAATGAAGATATAATACATATAACAAGCATACTTTCAGAAAATAAAAAAAAGTGCGCGGTGTTTTTATTTTACTTGTTGCACAGTGTATTCAGCGTCTATTTTTTCCTAAAAGTTTTATATTAAGTTAGTTCGCTCGGTAAATGCAGGATATTGTGATGCCTATGCAAGGCTATTCCCCGACTGCTGCAGGACCTACGGGTAAGCTCCCTAGGCCCCCGAAGAAATGGCAGGTTATTTGCGTGGGAAGTGCTTAATGGACTCCATGCCATCTTTCTCACCTTTACGGAATCTAGAGAAATCATTTGCGAGGTTCCAAACTTTGGCGGAAATATGGCCAATGATATGCAAGTGCTTCTATACTAATAGTATTTGCTTGCAAAGATTAATGCTCAGTTTGGAACGCCTTAGTATATTTTTATGTTTCTTCCTCACTGGGAAATGGCCAGACTGAGCGCAGTCCACCTGCTGTTGGTCTCTTCCACAACTTACGAGAACAATTAGTTGAAATGTTTTGTTAGGTTGTATTCTGTTCCCAAAGTCTTCTTGAGACCGGTTTTTAGTACTCTCGTCTGCCTTCCTCCCAAATATTCCTATGTCTTGATTGTAAGAATCTTCAACATTCCTAATCACATGCATATCAAGTTACTCGTTACCGTCATCACTTCTTGACTAGACGAGTTTTGAAGGTCCATCAGATAGGGTTTATAATAAGAGGTCTGTTCGAAAAGTTTACCAAAAAACTATTCCTTAACGATCTGGATCGACCTTGGTTCACATATCGGACTAGTTCTTGTAATTTCGCTCCCAGTCACCCAGCGCAAGCACCCAATGTGAATTACTTTAATAAGTCGGCTACTGATCGGCCGATGTCTGTAAACCCCAAATCATTGTTAGTGGTCAAACTAAGCCAGTATTGATAGACACATTTACTATAACTTCATATATCTCTGAAATATCAAGGATCGAGCCTTTCCATGCCATTTCATTGTCTTTTATACTGCGGTGGTTCAACAACACCAGATCACGGTAACATTAAGCAGGTCCAATGAGATAGTGATGCACTTTGTACACTAAGTCCAAAGTGAAAATTTAAGAGCCCTCATGTCTATTTGGAGTCCGAAATATCATCGTTAAGTAAGAGTTTGTTTCAAAACTTAAAACATTCAAAAGCATATCTGATCATAAGCCTGATGATGATGATACTTACGACCAGAAAAAACCTTGCTGAGAAAAGCTGCTGATACGTTTCGGGCTCACAGTCTCTAGATTGCCGGCTATTGCGACATTAAGAGCACTGCAAAGTAGATGAACATATTTGTCATGCCAAACCTTTGCTTGAATGTGGCATATTTCTTAAACGTTCCTCCAAGCCGAGGGAAGCGAAGTGATTAGCCTGTTTGGCAGATATCAGTGGTACTCTGGCTGGCCAAGATGCTCAGCGTGGGAAGTATTAACATTAGGATAATAACCACGTTCTTTGATGAGCATTTCAAGTTAGGGTTGCTTATATGCAGACTTTCTTGTGCTCCCTGGACCCAGTACTGTAGAACTTGTTGAGATATGGAAAAAGAGAAGACCACAACATTTTCTTTAAAGAAGGAGAGCTGAAACCCTCTGTAATTATTTTGAGCTTGACGAACTCCTGGCAATAGAGGCAAGGTACGGGGCAAAGATATTTATGGTTAAATTTAATGGTTCTCAAACCAAAGTGAGCTTCATCAGTGGAAACTGTCTAACTAATCTAAACCAACCTTATCTAGAGAAGAAAGGATGCAGCTGGAATATTTCTCTTAGTGGTGATGCGAAGTAGTTCGGTCTTGCAGGGAGTTATGTTAAATTCACTTTCCTCTGACAGCGAACTTAATTTCTATAGTTCACTCTGTGGTTAAGACTCCTTGTACTCAATCTACTATCTATTATTAAAACTTATTAGAAACATTCGTTTTTACGCAGTTTGCCAGCCATCCGAGATGAAATGCCGCTCCACATATAAGTGCATACCAAAAACAAAATTTTGCGATCATATAGCTGATTGCGATGATATGACCGATGAACCCACAGATTGCTCCTGCTACACTTATCTGCAGTAAGTAGGAAATGGCATTGATATTTTCTATTTCATAGCATAATTGTTTGAGATTAAATGAAATTTTCTTATCTAGAGCCACCAATCCAAAAAAGATATGCGATGGTATACGAAACTGTTGGGACAAAAGTGATGAAAGTCCAGCGCTGTGTAATTGCACTGTCGATCACTTTCAATGCGGAGGGTAAGTACCTACATACATACAT
This sequence comes from Anomoia purmunda, assembly GCA_951828415.1. Lineage (NCBI taxonomy): Eukaryota > Metazoa > Arthropoda > Insecta > Diptera > Tephritidae > Anomoia > Anomoia purmunda. The sequence goes on from OX639996.1 coordinate 18,733,309, forward strand.
ACATGGCATAAAAAAACTTCAATTATTTTTTTTTGTAAAGTATTAGTAAACTTCTAGTACTTCTAGAACATCCATGAACTAATCACCTTAAAATCTTTTTTATGTAGTTCATCGAAAGAATGTGTACCACGCGACTTTGTTTGTGACAAAGTTGCGGACTGTCCCAATGGCGAAGATGAGAAATATTGCCTTGGTATCGAATTTCCACAGCAGCAGAGAACAAGCGGAAAAACGGGATTTATGAAGCCACCACAAATGTAAGTCGTGCGCTTAAATCTCTCTCTCTCTATCTTTGCAATCTCATTCTCGCGCGCGCTCTCTCTCTTCCATATAGTAAACACAAACAATTGCCTCAATATGGCCAGGTGATCGAGCAGACCTATGGAGTATGGCATACTAAATGTTTTCCGCGTGCGGACCCACCAGACGTAAAGGCAGTACGTGAAATTTGCAAGAAACTTGGCTTTAGTCCATTCAAACAGCCCAGTTATCGAATAATCGACGACGCTGCACAATCGGTTGTTGAGACCAATGAGTGGCCCGATCAGCGTGGACGAAGTTTTGGCAATGATGATGACCTGCCGCTTATGGGACGATATCGTAGTGCCACCAAAGCGGTGGTTGTGAGTAAATTTTCACCACTCAATCTCAATGATGAGTTGACGTTGTTCCTGAAACCAAGCAGACCTATAGCAGAGGTGGCGCACTGGAATGCGACGGATTCGAATAACTGTTATCGACTTGAAATAAAATGTACGTAATGGCGTGGTTTTTACGATTAAGTAGATTATTGAATGCGCCTATTTAAGTAGTTTTGAACCTATGTATGTAGATTAGGGTGTGATACCAAAAACAAAAAAAAAAATTATGGGCTTTCTATCGGAATTATGAACATGATTCTGCCAAAACATTTACGAAAAATATTATGTTTTTGGTGAGCGACAGCGATTTGAAAATACCTCAAGCAATGGAGTTTTTATTATAAATAAAAATAGTGTCTAGTAAAAGGTCAGCATAGAAAATTAAAAAAAAAATTCAGCAGAATCATAGTAATGAGATTTTTGATGCTGTTTTTGCAAATTGGTTAAAAAAAACTTGAATAACTCAGACAAAACTTGACCGATGTAGATTTGTAAGAAATCGATACAGTTTTTTTCCACAAATCTAATTTTATAATTGCGTTGTACAAATTTTAAATTTGTAAACTTAAACTGTTATTTATATTTACGGTTTCAAATCGGGCAAGCTCACATAAATCTTAAGAGTTTTCTGAAAAATTTGTTTCATGTCTTAAAATCGTATACCGAAATTAATTTTAATATTTTCATTGAAAAAATCAAAAGCAGGAGAATCACTTTTTAATACCCTGTATGAATCTGTTACGATTTAAAAATTATTGAGCGATATCTTAAAAATTGTAATTAATAATTACTTTTGATTTTTATATCTATTATGTTTTTTAATAAAAAATAAAACGCGTTTTCGATTTCGTTATGTTGTATATCAAAAAAATATAGCCTCAAACTGTCATTAGGCGGTGTGGCGTTTGAATAATTAATATTACTGCTGATAAAAAAAAATGTTTACAAAAAACAAAAAATTGAATTCATAAAAAAAACTTACATTTAATCAAAAAGTAACAAATATCCAAAATAATAATCATTTTAGAGCGAAAAAATACCACTCGAAAAATAATTTTTATATTTAATTTACATTTCTGAACAAAAAACTAAAACTCAGAGATTTACTATTTTTATTGATTACATAGTATTAAATCTTAAAATATTGATTAAATATTAAAGAATAAATATAAAATTTGTTGATAGAACTCAATTACGGTTCCTGCTTCAAATATAATATAATGCATTTTAAAATTCCGATGGAAAAACCGTACTGAGTTTTGTTTTTGTATGAGAAGTGAGGCACCCTAATGTACATACATACATATATACGAATATAATGAAGTTGTAGAACTAAGAAATTTTTGTACTTTTATAGAAAAAAAAATTAATAAATAAAAAGTAAAGAATTCTAGTTATTTTATTCTCGCCGAGGTACATAAATACCAAACAACATTTTGTGATTCGTTGGAAATGGCATCGTTTATTTTATTTACTCATTCATTACTAATAATATGCTTTTGTTTTTAATATTATTCATATTTACAAAGTATTTTGTGGCGTTTTACTTTTATTTAATTTAATAATTCCTTTTTTATTAGCCTAAACAACAGCTTTAAACTTTGAAATGCTGCTTAATTTTCAGCTTCGTTTTAATTTCAATTTCTCATAAGTACTTTTGTATTTTAGATATACATATTTAGTTATTGGAGAGTTTAAAGTTCAGTTTGGGTATAAGGGGAAAATTTTCATATTTAAATGCTTAGGAGCTTAAATGATTGCGTAAGTACTAGTAGTAATTGGGGTCTCTTCAATTTCAATTTTACTTTAACATTTTGTTTTTTAGAAGGAATTATTTTTATACTCATACCTTTAGAGGAGTGTTTGTGGTTTTAGTAGATTGTTTTAACAATTATCATTTATGTATATATAAAAACTTATTTTTTATATTGAAAGTTAAAATTTTAAATTATTAAAGCACTTTATATACATATGTAGTATGTCTCTATATTTGTATGTTAAGTATAAGATATAGCCTTTATAAGATTGAGTTAGTACTTTTCAGTTAGCTTTGGTATCGTTTCAAGTGAAGATTTTTTTTTTATATTTATATTTATTTTTTAATATACAGTAGTTAGTTTTGTTTTATTTGGCTTTGTGTTATTACCTACTTTAAAGTACGATTATTAAATTCGTAAATATATTTATATGAGTGCAGAAAAAAAATTAAGTGTATTAGTTAAGTGAGAACTGATTAACTTATAAACCTTAGACCTGCAGATAGGTACATGTGTTATATTTTTTTTTCTTAAGTAAGATTAATATAATAGAGAGAAATACTTAAAAAAATAAATAAATTTGCCTATTTTGAAGGTCTGTGCTTGGACAACTGTGGCGACAAGTGTAAATATTAATATTAAATTAAAACTATTTTAGGTAAATATTTGTTTTGTTCACAGTGTTCTTTATAAGATCTCAAAGTAACATTAGAATTATAGTTAATATTAAAAACAATTTTTTTCAGAAAGTTTTGATTTTTTTCTGAGAAATGTCATATTAGATATCGGATATATTAACATTTGCCTACTATGATTTCTTAGATGAGATGATCTATATTAAGCATTGACTGAAACTAGTTCGACCCAGGTTAATGAAATGCCACCATACTTGCCAGAGTCGAATCTTGCTAGCTAACTTTGTTCTTGCCAAAGCGAACCAAAGAACAAAGATTACAAAGAAGATGCATCTCATCCCACCGCTCCTCTAAAAGAAAATCTCGTCCAATTTACCATACCAGAACTAATTTAACTTTTGCTGATTAATTTAGAATCTGATTAGATCTAATTGGTTTAGGGAAGTGGACGAGAGTTCTTGTTACAGGGAACAAAACGCCATGCAACTTCTTTGTAATCTACGTTCTTTGAGCGAACAGAGCTGATACATAGCGGACAGAGCTGATACATAGCGAACAGAGCTGATACATAGCGGACAGATAAGTAGCGAATCGAATTCACCTAATATGTATATGCTCTCGCGTTTCGTTAGCCAGCCTATTTCTTCAGCTTATTTCATCTCACAAAGATGATATCTTAACATGCAGTGGTCTTTCATGTATCCAGTTAGAGTTCTTAGATTCTTCCGTTTGAATGTTAGACATCGTTCAGAAATCTTTCGAGAGGGCCATGCAGACGTCGATGGACCGCAAGTTTTGTGAGTCAGCCCTTTTGTTGTCTTCAAGCCTTTCATGCAGTTGACCTATTGGTTCAGAAGACTTTTCACAGTCATCCGTAAGCCTAGATGCCGTTTTTTGTGCATCTAAGGTCTTTAAAGCAGCTTGACTATTCGACACGTTATGTTTTCTGGCCCGATTTGTTCTCATGCGAAGACATTCGCGAGCACAGAATTCCATTGGAACAGGGTCGAGCTCAATGGCAAGCTTTCGTGGAACCGTGGTCCGAATATTTTTGTACAGTAATTTTATCCTCCAGTTTAGAGCCATCAGTGTATGAAACTTGGGATCTTTCGGAGATCTATGGTATTATCGCTCCGAAGCAGTCACTTTTGGTAGCACGATATGTGAACATATAATTGCGGGATCACTAAGAAGCGATTTAAGTATCTATATTTCCCCTCACACTTCGTCATTGTTCGTGCTTTCTATACTGGACAAGCGCAGAGCTTTTAAATAAGCCTCCTTTTCTATAGAAATTGAGAGGGAATGGCTTTAATGAGACCCAGAGCATTCGTAGGGCAGTACAGCTGGACAACTAAAATTCAGGTTAAATTAACAAGTTTATATCGGGAAATTTTCTTAAGAAATTTCAACAAAGGCATCTGTTGCCTAAATAAAAAATTGGATATGAAGAGGCAGTAATTAAAAAAATTTGATTCAAAAATCTAGTATCAATTGTGGTGGTTCATTAGACGATATAGTATTTTTCTAGAACAAAAACACCTGCCAATAATTTAATATTAAACATTATTGTATATATTTATATCAAAGCGGGAATATATAAATAGATTTACCAATTTCAAAATTCAAAAAATTTCCCTCAACAATGTAATGCTTTTTCAATAATCCATTTGTGATAGACATATTTCCACAAATAATTTTAACAGAAACTTTTCTCATAGAGGTAAAATAGCCCTCTTCCAGTGTTAACGACTGAAATCGTAACGTAAAATATCGTGCATGACTAAAATTGAATAAACTACAAAACTACATACCCGAAAAAACGTCTACAAATTTCGAAAACAATTGAGCATTTTATATTTTGTAAAATTTTTACAAAGCTTAAAATTTTAATTTATATGGTTTGCGTTATTGAATGAAGTATATTTTATAAAAAATAAATGGAAAAAATTTAATTTAGTTTTAACGTTGCAAAAATAATACTGGCTTTGTTATACACACCTAGGTATCTATATTTTTTATTTAAAGACAAATATAAAATGGTGTAAGAAAGGTAGATAAATTGAGTTTTTAATATTTGTATATCTATAAGATTTAATAGTAAAAGTTGGAATTATTGTTAAAGGAGATAAGAGAAAGATGTGTAGTTTGAAGTTGAGTATTGTAAGAAAATTATATTATCACTGATACGGAATGAACAGGAAGCAAACAAATTTTTGATTCCCATAATTATATGTACAACTAATTATGTTTTATATTTCAAAAAAGTTTTAAAGGTTCAGTGAAATATTACAAAAACTTTTGAATAACAGTGTATTTCTTAATATTTTATGAAGCCATGCCTATCCAGTATTTGCAAAAGCATACTTTGACTTTTATCACTAAAACTACACATTTAGTTGGAAGCTAAAGGGTTAAAATGTAAAAATGAAAACAACTTATGCCTGGAGAGGAAAACTTTATTCGGTTCTACAAAAAAAGTTGGCAAAATCCATTGACTGTTTTACTCGTATTGCGGGATAGGTACACTTTTAAAAAATATATAAAAAAAGTCCGGGCGGATTTCGATTGTTGTACACTGTAATTTAAGGGGGCCCTACACCTTGTGTGCCATTTTCGGAGCTGATTTTTTGGGAATTTATTGTGGGAGTTCTAATGAAGATATTGAAACGAAACCCCACCCCTCCGCAGTGCTTTTTTTAAATTTTACTTGTGAATTTTTTGACATATGACAATTATAACTGAATTCGTGTAAATAACATGGACATCTCCCATCTCAAAATAAAAATGTCAACCGGTTTACACGATTGAGTCCACCCTGGTTATTTGAAATTAAAAAATTCTAGGAACTGATCGTTCCTTTTTTAAATTTTTATTTATCGCGAAATGCAGGATATGTTTCTGGAAAAATTAATTTTCAACCACTTTTTTGGTCTTGTTTACAGCTGTTAAGTTAACGCAATGATCATTCAGTAAAAGTGCAACTTTTGTGGAAAAACGTGTTTAAAGTTTTAGAACTTTATTATCTTTATTCATTAATGCCATGTCTCACGAGCTATAACTTTTAAACCAGGAAGAATTCCGCTAAACCCTTTCAGGTGCTTATTACAATGACCCTCTAGAGACGCAACAAAAAAAATCGATTTTTTAAAGCTTACAAGATGCAGAACCCCTTAAAGTATGTTATAAAAAAATGCTAAATGCAATTTTTCTCAAGCATATGTAATTCAGATCAAATTTGGAGAGGGTTCAGGCTATTCAATACGGCAATTGTTTAACTTTTCTTCACTTATGTAGGATGAGCTTTTCAGTGAGTGTTAAGAGTGTTGCACGGTTAATCTCAGTTTAAAAAATTCACCATACTTAAACTCACACTGAAAAATGACCCTTAATGTGAACAATGCCGCTCGGGACTTGCGGTGAAAGAATAAGAAATGATAAGATTTTCTCATGATTTCTTCTGTTACTTGGCGATATTGACGCAGGTAAAGGATCGTGTTGGTACAAGGGTAGAACAATTTTTTTTTCATTAACATCACACCGCGCCATTAATTGCTAAATTTTGTTATATAAAAAAAGAAATCCTAAGTATTTATGTATCACATAAAGTAATAAAAAATAGTTTTGTATTTTAAAATCTTACTTTTAGCAAGCATTTGATTGTGACGGAAATATTTACTTAAATTACGTGTATTAAAAGCTTTGAGTTATACATTTTGAAATATATGGCATATGGTTTACCGGTAGCTGTTCTCATTTAGTTGGTTGATTTAGTTATTATATTAAATAGTCAAGTGTTCAGTGTTTGCTTCTATACATTACAATAAATAGTTATTCGAAGTATACCTAGTACATATCGTTGTTTAACCACCGCTTCATATTACATATTTATAAAAAGTTTTGGTCAAACCAAATAGCACACGGGATAGTGAGGGAGAGTAAATATAAATACGAGTACTAAGCTATAGCATTATGTTTATTTTTTTGTTCATTATAATTCACTCTTAATTTCAATTTCAATTCAAACCACAACCTTAACAGATTCTGCTAATTCTAATTTAAAATACGTTTACTAGCATAGCGCAGAAAAAATGTGTGCGTGTGTGCGAGCATGGGTGTAGGATAAGGAATATATATTGCATATATATATAGTATAAGGTTAGTTTATTCTTGCTTGCATTGTAAAAATTATAGTTTCATGCTTCAAACTCAAGTAGGCAAAGAAACAGCAATAATACAGTGCAAGAATTTCGGGGGCATTGACTGTGGGTCTAAAACCTTCGAAACTTTTTGCTTCTCAAGATCAATTTGTATAGTTTATGGTTTTAAATAAATATTTGCCTAAAGTTCATATGTATCAAAAATTAATATTATCATTTGACTAAAGGTTAATGGAAGAGATGGCGAAACGCTTAAAATAAATATATGGTTAAAATAATTATGGGGTTTGGGATTTTGCTTATATATACTATTTCAAAAACAAAATTTGGGTTTAGCGCATTTCAACTGATTAGCCCCCGCAAAAAAGTAATTATTTTGATACTTTTTTTTTAGAGATCCGAATGAAATTTGCTTGTGAGGATGTTAGCGGATTAAAGATAGCTAAGAAATTTATTACTCATACTAGAAAGATTTCACTGCAGTGAAATTCTCTGAATGCTAGGCGTACATTTTTACAGGAAACCAAATAACAACGGTTCCCACGACAGTCGGTTCTGCGAAACCGGAACGACCCCGCCTTATATTCGGCCAAGGGCGACAGTCCCAAAATTGTATGGGGACTTTGATTTTATGCTGTTACAACAACAACAACAACCGATGCCCCTCAAAAACGAAATAACAGCTCCATGATACAATAAAGAAGGTAATTCCATTGTCATGTTTTTGACGCCATATTAACTACTTGACAATTAAACAGATTATGAAATTTCGTGCTACCATCCGTAGTCGAACAAATTTTTTTCTTTATGTTTGTTTCTTTTGTTTGAAATTAAATAGAAAAAAAATTGCTGTTTGTTTTATCAGTGCCTATATACAAGAAATCTATGCATAGGTTAAATCACTGCTGACATGAGGTGCTAAGGATAGTGACTTTCCCAAAGTAGCTAAATATGATCAGCACATTTTGCGCATGACCGAAGGCAGTGTCAAAATAGACTTAATTGTTTTAAGAGATAAAGAGTGTTTCGTATGCGAAACATCTGATGGGATTTGTCCGAATTTTACGTCGTTAATTTACTCTTTCGGAACAAAATTCGGAGTTTTAAATTTTTTTAATTGGGATCTATTAACCGCGGATCCTTATTGAATAAATGCAAAATTTATTATTAAACACTTAATTTAGATGAAACAATTTTAAAACTGTTTTTTGGGTATGACTCCTTTTTTTTAGATCAGGTGCTTTAATAATAATAATATAAACAAAACGAAATTGGAAACTTCAGGAAGGATGTTTTTTTAAATTACAGCACAACAGAATGAATGAAAGGAACTTTTGTTTTTAATATTATTGTCTTAAAGAAGCTGTTATTTTTTATATTGAAATTTAAATATTGTAAACAAAAAAACATTTCATGTTAAAAATATGAGTAATAATATTTTGGAACTAATTTTAAAATATAAAAAAAAAAAAATCAGAAAAGCCAGCTAGACATTCTTAAAATAACCCTCTCGCTTTGCCAAAAATTTACATTAAGGGAAATGTCAATAATCTGCTTTTTAATAAAAAAAAATCGAAATGGAACTACCTTCTTTCTTGTATCATGAAAAGCTCTGTTAACTGGCAATAGCAATGTCAAAAAATTTGTAAACAAATGCCACAAATGTTTAGGTAATTTTTTTTTGTAGAATTACAAGTTACATTCTTGAACACAGATTGAGTCGAAGAAAACCTTTAGTGACATCTAATAGTAATCTAAAACTTTTTCATACTCAGTTACTTACTTACGAATACTAATTTAATTAGCGCCATTTTAGCCGAACTTCTTCTGCAATTTGTGGTGTGCGTCTTGATCTTGTAACACAAATTGAGGGACCTACTCTTTTACGCCAAGGGGAATGTTTGTTTTGTGAGAAGTTTTTTCATGGCAGAAATAGACTCGGAGGTTTGCCATTACCTGCCGAGGGGCGGCCGCTATTAGGAAAGACTTTTTCTATAATTTTAGATGTTATTTGCCCCGGACAGGATTCGAACCCGGGATCCACCGAATGAAGCGCGCACACTCTACACATTCGGTTACGGCGGCCGCCTTTTCATACTCACACGAGGTCTCAAATAAAATTTTTTGCATACCGATTGGATCGATGTCAACCTTCATGTTAAGTTTAATGGGAAATGTCTTATGCTGTTACAATAACAACACCAATAACACACCTTTCGTTAGTGCATTGATGGGTTAAAATACCCTAAAAAATATTTCTTCTAAAATTTTAATACAAAAGTCCAAGATGGGGGAGATAATTTCAAAAGTTTTTTACGCTATCTAAGAACCAACAGATATGTTAACATGTAAATCCCAAAACCCCACATCCTCGTCTTGTATGTATGTGCTCAGTACTTTCGTCTTGAATTAAAATCAATTCTGCCCACTAAATCTCTTTGAAATCTGTTATTATAGTTTAGAGTTTCTAAGGTTTTAAATCTATATTCAACTTTTTATATACAATATTTACGTATATCCTTTCAGGTTGTGCTATATTCCGGGTAAAAATTCCCAAGTTAACAAATTCCGTTGTTTCGAAACACAATATTGCAGTTATTTTATTTACAATATCTCGAGCTAATCACTAAAGATTTATGTTGATTATTTACTGCCTTTTCCTCTTTTCAAAAGAGGCATTTGAGTATTTACTTTACGTGGTTTTACACGATATGTATTTGTATCTGTAGATGTCACTTTATACCAGTACATGTGGAAAGTCAAATCTACCATTTGAACACAATAGAAAATAATTTCTGTAGTTTTATATTCCAAGCAGCTTAATTGAGAAGAAATTTTGAAGAGCCAAAAAATTACAGTGAATTAAACAGTTGGATGGAATGACATTTGTATCGGAAAAGTGACATTTACAGATGCACGATATGTAACGTGTAAAATAACTTTAAGCACTACATAAATATTTAAAAAAAATGCTACTTTTGTACAAACTTATTTTTATTATTTAGTTTTAAGGCGTACTTCATTTTAAATTCATTGTGTGCTAAATTAGTTATTAATTTCAATACAATCTAGAAATAAAAACAATGCATTCCACAATATAATTTTTTCATTACATATTTGACCCAAGTATCTTCAAAAATAATTGTAAAAACTTCAAATGCTTAGTAAGTGTTTAGTGTGCGAAGGTAGTTCACTTTCTACTCAAAAAATATGTGTAAGAATTTTGGTATAAATAAATTGGTAATATCTAAAATATTAGTTGCTCGGCTAGGAAAGTATGAGCTGTAGTTTTTACGGATAACATAACAGTTGGATAGATCAAAACATATATAAAAAAGTATAATGGTAATCATTGTATTTGTAATGGACGAATTCTCAAACCGCCGAGTGAATAGCAATAGTTAGTGATGTGGATTAACTTCGATTGTGTAAATCATTACAGAGTAACCGCGACGAAAAAAGCAATGGTGCCTCAATCGTAGAAAAATATTACGACTACAATATTTTGGAATTCAGAAAGTTGTTTTTAAAGATCGCAACACTACAGCAATCGAGCGAATACTACGCTACAATGCTCCATAATTTGCCGGGAGATATTTAAGAAAAACTGTCGCTACGAGTGTTGTTGCTTCATGACAACAACCGTCGGTTAATAAATCGGTACTTTCCAGAGCTGTCATTAAGAATTCCGGTTATTAAATGCTAAACTTTCCTACCGCAGTTGAGTTAACTCAAAAACATATCTGATTTTTGTTTAGATTTGCTAGTTTGACGATCAGATTTAGTTTTGTGTTTATTTTATGTTATAAAGGAAAGCTGCAAATTTCGAGTTTTTAGGCTGGTTTTTTAGTACACATAATATATTCTTGATTATAATAAATGTAATTAAATTGATGTAATAAAAATAGGACAACTAGTTTTCTCTATGAAAATTATTTCACATACAGTTATGGGGTTTTCTATATAAGAACAGTTCTATGAAAAGTTCTAAATTTACAATAAATCAGTGACGACCAAACTGCCTTTCTTTTTTAAATGAAAAAAATATTTAGAGGTCGCTCATTGTTTCTCATGTATTTTAAATGGAAATTTTTCGTAGAAACATTATAGAATTCTTGAAAATCAATATTTTTCAAACGGCAAAATTCTGGACCGTTATATTTATTTAACCAACTTTTTTAGTACTAACTATATTTGCGGAGCCCGCAAAAAACCATAAAATGCAAAAGTGGATAAAAAATAGTTAATGTTTAAATAAACAATTGTGTATTATTCTTTGAAGAGAAACAAAGTTTGGCGATCGAAAAAAATTGATTTTGAAGTATTTTATACCATTTATAAGAAAATTCTTTTTTTGTAATATATAACAATCATAGGTGAGAACATTAAAATTCCGAATTTACATTTTGGGAGCAGCATAGTGTTCATATATACTTTTGTACAGCTGCGAGCATTAAAATAGTAGCGTAATGTATAATAAAAAAAAAACTTATAAATCAGAGTTTAAAATTTTGCAGACTATTTAGAGCAGTCCAGCAAATTTTCACCTAAGTTTTAAACTTTTTACTCTGAATTTTTAGGCCATTCAATTTTAGTATAGTAAAGTGCATGTCTAAAATGATGCAAAATCAAGTTTAAAAATGTGAGCAATTTTAAAAAATTTTCTGCAAAATTTCAAAGATTGATGTTTTATATGTTTTTTGTTGGGGTATCACCGTAATTTTTTTTAAACCAAAAATAGTAAAAACCAAATCAATATGTTGCGCCACTATTGCTACATTCGCAGGTGTATGCATTTAAAATCATGTGGTTTATAAATTCTCTAATTATCTAATTTTCCATAATTATCAAAATTTTTGAAAATAGGAAACTTAAAGTTTTGCAAGAGCGTGTAAATACACTACTTCAATATTTTCTTATATATCATTCCATTAACTGACCCCTGCTGTAGAATTGTAACTAGGACTACTGAAACAACTGACTACATGGTGATTATTTTTCACAATATTTGCAATGTTTTTCAGTACATTTCTTTTTAAATAGCATTAATTTTTTTTTTTTTCAAAATTTTAATTTTGATGCAGAAAGCAGCATAATAGCATAATAGTAACCAAGTCTAAAGTGGCTAAAAAAAATTACAAAAAAAGTTTCCAATGTAAAAGATTTTCAAAAATCGACGGAAATTTTAAAACATTTTAAATTTTGCGTAGGATTTGTTGGCAAACAAGAGGACACATATTTGTACCAGTAATTTTCTCCAATATTTAAAATCATCCAAAACTATTCTAAATATTTTAAAATCTTATTTTGATATGTTGCTTATGTTTTTTGCCCTTAATTTGAGGCGTAGAATAACTTTTGCAAATATTAAGCCGATTTTCAATTTCTCTAGCTCAAATTGAAGGCAGAGACATAAGCAACATTTCAAAAAAAATTTAGGCCAGTTTTGGATGACTTCAGATATTGTTTTTGCAATAATATCTTAGAACTCGCCGTCAGCGCCACCTAGCGCAGTTATTTTGCAAGGGAGTATTTTTATTTCCCCAGCACGATACTTTTCCAATAGCACCAATATCAGAAAACAAGTACGGTTTTTTGGAATATCTCGATTCATGCGACACCTAGCGGATTAAAATATAGCAGGGCCAAGGAATATACTGTTTAAATTTTATTGAAATCCGTTGATCAGGTTTTGAGCCAAATTGTAACACTTATAATGCTATATGTTTATAATTATATAGAAGATTAGCGTAAATATTTTATGATTGAAAACTTTGCGAAGATTACAAAAATATCACCACGTGGTCATTTGTTTGTTTGTTCCAACTCATGGTGAAAAAATGAATTGATAAAAGAAAACAATAATTAATTTAGAAACATTTATTTGAATAAACCGCTAAAACGAAAGTACATTTGTGTATTGGGAAATAAATAATAGATTTAACTAGTGAGAAAGTTGTACTTCACAAAGCGGCTAACTAATAACAATACATATTTAGCAACTACTTAGTATCCATATTTTATTTTTTTTTGGTAAGTGTCCATTGTTAAAATTTAAACTTACTCACAAAAGTATACATCCGTGTTTTAGTGAACATATAGTATGTAAATATTTAGCACATTGAGCGAATACATCTACAATGAATGCTTACAACATAATTCAGTACATACATACATAATGTATTATTTACTTAAATAGTTACCACGTCTTTGATTTGCCATTTTGTCATTTAGGTTATTACAACTTCGGTATTTCACATAAATTTATTTAAATGTATGTATGTATGTAACTTAAATTAATTTGTTTGGTAATCAAGTAACAATTGCTTTGCAATAATAATTTAATAAACTCTAACTAGTAAAATATATAGCATAAGTAAATAGGAAGCGATCGATCTGATTATACATACATACTAAATATATTCGTCCGTGCATGCAATGAGAAGGTCACTTAAAATTCTCCTAATCAATAGCGATATTTAAAGGGGTGTTAATGCCAAAAATAACAACTCGCATCAAGGCTAAATATATTTAAAAAAAAAAAAACACATTAAAAACAATTGAAACTACAATAATTGAACAAACAAACGAACGACGAACAAATGTTTTTTCTTAAAATAATTATTTTTGTATGCATTTTAGTTTTGTGTGTAGTTTTATATGCGTCTACTATCAAGAATAAATAATATTTGTATTTGCTGAATTGTTTTGCTTGAAGTACTTAAATGCATACATAAATAGTACACGCATACATACATATTCACATACTTACATGCAATACATATATGTATACATAAATTTCTTGAAATAATAATTTGTGCACTTATTTAAGTATAAATCAGTAATTATCTAATTTTTCGGTTCTAAGAAGGGCAGTCGGAAGCTGAGGGGTTTCTTTTCGCTTTTAACAGCCGAATTGTGACGTGTTTCGGCGCCGTCACCACTCGTTGGCTGAATTGGTGTAATCCGTTGTGAACGATCAATATGTGGTGGCAGTTGCAAATTGATGGGATCACGTAGACGACGTAAATCGTATTCGGCTTCGGCCATTTCACGTTTTAAAATATTATATTTTTCAACGTCAAAGTTCTTCCTTTTGGCCTTTTTGTGTATGTTAATCAGAAATAGGCGATCTCTAACTGATCCGAAATTGTATTCCTAAAAGAAAGTGAACATATTTTTAATATAATTATTTAGCGGCAATGATGCTAGATGTGTAGCCCTTTTTAAAATGCACAAAACTAATTTTTTTTCGGTATTGGACATTGTGCGACAATTTTGAGGCAATCAAAGATGTTCTAGGGTTCATTGGTATTTTTAGAAAGTACATCTACTCAAGAGTAAAACTTCAGCTGGGCTTGAAAAAGTTAGCTCGATTTTTTCCACGACCTATTAAACTTTTCAAGTCTCTGCCCAAAGTGTTCTTAAATTAGTGGAAAAAATGATTTAAATATATTATCTATATGTCTGATTAAAAGATATACAATAAAATATAAAATTTCACAATTACCATATTATTTTCGGCCTTATTTCCTTAGAGAATCTTTTTGTAATTTTATTCAGCTCGATACCAGTTTTTGTTAGAGAATAATATGGGAAACCAACGATATTTCAAATTGATAGAAATGATAGCCGGTATTTCGGAGATTACCACATCTCTTCATCAGACTTCTTTTTTTCTAGACTTTACCAGGGATCGAACCATGATAGACGTAGTTGCTATGCCAGCATTCTACCACTGAGCCACGCTAACCGTATGAAAATCGCTAGCTTTCTCATTATTCCTATCTCCAATCTCCAACCATACTAGTATTCCCTAACAAAAACTGGCCTCGAGCTCAATAAAATTACAACAACATTCTCTAATAAAATTTCACGAAAAACATTTCCGTAGAATATTTTAACCCATTAACTCTCACCAAACTTAAAGAAGCCCAACAAAAAAAGAAATTCGAGAAGTTGCGAGAGGATTTAAATGCTCTAGAGAATTATTCGCTGGAAAATTTCACTAGGGGTCTTCTCAGACAAAATCTGTTTGCGATTAAAGGTGAATTCTACATAAAGTAAAATAAAAATTATTATAAACAAAGTTAAGATAACAGCTCTGTTAATTTGAAATGCTAATGTTAATGAGGGAGAGCATAAATAAATGTTGCATATTTCAAGGGGATTTTATTTTTATATTTTGCCTGAAAAGACCGATCGTAATCGTAAAATCTTTCGAAGATTTTAATTCTCTAAGGACTTTTCAAATATGTTTTGGGGGGTTCTTGAAGTTCCTTGAAGGATCAAAAAATAGGCTTTCAGGATGGAACTATTGGGTTAAACTGTTCTACAAAAAAAAAAAAAGCTTGTGAAATTTGACTGCATGTGGGTGATTCCATATCAGATTTGCGGTCGATGTTGCAAATTTCGTTGAGATATTTTTTTTAATGATTTTTATCAAAAATAAATTGAGACATATTTTTTTACTTCGCGCGCGTAGTGAATTGACCCTCGTTGGCCGGCGCACGCCCTTGGACTGAGCGCGGATCGTTCTTTTATATCCTATAACTCAAAATCTACTTCTGATACCATCATAATATATTAATATGCTTTCCGGAAGACTTTAGAGAATTCATTCAGATGAAAAGAAGAAAAATAAAAAATTCCAAAATTTGAGAAAACTCAATTTGTTATTAATATTTATAAAGTATTTATACTGTTGGTGGTAAAAGTATATAAATAGTAACATAATACAGTCCATCAAAAATTTAAAACACCATAATTCGGTTAAAAAATTTGTTTGAGCGTGCCAATTTATTTTTGATAAAAAGCATTAAAAAATGTCTAAGCATAATTTGCAACATCGACTGCAAATCTGACATAGAATAGCCCATATGTATTAAGCTTTCCTTTCGTTCGGACATTTTTAACCATTTTTTCCATTTTCTTAAATAAATTCGACATCAACACCTAATTAACATTGACTGGAACTGCTGAGACGACGTCGACTGTATATCGATAAATTTTTTATATTTGACAATAGTGAACTAGCTCTTTTCATTTCCATTAGTTCATTTGAGTATTTTTATATCCAAGCTCAGGTAAAGAATATTATTGCATTGTAATTGAACATATGTATACGAGCATACTCTAACCCCATATCGTAATTATCTATGTAAATGCTGTAGCACACTAAAAAACACCAAACATCGTTGTCTAATCGCTGAAAATTTTTAATCAATTCAAATTACAAAATAAACGTCTGATATGTACTTTGATTTACGATTAAATAAACAAAAATGGCCATATGTTTTTTCATTTCGTCAGCAACGGTCAGAAACGGTGTGGTCTGAATTCGACGTTAGCGCCGATACTTCATAGCCAATTCCAATCTGTGTCAATAGTTATCGATCGTTATCGAATACGTGAATACCGATTTTGGCAAGTCAACGTCATCCAGTGTCGACGACTCCAACTGTAACAGGGCCGATTGTGTTCCGGAAATTTACGATATTAATTTTTGTCTCAACCTAACCTAACTTTTCAGTGTTTTTTTTATTATCTATCATTTACTCCAATTTCTTCTAAAATCTCTCTCGCATTCGCTCTAAGATATAATTTTTACTACATTTTTATTGAGAAAGGCGCAATATTTTATTTTATGATTTTTCCCTCTTTACAAGTTAACCCACTACCAATTTACTCTTTATTGGAACAACCCCTCTAAATCTAACAAAAAATATACAAAATAACGCATAAGTTTTTTACCGTTTTTGTTAGGCAGTAATAAGCATACATGGCCATCGTTGTGCCATAGGTTACAAAGTAGGTGACGGGCTCCATAATATCCCAAGAGTATTCCCACCAAGTTAGACGCGCCAAAACGCCAAATTGTACCGCCATCAAGCTGAGGCCGACCCATGTTGCGATGACAGTTTTACGATCCGCAAGTTTAGCTAGTTCTTGCTTTTCCTAAAAACACAAAGAAAATGGCAAATAATTATTTAAGTATGTATGTATGTATGCTTGGTAATTGGCATAAATTTTCGAAAAATGTCTTACTATTTCTAGTGGTGATAATTCATATTTTAAATTTTCTATTTTTTTCACTAGCTCATGCTCTTTGTGCACATGATATTCGCCAACGTGTAAAGCTTCGTATAACTGTAATGGGAAAAATTGGTTGCATAGAGTATTATTTTATTTACCGTTAAATTAAGAGGAATACCTACTTGTGCGACTAAAGTTCTAACATCACTAAGCCTCTGTAAGTCTTCTGAGTCGATTTTTTTCCTTTTAGGAGGAATCACTTCATATTTGTTGTCATTTATGTGAAGCCTAAAATAAAATGGAATTTTTTTAAATTTATAAATGGATGCTTATTATTAAGATATAAAGGATTCAATTGTACTACCATCTATTGTTCCAAGATTCGGTTCAAATAACTATAAATATTATTAAGTGAGAAATTTAAAATAAAAATGAGAACCAAATCACCAAAAACCTTTTATTAAAAAATGAAAATATCTAATATTTTCACTCCAATGAACAATAGACAAATTATTTTTGGCACTATTAAATTTTATGTTTGCTTCAGATTTCATTTTTAAAATTGTCAACCGCACCGAATTCCCAAAACTGTTTTTTATTAGGTCTAATCATTCATTCCGCATCGAGTTACTTATTTTATTTACGAATTAATTTAAAATGGATGCTATCACTCGTTTTTCAAATGATAATGAGGTTGAAACTTTGAAACTAAATATTCGCCGTTAGAGCGGAAAGAATTTAGGTCGGCTGGTGCTTTGTGGGAAAACAATTCGGAAAGTTTTATTTCTTAATTATTCCGCAAAGAATTCACAAACGGATAGATAGATAGACAAATATTCTCGATTTTACGGTCTCCCATCAACGCCATCTACGAGCCTAGCAAAATATTTTATCGACTCTGCAAGTGAGCTCGATTTCAGCGAGAAAATGATTATGGATACGAGTTCAATAATATTAGAAAAATATTTGGTGATCGATATCGACAAATTGTGCGATCAATTCGAGTTCAATGGTTAGGCTCAGTATTTCTTATTTTATTTATACTCTACTAAGTACTCACCAAAATGGCTCATCCATAAGGCTATCGATGGCGCATGTGGACGCTATTCGTACACCGCATTTATTCAGCACAACCGCTCGATCAATACCGTGATCTTCAATTTTCAGCATTTCGATTAGATCGCCCACTTTGTGCGAGACAGGTCGCAGAGCAAATCGGCATTTTTCCAATCTGCTTGGCAGCGGCACTGTTAGGTGTGGAAGTCCCTGTATATATTCGACGTAAACATCGCCTGAAAATATGGGAGTATAAAATAAAATTATTAGAAAAAAGCACTCATAGTTGTTTTAAGTAGATAACGACCGAATATCGATTTTTAAGGCCGAACATAATCGAACCGAAATTCGGTAAATTTTGGTCGAATGCGAACTGAATATTTTCAAAGTCTAGAATAATAAAAAATGAATGAATTTCTAATTTTTCTTAATAATGTTATGAAAAAAGTTGCATTCGCTTAAAATACATCCATTTTAGTTCCAAACATGAACATACATACTTTGTTTGTAAAAATAACAATAAAAACTTATATCGGCATTCTCACCATGCAATCGATTCCGACTATCGGACTTCCAGGACCGAAAAATTGTTCGCTAGACACACTAGACTTGAAAGCAATTTTTTTTAACAGAATATGTGGGCTTTAAACTTAGTATTCATAAAAGTCATAATTTCTTGGGAGCAATTGGCCGAAGTTCGATTCGGTTCGATCTTAAAAATTGATGTTCGGTTGGTCTCTACCCATAAATAACATATTAAAGCTATTCCTAAGATGCCATAAAGTGTCACCACATCGTTAAATCATTTTAACCTAACAATAAAACATGAAAGTCGCAGTAAATATGTATCCCTTTTTTTATTTCTTTACGTCAGAATATGCCCAAGGCAAACATTGAAGTATCCGGTTTCACTTTTTCTGTACATATTGGCCAACCTTTACTATGATCCTAATTTTGATAGGAATACAGGAAGCCTTTTTTCAATTTAAGATATGTTAGCAAAAACGATACAAAATCACGAACCATAAAGGTTGCAACCCTCAACATTTTTCGAAAGGGCTTCCTTAAATCTTTTTTCGTTTGACAACAGTATAGTAGAATTTCCGTAACTTGACGAGTTTATTTGAATCAACGGACTTTAAAAGGTGGCAACCCTCATCAAACAAATTTTCGTATAAACTCTCTCGTTTCAGAGAAATACTGTAATATTTCAGTAAGCATACAAATAGCATTAAATCAGGGGTTTTAAACACGTGGCAACACTCCTTAAATATATTTTCGTAATTAAGTTTTTAAGTTTTTTCAAACTATTTCGCTGAATACCCATATATGTATCAATATATGATTTGCCTTATTATAATTTTGATTAATTTTTTAAACAGGTGGCAAATATCTCTAAAACTATTTTTGAAATTACGAATTCTAAAATTTGTAAATTGTCGTTAATTTTTTTTACTTAACTTAATTTGCATATAAACAGATGGCAACCTTTTTTAACAGTATTCGGGAAATTCAGCTTCGTTGAAATTACACATACTTAAAATTTCTAGTTTGGCACTCATATTGTATGCTGCCATTTATTTTTTTTATTTTAACTTAATTTACATTTAAACAAGTGGCAACCTTCTTTCAAAACATTTGGGAAGTGAAAGCAGAATTAATACACCCATATTGCAGTATTTGATTTCATTCATTGTTTTAATTGAATGTAGCTTTTTAAATAGCTGGCAATTCCATATATTTTTTGATAACTTATATAACAGACTATATACATATGTACATATGTATGTGCCAAATCTTACTCAGATCTATCCAGTCGTTATCTCGCAATATGTGATTAAACTTATTTATTTAATTGACTATAACTTTCTTAACAGGTAGCAATTTTCCATATAATATAGCCTATAGCGTTGGGGGTGGGATATTTGTGTGTTAAATTTTGTACAATTCTGTCTAGCCGTTTTGGCATGAAAAGGTAACTACACACTTGCACACACACGCACACCCAAAAACACACAAACTTTCATATTTATAATATTATATTAATATAAGTAGGATTTTACGTATGTACAAACTATCTCGTACCTAAACAATATATTAATTTTTAAGCTTTCAAAGCCAATATAAATTTGTGAAAACCTTATATAATTTGTTGAATTTACTTTATGTTTAACTTTATTCCAAAAATTTCGATTTAGCCTTTTTCCTTCAAAAAATTCTTGTAACCTTGCATAGGGGAACACAGAATTCACGCGTAATTATTTTGATTGCGAAAAAGTAAAAATCTTGCAACGTTAAGAAAATTTTAGCTCACTTTTCCCCACAACACACACAACCACACATACTTGCGTGCATGTTGTCACTTTTTAGTGCGAAAAGCGCCCTCACTCCACTAACAATCAAAGTTATTGACGCCTAAGACTGTGAAAGAAATTTAAATGCTCATCTAGTCGTAGTTGTGTACCTCCGTACATCTACACATATGTATGTATGTACATATGTCTTAAATGAATTACATATGTGGACAAGCTTACTCTTCTACATATATATTTAAAGTCACTTAAGTCTTTGTAATCCCAGTTAAATGTTCTCAATGTTCTCTAGAGCACGACTATTTACTTTGAATTCGGTTGGAATTTTTCTTTTCGATCTCGCATGTTAAATTATCATTAGCAGATCTGTATGTATGTATGTATGTATGTAAGTAGTTGTGGTATAGTGGTTGTTGGAAAATGTTACGAATTACTAAGTTTATTAGAATTTCATTTCGAAAAATTGAAACGGATATGAGTCTGTAATTGTAGGCATATATTTTATTTACAAACGCACATACATATTTACACTAGTTAGGCAAAGTCTCTGGTCATCCCAGCCAGTTTTTGAAGTTTAATTAAATTCACAAACGTCATTATATTTTCAAAAATGCATCTCTTCTGTTAATAAAGAGATAATTTTGCGCGTTACGCGTTTTAATGATACAAGATATAGATAATTGCAATCAATCCGAGTGGATACTTTTTTTAAAACAGTGCGTGTACATAAATTAGAATTTTAATAGGTAAACGATCAGCATGAAGGCGAGGTAAAAAAGAAAAATTTCAGACATACAAACATATATAGAATTTCTACTTAAAAGCAAACAACAAAAGAAAACATTCAAAAGTATGGGAAATTTATGGAGTTTCAATTTAAAAATGTGGCACACATTTATGAAGTTATGCCATTCATTTTAGGTATTTAAATGGCCAAAGGTGTTTAATGAAAGTGTAACTCCATACGCTCGTTTCGATCAATAAGCGAAGAATGTTGGATAGTGAATTAGCTACAAATGCGAAACGATATTCAAAACTACTTTCGAAGCTTTGAGAATAGTTGGGAAATGCGACTATCCTCTGTACATATAGCACAGTTAAAATAAAAATTTGTACAAAGGGTAGAAATCAAATGACTTTATAGTATAAAAAAAAAAATTGAAAAGTATGAAAATATTAAAAAGTATCATATTAGCGTGAAGTTATGCTAAGCTTTCAGATAAATATAATAGATTTGCGGGTCCATTAATACACAATGTTTTTGGCAATGAAAAAAACACGAAATCCTTTTTTTTAATATTTTGTTATTTTATTTTATTTAGATTTTTACGAATATTGCACACAGTTTTTGTTAAGAACACCTTCAGTGAAATTTTTCGGGAGTGGTGAGCCTGGAAATTAATTTGTTGCATACTTAAAAAAAAAATAATAAAATACCACTTTTGTTACGATATTCTGCAAAAGTATTTCTTTAAAGTTTTGCCCAATGAGCCAAACTATATAATTTTAAACTTTTGTTACAAACTTTTTATTGTTATAAGTGCACCGACAAAATTTAATATAAACTGTAACTATTTAAAATATTGAATCATAATCTTTCTATATCAACTACAAGTATTTAGTTTGGTATGTGATATTACTCTTAAAAACTATTAGGGTAGCGCAAAAAAAAGCTACATTGCGTTTTTTACTGTAACTTTCTTCTTTCGGACATCAAGCTTTGGTATTTCCATAATTAGTGAAGGGTACACATCAAAACGGCGTTTAAAGCCAACACTTTTCAAAGGTCAAATGTAGAGTCACCTTTTCGCAATGCAAATATAGTACAAAACTTTGTCAGTTGTTTCAGTCACCGTATATAATCACTGTATTTATGCTAAAGACAAATCAAAAAAAAAAAAAAAAAAATCGGCCAAAATTGGTCAATAACGATTTCCATGGTATTTTTGAAAACTCTAAAAACGAGGTATTTTAGTAATAATAACAGCTCTTTCTCTCAAATTCAATGATTTGAGCTCACTAGGCGTATCGTGAAAATTATAGAAATAAAAAATAAAGAAAGAACAAACAAATTCCTATCTTCCGCATAACTGCTATTTTCAAAACACTAAAAAATGCAGTATTTACATAAATACAGAACCTAAGCCGGCTAAATACTGGGCATATGTATATGTAAATGAGTGTATTCAAAAACATACGCTTGGTACAGAGAGTTATTTTCCATATTAAATTATCGACTTCCTTACTTTTTAAAACTGTAAAATTATAGTGAGCGAGTAGAATAAAATTTAAGTATTTTTTAGAGTCGGCAGAGTATTCTGAAATACACAATAAACTATTTCATTTGCATGGGGTATTCATTTTCCCACGATATGGGTTTTCCCATCTCTATTGCCTCCCGAGTAAGACAAATTAAGATGTTGAAATTTACAATAATTTTTTATAATTTGAGAATGACCTGTAAGCTTAAATAACTTGGTAAAAAGTCGCCATATATCCTCTCTGAATTGCCGCCAGAACAGGGAGGGGGCTGAACTCGACAACAAACCACTTTAGTCCCCCTATTATAAGTTGGCAAAAATGAAAATTGGGGCTAAAAAAAAATATAAATATTTACATACATATTTTAAGATAAGCATCAAATTCGTGTTCTTTATTTTCTTTTCTTTTCTTCTTTTCAAAATAATTTGCGAAAACTATTCATCTTTTCGGCCTCTCCTTAAATTTTACTCTATGAAAACCACTTCTAAAGACTTCGTAAAAATAAATTTTGTTGATTTGCATTTATTTCTACACTTTAAAAGCGAAATTATTGAATTTTTTGTGTAATTTCTTGTGTTTCTTATTTCATGCTTTTGCGATGCTATTTATTGATATTCGTATTATTATAATATCTGTGACTAAAACTGTTTCTTTACTTTATCATTTAAAATGAGGAAATTCAATTTTCGATATTGTTAATTTATTTAAGTGATTTAATTTTGAATGTTAATTTTTGTAAAATCTTATAATATACGTTATTTTTTTTTATATTTATTTTCGTTTTGTTTAGCATAGAGCTAATACAACTACTGTATATGGGTAACGTGTGAGGTGCAAATATTTCAAAAATTATTTCAAAAATCACCATTGCTGATTTCATCCCAGTAGTACATTAGAAAATATTATAAAAAATTAAAAATTCGAAAACGAAGCAAAGAGTTTCGTATATTAATAAATATAATTGAGGAAAGTTGAAAGTGTTGAATATTCGGCTCAAAATGAAATCCTGCTTTTACCCTAAAATGTATGAATTTACGTATATACGAACTACATATGTGTATTTAAAGGGGTTTTCAATAGGGACGCTGCAAAAGTAGGCCGATAGTGACAGCAAACGACGCCATATTTTTTCCCGCTCTTTTGACATTGCTCTTCAGTAATGTTTGCCATTTCATCATGGAAAGATATACGATCCAACAACGAATCGAAATTATTAAAATCTACTACCGAAATTCGGAGTCAATGGCCTCAACTTTAAGAGCGCTACGTCCATTTTATGGTCGTCGTCATTTCTGGCTGAATGGCTGCGTCAATAAGCAAAATATGCGTTGTTGGACAGACAGCAATCCACACGTAGTCCTTGAGTCAACATTGCATCCCGAAAAAATTACGGTTTGGTGCGGTTTATGGGCCGGCGGCGTCATTGGGCCGTACTTCTTCCGTGATGATCAAGACCGGCACGTTACTGTGAATGGGAATCGCTACCGCTCAATGATAACTGAATATTTTTGACCCGAATTGGATGATATGGACTTGGACAATATGTGGTTCCAACAGGATGGCGCCACAATCCACACAGCGAATGTCACAATCGATTTATTGAAAACCAAGTTTGGTGAACGTGTTATCTCACGAAATGGCCCAGTCAATTGGCCGCCTCGGTCGAGCGATTTGACGCCGTTAGACTATTTCCAGTGGGGCACGCCAAGTCTATGGTCTATGCCAACAAGCCAGCGCCGATTGATGAACTTCGTACGAATATCGAACGTGAAATTGCAGCAGTATTGGCCGATTTATGCTTGAAAACCGTTGAAAATTGGGTTCAGCGTCTGGACTTCTGCAAGCGTGCCCGTGGTGCCTATGCAAAAGAAATCGAGTTCCATAAATAATGGCATCCAATGCACTTTCACAGGAATAAAGAATTTAATTCATATCCCAAACCGTTTTTGTTTTATTTAAAAAAACTTTTGGGCGTTCCTATTGCAAGGCCCGATAAAAAAGGTATATATGTACATTTTGAAAATCAATTTGAATATGAGAATTTTTCCCCAAGGTATGTATAGCTATATGAAAAACTTAAAAGTTATTCCAATGACACTTTATTTTGCAATCTTCGCGACGAAACCGTATTATGTATTACGAGTATGCAAAGTGATGAAATTCAACTTAAGCGCTTCTTTCTTTCCAGTTAATTATGTAGACAATTTTCACCCAGCTGAAACCGCTGAATGTTGAGGAGCTAAATAAGCAAAATGAATTAGCAATTGTTATTAACATTGTTAATGTTTTCGTGGTTTGTTGTATTGCAAAAGAATAGTTGTAGTACCACTTGTGGGCATATTATTTGTAGTTATATTTAAATATATACGTCAATTAAGTATTTATTGTTGTTGCAGCATGTTTGGTTAAATGCACAAGTGAGCAACCTACTGAGCATATGCACATTTTTTGTTGTTGTACGTAAATATCTAAGTGGTGGAAAAAATAATAGAAACGTGACATTTTTCTTTTGTTTATTTAATTTTTAATTTTTAATAATAAATAAACTTAAATAAATATTTCACCTACACTTCAATAAATCTTATTTCTCATACTGCATTTGCAATGGAATACTGGAATTTTGTACGGATACAAAAAAAAAATCAGTTCCATACTCATACAGACCACTAGTGGTTATTGGACAAAGGGGCGTGTGACCTCCCACACGCAATAAAATTTTCATACTGCACATCTCTGATAGTATTTGAAATGAAGTACTGAAAATTGGTACGGATGTCTTATATATTATCTTCATATCTATTTATATGGATACTTATAAATGAATTCGTGTCCGTTAGTTTCGCTAAAACTCGAAATCGGTCTGAATTGTTCGCGGTAATAGCCGGTTAATTTAAAAGTAATTATAAAAATATGTGTGTTAAAAGAAATAAGTGTAAGTAAGCTTACTGTGTAATATATTTTTGAGGAGAGTTGCCACGTGTTTGAAAAATTAAATTCATTTAAATGGATAAGATAAATCAAATATTACACTAAAGATGTCAAAGAGCATAAGTTTAAGAAAGCTTATTGTCGAAAATATTTTTGAAGACGTTGCCACCTGTTTGCAAAATTTACTTAATTTAAATTGATGCGATAAATGAAATTTTAAAATATAGGTGTCAAACGACATAAGGTCAAGAAAGCTTACTGTAGAAAATAATTTTGAAGAGAATTGCCAGCTGTTTGAAAAATTCAATACACTCAAATTGTAGGGATAAATTAAATATTATAATATAGATCCCAAAGGAAATGTGTTTAAGAAAGCTTAATGTAGAAAATATTTTTCTTGAAGTTGCCACCTGTTTGAAAAATTCAATTCATTTAATTAGTTACGGTAAAGGAAATATTGCATTATAGATGCAATGTATGTAAGTGCCAAAGGACATGAGTTCGAGAAAGCTTATTGTTGATCATATTTTTGAAGGGATTTGCCACCTGCATAGGTTTAAGAAAGCTTTGAAGAGAGTCGCCACCTGTTCGAAAAATTCCATTCATTTAAGTTGATGCGGCAAAGGAAATATTACAATACAGATGCCAAAGGGCATAAGGTCAAGAAAGCTTACTATCGAAAATAATTTTGCAGAGAGTTGCCAACTGTTTGAAAAATGTAATTCAGATGTTTAAGAAAGCTTTGAAGAGAGTTGCCACCTGTTCGAAAGTTGATGCGGCAAAGGAAATATTACAATACAGATGCCAAAGGGCATAAGGTCAAGAAAGCTTACTATCGAAAATAATTTTGAAGAGAGTTGTCAACTGTTTGAAAAATGTAATTCAGATGTTTAAGAAAGCTTAGCTTTGAAAATATGTTAAAGCTGTCAGCTGTTTCAAAATTTTAATTGAATAAATTTGTAAAATAAATTAATTATTACAATATAGATATCAAACTACAGAGGCGTAAGAATGCTCAATTGGGAAAACATTTTGAAAAATTTAATTATATTAAAATGATGAGGTAAAAAAGTATTAAAATATGGGTATCAAACCAAAGGTATTTGAGGAATGTTCCTTTTTATGTTGGAAGTTTTTTCCGTCATCCTTTGTCAAGTTCTCACGCAATGAAAAATGATACTGAAGGGGATGGCACAATGCTGAAACCGGTTTGTCTTCAAGCCAAACTTGACATGGCATGACAGAAAATCTTTCCAATATACATCAGAATTTGATGTATCTGTGATTTAGCAATATTTTTTAATTGGGTTCCCACATATCTAAAAAGTTAAAACTAAAGGTATTAAATTTTAATGGAATTAAATTAATTTCGTAGACACTTGTAACTAGCTCTTTATTTTAATA
Organism: Anomoia purmunda; assembly: GCA_951828415.1. Classification (NCBI taxonomy): domain Eukaryota; kingdom Metazoa; phylum Arthropoda; class Insecta; order Diptera; family Tephritidae; genus Anomoia; species Anomoia purmunda. The sequence goes on from OX639996.1 coordinate 18,760,499, forward strand.
AATGTAATGTGCATTACAACTTTACACGACAGCAGAAGACCTTAAGATTATACATCTACCTAGATAACTAGACCATACGATTTTGTTGTTAACTAGCCCTTAAGACTCGTTATAGTTACTCGTAAGTTTGTAAGTTCGGACTCGTTTCGTAAAACGCCATTTTAAAGCAAATAGCAATCCTTCGAATTTTTGTACCATTACCGATGCGGCTGCCTTCATTTAACTTCAAATATTTGCCAGCTGATATATTTCAATGCCTAGAACTTTTCGAAAAATCCTTAATAAATAGTTTGGTGAACAATTTTTGGCAATCTCTAATTTTCGAACAAGGTTGATTTATTTGCTGTTTTTTATGTAATGAGCAAGATTTTTATAAACAATTATTAAACGAAAGAAACATTGTTAAAACTTATCAAAATGTAGTGTTTCTATTATTTTTTTCACCACGTAAATACGTAGCTAGTAAATACCAACATTATTTATAAAATTATTGTATATTCTTCGTTACCACTTTTGATTTGTTGTGCAGAGTGTTATTTTTTTTCTTTTTCTGTAGTTACATTTTTTTGTTTGTTTTATTTATGCCACATTTGCCACATTTGCTGTTTTCAACTACAATTAAAATTCTGTTGGCCCACCAAAGAAACTAATCGCCACAGACTTGTTGCTTGTTCAGATAAATAACAGCGGCTGGGGGGGAGGGGGCGGGAGTGAGCATGTGGATTACTTATTCCCCCACTCACTGGTACAAGCGAATATTGTGCAGCTTGGCAGCAGCTCATTTTCACGCTAAAATTATCGTATGGAGTTTTGTATTAATTTTCTTATTAAATCAAATTTCTTTAATGGTTGAGTTAATCGCAGCAGCAGCGACGGCAGTGACGGCGCAGCAATTCCGTGCACTTGACTCTCATTGGCTTCATTATCGCCAACAAAAAACAACATTAGTTTACTCCATATAACAGCTAAATTATGATGATCATCATCATCATCATCATCATCGGTGTTTATAGTCAGCGCTTCTTTCTTTGGCGTCATAACTGGTGCAAATAGATATGAAAGAAGACATGTGTGTAGGTATGTGTGAGTGTGTGTGTTTGTGTGTATGTATTGTAGGTATGTAGGTAAGTGGTGCTATTTGGCCGCTTGTGCTTCTACTGCCTTTGCAGTTGCGGTTATTGGCCGTCATTGCCGCCTTCACACCGGCGCCTACCGCCAGCCATTATCGCCACTGCTCATTACTATTTTCATGCACTTTGATTTTTTGGGATTTTTCAGTAAGCATTTCATTTCATGATTATGACTACTGCAAGCCAACTACTTGTACTTGTAAATTTTTTTCTATTTGCCGCTTATTGATGGTTTAAAAAATCAGTTAACTTTCAGATTTTCGCGCTTGCAGACGTTCCCGACGGATTGCCGCCACGTCTACGGTCGACAAAAACGGTGCATTGAATTAACTTCAGTTAGTATCTAGAAGTTTGAAAAAAAAAAATAAAAAAAAAAAATATTGTGCAGAGTGAATTTCAAGAAAATAAGAAAAAAAATTGCAGCACAGAAAAAAACAAAGAAAAAAAAACAAATAAAAATTGCTAGCTGCAAAAAGTCATAATGAATAAGCCGCTTCGACTGCGGTAGCGACTTTTTGCCTGCAAGCTGTAAAAAAAAATATCCCGTGTAGTGACAAGTGACAAGTCAAAGTGAGATTGATTGATCCCAACTGGATTATAGAAATCAAAGTTAATTCATTCGCCCTGCGTTCTACAAAGAAAACAATAAATAGCCATAGCACCGCAAAAAACAAAACACAAACGTTCGCTCAAGAGCCGTGAGACCGCCGACGGTCTACAAACTAATTTTCCTGAAATTATTTACTACATAGATTGATGGTGTTTATTTTGCCAATATGTATGCATGTATTTATGTGCAAATGTTGGTAGACAGCACGCAAAAGGGAAGCAAGAACTCAGAAATGTGTTTGCTTAGCCATTTGAGAAATTACTTTTTGTTTCTCTAAAATCAGCAATGCGGCAAATGCTCAAGAATGCCATGGAGAACAAGTAGCGATAGGGTAGTTGATGTTTGAAAATGAAAAAAAAAAAAACAAAATCCAATTGACAGCGATTGCTTAAGTTCATTGATTGATGTTGGAGCAAGAGTTCAAAAAATTGCATTTAACTTTAGGTACTTGTACTAACATCCAAGTTAATATTTTTATAAACAAAGCAAAAATCATATCGAAAAATGGGTCTTTCCGCGATGTGCCTACATCAATATAAATTTTTTTCGCTACAGTGTGAACATGAGATATTAGAATGAATAAAAAAAAAATCGAAAAAAAAAATGATTGCTGCAAAAAAAAAAAAACAAAGCACATAAAATAAATTTATCTCACTTTTAAAAATTGTATTGCAAATAGTGACACTTTTGTATTATCATCTTAGTTTTGCTCCAGCTGTACAGAATTTATCGAATTTACAGGTTTTACAGGTTTTCTTGTCTCTTTTTAATACACACACGGCAATGAGTGTGAAAAAGAAGAAAAGTCCTGTAAATTCTGGTCAACTGGAACATAACTATTGTAACCCTAAAAACCGTGCTAAGAACTTAAAAGACAAACTTGCTAACATATCAAAATTTAAGTAACCAATTGTCAAAATAAAAAATATCAAAAGGTCTGTTTTGAAACTCTGTAAAATAATAAATTAATGCAATATATATACGAGTATATCTGCATAGAGGATATGAAAGTATAAACACTGTCCTTTAATAATAATAATAATCAGCCTTATTCTGAGTTCCGCCCGAAAAAAAAAAATCGCTCGTAATTTTTTCATCCGCCCGAAGTGAATGCGCTTATTATGAGTTCCGTCCGAAATGAATTCCACTTCGAAACAGCTAGTGAAATTCGAAAATTGAAATTACAACTCTGTGTTTAGTTTGCAATGTTTAAAATTGAGGAAAGCCCAAAAAAAATAGTTTATACATTTATTTCCTAGCTGTTTAAATCAAATCTAATAAAAGGGCACATGTAGATAGTTGATTAATTGTACGTTTGTAGGATATTAAAGACACAACAAAGAAGCGTTCACATATTTATTGGGCGTGCTAACCAATGCATTACCAAATTCAAGATAGAAATTTGGTATTTCGCTAATCAATAAACTCAGCGCTTCTTTTGATTTTTTGCGTAGGGTAGCTATCAAAGTAGTATTGGTAAAGGATTTGAAGTTGGTTTCGCGCAATTTATCTCCAATGTCCGCTGCTTTCACAACTCTGCCACATTCTCTCAATTCTCCCTCACAAAACCCCTGACAATGTTCAGTTTTCCTGTATTCTACTTAAAAGGATATCGTAATGGTTCTTATTTATCATTTTACTCCTAGAATAAAAGTAAATTCAATTGTTTTTTATAGTAAAGTTATAAATAATACTCTTACTTACATTTTGATTACTACACTTTTCGCCCGAAATTAGTGTTGCCGATAAGCGAAAAGTATGTTCGAAAGCGAAAAATTTTCGGTCGAAATTTATAATAAGGGAAAAGTGAAAAATTTCGGACGAAAGTGAAACTCAGGATAAGGCTTAATAATAATAATTTGACCTTTGACCAAACTTCTCCTACAACTTGCCGTGTACGTTTTGATGTTATGACACAAATTAAGTGACCTACAGTTTTACGCCGACTCCGAATGCCTATGATTTCTACGCGAATTTTTTCATGGCAAAAATTAGCTCGAAGGTTTGCCACTGCCTCTCGAAGGTCGACTGCTATTAGAAAAAACTTTTCTTGAACCAGAATCACGCGGCAACGGCAGCCGTCCTTTAATACTGAAAATGAAAAGAATATGTTCCGAACATTGTAAACAATTGGGAACAGTTTTGCGTACACAAGCACGCACGATTTTTTGTACCAAGAAAAATTTGTTTTGTACACTTTCGTTCGTTTGTTAAAGAATCATTTGCTTATGTATAAAAAGAAGTTACATTTAGATTGCCACTTTATAACTCAAGAACTACTGTACCCATTTCGATGGAAATTTTACAGTATATTAGGGTATACATGTAGACGGGTTTAGTTTGCACGACTTTGGACGTGTGGTTCCAGAAATATGATATTTTAAAGATCTATAAATGACCGCCTTCTTATTTGTGGTACGATTTGCTTGAAATATGTTACGTGGGTAGCTTTTTTGCCTGAATTAGTAACATAAAGGATACTTTTTTCCGATAGGTAGACCAGTGACCGATATATTCGAACAAATTTTGATTGAGTTTGAATGCCGGCTGATCAATTATATTACTGCGAAAATTAAATGCGCCTAAATTGTGTAATAACAGAAGACTGCCAGTAAAAAAATATATGCCAATGTCAATGATACCAACAGCTATGCCATTTGAGTTCAAACGTTGCAAATTTCCAGTGCGGTTATCATTTTCCATGCCCATCAATAAAGCGAAAGGACAAATCATTTCAAGTTTGCGAACTGCATTTGGCGGATCCGTGTTTTTCGCATAGGCGAAAGTTATTTGTTCATTCATGAAAAACCTTGTTTACCCAAATGTTTTGAGTTGATAATTAATTATTTATTATTTTCAAATAAAATGAATTTGTCAAATGAAAACGCATTTTTCATTTTATAATTTCATATAAAAAAGTAGTATTATATTTGCTAGACTTACAAAATATTTAGTTAAAACGTGTTGTTGTATAAATATTTGTTTGATACGAGAATCTTGACGTTTCTAATTCAGTTTAACTTTGTTACATTTGTGGCGAATTTATAGATGAAAAACAAAGGCGAAATATTTCTGGTTTTATTAAAAAAGCATACTATGTGTACTTCAGTTTCGCGATAGATAAACATGACACATTTTGGACATCTCATAATCTTTGAGGCTGAGTTAAAGGAATATGAAGTGGCTTAAAGTTTGTTGTGTCACTGGTTTGGTTGGAGTCAAACAATCACTCTAACGACTGATATTTCAAAGGCATTAACAAAAAAAAAACGACCTGCACCACATATTGCAAAAATTCCTGTACCAATCTTTAAAAACCCGCTCAAGGTTCCATCTATTATGGGTCAAATACTGATGAATACTGAGACGAGTTTTCTCAGTCTAAGCTAAATAAATTTATCTAAACTGTTTGCATCTCGATTAAAATTAAAGCATAATCTAATGAGAGAATTAAAAAATAATAACAATTAGGAAAAGAGGGTAGGATATTCTTTTGTACTTAGTCTGATACAAAGTTTACAATGCACACAGCGAGGACAAGTTCGCAGAAAAAGTACCAAAATAACGGTTTTATAATTTGTATGCAGTGTCTACTAATTTATTTTGCTGATTAACAACGGAGTGGGGAGCTAAAGAAAATCGTATTACGGTAATTGCATTACATCCATAAGTGAGGAAAAAGCGCAAGTGAAATTTATGAGCTTCTCAAAAAACCTAATATTTCGAGAATGTTTGTTTATCGCACTATTGATCGTTTTTTTCAAACGTCTACAATTGATGACAGAAAGAGAAGTGGTCGTCCTCGCAAGGTTCGAACCAATTCGGCCCTAAAAACTTTTCGCGAACGCGTTCGCAGAAATCCCTCCAGAAAACAGAAAATTATGCCAAAGAAATGGATATATCGACCAGATCAATGTTAAGACTTTTTCGATATGAACTCCATATGAAAGCCTACCATCGATCAACTGGTCATCTTCTGACAACGCGCTTGAAGCAAATTAGGCTCAACAGATGCAAGCGGCTTCTTCAGTGGCACGCGGTCAACGGCCATGAAAAAATATCCTTTTCATATGAGCAAATTCTCACAGTTGAAGAAGCTTTTAATAAGAAAAACGTCAAAATCTACGCAAAGGCTTTCAAAGGCGCAAAAACTTATATTCCAAGGGTTCAATGTAGTCACCATCTAGCTGGTGTAATGATCTGGTGGGGAGTATCCTTTAACCACCTTACACCTCTTCACTTCTGGGAAAAAGGGTTAAAACTGGGGCAAATGTGTAACAGCGGAATGTTTTAGAAGACGTGGTAAAACAGTTACAATACTCTCTTCGATGGAGAGCTATGGATTTCCCAGCAAGATAAGCACGAATTATGGAATACAAGGTTGCGTTGATTGGTCGGAAATTCAGAGAGTAACTTGGTTGTGACGTCACAACAGATTTACCGATGAAGAGAAATGAGAGCAAACACGTTGGTATACTGTTAGAAAGAATACACACGAAAATTATTTAACACGTTGGAAAGAATACACACGAATGCGAGTATACAAACATAGACGGTTTTTGTAAGAAAAAAATAAAAAATAAAATCTGTTGTGACGTAGATATTCACACAAACTGCTCCACCTTCTGTATTCTTTTCACTATAACTCATAAGAATAGGAGTCACACTCCTACGAAATGTCCGACTTTTATAAAATTTTGTTTGTTTGTTGTACCTGCTTGAAAAGTTGAATTATATTATACATAAGTTATATGAAATAGCAAAATTATTCTTTTCAATCAGAGAAAGGATTGTATGCTGAGGGTATTTTAGGAACAGACAAACCAATTTTGCTTTTTTCCAAGCATCTGGAAAACAGCCACTTGAGAAGCAATGATTTATTATACGGCTGAGAGTACCCAAAATGAATAGGAGCGTAATTTTAGAAAATTTTAAATAAATCCCATCATTGCTCACACACAACATGCGACTAGATAGCCATAAAAGCCTTTAGCACTTCATGTTCACTAACATACATAGATGAAATCAAAAATGTCTTGGATTCTAGCAGCAACCGCGGAGGATTCATCGGGGACAATAGGGTTACTGCAGTTGCCCAAACCAATGCCAATGAAAAAGTCATTTGATACTTCGGGTTCAATTTGACACTGCTCCTTGTTTATCCCATGTATGTGTACATTTTTCAGTTTACTCCACAGTATTTTAGATTGGAGAGAAGGATTCAAATTTTGTTTACAATACCACCTTTTTGCCCGTACAATATTTAGCAGCGGTTGCTTCCTCCTTTCGTGCAACTTTATATGCTCGCCAAGAGGAATCTATATTTTTCGTAAGCCAACTTTGAAGCCTATTCTCATCTCCCACTAAATTTGACAATGCGACCTCAATTCGGTGGGTTTTCATTTCTGATTTAAAGTTTCCCTTTACACTTAGTGCAACCACAATAGCAAAACATGAACAGTTACATAAATATACATACGAGTACACAAATTGGGTTTCACCTAAACATCGCACAGTAGGAGTAGCAGTAGCTGTGCAACATCACCGCAGCATCGTCAACATTGCCAGCAATGGCGCGTGGGGTGCACTAACAACATTGGCATATTTTAGAGATGTTGGGTTCAATGTGGTTGTGTTGGTAATGGCATTAGAAAATCTCGCAAAAAAACAGGTCCTTTTGACGGCGGCGGCTGGTTGGCTGACTAGCTGGATAAGCTAACCCACTGTGTTGGGCAAATGTTTTAGTAGTTGGTATTTGGCGTATTTTTTTGGCTCGTTTATTTGCTTGTTATTTTTTCCATTTATTTTCTTTTTGTCTTCCATTTATTTTTGGTTTGCTATGTTTAACTTTCGATGTTGCTAATGTGAGCGAGTCCATGCCCACGACTATCATTACGCGTGCTGACACGAAATTTGGGTGACATAGTGTTTCGAATTGTGTCTAGTATAACACGGAACTGGGACATTTTTGGGTGGTACTGGTTCATGATAAAATTTTCAACAATATTTTTAAATTTGGTATCGAATTACAATTTCTTAAAATTACGCCAATGTTCCTAAAAGGTTGGGGTTACGTAATGAAATTCAATGGAGCCATTGGGAAAGCACGGGAAATGTTTACAATAGAAGCCAAGCGCACAATTTAGTGAAAACCCTACAGCAGTATGCAAAGTTATGATTACAAACATATGCAACCTCTAAAAATAAAAATAACATAGCTTAGGTGCCCTAAGTTTATTTTCCAGCAATTTGTCGTGGCCAACAAATTATAGTACAGATAAGCTGTAATTGGTCAAATTAGTGGGCAGACTGGAGTGCAATGGGGTACGACCGATCTTCTGGGTATGCAGTTACAGTTGAGCGACTATACTCAATCCTGACTCTTACGTCCACGTAAAAAGCTTTTCGGACAAGGCGACTCCCTTCTCGTTTGACGCCGGAAGAGATAATTCAAGCTGCAGAATTAAATCGGTAAGGAACCATTTTTTAAACAGTGTGCAACTACTGGCCGTTGCCGATGAAATCGATATCATTGAACTCAACAACCGCGACGTTAGTTCTGCCTTTTCCACGTTTTATAAAGAAGCGAAGTGAATGGGTGTGGAGGTGAACGGGAGCAAAACCTCCACACCAAAATGGGTTTTGGAGGGTAGTTTTTAAAAGTGTACGATTATTAGGCAAATACTAAAGACCATCAAACAAGTGATCGCAAAACTCACATTCCAACTCAGAGTTTGTAAACACTCTGCTACTCAATTTCAAATTAAAATTAATTTGGAGCCTACTTCGAAATGTGTATTCCGAGTTTTTACTGCATGGTTGTAGCAGTGCTAAGAGATACGATGATTTTTAAAACTTCTACATACAAACATTTGCGCGTACAAGGAAGTATGAAAACTGAGCCAAAATACATTCGCAACTCGTATGAACTTAACGAAATTTGAAAATTTGGGTCACAGGCTGTTTCCAAGCGCTTTTTGTTTCTTTTTGTGACAGTTTTATAGTAGCTTCTGTTAGTGGCTTTGTTTCGAGAAAGACCAAAACTTTGAAGAATTTTGTTTGAGTCTGGCGTGCTAAGGCTATGAAAATAAAATAAAATACAACTTAAAGATAGCAAAATGAAACGAATGGCATAACGGCGGAAGTTAAATAGAGCAGACTAAATTGGAAGTAGTTATGCGAAGCTTTTTTAAATATTTGTGCACTCATTCTCCGCATAGAAGAAACAAGTCAAATTTAATATTTCAAGCGATGCACTCTCTTTAAAATTGGTTACACTACTTCATGCTCGATGTTTTTAGGTAATCGAAATTCCTAAAATTTACTACACATGAGCCACAAAATACATACACATTTGAAATGTATGTATGTATGTGCATATAATCCTTTCGGCGTTCTAATCCTTCGACTTGCTATAAATTTTCAAAATACATACATTTGTGGTGCGCTCTACATGTATACCTGTACACATGCACCCACACCCACACACATACAAACCTTTGTGTATATTGTTGCAAAATAAACCCGCGTGTGGCATGCCACATGTGAGAGTTCAAGTGCGTGTTTGCCCCTTTTGCATATCTGCGTACTGCAAAAGTGAGGCTCGTTAATTATGGATGCAAAGCGCATACATTTGCCATATTTGTATGTATGGGTGGATGTGTGTACATAAATGTATGAGTAGATAGGTTATCGCAAACATAACACAAATGCCTAAAACATACATACATATAGAACTCGAATGTGGCATTCGTTAGATGTTTGCACTTCACATGAACAATTGCGACGCCGGTTGGCATTAATCAAATTAAAAGCGAATTAAATGAGTGACAGAAAACAGCTACCGGCTGAGGTGATTGAAGTAACTCATACCCAGGGCTCACCACTGGTGACGTTATCCCTGTTACAAGCTTATGGCCACACGTGTGGAAAATATGGGCCGAAAGCTTTGTAATTGTGTTTTGGGGAAGTTTTGAGATGCCATTTGGCTAAGACTAGACACTGTCTAATTCGAAAATATGCTGTCTAAAAAATAGGAAAGCTCGCGTTGAACAGAAGATACATCGAGCATTGAAAATTTTTGGACAGTGTCGGAGAACGTTTAGTAAGACTTGCGAACTGAGACCACCAGTGCTACTTTGGGTATACATAGCCCTAATCAGACCAATCATGTTGTTGTTGTTGTTGTTGTTGTTGTTGTTGTTGTTGTTGTAGCGGCTAGTCACACTGTGTGAAGAGCGGGTTCACCCATGGTCGTTGTCGTCGAATTCACCTAGAGGGAGGCCCAGGAAACGTGGTGTTTCGATAGGCTTGGACCAGAGGGAGAGGGGTCGGTTCTACGTACCGAAATGACCAGGGTTTCACCCTGTTTAGATCGGCCTACCCCATACCAATCATCACGTGATCTGCTGTAGTTTGTTGGTCTAGAGCCATGGTTGAATCTATGGTTTCTGCGTTAACGGGCTGCAGAGGTGCGTGCGTGTAGGAATCACGGACGCCATGAGCACGGTGTTAAAAACAGCTCTGATTGCCTTGTTGGACTTTCGGATTGTGGCACGATGAAGAGAACTTCGAACACAGAAAGTTGTTTGGACGGTTTTCGAAGCAATGGCCTGATACCGAGAGTCTCTTTTGGTAGAAAGTATACCGTAATCTTTCCTACAAGAGAGCAAACAATGGACCTATGTACTGTCTTGTAGGGCTCGGTGAAAGCTTTTTACTTTAATGCCTCCAAAACAGAAAATGGGACTGTAGCTGGTTGGCACCTGGATGGCAATTTCAGATGCTTTGCTGCCTTAGGTACAATGACAACGGTTTACCAATCGGAGATAAATATTTGTTATACTTAAGGTAGCGGACAAGATAATTGCCTAAAGATGGCGTGGATTTAAAATCAGAGTCTGCGGTGATGGCTAAGCTCGCATCTCTTCAAAAATTGTCCAAGATACTAAGTTGAGGCTGAACTCTGTTGTAAAATAGAATAAGCTTGAACTGATGTGGGTGCCGGGATATAGCGGTATTTAAGCTAAAGAAATGGCTGACGAATTATGTAGCTAATTGCCGGTCATTGGCAGACCCCAGAGAACTGCAGCTAATAAGACGCCAAGCATGGCAGGGACAGTCAGGTGCATCAGGAAGGTCATGCATAGGATGCATGAGAACCGTTGGTTCATAGATTACAGAAATAGCATATCCCTTTGCTATATTTTCAATATGGGTACTGTTTTATGCATGCAAGTGAAATACAGCCTACAAAACTTTCAATCAGACATTTGGAGTCGTAATATGCGAAGACACAAAGAATCCGCAGGAACAGAATATTTGTAATGTGAATATAAAGATTGAAAAGGAGCAAGAAGTTTAGGAATCACCTGGTAGATATCACGGGTTTCAGTTCAAAGCTATAAGCATGTCTCACAACCCCCCGATCTCCCTTTACGTCTACAGTATACATAAAAATTTCACTGTCATCTCAGTCGGACTATAGAAGCTTTTCTAATCTCACCTGCAGTATAATTTTCTAATATCACCAATATGGGACTAGAAAGATGGATATCCCATTCTAGCGCCATCTAGCGGATCCATTTTTCGTAAACGCAGTTTTTATTGTAGGGGCAGCATAACTTTTTGATATCATCAATATTGCATCATAAATACGGGGTTTTGTGAAAACTTGATTCCAGCGCCACCTAGCGGATTAATTTTCCATAAAAGAATTCACTTCTGTAGAAACAGCACCAGATCTTTCTAACATCATCAATATCGAACCATAAATACTGGGTTTTTGAATACCTAATGGATTAAAATAAAATGTCTGTCCGTGCCACGGATCTAAGGATTATGCTGCTCAAATTTGGTAGAAATACGTTAATCGGGTTTTGCGCCAAGTTATAACAAAGAAAACGGCTATATTATTCTATAAAAATATCTTTAGAGTTTTGATTTACGTCCAGATTTTCTATGAGCCTTAATTAAATGTATCCGTGAAAAAGATATACATAATATGTTGTTATATGTTTGGGTGGAATATATTTTATCAGTATAATTAGTTATGATGCTACTTTGTTAGTTATCCTTAAAATGAAATTCCGTATTAGATTCTTGAAATCTTCTCACTTATCACCGGAGATACATACCATCGGGTTGATTTCCCACTCTTTCCACCATCTCGTTTACCGTGGAATGGTTTTCTACCTTTTCGTCATCATCATCACGACTATCGTCACTGCCATCGTTAGCGTCGATACCCGTAGATTCTGCTCCACTGACCTTCCGACTGGTGACAAAAGCAGAGGTGTTATCTGTTGTACTGCTTTCCTTTGCAAGAGTTTGTTTCTCGGCATTAAATGCTATTTGCTCTGTTTCTGCACGGTTATTCGATAGGGACTCCACAGCGTGTTGAACAATAATACTTTCTTTTTCATGCTCCTCTTTCAAAATTTCAGCCTGCCTCTGTGGTGCCTCGTAAGAAAGCTGCTCATGTCTGGCAGTTGGCCTATCATCTTCAGCTATTTTTTCTATCCTATTTGCCGCCTCGTCTACTGTGGTTGTATGATCTCGATTGTCTTCCTTATCCGCGTGATCATCTCGCTTGTCAAATGGTAAATGTATTATAGATTTTGTTTCCTTTAATTGCAAATAGCTTTGCAAACGTTGCACCAACACATCCTTTTTGCCAACAGAACTTAGACCATGTGCGCGTAGTTGTGTGCGTAGCTGTGAAATTTTGAGTTGTGTAAGGTCTCCTTCTTCAGCGAATGAAGTAAAATGTTATGTATGTATGCACATATACATGTATGTATGTGTGTGCGATTTTGGAAGAATGTTGTTGAAAATATATAATAAAAAAAGAGAAATTATAAAATGATTAGCGGTTTGGTGGCGATGAGCAATGGATAGCAGCAAGCTATGTACGAGTACTAGCTATAACCACCACTAACAGCTCAAGCAGCAGCGTACCTTTTATGAGATTTTCATCCGCATTAAGCAATTGATTTGTAATTAAAATATGTTTTGGCATGCTTTTTGTTAAAATGTTGCTTTTTTTGGCGGTTGGCATTTCCGCATTTTCATTAACTGTTTTAGTTTTGCCTTCGAACGAAATATAAAAGAAAAAGAAAGAACAAAGAGAGAACAACTTTGAAAGAAATTGTGAAAAAAATATGTAAGTACATTACATTAGGGGGGAAGTGGTGGGAAGGCGTGTGCCTTGCGATTATTAATTTTTAGTGCATTTATTGGGAGTAACTTGGAGTGAAATGGGCAATACCAAAACCAAAAGTGAACTTAAACGGAATGTATGAAAATGTGGAACAATAAACGAGAAAAATTTATGAATAAAATTGAAAAATAATATTAAAATGAAGAAAATTGATGAATAAATTAAGAGTATTTTTTATTGAAAATATAATAATATTGGGATAATAGCAAGAAGAATTTATTGGGGATTTTCGGGAAAAACTAAAAAAAAACAAATTATTAATAGAAAACTTACATTACAAAAACATACATATAAACACATGTTATAACGGTAGATTGCACAGAATAAATTCCTACAATAACAGGCGCACACAGCTTGACTTAGCACTATTAAAATAATGATTCAAACACAGTGAATGGACACGAAATTTCTTCGAAAATTTTTTGCCTCGAATTCTGCTTTCATTTGATAGGTCATTTGAGGGCTATCTATAAACCCAATGTTCGCTTTTTCATTCAGGTGAGTTGCTAAGCTACAGCTACCCAAACAACTTGCTTTTTTTTTTTTAAATAATATTCGCAATGTGTTTTATGCTAACTTCTTTTGTTAATTTTTTATTAAACTTAAATTTGTAATGTAACAGAAAGCATATATGTATGTAAATCAAAATTTCATACTTTGCACAAAATTTATAAAAATTCCAAATTGAATTCTGGGATATGAAGTTTTGTAGCTCAGTAAATAGTAAGCAAGTCTGGGGTGGTTAGAACTCCTGTTGATTCAAAAAATTCCCGTTAATTTTTAATATTTCAAAGTGCACATTTTCTGTAATATAAACTGCATGCGTTAAATACAAAATTCAGAACCATAATTAAAAAAAAAAATTGAAATTTTTCCGAAAAATTTCTCTCTTAGTTGAAAATCTATTGAATCTTAAAAAAAAATATTGTGTTCGAACTTTGAAATTCTGATTTATTAGCTTCTTGTTATATTTCGGACTAAAGTTTAATAAAAAATTAACGAAAAAATGATTATGAAAAACCTTGCGAATATTATAAATAAATCAACATGGGGTCAGTTATTTGAGTCACTGCATACTATAATAAAACTGTAGAAAAAGTTGTGTTTGTATATTGAATTTTAAGTTTTTCATAAATAAAGACCAAAGGCTAAGCTTTAGAATTTTCGTTTGTCTGTTTGAACTCACAACTTAATCTTCGAAACTACTGCATGGATTTGCATGGGGCTTCAAATGCACTTAAATAAAAACTATTTTAATAACAAAATAAAATGTCTTTGAAAGTATCAGCATCAATGATGTACTCGTGTTGGTCACGATCAACTAGATATGTACAAACTTATACCACCAAAAATTTATACACCAAAAATTAGTTTATTTCGTTTTATGAAACTCACTGCACAGGATCTCTTCAATTCAATTTGCATTTGGTTCATATTTCATTTTATGTTTTATCTGTTATTTCATTTCACACAGCTTGGCTAACTAGATTTACGCGGGTGGCAAAAAAGCTAATTTTGTAACAACATTCAAAATAGGTTCCGGACAGAGTCACAGCCTGTGCTATGGCGGCACGATGGGCAATGGCTATTTTCGAACGTCACAAACGCGCAAGGACAAGCGGTGAGTGGTAAAATCATATTAATTACGAGTAATAATACAAATTAAAAAAATAATAATTTTTGACAAATGGATTCTGGTCAAAGAATTAGTTATGATATGAAAATAATTTAGTAACCAATAATTTCACACCCAAAATAGTTTTACTAAAATATATATATAATCAACTCTTAGTACTCGTACATATTTATATAACAGTTTGAAATATTTTGTGATCTCACTAAATATTTAAGGAATGACAAAAATTATAGTATAGAGTTTGAACCCCAGCTATGTAAAAGCGAACGATACTTTTAATTTAAATTTTCACAAGAATAAAAGCTCAAAGGACATCTCTGGAATTTCGATAAAATTACTATTTGATTTCAGGGATTTCAAATCCTTTAAGTTTTCAGAGCAAAGCGTTTTTAGGTGAAATTTATGACTTGAAACCAAATCTCAAATACACTTAGGAGCCTCAGTAAATCAATATAAAAGTTCATTTAGTTTCTCAAACTAACCCCCTTTAGTCCCATAACCACCGGCCCGACCCACCTCTCTAACAATTTTAAACATTTCTAAACAAAAACATACATATGAAATGTCAATTTTCTAGCATAGTCAAGTAAGTGAGTTTATTGAAATATACATACATTTGGTTCATGACCTAACTTGTGCTGAATGTCAGGTGTAGTTGTGTGCATTTGTATCTATGTTATGTAAGTAAGTAAGCAGAATGATTTCACCAACGGGATTACTGTGACACAACTGACTGATAGGTTCGGGCATCCGTAGAGATAAAGTAAATAATAACAAATCTTTCCATATTACTAGAACGTTTGTTATATATTTACGTAAGCATGTGTGTACGTGTATGTGTATTAGGGTGCCCGTTATTTACCAAATTGGTTTTTATTTTTGCACTGCCCAATAAATTTTTAGTTTATGATCTAGAAAATATTATACGACTAAAAAAGTTCCTCAAAATCGATGCATTTCCCATTCGAAATAAAGGGGTGTTGAATTTTAATCAAATTTAGTACAATCGATTGAATTGGACAAAAGAATACGTAAATAAATTTTTTTTTGTGAAAAAATAGTATATCTTTGTAATTATCTTATCAAACTCTTCCAATGCTCTTTACCTTTGAATTCAGTATTCAGAATTTCAAAAATTGTAAAAATCGTATAAAAACCACACCCACCCCTTATATAACGGTAATATACAAGAATACAAGAAAAAAATCGTTACTTCCATTAAGTTAAAAAGTGACTTGCTAAAATTGTACATAGAGGATTGGGTTGTGGAGAGAAGTAAGTGAATTGAAAACTTTTTTGGAAAGAGCGCGTTATACTGTCCACCTTAGAGAAAACAAGTAAGGAAGAGTCTACGCCGTTTTATTGATTTAAATAAAAACAAAATGAAGTTAGTATGATTTTAATGTACCACACTCGTTTTCCAAAATTTTGATTCTTTAATTTCTTTTTCTAATTAAATTCGTTATACCGAATTTGAAAGAATTCGCAGCATGATTTCGTAAAATATAGAATATTTTGGTTTTTTGTGAATTGCCGTTATATGAGAGATGACCGTGGTTTTCGTCTGATTTCTACAATTTTCGATATTGTGCTTTCTGACTAGAAATGCAAAGTGAGAATCATCAACAAAAAATGCAAACTTTTTACAAAACTCACAAAAATTCATAAAATTTCAAAATAAAATTTATAAATTTTTTAAAATTTTTATTAGGAAATTTGAAAAACTTTGAGTATGCAGTTTTGTAGCCGCTTAAATTTTACTATAATGAAGCGCAAGTTTAAATTCAATTGAAAATTCTGGTTGACAATTAAAAATAACAGCTTGGATTTTTCTATTATTATTGGACTTTTTTCCAAAAGGTTGAAAAAATAAAAATAATCCAGAATGCTTGCCCAGGAGGTCCTGGGTGCAGAACAATATTGAAACCTTTCTTCTACAATAATATTTTGCCCCTGGATTTTTATTGCAGCGAAAAAAGTAACTGCTATTTTCGGTCCCTGGATTTAGATAATACTTATTTCGGTGTTTGTCTTAAAGTGTGCGTGTTCTAGAAAGAGCTGAGAGAGTTATGAAATGATTCCGAGCAACGTTTTAAGTGGGATGTAGGTACAAGATTACAATTTTTATATTGGGAAGATTTGCATACAATTGACATTTTAAGAAAGAAGCATAGTTCATTAAGAATACAACTTTAAAGCGCACACTGGGAAGAGGCGTGAACAACAAATCGATGTACAGCGTCCGATATTTTTACACTACCGATAAAATTATCGTTACTTCGATATATCGATAGCTTTACCTCAAGGGGCAATTATCTAAATTATTGTAAAAATATTCGATAATGACAAAGATAATACATATTTGGGAGTTTATCGTAGGATTTGTTATACACCTGACACTCGGTAGTAAATATCGAATATCGATATTTCGAGATTAAAAATATCGAGGTATTTATCGATTAATTGTTTCAAAATTATCGATATATCAATATTTTTACATACCAACATTTTTATAAATCGATATTTTTATATTTCGATACTTTTGTATATGAGCACTTTGATAAACCGATATTTCGATATTTCGATACATCGATATTTTTTTAGCGCACTCGAATGTTCTTCGAAACTGTGATACCAACTATCGCTCAGGATAATCAAATATGGGCTTTCGAAAACATTAAGCCAATACGAGAGCCAGAGAAGTTTAACTATAATTGAAAGAAAATTGAAGTTTATATGTATTAATTTGTGAACAATAGTAAAGAAGAAATGCAGGCAATTGCACAATGACTAGCACGCACAAAACAAATAAATATTTAACGTATTTACTCGACAGACAATCCAATATTCTCATTTCAGTTTGGCCTTTAAGAAGCTTATCAGTTGAATCAAATTTTTCTTTTTACATACATACATATTTACGTATATATATTGTACAAAGTATCCATCTAACGAGTTTACGTGCGTCTATACACATACTCGTACATACATAGATGATTATATATGCATGTAAATTACATTAGCCCGTGTCATAATGTAAGGAGCAAAAAAGACTTACTACAGCTGGATTTCGAGAAGGTATCTTTTTCGCGGGCAATATTCTAATACATCGAATTCATATGTGTACACTTCCGAATTGCATACAGCAAGAATAGCAGCAATATTTTATATTTCTGGGTTTCCCCTCTTGACTAGGTATATTCGACTGTGACAAAACAGATTGCGAGATAGCAGTTTTACTTCTCAGAGTCAGAGCGATTAATTATACTGTGCAAGAAACAGATATTTTTTTTATGAACGGGTTATCTACACAGAGCTAAGGAGTTCACCTATAATTAAAGAGATCGACGAGAACGAGAGGGGACAAGATTGAAGAATTTTTAGCTAGAAAACCTTTCCAATTTTATTTTGAATTTCTTCTCCAATTTATTAGATAGGAAAACGGCTGAAAATAAGGAGATAACTTCTTGCTTATTAATTTTAATAGAATTTTGTTAAAAAATATGCAATTTTAAGAAGAAATCTCCTTGTATTCATTGTTGTTGTGTTATATTGTGTGTCAAAAATCATATAATATAAATTAATAAGGATATCCTCTCAGCTTTACTAGAATCTTATTGAATTTATTAATAACGAAAATTTTTTATTTCTATAACAACTCTTTTTAATAAAAATTTTGTATTTAAGAAAATAACAAACGTAAACAAATTTTGGCAACAATTTCAAATTGATAAGATCATCGGCTTAAAACATTCCCTACTTAATTTTATTGAAGAGATTTTCATCTTAGTTTTACTGGCGATCTGCTAGATTTTATTGCCAACGCTTACACCTTAATTCTACCTTCACATTCTTAATTACATTGAAGATTTTTCATTTTTTTTCCACAGATTATCTTCTTGATTTTGTTTGAAAGAAAGGCTTCTTATTGGATTTAAATCATTTTCTTTTGTTCTGATTTATAGGGTATTTTCGCTCTGGGTATCAGTTGATATCAATTCGAGGACTTATGCTCAATTTAGTGATGCAAGTCATTTTACTAGAATAAGTAGTGTGCTTACAATGTCTTTTCAATTTTCTTATCTTGAAATTTTTTTTCAATATTTGGGGTGTTAAATGAACTTAGTTTACTAAAAATTAATTGAACATACAGGTTTTTTAAATAGAATATACTAGTTGAAAACCATATCAAAAAATGTGCTGACCGATTTTGCTTGATTGATTTTTCTCAGCACAAATTAAAAAAAAATAACTAATGAACTTTTCAGTTTAACTTGACCTTATTTAGAAAGGAAATTGAAAGGGAATTGAGCAAAACGCATTGCTGTTTAATATCACTTTATATATAAAGTTTATTTCCATATTGCTGGAGTCAATCGAAACCCAGTTCATATTTTTTGTCCTAAGAGATTTTAGATGTGATTCTCGGTTTGGATTTCCCCATTAAACTGATCACTTGAAATTTATAATTCTTCTTACTCTCTCTAGCCGTAGAAAAATGTTAGCCATAATATTTATAGCTAAGCTACTCACAGGCTCTATTGCGAGTATATTTCTTATTGCCAACGGGTTTCAACAGAGTAAAACCAATTATGAATTAAATAAAACTTTCCGATGTTTGTATCAAGATTTCAACGGTCTTTCTAGCATTTTTGATATTTCGGACACACTTTTCACTATATAAAAATCTGTACTATCTTTTCTCAATGAATTATTAACGACTGTACAATATTCTTGCATTTTATATATTCTATTCAGCTGATGAAGTTTTTTCCGCAGCTGAGCAGTTTAGATCTCGACGCTTAACAAACTCTTCCCCTTTTCCGACCTCGGCACAAAAAAAAAACAAAGAAAAAAAAAGATCCGAGCGTCAGATGGACTGCGGCCCTCATGTTATTAAAATATGCAATTTTTCATTACAAGTCAAGAGGTTACTCATACGCCCCGACAAACGACTGCCGTATAAAATAAAGTCAGCGATGGGAGCCTCTGAATTCAGTATGCTCGTCTTTACCTGTTAGATATCCGGTTGCTCAGTATTACGATAGTGATATCAGGAAATGAAGATTTCATTATCTTAAATTATGAGCTTAATTATTTCGGTTGTATGTGATCGCTATTGATTTTGATGATGTCGATCTTAAATAACCGTTACCGCTAGAAAATCGATATTTCAACTTTGCATTTTCAAAACTACAGAATTGTAATCATATAAAGTAAAGAAAAAAATAAACTGTGCTGAAGAAGCAAACATTTTGGCGAACCATAGACGTATTTAAAAGAAGATTTGCAACGAAGACCTCGATTGCTTTATTAAAGGAGCAAGCGAAGGAATGGAAATGGAAAACCAAGAACATCGATAGAACTAATAAGAATCCCCTTGTGTTACTATCTGGGCTTATCATAAGTCGTCTTCTTAGCCTTAATGTGGCACCCACTCGATTAAAGCGAAAATTGCAACAAAAGATGTAAGTTTCTTTGAATATGAAAAAAAATTAGTTCCAATTTTAAAACATTTGATATGTGCTTGGAAAGAATTGGTTTTAATACGAAATACAATATTTAGCTTATGCTGTCGGTATATTCGATCCATTTCGGTCGAAAAACTCGGGTGGGTAAACACAATTCCGTCGGAATGGTTTTTAGCTGTTAATATAATTAAAATTGTATTTGCTTTTTCTTCAGAAAATATAATTTATTAATGCTAGTATGTTTGTTTTTGGCGGAGAAAATAGAAATAAATCTAATAATTTTACCGCGGAAAAATAATCGACGGGAAGAAATCCGTCTCTACCGCTATTCTGTGAAATTTCATGCGATTCAGTGTCTTCTAATTTTGACAGCGTGTTACCCGCTGTCCGGTTGGAATTCTGTTTCGGGCATTATATGGTTAGTTTAAAGTTTTCAACTTGAATTTTTAACTTGAACGATTACCGCAAAGTGAAAAATGTTATATAATTTGCTTTTCATTTATGTCTCAATTACCAATTCCCACTCAGAAGGAACGATAAATACTTATAGATAGATGCACTTTTTTGATTACACTAAACTTTTATGGTGGCTACCTTTAAGGCCCGGCAAGACCGCGATATGAAACTGCTTCCAGTAGTATACCAGCAATCAAACGGAGGACGTTGAATACAAATCGAGTTTATAAAGCAGCCTACGTGAAATTACGTAACCGTTTTTGGATACAACTCGGTCGTTTCGCCCCGAACGAAATACAAGACGACTTAAAATAAAAGTTCAGTTCATTTATAAACTAAATAAAATTAGAATTTTTGTGAAGTCAGCATGGAATGCTATACTTGTGCCGACAAGGTCCCATAACTTTTTTCTGCAAAGTTTTTTTTTTAACGTCAAGGGTTTATATGAGTGATGTAAGTGGAGTCAAATATCCACTTATCGTAGACTGCTTTATGAGTTCCGTGCTATTCTGGCACAATTACGACCTGGATATTGTAGTACAATTAACTTCTACCTATCCAGAACAAACATATGCCCGACATGTGGAGCTTCTTCGTACTACACCAATCACCTACTCACATGACTACTTAAATTCGCTTATCTAACACCACTTTCTCTATGGTCCGTCTCCGTCGAGGCAATTAATTTCCTGAACCTCCCCTTAGATGAGTTTAGTGAGAGAATTTGATGATAATGACTATGGATAATGAATTTGGATGTCGCAAAAAATTAAAAAAAAAGCACGCACCACCACCTAAAAAACAGCGAAAATGAAAATTGTGTTACAAAACTGTTTGAAAAAGCGTAAACGAATAATTCATTCTGGTTAATTTCACTCTGAATGGGTAAGTTTTTAAGAATATCACATCACAGGTGATTTAAAGCGCGGGCACACTATCTTAATTTAAGGCTCATTCTTCATTTGCGAGCAAATTGAGCGGAAAAAAAATTGCGCGTGTCAATAAATTATAAAGAAATGACATACTATGCAATTTATCATAAAAATCAAGAACAAAATAGTGTCGCCTCTAAATTTTATCGTTATTAATCGAAAAAGCGGCCGCCGTAGGGTTGGCTAGGTAGAGTGTGTGCGCTTCATTCGGTAAGTCCCGGGTTGAAATCTTGGCCATGGTAAGTAACTTCAAAAATGATAGGATAGTTTTTTTTCAGTTCCCATAACCATTAGATGCGAAATATTAGTATTTTATTCAACTGTTCTATGATTTTTAATGCCTCTGGAAGTTTTCTGCCGCGTATGAAAGTACTTGATTTATGTGAAGTAATTTGCGTTAAATTAAGTAATTTATGATACACTGTGAGCATAGTTTTAGTGTTAAATGAATTAAAATATGTACTTGATTTATGGATAGGATTCGAACGAAGGAAATACGAAAAATGATTTCAAATGACTTAAAATATGGCATCTGTAGTGAGCACTTCGTTCATCAAATATTTTTTAAAACAATTATTGTATTCAGAAATCATTAATACGATATAATTACGAGTAATTTAGAGAAGCATTAAGGGTATGTAAGTAAATATACTTTGCGTGCCTCCATAATTTGGCTCTAAATTAACGAAAAAGATGTGAAATATTGAAAATTACTAATCATGGAAAATCGACCCAATTTTTCCGATAGGATATTGAAAGACAAGAAATATATAAAAACATACACCGTCAAATCGCAGAGTGATTGTCGATATACAAATTCAAATGGCAATCACGTTTCTGCTTACAAAGTTCAGTATACTTTGTCTGTGATGTCTATTGCCAAATAATGTCTAGATTTTATTACCAACCAAGAGCAATACAATCGTACGTGTGTCTGTGTGTATTGTATATATGTATGTGCGTAAAGATGTGAATGAGTTAAGATAAATCGAATTACGAATAAGAATGTTTGATTAAATGTACGCACATTTTGTACAAAAACCAATTCTGATCCTTTTACCTTCTTTTTTGTTTTGTGATGTTACACAATCAGGATGCCCGTTAGTGTTTTAATACACCAGTCCACAACAATTACACGAACAACAGTTAAAGCATTTAATATACAAACATAAATTACATATTTAGAGAACTTACTTGTGTAATTTAAATATTCTTTTGATCGCTTTTATTTACCTGCAAAGAGAAACAAAAGAAAAATTCAGTTTAAAATAATTCAGCTTTATTTATAATTCTAGTAACCATCAGATTTTATCAAATGCTCAATAGATTGAATTTTATGTAATTTGGAATAAGGATGCATTGTAAAAAAGTTTCTTAATTTAATTTTATACTTTCGAACCGCCATCTGCTAACCACACAAAAAAGGCTAAGGCGAAACGAATTTTGAAACTTTTTAACAATGGCATAAAAAAAGAAAAAAATAAATAAAATATTTCACACTACTGCTAAATATTTGTTAGTTGGAATGAATGTTTGAAAGGAGGGAGGATTTAGTTTGCGCAAAACTTATATTTAAAAGTAGCCACACATATATCTGATCAACATAAATAAAATAAGTGGAGCTCCATCTTAGAGCAGCGAACTACGTTCTTATCTGGCTCAACACTTGCAAATGTTATCTATCGACAAGAGCCCGTTATCTATTAACTACTAGAGCTCTTGTCAATCGACTTACCGATTAATCGATTAGCAAAAGTTTACAAATTAGTCGACTAACCGTTTCCTTTCGACTTTTTCGACTAATCGACCATAAACAACCAGTCGACTAACCGTTAATTTGAGATTTTTCGACTAGTTGTTTTCTTATTTCTTATATTTGTTTTTAAATGTTTTTTACAATATATACTCCAATAATTTCGGTTAGTCGATTTTTGGATTACGCAATTAGTCGAAGTGAACGAATACTTGCTAATCGATTATTAACCATCCAAAAAGTTGCTAATCGACTAGTCAAATAGCTGGATAGTCGATTTTTAACAAGAGCTCTATTGATTACTAAATCTTTGCTTATTACATATCAAGAGTAATAATTATTTGGTGTTTAAAGTAGATTGTTAATTGAGTTGATGTATAGCGGCAACGAAAACATGCTAACGAAAATCGACAACAGGTATCGATGACAATAATGAGTTCGAATATTGGCGGCGACCACGATAAATATAATAATTCCGATAGCACTAACAATGACAATAGCAATAACGAAAATAATGCCGATAAATATAACGCTAGCAACCACGATAATGATACTGATGATCATATCGATAGTTATAACGAATAAGTGCCAGCGATCATATATTACGAGTACTTATTTTGTCGAATTATATGCATTAATTTTTTAAGTAAAACTTCTTTAGTGGCAGTGATTTTTAACGTCGCGTAAGAATCGAATAACGAAGGTCGCGTCAGAATCGTACTAATTATTACCACTATTTTTAATAATAATAATTTTAGCGACACTTTTACTAATTTCTACCATTATTTTTAATAACTTTCTCCACTCCTTTTTTACTAATTTCTACCACTATTTTTACAAATTTCGATCACTATTTTTTCCTAACTTCCACAACTGTTTTTACTAAATACTACCACTATTTTTACTAATTTCTAACACTTTTTTTTAATAATGCTACTACTAATTACCACCACAATTTTTACTAATTTCTACCACTGTTTTTACTAATTTTTACTATTTACCACCAACAACGTCGCGTAAGAATCGAATAACGAAGGTCGCGTCAGAATCGTACTAATTATTACCACTATTTTTAATAATAATAATTTTAGCGACACTTTTACTAATTTCTACCATTATTTTTAATAACTTTCTCCACTCCTTTTTTACTAATTTCTACCACTATTTTTACAAATTTCTACCACTATTTTTTCCTAACTTCCACAACTGTTTTTACTAAATACTACCACTATTTTTACTAATTTCTAACACTTTTTTTTTAATAATGCTACTACTAATTACCACCACAATTTTTACTAATTTCTACCACTATTTTTTACTAATTTTTACTATTTACCACCACATTTTGTACTAATTTCTACTACTACTTTTACTAATTTCTACCACTGTTTTTACTAATTTTTACCACAATTTTTATCTAACTTCCACCACGGTTTTTACTAATTTCTAGCACTTTTTTTAATAATGCTACTACTAATTTCTACCACTGTTTTTACCAATTTCTACCACTATTTTTACTAATTACTACCTACCACTATTTTGCTAATTTTTACTAATATTTTTAATAATGCTACTACTAATTACCATCACAATTTTGACTAATTTCTACCCCTATTTTTTACTAATTTCTACCACTATTTTTACTAATTTCCAACTGTTTCTAATAATTTCTAAAAGTTGCTACCACTATTTTTACTAATTTCTGCCACTATTTTTACTAATTTCTACCATTATTTTTGACAGTGCTATTACTAATTACCACCACTATTTTTACTAATTACTATTACTCTTTTTACCCATGCTGCAACTAGTTTTTACCACTGTTTTTACTCACTTCCACCATTGTTGCACGCGTGTTTTTTTTACAGAGTTTACTCATACGTACAAATTTAAAAAGATAAAATAGTTCATAGTTCAAAACTCAGTAGAAGTTCTTCTGGTCAAAGTCAGTCGATATCCTGCAACAAATACGAAAACTTACACCAAGTGCCCTCTGCAGGCTAACAAACGAGTATAAAATTGTTGTTGCTATTTCTGATACCTGCCTCAAAAGTTTGTCCTTTCTGCCAAATTCAGCAGCGATGAGCGATGACAAATGCAAATTTTCTTTTTCTTTTTTTTCATTATTTATTCTCTCAACTTGGCAACAAAACCAAATGAGTTTTCAATGGTCTGCTGCGTTGTAGTAAATTTCATCATTTTAATGGTTTTGTTTTTTGTTTTTCATTCGCACACTTCATAGTTTATGCTAAAGTGACTGACAATGATAATGTGACACTTAAATAGAACGAGCCACAAACGAACAAGGGCCGACGACAAAAGTTTTCACAGGAAACCGCAGAATGTTAAATAAAATATAAAAAAAATAAAACTAAAACAAAAACTGACTAAAGTTGCGGACACACTCGGCAAGCTTGACAATTGACAGCAGCGGTTGGCGAAAGACAAGGAAAACAAACACGATGACTACAATTACTGAAATCGGTTGCAAAAGTGTGTTGATAAATTTGTGATTTTAACGCTTCCTTGCAACTCGATCAAACATATGCAACCTTTTTGTTGAAGGTTGTAATAAGCAACGGTAAATTGCAATGAGTGCACACTATGTCGAAATGAAATGAAATGTACGCAACCGATTGGCTTATAGTGGTGGGTAGTTCCCTGTCTTCATTTTCCATGACATTCGGCATTCAGAGCTATTCCTTTGACTGGATCAGCACAGCTCTGTTTGCATTCATTCTGTGATTCTGTGTGCATTGACAATCCCAATTAAATTGTGGCTAGTCGCCAGCATCCATTCAATACAGTTTATTATTATATATGTAGATATAAAATGGCTTTTGTTCGAAACGGAAGAGGTCAAGCTATAACTTACTATGCGTAAATTGACAGGACATTTGTTGATAGAGATAAAAAGTGGTAAAAGTGGAGGGGAAAATTAATTGAAATGCAGGCATTTCTCATACACACATTTTTAATTGAGGGGGAGAGACTTTTTCATAACATATTCATCAAGTTTCACTAAAAAATTCACATCTTCAAAGAAACTTTTCTTTACTTCAAATTGTTTAAAATGTTCTAATTTTTTCTTGAAATACCTAATTTTTCTCGCACTTTAGCAAAATGATTAAATATAAAATTCCTTCAAATAGCGTGAAAATCTACAAGTTGTAAATTTCTTATTGTAAATGAGAAAAGGTCAAATTAAGATGCGAAAACGTCAATGGAAAATAACAATAATCAATTGTAGTTCAGAAAGCGGCAATTGAAAAGAGTCAAATAAATATGAGAATAGTTAATTGTAAATGAGAAAGCCCAAATTAAAATGCGAAAGCGTAAAACTAAAATCCGAAAGTGTCAAATGAAAATGCGAAATAATCAGCGATTTCAATATTAAGAAAAGTAAAGCAGAGGCCTCTTTTACAGAAAGATTATGGCCGAGAGCATTTCAATAGGCATCATTGTTCCATGTACCCTTCGAGATATGTCGGCGGGCGCAAACACAGCTTTATTTGATTTGATTATTATTTGAAAAATATGTAACAAAAAAAAGTTCTCATTCCCATTTGACGCGTTCTTATTTTCAATTGACGCTTTCTGATTTGCAATTGACTATTCTTTTTTTCAATTGACGTTTTTCTCATTCCCAAATGACTATTCTCATTTTCAATTGACACTTTCTCATTTAAATTTGACGTTTTCTGATTTGCAATTGACTATTCTTATTTTTGATTGACGCTTTCCCATTCACAATTAGAAATGGTGTAATTGTTTTTCTTCAATCTAGATAGCTTTGTTTTTCTTTTTTAACGCAAGTGTAAAATCATGACTAACTATTTCGGTGAAATATAAAACCTTGATTTTTGTAGAAGTGATAGAGATAGTGACAGACGCTTTTAAATTATAAGAGGTTATAAATGACACAACAAAAGGCAAATGAACCGAACACTGATTAATAATTTTAATGACCACTAAATGTATAATTATTTTTTTTATAATACATTTCTACAATCAGATCCTCTATAGAGCACAAGCATGAGGTTAGAGCTGAGGGAACAATTGGGCGGATATTTTATTCTATACATAATTGGAAAATATCTATTTTGCATGCAATTTTTATACCTTTCATGAGAATGAAATGGTATATTAAGTTTGGTCCGATGTTTGTAAGTGCCAGAAGGAGAAGAGATAGAAACATCAAAAAGTATACCTAAATGATCAGGACGATGAGCTGAGTCGATTTAGCCATGTCCGTCTGTCTGTCCGTCTGTCCGTCTGTCCGTCTGTTTGAACGCAAACTAGTCCCTCAATTTTAGAGCTATTTTGATGAAATTTGGTGAGCAGGTGTCGTTGTACAAATGATTAAACATTTGTCGGAATCGGCCAGATCGGGTGACTATAACATATAATACAACCGATTATTCAGATATTGAATTTTGCGCCATAACTCCTCCATTTAAGCAGCTAAAGGCTTGAAATTTTGCAGACATATCAGCCATTATTAGCTACGTATCAGTATTGAAAATCATGAAGATCGGAGAAATATAACATATAGCTCCCATACAACCGATTGTTCAGATATTGCATTTTGCACCATAACTCCTCCATTTAAACAGCTAAAGGCTTGAAATTTTGCACAAACATCAACCATTATTAGCTATATATGTATTAGTATTCATCAAGATCGGAGTTCACAGTGTAAATCGGCAAGATAAATTCAGGACAAATATTTATTGCGAAAAGTAATAAGCTCAGCGCAATATCACATGAATCATAGCGTTAAACGTTTGGGAACTATTTACGGATCTGATAACTGTTTTAAGCACTGCAAAAAATAAATAGTAGGTAATACGAAATTGTAATACAATAACACGTTTTTTACTATTCTTCCACTCATGAAAGGTATGAAGACTTCGGCATAGCCGAAGACAGCGCTGTTTTTACTTGTTTTTTATTATTTTTAATCTATAACTACGAATGGTTAAAAAGAAAGGATATGATTATTGGTGATTTTTGATTTTTGACTGTTTTTTATTTTTCTTGATATTTCGAGTAACATTTTCAAAATAAAAACAAACCTATAAAAATGATGAGAAAAATACCTCCTTGTCGAAACTTCACGAATATCCTACAAAGGATCTTATAATCTACAGTATTTCAATATAATATAGTTTGCCACTTATGTTTATTAATTCATTTTTGATAATTTGAAGAATAGCTCATTATATAACCTACACCATATAAATACAAGTTTCAACATTTCACGAAATGCACAAAAATTTAACAAATTTCAAATAATGTTCCTACAATTTTCAAACTTTAATGAGAATTTTGAGAAACTTTTCGGAAATGCAGTTTTGTAGCCCGCACAATTTCACAAAATTGCAAGTTTCAAATAGATTAAAAATGCATATGTATATTATATACTGGCCTTGAGCACAAAAATTAATATTGTCGTAGATTAAAAATTTTGTGGGGTTTTTATCCCTTTTCTTTGTTGACAGAGTTGGGCAGTTTCCTCCATATAACGAATGCTCAACATTTTTTTTAATTATAGAAAATGCGCACCAATCTTGGCGATTTTATCTTTGTTTGACTGATAATTAAATAGCTCGTTTTAGCTATCTTAATGAAGGAGTCTTAAAACGAAATGTCATATATGAAAATTTTGATTTTACACTTCCATTCATGTTAAGTGAAAGGTTAGCTAAATTTCATGTTCTCAGTTGGGGCTGAACCGGGATGAGCGGAATTAACTCTTTCCGAATCCCGCAGTTCAATGTAAATCAAGTTTGTAGTCGTTTTGTGTGAAAGAAGATATTGGCAAAATAAAAAATGTGATGACGAACAATAGCTAAATAAACGACTACAAATCATAGCAAAACCTGCAATGTTTTCCTTTTGAGCATAATAACACTTGGCCTAATTAAGTTCAGAATTCCACTTCCGGCTTTTTTCCGACTAGCCACTATTCGTAAAGTGATTTCAAATTTCTTTGATTGCTTCTCACATCATTTCTCTCTTCCCATATGTATTTATTGTAGAAAGAAAATGAAACTCGAATACAATAAAATTTGTAGCGATAAAAGCAAACAGTAAATTCAAAACAGATGGAAATAGAACAGTTGAAAAAATATAAGAATTTGCAATTAACTTAGTTTATTCCCAACAAATATTTAGATTAGAAAATGAAGCAAAGTCTAGGCGGCAGAAGGTTTGAAGACGATTAGAAAAATTGTCGAGAACTGTAGCATTCTCTATAAATGGGGATTTAGTTACCAATATCGAAAGAAAAGTTAGATATCTAGTTGTATTACTAATTGTTTTCTAATATGGACTTTAAATTGATGTAAGTTGTAAGTTAATAACAAACAATTAATTGTATTCTTGGTACTTTTTTTGCGTACACATATGGCTCGTACGTGAGATCTGGAGTGATCTAAGCCATAATTATTTTGTGTATAAATTTGTATTATTGGTGGAGAAAATAAAAATGCTAAAATAATCTTTGCAATACTTTGTAGCTTTGTACCTTTAAATTAAAGGGCGAGGGTTTTTTAAAATTAATCGTATTTGGAGTACAAAAAATTGTGTGTTAAAAATATGAATCTCAAATCATTCGTCTCGCCGAGTAAGTTCATAGCTATACTTTGGGGAAGGTTGTAATCTGTTTTAAAACTGAATTAAATTAAATTATAAGAAAGTTATACCAGATATTGATATACTATATTACTTATCATAAATTTAAATATTTTACCATGTTTTTTGATTTTGTTAAATTTATTAAATAAATCATTTTATATAGATGCAATACGTAAATTAATATATAAATACGGGTATAGGTAGGGCCAGGTAGAACCAGGTATGCCGAGTATTTCTAGTTTTAAATATATACCGAAAGATCTCTTCAGCAGACACCGATGGCCACCTATTTTTCTATCCGCTTATTGGAGTGTCGTAAAAATTAAAAAAAAATCAGATTACAAAAAATGGGTAAAGCGGTTTCTTATTTTAAAAAAAATGTATATCTCAATAGACGAAAAAAGAAAAAACACAAAATACATAAATATAAATAAAATTTAAAAAAATACAAAATCGTTTGCTTAATAGAGTTTTGTATCAAATATAGGAGATTGTTGTCATAAGTACAAAAGCGGTGCAAAAAATATGTGAGTAAATTTGGAAAGAGAGAAAAACACAAGAGTAATAATGATTTTTATAAAAAAAGAAAAAAAATTATCCGTTATGGGAGAATTTTCCTAAATAGACTCATATCGACAAGTTAGTATATGGGAGAGCATTTGCTATGCAAATAACCAAAACTTGTTCATTCTCAAGAATAAGTCCGTTTAAGAGAGACATTTTCTTATTAGAGCATCCGTTTATGGGAGCTTCACTGCATTTGGTGAGTTATAATTTTTTAACGTTTCAACCTTAATGAATTATATTGGATTTCTAAAGTGAAATCAGACTCTGTTTTTTGGGTAACATCTTTACTGTTTTAGTACAGATATTTATCAAAGTATATAAGTATATACATTAGAGTACATCAATTCCAATACAATAATAAAATTGGTACAGTTTGTACATCATTATATTTTAAGACATAAAACATAATATTTCGGAAAAATATTAAGATTTACTTGGGCTGACCCGTTTCTTTAAACTATTGAAAAAAATCCCCCCAGATTATAAAACAATTTAAGCTTAATATGTCTGCATACAAATATTAAAAGAACCTTTTCAACGGTATCATAACAATAACATTTTTAATGCTGTTTTTGTTCTGTTTTGGAAAATTATAATAATAATAAGTCGGCGCTTATTCCATAGCCTCATATTTGGCCGAACTTTTACTAAAATTTGTGATGTGCGTCTTAATGTTATTTCACAAATTGAGGGACCTACTGTGTTACACCGATCTCGGACGGCAAATGATTTTTGAGAGAAGTTTGTTCATGGTAGAAATAAAGACGAAGGTTTTCCATTGCCGGTCGAGAGTCGACCGCTATTAGAAAAAATGGTAACTTAAAACTAAGATAAGAATCAAGACAAAATAGTAAATAATAATAAAAAATATAATGTACAACGCCAAACGATATCTGACAAGTAATATAAAACAAAATTTTCAAAAACTGGATAGCGAGCTTCAGCAGACATATAACGAAGAATTTATAATTTAGCGAAAATGCGAATACGACGCATTGTTAAAGTTGCTTTTATAAAGACTATTACGAATATGAGGTGGAATCGAGTTCCAGGAGTGAACAGCGTTGACGAAAAATACTCTTTGGGTATAATCAATACTGTTAAGCGACAAGACTTTGGGAGGGAAAGTTTATCATAATTAGGTGAAGTAGAAAAACACAATTTCTGGCAGTCAAATATTTGGAAACACTGCAACACAATATACGCGATTTTCATCCAGATAAACTATCATATTCCCCAAACTCAAAAACGTATCGCATAACATGAGCGAATTCTACGTCAATTTTATGAGCCGATTGAGAATCCAACCTGGTATAATTTAGCTTAGAATAGCAGATTATTGGCAGTATTAATAGAATGACAGGTTTACGCTTAATTCCAGCTGGTGTAAAAGTAGCAGACGTTCTAAGATTCCTTAAGATATCATATACTTACTTTACTTACGACAGATAAAGCTTTTTTGCATGGTTGGAAGTTTTAAATGCGTCATTAATAAATAAACTAAAAATAGCAGTTCACCCACGATGGAGCCTTGGGGTACGCCTTTAAATAGCGGTTTTAATTCTGAGAGTTAGTCTCCAATTTTAACTCTTTGAGTTCGTTCTTTCAGATAGCTTTCCATAAGACGAACAGAAAGGTCCCTGCACCGAAAGTGGGTTCTAAGTTTAAGGCAAAGTAGTTCATGGCTGACTGAGTTTTTGGAAAAGTCCAAAAGGCATAAAAGTGTTAAATGGTTTTTATCAAGCTCTAAGCCCAGACTGAAAGAGCACAATAATCTAAATTTGTTAAGTATCACTAGAAGGATATTTTCTCACCCTTTTGACTTCTTTGCAAATATGTATATCTATTCACTTCCCAATTTTTTGTCTCACAGATCCCAATATGATGATTCCGTTGGACACACCTTTTAAGCTCAATTTTTTTTTATCATCTCAGGTGGTTTTTTTTAGTGCTGTAAAAAATATTTTTATTTATAAAACCTGCATCTTTAGAGCTAATTTCAAACAGTTCCAAATCGGTTAAAATTTTTCCTAAATATTTTGACGTAAGCCCTAAAACATAATGAACTTTTAATTCCGGTAGAAAATCACAACTTTTTTACAGAGGTTCCCTAATATATGTATATATGTACATACATACTACATACGAAAAGATATTATGTTCGCTTGTACTTTTTTTTTACATCTACCGTAGAAAGTATACATTTCACATTCGATATTTTTTAAGCAAGTCTTACACGCACCCTTTTGCTTCCAGTTAAGCGTAAAACGTGCTCGAACAACTAAATTCTCAATCTCTTCCAGCTGATATCGAACGTAACGAGCATCATTAAATTCACATTAAATCTAAGCTCACACGCAACGCACACCAATGCAACATCCAAATTTGTAGTTACTTAGATATTAAATAATATATGTATCTCTAAAGGATGCGCTGGCCCGCATTGGCGTTACAGCATAAAACAGGGTGTACAATCGCGTAGAGACGCTCGCATACCGGCAACGCCAAGAACAGCTTTGAAACCGTCACGTTCACCACTACTCGTAAATAGTTAGATGTATTTGATATCCAACTGATGGTGGTACTTGCTGGATCACATTTATCAAACACAATGAACATCCGTTTCCCTTCACCCTCTACCCTCAATTCCACTCAATTTGCACTCGTTGATTCTGAAAGGGGAACCGCCATGCACTTACCCAGAGCTATGCATGTAAATGGTTGGATGAATGCAGCAAACTGTTGCAGTTCGAGTGTGTGTGTGTGCGTGCGTGTGTGTGTGTGCCATTTTTGATCGTTGGTGGCCAATATTATTATCTTGAAGTACTTGTGGGAATTTGTAGTATGTAGCTGCATCGAACACTCAAGAGGGCCACAATATAAGTGGGATGTTATTGTTGTAGAGAGCTTTTTAGGTTACGTACACCCATACATCTCGAAATGTGAATGTCAACTACTTTACACTTATTCTTTTCGCTTACGAATAGCTGATAGAAGGGTAGATAAGTAACGTTTAACAACAACAAAATGTCAACAATGAGGAGAACATTATTTAATAGCTAATGCGAGTAATATATCTACGCTTCACTTTTCATTATTGGGTTAACGATTTATTGACAACGTACATATGTGGCTGTAGTGGCATAGAGCAAATATGTACGTGATTTGGTGGCAACTTTTTGTAATAGCATCGTTGAAGGATACAGAGGAAGAGGGTGAACCAAAATAAATGATGCTTTTGGAAGATGAAACACCAAAAAAATAAAAACACGCGTGCACCTAAGTGCCGAGCCAGAGGTAAAACTTCTGTGCCTATTCTACAAAGAGATATAGAGTTTATTATGGGAAAGAGTTTTATAAAACATGCATTTTAGTTTTTTTTTAGTTTTAGCATGAGTGAAAATAGTAGTAGTAATTAGTAGTAGAATTAGTAAAAATAGTAGTAGAAATAACTAAAAATAGTAGTCGCAATTAGCAGAAGCATCAGTAGAAATTAGTAAAAAATAGTAGTAGTAATTAGTAGTAGAATTAGTAAAAATAGGAGTAAAAACAACTAAGAATAGTAGTCGCAAATGGTAGTAGCATTAGTGGGAGAAATTAGTAAAAAATAGTAGTAGTAATTAGTAGTAGCATAACTAAAAATATTAGTACAAATTTGTGAAAATAGTAGTAGATATTACTAAAAATAGTAGTAGTAACTAACAGTAAAATAGTAGTAGAAATTTTAAAAAAAGAACTACAAATTCATAAAACTAGCGGTGGGAATTAGTAAAAATAGCAGTAGTAGTTAGTAGTAGAATTCAAAAATTAGTAAAAATAGCCGCAGTAATAAGTAGTAAAAAAATAGTAGTAGAAATTAGTAAAAAAAAAGGAGTAGTAATTAGTAGTAGCATTAGTAAAAATTGTAGTAGAAATGAGTAGTAGTAGAAGGTGTAGGTGCAGTTGTAGTACTAGTAATCAGGAGTTGTAGTGACAGTAACAAGTAGTAGTAGTAGTAAACGTTGACCTGCCTATGTCTTTTCTAAAGGGGAAAAATACCTTTAGGCATTTAAAAAAAAATCGATTTTAATTGATAGATATAGCGCCTTAAAATATCGTGTCAAAGTTTCAACAGCTAATTCTCGTAACTATGAAAGAGATGCTTCAAATCCATCAACTTTAGACCCTTTTTGATTGCAAGTGCAACGAATTTTTT
This sequence comes from Anomoia purmunda, assembly GCA_951828415.1. Classification (NCBI taxonomy): domain Eukaryota; kingdom Metazoa; phylum Arthropoda; class Insecta; order Diptera; family Tephritidae; genus Anomoia; species Anomoia purmunda. The sequence goes on from OX639996.1 coordinate 18,795,112, forward strand.
TGGGAAACTGTTATTTTGGATGAAAATTGCGGCCAACATCGCTTACGCACTTTTGTAAACCTCAGACATGACTCTAAATAAAAATTATACTTATTTGAAAAGAGCTGTCTTCATTTCCCAGGAAACCCCTTTCAGGTTCCCTCACATAAACATAAATTCAACTTTCCTAACAAGTGGCAAGAGTTTTCAAAATAAAGCTATAAACCTTATTTGCAACGGAAAATACCTCTCGAAAACCATATTTCAATATTTCATACATACCACCTGTGTATAATTTAATTTAATTCGACTTTTCCGTCTGAAGGCCACCTTCTCTAATAAAGCTTTGAACCTTGTACTCACCGTTTCGTTGACATCCACATCTTAATATTTTATATAACTTGTGTATAATTTAATGAAAATTTGAAGAATTGTTTGATATCTGTAGTTACTTTATTAAAAAATTTCTTTTTTTTTTCAATTTTCAGAAAGGTGGCAACTCTATCCAAATTTTTGTTTTATTTAATATTTATTATATTCTCAGTGAAATGTCATTATTACGCTTTATTTAAACTAAGTTCTTTGATATCTTAGATATCTGGCAACACCATTTTAAAAATTGTTTAAGATATGATAATTTTAACATGAAATAAGTATGTGATGTTTCGAAGAGCTATATTACATATTTCTCTTTTCGTTTACTATTCGTACTTGTTCTTTGTATATGTGAACATTTTATTTAAGAATTTTGCTTTGTAATTTATGTCGAAAGGTGGCAACGCTTGATACTTTTTTTCCTCAATACTATTACACATAATTGTTTTTACAAATTTTTGTTTGTTTTGAGATTACACATGACTACCTAGCAAACACGATTTTTTTAATTTTATTATAAGCCTTCTACTTATACAGACAGAAATAGACAAAATAAAATAAGTATGAAAAAATCCGTTGAGCCGTTCGAGAGCTATGGCGTCACTAAACATCAATTCATTTTCATATATGCATGTATGTACATACATATATAGTATATTAGAAATTTATAGACTATCGAAAAATGCAGAAATTTGATTTTTTTAAATGTCACTCAAGGAACATTATACAGAAAATACAACACTGGCGTTGTGATCCCATGAAACGGCAAAAACGCTGTGTCAAAAGTGAAACTTTTCATTTAACAAATCATGAACCCCTTTCGAATGAAAAATATCATAAAATTACCTGCTTAATGTGCCTTGGTGTCAAATTATATTGAATATGGAAAATTTGGTTTGGGGAGAACCCAGTTTAAATGTTGTGCCATCTTCAGTGTAACTTTACGAACGGGTTGGTTTAGAGTGACGAGAGTAATGTTGGCCACTAATTCTCAAGGCTCAAATTTCACGGAGTCTCAGAGAAAAGTCCGCACCTTGTCAATTTGCCAATTAATCAAATCGATATAATAATAACAATAATTTGGCGCTTACACCATATATGTAACTTGATGTTTGGCCGAACTTCTCCTACGATTTGTGGTGTGTGTCTTGATTTGCAACACAAATTAGCAACACTACAGTTTAACGCCCACTCCGAACGGCAAATGATTTTTGTGAGAAAATTTTTTATGGTAGAAATATAATCGGAAATTTGCCATTGCTTGCCGAGGGATTTACGGCAGCCAAATCGGTAAGTCAATGATTTTCCGGCCGCTATGTCCGAACCGAATATGGTCAAGGTGAGAAGATTAACTTTTAGGCAGAAGATTTATCGAATACTTTCTACGGGGCATTCATTGTTTGCGGCTAGCCTTAGCCATGACTTGAGACGCTAATTTTTAGTTTTGAAGCCTTTTCGTTCTAATAAGACAGGATTTCTTGCCACACAACCCGAGATGCATGCTAATATTGTATTTACTAGATTATGTTACAAAAAAAAAATCAAAAGTCTCCGTTTAATTTAAAATTATCATGCACCGTTTCGTGGACTTAAAAATCTTCCCAAGGTTTAAGTGCTACAATTTTTGCTTATCAACTTGAAGTCCAAGTTGAAGTCATATTCTCAAGCAAATTCATTTGAGGCGAGTTACCTGACTTGTCATGTATAATAATCCCATCGTCAGCATCTTTCTCTTGCTTTTCTTTACAATCGTTGTTTCCATTTTCTCCGCCTTTATTCGAACCACCGAATACACTCGCTGTTGAAATTTTCATTTGAAAATTTTTAGCCAACGATCTCCATCTATCATCGCCCTTGGGCACAACGAAATCCGAAAAATTTGCAATATTCAACTTGGCTGAGTCCAGTTTTTCCAACATTCGGATTTTAGATAATTTTTGACGTCTCACAAAAGTCAATATAGTATTTTTTAGCCCGAAGCTGTTAATTATTTTCTTCATTTTTATATTGAAACAAACGAAAATTTTTAACACTTTGCAAATTTAAAAAAATTTCTACACATGTTTGCTTTGCTTATAATATTCGCGAAAATATCACATATTCTTTTTTGATCATTAATTTTATAAGCACATTGTTTCCGTACGAGAGAATTTTTTTTTTATGAATGACAAAATACAAAATATTTCGTAAAAGTCAAGTAAAAAGTGTTGTAAAGAATTCAGTTTAGCTTTTTGAAAAATTACATTATTTACGTTACGTATCTAATAATGGATTCTTAAATGTAATTGTTTAACATGGCTATTAATAAAGATAGTATGTTTTCTAACTTTTTTATATTCATATTTTTTTTGTATTTATTTATACTCTGAATAAACAATAGAACTTAAGAAAAATGAGCTTTATTTTGTCTTAATTTTTTATTCGAATTGTAATTCTTGAAAATGAATAAAAACCTACAAAAAATGTAATCTGTGATATCATTAGTTTTCCAATTTCACTTTTTCTTCTCAGTTTGCATTTTTGTAACAAAAGATAATTTGAATAGTTTGGTATGGTTCCCATATACGAATCATCTAAAAAAAAGTCACCACTAAAAAATTAGATACGGAAATAAATTAATACCAGAGCAGGGATAAAATTATGACACAAACATTATCTTTTTAGATATGGTCAAGGGTGGATTTACCATAAGGGTAACAAGGGCAACTGCCAAGGGCGGCACATTTCAAACAAAGTTTAAAATTAACTTTTCATCCTGCATGGCTCTTCTTTATCGTTCCCATAACAGTCAGTTCTACGATACCGGAACGATCCGGCCAAGGTCTGTCCCTTCAGCAGCATTACCCAAAACTTTATGTTACAACAACAACAACATCAATTCTTCATTATAACTAAACATTATTTACACAGCCATCATTTGTCACTGTTAGTTGTGCTTTCAAATAATTAGCTTTACATTGGCTTACAAACTTGGAAAAAAACAAAGTCTTTTTAAGTTTTTTTTGTAAAGTGTAAATCTAATCATTTGAAACCGATACTTTGAAACAACTAAAAACTGCCGGAATTACAAAAACTCATATTATAAACAGCAAAAGACTTCGGAGGGCGGATATCTACCTATGTATTTACCTAAAAAGTTATTTTCATTTGATTTGATAACAATTGAACAAAGTTATAAAAAATTCTTTGTCTGCCATCAAATTGAGAAAAAAAGGGGGTGAACATACTTTTTGTTATGTGACACAAGGAAGGGAAGGGTTCGCAGAATAACTCAATGTGTCACAAGGGGGAGAGGCGGGGTCAATTTTGATCAAATATAGTGTCGTGTATTTTATGGATAGCCCTGAAAAAATCTTGTCGAGAGTGAGAAAGCAAAATTGCCTATTACCTTCGGCCTCAAAAAAATAAGGTCGACAGATTTTTTAGATTGAAAAGGGCGGCAACTTAGGTAAATCAGGCCGTGGATATGCTGCTTGTCATAACTAACTGTAGCACCACCACATATTTATTAATTTTGACTATTCACTTTTCCTTATTTTATTTAATTACATTTTACATACAAATATAGTTCATTCTACAACAAACACCGGTTAAATCCATGTTTTAAACTTAGTTCAAATGGGGGAAAAATACAGCCAGCTTTACACAAGATTTGAAAATTTTTAATAAGAATCTATAGAAAAAATTTGAGTACGCAATTTAATAACGAACTAAATTTTAGTATAGTAAAAGTGCAAGTTTGAAATAACTACAAATTACCGTTGATTTTTGATATTTTTTTCTCTGATGCTCTAACGCAAATGCGCCCATATTTATAACGTATGCTCGATGTGTTTTTTTATATGAAAAAAAATTTAATGGGTTATAAAGTAAAATTCCATACCTAATTTTTTTCTAAAGATTCTAATTGCACATTTTAAAATATTGTATACAGTTGTTTTCATTTTTTTTTTTCAATTTGAACAACGCTTCCGACTTGGATATACTCGTAACTAGAGAACGATCGAACGCCGATTTTACTGTGAACCGCACCGAACCAAACTTCAGCAAACTTCGACCGAAGCCGAACCGAAGCCGAATCCAACATTTGCAAGGTTTAAAATAATGAATAATCAACGAATGTTTAAAAATTATATATATATAAACAAACACACACGGTGTTTGTGGCCGAACTCCTCCGAAACGGCTCGACCGATTTTCGTGAAATTTTGTATATACATAAGTACATATGTACATATATATTTGGTAGGTATGAGAATAGGTCGTAAAGTAAAGGTTACCTGTTTGAAAAATCAAATTTAATGTATAAACAAGTTATAAGAAATATTAAAGTAAGTGCGTCAAGCGTTGCGTCTCTGAAAAACTGTTCATAGCTAACTTTTATGAGTGTTGCCACTTATTTGAAAGATGTAATTTAATTAAATGATACACAGATTATATGAAATATTTAAATATGGGTGTCAAACGGTTCATATCAGCAAGATAAAGGTTCATACCAATATTTTGGAGAGAGTTGCCACCTGTTTGAAAGCGGTTCGTATCGGCGAGGAAAAGGTTCTTACCTATATTTTTGAGAGAGTTGTATGTAGTTTATAGTCTCGAAAACTACTGAAACGAATGATCTCAAATTTATAGAATATGTTTGCAAAGGCGTTTTTTGTGCAAACAAAAATTGTTATAGGTGGCCCTAATGATGAGATGTTTCTTAAAACCGTATTTATGGTCCCATTTGATTCAAATTTAGACTATGTATTAGCCATATAAATAAAAAAATATTTTAGTTGAAAATTGAACCTTTTTTTGCAGTCCGATTTTGTTCTAATTAATAACATGAGTTAGCTATAAGTCACTAAACAAATTCACAGTTCAATTTGATTCAATTCCAGAACATTATTTGTAGGGTGGTGTGAAGCGCGCTGGGTCAGCTAGTACTTTTATAATAGGTCCGTTTCTTTGTAGCCTAGTTGCAAAAGAACACCAGGTAGGATAACGAATTTCATTTAAAGCAACAACACTAACTCGGAAAAATATGCGAGTTGAGCCAATTCGGTAAAATGATATCCGACCTAAAAACTGTAAACTGCGCTATTGTGAATGAACCCAAATCTGTTTTTATTTGCATAATATTTTTTTATTCTTTCATGAAAGACCCGAACAGCAACCCTGGAAAGGGAAAGGAAATTTTATCCGAGTTGGGGTGTTCCTTTGGTAGTCGGATACAATAAAACGGGCCCAATGTTATGCAAAAATAACAGCCTATCACAACATTTCTAAAGCTAAACTAAAGCACTGAATAATTGTCTACTAAAAACGTACTATGGAGGAGCAGGCAGATATTTGAAAACAATTTCTAAAATATGGGCTTCAAAAAGTATTAAACAATTTCGCAATTTATTGGCGCAGATGTTAATTGAGAAAAGTGTTAGATTCGCAATGGAAAATTTTTTTCAGTATTATTACCGCAAATCATATCGCTATGGCTTCAATAAAAAAAAAGCTTATTTGAATTTTTTCCACATAGAAACATATTAAAAGTGGAATTTTATAAAATGTTTATATTTATAAAAATTTACAAATGTTCGGCCAAAGTTCGGCTTTTGTGTTGGCCGAAGCCGAAACGAACTTTATTAGCCAAACATGGCCGAAGCGAAGTTCGGTCGTTCTCTCGATATAACGAACGTCTGTGGCAGAACGGATGACATTTTTGATTAAAAAAAGTTAAATTTATATAAAGAAAAATAAACAGTAAACACTTGTGAATATGTGGTGGTGCTATAGTAATGACATGTACTTATGTACATACATATGTACAGTATATATATGCTGAAATTGATTTATATAGGGTTTCAACTCTTTTATAATTACTATGCGACATCCAGGCAAATATATATGAAGCTAAAAGTTATATTATTTATATACAGTAGATAAATTTGCTTCCACAAAGCTTTTGACAGTGCACTTAACACTTTCTCTAACATTTTGGAGGTGTAAAGAGAGATAAAAAAATAAAACTTGGAATAAAAAAGAAACAAACCAACACATAACACTTGGTAATTGTTAAATTGCTGTAAGTAACACGAAAACGATTACTTAATCAACAACTTATCAAGCTAAAAACTATAAAATGACAATTTGAGTGACTCAATTAAAAATATATTCATACAAATAGTCTGAAAGAGGTGCCAAACAAAGTGGAGCAACAGCAACCAAACAAATTACGTATTACATTACATAATATGAGTATGTAAAATAGCTTAAATAATAATAAAATTTCAACTTTAGCGGAAATGAACACAATAATTGTTGCAATTGTTGCATGTGAAATGTGATAACCCACAGACCTGGCTAACAGCCAGACAGGTAGCAAAGTAAGCGGAGTAGTAACAGCTGCGCATGCGCACGAGTACGAGCAAATGTCTCGTATTAATATTAGAAATACAAATACAGAAATTGTTTTGTTTTAAAAATCTTGCAGGCGCTTTAGATGAACTGCGTATTATGTAGTGCTAGTTCAAAGCATTTGAGGTCAAATGTTGCTGACTGAAAAAAAGGGTAGGTATGTACTTGCGCAGTTTCCACGTAGTTTTACAAAAAAAAACGAAATATAGCAAACAGCAAAAAAATTAACTACAGCGAACCAAAACCGATAAGAGATATTGTTGTCGGTGGTGTTAACGTTGGGCAATTGAATACCCAAACGTGAATAGACTGTTCGTTATATTGAATATAGAAGGTGGTACCGCTGTACATCTCTTAGTGATTTTGACAATGTCAGTTGATTTTTCCAAGTCAAATTTCCCCAAAAATTAGCGGAATTTCCAATTCTATCGGTTTTGATAAACGGTTGCTGGAAGTATGTGATGACACAGATAGAACTTATGTTGTCAAATTCGAAGTAACGGAAGTGCTTACAACGCTACTGCTTATTCGAGTTTTTCAATTTTATAATAACGTATAGTGCTCTTCAAGAAAATGAGGACCATTTAAGACCAATAAGTTGGAATCGAGTTCTCAAACGTACTACTAATATTATATTGGATAGCAATATATCATAACTGTATAAGAATACAATGTATGTAATAATGTGTATATAGAAATATTGTGTGCTAATTTTGCAAAAAAAAAATTTAATTAAAAAAATCGCATATACAAAAAACAGAAAAGCAAAGTGCAACCTAGTTACGGTAAACTGAATACAAAAGGTGGCACTGCCCGTGTTGCCGCTACTGTGGGTTTGCCGATTTTGACAGTTGTCGAGTAGAAGTAAACAAACTATTTTCTTTAAAAATACACGGAAAGAGTCACTGTAATTTGTAGATTTATTTATCAAATCTCTTTTCATAATTTTAGCTAAATTAAAACACATTTCTCACTGCAAAGTTGTAAGTTACGCATTATTATTTTCTCCATATCCTTTGTTTACTTTTACTTGAGATATGTATGTCACTCGCTGCAGGACGGCGAAATATGGTAACATTCTGGCAACCTAGTGTTAATAATAGAGAGTTATAATTCTTTTTTTAACAACAAGTTACAATCACAAAAAGGTCTATTCCATGCACTACTCGAAGAAAACTAGAGCAAATCTCAAATTGATAGCACAATATAAAGATACTGTCAAACTACACTATGTATATAATATTTTTTTGATCAGTGTTGTGTAAACTACAACAAAACAACTGTTCGCAATATGAAAGACGATTAAAATTTTTGTTTTCTACTGTTGAGTAATATATCGTCCGGCTAGCTTCATTAGTCGACTACCTTGGCACAAAGAACTCATATAAGAATTATGATTTTGTGAGCACATTGAATCATTATTGTCTTCGAAAATAAGTCTAGCTCAGATTACCACTGGCGCGTTGTATACTGACATAGCAACCGAGTTATTCCCGCCTAAAGACCCAATTAGTGGTGCCATAGCCGTAACCATAGACGTAACCATAGCCGCAATCATAACTATATCCGTAGGTACATATCTCTTGAACTGTAGTTTTTTTGGTTATTAATTTTAGCAGATGTGAAATATTTAGCTAATTGATTTTGACAGTTCTTATTAAAATAGAAAATTAGAAGTCTCGACAAACAACTGATTGACTTAATGGAAAATTATGCATCAATATTTCCAAGATCAGCTGTGTAGGGTTATGGCTAGTAATGTTCGATATTTAATAAAGTATGGATATCTAGTATCGATATAAATCGTTGGAAGTGAAGCCATATTGAAGCGATATCGAAACAATCGATATTAAAAAAAATCTATATAAATATACTTGTGGTAAAGAAATTGTAAAAGTCACATATGTATATTTATAACCTCGACGATGGACAAATGAAATTATGAATTCCAAGATTTCATTGGAATGATATTGAGATTTATGTATGTAAAACTCTACATACTTATACAAAACCTTTATTCAACATTTTTCTGAAAATACTTTCCATATCGCAAACATTCGCCTTTTAATGCATGCTTTCGATCTGTATACGTTCAAAAAATCAATGATTGACAAGAAATAACGAGCCTTTTTCACTAGGAGGTACATAGATGAAAGGAAAGTGGGACCAAATGAAACTACGAAAGCTGTGGAAGGAGGATATTGATATGCATGTGTATTTACATTGTTCACACTGAATGCCTTGTCCAATTCTCTTCTCATCAACTTTCCTTACACCTTGAATTTCATTCTGTACAATACATGCAAAATTTTTCTTCATTTATTTGTTGAATTATTGAACTTTATTATTTTTATGTCGGTATAATTGTTTTGTTTTTTTGTAGACCCGAGAAATATCGATTCAATATTCAAAATAATCGGATTCATATCGAACATTCCTAGTTAAAACATAATTAATCGACTATGGCTGCGGTTATGGTTATCGCAATGAAAGTTCTAATTGTGCTTTAAATTTGATTATACTGATGTTAGCGGTTTATTCTATTCCAAGCGTAAAGCAAAAATTCTTATATAACAATTTTGTTGAATGAATTATTAATGTTTATTACTAAACTGCATGAAAATTAGCCGCTTAAACCATTTTAGAAGATTTTTATCAAACAAAAGTCACTAAATCCCTTTAAAGTTTCAGAATAAAAATGATTAACAATTCAAGATATTTATACATTTAATTTTTTAAAGGGTGCCCGCCAAAAATACTGGTTGATTAAAGATTATTTTGAGCTAGGTATGAATACCTAAATATTTGTTTTATTTGTAAGAAAATGTCAAAAATAAGTGTTTCGCGGGTTTTAAAACCTAAGGCAGGTAAGCAAAAGGTGGAGGGTGTCGGGGGATGGATGGTGGAGAGAAATTTTTCATATTTTACTGTATAGTTTTAAAGGGGAACTTTAATAACGTGCTACCCGGGGGCTATTGTTCAGTCCATAAGCAAGCTGACGGTCGGAGTCGATTTTATTAGACTCATCCACCGCTTGCCTAGCGGCAGATTTAACTCGGATTGTGATCAATCGAGAATTTTGCCAAGTTTCGTTTCTATTCCGGCTATATCGGATCATTCCGTACCTTCCTTTGAAGGTATAATTTGGTAGCGCCATTCCTGCTGGAGAGGTTTGGGGACGTGTACTGCAAAGCACCCTGACCGAAACGAAAATTTAGGCTGCCAGATACAGTAGCGTGTTGCAGGTGGAGGTAGTCGCCATCAAGGAAGCGGCCAATTGACTACTTACTAGGGCGACCTCTGTAGGTATCTACTATGATGGCCAAGCGGTAATTAGAGCTCAAGATTCAATAATGGTGCGATCAAAAGAGGTTATGGATTGCCTGAATTCTTTTTCACGAACTGCGGAATATTTCATCGTCAAAATAATCTGGTTACCGGGACACAGAGACATTCCAAGAAATTGTGGAAAAGACGAGTTAGACCGCCAGGTCTTTGGGGTTTCCGTGGGTGGCCACCCGGCGGCTGCTTCTGCGCGAATTGGCTTGCAATCAGCTTGGTAACCGCTAGGCAGCTACTAGAACGTGTAAGGTCGCGAGTCGTTTTGTCCAGATGTTGAGCGGAGGAAGTTACGGGAGCTTCTACGGCTGTCCAAGCCACAGCTCTCATCAGTTGGTGGGATGCTAGCAGGACACTGTAAAATGGGAACCAATGTGTTGCAGCTCAATATCAGTACTGACCCTTACTACGACAACTGCTTAGAGAATGAGTAGGTGGAATCATCTAAGCATTTTTAGCTCAGTTGCCCTGCCTTCGAGAGCCTAAGACTCAAGTATTTGGGATAACATCTCTCACTCTCACGCGGATATATCCGGGTGGAGTTTAGCCAGCTTCGTAGATCTGATTACAATTGTGACATCACAATGGGCTACAGAGGGGCAACTGCTAGGAGCATCCATATACTCGAAGTAAAGTAAATATGTGAGCAGCACATATTTTTGGTATATATATACATAAATGTCATCCCAAAAATTAAGTTAATATATTTTTAAAGAACGTGTGCGATAGGAATACCAAAATAATGACTTCTTTTGTTGAGGTGCAGCAAGTGAAACAAATATAAAATGGTTTTCAAGGCGACATTGCGGCGACAGTAATGAAGCGACAGACAAATTCAAATTTTGTTATGCTTGTTTGTCATCATCATCATCATCATTACCATCACCATCACCTTCATTCTCATCATGATTGGCAGTGTTGCGTGCCACCAGAAAAATGAATGGAGAAAAGGTGGCTCATAATATATGTATAATTAATTGCATACACCTGTTTTATACCACACAAACTCATATTCACTCACTCATACGTACATATATACTTTAAATATATATAGTAACTCAAATAACTGACCACATGGTGGTTTTTTTTTTAAATATTTATTGTTTTTCATGACACATTTCGTCGGTCTTGCACATTTCCTAGTGATACGTAGATCCTAGAAACCGTATCCGAATTAACTGATTCGGGCCTTACAAACACCCGAACACAATCGAAAGCAAAAAAACAACAAAAAAACTCGGCTCCTAATACCCTAAGAACCGATGAATGAAGAGAGCAAATCGGTTTAGAAAAACCGAAAAATGTTCCCCGAAAAATAAGTCGTAATGAACTATTTCACTATTTCTAAAGAACCGAACCGAATATCGACCCGAAAAGAAGTAAAATCGGTTTGAAAAAAGAAACAACCAACATTGAAAAAATCACGTGGAAACAAAGGGAACATTACTATTTGTTAAAGAAACCATGGACGTGAAAAACGCCTAGATACTTAATTTAATTTAAGTTTTTTTTATTTTTAATGAATTTTTATTACAGTTTTTTATTTGGAAAGTATTGGAAAGGACAAAATTTGGAATTTTTATAAAAATATTTTGTTTAGCTATTCCGAATAGCCCTGTTTTCCTTACTTCTTTATTGAGATCTGGAACTGGTTAAAAAACCTGGGTTTTCGCGGAATCAGACTGGAAAAAACCGGTTCTTTGAATACTTGGAATCGGGTATCACTAATATTGTCTGGCAAATAAATGGTATGTACTAAATTTTCGAAAATCAACAGCAAAACTACAGACTTTCAGAAGGTTATGTTAAAATTGAAAGAACTACAAAGCTGCATACCCAAAAGATTTCCAAGTTCAAATTAAAATTTTGAAATTATGTATATTGAAAATTTCTCAAGTTTTGATAAGTGTTCTATAAAGTTTGAAGTGCTGATTTCTATAAAAATCTCGTGTCACGGTGTTTGTAGTCGAACTCCTCCGAAACGGCTGGACCGATCTTTGGGAAATTTTGTATGTGCATTTGGTAGGTATCAGATTTATGTATATGAAGTATATTTGATGCCTCGGAGGGGGTTGCCAACTGTTTGAAAAGGCGAATTTAATTAAATGATACACAAGTTATATGAAATATTAAGATATGGTTATCAAGGGGTTCGCCTCGGCAAGTTGAAGGTTCATGCCCATATCTCGGAAAGGGTTGTCATCTTTTTGAAAAAGCGAATGTTTTTTGTTGAGAAGTTTTTTCATGGCAAAACTACACTCGGAGGTTTGCCATATACTGACGAGGGGCGACCGCTTTTAGAAAAAACATTTTCAATAACTTTTGATGCTACTTGTCCCCGCCAGGATTTGATCCTGGGAGCCATCGTATGAAGTGCGGACACGCTACACACTCGGCTACGGCGGTCGCCGAAGTTTGATTATAGACACGAAAACTACTGAACCGATTGGGCTCAGATTTATAGGCAGTGTTTGCAAAGGTGTCTATTGTGCAAACGAAACATCCCACAGATGGCGCTAGTGCGGAGATATTTCTAAATACCGTAAAGTTACCGTCTAATTTAACTCAAAGTCAAAACGCCTATTAGCCACATAAATATAAATATTTTAGTTAAAAATTGAACCGATAAGTGGACCTGCACATTACATTCCGGTTTAATTTAAATTCTAAGCATGTATTAGCCCAAACAATTTAAATATGTTACTTAAAAAAAAATGATAGGTGGCGTTGGATTCGAAATATCTCTAAAACCAATAGTCATTTGCAATTCAATTTGATACAATTTCAGAACAGGTATTAGTATGGTGTAGCGAAGCGCGCCGAGCCAACTAGTATTTTTATAAAAAAATTAATGAAATAAATGATCACAAAAAACATTGCGAATATTATAAATATATCAACTCAACATGTGGTCAATTGTTTGAGTCACTGTATGTGTCAACATACAACCACACTTTCGCCGCACTACACACACACATTTAAACAAACAATTTTTTACTACTCATAGCCAAAGTTTCGCTTTGTGGCCGGAAGTACCTTTGTTTTGTTCAGCATCATAAATGCTTCTGTCGCATTCTTCTTCGAACTTGTCGCGGTGGTGGTGGTGCACTTTTGAATGAACGTGGCTTGGCTGCGACCGGAAGTTTGTTTATTCAGTCGTGGCGCTGTTCGCGTCGCTGTCGGCTGATTGAAAAATGTAACAAAAGCCCAGAAGCGTAAAGCGCAGAATGGTGGCATTCATGTTTATGTTAATTTGTATGCACTTGCATATATTGGGTATGTATGTATGTATGTATGTATATAATAAGTGAGCTTTGCCAGCAGCGCGGGTGCTATGGAAATTTTTTCTAGCAGCATATAAATACTTGGTAATAGTTGGGCACCTGTTGAATGCCCCATTGAAAGCGCAATTCAACTGAGTTGTTTGCATTTACCTACACACATACAAATTACATTTACAGCCGACACACACACACATATGTAGACACATATATATTATATAGAAATTGACAAAGAGAGAAATGCAGCTTGGCGTATTTAATGTTGCAATATTATTGTAAATTACTTTGACAGCAAATGCACAACAATCAGTAGTTGCACTCGGAATGACAACAGATGTTAAGAATAGCAAATGAGAATTTAATTATGTTAGAACAAAAAGCTTAACGGCGGCAAATATTCACTTTATTTTATAAAGGAAAAAAAGTGTTCGGAAAAAAATGTTCGTAATTATAATTTGATTTTTCTTAAAACAAAACATATAAAATACCGTTATCATTTAGTTATGTATTATTTAAATTGTTTATGTTATTTCATTTTAAATTAACTGTTTTTTTGTTAAAGATCTTAAATAGGCTCGTTTTTTCGTAACCAACTTGCAAAAGAACACTCGGTACGATAACGAATTGCATGTAAAGCAATAACACAAACTCGTTAAAAAATTCAAGTTGAGCCAACTCGCTAAAATGATATCCAATCAGAGATGTAGTGTTGGGAAGTGAAAAAACTGCGCTATTGTGAATGAGCCCTAAGACAATACTCAGGAATGATGGAATACAGATTGCACCTTTTCGCGGCGAAGCAACAAATTTCGCAATTAGTAAACAAGAAAATGGGAGAGAGAGAATATAATAAGTACCAATATTTTAGTGAAAAAATGTTTTGATTGTGCTAAAGTGTAAAAATATAGATTTACTAGCTGACCCGGCGAACTTCGTCCCGCCCAATTTTTATTTGAAATAGTTAAAACGCTTTTTGAACTTAAATATTTTTAGCGAAGTTCGTTCTTTGTTTTGTTGTGTAGCGTGTAAACAAATAAAGAAGATGGCTCTCCAACACGCTAACATGCCACATACATACATACCTACATATGTATGTATGTACATATGAAACTGTAAAATTTTGAACTTAAACGATAAATCGGTTTGAATCATTCGAATTCTCAGAATGAACATTTCCTCACTTTTAGATTTGCTGTGTTGTAGTAAACTATTCACTACAGTGAAATTATTTTTTATGAATAAAGACGGAAGCCTTATATGTATATCTGGTATAAAAATCCACGGGATTGAGATTTGAACTTGAGGTCAAAATTTTTAAAATTATATGTATGTAGATGAACATTTTCGTAGAGTTGATAATAAACACAAATTTTCATAAAATAGTTCATTTTTGATTTTATATTCAAGTTTTTAACAAATAAGTTAATTACAAAATTGTTACTTGATAACATGTAACATTTAATTTTATAATCTTAGGATAGATAATTCTTAATTTTTAATAGTAGTATTTATTTTTTTGAATTATAAACATTTTAATTTAACTTAGCACTAATCGGTGCACAATATTTTTGGTTAACCTGTCTCGAGCTAAGACAAATAGATTTGATGGTTTTCCCACACGTGAGCATGCAACATATAATTGCCCATGGGAAAAGCATGGATTATCCAAATCTAACCCACAAATGGACATTGTTTGGCCTTGAGACTTATTTATGGGCATGGCAAAAGCTAAACGAATAGGAAACTGTAGTCTTCTGAATGGTATCGTAGATTCTGACGGTATCATTGGAATACGGCGCAACAGGACCACTTCTCCTTTAAACTTTCCAGTCAAAATGGTTGCTTCTAGAATATTCCCTGTTAACTTTTTGATGACCAAACGTGTACCGTTGCATAACCGAGGTGGATTCAAATTACGCAGAAGAATAATAATTGAACCAATCTTCAACCGAAGAATATGTGGTGGCATTCCGGGTATATCTAGAGAGTTTAAAAATTCAGTTGGAAAATTTACACTTTCATTTTCATCAACAACAGTATCGATTGATTTAAAAGACATCAGATCGCCTGGCAACAACTGTTGTATCTGGAAGTTAATTTCGTCAACATCAACATTTTTGGCTGCCAAAATAGCCCGCCCACTGAGCCAGTTATGATCTAAATAATTATTTTGTATATCCGGGAAAATACTTTCAATTAATTCAATTTTTGTGTGAACAACAGTGCAGAAATTGTCTGGCAGTTTAATGCATTGCGTGTTTGGTTGCCGTTCTATTGTACCGTTCCCAATATCTAGCAATTGTTCCGAAAATATATGTGCTAATGGATCATTTAGTAAATGTACGCGCATGTTTATAGCCAATCGAAGTGTTTTTACATTTCTCCATAAAAATGATTGTTTTAAACATGCGTTAATCTCATCGGCGAAAGTAGAGCGAGGTATGACCGGCAACGTCTGTCGGAAATCACCAGATAGCAATATGACAGCACCTCCAAAAAGTTTATCATTGCCGTTCAAATCTTGCATAGTTCGGTGCAATGCCTCGAGTGAATATTTGTGAGCCATTGTGCACTCATCCCAAATAATGATTGAACTTCTTTGCAACACTGCAGCTATTGCGCTATTTTTTTTTATGTTACATATTGCGTTTGGGTTGCTATGAATTTGTAATGTCAACTTGAATGCTGAATGTGCCGTTCGCCCACCATCTAGCATAGTAGCAGTAGTATTATTCTTCTGCGTAATTTGAATCCACCTCGGTTATGCAACGGTACACGTTTGGTCATCAAAAAGTTAACAGGGAATATTCTTGAAGCAACCATTTTGACTGGAAAGTTTAAAGGAGAAGTGGTCCTGTTGCCCCGTATTCCAATGATACCGTCAGAATCTACGATACCATTCAGAAGACTACAGTTTCCTATTCGTTTAGCTTTTGCCATGTCCATAAATAAGTCTCAAGGCCAAACAATGTCCATTTGTGGGTTAGATTTGGATAATCCATGTTTTTCCCATGGGCAATTATATGTTGCATGCTCACGTGTGGGGAAACCATCAAATCTATTTGTCTTAGCTCGAGACAGGTTAACCAAAAATATTGTGCACCGATTAGTGCTAAGTTAAATTAAAATGTTTATAATTCAAAAAAATAAATACTACTATTAAAAATTAAGAATTATCTATCCTAAGATTATAAAATTAAATGTTACATGTTATCAAGTAACAATTTTGTAATTAACTTATTTGTTAAAAACTTGAATATAAAATCAAAAATGAACTATTTTATGAAAATTTGTGTTTATTATCAACTCTACGAAAATGTTCATCTACATACATATAATTTTAAAAATTTTGACCTCAAGTTCAAATCTCAATCCCGTGGATTTTTATACCAGATATACATATAAGGTTTCCGTCTTTATTCATAAAAAATAATTTCACTGTAGTGAATAGTTTACTACAACACAGCAAATCTAAAAGTGAGGAAATGTTCATTCTGAGAATTCGAATGATTCAAACCGATTTATCGTTTAAGTTCAAAATTTTACAGTTTCATATGTACATATGTACATACATATGTAGGTATGTATGTATGTGGCATGTTAGCGTGTTGGAGAGCCATCTTCTTTATTTGTTTACACGCTACACAACAAAACAAAGAACGAACTTCGCCAAAAATATTTAAGTTCAAAAAGCGTTTTAACTATTTCAAATAAAAATTGGGCGGGACGAAGTTCGCCGGGTCAGCTAGTATAGCTCTAAATTTAACTCCAAATGTACATTTAGCCATACAAAATTCTATACCTAAATGCAACTAAATGAAATTTTTTTTTTGAATTTAGGAAATACATGCAGAAATCAGCTCTGCAATTTCCTAAATTCCTCTGAAATCTCCCAAATTCGAGGAAGATTTACTGGAAAAGAGTGGCAGCATTGCTTATTTGTCTGACCATACATACATAACTTTATTTATTTCACGGATTGTATGTGATTTTTTCTTAAATTTGGAATATTGGAAGTCATAGACTCGTATAACTTTACCACAAATAATATAAACTTCAAACAACGCATTTTCATTTAATGTAATAAATGTAGCGCCATCTACTGTAACATACCGCACTTACTCAATACCGCCAGCTGGTGGAATCACAATAACTGTAGCGCCATCTACTTAAGCGCATTTACTCATACCGCTGTTAGCGCCACCAACTGGTGGATAGCTCTTTGCTAATAATAAACAAATAATTTGCAATAAATAAATAATGCGACTATAAGGAGAGTTATAAACTATCCTATCTTTCAAGTTGGACCAAACTGCACACAGTGTTAAAAATTTCATTAAAATCGGTTCAGTAGTTTAGGAGTCCATCGAAATCAAACAACGTGACACGTGATTTTTATATATTAAGATAGGCAGAGATTTAATAGGTAAGTCTGCAAAATACTAAAAATTTGTGTAATTTGTTAAAAAAGCTCTGTCTAGTTGAAGTTGAAAATTGTCAAAATACTTGGGAAATTTCAGTTTAAACCTAGTCCGTTTTTATATGCATATTATTTTTAAATACATCACTCGGCACATCAAACAAAAAATTCTCATCGTACCTATTTTTCATTCTTAAATAGCACTAATCAAATCGCATGTTTTATGAAAGATGCTAACAGGGGGGCTTTTACAACTAAAGAAAATTTTATCCGAGTTGGAGCGTTCTTTTGCAAGTCGAGTATAAAGAAACGGGCCTAGTAATAAAATAAAAAGAACATGATTTTTTGAAAATCTCTTCTTTCTAAGGTAATAGCTTTTTTAAATGCAGTTTTTTGAAATGCTTTTTTATTTGTGGCGTTTGTTTTTCCTAAGAAATTACTTCCGATATACTAGTACTCGTATTAGCAGCAAATTGTTATTCTTGATTTTTTTTTTTTGAGTTATTGCCAGCTACAACGAAAAATGTGAATTTCACTTTTCTTAAATTCATACTGGTAGAAATTTTATTTTTAAATCGGCCTTTTTAAACGCACTCAGAAAAACTACTACTAATTACTTGGCTTTAGGAAAACATAACTTAATCTAATGAAAAAATTCCTTGAAATGACACCAAAGACATGATTGCCTTTAAATGAGTAAACGATTTGACCCAATTCGAGGAAAATACATTTCCTTCATTTTTTCATATTTTCTTTGTTTTTAGGGAAATTAATTTGCCAGGAGTATTTTTTTTTTATTAATGTCGAGGGAATTGACAGTTTCGTTTTACTTGTCCGGAGGAAATGAAGCATTTGAATTTCCATTTCATTTATATTTTTGCCTTTTTATATTTTATATTTTTTTGTTAGAAAATGGTATGCACATAAACATGTTTTAATAAAAATTTTTTGGTTTAACTAAGAACAGGAGGATATTTTACCTATATTTTTTATGTTAGAAAGTTTCAATTCTAAATTTTGTTTTTGCTATTTGTATGTCAAATGATGACCCCGCAATGCTTGCAGTGTTTTCATCCAGCATCACAATTTGCAGATTTTTTAACATAACTTTAGATTTCGGAGGTGTATTTGAAATTTTTTTAGGACAAAATTATTTTTTAGACCTGTTGTGCCGTCTCTACTAAGTAGACGACGCAGCCGTTTATTTTTTTGGGGCACCGTGTTATTGTTGAAAAAGTTCTTTACTTTTGTGGACACCTGGGCCCTTAGCAAGGCAAGCGATATCCAAAACTTTCCAAAGCTTTTGGCCGCTTGTGTTCAACCTGCCCCTTCTACTCGGCACTTACATAGAATATGTCATTGAAAATTATGTGGGATATATCTATAAAAGAGTGCTGTGACCTGATTTTAAAATTATTATAATTATTGAATTTTCCCTAATATCGTAGGTCTTTGACAATGTTTATGCGAAATACATACACAATACAATAGATATCTCAGGTATCGCGATAATTTAAAGATATGCACATAATATACAAATATCTAAGTGTTTACTGTTCCAATGTTTCTATCAAAGTTTGTTTTAGGAAAAACTATCTGAAATTTGGAAATTTATGAACTTTAACATATGTATTAAAAACAAGGGAATATTATTATTTTTCTAAGCGTAGTTTTGTAGTCGAATACCGGTTATTTTCAATCCAACATACTTCCATTTTTGGCGATATAAATTTTTTAAATTAGTGTTTTTCAAGTCGTTTTCTTGAAAAAATATGCCATGGGATGAACAAGATATTTTTGATATGTTAGCATTTGAAATAAGCTAATATTAAAAAATTTTAGTCGTAAATAAACATGCGACTAATGCCACTTTGCATCTTTTTTTATGAACTGAACTTTTGTTCGAGCATGCCCTATGCAGAGACTAACTAAGGGGCATGTTCTGAAAATCGAACGATTTGAAATCGTACGATTCGGCAAATATTTTTAATTATATTTTATATTTTAATTTTGAAATTAGTGAATATTTTGGTTTAAATTGTTGAAAAAAAATTCCAAACCGATTACAAAAATTTTTCGAATTGCAGAACATTCTGGCAATTTTACGCTTTTGGTTTTGAGCGAGTGTGAATGTAACGGGTGTTTTTTATAGACTAATAGAACTTTCAATAGGAATAACTGTCACTTGACAGCTGGTAAATGACATTTCGTTTTGACATTTCTGTTCAGTATGCATTGACAAATCATCAAAGAAAGAATGACGTCGCAACAGCGTTTACAAATTGTGGAAATTTACTTTGAAAATCAGTGTTCGGTTCGCCAAACTAATAGAGCACTTCGTGAATTTTATGGTCCACATAATCGAGCATCAGATCAGCTCATTTGTCGAACTGTTGTTTGATAAATTTCGAACAACATTTACTCTACTCGATGAAAACCCAACAACAAGACAAAGAACTGTACGTACAGAAGAAAATATTGGTGTTGTAAGTGATAGTGATAGGAGAAGATCCGAATTTGTCTATTCGCCGCCGTGCTCAACAAGTTGGACTTTGTCGATCCACAACATGGAAAGAAAATTGGACTGATCGCTTCCGATTGACCAAAGCTAGTCGTGGCGGACATATGCCAGAAATCGTTTGTAAATATCAAATGTCATGAAAATATCTTTCAAATAAAAATAAAATTTGACATTATACTTCATGTTTAATGTGTTTTATTTCAATTTAAAGTTTTATCAGTCTAAAAAACAACACGCTTTCCATATGTACAATTGGTTTACACACCTGGATGAGATTAACCATTTTTTATACCCACTAACCAAAGTTATTTTTAATAGCTTTCTTACACCATATTTAAACAAAAAAACTTTATGTTTTTGTAAGCATATCGATGTACTACTCATTGGATTTCTTTCATAACTCCACAAGGATATGAACTCACAATCTATGACATGCTGGCAAATACTGGGCAAATACTGCTGTTGTTTTTCCCCATTTTTGCTTTTAACTTGCCAACACAATTCAAGTACGACAGTCCTGATAAAGTCATGTCTGATGAGTTGATGTGGTGATCTCCGAAATTTGACTATTGTTGTCTTCTTTCCAATAAATACTTTCCTTATAACTGACCTTGAGCTCAAAAATGAATTGATTTAAATAAATTGGGCCAAAAATTAAAATATATAAAAACTTTGAGTATAACACTTGACCGTGATCCTGAATATACTTCTTTTCTATGATTTTGCTAAAAAATATCTATGGCACTGCGTTGGCGACTGTGATGAATAAATCCATAGCAAAACATAAGCAGAATTTGTAATAGTTAAAAAAAAAAAAAATTATGGGCCACACTATCTTTGCAGATGTAGTGGTCTCAATTTGTATACAAAAGGATGGTTTTTAAATATTCACTTTAAGACCCGAAAACATAATTAGTTGCTAAGCTTGTGAAACAATTTGCTTTGATTTAAAAGTGTAAAAAGATATATTTACTTTATTCCATCTAAAAACTGCAACCCCTATATGCATTTGAACTATGTACCACGTGGCCTAACGTCAAATAACTTTTTGTTTGGTATTCCCCACTCAATCAATTTTGTATTTACACCAGTTGTGTCAAAGGCCAGAAAAACGCCATATGGAATAAGTAAAAATTTCCCTTAGGATTTTACTAAGTGCTAGGAATGCAGTATGTAATGGCTGTCATAATCGTCAGCAATAAATCAGCAAAAGCAGCAACAGACTTTTATTTAGATACATATCTATCTATTTGTATACTTACATGCATAGCGGCACAGAGAACAAACTACATGCGTATTTAGAAGTGTGGATGCATTCAAGTATATAGTCTGGTGGGAATCTAGTGCCAGTTCTAACCAGTTTGCATATAGCTATATAATTATTTTTCATTGGAGCAACAGGTATTTTTAGTCTGGCAATATAAAAGCGGGCAATCATGCATATACCAAAGGTAAATCTGTGGAGACTGCGATCAAAAAAAGGATTCGCCATTAAGGAACGTACGCTTCAACAAAGTTCACCATGAATTTATTTCCACATCCGTCCTTAGTGCTGGGGTGCAGTGGGAAGTGATGGATTTTTTAGTGCTCCTGCTCAGAAAGATAGCCATTCTTTCAAATCTATGGAATTAATTTGATACCTTCCACCGGTAGAACTAGCTATGGAAAGAACTCAGAATCGGATATGCAAAGGTTCTTGAAGCTCTGCCGAGTAATCTAAGAAAACTAGATTATACTTATCCTCTAATCTGCCTGGAGAATAATTTTCTCCAGAAGAATCGCTGAGAGAAAAGAACTGGAAAGTACCACAGACCTAGACCCAAAGCCTATGGCTATCGAAGAGGAATAATATATAGTGGAATTCACTACAGTGGACTCGCACCTAACCTCAGCTTTCGTCAGAACAAAATTTCATAAAGAACTCTGCTCGACGGCTCGCAGCGTCCACCTCTCCAGAACGTCCTATCACTATCAACTGTGTTGCTGTTAAATCTCTACAATGCAACAGAGCAACGTTCAAAGTCGCCATGAAATGCAGAAGTATTATCAAACTGCTCGGGACCTAATGCTCCGCGACAGTTGCATAAGTACCATGACACAGAGACATTCCTGCCAACTGGCAAGGAAAGGAATGGATATATCCGCAGTAAATTCTGCTCAAACGTCGGCTTATATCTAACCTTCTGTAAATATAGCTTAATCGCTGAACTTTTTGAGGAGGTAATTGCCAGGTGCACCATAGAGCCCGCCTGCCAGATTACAAGACAAGTTTGGTCAGAGGTTGACATAAAGCGATCCAGAAGTCTCATTTGCATTGACCTTTGTCACTGCCCCGCCTTGGCCAAGAAGCGCAACCAATTATTCAACAAGTACTTTCTAAATTGCTTAGCCGACCTAAATTCAGGAACATTTCGACTTTCTGCCCTGTATTAGACGCACTCAATTGCTTACAGTTTAGGAGTTATCACAACAGGCTTGTAGTATCCCTGCATGAAGCAGCTGCTTTAACCTAACCTATGATACCAGTTGATAATCTAGTCAGGCTCTGCATCAGCTTCAAACCGTTCGATGAACCTATTCGAACTCATTGCGTGTAGGGGGTAATAATAAACTTTCGACAGCACGAAAAGAAGTTGATATGCCGCGATGCTTGAGTTTGGTATCGCTGCAAAACTAATACGGCTATGTAAAATACGCAACACCATCAGCTCTGCCAGAATTGACCAGAAGGACATATCCGAGCCGTTCGATACCAAGAGAGGATTCAGACAGGGTGACTCTCTATCGTATATGTTCTTTAATATTATATTGGAAAATATAATTTAAGCTGAAGATTTAAACCAGACAGGCGACTGCTTTTTTATATCGATGCCATCCACATCATTAGCCTCAACAACAGCGACCTTTTCCAAGCTGGATAAATAAGCGAATCGAATGAGCCTCGAGGTGAACGAAGGCAAAACGAAGTAACTTTTGTCATCAAATAAACAGTTAGCATGTTCGCGTCTTGGTTCCAGCGTCACTATTGACAGTTACAATTTTGAAAACGTAGATGACAGTCGCGAAATCCAACGAAGAATCTCACAAAAAGTGCTTCTTTAGGCTCGGTAGGTAATTGCGTAGTAAAGCCATTTCGCGACGTACCAAAATTACTCTACATAAGTTTCTCATTATGTCCGTTCTATTGTAAGACGAAAAATAATGAACGCTGTCAAGATCAAATGAGATGGTCTTGGGAGTGTTCGAGCGAAAGATTTTTGGACTCTCACGTCTTTGCGACGGCGAATTCCGCGGACGATGGAACGATGAGCTGTAAGAGCTTTACCACGACATAGAAATGGTCAAGCAAATTAAGATTCAGCGGCTAAGTTGGCTAGGTCATGTTGTACGTATGGAAGTAAATTCTGCAGCCCTGAAAGTACTTAACGCGGTACGCGATGATGGTGACAGAGGAAGAAGAAAGCCTCCTCTACGTTGGAAAGAACAGGTGAGGAAGGGCTTGATTTCACTTGGAGTCTTAGCGAGGAAGATCATAAGTAGATATGTCTGGAAATAAATATAAAATATTTTCTAATGTTCGTCTCCTTATTTACTAGCTGACTCTCGTTAATCTAGCGAAACAAAATAATGAGTTTTGTAGTGCCGCTGTTGACAGCCCAGTGGCCGGTTGGGCAGAGCATTAAATTATTTTTTTTGGTTTCATTTTTATTAAGTATTTGATTCTTCTTTTTCGGATAGGGTGAAAAGTTAATGCATATTGGAACGATTTTCCGTCGTCCGTTCTCAGCAAAAAAATAGCGCTGAAGATGGCACAACCGGTTTATAACTTGACAAAGGACGTCAGAAAATCGTTCAAATATACAATATGTACATCCCTATTTAGCCTCCCAGACTCGACTCGAACCAAAGTCATCAGTGTCGCAAGCAGCAATAGTCATTTGACACCACCGCCGTCATGCGGGAGAATGCGATTGTTTCCATTTTTATTTTAGCTTCGCAATTTCCAACTTTCTTTAAAGAAGATGATGCTGGGTTGCAGTCACTATCGAAATGGTAATGAATAAACACCCATTAAATATCAGTTCACGAACTAGTCTATTTATTGGCTACATTGGATTTTCACTGCTGGGTATTCGCAAAATGATGACTGCTTGTAAATATTTATATTTAAATACAGAACATGGTTCATTTATTGTACTACTCATTTGTACGAGTACTACATTAGTTCATATCATACTTTATGTACATACATATAGTGTGAGGATGTATATAGTTGTAGTTGTATGCAACTAGAACTGTAAATAAGCTACACTATGAGTTATTATTTCGTTCGGTTCAGCGGACATTCTACATGCTTGCATTGTTCTTTTCGTTTGTTATTTTTTGCCAATATTCGAATGGTTATTTGTTTTTTTTTTTGCAAGTTATGGACCACATGCCCTAAATTGCTAGCAAATAGTTACGAGCAATATTTGCAGAATGTCTGTGTTTTATGTAGAAGTATGCAGAAAAATGTATGAGGGATTTTTTTTTGCACGCTCTGTGTGGGAAATTTTTTCTTTTTAAAAATTTTGCATACATGTATATATTTACCTACATTACATTAAATATATATATATATAAATATGTATGCACATAATTTTGCTGTTTGATTTCTCACCTGCTCATAGCTGAAACTCAACTCGTGCAGTGGTTGATATTGGTGATCAAAACGCACCTACCGTTGGACGTAACGAGCGTAATTGTTGGTCAAATGTATGGAATAAATGAATATTATGGCATTCTTTTTAATTATTCTAATAGAAATTTTTTGACAACGCTCACCTTAGAATAATATTCGAAATACTATATTAAACTATACTACTAATATTTGCATTCAAACTTAGTAACCTCAATCACGGAAATTATTGAAATCGGAGGAAAACTTCGCGCAGCTTTTATTTAACGAAAATTTACCAAAACCCCAACTACTCGATGTTTTGAATAAATGTGGTAACAATTTCGTTCAAGTTTAATGCGAGAAAGGAATGCATAAAAATCAAAATTTTGGAAAATGGACAGAGCAATAAGATGTAACTCCAAAACTACTTTATCAAATTCTCTCGATTTAGGTACACACTTTGAATTTAAAATCTGTAAGCATAATTTCGTATATTTTACAAATCTATCATATCTCTCATATAAAAATTCGATATTTTACTAAATCTTGAACTTCGGCAATTTTGCCATTTTGCATCTCAAACAAAACAGAAATATCCCCTCGCTGGTTCAAAAAGCACTACGGAGGTCGTCGGAATCGACGAGATTCCGAGCCGCCCGGTCGCTAAGCTTCGTATTGGGCAGCACTTTTTAGTATGTGCCAAACTATCGAATTCGGTGAGACTTCTTCGTTCATTGCGGACCTCAGTTTGTTCTCCTGATAGCTACGCCGTTTTTATAATGGTCACACAACGGATCGTCGTCGTGTTTATACTTGAACAAATATGCCCCAAATCAGCCATGCCCATTGGGGAAGTGTAGGAAGTCCACCTCGCCATGCTTTCGGCTCAGCCAATGCATTCGGACTGGTACTCGTATAAAGCGACGAGTTCAAGGGCCTTTGTTGGAAAGTACGGAACAATAGAACAAATGGAGCACATTTGTTTTGCCCCGTTGCAGTTCGTGGTCGAACCCGCTTGCAGCGTTTGTACTACCCGACAAATGCGCTGCTTCTTTTACCAATAGGATAAAAGGTGGCATGCCGGGAATTATATAAGCGGCGTCGTCTGAAACTGTTCTAAAAGCGCTGCATACCTGAAGGGCACAAATGTGGTAAGTCAAGTTTATACCACGGAAGATCGTTCGATACATGCTCAGCTGCGTTTTTCCTAATTGTTGCTCTGTAGAGTACCTGTATCTTCACTACGCCGGCCAAGAGTTGCCGGGTTGCTGTTGTTGTTATTGTTGTTGTAGAGCTAGCTACAACCTGCTGGATCAGCTTACCCATAACCGTTATTTTCAAACCTATCTAAGAGAAGGCCAGGGACACGTGCTGTTTCGATAGGATTGGATCATAGGGACAGGGGGGGTTAGATGAGTGGGTTTGTTGGGGCATGTGAGTAGGTGGTTAGTATCTAGCGGGGATTCTCCTCTTGCCGGACATTCATTTACAATGTCAGGGTCGAGTCTGGATAAGTAGAAGTTGGGTCTACTACAATAACCAGATCTTAATTGGAACAGAGTGACGCGGGATTTTCGATGCAGCTGAAGCTCTTCGTCTGCTATGGTTGGTGGTTTAACTCCAATGACAGCATTCACTGTTCATAAAGGTGGTAATTGACTATTGGTGAATGCTGTTCAGAGCTTGTCTATACGCCATCGGGTCCAGTGGTTAACTGGTGAACGACTGGATCTCGTCCTGGAGTTCACGGAGATGCCCCCTGACGTACTTGAGAGGCGTCTCGGCCATTTGCAAGTTCATGTTTGGGTGTCCCGTACGGAGGCATACAATCAGGAACTGCTTGCTGAGCAGGCTGTTATTATATCCTTAACCGGGGGCATGATTGTCTTCTGATAGAGTTGTGCCTCAGGCGGCATCAGAAGACACTCCGTTACAGTTCGAAGTGCGGCATTTTGACACGTATGTAGCTTCATGCGCAGTGTCCTGCTGGTCACCGGCGCGCAGATTTTACAATCGGCCGACAAATCGCATTGTATGTTGTCAACAAGGCTTCCTTATCTTTGCTGTCACTGTGGCTGCTGTTTTAGAACGTGCATACTATAGATGGCCCTTGAAGTTTAGGCTTTTCTCCAGCATCAGGCCAAAGCACTTTATTCGAGACCTTTTTTTCGAAACAATATGACCATCCAGATTAAGTTCCACTTCCTACATCTTCTTTCTGCTCGATATACATAAGTACTGCTTCGGTTTTATGGCCTGCGTGTTGGAGTCCAGCGCTGTTTAGCCGTGCCCTTATCGACTTGCGTTGCTAAATTTGTTCGTGAAGTAAATGTTTATTTTTTTTTTTGAGCAGATTAGATTTGAATATAACTGAATTTTCCGTTATTGTGATACCACTGAAAATTTGTGTTTGGAGTGCATAATAAGCGCTTTTTTCCAAACACATCCTCCGCATAACCGTCATATCAATTTTTCAATCAGTAATTCTTAAAAAATCGTTAAAGCACAATATTAAGTCTAATCAAAAATGAAAATTGCCAAAGTGCACGAACATAAACACCAAATGTCACAATAATTTTAGCAGCCGCAAAAACGTGGGAAAACTACTTCAATTTTCTAAATTTCTGACCAACAACAAAAACAAAAACAGCACGTTTTCAAGTGACTGTGAAAAGTGAAAATTCGTGCAACTAATTTATGCGCAGCCTAAGCAAATGCAATATTAGATAGAAAAGCAGCGTTTTTAGAATATTGTTTTTACTACCTACCTATGTATAGTTGTTTTGTGGTATTTCACTGCAAACAGCGACTAATCTATTTACATACTTACTTATACAGATATTTTAAGGCAACTTTTTTTTAAAGCTTTATTGCTGCTGCTGCTCTTTTGCCATTGTCATTCGCTAACCATTGTTGTTGTGGTTATGTTGCTTTTGTTTTCCATTTGCCGCTGTCAACAGCCAACAACAGTGAATGTTGTAATGCTGCCACCGCCGATTTGACATGAGTGTCACCATCACTGATGAGTCTTTGGCAAGAAACCAACAACACAAACATAATGCCATAAAACCCGCCATGCTGAGCTGCGATCTGCTGTACAAATTGAAAATGTGTGAAACGAAAGAGACGTCGCAGCTAGCAGCAGTAGTAGCGTACAGGTGGCGGAGAGGCGGCGGACGGACAGCTGGGTAAACTGGTGGTTGAAATTGGATGAGTCAAACCGCGTTGTGTGGAAATTTTTTTTGGATCGCTCCAGCACAGATAGTCGTAGTAGTGATCGTAGGCTTAAAGCGCTTCGCACGCATTGGTGGTTGGTTGCTGGTTGCGGATTGCTGTTAAATTAATAGCGACATAAGCGAGCTTTGGTTTGAGCACTTTTGCCAACTCAATCATATATGAAATCCATGCTGGCGTGCTGTTGGCCATAACAGTCCAAAATTAGACGCGATCGCGGCAACAGCGAAGTAGATGGCAGGCATTGCATTGAGAACAATTGAACGCGCGTAAAATTTGAATATGGAAAATTGTACAACTAATAAAGTACATCGAAAGTTTGTGAATTTTAATTAAAGAAAGAAAACACTAAATAATCAAACAATTGCCTCCACACTTACATACAGACATTTGTTTGTTTTGTATGCAAATTTATTTATTTACCCATCGCCGTGCTACGAGTATAACTTTGCCTCTGCTCAGTGTTTGCTTAAATTAATCAAGTTCGTCGAAATTGAATAAAATAATTGATGGGTAAACAGCGCTCGCTTTTAACAAAAAAATAAAAAAACAAGAACCATCCTCCTGCTCCTTCGCAGCAGCGTTCTCGGAAGAGATTTAGCGTACAAATTTAATTGCAACATTGCGTTTGACAATTTCGTTGCTGTTTGTTGTTTTTTTTTTGCATATGTGCGGTTTTATTGCATTAGTGTGCGCGCGAGTGTAGGCGTGTGGGTGTTTGCGTGCTGCTCGCCAATGTGAAAATGTCGACAGATATTCCGTGTCAATATTATGTTGTAAAGTTAACATTTCCATAAACAAAAAATAAAAGAAAAAAGTTCAATAATTTAGCTTTGCGATTTCGTGCTCATTAAATTCGCTGAGAAAAAGAAGCTGTCGAAATAGTCAACTGTGGTTGAGGTTACTGCTGTCTGCCGGTGATTGACGGTAATTTTACTTGCTATAATAACTCTATTTAGTTTCCTAGTTTTAAATATTCATTAAGGTATTTTTTTGATTACATTCATGCGCAGATATTTATATTCGCTTTCGAGCATTAAATTAAGTGCAATAATTAAAGAATATCTGCTATATGCAAAGCGACTGACGTTTTTGATAGAATAATGTCTAAATATCAAGATATCTGTTTCAAATTAATTTTGTGCTAATTGTATGGCGTTCCAAGTTGACATACCAAAGTTTGTTTTGGCTTGACGCACGCAATACTATACTATATATACATAGGCCGCGTATAGCCACGATGGAACCGATTTGAGTGTCTAATATAAAGAGGATTTTTTTTTGTTGATAAAATTTGGTTTGCAAATAAATTATTTGGAAAGCGAGGAGGAGTTATGTTACCAATCTATTTCTATCAATCTACGATCACATGGTTTTTTTTTTTTTGTAAATAATATTGGCTGTTTTTTGGATACATTTTTTTCGTAAAATTTTTATAAAAGTGTAGTTAATTCTATAACAAAAATCATATCAATCAAAATTTCAAATTTCGTACAAAATTTATAAAAATTCAACAAATTATTTAAAAAAAATTTTTTAACTTTTTAGTCAGAATTTTTAGAAAATATTTAGTACGCAGTCTTAACTTACAATTTTTGAAATTTTTTCTGAATGCAGCTTTGTAGCTGTTTTCTTTTAGCATAATAAAGCGCAAGTCGGAGATTTATTTTAGACAATATTTCTAAATTGTGGTCTTGAAACTTTGATAGAAATTGCATACCCAAAAGTTTTCTAAAAATGTAAAGCAAAAAATTAAAAATTTTGATGAAAATTTATTGAATTTTTATAAATTGTGTACAAAAGTTTAAAACTCAATTTATGTGCTTTTGGTTATATTACAAACTAAAATTTTATAAAAGAAAATTTTAAAAAAGTTGCGAGAAAAAAATATTTTTATATTTTTATATTTATATTTTTTTTGCAAAAAAAAAAATGCATTTTGAAAACCTAACCTTTAATATTTTTTTAAATAAAAGAACGCTAATTTTCAGCATATTTGATTTTCACGTATTCCTCCCCCTGAATAAATTCTTCGTATCAAATTGAAGTTGCTACATTATTTATGATATGGAAGCATATTGAGTTTTTTGATAATTACCGTTATATTAGAAGTGTACGTGGTTTTTGGTTTGGTTTGCTGAGTTCAAATGCACAGTGTCTACTAAATTTGGTAATTTGGCCTAAAGTGGGCAGAGCCACGGCATGTTCCCAAAATTTTTCATTCCATGTATTTCCTTTTCAAACCCACCCTGTATATCCAATTTGCGGAAATTTCCTTTTTAAGGAACCAAAGTATCAGATTTTTTAAGTTTTGCAAATTACCGTTCTATACATAATTTTGAATTTGTGCCTATTTAGTTAGTTAGGTCGGAGATATAAATCTTTGCTCTAAAGTGGGGCAAGGGCAATATTTGTACCAAAATTCAATATTTATTTCAAATATCAGGCATGTACATGAACGGAC
Source organism: Anomoia purmunda (assembly GCA_951828415.1). Classification (NCBI taxonomy): domain Eukaryota; kingdom Metazoa; phylum Arthropoda; class Insecta; order Diptera; family Tephritidae; genus Anomoia; species Anomoia purmunda. The sequence continues at coordinate 18,825,784 of OX639996.1, forward strand.
GTACGGACAGACATGACATAACCGATTTTTCGTTTCATTCTGAACATCGGGTATAAAAAGGCAGTCTGTTGGCATGTAGTTTATGGTCTCGCATAAGGCAAAATAATTCCGATAAGTGGTGCTGGAGTCGTGATCGAGTCGGTACTGAAATTCCGTGTCGCTGGAGCAGAGCTATTTCTAAAACCTGCATTGCCAATTGATTGCGGCGCTAAAAATGTTGATGTTAATTCTATTAACAGAGTCATTCTGAACAAAATTAATACACATCCAGTAATGTACAAATTTACCGACAATGTCATGAAAGCCGAGGATAGAAACAACTCCGCAATTGAACTCTTAAATCCCCTCGAGTTGAGAGTAATTCCACTTAATATAATTCGTAGCATCTGTACGTTGGAAGTTTATTCGTTTACGGTCCAAATCGGAAAATAAAAAAAAGCTTTGCTTAATCGAGAGCTTTACTATAAGTTTTACGAATGTGTGTTTTTAAAATATGTAAATAAACCTATTAAATAATTGTCAAAATCTTTCAATACGTGGGGTGTAGCGATGCGCGACGGCTCAGCTGGATTTTAGTAAGGAAATCACGGCTAGTACAAAACTTCCTCCCAACCAGCGTAAAAATTTTGATAAATTAAGCATTAAAAGGTTGAAATATTTTCTACTAAAAACACTTAATAAATAAAGCACTTCCTTTTGCGGCAGTCTTAAATATTTCGTATATTTATGGTTTTATTTTTCGTACTGTAATATTAAAAAAAAATGCTTCTTTAAATATTTATAGACCTGTATAATGATTTCTAAGCTTTTTATAACAAAATTAACAACCTGCCATTACCCCTGCATTTCTAGGTTAAAACTTTAGTTAGCTAAATAAATACAAAATTACGCCAATGCCAAATTAATTGATTTATTAAGGCTTTCACAAAATGCTTGATCAACTTTTATAGTCAATCAATTATGCGAAGCCTAGCAATTGAAATGGCTATCGAACTTCACTTTTAACCATTCAAATGCCAAATTGAATTAACAAATATTTCAGGCTGTTAAGCGCATACAGTTTTTATATGTGCTCCATATGTACAAATCTGTTTGTGGGAGACTCAAATGAATTCTAGAATGCGTTATGAAATATGAGATGAATCTGAAAAACCACAACTTCAAAACATTTGCAATTGAAAATTTATATTGCTTATTAAATTTATTATTTAAAAGCAAATAGTTGTGGGAAACTTTAATGAAAAAATTGAATATTAAATTAAAAAAAAAATAATAAAAAAACTTTCAGCCTGCATACTTACTCTTACATACACATACATACATATAAAGATATGTGCACACATTCGCATAACACGTAAAAATTTATATATATTTAAAAACTTAGGTTAGGAGTTTCTTTTTCATTTAACTTAGTACAAATGTGTGCCTGTGTTAGTAAACGATGTTTTTAATTAGAAAACACCCAATTACGTGTTGTTGAAATAATAGAAATAAATAAAAATAAATAAAAAAAATTATAAACATTTCTGCAACAGTTGACTGAATAAAAAAGAAAAATAGGCAACTATTGGGGCATGCAAAAGTGCATGGATTAGAGCAATTTGTCTGCGGGCAAGTGTGTAGTGAATTTATTTAAAAAAAAGAAGATAATACATGCACTCAAATGAGGTGAAAAAATTAATGCATAAAAATGTGCAGTATATATATATATTTTTAATATTACTAATGAGAAACAATGAACTGAAAAGTCCTCTGTAAAATCTCGGCTAAAAATGTCTACATACATTAACTTTACACGAGAGTCTGCTTGTTCGGAACTAAAAATAATAACGAAAAACTAATTACTCAAACTTTTTAGTTACTTTAATTAATCACTTTAGATTGTGCTGTAGCTGTTAAAAATTCAGTGACAAATTTATAGTAGGTTGTAGCTAAAAAAATATACAAAAACAAAAAAAAAATCAAAATTTCCTTTTGTGACAAATTAAGAATAATAAAATGATTAAATTTTTTATGAAGTAGTAAAAAACGTTAAAAAAATGTATGTTATCGTAAATGTATTTTTAAAAATCATATACAAATTTCTAAGAGCAAGTTTCAATCAAACACCTTTCTTTAAAAATATATGTATATAATCAATAGTGTGGACACGTCTATCTTAATTTAGGAATCATTCTTCATTTATGAGCAAGTTATTCTGCAAGCAAATAATTTCGCCTATAAAATCTGTCAAGAAATTAAGAAGCAATTAAAAATATAGAAAAAATCAATGCCACCCCTAAATTTTATCGATAATAATCGAAATAATTCTAAAACCACAATGAAATTAAGTAATTTATGCCGTAATGCGATCAAAGTTTTAGCTTTGTTTCCCCAAGTTTTCTCAAAAAAATCACTAGTAAAACTTTCAAAAAGGAAAAGGGCTCTCAGAAAATCAAGAAGCTCTAAAAAGTTAGGTTAGGTTCAGTCAAAAATAAATATTGTGAATTTCTGCGAACTAAAGTGGAGGAACATTTTCTGTTAAAAAACAGGTAAAACGCTTCGATAGCATAGAACAGCTGCTGGTTTGACACTTTACCAGATTTTGCGAGTAAAAATTTGTTTAGAAAAAACCTACAATCTTTGACAAAGAGTCTCTCTCATTTATCGACTCCCGCATTTGTCCTCTCATTTGCCAGAGAACAGAGCACAAGATTGCTTTCCGATAAAATTCTGGCAATTTTTTTTATATTTCTGGCACCTATTGATGAGTTTGAGAACAACGCTGTTATTAGCAAGAAAGGAAGAGGCTTGTTGGCCAGCAGAATCTACAATAGCAACCTCTTTACATGTGACGAACGAACAGTTACATGAATGCCAATTAGATTTTACGATAGATAGTGTGCGAAAAGCAAAATCGCTCTCTTGGAATGCTTTATACGACAAATTTCTAAAAAAAAATTTTCAAGCTTATAAGCTAAGTTCACCAACAAAGTGTTTCATGGAAATTTGATTGATAGTTTTGTTTTTGACAGACACTGAGACTATTGACAATGCTGTCGTGGAGGGGCACGATATTCGTTCATAGTATTCGGAGCCATCTATTATCTAAGCGGGCCCACAACACTAGCTCTCTAGAATTTTACACCTATTTTATTTAAAAAAAGTCAAGAAAGTTCAAAGATCGGATCTCTAACGCTGAATGTCTTGTTAAATATAATTCCAATAGGACGCACTCAGGCTTCAAGTTAACATGGATTGTTCTAATTATAGAATTTTGTAAAGTTTCTATTTAATTTCCACTCTATCGGATCATTGTTTTCCTTCCATGGCTACTTTGTGATCAATCGACAGCCATCATGGAAGCGGCTATTTACTATCTCGACATCTATAAATAGATAAGCCAAGAAAAAAGGTAGTTGGTTCTCTTTCGAGAGCTAAGGAATATACAATTTTTGTAAATTACCCAAACATTTTCTGGGTACCGGGCACAGCCATAGCCCAGGAAGCAAATGAGCTAGCCAGACAGGGTACACTTGAAAATTACCCATTATGTAAGAAAATCTTGAGAGTTCCTCTGACCACCTGTCTGCTGCTCTTGAGCGAATGTGGGTCTGTGACCAGTTCGGTAAATCCCTGGCAGCTGCTAGAACATATGGGGTCGCAAGATTTTTTTGGCCAAGTGTAGATCAGAGGAGGTCACGTGGGCTTTTATGACAGTCCAAGACACGCGGTGCTTCTCAATATCAGCATCCACCATTACTGCGACAACGGTTTAAAGGTTTAAAGTTGAGGGTGGAATCATCTTAGCATTTTCTGCTCAATTTCTCTGTTTTCGCGAGATTAAAACTCAAGTATCTAGGGTTACAGCTCGTAGCTTCATTAAAAGCACTCGGCGTTTTTTTTTTCAGATCATAAATAGGAAGTCTCCGTTCTGTTTTGAATGCTCCTAAAGTATCTAAGGAGTAGCCACATCAACCTAAACTATTAAACTGTTACCCTAAAAATATTCAGTTTTAAAATACGATGACAAAATTGGGAAAGTTTGCAGGGTACACGTGCTTCCTATTTAGTTCTCGCATATGAAAAAATGCAAAAAAAAATTATGGAGTTCTACAGTAAAGCCTCACTTACATAAGTAACTAGCTTGGCACCAGTTCAGGACCATTTGAGGACAAGTTCTTGTACCCTTTTGATACTATTTTCGGACAAGATATTTCGAGATCATTTAAGGACCTTTCATAAGTTCGGGACTTTCACTATCTATGACTACTAATTTTTGCTACTACTACTACCAACTACTAACTTACTACTAATACTTTTACTAATGATGCTACTAATTACTAGTACTATTTTTTACTGATACTGCTACTAATTACTACTACAATTTTTATTAAACTGTACCACTATTTTTATTTTTATTTTTACCAATGCTACTAATATTATTACTAATGTAACTAATTACTACTACTAATTTTTACCACTATTGTTACTAATGCTACTATTAAAACTACTAACTACTATTACGACTGCGACAACTATTACTACTACTACTTACTACTAACGACTACGACCACTACTACTCGTACTCTCATATTTAGCTCTCCGTTTCTTTATGAAGTCGGTAAAAAAGCTTTACTTCTCGCTCGCGTTGTTTGGAGCACGAGTGTTATTTTTTTATGATTGAAACAGAAATGGCTCACAAATTTTGATTTTTGTAGCTGAGGAGAGAGCTCAAGGGGTCTGCCTGTCAATGGCGCAGTTATAGAGCAATGACATACCTTCGATAGAGCTAATAATGGCAATAAAAGTAATATTTTAAATGGAACTGTCACAATATATACCATTTATTATTTCTAACTTATATAACTGTGCATATATGAAAGGTAAATAATTTATGCAAGTTGTATACCACCAACTATTTATTTCTTTTTCTAAAGAAGTTAATTTCCTACTGGGACGCCAACATTCGACAAGCTATTTAATTACAGCAGTGTGAGGAAAATTCATTGTAAACACAGAAGCTTAATGAACGTACAACACGAGCAGATATGTAAAAAAAAAGACAAAAACATGTCGTTGACAGATTTTTTTATACAAATATACACACATTCATACTTACATATACAGATATACATACATACATACCTATGTACATAAATAGATATGCATGTGTGTAGTATGCCTTATATCCAATTCAAATTCAATCACTTCCAAATCACTTTGACAAGCGACAGGTTGTGTTTGCGAAGAGGTAAATGCGATAAATTGCATTTCAAAATGCATGTTTGTGCATGACTAGCAGTCGGTGGGTACCAGGTTCGATGCGCAAAACATGAAATATAAGATGAGAGAAACTTTTTTTTTTTAAAGCTTCTCATAAAACCCAAAGTATATGAAGAAAATGTGTTAAATAGAGACTGGGTTGTTTTTCGGCAGTCATGTTACGTCATTTGGTTTTCAAACTGTTAACCCTAAAATGAATTATTAATTTGAACTTGCAAACTCGAAAATTTTATGCAAAGAACAATGGCATAAAAAATATGAAAATTAACTCTTGGTGTGGATTAAAAAGGCCGCAGCGATTGGATTTCCATATTTTTGATTTAGCGTTGCCATAGTGATTTGAAACTAAGCTACTTGAGAAAACTCAAAGTCAGAATTTTTCTCCAATATTATATGCTTTAGAAATATACTCTAACTTAGGTAATGGAGAAGCCAAAAACATTCGAATTTTAAGCTAATATTTCTTAGAGAAAAGCAAGGAAAAAAAGTTTATGAAATTTTTTAATACTTTCTTTCCTTTAGTTTTGAAAAAAAAAAACGTAAATACCACCACAAAACAAAGTTAAGATCTATAAGCCAATTTCGATTTATATCGGGTCCCACTGTTGCACTGATCTTTCATGGGTTAAGACCAGAGACTTAACTGTTATAAGAGAAAACAGTAAAAGTTAATTAATAAATATTATAATAAGATACACATTTTTCAAGTAACCTATAACCCTTATTAAAAGATTTTTATTATAAAAGTATTTTCATAATAGTAATCAGCGGGATAAATCTTTTCAAGTCTTCAAAAACTTTAACTTTGAGATTTTATTTCATAAAAGCCTTCTCATAATATTGAGAACATTTTTTTTAAGTCTTAAAAAGCATTTATTTTGGTTCTTATCTTGTAAAACTCTTCTGATAGTTATCAGCGATATAAACTTTTTCAAGTCTTCAAAAACTTTTTTTTGAGACTTATATTATAAAAGTCTCTCATAATAGTTATGAGTGAGAAAAAAATTTTAAGCCCTAAAGGACGGGATTTTTTTAGGGCATCAATTCTAGAGTGGGTCGGGACTATTTTGGGCCCGTTTTTTTAGACTTAAAAAATTGGTCTGTCTCGTAATTATTATCAAAATATTTATATAATCTTATCAAAATTAGCATGAGTTTTTTAAAACTCAACGGCCAAAAATTTATTATTATCGATATCTGATTGATAAACATCTGTTTGACATAATATGAGTGCTGTCAAAATCTGGCACACATTGTTTAATTCACATTAATAAAATCAAAAGCACGGCCCAACTCATAACAGAGCATATGTGTATGTATGTATGTCGATAGGTATCGGTAGATCCAAGTACATCAAATATATTTATGTATGTGAAACAGAATTTGCAATTTAATAGGCTTCACATGGCAGCCACATGAAGGGCTGCGTGAATTTGCCAATGGTAGGAGCTACAACAAATGTGCATCTCTTTTATCGGCGGCTTGACATCGCAATTCGAATAGTGCAATATGTCGAAATTCGATTGCGTGTTTACAGCGACAGTGTCACAGCGGCAATGACAGGAAAATGGAGAATTGTTTTGTGTCACAGCTGTAGGCGATAACTATGTGCAATTACCTGAAAACTCATGCAATGCAGACTGCGTTTGCGAATTGATCAGGTAGTAAATTGTTATAGTATATGCACACATATATATTTCTTATTTAAAAATTTACATAAAAATACGAAACGACAATTGTTTGGTGTAATATGGCCACGGGCAGCAGTGACAATAGTCAACTGTAATTGCCAATCTATATGTAAATATAAATATATGGTGTACGTCATAACGATATCACAAACATATAATTAGAAGTATTAACTATTTACATTTCTTTATTTAATTTTGATTACTTTTTTTTAGCAGTAACAAAATTTTCAAAAATCAAGGGTAATTTGTAGCCACATGAAACTTGCCACAGCCGAGGTGTTATAAATTGTTGGAAAGATATTTTTGAGTACTATATATACATAATTCTAGTGCTATTTTACTCTGGAATCCTTCTTTAGCATACCAAGTTTAAATAACTTAATTTCTATCCTCACAAAAAAAAAATCGATTTTGTATGTTCTTAGGACATGTCAAGGACGAACAATTTTATGTCCCCAAAAGGCCAATCAAAGTAAGGCCTATCCCTAATTTACCGCGTCCAGCGTCAACTAATTGTCAAAATTTCTCAAGTCCATACAATTTATATGGAGCTATCCACAATAACCCGGCGATGGCGCCGAGCAAATGGAATTTTCAATTTTGACAGCGCGTTAGGTGAGAAGTGAGAAAGAAGAGAACTTTGAGAGAAAGAGATTTAGGTACCTTAGTAAGCTTTAAGCTAGGAGGTAATTACTACTACTTTTTTAAATCGAGCATATGTAATTAGATTGCGATTATGGTAAATGAACACAAGTGCGAAGTCTTCTAAATTAACACGTTCACGCCGGCGCGTACCACTGGTGGCCCGCGCTAGATTGTCTCATTGGGCGGCGCGTACCACCGGTGGTCGATTGTGCTATTAGAAATAATGAAAATTTAACGTTTATTTATTAAAAATATTTATTTTTATAAAATTTTAGTTAATAACAGGAAAATAATGGGCGGCATCCTATCTTGCGAAGATTAGTATATTTTTGAGTATAGGTGAATGCAATAATACGGAAGACAATTTTCATGTACGAAGAATGCTACAAGTCGGTATCCCAAATATGTTTCACGAGTTGATTCATTCCATTCGTTCACTAACGGTATGCGCGTATTGAGAGTCGGGGAATAGCACACATCCATCAATTCGTGGATTTTTTTTTTGGTTATCCGGATCTATGAATATCCGTATTCATATATACTAACCGGTAGTGAATCGCTCGTAAAATTATCCGGATATCCATACTATCCAGATTTTATCCGCGTGGACATCCGGATATCCGCATCCGCGATACCCGATTGAAATGTCAAATCGACCAATCGTGGGAATCAAACATTTTTGATTTCGTTGAAAATTGTTCAAAAGTTTTCTCGCATCCTATAACAAAATTCTATTAATGAAAAAAAATTAGACAATACCTTTCCAAAAATTGTTATTCAAAATTTCTACATTTTTCACTTTTCAATATCTCGCAAACTATTATGGCTTTAAAAAATACCTTGGCTCCTTAGTAAAGAAGATACTTGAGATTACAAAAAAAAAAAAATCTATAAAAAAAAATTTTTTAATTAAAAATTAAAAAAAAAAAATCAAAAACTAATATTTTTTTGGGCTGCATTTCTTGATACTACACAATACTTGTGTTTGTTCTTAAAATATCCAAAAACTTTGAAGTGGCTGCATGATATGAATTTTTATGTTTTGGAAAAAGTCCTTTTCATTCGCAATTTCTTAATAAAATAATATGAATTTAATATTCATTGTACAATTTGGAGCAATAAGGATCTTTAGGGGCAAAACAAAATATTTTTTTTTATTTTTTCTAAAAAATCCAATTGAAAATTTTAGGATGTTGTAAAACACAGAAAAGTACAGCAAATGGATCCCAAAAAAAAAATTATTTATTTTTAACTTTTTTTTTTCAAAATTTTGTGATTTCTCAAATTTTTTTTTTATAAAATATTTTTTTCTAGCCACAATTATCTTCTATATGATATATTTTTGTTTATGCTAATATTTTTTGTAATCATTTTAAAACTAATCAATTATGTTTTTTGTAGCTGTAACAGTTTTTGAAATATTAAAAAAAAACCTAAAAAAAATGGAAAAATTGCGAAATTTTGCATTTTGCATAACTTTTGAAAGCAAATTTTCAAATATTTTCCATTGGTATTGCCACGCATGCTTTCATATGCAAATTTAACACAATTCGTTGTACGCCCAGTTTATTGACACCAAGCATAGTTTTATTTTGTGATAAAGAGTTTGGTTGCTTGCGAAATTGGTAAACAAATATTTATAAACGTAATTCCGGAAACGGAAATTTACACACATACTTTATGCCAGCAGATTTATGTATGTATAAAAAATGGTCGCCGTGCGCTTTGCTGGGGAATATTGTTATGGTGATTTATTATTCTGTTTTAGTGATACAATTGGATTTCTGTTTATTTCTACATTTTGAATATATCAAATAGCTGTTAGCTGCTAGTATTCACAATTATTAGTCAATGGAGTTTTTTGTTTTTTTATTTTTATTAAAAACGCAATGTTTAATTTATAGTTTAATATTGCTTTCTGTACAGGAATTGAGTAAATTTTCGTTAAATTGTTTATCTCAATTATTTTTAAAGATTATACTAGTGTTACCTATATTTTATGGGAATTATTTATACTCAGAGATTTAACCAGACGGCTTAACGAGTGTGATAAATGAATTTACAGAAATTTTACGTGCTTAAAATGTTTATACTCGTATGTGTATTTTAAAGTTATTAATTTAAGGCAAGCATTTCATACCTGAATAGTTTTGGTTTTTAGATTTAAGAGAGGATATATGTAAATATATAGTACTAATGGAAATCGACATACGCGCGAAACTAGAACTTAAATAAAATAAATTTTTGTTTTTGGCTTGTTCACGGACAATCAGAAGTTTGTAGAACCTTAAAGTTGGAATAAGGAAAGGTTCCAAAAACACCACATAAATCTAAAATGATAAAAGGTATAGAAATATCTGTATCAAATTAAAAAAATCAGTGCACGCAAACCTAAGAATTTTTCAATAGTTATACTGTGGTAAGACACCTCAAAAATATTTTTTTATGCTTTTATCTTTGATGATATTCATTGTAAATTTGTAAAAAAAAGGTTATGTGAATTTTTAAGGGAGTTAAGTGAGACAAAATAATTCGTTCATTTCACCTCCATATTTCTGTATCCTATGACTTCTTTTTTAAAACCACTATAATTATTGAAATTTTAGGGCCCCGAGTATGCCATGAATGATACTAGAGAACCTAAAAAGAACATCGTATATCGTAGTATTTTATAAATAATAAAAATTATATTACGGTACTTCAAAACAAAATTAAAACTATTTTTTTTGCCTTAAAATGTTCCAAAACCCAAATATTTGTTTTTGCGAAAATCACGATATTTTTCATTTAAAAAAATTTCCAATAGCTTTTAATAAATAATATATTCTTAATCTTTTATATTTTATTTACAAATCAAAGTACCAAACTTTATAACAAAAATTTTGGAAAAATTCAAAATCAAAACTTCATACCTTCTGATCAGAAATTTAACGCAACGAGTGCTCGATGTTTTTTCTCTAAAAACGCATAGAAATTATCAGAAATTAACACGAATTTTGCAGTTCTTCAAGCTTTGTTATATTAAAAATAGATTAAGCTATAAAACTGCATTTCAAAAAATGTTTCCAAAAAATGTTAATAACCATTTTATTTAATTTCAAAACTTTGATTTAAAGTTTATGAATTTTGAAGCTGGCTTACAATTATTTTGATTTACAAGTTATATTAAAAAAATAAAACATGGGCAAAGTGTTAAAATAAAAATATTGTGAATAATGTAAAATAATATGGGTATATACTAGGGTGGATCAAAAAACAACTAACTTCGGAATTTTAATGCACGGGGATTATTCTAATTTTAAATATCCATGACTCTATTTTTTTGAATCAAAAAGTATTTAGAGGCCGCTCGAAACAAACAAAGTTTTCCAAGAAATTTATATGAAGGCAAAAAATGTTTTTTGGTTGATTGGGGTTCATATAAAACAAAATGGTTCTTGGAATCCTCCTAGAGAGCAACTGAGTTTGCCAATCGAAAAGTTATTATACCATTTTTAGGAAAAAATAGTGTTTATCCAATTTAAAATATTTTGAGTGCTTTGATCGACCTTTAAACATGTTTTGATAATATAGGGGAATTGTTTTTTTTTTCGATATAGAAAATTCCATATTTTGGGCCACCCTAATATATTATATTAATATTGTAGTATGGGTAGATATAATTTTTTTTTTAAATAAGCAACCTAAATATAAAATTAGTTCAGTAGGCGCTTTTCCATTAATTAAAACATAAACAAATAATTTCATGCAAAACTAATTGCAAAATTTTTAAAAGTTTGAAAAAATGAAAGCCATTGTAAATATCTCATTCTTAATACAATTTTAATTCAAAGATATCTTATTCGCATTTAGTTATATAAAGTACGCCAATCGATATGTCGTTCTTATAAGTAAAATAAAGTATATCGATTTTTTTACTTTATTTCTGTGCATATACTTTAATTTCATAAAGACGAGGATATTTACAATAATGAAAAAAACCCAAAATAAAAATTAAATGCTAGCACGTTTATAGGCGTCTAAAATATTATAATTTTGAGTTAGAATTTCACCCACACATTATTTTCGAATTTCAGACGAATTAATCTAACCACACTCTGAATATGAAGTTAACAATGTATCAGAAAACTATCAGAAAAGTGTCGTTTCGACACATTCATAAAAAAATTTATTTATATAAAGTTTTCCTTAATGACACATCGTTGCAAAATTTGAAGTATGGCACCCGCCTTTGTTTATTAAAAAATTCCACGTCACACACTGAAATGCCTTGAAATATTTTAGAGGGAAGTGCAAAAAATTTGAGTTTACGAAGTGCTGCATTGCGGGTTCCATACTCTGAGCAAATATATTGGGGAAAAGCAAAAGACAAAGTTTTCGTAAATGAAATGAAAGAAAATGCCAACTTATTAACGATTTATATATTTTGTTAAGTAATTGGGAAAAGTTTCGAATAAAATGTAAAGTGATTTAAGTCAATAAATAATTGAAGTGCGCTACCAATAAAGAAATATGTAAAAACAAACAAACCCAAATACTCGTGCACACACACAGCCACACATAACATAAATATAGCAACAAATTTTAATATACTTTTGCTGCTTTATTAGAATTAAATTATTTCATTCAGCGCTCTCAGTAACTAAAAATAATAATTTCTGGAAAACTTCGAGTTGTTATTGCAGCAAACGGGATTGTTATTGCTATAAGAGTAGGAAATTTTTGAAAAGCCCAAGCAGCTTCAATTTTATCCTTGAATATAATTTATAAAACAACCTACTTGCAATAAGAAAGAACCCTACCAACTCTTTTGCCTTGCCTTGCCTTGCCTTGCCTTGGACTCTTGCCGCATTGCGTTCATATTGTATGGAAGTAAGTACGTTATTGATGTTGTTGGCGGTCCCTCAGCTGCTTTTTATGGCAAGCCAAGCCAAGGAGGCAATCAAGTAAAAAAAAAAAATATTGCACAAGTCGTTAAGCATTTCAGTCAACCGTCTATGACTGTTGCTATAAAAGTAAAAAATAGAATAGAACAATGAAAAAAGCGAAGAAATCGCCTTCACAGCATGCGGCAGCAAAAATAGTGCAAGCAAAGAGGGAGTTGAAAGTGTGGTAAACGGGGTGGAGATAAAGTGCAACTATTTTGTACGTCGAGCAAATCACACACTCAAATATGTACATACTTAGGTGATATATAAAAAAATGCTTTTACCAGCTCAAATATATAAATAATGTTGAGAAAATTGTGTGATTTTGTTTTTTTTAGTTGCCATACGGTGTCTACGTGAAATTTCATGAGAATAGTTAGAGGAATAGATGCATTCCGGAACAAACAATTGCAACAGGGTGATAATTGTGTTACATAGTGTGTTCGTAAACTTTTCTGTTTAATGTGACAATTTTAATTTTATATGCACTTAAAAAACTTTTACACTGAAATGGAACTTATTTGCAGCACGTGCAAACTGGTTTCCTCTGCACCATTTCTTTAACTTACATTTTATCTTCATACATATGTATCTACATACATTAGGCCTGCACCTGGTTGGATATACCGAAAACGCTCCGCTTTTTGTTATTGAATTTGATCATAGAGGACTCCTTTTACGAAATTATAATTTCCTTATAATAATTTTAATTATTATAAAACGTTTTATTCCCACGCCAATGACAAAACTCATAGCATGACAATTGTCTCCTGTCTACTGCGCCTAAAACTATGCGGGAAAAATTTGTTTCTAAACAGCTATCGAAAGAAATAAAATGAGAATGAAGTATTTACTATATTTGGGGAAAGAATATTTCATTTTTGTAAGTTTTACTCATGAGAGAAAATATCGCAACTTGAGAAAAAAATAACATCAAAGTAAGGACACTCTTTCTTGACATCTGATTAGGGCGGTTAATGAATACACCATCTACATAATTGTACCAAAAAAAAAAAAACTGGCATCCTGATTCTCACCATATATGTATCACTCAAACTGTTAGTTCCATAGCCGCCAGCCTTAAAGTGTGCATGAAAAAATTATAACAGTTTTGATACCGTTGTAATGCGTTATTTAGGTACTGAACAAAAAGTTTTGGATGTCATCGTACAACGGGCTTTTATACATACTACTTATGCAGGGCCGGATTTACCAAATCTGCCACCTCGGGCAAATGGTCAACTGCCGCTCGAACAATTCGTGTCCCTAGTGTCGATTTATTAAAGTCAAAGATGATAAAGAAATACAGTTTGTTTGTAATATAAGTTTTCGTAATATCGACAGTTTTGAGTTGTTTCAAAGTATCTGCTTCAAACGATTTGCTTTATACTGTACATAAAACTTAGAAAGACGTTTTTCTCATCAACTTAAAATCACTTTACTTTTTTCAGTCGTGCAGGATGGATGTCATTACACGTCAGAAAGTAGGAAAAAAGGTTAAAGAAAATTTTTCGTAAAATCATTTTTCCATGTTAGTAACATGCATTCTGTATATAAACTGAAGCGGAACATGAAAATTATTCTGCTACTTATCGGCGGAAATTCTTTTAAAATCAAGCCTTAGTCAGGACAAACACGACGGTTAAAATATTGAAATTGTTTTTACAATTGTTTAGCTTAAGAACTAAAATACCAATTATTATTTTATTAAATAGTAACAAAATTTTGTTATTTCATTCATTAACGTTTTAAAATAGTTTAAAATTTTTTTTTTAGCATAAAAACTAAAATACCAATTATTATTTTATTATTATTTGAAATGAATAGAACATAGCATTTTAGCTGATGGTTATTTTGACAAGGTGGTTTCTCATCACAATCAGTTTCCTGCATTTTTCATCCGACAGCGCATAATTTTTCACTACCGAATTTTGCAAAAAATTCTCTTAAGTGGTTTTAGTCTCATGGCGCAATTTAGGTGGCGAGTGAGTGTAAAGAAAAGCTTAACATTAAAATGTTCAGTACAAAAATGTGCTGGTTTAATGTACATATGTATGTATGTACAGTGCACGTTCCCATATGAACAGACATATAAAATACCACTTTCTTTTACTTTCCCGCCACATTCTGCGCTAGTAGATATGTGAGTACTTTTTATATATTCGTACAACTACGTTTAATCTTACGTGTGTGTTCCTACATATAGTTGGATTAATTGAAATTTTAACGCGATAATCTAGTTTGTAGCCGAAATAAATTTATTACTTTCAGTTGAGTAAACTATTTTAATTGCCAGCTCGAAAAAAACTTATTTCTCACTTGTTTCAGCGATTCGCAGTTGTGTAGTGTGAGTTTTATTTCGAGTAAATAATTTTAGATTAGAATAAGTACCTAAGAAAGTGAAAAATTCTCTTAAACAGTTTTACAAAAATGAGTTCCAAATCGAAATAAATATATCCAAATTGAAGGGAAACTAGTATCTATATAATATGGTCCTTAGGCAAAATATGTCTTTAAGTGGGTACTCTCCATTGAAACGAAACGTTTGAATGTAAAAAATACAAGTAGACAGTGGGGACATCAAATATTTGGGGAAAAATTGTTTTAGTAATAAAGTATGGAATGAGCTAGAATATGATAGATTACCAATTTAATCCCGATATTCTGTAATTCAGTCTCATCACAAGTCACTAAATTTGAGACTTTCAATTAGAGATATTTTTTTGTGACTTGAGATGATTTCGGTATTCAGTAAGCAACAGTCTAAAAAAAATTTCACCAAAGCCTGTGGTGAAAAGCAATAGTGACAATCAGCTGATGGTATGCTCAGCTAGAGATGCACAATCAACCTCAATGAAAATGTGTCACGCAATATACTTTTTCAATTCTTTTGCAATAACAAATATGAGGTTTTTTTAGAACTGGATATGAAAAGCGTTCGCTTGTTTGTGTGTCTTAATCTTAATCATAAATTTGAAGATCTCGGGCATGCTAGTGATGTGAAGACACCTACTAATGTTTGTCCATCTTGGCCAAGTGAAAATATTCCCGCTGTAGCTGAGTGTGTGGCCGCGTGAAAACACAGCGATGCCAATTGCAAGACGATCAAAGTAGTTTGCACTGCATTTTGTACGAAGACTTTGGATTAAAAGCTTAATGACTTAAAAAGTCCAGCTGCAGCTACTGTTGAAGTTAACGAACAACGCTGTAATGAAACCTTCGGTTAAAATACCCTCCATAAATAGCAGAGCACATCTAAAGCCACACTGACTCCGACATTTGCATTTTAATTACATACATCTATAATATGTACTTATGTATGTATATACATAATTCTACTTAAATACCTTCAATAACAAATTCGTAAACTGTTCCAAATTAATTTAAATAAATTGTGCTTTGCAAATTTACATATTTACAAATTTCGTATATAGCAACGATCCAAGTAAATATTAGAATTATCATTGAAATGCTGTATTTGAAAAGCGCAATCAGCTGGAACACAGCCGACTCGCTCGGATGCACAAAAACCTTTAAGAAAAGGCTATTTATGTTCGACAAATATTTGTTAAATTTAGCCATACATATATACATACTCACTAAATGCAAAAACAGCACACAATATAAGATTATAGCAAGGTAAACACAAAATAAAGAACGTACTAATTTTCTACAACTAATTAGTAAATAATAATTTATATATGTAAATACTCAACAATTAGTATAATAAATATTATTTCGATAATTTAGAAAACTTTTAGTCATACACTATTCAAATTAGAAATGTATGTGCAATAAGGTGCACCACGATCTATATTAAAAATTATTTTGTTTTTCAACAAACTTCACAAAAAGAGGAGGAGGTTCTGAATTAATTTTGCATTTTTATATATAAATATATCTGCTGATAATGATAATGATAATGGCAATGATAATTACAATGATAATGATAACTATAATGATAATGATAATGATAACGGCAATGATAATGATAATTATCATGATAAGGATAATGATAACGATAAAGATAATGATAACGATAATGATAATGATAATGATAATGATAATGATAATGCTAATGATAACGATAATGATAATGATAATGATAATGATAATGATAACGATAATGATAATGACAATGATAATGATAATGATAATGATAATGATAATGATGATGATAATGATAATGATAATGATAATGATAATGATAACGATAATGATAATGATAGTGATAATGATAATGATAATGATAATGATAATGATAATGATAATGATAATGATATTGATAATGATAATGATAATGATAATGATAATGATAACGATAACGATAATGATAATGATAATGATAATGATAATGATAATGATAATGATAATGATAATGATAATGACAATGATAATGATAATGATAATGATAATGATAATGATAATGATAATGATAATGATAACGATAACGATAACGATAATGATAATGATAATGATAATGATAATGATAATGATAATGATAATGATAATGATAATGATTATGATAATGATAATGATAATGAGAATGATATCTTTTCTTATTAATTAACGCTTCTTTATTGCACCATGAGACTATCGCTACAAATATATTTTTCCGACGGGCTCATTCTCTCCTTCAACATTGACACATTTTTGTTAAATCTTGTAAGTGAACATTCAACAGAAAAAATTTTTTTCTATCGGATAACGAGCGGCGCTAACCAAGAAAAAATATCAAAAATGTAAAAATGTTATGTAAAGAATATCTCAGAAACCAGAAGCGATTGGCTAATGAAATTTGGCACAAACACTAAATATGTATGTATATTAGGATGCATTGCTTTCTATACAAAAAAAAATTGGTAGTGTTATTTCATCGAAATTTTTAAATTCAAAATATTTCGGAAATTTGTTGCTCATTTGCGATTTGAAAATGCCACAAAA
Source organism: Anomoia purmunda (assembly GCA_951828415.1). Lineage (NCBI taxonomy): Eukaryota > Metazoa > Arthropoda > Insecta > Diptera > Tephritidae > Anomoia > Anomoia purmunda. Next base: position 18,843,257 of record OX639996.1, read on the forward strand.
ATGAAGTTTTGTTTTAAATAAAAATAGTTTTTATAAAATACATATTTTCAAAAAGATCACCTCGAATCATACAGCTAAATTAAGCTAAATGGGTCTGCATAAAAATATTAAAAAAAAACTAGTTTAACGTAATCATAATAACGAAATTTTTGATGCTGTTTTTAAACTTTTTACGCCCCAATTTTATTTTCACAACCTCATTATTATGATTCCGTTGGACAAATATTTAAATATTTCTATTGCACACTATTTAAGCTTAAACTGTTTTATCATCTCAGGTGGTTTCTTTTTTAATTTAAAAAAACTACTTTTATTTATTTGAAAACTTAATTTCTTGAGATATTTTCAAATCGGTCCAGTTCACGCAAATCTTAACATATTGCTGAACTATTTTGGCGGATGTTTTAAAACATAATGCATTTTATATTTCAGTTAAAAAAACTGCAAATTTTTTTACCGAGTCACCCTAATGTACATACATAGGTATATACAAAGTACTTTAAAATGGAATCAACGTAAAATTTTGATTGCGGAAAAATATCCAGTTCACTCATAACTCAATACTGACACAAAATAATTTTGTGTTAAAATACTTTCATATATATTCGAGTACGTATGTACATTAATCCATATACCGTTCTTTTTAATAAAAGAAAAACTAAAACTGCAAGCCTTCACACAAATATTACACACATTACAACTTTTTTTATTTCTGAATGAAGTTTAATACTTTTTTTAGCAACCCCTCAAATTTTTCCCACGAGATTTATATTTCTAGTATAATAATAATAAAACTGGGATAGTAATCCCAAAACTAGTGAAGGTGCAAATCAAAACGGCTTTTTAGGTCTAAACCTTTTATAAGGATTTTAAAATCGGTTATCAAATAAGAAAGTTATACGCTACTTAGCTAAATTTCGTGGGGCCAAAAAAAAATTTACAGACCAAAAATTTTTTCTCGCCATCAGTATTCAAATAAAAGTGACACACACCAAATTTGTTTTCCATATAATTTGGTATATAGAGCTAAAAAGTTCACCTATGATTAAATAGATCGACAACTAAAAAAGCTTGGCGGCCAAGGAGCGTGAGAGGGGATCAGATTGAAGAATTTTTTACTAGGAAATCTTTTTAATATAATTTTTAATTTCTTCTCCAATGTATTGAAAAGAAAAACGCTGGTAAATTATGGCTTTTTCATTTTTACGGAATTTTGTTGAAAAAGAAGAGATCTCGTTGTTTTTAAGTTAAAAATCATATGAAGTAAATTAATAAGATCTTCTACTTTTTACTCCAATCTTATTGAATTTATTTGTAAGGGAAAATTTTATTTTTAAAATTATACACACACACATACATATATACGTACAATATAAATAACATATTGTGAACATATTTCGTAACGTTAAACTTATTTTTGCATCAACGAATTTTAATGAAACATTTTTTAATTGACAACAGTGACTCTAGGGTTTATTTACTTTGTGAATAATCTATTTTATATTGTTTTTAGTTTAATATTACGAATATTGTTCTTTGGATTTTTGTATTTTCAAAATGAAAATTTTTGGTTTACTTATTTCAAGGCGAATTCATATAAGGTGGTGTTACCTCTACAGGTGATTTGATTATTTTTTCCATCTTACGGCTGAAAATGTCAAAGTTACGTGTTAATTAATATTATAAATTTGTGAAATTATTTGACAGCCCAAGCGGCAAAAACAACAACAAAACATAAGCCGATTTTTGTTTTTCCACTACTGCTACCACTTTAAATGAATTTGCCTTAACTTATTTATTGTTCCAAAAGTTTTCAATGAATAAAGTTAAAAATATTTTTAAAAATATCTTTAAATATCTTGTGCATCTGCATTAAAGTTATCCGTTGTGCTATAAAGGCCTTAAAGTTACAAGGACGAAAATATATTGGAAAATAGAGGGTTACGAATTATAAGAATTATAAAAATAAGCATTATAAGTGTAAGATTTGCAAGAATATTAACTGTAAAAATTAAATAACTACTATTAAAACTTGTATAATTAAATTTAAAAAAAAAAACAGTTTAAAATGACAGTGGGATATTTATTTTCAGAAAATAATCTTCTTAAAAAAAATTTACAAAGGTAATAATAAAATAAATCTATACCTACCTAAACAAATTGAGCGAATACTTTCATAAATGGAAATTCAAAGTTAACTTTTATAAAAGCGAATGTACGATTATCAAAGGCATACGAAAGAATTTGTTTCCGAATGCGAGAAAATTTTTACCACAAATAAAAATTGACGATATTATCATAAGAGCTCAAAATCAAATAAAATATCTTGGAATAATTTTATACGAAAGGTTTACTTTTAAAAAATATTTAGACTACACTTTAGCAAAAGCAAAAAAGATTTTTTTTGTTACGCGAACTTGATAAGGAGATCGGATCGTATCAAGCTAAATTTATATAAACAAATAATAAGACCTATCCTATCGTATGCTCATCCTGTTTGGTTTAACATGTAATCAAGCTAAATGGGGAGGCTACGCATATTTGAAAGATATATATTGAGACTTGGTAATGGAATTAATCGGCAACCATACAGGACCGGTACTTCTAGGAAAATATTCTCTAATAGACATTTGTATAATACAAGTAAAATTATCCGAATTGACGGTTACTACACAAAGTCATCAAAACGATTTATAAATAGAATGAGTTTCTCGTCAATGACCACATAAAAATGCACTTACTAAAAGAAAGTCAGATAGTGCTACCTCTCACCGAAAAGTACCTATTCCCTTTGTATCCAAAAATACAACAATAAAAATTATCACTACCAGAGACGTTACAATACCGATGATATAAACCAGCAAAATCTTGCATATTATACTAAGCAATTCGTGGATAACAAGCCAATTTAAACTTAACAACCATAAATGTATTTAATATTTTTTTTTTGTACTTTTACCTAGATAAAATTATTCCTTTTTTAGTCCTTTTGCTTTTGGAAACATAAACTTTAAATTTCCATAAACGCAATGCACTACTATATATATTTTAAGATATTGTATTGTATATATAAATAATATATAAATTTTTAAACTCCCAGATAAATACTAAGGTATGTTAGGGTAACACTATTTAGCTAAAATATAATTTAAAAAAAATGTGAATGCATGTAATTTTGGGTAAATAAATTTTTGAAATTTAGAAATTTGAAAAAGTTTCCATCTAAATTCTATGAGTCATTGAACAGTTTTTATCAGTTTTTATGTTAGATTATCTTCTTGCTTTTATTTAAAAGATATATGTATCTAGTAATAATAAGAAGAACTTCCTAATGGCGAAAAATCATAGAGAAACCCGCTAAATTTTGTTCTGATTTATAGGGTATTTATGTGGTTTTTTTTTTCTCTGCGTACGACTTAATGTCTATATATATAGTTAATTTTAAGATTCGCACGGCAAAAACATATACTTTTTTAGTTGTTGATGTGCTTCAATTAATCTCCATTCATACATAAAGTAATACAAAACCTCAAATTCAATATAACAGATGTTTGTAATATTCTAATAATAAATCAACTCCATTTTTGTTTGTATAAAGCTACTTACATATGTATGTATGTATGTAATTGCATGCATATGCAAAGCTAAGTACATATGTATTTAAAACAGTATGCGAGTTCAAGGTTTAAAAGCCGTTACGCTTATTCCCAATTCCAACAAATACTAAGTATGTATGCATGTACGAGTATAACTGGCTTGGCAAATTGCACAATTAAGACGCTAATCAATTTCAATTTGAACCCATAAAATTCTATCTCTAGATTTGTTGATACTTAAAAGCTGAATGCACACTTTTAGCATAGATAACATAACCATTAAAAATTTTAAAAGTTTTTGTTAGTTAGTCAATTGCCGCGCAAATGAATCACAATTATTTTTTAATGTGTAATTTTTTTTTACTCTCTTTTTCACTTTTGCTGCTTCCTTATTCTCTTCCTCTCCCTCTCTCTCTCTCTCTCTTTCTGATCTAACTATCATAGAAGAACCAAAGAGCTCACGTACAACTACGTGGATCGTGTTCGTTTGGCCGAACATTCGCTGCACCAAGACTACAAATGTCCGACACGCGGTTCCGGCTGGCGACACAACAATAAATCCATCTCTCATTTAGATTTGGCCACAAGCTGTCCTAGCACAGCTTTCGGTCCAAGTCATTGGCCGCATAATCGCCAGTTGCGTCATTCGCGTTCTCTCGACTACGCACATCTTACGGATCGTTGTAAGGATCCTTTGGATATTGCGGAATTTTATTGGCGTTTAGATCCGGAGGGAGATGCTTTATATGAAGATGAATATGAGGATGAGTTGCCCGATGAGGAGGAAACGTTAATAACTCGTTATAACGGAGAGCAGCGACAGGAGGCGCCATATCGGGATTATAATTACGGTAAGTACTATGTAGATGCTTGAACTGAGTAAGTAGTAAGTAATTTTTTAAACTTTAAATTTTACCTCATAAAAAAAATATAAACTATGAGGTATTCAGAGTAAGGGGCGACGACTGATTATATTTTTTTATTATTATAATTATAATGTAGCAGTTTAAGTAAATTTTTATTATCTTGATGCTAATCTAACACAAAACAATTTTCCCAACGATCTAATATACATATATTAGTATCTTTGTTTAAAAGTCTAACTCAGTTGCAAAAATTAACAGAAATATTACCATACCAAGTGAAATGAAAGTCTTTTATACAAAAATATTTTTGAGAAGAGTTGATTTAATTTCGAAAATACTTTTGAATAGAGTTGCCACCCGTTTGAAAAATTAAATTCATTGAACTTAATATCAATCAAAGGCTTTTATACAAAAATATTTTTGAGTAGAGTTCATTTAATTTCGAAAATACTTTTGAATAGAGTTGCCACCTGTTTGAAAAATTAAATTCATTAAAGTTAGTATCGGTGAAATATTACAATATGGGTGCCAAAAGCTTTATTTGTGATATATATTTGTGATATATATTTAGTGAAGGTTGCCACCTGGTTAAGAAGTTAAATACAATTAAAATAATACATAAGTTAAAAGAAATGTTACAAAACCGGTGCGAAGCGAAAGCAGCTAAGGAAAGCTTAGTTTCGAACATATTTTTAAACAGGGCTGCCAGCTATTTGAACAACTGAATGCAAAAAAAAAAAATTATAATCATATTAGAAAATATACTATTGGTAGCCCTTTTTCTAACTGCATATTTACTTACGAGGTTTCAAAAGCATAGTTTCCAACATATTTTTGAACAGGGTTGCCAGCTATTTGAAAAATTAAAGACAAAAACAATGATGATCATATTAGAATGCATATTTGTGACCCTCTTTCTAAAATTTTTCTTACGACGTTTCACTTCTGCAGCGCGTTGGTACTCCATGTATCCTTTTTTATTTTCAGTTACCTTTTTGTCATGCGATATACACACTCTTTTCTAGATAGAACTCTATTTGATAGAAAAACTACCTCTCTCTCTCTGGAAATTCGCCTGCTACTCCTTTGTTCTTTTTGAATCAATACAAAAAAGGTTCTTAATGATCCTGCAAGATACCGGTAAACGTCTTTAAAATAGTCTTCGAAGGGCAGAAATTGCTGATGGGCCCTGAGATCAACATATCTTAGGCAGACCTCGATCGAAATATTTTAAGAATTTGCTAATGAGGGGATTTTACTATTTTCTAGGAAGGGCGCATGGTTAGGTAATCAGTTTAAGGAATGCAATACAGGAACTTCGTAGGTTGTATTGCTCAATATAAATTTCTATCCACTTGGCTATCTAAGTTTACATGTTATGCTTAAAATTCAATATTTTAAGAAATTAATTCACAGACCCACTGATGCACTACCCTAAAATATGAAATTTATTCAATTATTCATATTTAATGTTTTAAATCCACCAACAATCAAACAAACTTAAAAACAAAAAATTTCTGATCTGAATATTCTCTTTCCTTTTCATATTCATGCAATTCCATCATTCCAGCGGAGGGAAACTATCACTCTGCTATAGCCAACAATAACCAGCTCCTACATCAACCGCATCATCTACATCACAATAGTAGTGGTGGTGGTGGCGGCATCGGCGGCGTTGTCAGCGGTTCAGCAAACACTTCAACAGCTTCAGCGGCGGCGGCGGCAGCAGCAGCAGCAGCAGCAACTTTACAAGCTTTCGACTTTGGCAGCGAATCGTGCAGTTTGCGGCGTTCGCGTAGTTTGGCTGTAATACGTGAGGAGACATTTAGCGACTTGCAAATCACAACAGCCAACAATAGTCGACGATCGCAGCTAATACCGCGTGCCCGCATCGTCAATCGGGGTTTTATACGTGAACGGGAGCGGTAAGTACAAGCAAATATAATATGAATAAATAAAATCATATGTAAATAATTTGTGATATTGACAAAAGAGAAAAGGTGTGTGCGGCGGAGGTGAGAGACACTAGACGGTTGGTCGAGTAAAGTGCACAATTGGGGATTTTGGTTTTTGCTGCGTGTACTTAAAAAGAAATGGGGGGTTTTTTTAGAGCTACATGACTTTTTTCAAATACTTGAGAGAAAAGTAAATTAAGCGCCCAATATGTTGGATTTACTAGTGCGCAAACTTAATGACATTTAGTGCATGGCAAATCCGACATATGGGCACCGCGACTGCATTTTATAAACACCATCCTGTCGGCTCAATTTCGTATAAATTTTATCTCGCCATTAACGAGCCGAATGTTGGTTTCCAACAGGTCATAACCCATTCACTTGACATACATCCACAAAAGATAGTCTTATGGAGTTAAATCACATGCCCATTTATTACTTCGACCATTGATATTGACTTGGGAGAACCAAAAAGTCATAAACCATTTACTTTTGTCGTGTTCATCACTGCAGATAGTTTTACGGTAAATTTCCTGTTCAACTACCTACTGATTGGCAGCCTCTACACCGAACGTGCAACTCAAGAGATTTTCATAGAAAATAAGATATGAAACTATTGACTTGGTGAGAGCGCTATCTTTTCTTATAACCTTTTCTAATGGTGGCTCTATGCGGTGGTTGCGGATCTGTCCAGTCAGGCCCGTTGAGATGCCACTCGAGCGGACCGATTTGTTTTGTTGCCTTTAGCATGAGGTAGAACCACCGGGTTTCTTGACGATGTGTTAAAAGTCGCGGGCATCCACAGAGTTGAAATCATCCAGACACGGAAATAAGTATTTGGAGAAAGCGTTATATCGTATTTTTGCCAGTGTAGGATAGTAAAGCTACTGTAAAAATAGATAGTGGTTAACCCATTCGTATACCGTGCTCTCCCTGTAGGTAGTGTCTAGTAATAATACTGGCCAATGAACTGATGATGTAGTTTGTATAAGAGTTTTGGATATTTTCTCAAGATCTGCTTAGTAGCTAAGCAGGTGGGTACCAGTGCTCATTTTCCGTTGGTCGATTCAATGATAGTTGATTTAAGTCGGTGATTGCAAGAAGACAGAGTGAGACCAGCATCACGCGCAGTGATAACTATGAAAAGGTCAAGTCAACCCCTTTCTTCCAGAGATCGAGTGCCGCGCAGTTTCCATGAACGTCGCTGTGCCCTGCTACTCAAACTACTTTAATGAAAACTTTCCCTCATAACTCGTTTAGTGTCTCTACTTTGGCTCGCTATGTTCGAGGCGGTAATGCCGCACTGTAGCGATTTGATAGCAACTGTAAAGATACTTTGATGCCTATTAACCAAAGGGCGGTCTACCTTATGACTGCCACTTCAGTCTGGAAAACGCTACAGTAGTCGGGAGACCGCATGTTGATTTTTATGGAGAGATCTTTGACCCATCTGTAAAAATAGCGGTAAACCCTGGATCAAAGTTCGAGCGGTCCATCCAAATGATTCTGCCTGTAATTTTCGTTAAAAATTTATTAAAGAAGCAAAACATTGGACTGCTGTAGTCCAGTTCCCGTTAAATTGCTGGAACGGAGTTTAGGATTTTCGTAACTGGTATCTTGCCATCTTGCATCGTTTAGATCGGTAAGAAAAATATATAGTAGTGTTTACAGGGCCTTTTTAGAAGTATCCAATTTAAAATCATCGAGGTGGATATGTGATTTTTAAAAACCTTGATGTATGATTTTACTTCAAAATTATTAATGTTATTGTATTTTATATGAAAAAAATAAATATAATAAAATAATAATAAAATAAGTGTAATTTTTTTTATATTCTTGAAAGGTGTGAAGCGTTCGAGGACGGAACTTTCTTCACTCCTTTATAATAAATTTATTAATTAATAAATTTCAATTAAATCTACAAAGTACATAATCTTTCCATATGCAACCATAAATTCCCTACACTCAAAATACAACTCTGGATTGAGTAGCATCAAAATTCAGCTTCCACTATTTACAAAATCCAACAAAATACAACTCTGGATTCAGTAGCACTAGTATTGAGCTGCCACTATTTACAGAACCCTCTATGATTGAATCATAAATGTCGTCAGCCTAAAATCTAAGTTCACTTCCTTTTTGTAGCAGGAAATGAGAGTACTGAACAAAAATATCAAAAAAAAACAAAATGCGTTTACTTTGACAGCTGGGTTGACAGGAAATTCTATAACTCTAAAAGCACCCGTTAACTTTGATGTTGTATCTATTTTCATCTTTATATTTGAACGATTATTTTTACCGCATTTTTATTTAGTTCTAACTAACTATTTAGCGCTGTCTACGCTTTGCTCTTAACTATTTAGATCAAGTACGTGGCTACTTAGCTAAAAATAAATATTATTTCTTTATATACATATGTACGTATGTATTACGAGTATATGTATGTATGGGAATAAATTTCAAAGCATATGACCGGCTCAATCAAACAACAATTTACTGACATCGCGACTTAGTGAAGTGAGCGGGGACGCCTGGAGTTGAGGCTTGCTTGCTGTACGTAAACGTTGATCGTAAAAGTCAAAATATCGCGTGCCCCTCGTTACGATGGTGAGATGATGACGCACGTCAAACTTTTTTTTACGATTTCTCAAGCGCTTGTGTGTGTGTGCTTGGGATCAAGCGGGCGGAGTGAGCACAGAAAGTTGCTTGGTGTTTTTTTTTTTTTTTGTTTTTTTCACAGTGAGAATGAATCTACAGGTAGTGAGTGGAGCGGCTGCTTTTAGTTAGGCTGCACACACAAAGCGTCGTCCCACTGTTTTGATTAAAAAACTTGTCGGTCGGTCAGCAGCTGACTACGCGTTTCCACTTGTCAGCGTTTAGTATTTTGTGATCACGCGTGCGAGTTGTACACTGTATTAAATCAACGAATAAGTCGGTGGCAAAAACAAATAGTACATTTCTATTTCTCTTATTTTCAATACAAGTAATTTCTGTTTGGCAAGGTATGGTGTATAGCTTTTTGGGATAAATAGAGGATTATGTAAATCCAAGTTTTATTAAAAAGGACTGCTATAATATTGTTTGAAAAGTTTTCGCTCGCACAGCTTACTTACTTGAAAGGAAAAAGTTTACAATCTGCAGTGCTTCTAGTGGGATTTTCTGTGAGTGTGTGCGATTTTCTCTGTGTGTGTTTGCGATTTTCTCACTGTGTGTGTGTGCAAGTGTATAGGTATGAGCGCGTCACGTGAGCTATACCAAAGTGTCGATGATTTTTCGCCGCTTAGCGCAAACCACTCTGCATTTTTTGATAAAATTTTAAGTACATAGAATGCAATGTTTTCATTTGTGTGTGTGTGTATGTGTGTGTTTGTGTTTGTGCTTGGATGTTGATGTTGGTATTGTTATTGTTGTTGTACACACAATTTGACGCTAGTTTCCTGTGAACGTGCAGAAGTCTGGCATAAAATATGCCCTCTCACTTGGTTTGGTTGGCTACAGTAGATTTAACGCCAATCTAGTGGAAAATTTTGAAGTTTGCGCCGCTTTCGGTAGCTGTAGGCAAAGTTTGCATATGCAATGTGTGCAACATTTCCATGCACACACACACACACACACACATACACAGTGCTTGTTTGCACTATATACTAACTCGCGCTATTTTAGGTGCACATAAATCCCCCTTTTATTGATTTTTCTTGTGCTGGAATTATTAGATCTGTGTGAAGGGCAAAAATTTTCAATAGACTTTTTGGTTGCATTTTTTTTTTTTATTTTGCGCTATCTGCTTGCTATGGCCATCCTCTTCATCCGCGCCGCATTATTGAGCGCGAGTATCAGCTAAATTACAATACCTTGCTTGCCCAAATATTTTGTTTTGCTCATAAATTTTTAACACTTAATATAAGCGTTCAAATAGCTTTCGAAAGATGTGCAAATTATAATGCGACATAATGAAAAAGCTAACAATTTGCTTGGCAGTTATGATAAAAGTGTATTTTGTGGCCTTACTTACATACTTTGCCTTACTTATTAGTCGAATTGCACAAATTTGTTGGCCTTGCCTTGAAAAAGTTATGAAGTTTTTGATTGCATTTGTATTTGATAAATTCAAAAGTTAATTGGGGCGGCGCTTTGTCAACGTCAAAAGTTTAGTGGATTTGGTAAGGCGAGAGCGCTCGATGGATTATAAAGCATAATGCAATGAGATGGTATCCTATTTTAGGTGGATTCCAGAAAAAGTTAGGTTTAGAGCTAGGAGAGTGTAATATAAAGTTTGTGGCTTTGCGGCTTTATTGATTTATGACACATAAGGCGATATATTATTTATACAGTTATGTGAAAAAATAGAGGCACGGCATATTTGACCAGTTTTGGCTATTCTTCTGTTGTTTGTTTGGTTTTTTTTTTGTCAAGAAAATCTAGCTCATTACAAAACAAATACCACATAAATCCACAATTTCAATTTTGTAGAAAAAATTGGAAATTTCAACAAAATTTCATAAAATTGTCAAACTTTTTACTTAGAATTTTCACAAAAACTCTAAAGTATCCAGTTGCGTGGCCTTTTGTTAAAGTGCAAGTTCGAAGAACGAAAATGACACTGGAGATGGCGTAATGCTGAAATCGGTTTGTTTTCACACCAAACTTGACGGGGGATGACGGAAATCGTTTCAATACACAACATATTTTCACTATGTCGGAAAAAGACAAAATCAAAATGAATCTAGAAATTCCCGTTTATTTTTTATCATTTTTTTACTGATCTGTGTGAAAATTTTTTCTATACAAAAAAAAATGTCGAATGCACTTTGTATGCCAGAAAATACCATGACACCGTAAGTGAAAAAAGTTATCAAAAATCAGCGGACATTTTTACTACTGCTACTTCGAACTTTTACTTTGCATACCCAGCGTTTTTATAATAAAATGTAATTAAAAAACTTAATGAAAATGATCGAAATTTTCCTATATTTTTTAAAAAGTTTTAATTTTGATTTACACGGCGTTTGTTATATATTATTATTATTGTTTGTTTTCTAATTTAGAGTTAGACTTTTATAAGAGATAACAAATTTAAAATAAACAAAAGAAGAATAGCCCAAAATTGGTAAAAATGTGGTACCCTTATTTCTTTCGCACATCTGTATATTTATGTATTACTTTTAAGTTTATTTATTTTTTTTTATTGATAAGTTGAAATCGCAAGCGTTTTAATGACGAAGTTGGACATGAGATAAAATCACCTTATACAATATGCAATAAATAATGATCTTTAAATTTTTTTCTACTACAACTTTCCCGACAGTTTTTCAAAATATGCCAAATGAAATTCAGAAAACTCCAAATGTGTTCCCGAAAAAGGCGAATGTATAGCCGAAATGTTCAAATACATTTCAGAAAAAATATTTAACTAAATAAATCTTTGCGTATATACCCATTTTGTGATGATTGAAAATAACGGTTTCTAAATCCATTTAAAAATTAAACCTCTACCCTTCCTCGTTTCCGCCTTCACTTCATTTCGGCTTTTTTGAAATACAAATACTGTTAAAAAAGATGTAGACACTTTTAAAAAGAAATGTTTTTTGTATATTTCCATCATTCGACACAAGTAAATTAATCGAGTTAAATTTTTTTCGATATCCACTTCGTTCCTGACCAGCCATGGGCAGTTCAACGCAGTACCCTGAGTATTGGCAGAAGTGTGGATTTATTTTCAAAATTGAGAAATAATTTTTTTAAATATCAGAAAAATATTTGGAGTTATTAAAAACAAAATTTCCATAGTGAAGATTTCTGACAGCAATTGCAGATTTTTGTGATAGTTGGCAGGTAACTGTTACCTCATAAATACAACTTGTAATTTTTTGGCCAAATATTTTAAATAAAAAAAAAATATCAAAAAAAAAAAAATATCAGGAGTATAATAATATGATTCTCAGTATAAACAGTAAATAGGAATAGATTTTTTTTTTTCAGATAACCTTAAATAAAACAAAAGTTCATAATAAGCTAGAAACCAGCTCAAAATACTTAGTTCTATATCTTTTAATTTTAGCATAAGAATATGAAAGCCTGAAGTAGCTAGAAATTCGGGGTAACTTTTTTTGAATTTTTTTTAAATTTTGTTTTACGCACATTTTTCCATATAACGAATGAATTTCATTTAAATTCTCGTTGGTTTTTGATATTTTTTTCTGCTGACGATCTTGCACATCTTTGGTGAAATTTGTCGAACTTTTATAAATTTTGTGCAAAGTTTGAAGTTTTATTTACAGGCTTTTAACTACATTTTGCAACATTTTTCATTCCACGCATTTCGTACGCAAATTCATTCCTTTACAACAAATTTGAGCAAATTTGGAATTTAAAATATTTGAATTTAAAATCAAAATTTGAGCTCGAAAAGTGTTTTTTTCGTTTTTGCTTTAAAAATTGTTTTATGTTTTCATATAACAAATGAAATCGAACTTTTTTTAAATAAAAATCTCCAAAAAATATATTTCCAGTGAAGGAAATTCGCTTTAAATTGGGCGAGGCTATGCCCATTTCCCAAAATTTTTGATTCCACGTGTTTCTTTCTCCAACTCATTCCTGTTTATCAAATTTGAGCAAATTTTCTTTTTTAGTTGATGGAATATCGGATTTTTCGCAAAATACCGTTATATGATATCCTTTTTAATACTACCGTACTTTGTAACAAGTTTCGTTGACACTGCTTAATAAACTCCTTTAATTCTGGATATATATAAATACATACATATCTATATCTATGTATATATCTAACAAAATTATAATTAACTGGTACTAGTGCGGTAATATCCATTTTGCAAGACTTTTATTTGAGGTTCAAGCTAAAAAAAAAGTGCTAATTAATTTTGCATTATTAACAAGACTTGCCGTTTGTGTCAAATCAAAATTTGCCGATCAGCAAAGCTGTTCAAATTTGTAAATTCAATTGCCACTTGAAGTGATGATAGAAAGTTTTTGCGATTTCAATGCGAAGAGGAAAAACAAACCGAAGTTCGCGCATCTACTACATTTATAGATTAAGTATACAAACATTTGTGTGTGTGTAGGTATATAATATTATATATATATTTTTCCTATGATGGTAACTACATAACTACATACAAATGCATTGCAACTGTTTTAATTATATGCATTAGAAACTAAAAAAAAGAAGATATCACTACTCGACAAATTTTGATCAACTTTAGTCTCCAAGAATAAAATAGTCCTTTCCTAAAGTGAAATTTTCTCCTGATTCCGAATATGACTTCCATTTTCTTGTGGCAGATCTAGTTTCCGAAAATATGAAAATTCCCATTTTTGCAGAACACTACTTCATATAGGTACGGCAAAAATTTGCATTTTTCATTTTTTCGTTTTTAACTGTTGAATTATGCATTATACTAATTCCCATAAAAATGTCTTGCCTTCACCTCCCTCAAGTATCTTCAGTAGTTTGGCCACTATGCCAAAAAACGTTCAAAAAATGTTGAAAAAAAAACGAAATTTTTTACACAATTTCAGATTTAACCACTTTAAAATCGGAAAAATTCTATTGACGAAAAAAAGTTAGCCCTCCTATGTTGTAGGTAATTTAACTACGAAAATTTTAAGCATACCAGCACAACAATCGGACGTGCCATTGAAACTATAGCCCCGTTAACTTGCAAGCGTCTATCCTACAATTTTAGTATTACTCTGATAAAATTGGCGAGACATTTCATTTGGTCACTCTACCTTAGGGTCTAATAAATTTAAAAAGACATCAAGCATTTAATTGTCACTACTGTTTGTTGTAAATTTTGTTTTGCAAATTGTAGTGCAAATTTATACATACTATATCGGTAGATGTGTTTACGAAATGGCTTGTTGCAAAAGAGATTTTAAATGTAAAAATAATCCGGATGATTTTTGCTTTATTTGCGGACATTATATTTTCGGAAACTCAGCTCGGAAAATAACTAATTCTGTCAGAGATGCCTACTTTCATTATTTCGGTTTCCGTGTAAAAAATCTCGATAAATCTTGGACACCTAATTTTATTTGCGCCTCCTGTAGATTAACTTTAATGAGATGGGTATCGGGTAAAGGTCATAACATGAAGTTTGGTGTTCCAATGATGTGGACTGAACCCTTTAACCACGACCAGTGCTATTTTTGCGTGATAGACCTTAAAGGTAAAACGAGAAAAAAGAGGAAATTAATAAGTTATCCAAATGTGGCATCAGCTAAAAAACCAAAACTACATGACCATACCTTACCCATACCTAGACCGCCTATAAGTTTTGAAGCCTCAAGCGAAAGTGACTCCGAAGCAGATAATTCAGAAAGTGGACAAGAAGGAGAGATCCCACATCGAGTCTCACAAGCCGAACTTAATGACTTGGTCAGAGATTTGAAATTATCGAAATTTGATAGCGAAGTTCTAGGATCTCGTTTGCAGCAATGGGGCAGCCTGGGCCCTTCGACAAGTACTTCCAAATTTCGAAATAGACACAAGACTTTCTCTTCTTTTTTTACTAAAAGTGAAAATATTTGCTACTGCAATGATGTTCCAAGTTTATTTGAAGCACTAAAATTAGAAAATAAAGTGGATGATTGGCGCTTGTTTATAAACAGTTCAAAGCATAGTTTAAAAGCAGCATTACTCCATAAAGGAAATTCGTTACCGTCAATACCAGTGGCACATTCTGAGAATACTAAAGAAACTTATTTAAGCATATCAAATTTACTTGAGCTCATTCAATATAAACAATTTAATTGGAAAATTTGTGCGGACTTAAAGGTAAGCAGTTTCGGTGGTACAGTTTAAAATAAATAGTATATGAAATACATCCTAGGTTGTAGCTATAGTTCTCGGACTTCAAGGAGGTTTCACTAAATATTGCTGTTTTCTCTGTCTTTGGGACAGCCGTGCTAGAGAAACCCATTATATTCAGGAAAACTGGCCACCAAGAGCTGAGTACGAACCAGGTGCCTTCAATATCGCAAACCCGCCTTTAGTAAATCCCGAACGAGTTATTTTGCCAGCACTTCACATCAAATTAGGATTAATGAAAAATTTTGTAAAGGCTTTAAATAAGGACGCGCCATCCTTCCAGTACCTAACGAAATTTTTCCCTAAAATAACTCAAGCCAAATTAAAAGAAGGTATATTTGTTGGTCCGCAAATTAGAAAGTTGCTGAAAGACGAAAATTTTGCGAATCATTTATCATCAGTAGAAGCAGCGGCTTGGGACAGCTTTAAGCAAGTCGTTAGTGGGTTTCTTGGCAACAACAAAGATCCCAACTATAGAGAGATGGTCAAAGCCTTGTTGAAAAACTACAGTGCTATGAAATGCAACATGTCCCTCAAAATGCATTTTTTGCATTCACATTTGGATAATTTTCCCGCAAACCTAGGTGCTGAAAGTGATGAACAGGGTGAAAGGTTTCACCAAGACCTCATGATTTTTGAAAAACGTTACCAAGGTTTTTGGAATGAAGAAATGATGGGAGATTATTGCTGGACAATAATACGGGAGACAAACCCAGAAAATTATAAACGGGTAGTTAGAAGTACCCACGTCCCTCACTATTGACCACCACGGTAAAATCGCTCAATTTGACTTTTTTAGATGTAGATATGTATGTATTTAATGTTGTTGTCGTTGTTGTTTTTTACTGAATTGCTGATTTATACTCATATTACTCAATTGAATGCAGTTTAACGTGCAAACATATGTCTATAATAAAACGTTATAAAAAAATAAAAACCTAGTTTGAATAAAAATTTTCTCTATAAAAAAATTGTAGGATAGACGCTTGCAAGTTAACGGGGCTATAGTTTCAATGGCACGTCCGATTGTTGTGCTGGTATGCTTAAAATTTTTGTAGTTAAATTACCTACAACATAGGAGGGCTAACTTTTTTTTGTCTATAGAATTTTTCCGATTTTAAAGTGGTTAAATCTGAAATTGTGTAAAAAATTTCGTTTTTTTTTCAACATTTTTTGAACGTTTTTTGGCATAGTGGCCAAACTACTGAAGATACTTGAGGGAGGTGAAGGCAAGACATTTTTATGGGAATTAGTATAATGCATAATTCAACAGTTAAAAACGAAAAAATGAAAAATGCAAATTTTTGCCGTACCTATATGAAGTAGTGTTCTGCAAAAATGGGAATTTTCATATTTTCGCCGATATCTCGGAAACTAGATCTGCCACAAGAAAATGAAAGTCATATTCGGAATCAGGAGAAAATTTCACTTTAGGAAAGGCCTATTTTATTCTTGGAGATTTTTTTTGTCGAGTAGTGTATTTAGTGATTTTTTAAGCGAAACTTTTAATAGGCTTAAATAATGTAAACTCAAAAATTCAACATTGAGAATGGGAATAGGCTTATATTCTGCACTAGTGCTATAGCAAATATCACAATCCCTCACTTAAAGTAAAACATACACTGGTATGAGGGAATTATCAACCAAATCTTGCTCAATGAAAACTTAATATGCGTTTGAGAATTTCTCTTCGGCTATAACAATTCAAACGCAGTATATTTCACTTTTGCATTTCTCCATATGCTGCAAGGCCTCCTACACAAGTTGCTAGTGGGGTGCATATTTTAGGGAGTGAATTTTTTATTTAAATTTTTTCAATGAAGCTTCTGCTCACCGATGGAATATGTCCGGAACAAAGGATACGGAGGAACTTTCGTTCAAGAACTTTTTGTTAGTCCTCATTTGAAGCTAGATTCCGCTGTATTCAATAAAGTGGCGTTTTATTGTGCATATATTTGATATCGGTAGATGCGCTCGATGTAAATTTTTTAATCGATTTCTTTTCAATGGAGGTGTGCGTGATGATTTGACCAATCGAGATGGGCAACTATTTACTTTGACTCAGTGTGCAAGTGTTGGCCATAGAATGGCTCCGAAATATAAGTATTTCGAGACTTTAAGATCTGTGACACTGCAACTATATATACAGCGCGTTCCATAACTATACGGCAGGGATTTTTTGTCAAGTTAAGTTACTTCAATTATTTCTAATATACTTCGAATAAATAATTTATTCTATAATAAACCGCCAGCTTCAAACTTTGCGTGATTTTTTTTTATGTGGAAGAAAATACGCAACACTATCGGGTAAAAAAAAAAAAAAAAAAATTATTAAAAAAAATCTTACATTTCTAAACAATTGAAATTTGCACTTGATTAAACCCGAAATTGATGGAAACTTTTTGAATTTTATTAAAATGCGCGAACTAGGATTTATACGGTATATGAGTTTTGTTGAGCTACATTTTTTTTAAACTAATTAAAGGTTAATAACAGCCAAATTTGGGTAATTTTATCCAATTTGAGACAAGAAGTAATTGTTTCCATTCCAAGTAATCAAGTACTTGTTGAACTAAATGACTGTGCATATTTTTTTGCAAAAATTAACTAAAAAATTAATGAAGTTGTTAACATCATACTTTTTTCTAGATAAATTTAAATTTTTTTAGTAACTAAAATAATAAATAATAAAATAAAATAGCAAAAAAATGAAAATAGTGTAAGAAACGGAATTTGTTAAATAACTCATTTTGTAGAAAAAAACATTTTTTTTTGACTTGACTTAAAATTAAAATTTTTCTCCTAAAATTCGCATTTTAGAGAAGTGTTAAAAAAATCGCCGTCTTGTGTCTGTTTTATAGTCAGAAATATGTTTATTGGAGATATCTGCGCTTATTTAATGGACTTTATATTGCGATTTTTTGCAGTTTTTGAGTAATATCGTTTTTTTTTTTTGTATAACAAAATTACTCTTTTGATAAGACAAATGAAAAGAGCAGCGATTGCGAAAATTGTGCAAAACATATAACAACAGATTAAATGACATCAATAGTGAATTGTAAAATTAAATTTAAAAAGGGAAAATAAAATATGTATTAAAATAAATTGGCAACTAATTTATAATTTCTATAATTTTCCGTCTTATGGTTTGGAATTCATAATTACGCCAATATTGTATATAGTTTTTGCCCATAAGCTCATTTATTATGATTTGTATCTATTTTTTACTCAAGAAAAAAATTTTTTTTTTTTTAAATTCCCTCATTTCTTTAGAATTCATAACTACATTAGTGTTATATATAAAAAAAATTGTTCGTTTTAAAGTTTAATTAGTTTGATTCTAATTAATTTTTGACTAAAAATTGTAAAAAAATTCCCCATAGTGCTTTGGTGTAATAATCGTAGAGAAAGTTAAGTTTTGGTTCTCTTGAAAGATGCAAATATATTTTAGGTAAATTGAAAAAGTCGGAAATTCTTGACCATATCTAAAATGGGGTTAACATTTTTATACCTGACAACACAGACATTAATTCCAAATTTATTGCGTAAGGATGGACCTATACTACAATGTTGGCTTGTAGAATATTTTTTGTTCAGACATTTTGATATTTTGTCTCAACGATTATAGCGTGGTTCTATTTTTCGATTGTTCGGCCGATTATAATCTGCGCTTCCGTGGTTTGGAGGCAAAAAGCACTACCAGAAATCGCCATACGCCAGCCTGTCTCACGCTTTTTGGATCACTGGGAACTTTTCGAACTGTGGTTGCGTTCGAGTCTCTTTTAAGGTGGACTGCTTTCCACATTTTTGTTTTCAGACAGCAAAGACCTCAAGAGAGCTGTAACTGTGTATATCTGAAAGGGGGTTTTCTCTTTAACAAGTCGCGACCTAAGGGTTGGGATTATGTAGGAGGGATAATGGTTGGAAATCTGTAGAATTTTTGACTTCACGGCTAGGAAACACTTTGCTTCGGAAAGAGGTTTCAAGTCTAAGTTCCTTACCAAGATTTGGACTCAAAATCGATATACATTGGTACATTGACGGCTCAAAGATTGATGAGGGAACAGGTGTAGGAATATAGCTATACTAAGCTTCCAAAGGCGCGCCGCCTTTCCAACCGAGGTCTAAACATCAAAAAGTTATGAAAGGCGATTTAATTCATATATATCCTATAAGACAGCCAAGCGGAAGTTTACGTCGAAGCTGGTTAAGGAGTTTAATTACACTCTCCAATTGCTGGCAACCGTTAGGCTACTTGGTTACATTGGGTTCGAACCTAACAAGATCGCTGAGGGGCGGCAAAATATCGGAAACCGGCTATATGGAACCAGATAATTTTGCGGCCTTAGCTGGTCATCTTCAAAACGATTAATTACTGAGTCTTAGAGTGGAGTAAGTAATAGGATCTCAGACAGGCCAGGCTGTTCGGTAAAACTTTCAGTCGAAATGATATCGTATCACTTGGCAAGTCTAATATCAGGCTCCCTGCTATTTACCTAACCGGTTGCAATCTCCGGCATTTTTACATGCATCGCTGGGGCTGTCTACTGAAAAAGAATGCTGGCTATGTTTTGGGGGTTGTGAGGCAACGGCGCATATCTTTTCTAGATATTCGACCCTATCTAGCCGGAGATTGAGGTACATACTTCAACTCGCGCATAATGGAATTTGCCAGCCAAGTACCTGCTAGTGTTCATTACGATAAAAAAGACATTTCAGTTTTCGGTATACCTTCGTTGTTGTTGTACTCTAGCATAAATCTATCTATCTATCTACTTATACAATACATCATATACTAAGTACATATGCGCATGAAAATTATCGTGTAGATTACATTTTAAAATTTCCAAATTCTATCCAACACTTAAATTTATATCGACATTGCCGCAGTAATTAAAAGTTTTAAGCGCAAATGCTGGAATAAGTATAGTAAGTACTCACATAGTACGAGTCGTATAATTCAAACTTGCCTCAGGTCCAAAAAAGCATTACTGAATTTTCTCATTTACATTTTGAGTGTGGTTGAGTCTGCATACATATGTACGCATTTTAATTGTAATGTAAAAGAAATACCGCATTAATGCGTACCATATTTTATACAACAAAAACAAAAAACGAAATGCCACCGGATACACGATTTTACCGAGCAATTCTTTTTATTTGCATTTTTTTCGGTTGACACTAGGCGCCCGAATTATTTTACTTGAGGCATTTTCTAGGTCATTTCATTGGCATCGAGTGCAACGAGTGATGGTGAGCATGTGGTTGCAAAAATCTGGCGGTTGGAGCAGAGAAATTGGACTTTTAGTTGCATATATTATATACATACATATTTCGTACGTAGTATTGTACATGGATGTATGCATCTACACATACACAGGTATTTGAGTTTCTGCAATTTTATTTGACAGATAAATGGGGACACTTTCTGGCATTTCAAGATATCTATGCGAGAATATTCTGTGTGCACGTGCATATATAAAAAAATTATGTAATTCGAAGAAAGTTGTTTCAATTTAAATTAAATTTTGCTATATAAATAAATTGTAAATATTCTGTTTGGTAATGAAAATCGGCTGAAGTTTTGCTATTCTGAAAAGTCGTGTATAAAAATATATTTGATATTCCATACTATTTGAATGTTGAATGAAAATCTAATCGGTATTCGAAATTATTTGAATAATTAATGAAAGTTTATATATAGTTTGTATAATAAATTAACACTTATTCGTTTTCCACAATTATTTGAATGATGAATAAGAAATCGAAGCGTTATTCAAAATTATTTGAATGGTGAATGAAAATCTAATCGTTATTCAAAATTACTTGGATAATGAATGAAAATCTAATCGTTATTTAAAATTATTGGAACGATGAATTAAAATCTAATCCGTGTTCAAAATAATTTGTTTGATTAATGAAAATCTAATCTTTGTTCCAAATTATTAGAAAAATGGATGAAAATCGAAGCGCTATTCAAAATTATTTGAATGCTAAATGCATATTTATAGCTACTCAAAACTACTTGAACGATGAATGAAAATCTAATCGTTGTTCAAAAACATTGGAACGATGAATGAAAATTTATTCGCCACTCAAAATTTTTTGGATAATGAAAGAAAGTTAATCGCCACTCAAAATTTTTTGTATGATACACGAAAATCTAATCGTTATTCAAAATTATTGGAATGATAATTGAAAATCTAACCAATATTCAAAATTGATGATGGATGATGAATGAAAATCCATTCGTTATTTAAAATTATTTGAATGATGAATAAAAATCTAATGGGTGATGAATGGAAATGCATTCGCCATTCAAAATTAGAAAATTTGTAAATACATTTTTATTTTTTATATTTATAATAATTAAGTAAAAAATGCTCTGCCTTCATTTACAAATGTCGAAAAAGTCTTATTTGATTTCTTACCAAAGAAAAACATATTATAACAAAAGATTTATACAATTTTTAAACAAATACAATTGGCAAATGTTTCGAAAATGTTCGGCTTTTTTATGGCAGAAGCCGAACCGAACTTTGGTGCCGAAGCCGAAGTATGATCGTTCTCTACTCATAGCTAAAGTTTCGGGTATCATTTCAGTAAAGGTTTTTTTTTTTGAAGAAGCACGAAAGCCAGAATAATAAAATCAAATTAAATGCTTTTGAATTTCCACTTCAATAAATTCAATCTAAAACAATTAAAAAGATACACAAGGCTATAAATTTTTAACATATGTAATGTGATATTGTTGTTTCAGAAAAAAACTACTTACAGGCTTTTGATCTTTGAGCGCAATTAATTAGCCTATAAATAAATACATAGATTATAACTTAAATGGGGTCAACGTAATCAACATTCTATTTGGTTTGCAGTTTGTACTTTAATAACTAAAATTTTATTGAATTTTCATCTTACAAAAATTTATATGTACAAACTTATATATTTTAATAAAACAATCGTAAAACTGCAAAATCTATATTCCCAAGTTCTTGAAAACGACTGAGACGTGACGTAGTTTCACCTTCGTTGCGTGCATTCAAACTGAACAAAGCTAATTTACACCGCCCCCCTTCTTCCACTTCGTTTTGCTGTCTTAAATCCGCGTTTAGTCAAGCGTTGAGAGCGAGCAATGTTTTAAATGAAGATTTAGATTGCACGCAAATCTAAATCCGAAAAGCGTCGCATTGTAGGCATTATCCGAGTAGCAGCGTTTAATTGTCTGTTACTTTTTCAATTGTGTTTTCATCTTTTGTCTATCGCCACCCTCACCACATTTTTCACTCACAAATTTTAACTCACACACTCTTACTAACATCACATTAAATTTGTACAATGCTATCAAAGAGATTTGAAACAATAACAATCACTAGCGCAATTACTATCATCACTGATTGTGACGTTTTCCCCTACAGATTAATTTGCGGCGGTGGCGGCGGCGTCGGAGGCAACGACAGCAGCATCGGCATCAGCAAACATCATCATCATCACCATCATCACGCCAGTATCGGTGGCTCTAATACATGCGATGAATCTGGCCTAAGTGCAGTCGAACAGAAGGTGCAACACAACAATAGCATCAACGTTGGCAGCAGCGACCTAGCAGAGTTGCATCAACAGCCACAACACATCCATTCGCATTCACATCAACTTCGGCACCATCATCATCATCATCACATCAGTGGCAGCGGCAACGAGAATCTTCAAGCGCAGCATCACCCCCACTCGCACGCACATCCACAAAGTCTCACAGTTGCACAGCAGCCTCATCATCAACATCATTCGATACAACAACATAATCAGCCACATCAGTCACGTGAAGCGGACGATTACTATGATAATCTGAAGCGGTTGGATGCACTGACATTGGGACTCGTTGAACAATTGCACCCTTGGCATAATGAGAAAAGCGATTTGGAGAGTTTGAACTCTGATTATTTCAAAAACTCATTACATCAAAGTCACGAGCTGCAACAGCAGTTAGACTTTGAAGCGCTCGAAGAGGCGGTCAGTTTTTTGGCGAGCGAAAAGCCACGCATCTATCAATCACATCGACAGCAGCGCGCACTGAGTAGCTCACAGCAGAAGCTACATAACGCAACAGATTCGTATCAGGAGAATAGTCAGAGTAGCGCGTTTCCCGAGACTACAACTAGCAATTCGGATGATCAGACGGATAGTCCATCGTTGTCCGAACAGGAATACGATTTGAAGAAAATCGAGAAGATCTACAAGAAAACCACAGAATTAGATGCAGACGAAGAAGGTTATGAGTTAATAAGTCTCACCACAACAACACGTACGCGCATTGAGACCACAGAGGACGAAGAGGACGAGCTAGGCAATCGAGTGCATTGCCCAGCAAATAACGCTGATGATTTTACGAATAGTTGCCCAGCAACAGCTAACGATTTTAACGACGAAAACGAGCACGGTGATGGCGTGTTAAAGCGGTCGCGTGCTTTAAGCGAAAACCTTGAGAAACTTATAGCCTACGACTCGGTATATTTGTCATCGGAGGAGGGTTCGGAAAGCACGTTGATTGACGATAATCATTGCGAAGCATACGAGCGTACAACTCATGTGACTGCACAGGTCGCTGAGGACAGTGGCGAGACAACATCAACTTTGCTGCACTTTTCCATAGAAGATATAATTTATGAACCACACCACAGAGAACAGTCTAGTGGTGAGCGGCAAGCATTGGCAAAGGGTGCTGATACTGAAATAGCTTCTACGAAGATATTAGCGGTAGAAACGGAAGCTGCGGAAATTGCAGCGCAAACAACCAAGGAAAAGCAATTAGTTAGTGTAGTGGAAACAGTAAACACGAAAATTGAAAAGATTCCATTTACAACGACTATATTAGATGAGGATGAGAAGAAACGAAGTAGAACGCTAGAATCGACGACATTGTATACACAAATATTGAAAGTGGGTCACAACGTGCCAGCAACGTGCACGACAACAACATTCACATCATCCACGTCAACGACGACGACGACAACAACAACAACAACAGCAACAACAACAACTGCACTAACTTCTGCTCCAACCGCGCGCGCGTTGGTGACAGCCACCTCAGCTATACCAGCTAGTTGCGGGGTCACAGGTGCGATTAAGCCTGCAGCACTTAGCGCTAGCTTAGCCAGTCAACCCACTGTGGGAATTACATCTAGTGTTGCGAGTAAACCGAAAATCTTGTCAGTTGTAGAAAAACGCAAGTGGAAGCGCTGCAACGACTCAACGACACCACACACAGCCGCCAGCAATTTGTGCGTTGGCAGTGAGGTGTCCAGCATCCAGCCACGTGTCTGTGGTTTAGAGCCAATTGCCACTTCTGGTTCACCGCCAATTGATTATCCACTGACAACACTGAAACGTCAATCAACGGCCGACTCACTTACCTATTTACCATACCAAACGAATCTGAGTGATAACCAGTATCATAGTCTACCGGATGTAAACATCGGACAGAGTCTCAAAGTGTCCGAGTGCATTGATGCGAAATTGAGATCTTCCTACAACGTACACAATACCGAATTGGATGAGTGTTGTTCACGTGAAGCGAGCGGTAATACAAAAAACTCCAACAATACCAACGCCGCCAACATTAGCAGTGTCAACAAGACAACACTCCTACTAGAAAATACTACTAACAAGTGCAAATTGAAGCAACAGCGCGAGGAAGTCGTAACTAGTGAAGAAATTTACGACTCAATCAAGAGATTCGGGCGTGCACATCAAAAGGCAAGAAAAAAAGAGTATCAGGAGCTACACGAAGTGTATGTCGAGAAGGAGAAGGAGAAGGAGAAGAAACGCGAGGTCAAAGAAGTGAAGGAGAAACGTGCTAAAACACATGACATAGTTAAGGAAGCTGTTGAGTTAACTGAGCAGACGACAACATATCCCGATAGTCTAGGAGAAGAAATTGTAGAGCAGTTGGCAGAGGTCGAGTGCGAAGCAGTAGAGCGGCAGACAGATATAGAGCAAAGCACATTGGCTGACGAAAAATGCAGCATTGAGTCGAATGCGGTAGTCGAAATTGACAGCAACGTAACAGCCAACAGCTCGCTAGACACAAGCACAAGTGAGTATCAGGAGCAACCGAAGGACGCACCCGATGTAGAAGTAGAAAACTTTAGTAAATTAATTGAGCGACGTGCAAAAGATATTAAAGCGCAAGCTGGCAAAAGAACTTACAGCCCCAGGGAAATAAAACAGTTGAAGAATTTTGCTAAAATTCCAAACGCAGACATAATCTCGAAAGAATTATTTTCACAACCGACAAGTGATTGCCGCGTAAGCACGAACGCTAGTCAATTCCGCATTATTGTGACAGATGCCCAAAACAACATCATCGAGGAGGACGCAATCGAAAAAGACGACAGCTTAAATAGCACAGATAAGGATACACCAAAATTCCACCAGCTTAACCTGCGAGCAGATGTGACAGTAAAAAGACAGCAGACAAGAGGAGAAAAATCTAGCAAAGATAAATCCACAATTGTCAGCACGCATACGCGCGTGGCATCGCTAAGGCGCGTACCCTCCAAGCCGAAACGTCAACAACATCCAACGCATCAGCATTACTGTTGTCAACAGCAATACGCAAATTATAGCGACAAAGGTAAAAACATCAGCGGCAACAACAACCAAAACGGACAAAGCAACAGCAATAAACCAAACGCAATTGGTAACGGTCTTGCCAACGGCAATAGGAACGACTGCAGTAACAGCAACAATTACTGTGAATTATCAATAAAATCTAAAGAACATCGCGTGCTAAGCACACAAATCTACAAAGCACGTCCCATCAAGGTTCTAACGGCGAACGACTCCTTCCGCCGTCGCAGCACTAAGGGCGCCGTTACAGCCGCAGGCAGCAAAATGTCACGACCACAAATTTTACACGTAGTAGATAATAAGCGGCGAGCTGACATACTTGGCAGTGGGAAGAACATAAACAGCAGCAGCAGCAGCACGAGAGGGGGTAGCACTAATTTCCATAAGCCCACCAAGCGCATGGAAGGCAGTCAAATCGAAAGTGAATATCTTAAAAAGGTCGACGCAGTGCGCAATTACTGGTCGAAATTGGCAAAAGATGAGAACGAACAGCAGCAGCAAGGATGTGCGGCTGAAGGCAAACAAATGGAAGTAGAGCAAGATCAAAAAGAAGCAAATGCAGACTGGCAGACGCTGCAGGAGAATGTTAATGAGCTACCAAAAGTTGAACGGTCGGAGGGTGTGCAGCAGACGAAACAATCACAGCAGCCGCAGAAACCACAACCTGAGCCGAGACATTTCATTTTGGGCACACAACCGCAAGACCAGACACAGACCGAGTTCCAAACACAGAGCACTTTTGTAAATCAGTCTACTAAGGCACTTAAGCCCGTCACAAGTGCCAATCAAGATGAGTTCTGTAGCTTTATGCCCTCCATTGAAATTGTCGAACTGGCTGGTGACAAGAAGGCGACTATAGTCAGCGCTGTACCGCCCAATTCTGAAGGCGCTATGGCGCTAGCGAATGATGCCAATGGCGAGCCACAATTCGATCACATACGTTACAAGGTGCTGAAATCACAACAATTGTTGCGCAATAGCATGGCGCCGCGCAGCAAGAAGGAAGCCCAGTTCGATGGGCTCATACAGTATTTGCAGGAGTACAGTTTCCAAGAGCTGTTAGCAAACAATAATGTAGTGATTGTGGAGCCCGTGCGCACCAAAATTGAACGCCCACTCACCACCACCATATCAAATACGGTGGCAACGGCCGCTGCAATGCAAAAACTGGCACAAACCACAAACGAAAGCAATGCCAATGCGAAGACCACAAAGCAGTCGTTGGACAATGCAAATATGAGTAAAGTAGAACAGCAGGGAAAGTTGGTTATGAATGAGAGTAGTAGGGGAACAAAAAAGCAGCAGAAAGCAACTATGGGTAAAGGTAATGCCGGAAAGAACGACAATGCTGTTGGTAGCAGTAGCGGCAATGTGGTCGGTGCTGGTGGTGGTGGTGGTGGTGGTGGTGGCATTAAGCGTCACTTCTTCTATCAGCCCGTGCGTGTGAATCGTGAACTGTACGAGGAGGAGTTGCCTAATCCGGACATTGTGCGAAATGTACGCAGATTCTTTGAGGAAAACGTATTGCCCACACCACGTGGCGGTATGCAGTTGCGTGACTTGCCACCCGATGAGGAAACATTTGTGGAACGTAGTGCCGCTACCCAGCTACCAAGTCCGCGCGCAAGGCGTGCACGCAAGTACCGCTATTTAACTATTGACACATCTTATGGTCACATGCCGCACCAACATCAGCAACACCACCAACAGCAGTTGCCGCAAAAGCAAACGCCCGTACAATGTGTCGGAAAGGGCGGCAGTCCGACAGCGCGTAAATGGGATACGGCCAGCTTGTCGAGCGGCATCTCTAGCGGTGATTTGTCATCACCTTGTGAATGCAATGAAACGGACGTAAACGCAAATGTCGGCGGCGAGCAGCAAGTGGCAAACAATGAGGAGACGACACTAAAGGGCGTGCACGTGCAAGACGTTGTGCAAAAGCATAATAATAGAAATATGCGGAGTACCACGTCGGCGCATATCGAGGTCGCAACGGTTGATGATGGTAAGGGAAACGATTACAATGGCCATTTGCCACGTCCACGGCCACGACCACGCAGTGCCATTCGTAGCGGTGAGGAATCCACTTACCGTGTGACCGATATTTATGAACAGCATGCAAGTCAACAGCAGAGACGAGACTTTGCAAGAGAAGTTAAAAACAGTCGGCTGGGTGATGGCGAGGTAAGCGACGATGAGGACGCTGATGACGAGGACCTTGATGATGATGCCTACGACTCGCACTATGTGAGCAAAGTAAGTATCGGACACGAGATGAAGAAAAGTAGAAATTTAATGCTGAGTAGAGGGAAATTCGATGCTATCATAAAAATAAGTAGCGCCGAAATGAGGCACTGTCTTAGATTTATGACGCGCTTATTTAGCTCAATTAGGCTTATTTTTATGCGGTGCATTTGCAGTATTACGTGACGCATATCATATTTCAACTTAGATGGAAGAAAATAGAACTTTTCTGCTTCATTAGCAAAAATACGAAGAAGCGCTGATAAAATATGTTCTAGGGATTTGTAAGCGGAGTTAAATAACTCACAAAATTTATTGCACACACTCTATTTTATTAGGGCATTTATAGGTTTTTATAGGTATCTGATTGCTCAGAAAAATATAGATCCGTCATTTCACAGTGAGTAGATATACATGGCCTAATGGTATTTAGCAATTTTGTTAATACTTAATGGGTAACTTTGGCTGCGAAGAGGTAAAATTCAATAGAGGTGTTCACAGAGTTAGTAAAGTTAAGGCTTTAATACCTCGGCGCTATTTGAAATGCCCATAGGAAAACAATTCGTCGAATGCGAATACGAATACACGGAGAGAGAAAATGGTTTCAGATATTTGTGTTGAAATTTGCTATCGATCTATATAAATAAAAATGTATTAATGTTACAATTTGGCTCACAGATTGATCAACGGATTACAATCAAATAATGGACAGTATATTGCTTAGGCGCGTAGTACGGACATAGGTTATATTTGAATTCATTAAGTAGCGCATGAGTCGAGATATTTAGAAAATATTTTGGTTCAAGACACTTGCCATAAAGTTCGAAATTTCATGTCGGCTATCCATCTTGGAAGTAGGAAAGTTTCAAAGCCAAAAATAAAATGAAAATAAACGACCACCTCTCTCACGACAATTGCTATGTTGTGCAAAGACTACAGCAAATATATCAAAATAGATAAATTACCAAACCCACATAGCGAATTCTCCTTTTGCATTACACAGTGCAACAGGATTTTTTGGGGGCGGAATGATTCCACCATACATAGTAAAACCTACAAATCTTTTTTGGATTCTCAGGCAAATGTTTTTGTAGTCATATTTTGTTTGAACTTTCTCGCTTGAATTTCATCTCAGCAATATTTTAACCCAACACCTCTCTTATGAAAGGGTGGTCGTTTTGAACCAACTATTTTAAAAACTTGAAGAAAATCAAGTCAAAGGTTGCTAGAGAATAACTCGCCAGTAAATTTAATGAGACCCCATGCCTTTTATAATACAAGTTGTTAAAAGAAGTTATTTTTCGACTTTTATTTTATTTGAAATAAAATAATTGGTCAACCCGAACTTTTATTTTTTTTAGTCCAGTAATAACAGGTTAACTTAGCCGAATATTTTTTAATCCCGAAATAAAAGTCTTTTTCTAATAATAAACAAACCACTCATCCAAATTAAACAAATTTGGTAACAAATGAAAATTAAATATCTAAACGAGGAGCGTCACCTATTGAAAAATTGTTCTATTCAAAATGTAATTTGATGCTATGCAACAAAGTTTGGGTCGGACTTTTTCCCAAATAGATACAAAAATAAAAAGAATCCATTATTCTTGTCCTCGAGGTCCAGGGATCAAAGTAACATTGATAACTTTCTTCTACAACAATATTTTGCCCCGGACTTTTATTACATCGAACAAAAAACTATTATTTTCGCTTCCTGTTTAAAATCTTTATACCAACAACACATTTTCTATGCTTTCTTTTTGTTTTTGACATCAGCTATTTATTTAATTTTGCGCTCCGAATGGCACCGCCCAATGTCTATGTAGAATTCCTCGAAAATGGAGACAGTTATCTTAAATGGAAGTTTTCGAAATAACTGCAATTTATCATTCAGTTTAAAAAGTGGGTTTCACTTCAATGCATCTTTGCTGTAAACCAGTGTAGTTTTTTTTCCAAAATATTTGCGAACGAAAGTAGAAACTTTAGATACCGTGCCTGGAAAGATACGGCTTTTGAAGAGGTTGTGTCGGATATTTAAGGTTTTCGAGGTAAAATAGATAAAAAGAGAACACCTGATTTGTCTTAAACATTTAACTATTTGAGCAAAAATCTACATTTTCAAATCAACTTTGGAAATGTGGGAGATCGGGACGCGAATTTCGATACAACACAATATCATATCGATATTTTTCCGAGTCGATACTCATATTTTCACTCGATAATTTCAAAGCGATATTAAAATGGAGTTCTTAAACTCCAATAGCTACCGTACCGAATTGGCGAATAAAATTTGTGTGCCGTAAAATATTTAATTTCATCTGACAGAAGGAAATTATCATAAGGCCCGTCAGTTAGTCTGTTTCCAATTTTAGGTGCCGTATATCCTGTGAAGTGCCATATTGGAGCCAAAGAAAGTATCAAAATGAGGAAAATAAAAAAAAATAAAACGATGTACCGAAAAATATACAAATTTTCGGTTTCGCCGCTAAACGATAATTGTGCATACACTTTCTAAAAGTCAAACCGATAACGTTTCGTATGACATTTTGACTGTATCATATCTTGAACCCTATTTTGGGTATCGTGCCTTTTTAATTCGATATTCACATGACGATACTTTGACCTTGTCGATATTTTCGCTACGATATCCATTATCGAATAGCTTATTATTGTCATTGAGCTTTTGACACTGTAAAGACCATAAAGCGGAATGTGTCGTCTGTGATATTCGTCGTCACAGTGGCCTTAATTTTACTAGAATCTTGGTCCTAAATAATCCATTTGTTGTTGTAACGTCATAAAACATTCCCCATAAAATTTTGAAAAATGCTGCTGAAGTGGCAGTCCTTGGCCGAATATAAATCCCGGTCGTTCCGGTAGCGTAGAACCGTTTGTCGTGGCAGCGTCGCGTATATCGGTAGAGATATTCTTCGAAGCGCCTTTGCTATTTTCTTTGGACTATATATTTACTTAGCTTATGCCTAGTCTGGCTCAAAGCACTAAACTAAACTATTTTTTACTGTTTTTAATACGAGATTGGTTTTCATAATGCCCACCAGCAAGGCAAGGTTAGGCTCTTAAGAATGGGCGAGAATTCCATAGGAGTCCTTTAAAGCCATTCAGGCGATGGTATTTTTCTGTAAATTCCGCAGTGCTTATATTTATAAGTAAATAATCACTTGCCAAATATTATTTTAAAGCTATGTATTCATTACCTATTCAAGTTCACTGATTTCACCCACACAACTACAAGTCCATAGTAAATAATATTTAACTTTATTGCACAGGATGTCCTCGAAAAGATAAGAGAGTGCGGTTCTACAGTCACCTACTATGGCGGGCGGGTATTACAAAGCTCCTCACCAGATCCACTACACTATGGCAGTGGACACAATGGCGCCATCAGTAACTACAGCAACAATAACCACACACAAAGCTGTGCAACAAATAATAATACCATGACATTGACGAGGCGACGAGTGCGACAAATTGAGAGCTCGAATGCTTGCGAGCCACCAAAAGATTCTGTGCTACAAGAACAGTCAGAAAAACAAAAATTTCAAAAGCAATACGATGAGTGCGTAGACAAAAGTAAAGGGAACACTGCGGAGGATGGAGGTGATGATGATGGAGAAAGTTCATTGGTGCGCTTTGGTAAGTTGAAACAAATAATTGTATGAGTCTGTTTAGTTGATAAGATATTGTTTTCATATTTATTTTTTCTTTTTCTGTTTTCAGGCATCAAATTCAAACTTGTCAAGTCAAACAGTTGCAGCAGTCGTTTGGAGTTAGCTGGCACTGGTGTCGAAATTGTCGAAACTGGCGCTGATGAGACGGAAGTAGTCAAAAAGATGGTACATCATTTCGAGTGTACAAAAAAACAAAGACAATCGGATGGCAAGGAAGAGCCACTAACGATTAACAATCAAATACCGGCAAGAAGAGCGCTGGGTGGCGGACAACAATCTGTGAGTGATAGTGGGGGAGAAGTAAAACAAGTGACAGTAAATAATCACATAAATGTGCCGATGACCACATTCGCCTCGGATGACGTCAATCAAGTGAATGTGATAAGGAATGTAGGAAATGACTACAACAACCATGCAGATGATAAATCAGAAACGGATTATGAAAAAACTTATCGTAGCTCAGCTATGGATATACGTTTGGCCAATCCCGAACAACGGAAGCCGCACCAAGAGTTTACTGGTGATAGCGTTGACGGCGATGTTAATGGCACATTGAAAGTTTGGCGCAATAAAAATGTCGATTTGGCTTATACAATGGCCAAAAAGCAGACAGATGGCAAAACCAAAACCACTGTAATCCTTAAACAAAATCAGGGTAATCAGAGTGAGGCTGTGCAGCCATCAACGCCAACTTCAGCTACTATGGCGAGCATGAAGAGAATATTGGACTCCAATTTGTCCGTGAAGAGTCGGAATGTTGATAATGTGGGCAGTGACTGTAAAGTAGGTAGTGATGTACCGATGCAAAGTAATTTAAGAAATTTCGATGAGCAACAACTACAGTCATCCGTTGAAAATTGGCAAGCGGCAACAACAGTAACAGCAACAACAACAACAACGCCAATACTTGCACCACGTTCCACACAACTGCCCGCACAAATAGTTGTGCCAGTGGAAATACATCGTGCGGATCAACAGACACCAGAGCCACACGGCCGCACCAGCGTAGCTAGTAGCCGTGGTAGCAGCGTTACGACAGTCATTACAACCAGCTCGACAACGCTGCTGGACAAAAGTGTTGTACGCCATTATGTGGCAAACGATAAAAGTCTATTTGAGAAACGCAAATATGACGATATCGAATTTGAGGAATTCGAAATTTATGATCCGACAAAAGATTTCGAGAAATTAATTGAAAACGAAAAACGTCGTGGGGAGGCGAAAAGAGAGGAGCTACAGCAGCAACAGCAGCAGCAGCAGCAGCAGGTACAGAAACAACCTGCCATTGGCAAATCGGCTGCGACAACATTGAATGACGCCAGTGTTGCAGATAGACGGCATGCAGTAGATGTTGAAGAGGAGGAGGAGGAGGATGAAGAGGATGGACGTAAATCGAAATTGGGTAGTGATTCCTATGACTACGATAGCCTCGAAGATAAATTGTGAAATTGTGTGCGGTGATGATGCACGAGAAGTAGGCGTGAGCAATGAAATCAAGGCATTCGCTTATTTATAATATTCCTTTAGAATTTTAGGTCTTAAATTAATTAACATTTTTGAAATGAGCAGTTAATGCTGTTAAGCGTTTTTGCTTTTGTTATATTTAGTTGAGCGAAATTTATGGCATGTAAAAATGACAACGATAATGGTGTAGGGAAATTACATATGTATATCGGACGTGAATACATATATTTTAATTACATTATAACTATTGTGCTGTCAGTTTGTTTAATATTTAATTCATGACTTTATCAATTAAATAAAATAAATACCCGCAAATCATTGACTCCCACGAGACGTATCCTTCTCTGGCGATTTATGCAACAAATGCCAAATGTAGTCAATCCAAAGTTTTAATGAAAATTTAATAATTAAGCTATATACAAACATAAAAATAATAAAATATTAATACTGTTGTAATTAAAATTTAGAAATTAAATTCCAATAAATGTGCTTCTACATATACTATTTATATGAGGCGTGCTCTATTTTTTGACAAATCAGGCAATTCCACGATATTTATTTGATATCGGCTTTAAAGTACGTTACTGAAATTAAATAGATTCTATACCAATAAATCAAAACTAATATTTATGCAGAAAAATAATGGTGCTCCAAATGACTTCCTTTTTCTCTTAATAGAACAAAAAGTGTTGACTTTTTTTGTATAGCGTAAAGTTAATTAAATTGATTTTTTTTAAGATAATCCAGATGTTTCTTTTTTTCAATATGAAATGCGAAACAGCAAAAGCCATTTCGCAACTCTGCTAATAATTTAAAGCAAAATTAAAAACAAGAGAGAAAAGATCGCAGAAGAGACTGTAAAACAAGCGCATAATAAACGAAAAATATTAATAATTAGTTTATCTTTTCTACAAAGACATAACTATTATAAGAGAGAATACTAAAAGTTAAACAATAATTATTATAGTAAGATAGAAATCTATAATTATTATTAAAAGACTTACTTCATAATAATTATCAGCGAGATAGATATTTTTAAGTCTCCAAAGACTTTTATTTAGGGACTTATAATAAAAATGTCTTCTCATAATAATTTACAGCGAGTTAAACCTTTTTAAGTTTTCAAAGACTTTTGTTTTGGAGATTATATAAAAAAAGTCTTTTCATAATAGTTATGAGCGAGATAAATAGTTTATGTTATAAAAGTCTTCTCATAATAATTACCAGCGAGATAAACTTTTCTAAGTCTTCAAAGACTTTTATTTTGAGGCTTATATAATAAAAGCCGTCGCATAATAATTATAAGTAGGAAAAAAGTTTTGAAATCTTGAAAGACTGGACTTGTTTAGGATCATTTTGGGACTGATTCGAGACTACTTCAAAATAATTTCAGGACCAGTTCGGGACTAATTCGGAATTACTCCTGGGTCTGGAAATAGTTCCGTCTTTTAAAGCTTAACAAAAGTTGTCTTAGTCATAATTATTATGCAAAGACTTTTATAATATAAGTCTCAAATATTTGAATGACGTGGACATAAATTTATCTCGCTAATAATAATTGTGAAAAGACTTTTATAATATAAGTCTCAAAATAATAGTTATTGTTTATCTAAAAAGCTTTTCTCACTCTTAATTATTATGAAAAGCCATTTATAATAACAGTTTCAAAATAATAAAACTCGAGAATTTAAAAAAATTTGTTTGACTCATAATTATTAACAAAAAGACTTGTATAATTCTTATAAAAATATGAAGGAATTTTTTAAAACTCAACTTAACGATCAAATAATTATTATTCTGGATCTCCAGTTTCCTACATTCTCTGCTAATACAAACTTGGTTATTTTTCATTATAAACAGGGATGGATTTACCTTTAGAATAAAAGGGTAGATCCCCAGACCGGCAAATTTTCAGAGGCGGCAAATAAATTACTCAAAACTGTCGATATTACAAAAACTCATACTACAAGCAAACTGACAATTTTTACAAAATTTAGTGTCGTGAAGAAGAAAGCGAAAAAGTGCGTCAATTATCTGCGGCCTCTAAAGAACAAAAAAAAAAAAAAAAAAAAAACAAAGCTCGACATAAAAAAATTTAAAATAATTTTCTGTTAATTTAATGTGACACTCTTTTAGTTTATGTTCTTTTTTTTCTGGCTTGCGCCACTCCACAAATATTTGACAGCATTCTTTCACACAACAATTGATACTCCACCCACACGTTCAGCAAGACACTTCACACAATGCTGTTGATGTTGTGATGGCACCAAACCAATGTCTCTCAAAATGATAGCCTTAATTAACAGTAAATGACACCGTGTGACTAAGTGGTTGGCATAGGCAACAGAAACAGCTGTCATAATGTATTGCAAGTGTCGGCACATGCCACAATATGTTGGTATAATCCTACTCGTACAAAACATTGTTGTTGACAGTTGGTTTGAGTTGATCTGTGCAACCGCGAGCACACACTGTGGTAGATACATTGGCGTAGAGTAAGGTTCAAAAGATACTGGCCTGAATAGATTAGATTCGTCGCATTCGTATTACATGGTAAAATAATGGGGAAACAAATTTAAATTGATAATGATTCGTATTCAGGACCTCCATCCTATATCATTACGAATCAAAACACCAAATATGTGGACGGTAAGGCAGTGGAATGCCGACAGCTAAACACTAAGGAATTAGCAGTTATGACTGGACATTCGAAGCGAAAATTGCTTAGAATCCTTCGAGAATATTCAGGTTCGAATAAGGCTAGTACAAAACATCTTTCCACTATTCGAAAACAAAATTAGTGAAGTGCTGTTCTCAGTTTCAGTCGGTTCCTTATCATTATAGAGTCGATGGAGTGGTGTCGCCCAAGCGAGGGAGCCAAACGTGACTCAATCTTAGACAAATATGGCGCCACAATCTTTTGGACTTCCGTAAGAGGTTTACTGCTAGATTTTTAATATCAGAATACAACAGCAATGGGCGATTACTATGATACTTTGCTACATCAACGACGAGATGCTACATATTAAAGAAAAATGTCAAGGAAAACTCTCGCGACTGGTATTGCTGTTCATGACGCATACATCAGATGTTTTTAAGGTTAACGTTAAGGGATTCCGTTTTTCTGAGCCCAACCAGCCCGCATATAGTACCAATTTCGCTCCAAGCTACCATTATTTATTCTCGAGATTAAAAAAAAAATAAAAGAAAAAAAAGTAAAATAAAATAAAAATACCAAAAAAAAATGAGATAGAAAAAAATAAAATAAAACAAAATAATATGAAATTTAATGTATTAAAATAAAATATTTATTCTTGAAATTGGAAAGAAATAAAATTAAAAAATAATTCAAATAATATGAAATGCAATGAATTGAAGTAGAATTATATAAAATAAAATCAATTAAAAATCCAAGAAACTCCAAAAAAAATTATATAAAAAAAAAATAAAATTAAAAAAATTATATAAAATAAAAAACTATAAAATAAACTAGAAATGAAATGAAATAAAACAAAATAAAATGAGATATAATGAAATAAATTATAATAATATAAAATAAAATTTAAAAAAGAATAACACAAAAAAAAAACTAAAAATTTAAATTACGATACAATAAGAGAATATAAAGTAAATAATAAAAAACATTAATATAAAGTAACATAAATTAAGACCGCGTAAAATGAAAGAAAAATTATAATAAAATGAAATAAAATAAGAGAAAATAAAGAAACGAGTAAAAAATAAATCAGGTAATGTAAAATAAAATAGAATAAAATGTACAGAAATAAGAAAAATTAAAAATAAACAATACAAAAATAACATAAATTAAGCTGAAAAACATAAAATAAAGGATAAAAAAAAAACACTAAAAAAATATTAAAATAAAATGAAATTAAATGAAAGAACATAACGAGTTGTTGTTGTGGATCAAGTCGTGGCAGAGTCTACAACGAAATAGCAACTAAAATTTCAACCGTTTTGCCCGTTTTCGCCTTTTTTCAATACTCAAAAAAAAGTATTACTCATATAAATGACATGAGGTAAAAAAATTAACATACATATATTAAGAAAATAAAATGAAATAAAATAGATTTAAAAAAAATTCAAAATAATATATGTTTAATAAAATCATTTGCTTCGTTGTTGGTTTTCTTTTTTTTAATTTGACTTATGCTGATTGATATTAGAATCTAATTAGATCCAATTGGTTTCAGGTGTGGTGGAAGTGGACGCGAGTTCATGGCACGGAAAGCAAATCGCCATGCAAATTTTTACTTAATTTACGATCATTGGTATTGACCATTTGAATTAGGCATTTTTTTTTCGCAATCTCAAATTATTTCATTATGTATATTTTATCACGCCGACAAAAATTCAAGGCAAAAATTATATAGCAAAAAAATTAAAATGAATTAACGCATCTAATTCAGATTAATTTAAAAAAAAAGTAATTCCAATTACTACGGTGTGTATGGTAAATATATAAAATTTAGTTGGGTAAAACTTTTCTGAACATTGTAGTGGTGAATTTCCACCCTTGATGAATACTAATGTTAATAAAGTGCTATGAAAAGTGTATTCAATTAAAAAGGGGGGTTATATTGAAAAGATACAGCTCCAGCCCAGAAACTTTTGGACCTTACCACATACTACATATCTGCTTTTACATTCTGACAGGAAGCACACACACACTGATTTACATACGTACGTATGTACGTAGATTACTGTATGCATAAGTATTTTCGATTATCTCTTACCTGTACGTTTTTGTTGCTCCTCTTTTGACGCATCATCGCTTTGTTTACAATATCGCCTTGTGCTCCAGGAGCTCTGAAAAAGAGGAAGGAGAAAATAAAAAATAACTGTATTAGTATAGCAAACTGTTAACGATGTTAGGAAAACAAAACTTTTTTGATTTCTGTTTGTTTTTGTTTTTTTGTTTTTCTGTTTTTTTGTTTTTTTTTTTGGTTCAAAGGATATGTGCAAATTATGTAAATGTTTCAATAGGGATTCGTCCGTGCCCTAAGTAGTATGTGTTGTTTTGTTTGTTGCATGCAAATTGAGTTAGAGTAGCGGTAGGTAGCAGTATAAAAATTGTGATAATCTAATTTGAAATTCAAATTCGGAAAATTAATATCAGAAGATTAGTTTTAACGGAATTTTCAAAAAAAAAAAACACAAAGAATGCTGTCACAAACTGAGCGCACAATTTTTATGCAAATTTGTTATGAAAGTCATGTTAAGCGAATTGTAAGATGAATTTTTAAACCGAATAAAAATCAAGTGGGTGTTAGGTGCGTTGCAAATGACTTGTAGCTGGCAGTTATGTTCAAGCTAAAGCAGAATGATTGTAGTTGCGTAGATATGTTTCGTAGTAAGAAAATATCAGCCGGCGTTGTCTTAATGAGTCGCGATTGTTGGTGACAGGAACTTTGGGGAAAATTTTTTTTTTTTGAATGTCAACATAATTTGAAAATAAAATTTATAAATCTATAAAAAACTATGCGCATAAAGCGCCCTTTTATTTCACACACTTTTTTATTATCTTGGCTTTTACTGTACTTTTAGATTAGATTATTTGAGGTGTAATGGAACTCCTAACGCCATGTTATTTGATATTATTTAAAGTACAAAATATAAACTGCTAGCAGTTATTTGGCTTCACTGAAGAAAAGAGTCGGGGTGTAGTGTGGTATGGTCACACTTCTGGGTTCGCAGTTACAGTTGAGCGGCTATACTTAATTTCACTCTTACGTCCTTACGGTAACTAGCGCGTGTGGAGCCTTGACCACGACAGAAAGAGAGGCAGCTGCAGTCAGGTCCCTCCGACATATTCGCTTTAAGAGCTCACTGAAGTCAGCAGCGTCTACCTAACGGGAGGTGCGGCTGCAAGCTGGCGGCTGTCTTAGAGCAAGCGGCTCGCTATATAAACTATAAAATTTTCTTCCAAAACTTTCCAAGCAATAGGGTTCGCTGAGCTTCGAGCCCGCCATGTTAAGACATCTACCAATGAAAAGATCAAAGAAAGCTTCGGATGATGATTACCCCCCATAACGCTAACGACCCCCGCAAACAGAAAAATGACTATGATTTACCGATATGCACCTGAAATGTCCGAACACTATGCAGAGAAGGTAGGATTTGTGGTTGGTCAGAGACTCCGGCAACTTCAACAACATAAGCTTAATATCAGCTCCGACGAATGAGACCACGACGATACCACCTGGGTGTCCCCTGATCAAAGAAGGAAAAACCAAATTTATCATACAGTGATAGATGGAAGGTCATAACAAAAAATGAAAGCAGTGAGGCAATCACTGAATATCCCAGTGATATTTCGTCACTTAATTTCCTTTTTCTTTTCTCGAAAAAAATGTTTCTTTTTTTATATTGTAACATTTGTCCTGCCATCCTGAAAAATGGCTTTATTAGTAGAAAATCTTGCACATTTTGCCTTTGAAAATGCAACTCAGTGAAAGGGCTGAGTAAAATAAAAAGAGCAACATTATATCGAGGAAGGAAAATACTATAAGAAAAAGCCTTATGCTCGCTCTAGCTAATTGTAAATTGACCAGCATATAATGCTACTAAATAAAATTATATATATTATTTATCATTAAGTTTTAATAAGGATTTTTTTATAATATTATTGGAAGCATCGACTTTTAGGCTGTGAGATCTCGGAGTATTACAAGGACAAAAATTTTATATTTTTATATAAGCTTATCACTTGGAAATCTCCTAACTATCTCTATGATAAGTTGTGTTTTACCAAATCTGTCCGCATATTAGACCTCAGTTTACCTCACTGGTCTCAGCAAGACTGTTTTTCGTTAACACTATCCGCCTTTGTAACTCTATCCCTGCCGATATTAGAAAGCAGATTAACAAAAGCAACTTTAGACAATCTATCTATGATTACTTTAGTACTTAGCCTTCAATTGATATACACTAGAAGTTTGATAATCCGGCACGTTCGGGACCGGCTCGGTGCCGGACTACCGAAAATTCCGGGCTATCGGGCGGTAATTATAAGAACAATTAGGTTAATAATTAAACTACAAATAAATACAACAAAGTTTATTTTACATTTCATTTAATGTACATACATATGGATGTACACGTACTGTAAATCATATTTCACTTAGATTTAAAAAAGTCACGAATGTATTTTTGTTTTCTTCACTTTTGGCGCCAGTGTTACGGATTTTCGTTTCTCTCCTTCTGAACTCGAAGGCTTAGGTTTTGAAAACATGGTCACTGTACAGTTAGAACGAATTTCACTTTTTTTATAAACAGTTTCAAAAGTTACGTTTACTGCGATGTGAAAGGACACAAAACAACAACGCACAAAAAATGGTGAAGACGCTTCGTGATTGATTAACGGAGCTGCACTGCACCTAAATTTGTTGTGACAGCTGAGACTAGCCGGCCGCTAATTGTTTCCGAACAATACCGAGCGCTTCCGGATGATCCCGAACTACCCCGAAAACTACCGAATAGCTCTCGAGCGTTTATATTTGCTGTAAAGTCACACTTTTGGAGAAAACCAACATTTTTACAATTTTCCGGAGCGCTGTCGGACTATCGGG
Source organism: Anomoia purmunda (assembly GCA_951828415.1). Taxonomy (NCBI): domain Eukaryota; kingdom Metazoa; phylum Arthropoda; class Insecta; order Diptera; family Tephritidae; genus Anomoia; species Anomoia purmunda. The sequence goes on from OX639996.1 coordinate 18,884,119, forward strand.
CATTCCGGACTGTTGGATTTCGGACTAATGTAGTTCTACTGTACCATCTTCCATTATAGTCCTAATTTATTCATATTTTTGTTACTAACATGCAGTTATATTACATACAAATGTTATTGCTTATTTATGTATATATGTACTACTTATTACCTTACTTTAAGATGTGTTATGTCTTGATATTGTGACTTTGAAATTTGTTGTACTATATATAAAAGAGTTTAATATCTTGTTGTACGATTTTGCCCTAATAAATAAATAATAATGAAATAATTACTTGAAGTAAACATTAAACGTTTGTGTTTTTTATACGTCGGCGTTAAGGTATTTTAATCATAGACTACGCATTTTCGAATCCAAAAAGACATATAGTGGACTAATTTTTTACGAATGATTAAGATTTTTCCTTTTAAAATTATTTTATTTTGAAAAATAAAAAATTAAAGAATTTTGAACGAAATTTATTTCTAAAAAACTTGATGCTTTTATAAACGAACTTTTCATTTTTAATAATTTATTAAAAATAGTTTTAACACAACATTTTTTATAAATTATTAAATCTTATAAAATCGAGATAAATCAGTACTTAATAATAACTTAATAAACAATAATACACAAAGTGCAATAAATAATATTTTATTTTTAAATAAAAATTTTTCAAAACATTTCAATATTCTTTAACAATACATAATAAACTATTATGCAAATTTTTTTCAATAAAAATTGCTAAAACAATTTAAACTACATATATAATAAATAAAATAAAATATAATAAATAAATTTTAACTGATTTGTACAAAAATCGCTTTATGTAAATGAAATTCCTTACCAAATAAGCTCTAAATTGTCACTTACACATTCCGGTACATCTACTATGTCACGACTTATTCTACCTTAATAATAAGAGCGACGGGCAATATGCACATATTTTTGAGCTAAAATGAAATTATGTGTCTTTAAAATTTTACTATCAAATCCAATTTCATTAAATATTTGAAATTTAAATGCAACTAAATAATTTTATTGTAACTCATCTCTAACTTAGATAATAGCTATACCTTTTAATGAAAATTAAAGAAAATTATTATTCTAATAAAATATACTGACAGCGACGATATATATAAACTGAAAACAAATATAAGTGAGGTAAATCGTGGACTATTAAATACAGGACAGGTTCCTCTGAATCAATGCTGTTAAATTATAATTACGACTAGTAATCGGTTAGATTATTTCTAAACAGAACTGTAATTATTTTTTAATTGCGCCTTTCAAATATTGGGATTACGTGATGACTGCGATTACATATAATCAAAAAATAAACGGGATTACTCTAGATTACTGAAAAGAATAAAAAAGAATCAAAATAAATAATTGATTCTATTCAGGATTCTTTTTGCCTATTTTTGATTCTTTTTGATTACTTTCAATCCAAAATACCAAACAACTTTTTTCAATTTTTCTTTTAATTTTGAAGACATTTTTTTAAATAAATTTTTTAACCTTGTTTTTTTGTGTAACTATATTTATTTTTTTTATTTATTTATATAATATATATATTATTACATATATCTATATATATATTTTTTCAATTTGAAAGCAAATTCTAAATGGAGTTAGTGATATTTTTGTTGTTATTTTGTTATAAACGAATTTTGTTAATTTTTTGTTATTATATTTTTTATTTTGTCTTTAATATATTTATTTGTTAAAAATAAAATGATTAAAAAAATGTCTTAAAAGTGAAAAAAAGTGAAAAGAGAAAAGTTGTTTGTGATTTTGGAATGAAAATAATCAAAAAGAATCCTGAAAAGAATCAATTATTTAATTTGATTCTTTTTTATTCTTTTTAGTAATCTAGAGTAATCCTGATTATTTTTAGATTATTTGTGATCGTAATCACTACGTAATCTAGTTGGGACCAAGATAATCGTAATGTAAGCAATTATTTCACTATCAAATACAAAGTAATCAGATTACTAATGATTACTATTAGTAATCAAAACTTAACAGGTTTGCTCGGAATAGACTAAAATACCGCCAAAAAATTTTAATTTTCATTAACATAACTAATACTACCTTACTATTTATAATTTACAGTTTAAATAATATGGTACTATCTAATCGTAGTTTATTAATAAAATTTAAAAGCTTCAATATTATTGGAATAAAAATATATAAATTTAAAATTTCACTTAATAAATTTAAATATATTTTATAATTACAAAATTTAACTTACACCGAACTAATTCTATTTGTATTATTTGTGTAACCGCGGCCGCGGGCACAAATTTAGCCAATACTTAATGAAATTACTACTTCCAATTTTCCTTGATTTATAAAATGAATTCCTGAGATTATAATAAAAATTATTTACGATTAAAATAAATAAAAACTCACACACAAAAATTTACATATAAAATACAACAAACGTAAAATTTTTAGCTAAAATAAAACTTTTATTTTTAAATAATTTTTAATAGCTTGTTTAAAATTAATTACATAACATATTACTAAAGGATACGAATTTAAAACACATCCTCTCTACAAGATGAACAGATACGCAACAGCCTGCAAGGTCCGCTAAATAAATTCAATTAAATTTAAACGCCAACCAGGGAAATCACGTGCGCGGCATTAAAAGCGTGAAAATGGACAAGCACGGGTTGACAGAAGCAAGATATGCACATACATATGTATATATGTATGTATGAGTGTATGAGTGTATATGTGCATGCGTGTATGCATATCTTTAGCGTATATTACACATATTTATATATAACATACACATATGCCCAAAAGTCAATCGGCTCAGGCTTTCCAAATATCAGTGGCGAAATTTTAAATTTACTTTGTCTACCTGACTTATTTTAGCTTTGTGTTTTTATTGTAGTTGTATTCCTACTTTTTCCACATGCACTCGCATATTTTGCCGCCCATTCTTCACTTGGTTGACTCTTTATTGTTTTTTTTTTTTCGTGCGGTTGTTTTATTCAACCAACCAGGTAAATAAATCAGATGGGACGAAAACAAAAAATAAAATCGCCAGTCATTTATTGCAGTTGTCACAAAAAAGCGGAAAGCGAACGAATAAATTTCAGTGAGTGGAGATCAAAGAGTGAAATGTGTATTGGAGTATTGAAGTGGACAACTGTAAAGGTGTGGTGGTAGAAAAGCAACGTTTTTTGTAAAATAAATTTACTTCGAGCAGGACTTCTATGTATGTGCATATGCACTTTTGCTACGGTGTCTACATATCTTACATATATTCATTCATTGTATTGCTTTAGAATTGTGAGAGGCATTAAGAAATGATTGGTAATATATAGAAAATACCATAAAATTTGTTCTAGTCCATTGATTTAATGAATCTATGGCAATGTCGTAGCAGCTATTGGCTCTGCTATAGAGACTTTCAAAGATAATTTATTCCCATCAGTGCGTAGCGAAAGGTGTAGGGGCTTGAGGTAAAATCCCTTTACGCATTGCCTTTTATTATTGTGAATTTTTTTATACTCAACAAGTCAAAATATTAAATAAATCCTGTTCATCATAAAACATTAGATTAACGAGCCTTTCCATTTCAAGACAACCGGTCCATTTGGGTCATGTTTTTCTTTTTCCATGAAACTCGAATATCTTGTTTTTTTGGCACGTATTTTTTCTTTTGACGGAATTAAATTTTCCCGATATTTTTCGGCGATTTCAAATTCATGTTCGTTGTCTTGAAATGGAAAGGCTATAATGCATAGTTTAAGTCTGCACTGAAATTCGCCGTAAAAGCGAGAAAAACGCCTCAATTTAATTAGGGCCGTTTTCCAAACCATGACTTATCAAATAAACTTTGTACCATTGATGTCAACTCCGCAGTAGATTGTAATAACTGCATTGATAGTCGCTGTCATTAGAGGGAATAAATCAAACTTTCGCGGTATAGTTCTAGGCGCAATAGTTAAGTGGGATTACGGTGGTTTATAGGCGAAAGGCCATCAACTGTTGTTTGTTTTGATTTTATTAAAGTGAAAATGATGGACAAAATCAAAACAATATCAGTTGTTTAAAGCTTATATAGTAACTTTAGTATGTGTTTGTGGAAAATTCGATTACTCGATTTAAAATTTAATCGACTCGAATAATATGCATGTCTAAATGAAGTATAAAATTTGCCCACACCATTCCCCAAGGGATGATTTTGAATATTATAAGTAACAAATTCAACACAGGATTCATTCGAATGCTTTAAGAAAGTTGAGGTTTTTATAATATATTAATTATATATTTCCTTCCTAGTTTTGCAGATGATATTGGCTAACATTTTCAAAATACAAAAAAAGAAAAAAACAGTGATGAATGTGTTACATATGATGATATGGTGATTGCATATCAGATTTTAATATGTTTTCCAGAAGACTTTGGAGAATTCGTTTAGATGAGAAAAAGAAAAATCAAAATTGCGCAAATTTAAGAAAAATCTATTTATTATTAATACTTATAAATACTATAAATACTTTTTGTGGTAAAAAGTTATTTAAACAAAGTTTTATAATATAGCATTGTAAAGTAGTCATTCTACCTAATTTTTACTTTAAGGCATTTTTTTCTACGATGTATGGTTCTCGAGCTATTGAAGCTGTAAAACGCCACTGTCATTGAAAAAGGCAGTTCATCAAAAAATTAAAAAATCATAATTCAAGCAAACAAATTTTTTTGAGCGAAATAAAAAAATACGTGTCAATTTATTAAAAAAAAAAAAACATACAAAATTTATCGAAATTTGCATTATCGACAGCAAATCTGATTCCATTACTCATATGTAACACAAATTTTGAAAGAAAAATAAAAACGATTATTATCAATGTTTTCTATGTTCACCCAGTAACTATTATTACAAATAAGAAGTAATTTTGCTCCTTGCGATTTATAAAAATTTATTTGAGAAATACAATTTGTGGCCCTGCTCCAAGCGCCTTAATTTTGTGTCATGTTGTCCCATTTAGCGCAGCTCTGGTTATGTTCCCGATTCTATATACATTGAATAAATTAATACCGCTGTTTCCGAAGTTTTGTTGTTTATGTATACAAAGAAGAGGCAGAGGGCTCTATCAAATAAACTTGTATTCTTTATAAGCCCAAATAAATAAATTAACCAAATCCTTTGAACGAAAGATTTTGTACTGATTTATAATAAAGTAAGCTAATAATTTACTACCCAACTTAGAGTGCAAATAAAATGTTTTGCAAGTAAATTTGTAGTGCGCTCGCATTATACCGTACACCATTGTGAAATCTAGATTAGAGATACTTAAGATAAATTTGACAAGGGTACTTGAAATACTTGAGAAAATACTAAGTATCAGTGTCATCCAATAACTCGAATTACTCATACGCTCTGGCGGTTTACTTACAGCATTATATTAAGTTGAACGTGAAAAAATATTTAAAAATTATTATTATTTTTTTATTTACTTATTTTGCAATTATCAAAGAATGCTATTTTTAGTTGCAGATCGAGGAACTCTACTCTTGATATGTCAAAGTTAATTTGGCACTTCAATGTTGATATGAATCGATTTAAAAAATCGAGCACACTTGAGCGGTATTTGCTTGCAGTTTATGCATTGTATTTAAAAAAAATATCTCCACAAAAAACATCAATAAATCTGGGAAATTCCCGTTTTTTCCTCAACTGGCGTAAACAGTTTCAAAAAAATAATTTCTTGATGAAATTAATTTGACTTTTGGGTAGTGAGCATCGCAAGCGGAATTATATACATACATACGCGTATTACGAGAATCCAAAAAATACGCCGGAAAAGTAGGCATCCATATTATTATATATCTCATGAAGATATGAAATGGTATTATAACTTCGGTCACAAGTTTATTTATTTATGTATCAGTCTATGAAAGAAAATTTTCTTACAGAGTATTTAACAATCAAACTTAAGCTATAGCATCAAATTAATAATATTAGTAAACATAAATTTAGGTAGAGAGAAATCAAGATCGATAATACTTGAGATCTGGTTAAATTCACACATTTCCCGGGCGATGGTTGCATTATGGACATAATTCGTTTTAAAAAATTTTCAGCGTAAAAAGGCAGGGAAGCACGAAGTTACCTCCTGGGTATATTAAAATTTAATCTACCCAAAAGCTGCAGACAGTCACATGATCTTTGGATAATGAAAAAAATAAAAAGTTAAGACAAAATTGACCTTCTTTTATCTAACGATTTCCGATTAAGGTGCTTGATTTTATTAATTACCATCAAACTACACTCAGATAAACTATATTGAGTTTTTATTAAATTTTGTGATTTTGAAAATGATGGGCTTGTACGCATAAAAAGAAGAGAAGGTGGGCCCTTGCGGAACTACTTTCGTTTTTAAACAAGCATGTAGTACATAGTACAATGAAAATAATCCAATTAGGGCCAATCTAACTTATAGCTCTCATAGAACTAATTCTTCAAATATGAAATTTTGATTTCAAACCCCTGAAATTTTGTTATCTATTTACTTATTACTCAAGGGTTAGTAAGAAAATTACCAAGACCGGTGCTCTATAAGATACAGCACACTTATAACTAATTGTTCCGATATGAAGTTTTGCTTTAAAACTGTTTATTTAATTTGAAAATGCAGTAATGCATTAAAGTCTATTTTGTTTTTATATTCATGAAAAGCGAAACAATCTTTAGAGCTGTGCTTCAAAATGATTTTGCCTTTCGATTTCTAAAGAGAAGTTTTTTAATTTCAAAAAGTTGCTATGATAAATAATTTACAATTTAATTTTACTTTTAAATATGTTAGTTCAATTAAGATAAATTCAAAACATGTCTTTTGTAATCAAATTTTTTCCCATTTTAAAACGTTCGGTTTTAACGCATTGTTAAAGAAATGCGTGTAAAATGAAATTTCTTCAGGCTAAGAAGAAGCAAGTTAAATTCAATGTTACTTATACGACCTGTAGATCCCCAAAGCATGTGCTCAGTTGCGTTAGTGCTGAAAATTCGGAATATTCATAAACAATTGTATCTTTGTGGGTTAAAAAAAAAAATAAATAAATAATAACACTTTGTTGCAAAATAAAAATAAAAAACATTAAACTCTTGAAGTGACCTACTAAGCATGGGTCAGTTGGTATGGCTAAACGAATAACAGATTAGACGAATAAAGTACTTTATTAAAAAAGTGCTTTTAGACTAATTTTGGGCCGCTGAACACGAAACGAAGTTTAATTTATTTTTCGAGATAAAGGCAAACTTCTGTTTTCGTGGTCATTTGGAAGTTACTGCCAAAAAACTCAATAATAACTAATCAAACTCTCTTCTCCTCTTTTGCGTTAATGGCGTTTAGATGGAAAATATATGGGCATTTGCGAGTGAACAAATTTTCAATTTAGTCGATAAACTTTGCAAAAAAAATTATAATTACCATCTCATTACGAAAATACACTCTACAAGGGCGCTCAAAATCGGATAGAACACTTAAAAGCTATTACAAATTAAATAAAAGCGGTAAATTTAAATTAAAGCTACATTCACTATTTGAATTGGAAATGTGGCAAATTTTTTTGATATATTGTAATATCACATTTTCTACGAATTTAGGTCCACTGATTCTGAAAAAGGCACACAAATTTTTGCATTGCATCTAGATTTTGGGATACAGGGTGCTGAAATGGTTTTCATGATTTTTTTCCAATATGGTTTGACTTTTTCTTAATATTTTCCAACATTTATCATATAATTATTACCCATAGCGTTTTCGATCTGTTAGATTTTCTTACGTTTAAAGTCAGTTTTATGCTTAAAAAGTGCTAAAAAATCGGAAAAATTCCATACTATGTGTATTTTTTCGTAAAAGTACTTTCAACCTTTTTCTCGCTTTCTTTCATTTATCGAATATTTGTAAACTAATGTAATTCACGAAATTGTTTTTATAAATTTTTTACACGCTGAAATTGTCAATCTGCTCATAAAAAAGGCTTTCTGGATGACTTTACGTATAACATTTTTTGATTCGAAAGGGGTTTGAGGTTATGCAACTTTTATGATATCCGATATTAATTAGAAAATATTTTTCGAATTCACTTTGGGTTTTCAACACGTCCTCTAAATTAACTTTTGATATTAAAAAAAATGAAGAAAAGACAATCCGTAGTCAACTCTTACTAAATGTTGGCATAATGCAGGCCTGATTTTGAGTGCACTAAATTTAAAATAACGTTGATAACTAGCGCCTTTAGATCAAATTTACAATTTTAGTTATATTATTAAAAAAATTTATAGAAATAATAGAATAAATCTAACTTGAGTGCCCGATGTTTTAACAATTCCAGTTTTTTCTATTTTGCAAATGTAAAAAAATATTGTACAAAATTTTCCAGATTAATCAATCAATAAATCAATCAGGAAACCAATAGCGTCCTTCTAAAAGTGCCATTTTGATCCTTAATTCAAGAAATCACTGAAAAAAGGAGATCGGGAAGGTCGTTAGAGGATTAAACTCCTCTAGAAAATCAATTACTAGAGCATTTCAGACAAAACAAGCGATAAAAGCTAAATTTAAGACAAAATAAAATACCAAATAGTTTCTATAAAAATTAGATCACAACTCTGTTAACTTGTAATGCTAGTGTAAATAAAGGAGAATGAATGTAGGATATTTCGCATATAAATGTTTGATTTTTATTTTCATTGGATATTTACGTTCTTCATATAAAGAGTTTTTCTGAGGAAAGCCCTAGTCAAATTTTCCGAAGAACACTTTTCTAGAACAATTAAAGTTTTTAAAGTAAGGGTCAAAACGACATTTTCAGTGGGAGCTAATGGGTTAGGTTGTTTAACCCAAATATTTACTGCCCAATTTTACTGTACATGTCTTAATCTTTCATTTCACTCGGAAATACACGGTGCCTCATACGCCATAAATAACCACACAAAAAGAAGTCTGGGTGGCGTTAAATCTGAAGACCTTGGCAGCCAGTCAAGGGAATTTTTGTGCCATGCCATCCCATCTTATTGAAACTAGAAGTCACTCAGTCCGTTTAAACGGATTTTCAGACACACAAAATGTGCGGACATCCACCGATATCGACTGTTTCGTCTTCCTTAAAGAAAAGTGGCCCAATGATCGTTTTTGCTCACACGCGAAACAGCCACATTTTGATCATGTAATTGTGTTTTATGAATCTCGTCAGGATTTTCTGTCCCCCAAATGCGCCAATTCGGTTTATTAACACCACCAGAGAGCGTGAAATGCGCCTCGTAGGTCATTAAATCTTCCATCCAAAAGTCCGGCTTAGTTTCCAACAATCGGCGTTTGGTCATACTCTATACGACGAAGTGGTCCATGATTAAAATTCTATTAATTTGAATTTTCCAAAACGTGTCTGTGAAGGTAAATCGGTTGACATATGGGGAAGTTATGCAACAACTTATGCCGGGCCATAAAAACAAAATTCGAGACAATTTTTGCACATTCATTGGCCTTTTTTTTGCTAGATATGTATACATACTTTCAGAAAACATTACCAAAGTCTGGGCTGGTGTTGGCTGTTGTCGCCGGGTTATTAATTTCTTTGAAAAAAAAAAAAACTGCAATGCCTTTTACTTAGTCTGGTAACCGAAAAACCGAAAAAAATTCAGTAATTTGGATTTTTTCTGTTGGTCAAGTGCTCGCTTTTGCTTTTTGAGAAGTATTCCAAATTATTTTAGTAAACACATCCTTGATATTGCAAAGTTTTTTAATTTTTTGCACTTTCACTTCTAGTCAGCAGAAAAGTACCGTATTTCATTTGCAGTAGAGAAAATAAATAAAAGGTGACAAGGAGACAAGGAACAAACCATGTTAAGAGAAATTAGAAAATCTAGTTGCATGGGGGCTAAGTGGACGTCGACGATGCAGAGGAAACACGTTTGAAAAATAACCTGAACAAATGCAATTAGAGTAGATACTATGCTTCCAGAAGCTAAACTGGTAGATATAGTTTTGCTCATATATTCGTTGTTATAATATACTATGCTGCTTTTGTTTCAAAAGTGCTTTAATCAATTTAGTTACGGCTATAATTTTTATTAGAAAAATATCGCTTTATTATGATTTTTATTTTTTCGATCAAAAATAATCGTTATCTTCGGTTTTTAATTTTTTTTCGATAAAGTTTGATCGTAATTTTGTTATTTTAATTTTTTTAATAAACAATAATCGATACTCACGGATTTTTATTTTTTCGATAAAGTTTGGTCGCAATTATGTGATTTTAATTTTTTTAATCAAAGATATTCGATATTTTTCGATTTTTATTTTTTCGATAAAGTTTGGCTTTATTTTTTTATTTTTATTTTTTCGATTAAGTTTGATGTTGTTATTTTGTGATTTTTATTTTTTGAATCAAAAATGACCGTTATTCTAGAACTTTAAACACATAACAAACGCCAGTAAATTTGTCGTCGATGTCAATAAATTGTGATCGAAAAAATATCGATCAAATATGATCGGAAAAAATTAAATCCACGAATAGCGATCATTTGTGATCGATGAAATAAAAATTTAAAAATATTGATATAACTTGATAGGAAAAATAAAAATTAAAAAATTACAGCCACTCTTTATCGAAAAAATAGAAATCCAAAAATATCGATTATTTTCAATTGAAAAAATAAAAATCACAAAATAACGATATAACTTGATCGGAAAAATAAAAATTAAAAAATAACATCGAAACTTTATCGAAAAAGTAAAAATCCAAGAATATCGATTATTTTTCATCCAAAAAATATAAAATCACAAAATAACGATTAAACAATGATTTAGTTCGATATATTCGAGTTTTATTAAACAAATTCTTGTCAAATAATTATTTGATCCGAAAAAATTAAAATAACGGTTACTTTTGTTGAATTTTACCATAATAGTTTTCTCTGCTTTAGTGAAAATTCTTGGTATTGTCTTTAAAAGAAGTTTACCAAAGTTTCGAGGTAAGTCTCATATGGTGTATTAAATAAGTAAAATAAAATATTCTCTGCACTATAAACAGAGAGAGCACAACTAAAAAAAGTTTGTAATCCTTGTACCCAAATTCGCTTTTATAATGCTATTGAAATTCTCTCAAAAATACCAACAATACTTTACACTGCGGTATTTTGATATTTTCAATGGGCGTTGGAATAAACCTAAGTAGCATAAAAGCGCATAAAAATAATTGCTATGCCAACAAAACGCTAAGGGTGAAACTGCAAAAGCCACACAAAAAGCTTAAGACTTTGGCAATTAAAACGAGAGAAGAAAAGTTTCGAAAAGATTTCAAGTGCTTAAATGAGTAGAAAATTCACAGCACATTTCTCGAATAATGCCGACAAAAACCCACCAAGAATATTCTTCATATAAAGTATAAGTAGAAGCATACAAATAAATATACAAAAAAAAAAATAAGGTACATTTGAGAAGACTGTTGAATGAAAATTCAAGCAAATTCTAAGCAATATAACGCAGTGCTTAGTTTTTAAAAATTGGGCCAAGTAGGTGCGCTTTCAGCGCACAAATATTTCGTAGTTTATTCAGCAGCAGGAGGCACTAAATACAACCAGCATAATGGAGCTCAGGTTTAACACAAGTGGCAGCATAAGCTTGAAAGAGGAAGGCCGTGTTGGCATAAATCGTAAATGTGCGCAAATGAAAGGGAGCAAATCAACAAAGGGAACAAAATAAATAAACCACAGAAACACCATACCAAAGGCATTTTTCAAAACCACTCACGCTACACTCGTCAACTACATAAATGGAATAAAAAAAAAATAAAAAAAATAAAGCGGCGACATGATGCCGCTCCTTTAATGCGGAATTCCGTTTATGACTGCTTGCGAACTGGCGATTGAGGAAAGTGACGGCGCTATTTAATGACACTTGGCAAATATGTAAATAAAGCGGGGCAAATTTGTCAGCGAATGAGTGAAATAACAATAAGAACTGTCACAACATTGTACACTCGCATTGTATCAAAAGAATAACAAAATATTTTAGCTGCCATTTTAGTTGATGCTTTTGACATGTTTGGCATTTTCTTTCTTATTCTGCTTATTTTAATTTGCGGTACGATTTTTACCTCAATGCAATTTTACCGTTACATAATTAGTTTTGAAAACAATAAAACGCCTAGCGACCTTTTTTCCCCATAGGTTGAGGTTAAGTAATATCGCACTAACTGTTAATGATTTTTTTTAATGGTAGCTTTATTAATTGGTGATGTAATGGAAAACAAGTGTGGAATGATAACTGCATACACAATTTGTTTAAGGAAGGCACAAAGCGTAATAACGAGTAATAATTGCACATAATCAAGAGTTTATTTACTTATGTACGTAGAAGTCCATAGAAAATAGGAAAGTAATGTAACGTATTATTAAAATAGCGATGCGAGGAAAATCAATAATGGTAATTGGTAGTGCGATTGACGTGAAAGTGGTTAATGATTATTTGACTTTAATGTGTTGATCTATGAAAGTTGATAAACTAAGCTGTCACGAAAATGAAAGTCCAAAAACTAGACCTCTGAAATTTTTATTTAAGTCGAACTAATATTCGGGCGTGCTTCGAGTCGATTCAGCGGTTTTAAAGCGAATAGATAAAAGACATTGAAAGTCAATTAATGAAACTATAAGAATCCGCCAATGAAGATAGTCTGATTTTATTTCGTCTGACCCTAAAACCATTGTTAATAATATACTCAGACAACTCATTAATATATCACAAAATATTCGATAAAAAGTATCCATGCCATATATAGCCTATATTTTATATTTATAAGACACAATTTGGGATAATAAAAGAAGATATCGTAGAAATACTCGCCATATAAATTACTTTCATGTAAGTTACCCGCGGTATTTAAAATTGCGGAAATCGGAAAACAACTACGCCTACCTCTCATTTCTCGACAATTTACAATAATGAAAATTGAAAAGTAATTCGCGTGAATTTGATACATATAATAAAGTAAAGCCTTTCACTAGTTAAAAAAAAATTGCACAAACCCGATATTTGGATTGACTTTCAAGCTCTCTAATAGGCCAACGTTCTGCAAACGGAACGTAGTGAATAAAAACTGAAAATATGATTAAAGTAATTTATATTGTTAGTTTAGTAAAGATTTTTTAATACTTCTATTTACCAAAAAAAAAGAAGAAATTTAAAGGTCCAAAGTATTGAATGATTTTATTCATAAACTATTATTTCTTTAACAATATCACGCAGCTTCAAAAACTGCTTACGAGGTAGATGTCTTATACTACAGATGAAAGCATCAGACAATACAAGAAGGTGATCCAAAATATCAGTATGTGAAGAAATTCTATTGAATTTTATAAAAACTCTCAATTCGTAGTTTCTATAGTTTTTATTACAAAAAAATTTTAGCCACAAAGTAAGCAACATATTTTTTTTACATATTTCAATAACTTGACAATAGCCATCAACCTGTTAGTTCTCAGGTGTACTGCGCCGAAAACTATGCCTTGAAAACGTTTCAGACTGCTAATCTAATGATGTCAACAGTCGTTGTATTTGTTATGCCATACCGCGTACGTATATTCGACGTTATATACTGCGATATAGTTTTTGGCGCAGTAAACAAGACAACTGTCAGGTTACCAGCGTTGGGCAGTAAAATTTCCGTGACCTTTGTCAGAAATTTTATGAATTTGTTCAGCGGTCGGTGACAGATGGTGAATTTTTTCTCATAACTCGTAAGAAGTTGTTCTCTCCATACATTCATACATCAAATAGTAAGGAATGGTTATATGTTAAAAAAAAAAATAGTGAAGTTATAGAAAAAAATTATTTTGCATCTACATATACATATATACAATTCATGTAAAATTTCATCCATTTTCTCTGTACAATCTTTAAGAAATTTCGCTAATTTTTTCTAAAATAATAAATTACTTTTAGCGGTAAAATGTTGAATGTAGATATTTGACATTCGGTGGACTAAAAATTGGGGTTTTGCCAGAAAAATAAAACTGTGCAATGGTAAGCATCCTTTAAATAACAAAATTGCATATTGTTAACACAAACTTAAATTATGTTATATTTTAGTGTACGTAGCGCGTCTCTCATTTTGGTAGCAGTGCATCTTTCGATATTTCAATTAGTATCATTTCCGAATTGTTTTTTTTTTCGCTTTATATTCAACTAAGGATCAAAGTACCTTTCGAGTGTACCTTAGAAGTCTGGTTTAGCCGTAAAAACATTTTTGCATTTGCATATAGATTTATTTCAATTGTTTTTTTTTTATAAAAGTTTAAAGCTTTGTGCAAATCTGGAAAAAATATAACAAATTTTCATTAACATTAAGAAATTTTTATCCAGCATTTTTGTAAAATGTTTAAGCTATGCAGTTTTGTAGCCGCTTTGATTTTTGAGATTTTTTTTCGTTGCCGTCTGCCGTAACTTTTTTATTTCAGACAATGCACACGAATGGCCGAACAACGAAACGATGACCAATTAAGATTTCGAGACAATATTAAGCCAATTGCCGTAAAACAGATTTTTTTAGTATTGTCTGAAAAGATCTATACATGTGTTGAATTTCTAGCTTTTGACTATTATTCAACTTAACTCACTGTTTCCTCATCAATTTATTCTTTGACTATTTGCGTGATTTACAGTTAAGGCACTGTAAAATTTTTCCAAATTTTATTTATCTTGTTATATACATATATTTTTCGCTACACATATGCAACTTTAACAACATTCAGCAATTATGGCTCACCTTACCTTTGGTAAGTAAAATATTAAAGTATGTTGAGCAATGTAATTATTAAAAAAGTAATATCAATTATGTAAGCATTTTCGCTAGCAATAAATTTAAATTTAATTTCATATGAAGCACCCAGAGGCAATTGAGTTGTGCAAGTATTTGTTTGATGTATATGCGTTGAATATATTTTCTTCAGAATTCCTTTTTATCAAAGGGTGTTAAGGCATGGACAAATATGAAATATATTCGCAAAGTTTCCTTGCCATATTCGTTTCACAAGTAGCCATTTTTTCTCACTCTTTCATCACTTTAAGAAAAGTAAATGCACACAAGCATAAAATACTTTTAAGCAAATATATGTATATACTTTTATATGTACATACATAAATATACAATGGAATATGTATGTGAGTATATGAAAACAGCTGGCAGACGGTCTAACAGTCATATAAATTTCACACATCGCTTTCACAACCATCAGCGTAATAATTTAATATGCATGCCAATCAATACAAAACTTATCTGCATGCAAGATATTCACATATTAAATGAGCTGAAAAGGAATAAAATAATAATACATATGATATACGTATAATATATAGCAAAATATGTATACATATTACATCTGTACTATATGTATATATAATTCTTGGTTATATAATGTCAGCGAGCCAACCGAAATAGACACAATTTAAACATATTTGCACAACTACTTAAAAAAAAGATACATACATATTTACATACATAGAAATTTGCCATTGTTTGACATTTTAAGTAAAATATGTCTAATATATATATATTATGTACAGTGATGAACAAGAGTATTGGCATAGCAATATACTTTAACTTTAGCTTGGTTATTGTATCTTTAGACAGAGTAATAAATTATCAATTATATGTATATACCATAAAAAAATTATTATAATGAAACAAAATGATTTTCACACTCAATAAAAAGCCACAGAAGTCAATCGCTGCAGCGGCACACTTCGCCCATAAATAGAAAGCCTGTTGTGCTACCACAAATATTGACACCATCCGAAGAAAGATTATTCCCTTGCTAAACCATTTTGCCTAGCTGATGGATCTCATCAGGCAATTAATCTCGGTGTTTGACACCTCATTAAGGTCATCCAGAAACGGTGATCCCAGATATCGCAGCCTACTTTTACACAGGGCAGGATCTTCGGAAAGCATCTTCGGAAAGGTATGCCTAGCCTTTCAGCATGTTTTCCTATCAGGCAGTACCCGGTTAGAGCACCAACCAGAATAGAAATATTTTCTCTTCTTTGAGAGTATACACTACGTGACCGTTTCCGGTCCCATTCAGGCCACCTCTACCTTGAGGTTCGACATGTCGTAATTTGACTGCATCTATCGTCAGCTCGTTCATATCATATGCACTCCAATGCGTTCTTTATCCTGAAGAATCTGCTTGGTCGTAGCTTGTTTTGCAAGTTGGTCTGCCATGGAGTTTTCCTCTATGTCCAGGAACCCAAATGAGGTGCAGTCTGTTTTCCTTGGAGATAGGTGGCAGTCTAGCGCGATGTTTCGAGTTAAACGTGAAGGAACTCAGAGTCTTAATTGCAGCTTGGCTATTACTAAAGATGCAGATATATCTTCTTAGAATTCCGGTCCCAAGCTTCACCACCGCTTCCATAACAGTTGATAGCTCAGCCTGGAAAACGTTGCAGTGATTTGGTAACCTAAAGGAGATTTGCAGGGGAGTGTTTCGCGAAAAACGCCACCTCTCACCTTTCTGTCGAGTTTTGAGCCATCTGTATAGATGACAATACTACAATACTATCAGGTGCAGTCTTAAACTCCATATTCCACTCCTCTCTACCGGGAATACCCGTTATAAAATATTTTCTGAAATCGATTTCGAAGCACTACGGTCCGTGTTGCTCGGAATGAAGAGAAACTTGTTTAATATACAAGAGTGTCTCTGGATTTCGGCAATTTTAGCAAGGCCTAACTAGACGCCGTTTAATTCCGGTAGAGTTACCGGAGTTTATACCTTCTCGTAAGGAGTACAAGTTCCAACTTATTTGAGCTGACCCTAAGCCGGCAGAGAGTGGACCACTTGGATACTTCCCGCAGCGTTCGAAGAAAGCAATAAAAAAGTAGTAAAATATGTATGAAATTAATATTTTGTGGCCACGTTTTTTTCTTCCAAACCGGCTTGGCATCGATGAAACCAATTTTTGGGTCGTTTCTGCTCCAATGGCCATTTATTCGCCAGGTCCACCTTCAACTCTGCTGTTGTTGATATTTAATGCGCCTATCTAGCTAGCTCTTGCCATAAATGTTCTACTGGAGTTAGATCAGGCGATTAAGGCGCACATCGTGATCAGTATACTTTGGGTCTTTGTCGTCTTGAAATGTGTCTGGCAATTTAAATTTGTTAGCACTTTTTTTTTACATTTCTCCTCAAGATTTCCATATACAATAATATTTCTTGTCCATAATGCCGTCTATGAATTCCAGCTCACCGATATACACCGACCTTCAGATTGAGATGTATTTAATTTATTCTCATCCAAGAAAAGTTCATTGCCCCTAAGGTCAACTGGCATAGGATAAATACTTCGTTTGGTTCACTTTCGTTTTTAAAAAAATTTCTGAGATCACTAGAATTTAAGCAAAACAGCCCGATGAAATTTAAGCGAGCGAAAAAATTTTCTTTCGTTATACTAAGTACTTGTTTTCTTCTATAATTACTTTTAATTAAATATAAGGAATATTTAAATGAATAATAGTAATTATAATTGATAAATTCTCATTCTGTCAAGAGATTTTTTTTTTATTTAAAAATTATTTTCTATATGGTAGGAAAACACTCCTAAAGTCAAAGTATCATGTTGTGCCAATAGTTTTGCACATTACTGTTAGTATTTAAATATACGTGCATTTTGACAAGCGCTACACCAACGGAAGAAAAGGTTACGCCGCTGGTAAATGATGTGAAAATATCACCTATTTGACATAATTTATGGCATTTCCTAAGCAAAATACTCAGCAGACAGAACCGCCCAGGCAGACGGTCGTAGGGACGCTCGTTGAAACACGCCAAAATTAGGCTAGACATGTACGCAAATGGTAAAGGGATGCGATGATGTGGTGGCTTTCACCATATCCCTTTAGCTAAGCGGTAATTTATTGGTATTTATTTATATACATATGCTATATACATCACGCTTTGCGAAGTGTTCTCACGTCGTTGCCAAATTTATTTGTTATTTGCTTTTGTATTCTTATATGATTCAAAAAACACCGTAAAATTTGTAATACACATATTAGTTTGAATTTAAAAAAATATGGGAAAGACTAGTATAGGCAAGTCTAATTTCAGGCCCGACCGAACTCTTAATGTCAGACGCAAATTTTTATTTTAGATAACCGACACACGAGATAAAAGCTGGTAGTGTTCTGGGACCAACGCTCTACACAGTTTCTACCGCAGACATGCCAATACTAGAAGACGATAAATTAATAGTTGCCACCTATGCAGACGACACTGCTATACTCTCATCCTCCTACTCGGCTAGCGAAACTGCTGAAACCGCACAAGCACGGCTAGATCAATTGCAATCCTGGCTTCTGGAACTGGAACATCACGGTAAACGCCTCAAAATCTGCTCAAGTCACCTTCACATTGAGAAAAGAAAAGTGCACCAGTGTAAATCTTAATAGAATCATAATTCCTAAATCCAATAGTGTAAGATACCTCGGATTACATTTAGATAAAAGACTTACTTGGCGTGAAAATATCAGAACCAAGAGAACACAGCTCAAAATTAAAACAAGAAAAATGTATTGGTTGCTTGGCCCCAAGTCTAAACTTAGTCTGAAAAACAAAATGCTGCTCTACAAAGCTGTGTTGAAACCTGTGTGGTCTTATGGCATTCAAATTTGGGGTACTGCAAGTAAATCCAATATACACATTATTCAAAGATACCAGTCAAAAACTCTTACACATATTGCTAACGCTCCGTGGAATATACAAAATATCCATCTCCACAAGGATCTGAAAACATCTACGGTGATTGACGAAATAAAAAGATACAGCTCTAAGTACATCACAAGACTAAATTTCCATCCCAACACACACGCCATAAACTTATTAGACAACAGAGAAGACACACGCCGACTGCAAAGACTGCATCCTCTAGACCTGCCGTTTAGATCGTAAGAATTAATTAAGTATTTAATGCAAATAATAATCATATGATAGATTTACTGATCACCCTTACTTAAAGGCCAAATTGCACTTAAAGTATCAATGTAAATTACATTAGTCAATTTCATTTACTTATTGTTTTACGACAGATTGTAAATAAAGATATGTAATATAAAAAAAAAAGGAAAGATATCCGATATTTATTGTATGCATTAAAAGCCATATAATTTTATATGCATATACAAATGAATGTGTTTCCTTTATGGGCGTCGAAAATGGTTCAAGAGATCTTTCTGAAATTTTTACAGAAGGTTCATGTGGTCTCCGTACCCAACGTAGGGTATGTATAAATTTGGAAAATTGGGCGCTTGGCCTCCACTATGCCACGCCGTAAATACTCAAACTATACGAAATGTTAATTACCTCAAAACCGTGGTCGTAATGGTAAATGGTTGTAAACTGGATACGAGGTCAACATTCACAGATCCACCTTGGATGCTTACCTATTTACTTATACAGTTCATTCGACCTATCGCCCACGAAGTACAAAAATTAAACTAATTACACCTACCATAATCTTTAAACAAGAATTTATAAAAATTGCTAATCCTTTGCATAGATGCTTCCAAAAACCCCACGAAGTAGTTAGATTCAGCAACGTTGATAAGGACTCAACCCTAATTTCAAACTCATTGCCTTCATATGTCTCTATATTTACGCCAGAGGCCACAGCAATTCTACATGTCTGATGAATAGATAAAAAGAAAAAGAATAAATTCATTATATGTTGTGTATAGACTCTCTATCTTCACAACTGACCACTTCAACCTTCAACCACATCGTTGCATCTATAGGCCAAATTCGTGATTTATTAATCGAAAACCTCAAAAAAAAAAAAAAAAAAAAAAGCTGCTATGGATGCCAAGTTACATTGTGATACACGGGGACGCATTCGAGGGCAAAAAACAAATGAAGTGTTTTTTCATTTACATTTTTTTAAGGGTCGTTGCCAAATTTAGTAATATATATATATAATATGTTGTTGCATCTTGGATAGATGATAAATACTAGATGTAATTGAACCTCGTATTATGTATGTTGCCTTTGCTTGCGGGCTAAAAAAAAAAAAAATATTGCGGATATTTTGTGACGAATGGAATTATTTCAAACGAGGAATGTATGAGTTTTAATTGTGTTTTTAATTAATACATATATTTTAAATACATTAGATTGCAAATATTGTTATTTTTTCCTAAACCTGAAAATTTGACAACACCCTCTACAGTACGTACTTTTAATAAGTGGATCAAATACCGTGCACATTTTTTGCTAATCCGAAGGGAATGAACAGTTGCCCTTTCTAAAATTAAGAAAAAAACTGTCAATTTTTTTTACGTGTAACAAAAGTATTTAAAAAATATCCTTATACATTTTAGTGTTTTTTGCCAGGAAACAAATAACGGGTGTTTTTTACAGACTGATAGAACTTTCGATAGGGATAGCTGTCACTTGACAGCTGATAAATGACATTTCGTTTTGACATTTCTGTTCAGTAAGCATTTACAAATCATCATGGCAAGAATGCCGCCGCATCAACTTTTACAAATTATGGAAAATTACTTTAAAAATCAGTGCTCTGTTCGCCAAACTTACAGAGCGCTTCGTAAATTTTATGGTCCACGTAATCATCATCATAAACATCAGAGCAGCTTATTTGTCGAACTGTTGATAAATTTCGAACACCATTTACTCTACTCGATGAAAAACCAACAACAATACAAATAACTGCACGCACAGAAGAAAATATTGGTGCTGTGAGTGATAGTGATAGGAGAAGATCCGAATTTGTCTATTCGCCGCCGTGCTCAACAAGTTGGACTTTGTCCATCCGCAACATGGAAATTTTGCAGTGGTTCAAAATTGGACTGATCGCATCCGATTCCCCAAAGCTAGTCGTGGCGGACATATGCCAGAAATCATTTTTAGATATTAATTGTCATGAAAATATCTTTAAAATAAAAAAAATTTGGCATCATACTTCATTTTTTATGTTTATTTATTTCAATTTAAAGTTCCATCAGTCTAAAAAAACACCCTTTATATTGCCGAACAGATAAACAGAGTGCACTCTAGGTTTATTAGTCCTTTCAAACCGATTCACCTCGTTTGATATGTTTACATGCATTTTATGCTATTTTTAATCTTAATATTTCGATCTCACGTGAGGGATTATTGGTTTTATAACACAGGGATTCGCTGGGCGTATGAGTAATCGATTGACATGTAATGAAAAATTGCAATTGTGTACTGAATCGATCGGTATATTTGTTAATATGGTTTCAATTTAGAATATTTCCCTTAAATTATTGACGTTCAATAAATTTTTAATTCGTTTTGTAGTGTAAAAATTGTAAAATACAAACACCATTGTCAATTGTAAAGTCAGTTAGAAAGTAGAAAGCGCCAACCGCAAATAAGAATAGTCAATTGCAAATCAAAAGGCATCAAACGAAAATGAGAATTCCTCCGAATTTTGTATGTACATGAAACGGTGATGCCTGTCGAAATGCTTGTGCCCATTTTCTTCCTCTAGTAGTGACCTTTACTTTTCTAAATACTAAATTCGCGACTCATATTCATTTAACGCTTCCTAATTTAAAATTGCCTATCCCCATATTCATTTTACGCTCTTGCAATTTAAAATTACCAATCTTATTTACAATTGACCATTCTTATATTCAACTGTCGCTTTCTAAATTACAATTGACCTATCTTATTCTATTATTTCAATCGACATTTTAGCATTTTATTTTGGATTTTTTAACTGACATATCTACGTTATTTACCAATTGCGAAGCCGGTCTCTATCTTACCATTATATTTACATAGGTAAAATATCGAAAATTTCTAACTACATACATCCAAGATCTCATTTGCCTGCAGTCAAGAAAATTGCCTATTTATCTAAATATTCTATGCAAGAAAATATATTTTATATTTGACAGATCGTAACTCATTTGCACAACAATATTGCATAGTCAGTGAACGGCTCTCTTTCGTAATTCGTGCCAAAAAAATAAATTTTTATTAGAATTTTTATTGTTCAACACTTCTCTGAACCAAATAATAAAACAGACAGAATTCAAGTATTATAAAAAATAACTGGCGCTGACTAGAATGCAATATGACGGCCTAGAAACATCAAATTAAATTTTATGCTTGTACTAACTTGGACAAAAAAAAAAAACAAAAAAACCAATCTTTGAGTATTACTTTCGACTTCGCTTTTTAGTTTTTTTTTTACTTGCCACCTGTGCACTTAATCCGACTGAGTGTGAGCGGCTAAGCAACTGGGGCGTATCTGAGCGGGGCCACTAAAAGCCACAGGCGCCAAAAGGACACTTGAGTGGCCGCCAACCGAGCAACTAACCAGTCAGGTGAGACGAAAAAGGCATTAAGTGGTGGTTATGGTATGCACACATTGCATATGCAAGTAAATTCCTACACACATATTATATGTATAGGTACTATACTATATCCCGGCAAAAAATTAGAAACACTGTAAAATATTAGAATTTTCGAACTTTGTATTTGTGAAATTTTAGGTGGATAGTTTTATTTTTATTGCGGTTTATTCTGAACAAATTCAAGTTAAATATTTATTAAGATTTAAGTAGGCGATGAATAACTAAATTTTGTCGACATTCCCAAATTATTTCGTGACAATTGTCAGCGCGTTGCGGAGCTGCTGTTTAGATGTAAATACTTCTCGCGAAAATTAAATTTGATCTATGAAAAATTTGTGATTTTTTCCTTGAAGTGAAACTTCTTTGCGCTCGTTGGGCTGTAATTCCAATATCGAATGAAGCGACAGGAAAAGGGAGGGGATGCCGCGCGTGGTGGGGCAGTCGCACGGAAGGAGAATTAATTTCTACCACTCTTTTTACTAATTTTTACCACTATTTTTACTAATTTCTACCACTAGTTTATTAATTTTTAACACTATTTTCAATAATTTCTACCACTAGTTTTACTAATTTCTACCACTATTTTTACTAATTTCTCCCACTAGTTTTACTAATTTCTACCACACTTTTTACTAATTTTTACCACTGTTTTGACTAATTTCTACCACTATTTTTAATAATTTCTACCACTAGTTTTACTAATTTCTACCACTATTTTTTACTAATTTCTACCACTCTTTTTACTAATTTCTACCACTATTTTTTACCAGTTTTGACCACTACTTTTACTTGTTTCTACCACTAATTTTATTAATTTCTACCACTATTTTTTGCTTATTTCTACCATTATTTTTACTAAATTCTACCACTATTTTTACTAATGCTACTACTCATTTCTACCATTATTTTTACTTTTCTATTTTTAGTACAGCTGCTACTAATTTCTACCACTATTTTGTTACATTTTCAATAAATTCTACCGCTATTTTCACTAATGCTACTACTAATTTCTACCACTATTTTTCCTAATTTCTTCCACTATATTCAGTAAAGCTGCCACTAATTTCTACCACTATGTTTACTAATTTCTACCACCATTTTTAGTACAGCTGCTACTAATTTCTACAACTATTTTGTTACATTTTTACTTAATTCTATTTCTTCTTTTTTAATTGCACAGAAGTTTTACTTCTGGTTCGCACACTTAGGTGCACGCGTGTTTTTTATAGCATTTGTTGGAGCATGTAGGTTATTTTTGTTGTGAAAATTGGCATGTGTTTCCCTTTATAGTAAGCAAATAATAAACATGCTACATTTTTTTTTTAGATATGGTGGAAAAGGATTTTTCTTTCGAATAAATTTGTTGCAGAATTAAAACGAGAGAAAAGATCAAAGGAATAAAGTACAAAGTAAGCGCTGCTACTGTGTCTAGAGTCACAAAAAGTATCAGAAACGTGGCAGAATGGCGGATGAAAGCCGAAAATAACGGAAAGAACAAATCGCAAAGTAATGCGAATGGAAAACAGAAACTATGGAAAATATTTAGAAGAATACCGATTGATAGATGGTAGGTACGGAATTTCTCTGCGGAGTATGGAACGAATTCTTTCTGCTAATAACCTTAAACGCCGTTCTCCTATCAAAAGGCCAAAATTAACAGAAAAACAAAGGATAATTTGCGCGAAACTGCATAGTAATTTCCCGGATATTTATTGGAATAAAACAAATTATGGTCTATTGTTATTTCTTTGCTTTAAGGTTTGCCATTTTTGGATTACTTAAAAATAATAGGTTGTGTTTAGCTATGAATGTCGAATAGAAGCCTTCACTAAAATCGTCCGGTTTTTTGGACGTCGCCCAAGTGAACGAAGGATTTAACGGCATCCGCCGGCAGTAATGATATGGGGTTGTATACCACTCGAGTGGACAGCACCTATTTATTTTGTAAACGAAACGATGAACGCAGGCCAATATATTCACGTGCTTGGAGTGGTTCTAATTCCATATTTACAAAATTTGGATCCGGATAAATCTTCTTATATCTTTATGCAAGATGGTGTACCTTGTCGCCTTGAAAAAAAGTGTAAACTTTTTTTCTCAACAAAATACTCAAATTCTTCCTTGGGTATTTTATCTAAAACACACAGAGAACTGCTGGGCATACTTAAAATCAAAAGAAGATATATGAAAAGCTAAATCCTAATATCGATGCCCTTAAGAAAAATATTTAGGAAATATTTGGCAGACAGACCAGCATTTTAAAGAAATCGTCAAAAACGTGATTCAAAGTATGAATAATAGAATAAAGGAAGTTTTGAAAAATTAAGGAAATATTACAAACTATTATTATGAAATTCAAAATGGCATACACATTTGTGCTATATTGAAATAAAGAGAAAGAACAAAAAATTATACTTTAAAAAAAAAAAAATTAAAAAAGAGGGGACCCCATTTCTTTTACATTCTCGTACGTTTGTAAATTTTTGACGGTGTATAGTATTGGAATCTACTTGCTAGGTACATAAGTAGTACTACAAACATTTCCATAAGTATGTAGATATATGCTTAAATGTATATAGCATGGCAAATAATAATATATAAAACGGTCGATTCATGTATTCAGCTAAAATGTAAGCAATTTGTGTTTGTTTGTTTTCATTACAATGCAGTCAATGTACGCTATTCTAAAATATATTTACTTGTAGTGGAATTTTCACAACTACTGCATTTTTTATGTATTGTACGTTTTGAATTACTCACTCACTGCACAATTCCAATTCCAAAGCAATAATCGTTTTTGTTTTTTTTTTAGTAGTTAAGTGCCCAATAGGTTTTATTGTCATATTTATTACAATACTTGAGACTTAGTGTTTGACGTAGAACTTGGCAGCTAAACCTATAAAATACTAGTTAAGATGTTTTATGGCACATTTAGTAAACTGCATTCACATAGCCGTTGTATCATTGCAAATTTTAAGCGAAATATATATAGATTTTTTACTCACGTATTTATGCGCATTTCAAAACCAGACGATCATCAATAAAATTTAAATATTTGACTAAAATAAGCAATTAATTATATACACTGCTTTTTTATAGTGAACAATTCATATGCATTTTAAAATCAATTTAGCAGCAAATTAAATCGAGTGGCACATGGCGTATGAGTGACATTAAATAATAAAGAGACTTATTAAGGTGAAATTATGGCGAGCAAGTCACGTTGTTGGTTTAACCCTCTAGTGCCTAACCCCGCCTTTAGACGGGCTTAGCTGATTACACTGATATTTGCCATTTTCATTACAGTTTGCGTTTTCCCTTATTTTTTTATTTTATTTCGGCGATTCACAAAATTGTATTAGCCTGCTTGTTCATTACGATCTGATGCCCACGGCAGTTGTAGCAATCATCTCATTTTCATATTGTGTGATATTCAGTGGAAATAATTATCTTGCGAAGAGTACAGAAAACAAAATAATAAATAAAATATTATTAGTGCTCGTAGGTAAAAATATATAATATTAGTGTGATGCTGCAAAATAGTTACAGTTGGAAAATAAAAGTTGCGGCACGCTTTTAAATTGCTTGGAAAGGTACACCGCCTGGAGAGGGTCTTGAGATCATTCGGCAAAAAAAAATTTTAATACGAATAAGTAACAAAAGAAAATTTCCTGGCATTTTGTAGCCTAAAAAAAACATGGAACGTGGATGGCCGTGTAAATTATCGTCGCTATCGGATAACGAGATAAATAAAATTTTGAAAGTGATGGATTTCGAGGGTGTTACGGGTGAAGAAGCAGATACACAGGACGATTTAGATGATGGTCCTTGCAAGGAAAAATTTCCAGTAAGTGATGGAATTAGCGACATGATTGATCGAGTGCTAAATATGTCAGAATCATTGCTTGCATCATAGCTATGTTTAAGTCCAAATGGAATTACTGACCTATGTGGGCCAATGTGGTCCGACTTGCTGGTACGCCTTGGAGCGTCAGCAAATGTGGTTGTTCGATTATCGCGTATAGTGCCAGACCATAAATCCAACATTATATATTTCGATAATTATTTTACTTCATTGCCATTCCGTATATCTCCGATCACGAGGAATTTATTCTTTATCAACTATCCGTTCAAATCGAACCTCAAATTGTAAGCTGCCGTCAGATACGGACCTCAAAAAGTTTGCGCGTGGATACAGTACTGAATTTTGCGGATCAGCTTCTGGTGTCGATATTTTTTTATCCGTTTGGAAAACCAATAAAGCAGTAAGGCTAGCACCTTTACAGAATGAAACATGTGTAAAGAACAAGGTTTCACGTTTTGTAAGTTCCGAAAAAAAATTTGTTGAGTTGTTGTCGATTGTCGGCACACAAATTAAACAGCCCATTCTGTGTCACCTAATAAACTGTGTTGGATTTTTTTTGGCCACTTTTTTTAAGACCGCCTGTAGGCGGTGTATGGTTCTGACTCCATAAAAGCCGGTTCTCTTACCTAATTTATTTTTTTTTCTTTAATTCTTTAATTCTGACCCAAAACTAACAATAAAATAATTTTTTTGTGAAAAAAAATTGGGAACTAGAGGGTTAAGCGACTAGCGAGCTGAATGCTGGTAAATGCACGAAATCGAAAATACCTTTTATCAGCTTGCTGCTCGCCTTAAAAATAATTTTAATTTTTTCATATAAAATGTTTTATCAGAAAAGTCTTATAACTACATTACCAGGTAATAACAGATTCTCTGTATTTTTTGTATGGCTACGGTTATTCTATTACTTTAAAATAGTTTCTATTTGAGTTTGATTAAATGAATACTGTGGACTTGCCTAACTAACAAATTAGAAAGCTTCAGTTTTAACCTGTTAAGGATTAAGAGCAGAAATGGGAGCCAAGGATAAATAGTGTGTGGGTCGCAATGGACAAAAGCAGGCACAGTGCAAGCGAAAACCAAGTTGCGGTAATGTTTTTGAAGACCCGTTAGCTGTGATGCAAAGTGTTTATTGCTATATTTTGAGGTTTATTCTTATTTTTTTTAACTTTTTTTTGTTTTAGTACCTAGCAAAATTTGGGATTTCCTCAAATATTTTGTTGCATAGATTGTTGCGTGAATTCTAATGTCTTTGCTTTTTTTTAAACCAAGATTTCTTCTTTATTTGATGCCACTTTTTTAGACCAAAATAAAGGTGGTTTCTAAAAAAAGATTGGAGCAAAAAGGAAAAGGTATATTGGAGTTAAATGTCTTGTTTCAGCATTGCAGAACATTTTATGCCATTAACGTTTTCCTAAAATGATAATTTGAAGGGTTTCATTAAAAAGTTATTCGAATGTCGAAAATCTCCAGGGGGTTGAAATGTTCTTGGAAATTATACGCCGCAGTAAAAGTACAATGGAAAATTAACATAGTGGTATCACCAGTATAGTTGGGATTGAAAGTTATGCCATCATAATTATCGTTTTTTTTCTCTATAAAATTGGGGCTGCCTAAAAATGTTAATTTTTGCAGAAATATTTTTCAAGTAAATATTTAAACGACGGCATACTTTATTCTTTTAGGTATACTTTAATCTATCGGGTGTTTTTTTTACAGGTTTGTTTTTCGAATAGAGATAAAACTGGCATTTTGTGGTCAAATCTGGCAACTCTAATGTCATTTATGTTCAGTTTGGTTTGCCATTTCATCATGAACAGGTTGACAAAAGAACAACGCTTGCAAATCGTGCAAATTTATTTCGAAAATAATGGTTCAGTTCGCGAAGTTTACCGCGAGCTCCGTCAATTTTATGGTCGACATAATCGTCCATCAGAGCAATTAATTCGGTTAACCATGGATCGTTTTCGCACTACGTTTACTCTATGTGATAATACGCATCCGCAGAGACGTCGAACAGTGCGCACCGAAGAAACAATTGCCGCTGTAGAGCAAAGTGTTGAAGAGGACCCGAATGAATCGATTCGCCACCGTGCACAGCAATTGGAGCTTTGTCCATCAACTTTATGGAAGATTTTGCGCAAAGATCTTGGCTTGCGACCTTACAAGATCCAGCTTGTGCAAAAATTAAAGCCGCGAGACCATGCAATGCGTCGTGATTTTGGTGTATGGGCCGAAAATGAGATTGATCTCGATGCTGATTTTCATCGCAAAATTTTGTTCAGTGATGAGGCTCATTTTTGGTTGAATGGCTACGTCAACAAGCAAAATTGCCGCATTTGGAGTGAAGAGAATCCACATGAGACCCTTGAAACGCCATTACATCCACAAAAACTGACTGTTTGGTGTGCTCTATGGGCTGGTGGAGTCATTGGGCCATACTTCTTCCGCAATAATGCTGGAGAGGCAGTTACCGTTAATGGAGACCGGTATAGAGCCATGATAACCGACTATTTTGTTCCCGAATTGGATGGCATGAATGTGGATGAGTTGTGGTTCCAACAAGACGGCGCTACATGCCACACAGCGCACGTCACAATCGATTTATTGAAGGAAACATTCGATGAGCGCATAATTTCGCGGAATGGACCTGTAAATTGGCCACCAAGATCGTGTGATTTAACACCATTGGATTATTTTCTTTGAGGATATGTGAAGTCGCTCGTCTACGCCAACAAACCAGAAACGTTAGGGGAATTGGAAGCCAACATTCGTGGCGTTATTGCCGACATACGGCCCCATATGCTCGAAAAAGTGGTTGAAAATTGGACCTGTAGAATTGGCTTTATTCGAGCCAGCCGCGGCGGCCACATGCCCGAAATCATATTTAAACATTAATGGCATAAAATTATCCTTCCAATAAAGCCAAATTGATGGACCTTAAAACGATTTTCTTGTGTTTTATTTCAATTCGAAGTTCTATACCCCTAAAAAAAACACCCGATATATGTAATCAGTTTAAATTTTCGAGGCTCACTCTACATTTTCAAAAACCACTGCTATTATTTAAAACTCCGACTTTTATATAGAGCTTGAAAGTCCCCGCAGATTTTTTCCGGCCTGTATTTATTTATTAATTGTCTTCGTTTATACATACATATGTATATACAAAATGATATATATTGATCGACCGATTTTTATATTTGGTAGGTATGATGTGTGAAATATTAAAATAAGGGTATCGAGCGGTTGGAAAGAAGGTTCATAGCTAACTTTTTGGGGGGATGCCACCTGTTTGGAAAGTCGAATTAAACTAAATTGTACACAAATTATATGAAATACTAGAATAAGAGTATCGAGCGGTTCGTGTTGGAAAGGAAGTTGATAGCTAATTTTTATGAAGGTTGCCACCTGTTTGAAAAGGCGAACTTAATGGAATTATACACAAGTTATATGAAATATTAAAATATGGTTGCCAAACGATTCGTCTCGACGAGGATGAGGTTCACACATATATTATAATAAGGGTTGCCAGCTATTTGAAAATACAAATTTAATTAAATTATGCACAAGTTATATGAAATATTAAACTATGGGTGACAACCGAGTCGTCTCGGCAATAAGGTTCACAGCTAGCTATGTATATAAGGGATGCCACCTTTTTGTAAAGTCGGAGTTAATTTAATTAAACACAAGTTTTATGAAAATAATAAAAAATGGATGCCAAGCTGTTCGATTCGCTGAGGAGAAGGTTTATAGCATATAAAAGCTTGCCACCTGCTTGAAAAGTTGAATTAAATCAAATTATACACTAGTTATGTGAA
This sequence comes from Anomoia purmunda, assembly GCA_951828415.1. Classification (NCBI taxonomy): domain Eukaryota; kingdom Metazoa; phylum Arthropoda; class Insecta; order Diptera; family Tephritidae; genus Anomoia; species Anomoia purmunda. The sequence continues at coordinate 18,914,221 of OX639996.1, forward strand.
ATAGTAGAATATGGTTGTGAAATCATTCGTTTGGCTAGGAGAAATTGTATAGATATATTTTGAGGAGGATTGCCACCTTGTTTAAAAGTCAAACTCAATTAAGGTATATATGTACAGAGATATAATATATTAAAATGTGTGCGTCAAATTTTTCAGACAAGATACCATACATTTGTAAGAGGGTTGCCACCTGCTATATATATATGAAAAGCGCAATAAATAAATAAATATAGGTATGACGACGACTACTGGCATTTTCTAGTTTATTAATAATGAAGAAAAAGTTTATTTATATTAATTCTTCTCTTGAATGTGGAGCGCCTTACCTTTTGCATAATTTCCTTAATTATTATTATATAAAACGGGCAAGTACAAGGCATTTCATTGTAGCTTTCGAGAGAACAGCTCATAGAAGAAATTGCTATTCATATGTAACTGTTTTCAAAATTTTTATTTTCATATAACTCGCGCGTGATTGTTCATTTTTGTATTTTGCAATATTTTTTTTACCGCTCAAATTTTTTTGATCAACGTTATTATTTCTTTAGTTTTGCAATTTTGGTGGCAAAAATTGACGCGTCGCTTTTATCAGTTTATTCAAGAGAGCAGCAAAATCGTAAATGATTGAAATTATAAGGCCAAATTTTATTTTTTGCTTTACACATTGCCTAATCACAGCTCGAAAAAGTGCACTATGTGTGTTAGAAGTTCTTTTTGAACAAATTGGAGGTGTGAGAATTCTATTTGGATCGTAAAAGATCGCCCCAAATTCTAATTTAAACCCAATCTTCTTTTTCTAATTACCACTACTGTTCGTTGTATGCAGCAGGGGGGGGGGGGGGGGGGGCAGGAGCAATTGAGTTCCGAAATTAGCTACGCTGCAATTGCGTCTTCAAAATTTGCTGAATAATAAATTGTGACTAAAAATGTGCAACATTAAAGCCAAATATAAATACAATATAATTAAATAACTACGCTACAAATGTGAAAGCAAAATACGCTTGGCTAATTCAGAGCAGTTGCTCCTGTCACAAAACAAAAAAAAAAAACAAAAAAATGAAAAAAGTTTTAAAAAATGATTTAACCCTAAAAACGTACATAGGTACTCAAGGCAAACTTACCACATGTCCTTCAACTTGTCAAAACCTATAACGCATTAGGCTGATTAATTTTGTGGTCTTGCTCAAACCAATGTGCGTGCATTAAGTAGATAACAAAAAAAAAAAACTGTGAAGCGTACAAGCCGAACCCGTCACGATGACGTGCAAAATTCACTTTTGTGCGTGACATTCGTGATATAAAAAAATAGCGCAAAAATTTTAATTGGCGCACTACAGAAGTGGCAAAACTTGGAAGACAACCAGCAATATTTTTGTAAATCAACAGCTAGATTGTGAAAATATGCAATGTAAATGCAATCTATTAATAATTTACCACCGCCATCATAAGTAGACATTTCGTTTTAATGGGTGAAAACGCCTAAAAGCAGGCCGTAAATTGAGCAGCTAAAGAGGTTTATGGTGGCGTCGTAGCGCTTTGTTTGCTTAATTTCTCTCTGCTGCTTCTTCTTTTTTACTCACACGCAAACATCGTCGTAAATAAGTGCATATGCTTATATACAAAGATTTTATGCAGCCTAACGGTAAAACACTCTTTGTTGCATGTACCTTAAAATGACGCCTCGTCATGCCGTTAAGTGTCTGGACAAATCATTTGAGTGCACTTTAGCAGTGCAATAACAAAAAGCGTGTAAAGTATTTATACTCACATTTTATAGCCAAGAATGCTGTTGATGAAAGTGTGGAAAACAAAAACAAAAAAAAAGCAAAAGCGTGGAAAAATGCGCGGCACGAAATTAATTCATGGCACGTTTGATGTGGGTTGTTTCTTTAGTGTGCCAGTTGTAGGGTTTTTTGCACCAGAACAAGGAGGAGGAGAAATTATGCGAAAATGTTGCCTGCCCCGCCGCGTTGTACTTGCTTGAATTTTTGCGCCAGTGGCCTGCTTTAAGCGACCTGCCTCATTACGCCCGTCAACCCTAACTTGTTCCGTATTGTTTTGTGGAATTTCAAGGGAGCCTTGTAACTAAATGTGCGCATCAATTTTAATGTGCTTATCAAAACTATTTGTATTGTGTCCTTTTTGTTTTATTTATTTATTTTGTTTGCTTTTGTTTCCCCTATACGCTTTTGTCCTGCGAATTTTGTAAGAAAATTCTAGCAAGCGTCGTAATGAATTGAACTCAAATAATAGTTGAGTGCGTGCGATGAGTTGTCGATTTGCCGATAGCATTGCGACGAAGCTACATATTTGGCAGCAAGCTTAACAAATTTTTCAATGGCCTGTCACTGCGATAATTTTTATTTGCATTGAGTTTACGAGGATGAAAAACAATGAGGGAAACTATATCAATTTATATAAAGAGTTTACTTAATTCGATTTTTCGATTTTTTTTTTAATAAAAAGCAAATTATTGACATTTACCCAGATGTTAACTTTTGGCAAAGCGTTGCTATTTTTAGGAGTGGTTAATTTTTAATTGTATATGGTGCATTATTTACAAAATGGTAGGTTTCATGTAATTCGAAAATTTATTAATGAAAAATCTTTGTTTTAGAAATGAATTCAATTTTCATAAAACTTTTAAAAGGATAGCCGAAGATGTACACAGAGACAAATTTCATAGTTTTTCATTGTTTCTGAGTTCTTTTTTAAATATATTTTAAGTAGAGATCCAGATATTTCACAATTGAGTTTTAAAAAAGTCATCCTAATTTCGACAAGAATCATACAAGTCTTTTCATAATTATTATGAGTCAGATACATTTTTGAAGTTGTCGATATTTATTATTTTGAAACTTATATTTTTCAAACGCCTTCTCCTAATAATTATTAGTGAAATGAATTTTTTAAATCAACAATAACTATTATTTTGAGACTTACAGATATCATAGAAGTCATAATCATAATAATTATCAGCGAAATAAATTTTTTTACACACCTTTCAAAGACAACAGCATCTGGGGAAGATATCATGAATGCACGGTCGTTACAATGCTCGATGATTTGGTTGTTTTTGCTCAACTTATTATGGTAGCAGTCAGTGCACAGTGGGAAAGTTCAATTTAAAAAAAAAACACGGAACTGGCGCAGAGGTGCACTTCAACTGCTTTGATAGACTTTATAAACGAAAATACGTGCCTAATTTTGTTCTCAAAGCGAAACACAAATGGAAAGAATTGGGCTGGGGAAATACTGATTTTTCTATCGTCACAAAAAGTAAATTTAAAACAATGTTCGATGAAAAAGCAGTCGATTCGCGTTTGGAAACGCATGAAAGACACCGAACCATAAAATGAGTAACGAATTGCAAGAACGTGCGGAAGGAATTCGAAATATTAACAATCTTTTCAGTTTTCTAATGCCTGAACATGCAAGAATTCTAGAAGAACACAATTTGCAAACCAGTGTTGGCGCATTAATGGAAAAATACTTGGAATTCTTTATTACAGATCTTAAATATAAACTGACTACCTTTATTGATATTCACATTCCAGAAAAACGATATTTTTGGAACGACACACCACTACATTATTCAGAGTTTTTAATTACGAGCAAAATTATGGACATTTTTTTCAGAATGCTGCAGCCGATTCAAATTGTTCTTGACTCTAGTTAAAAAATATCGTTTCTTTAGCTGAGCAAACTCTGAACATTTTTTTATCCTCTACATTGAAAGTACCAACAGTGGGGAGACGAGATTACTGAATATAGACTCTGCTATGGAAACATTTGCTAAAAAAAAGGCGAGACGAGGATGCAACTTTACTTAATGTAATATTTTTGTATTGTGCAAAAAGAACTTAAATCCTATTTGAACAGAACTAAAATTCTATTTGTCTAATTCAACCCTGGAATCTTGCGGAAATTTTAACTTTTATGTTCCGTGTCATTAGCATGCTTCGAAGTTGTAGTTAATTGCAGATTGTAGATGAGAATTAAGCGATAATGGATATTGAGTAGCATTAGAAATAAATTAGGTTTCTGCTAAACATAAAACAGGGGCGACTGATTTTCATAACCCCGCAAGTGATGGAAGCAACTGCAGAAGCTAAAAGTTAATTCGACACTGAGCTAGAATAAATTTTCCATGAGTAAATTCTAGGAGTAAATTTGGTTAGAAATATATTGTACATAAGTAAAATATATAGAGCCTCAAACAATCTGTCTAAATAAGATTAACAAAAGCATATGCTTTAGAATTTTTCTTTTTATATTTGCATCAGTAATAATATTTTAACACAGACATAAAATGGAATATTTGCATGTAGAGCACAGCCATAAAAATTGCTCCTGTTTGCCAAAAGATCTAAAAATATAAACCGTCCATATTAACACCTACACACACCCGCTAACATCTTAAATAAATACATATGCATGTAAATAAAAAAATAGGTTTGGCAAATTCTAGTATGTATATAATATGCTGCTGCAGAGCAAATACCCATTGTTCACTTTGAAGGCTTTTGTGCGTATTCATACATAGATGTTGTTGTGTTACATAAATACAAACAGTGAATAAAAGTGAAATATTTTTCAGTTTTTCTTTACACGTTAATATCGCCATAACAAAAGAAAAATTATAATATAATAAATAGCATTTCATTTTTTGATAAATACTTTTGGCATGCCTGTCTGTGCGCCAGTCTTTTTGAAAGCAAACTAGTTAGAAATATCTCACTAAAATATGGCGTGTAAATCTCATTTAGACAAGCATCATTGTTGTGTATAAGGGACTTAATGTTTATAGAGCACTCTTGCTATAGATTAGACACTGCCCTAGATCGTATACATTCGAAACCAGATAAAAACCACATCCCTTGTGTGTACTAATTATAATTTATCCCATTGGACGTCCATATATCCAATATCCATTGTGATATTTTATAAGTGAAAATAAATATAAAATTAAACCCAAAAAAGGGGAATTTATTATGTGAGTGTTTACTCTAAAACATCCTCGAGCCAACGGCCTTGGCTCCCAGTGCTTCTATTTTTAAGTAAAATAATAATTGTATTATTGTTTTTCTAATAACAAATAAATAAACAAAACACCCCCATTTAGATAACTACGACTAAGAAATTTTGTGAGCTATTTACTTTATAATAAAGTGCTATAAAAAATGTGGAATAGGTAGGTTTGTTAGCAACAGGAGCTCCTTCTAACGCCTACGGGCAACCACCGGTCAGAGGATCCTTGCAATTCAGCATGTCGTAGTAATTGCCCAGTGTTCGCTGAGCCAACATAGAGCTCATCTGTCGAATAGAAGTCCGTAGGCGGCTAGAGGAGCTCCCAACCTCCATGCTTGGAGTAATGACTTCCAGAGTGTCCTACCGAGCGAGCTCATCAGTTGTTCGATTTTCCGCAATATCGCTATGGCCGGGACTCAAATCAGTCCGATATCAAATAATTCAGAGGCACTAAGAGAGAAGTCAAGCACTCCCCGACCAGTTCATTAGATTGATTGTGGCCAACTCCGCCTGAAACGCAATAAAGTAGTATGAAAGCCTTAATTTCCGGCTGAGGGAGAGTTCCTTGCAGGAGACACCCCCTCCAATTTCCCCGTCCAGCTTTGACCCATCTGTGAAGAAGTTCACTGACCTCTAACCCCAAATACGAACCTCCCCCCGTTCCTCTCTTAGCGGACTGTGAGTGGAGAAGGATCTACTATATGAAGCCAGAACCGGCAGACAGCAATCCGTTTTTAGTGGAACAAAGTCGCAGCTGGCAAAAATTTTAGAATGCCCATATGACGAATTGAATCTATATCGATTGCTGTTTAGCCGGGTTTTAGCACGGGCTGCAGCAACCTTGCTGGCAATGTTCAAAGGCGTAACGTTGAGCGCGAGAGTGGGTGTGGCCCGAAGCGCTCCACTGATTCCAACTCTAGCTGCTTAACTTTCGATACCTTCTCCAGTGAGCTCCACCAGACGATCATTGTTTCGTAAAGCCAGTAATTTACCATGGAAGAGAGGCCTTATCTCTTCCCAATAGCACCCCAGCAACAGTATACATTAACCGATGCCTTTTAAATTTTTTTTTAATTCGCGGGCGAGGTTTTTGTCAGACAATACAGGGACGATAACCAATCAAACCTCCTAGAGTGACAAATGAAATTTATTTGACCAAATTTTGCTTCATTTCAATCAGGGACGGAACATAATGAATATTTTTTAATTTTTAATGAAAAAACGCAAAAGCTTCTACATCGGAGAACAGGTTCAAAATAAGAATACGTTTTCTAGTTTAATTTTGTTCATCAAAAGTGATCCTTATTTTTTAGTTATATATTTTGTTCGTTCTTGAGCGAAAGAATAAAAAGAAATATTTGAGTTGTATTGTTTTCTAGCAGATCAAAAACCTTTAAACGCCACACCACATTTCTGTTTAATGTTTGGTCGTACATTTTTTTTTTTTGAAATGGTTTCGTCAAAAGTATAACAAAAACAATAGTGAATACTTTTGAGGAAAAAATAAAACTAAAAAAAAGCAAAAACAAGATAATTTTTGATTAAAAAAAACTAATTAAAAATCATTATTTTTAAACAAAAAATAACAATTTATAAAATTATAACAATTTGAAATTGAAAAAATAAAATTCGAAAAACGAAACTTTTCGAAAACGAATTTCATTTGAATTCGGAAAAAGTATTTACATATGTATAACTCAATAAATTTTTATTTCTGAACAAAACGAAAGCGCAATAATAATAATGTATTAAAATTATCGATTGCAAAGTTCAAAATCTTAAGCTATTGGTTAAATAAAATTTTTTTTTATAGAACTCAAAATTATTACGGTCACTGATTTTAATGTGTTATATTTTATACTAGCGTACTTTGAGACACATCAAGAAGAACAACGAATTAAATTTTATGTATATATTTGCGTACGGAAACAATTTATTTGGGAAAAACTTGGGGTTATCTTTAAAAAAAGAAAAAGTACATATGCAGCTCAAGAATTATAAAATTTATTATGTTTTAAGACTTCCGCTAAAATTTCTTTTACAACTACTAAGATTAACGGGAGCTAGGATCGGTTTGAAAATGCCTCCCAAAATGGAATTTTTATAAATATAAATAGTTTTTCCAATGATATATGTATTTAAGTCTAAAGCGGTCAAAATTTTATTACTATGATTCCGTCGAATGAATTTTTAAATATTTTTATGCAAAACTTTTAAGCTTAAACTGTTTTATGATCTTAAATAGTAATTTTGAAAGAATATTTTAAAAACTATTTTTATTTACAAAAAAAAAAGATATCCAAAAATGGAGGTAATGCTCACTTAAATCTCAATATTGTTGTAAAATAATTTGGTCGATGTATTCAAATATAATCAACATTATAATTTCGATTAAAGAACAGTAGTATTTTAGTTTTGTATAGGAGGTGTGGCATTAGGTGTGCATATGTAAAAAACTAGACCTTTTTACTGCACTTTAAGTAATATTTATATTATGTAAATTTTGTCTCTTGTCTTGTTTATTCTTTAGTTAATTTGATTGATTTGGATATGGCTTGCCCACCACTTTTGCAGTTTATCAAATTTTCTTTAAAGATAATATTAATTTGTGAGCTCAAGGCCAGTGTATAAGGAAAATTATATTGGAAAAAAGACAACAACAGTCAGGAGTGGTAGAAATTATAGCTATTTCGGAGATAACCACATCTCCTCATCAGATTTCTTTCATGACTCCACCGGCATTCGAACCAACAACCTACGACTTGCTGGGCAAGTGCGTAGCCAATGGACCAAAGCCGGCATGTAAGCTGCTGTTGTTTTTTACCACTTTTCCTTATGTCCTACCAACACAATTCAAGTACGACAGTCTGTCGCTATTAAGTGAATGTGTGGTTTTTGTGGTTTTTAATTTTTGTTGTGTAACACAAATTCTATTTTTAGAATATTGTTAGAATTGTTGTTACGTTTTGGGCGTGCTCGTCCGTTTCAAATATTCATATGCCTATGATTAATTTGTGTTAATATTATCGTTTAATAAAAAAACAGGCCGAAAAATCATAGACATATGAATTTTCTTTAAAGTATTTTCCAATCCAAGTTGCAAATTCCCTCTGATACTGCAAATTCCTTCTGATACTACAAATTTCGTTAAATTTTTGCAAATCATATTTGCACTTTCAATTTTGTTTGATTTTAAAAGGCAAAGCTTCTTAGTTTGTTCTTTGGATTTTTGTATTTTTTTTTTTGTATAAAAATAACCTAAATAACAAAATATTATTGCAGCTAAAGAAAAGCCTTAGATATTTCCTTTGTTGTTTTGTTCTTTTACTCTGCATCAACCTCTTCAGTTGTCGATATATTTATGTGAAAGCAAAAGCCTAGCGCGTGTCGCAGTTTTTTCTTTGTGTTTAATGTATGTACAGTAGTATGAAAAAAAAAAACAAAGTAAAGGCTCAAATTATGGTCCATTATGTTGGCATGTGGCCAAAATTGACTGCCGTCATTCATCTTCACTCATCTCCCGCTGCAATAAATGCAGAGGTGTGGTGAACAGCAGTTGGTCATGTTCGCAGAATTATGAATAGGCGCACAATTCTCAGTTTTCCATTTGTTTGTGGCATTCTTTAACCACATACTCTAATTATATTTAATATACACTCATATTATTCAGCTATATAGTACAAATGTATGTATGTATAATATATGTGTGTTATATAAGTACAGAACATGATAACTTAGTAACTTTGAATATATATTTAGATTTACGAATAATTGCTCTATATAAATCTACCTGCGTGTGACACATTGAGTGGCAATATGAAAGCTAAGATTTCGATAACAAAGAGAGAACAATTACATATTGTATGTACATAAATGAATTGAAGAAGTCAAGAGCCTTGGGAAGGCATCAAAAATACTTAATTGGTATTGTGTAAAAAATCAAAACACTTATAGTGCTTATCATAACTATAAGACAGTGACTAATTGACAGGTTTCTGCACTTAATTTATTTATAATTAAAGTTTAGTTAATTTTTTATAAAACCACGGATTATTCTTCAATAAAAGCCGTATAAGTCCAAACTTTAAACTTTGTGTGAATAATATCCCACAAATTTTATCGAAATTTCAAAATCATGAATTCTAATTTGTAGAAAATTTTTGGGTATGCAGTTTTAGAGCCCATTCAAGTTTAATATAATAATGTGCAAGTTTGACGAGGCTTAAAAAACGGCTTGAATTCAGGTAATTTTTTTTGCAGACAGTGCTGCTACTTTTCTTCTCAAAACGAATGCACGATTTTTTTTTATAGGCAGAAAATTACCTACAACGTCACTGAATTTGCTATAAAACTGCACACCCAAAATCATGTGTAAAAAGTTTGAGATTGTGAAAATAAAAAATGCTGAATTTTATTAAAATTTACACAAAGTTTAAAACTTATATTTATATACACAATGCTCTTTATATAAAACTGTGAAATTTTAGAGCCTTCGATTTTTCAAGATTGCTCGAGAGACAATTTCTCGCGAAGATCTCTCTCTCTCGCGAGCTTCTCTTGTACCGAAAAGCTCGTAAAAATCGCGAGCCACTCAATATTCTATGCCATACGATAACTGGATTGCTTGCGCTAATTTAGCACAACTTCTTCCTACCCCACAAATATATACAAATATTAGGTAGCTCAGTTTCATTTTAAGTCATTAAATTTGCGACTTTCAATTAGAGATATTTTTTGTGACTTGAGACGATTTCGGTATTCAGTAAGCAACAGTCTCAATAAATTTCACCAAACACTGTGGTGAAAAGCAGTAGAGACAATCAGCTGATGGTTGCACAATCAACCTTAATGAAAATGTGTTAATCGATAGCACACAATATACTTTTTCAATTATTTGTCAACAGCATTGTAGCTATTTAAAAATTAAACCAATATGGTTATAGCAAAATAGTCATTGACATTTGCTGCATTTTACATGAACGGATTACTTAAAACAGGTGTCAAAATTAGAACTATCAACAATCTCATCCATATGCAGATTCGATTAAAATGGCAGAACAAGATACATAAGCAAGTGGAACCAAATAGTTTACATTTTTATTATGCGTATTGAAAATAAAGTGTTATTTTTTACAGATTTAAATAACATCTAGCAACGACCAAGGGGCAGATCGAGTGCTACTTCATTTTCGGGTTTGTTCTATACTTTCTTCAATTTGTTTGTTTTGTGACTTGCTCATGACCAGGTGACAAATTAGTGATTTTATTTTGAGACTAGAGACTTGAGACGGCTTACAGAATACCGAATAGTCTCAAAATCAATCTCTCCACCGAAAAGTCTCAATTAGCGACTAGTGACTGCTTACAACATACTGGCATTAGATACATATATCGATACTGCTCGAGAAGCAATTTCTCGCGTGGATTGTGCATTGAGAATCACGTAAATCTCACAAGCTTCACGATACTCAATTTCATTGTACGCATTTTTTTACTATGCACTTGCTGTCTTATTTTTTACTTTAAACAATGAAACAATGAAATAAACTAGTCTCGATAGATATTCGATATTTCTCGCGAGAACGACGATACCCCCTATATTGTATCGAGAACTCGATTTCTTGGTTTTTCGAGTATCGAAATATTTGGGAATGTGCGGCAGAAATCGAAACCCCTAGAATATTTACTGCATTTTATTAGAATTTACACAAAGTTTGAAGATTGAACTTACACAGCTTTTTTTTCGTAGAAGGAGCTGTATTTTTATAAAAAATTAAAAAAGAAAACAAGTAAAGAGGTGCTGTCTTCGGCCTAAGCGAAGCCTTTATACCTTGCATTAATATAAAAAAAAAAAACTGCAGAAATTCACTCAAAGGTTTATTATCAGAAAAACGTTTGCTATAATTTTTGATGGTACTTGCCCCGGCCAGGATTTGAACCCGGGACCCCCCGCATGAAGCCCGCACACTCTAAACACTCGGCCGCCCATCTTCATAATATTCAGTGGACAATTTCTATTTTTTAATGAGTAAAACGTGTGCAAAATTCCATGCGCTTATCATATCTGAATAATCAGTAATATTTGGGCTATGTATATAATGTCCGATCTAACCGGTTTCGACAAATGATTAATAAATTATTGAAATATATCTGCCCACCATGTTTCAGCCAGATATCTCAAAAACTGAAGAACTACTTTGCTTTCAAACAGATAGATGGACGGACAGACAGACATACGTACATGGCTAAAACGTATCAGCTCGTGGTCATGATCATTTTAGTATATTTGGGTACGGATTATGGACCACAAATAACGATTGTTGTCCAAATTGCAACTCAAAAAATCATCCGAAACAAGGATTGCCTTCAGCGACATTGATCGTTTTTTTTCTTTTTTCGAGTTTTATTTTAAAAATCAAAATGAATTTTTATTTTTTGAATTTTATATTTTGCTTCGAAAATAGTCGTTAATTTTGGAATTCCCTTTTTCGTTTTGAAAATAATATTAATATATTTATTGAGTTTTATTTATCGCTCAGAAAATAAATCTTTATTCGTTCGCTTTCCACACAAATTAAGTTTGGTTTTCGGAATCAAAAATAAAACTCGACAAATAAAAATTAAAAAGCAATTTTTTTAAATAAAAGTTATAATCTTTGCGGTCTCTGTTATGTTCTTGTTCTTGTTATTCTTATCTTAATGCAGGTGTATAAAAAATGATAACAACTAAAGGGTCGAAACTGGTCAAAAATGTCCCTGTAGTGTAGTTATGATAAGCACTATATTTAGTGTTTAATTTCAAAAACGCACATACAAATTTGCAGACCACTTCGAGCCTGCCGCGCCGCCATTTGAAGCCGTCTCGCAGTCAACCGAATACATACATAGTTACATGTTTTTCCAAAATTTTTAATTGCACATCTAATTTGCCACTTGTTGTAGCCAAGCCCACTTCGTGCACAATTTCTCAATTTACATCAAACGAAGCAAAATAAGTGAAGGACCTTGACACGAAAGTGGAAAAATGTGCGTGCGCTTTGCAAACATCCTCGTTTTGAAGAAGTAAGAGTAGTAGGTACTTGCAGACCAAAAGTGGCAAGTAGCGTACATATTTACTTATACATATATGTACATATAAAACAAAAGGAGGTATATTCTTCACTTGTGTGTGCCTTACAACCAAAATTACCTACTAACTTCTACGCACAGAGTACATCGTATAACTATGTTCTACATTTGTATGTATTATGTATGTTAATTTCTCTGTTAATTTGTGAACATATGGCGCTTGTGTTAGCCGCCAGATATTTTGAATAATTACCATGCTCAAGTTATACCTAACACTATGAATACCATATTTAGGCTAAGTAATGTTTAGTTTTCTCGTAAATTAGTAGTGAAATTTGTACATTGTGAAGTGCTTTTATTATGTTTTTAATTTTTTAGTAACAACTTTGTCTCACTTAGCCTTTCGAATGTGTTAAAAAAAAGAAAGATAGGAACAATAACACAGAAACACAAAAAAAAAAAAAAGTTCTGCTTCTAAAAGGTGAAGTACCTTAGGGTAAGTTTTTCGGTGTGCTAAAAACGAATCTGAGGTCTAGATTTACTTATTACTCTTAGATTTCGCTTCAACAACCCCCAGCACCCCCCAAAGAGTTAAATTTCCAGATTACATAGAAAAAACAAAATTAATATTGTTTTCTAGGTTTTTTTTTTGTATGCTGAAACGAATCTGTGATCCAAAGTTTCCATTTAAACTTAAATTTTGCCCCAGCACACCTCAATACCTCCCTCAATGATCAAGTTTTGCGATTTTATAAAAATTCAAATTTATAATCTTATCCTACGTTTTTGGTGTTCTAAAAACGAATTTGTGGTTTAAATTTACCCATTACCCTTAGATTCCGCCCCAGCACCGCTCTAGCCCCAACTACTCCCAGCGTAAAATTTCTAGTTTATAGGAAAATTCAAAATCAATATGGTATACTACGTTTTTTGATATGAATTAAAAATTAATATGAGATCAAAATCTACCCTTTACTCTTAAATTTTATCCCAACAAACCTAAACAACCCTCTTAAGGGTTAAGTCTTAAGATTTTATGAAAATTCTTTTTCTTGCAGCCCTTAACTCTCCTGAAGCCAAGTTACCTACTAAAGGAAAACTACTACTGTCGCCTAATAATGACGCCAGCGGCTCCGCTTTCTCCCCTGACCTATACCTCCCTTTCATCATAAACCTATTTACCTACTTGTGAAAGGAGAGCATTTTTTTTTAAATTTTTTTTTAACTTCGCTGGAAAAGAAGAAAAATTGAAATTCTTAAATAATAAAATAAACTATACACATATACGCTACAGCAGTTACTTCAATTTTTTTTACAGAGAAATTTCTTTGGCTAAAAATTAACCTTTATTACTATATTAATTAAAGTATCTAAGTATTATATGAACATTTTTAATCCCCGAGGATATCCTAAGGGAGACTGGTAAATTTAGATCTCATATTCGTTTTTAGATAACCAAACAACTTAAAACTTGACCCTAAGGGGGATCTTGGGAGTGCTGGGGTAAAGTTTAAGGGTAAAGGGTAAATTTTGAGCACAGATTCCCTTTCAGCATACCGGTACTTCGCCTTTCAGAAACATAACTTGGAAGTTTTTTTTTTGCTTGTGTAATGGAAAAGCAGTAAGGAATGAAAAAAACCATATTTGAAAACCGAGCAAATTTTTTTAATTGCTTACAAATTTTGGAATTTGGATTTACACAGTTATGTACCAGGCTGCATTTGGCTTGACATTATGCTGCTTTCAGATAAAGCGGCAAATGAAATGAATAATTTTACGAAATGAAACACATTTATTTATTTCTGTCTTATTTTTTTTTTTTTCCAGTGAAAATTATTGAATGCCCACTTTCAGAGGTTGTTATTGTCTTTTATTTATAGTATTCGAGAACTCTATTTTGAATGGTAACTGCGTGTGTTTCAATTTGGAAGTAATACAGATTTTTCTTTGCCCTTTCCAGTGATGATGGTGGTGATTTAATTTAATTTAAATTAAGCGTTTTCAAACTCTTTTTGTTCGACTTATTGATTTTACAACTTAAATTCCAAAGAAAATTAACTGCATTTTATTGAAAGTTTTAGAGCGACTTATGGTCTATATATTGGCATCGATAAAAGTAAATCGATAAAAATCGATACAAATTTTCAAAACAACGAGAGATTATTTTATAGAGATTGATTTCTTGGGGTTTTCAGAGTATCGGAATTAATGCAGCTAAGAAAAGCTGTCCTCATATTTTTGTGACTTTATATTTGGGATGTGATTTTAGGCACAAATTAAATAAATTAAAGGCATATTTTTGGTAATCTAATATAATTTTTCACTTCATTTTAGTTTTATTTCGTTAACTAAAATAGACTTTTTAGTGAAGTGATTTTAAATGCGTTTTGAAAGTCTAAATCCAGAATGAAAACACCATAATTATTTCCAAAAATTTGTATTCACTGTCTGAGGAATTGAATATACATACGTCTCCTGATTGTCATGCCCAATGTTCGTCCATATTATGCGCTTACATCACATAGCTCGATATTCGGTGAAACTTCTCCTACACACAGTGAAAATGAACTTTTCATCTGATCTTGTATAAGCTCCTCGGTCTAGTCGAGTTGTTCACAAAAATGTATTTAAAAGTTTCCATACACCCTCAAATTCTCAGCTTATTCATAAAAAACCAATTTGACTTTACCTCGTATATATAAAACCATCTTTGTTTCTTTTCATTTTATAGCAATTTTAGGTTTTAATATTTCCTTCAAAAGAAAAATGTTGGCAGTTTTCAGTTCAATATTGACTTTTGTAAAAATAGTTCGAATCTGTGGAAAAAAAATTTGCAATCTGAAATTTATATATATATATATATATACAAATATATTTTAAACTTTCGTAGCTCTTTTTTCTACAATTTTAAAAGAAAGCATTTGGATTTTCAATCAAAAACGTTTTATTCTGAATTAAAAAAGGAATCATTCAAGGCGAATTCATACAAGGTGATAGCATCCCATGAGCTGAATGCTTGTTATGCCCTCCAAATTTGCTGGGTTGTTTTGTTGGCACAAACAAAATACATGAGCAATACTGGGCGAATTCAGTTTTTGACATTACACTCGCAAGATTACACAAACAAAATACACAGTGTACTCGCCTTGATTATCTTGCTGTCACCTTCTATGGATCCACCTTTGCGAATTCATATAAGGTGTAGTTACTATAGCAGCCGATTTGATTTTTTTTTATTCACCTACATATTTTTTATTTTTGCTTTTGCGTATGAGCTTTCAAAAGCCGTAAAAGCAAAAACAAAAAGTATGTAAGCTTACGCATAAGTAAAAACAAAATACATAGGAATTTTGTAGTTGTACTTATAACACCACCTTATATGAATTCGTCTTGGAATCATTCTTAAAATTCAGTTAATGCAAAGTGTAAAAAAACATTTGCTTCTGGCATTCTCATTTGGATAATTTTTCTGAAAATTTTGGTAAATTTAGAGACGAGCAAGGTGAACGCTTTAATCAAGCGATCGCAGAAATTGAAAGTCGTTTTCAAGGAAAAAATTAGATCAAAATGCTAGCAAATTTATGCTGATCCCTCATACATGAAACACCTGATAAGTTATTAAATAATGTTCAAAGTTTTTAGTGAAAGGCAGAATTTTCATTGCAATTACGATTTTATTTTTCCTGTTCTTTTTATTTTCCCTATTTGAACTCAATGCCATAAATTTATAATCCTTTAGCTTATTCTGAACAGTGAAACCGTATTTTCCTCAGAATGGTACGTTCTTGGCAGAAAATGTCTTAAATGTAAATGCTTTCTTGTAAAATTGTAGAAAAAGGAGCTACCAAATGTGGAAATACCATACAAAAATTTCTGTAAATTTCAGACTGATTGCAAATTTTTTCCACAGATTCAAACTATTTTCGCGAAAGCCATTATTGATCTAAAAAGTGCCAACATTTTTCTTTGGAAAGATATATCAAACTTGCTATAAAGTTAAGTGAAACAAAGTCTGTTTTTGTAGACAAGGTAATGCCAAATTGTTTCTTTTTTTATAAATAAGTTGAAAATTTGAGGATTTTTGGTAATTTTCAAACACATTTTTGTGAACCACTCAACCTCTACTAGGTCACTAGGAAAGCTCGTGCATTTTTTTTTTGGTTTTTTTAGAACTGTGTAAATTTCGTGGGAAATTCGTTAATAGCAGAAATACACCACTCGGCAGTTTCTCATTAGAAAACACTTTCCTAGGATTTTTTTGATGACGTACACCGGCACTCTATGTGGTATCAAGCATACGCTACACAATCCAATACGGCAGTTTTATTTTCGAACATGTTTGTCGAGTTGTAATTATTTCTACATATTGGCATACGAATGTTGGTATTTCTATTAGTATCATTCTTTCATTTGAGTTACTCCACAAACGTTGCAAAAAACATTGTCCGATGATTTATTTATTTTCTTAACGAAATCAAATATAGTAAATTTGTATTTTTTTTTGTGCAATCGTAACATCATAAATTGTTTTGGTAAACAATATTGAAAGAGCATTCGAGTGCATGGAAACAACAATGAAATCTTGTTTTTCGCCAAGTAAAGCGATCGGATTAACGAATTCAGCACAGGAAAATAGTTCTGCTCAATGAATATTAAACTATTATTCGGCAGCTGAATATAACAACAATTATTTTGCCGCAACTAGAAGTCAACGAAAACACAATTTCACTATAACAAATTTTTCCTACAATTTGTGTAACTCAAAATAGCGTTGCTATTGTTCACTGACGGAGGGCGACCGCTACGTTTTCATATAATAAAACTTGCGCTTTTTAAAATTTCGATTTTTTGCCATTTGTCAAACGTTTTATTCAAGATGTATCCATAGAAGGTGATAGCAAGATAACCTAAGCGAATCCGCTGTGTATTTTGTTTGTGTAATTTTGTGAGCACAATGTCAAAATCTGAATTCGCCCAGTATACTTATGTATTTTGTTTGTGTAATTTTGCGAGCAAAATGTCAAAAATCTGTATTCGCCCAGTTTGCTTATGTATTTTGTTTGTGTAAACAAAACAACCTAGCGAATTCAGAGAGAAGAACAAGCATTCAGCTCATAGGATGCTATCACCTTGTATGGATTCGCCTTGGTTTTATTGTTTCTATTTTTACCTATATACATACAAATGTGAGCTTATTTTTCGTCGCAGCGAGACATTTTTTATTGAAATCACAAGAAATATTCCATTTATTAAAGAAGCAGCCAAAAGGCACAAACGCCCACTTAAGGGGCACATGTATTTGTGCTATGCATTTATATTCCAATGTTTTGCGATATGTTCTGTTATAAATTTATTTCATTCACCAGAACAAAAACAGCCAAAATTTTATTTCAAAAATACAATTTTTCTGATTTTTTAGAAAGCAAAATCAGCTTATGACATGCAGCATTGCAAGTATGAACCAAGAAAGTAGCAATATAGAGGGCATAATGAATTCGGCAACCTTACTTAGTATGTACAGATAGATAAAACCAACCATCTTGCAGTTGGCTATAATAAAACTTAATGTTTACCTTGATGGAGTCAACCTAAGTGAGATGCCTAAGTTTTTAAGCGCTTTTGATATGTGTTTTAGATATTTTGTTCAAGAATGCTAGAATACCAGATTGCGCCAATGCGGGCAGCCACGAATATGAGAAGAAAAGGAAGCGGTAGAAAAATGGTAATATTGCTTTTATTTCAATGCAAAAATATAAAAATTAATCATTTGTATATATTTTCAGATTGTGCTGCAAGCATCAGAGGATGGTAGACCAGAGCAAGCGGAGCAAGTGGGAGGAGCGTCTAAAGTCCTGTAACCTGGTCTCAGGCATTGGCAAGCTCTGGTCCACCGTGGGGTCCTTACCCAACTCGACGAAACATGATGACTGGGTGGATGATGCTGAGTTCCTTACTGGGATCCCCAACCAAAAGTCAAATGTCAGGATTGATGAGGGTGGTCCACACTGCTGAAACCAAGGAAGAGAAAAGAACAAAAAAATTACAACCCATCAATTCCACCTATATCATCAATTTAATTTATCGGACGCGTTGAAATTAAACAAATAACTTGCATTTAGTCGATGGTAGCCTTAACAAAATTTTGAATTAGTCTTTTTCACTTCTAATATCGGAGCATACGAAGAAAGACGCGCTAGTGGAGAATATACATGGATGATAGTAGAATCTTAAAATTTTTTTTTGGTATATCTCAGACAAGTGTTAAGCGATATTTGGCAGGGCAAAATGAAAATCTGACTTCTTAGAACAAAACGGTTTTAGAATAATTAAAAATTGCGAACAAAACTATTAGTTTTGTATTGTAGACTTTAGTAGACTTAAACAAACAAAACAAAAGTGAATATATCTTAAACTATACCACAAAATCAACCTTTTCCCCCTAAGTACATATTTAGCCAAACGAATTTTTTGTATAAATTGGATCATAATTAAGAAAGTAGTTTCTCCGTTTTTCGACGTTAGCCTTCAATATCGAGATATGGGTATTCGAAATTCAATAATGGACTTTTGCTAAAAAATATTTTCTGTTATGAAAATAATTATTATAGGTTTAAATGTTAGAATTTCGAAAAATTAGAAAACTTATTTATTGATCAAAAAATATTAATTATAAAAAGATCTTCTACTTCTTATCCACCCATAATATACGTTTACCATTTAAATAAGAGGAAATGGCGGTCCATATTTGTATTTTAATTATTAAATTCATTATTTACATGCAAGTTTTCGTATTGAAAATATTAAAACGGATTGCAAACATTTCGGCAAAATAATTAAAACAATGAAGAGCTAGTTTTGTGAAAAAATTTAACTGTTTCGTAATCTTCAGTTTTGATCAAAATTATTGCAATCTTTTTCAAAAACCATTTCCATCCTAGATCGACAAGACTTGGATGAGTTTATTTGAAACTTTGGAGGACGACATTAAATTTTCCAAAGCTATTGTTTGTGCGTTAAAAATGTTGTTGAAAGAAGAAAGGAATACTAGAATTGAAATTCTACACTGAAAGTGAGCATAGATTTTTATGGAAAGCTTTTTTCAGGCAAAGATGTATTGGTAGGATTACCATAGCCAATGCAAAGATGTTATTTAAAAAAACCTTTTTTGAATGGTTTATGCCCGCCGTGGGTAGCCAGCCACTCATTGAGTTCACTGCCTTTAGACGTCCATTTAAAAACAAAAATATACATCTACTCCTCTTTTAACGCATTTTCGTTTTCTCAAGTGTCTGCTATGTTTATCCCGCCGACAAATTTAACAGTCAGTCGTCAATCCTCCGGTTAACATTTATCGCTGCGACAAATTCATCTGTTTGTTTTTTTTTTTAAACATAAAACAGCTAATTGACATGTTTACATTTTTTTTTCATTTGGGGTATGTATTTGTTTAAAAAGCCCTCTTCGGAAGTTCACTTTTTACTTTTTTATGAATATTTTTTATGCAATACAATAAAACTTCCTGGATTTGTTTATTTTTAAAGCGCTGATTTTGACATTTTCTTTTGTTCTCTTCTGCAGCGCTGCCAACTATTCACTAGAGTTAAGTAAATATTTAAAAGACAAATTTATCTGCCGGTTGCGTAACGTTCACATTAACAGGCAGCCGAGAAAATGGCCTGCTTACATATTTTCTAAAAATAAATATAATCAAATGGTTCATAAAGTATATTCGTAAGTACGTAGACAAATGTAAGCACATCAATCACTGTTCCCCACAATGGACATCTTAAAAATATTACGAATTTACATGAAAACGTCTGACCACTTATTTAACAAAAGAGTTTTCCTCTTTTTATGACCTTATATTCGTATAGGAAATATCAAACTAAATATTTATAAGCTTTTATACAAACATATACAAGATGTATTTATTTTTATGTTGTGCACATATGTTTTATTGGGTGGGGATTTCTCATTTCGTTCCTACAGGTAAAACTAACAAATGTAATGTACCCCCACGGAGTAGTTGAAGAAATACAAATTTATTTAAGTGCTTAGAAGTGCATGTTTGCTTTTCTATCTATATACCTCTCCGTGTAATATTTTGCTTTATCTGAATCACATTACGAATTAGGAAGCTGCTAAGAGCCCCGGAAGATATACATGCAATATAACACAGTTGCAGATAAGTTTAGATTTCTATAAATTTTTCACGCCAACAATATGAACACATTGCAAACGAAGTTCCAGCCGAACGTTTTAAATTTATGCATTCAGAAGCTTTGAATGAGAATCAGAAAAGATGAAAGTAAACGTAGATGAAGAGATACACAGTGGTGGTCACAAGTTCAGTACACTCGCATATGAATAAATTTGCTCGTAAACAGATTTTTTTTTAAATGTTGGAAAGAGTTGCAAAAACATTTTTTTTTTATTGTTCATACAATGTGCAATTGTAGCTCTAAATATAGCTAGTAAACCCATGCAAATTGCTTTAAATTATAGATAAAATTTGTACTCCCTATCAAGAATTAGTTTATAGTTATTTAGACAAAGCTTCCTTGTATAAATTGCAATTTGTTATTAACAATTTTGAGAGATATATTTATTTAAAGTGAAAGTTTTACCACATTCACCACAGTACTATTTATTCATAAGCTAGTTTACAACCAAGGCTCAAAATATCTCTTTTCGAAATTAACCCTTGTACAGCAGTCCAAGTATTCAGTAACGTCAGGAATGAAACTCTCTACCAAATGGACTAAGGCTAGAAAGAAACCCAAGGCACTTCAAAGTTCACAGTTCACGCTCTCTTTCTCTTCCAACCTTCCGATCTGTGCTGCTTTCAAGAATGATAGAAAAAAGATTGCATCTAACGCACTGAGAGCAACTGATAATGACGCTAGACGCTATAAAAGCTAGAGAATGAGATACGAAAGAAAAAATTCTAAAAAAATTGTCAGCCTAGAAAGCTAGGCGATAGAAGTGAAACTTCATGGATCTCGATGGGCACTTGAAATGAAAATACTCACCCTAGCCAGCAAGTGTTATGAGATAGAAATATTTACCCGATAACAGAAGCCACTATTCATTATTCTGGAATTTTTAAGGGTGTTAGGTTAATGAAACAAGATAGTTGATGTTTTCGCCTCCATTTATAAAAAATCTATTCATTCACTTCCATACCTTCATGTTCAAGAAAAGATACAATTGGTTTGTGGTATGAAAAATATGAAATGAAAACCCGTGATTGTAAATTATTTTAATATCTTGAGAAAATTGCATCTATTGTCGTGCCTGATCTGGTTGTTTAGTCTTTGGCATTGTTATTAATTTTTAAATTAAATTTACTTTCTAAAAATCGAACAAGTGGTTGAGCTTCTTCCCCTACCCCTTCCTTCTACCACTCTCTCGTTTTTTCCTACTCCGAATCTGTCGCGTTTTCGTTTCTCTCCCATGTCTCCTTCCGTCGGACTGCCCCACCACGCACGCCATCCCCTCCCTTTTCCTGTTGCTTTTTCGTTTCATTCGATATTGGAATTACAGCCCAACGAGCGCAAAGAAGTTTCACTTCAAAAAAGAAGAGCAAGAAGCCCAGAAGAAGCGGGCAAACGACAGAACGTTCGAAAGTTTTTTTTTAGCATTGTTCATGTAAAGTAAAAGCAAGTGGCTTGGTGGATGTTGTCAAATCGACAAAGGGAAGACTAGCGGTCCGCAGAACTCGCAATATTGTATTCTATTCACTGACATATCTATTATAAGAAAAAAAGTAAATGTTAATCAATAATTATCTTACTATAATACAAATTTTTCGAGTAATCTATAATCTACATATAATCATTATTCAGAGATTTGTATTATTAAAGTCTTTTCATATTAGTTATCAGCGAGATAAATATTTTTAAGTCTTAAAGACTATTATTTTGAGATTTATATTACAAAAGTTCTCCCATAATAATTATGAGTGAGACAAAGCGTTTGAGGTCTTGAATGACGGGAGGTTTTCCGACAATTTCAGGACTGATTCGGGACTTACTCGAAAAAATTTCGGTCTAGTTCGGGATGATTTCTGAACTAGTTTGCCACTATTTTGGGTCCCGAAATAGTTCCGCCTTTCAAGCCTTAACAAAAGTTTTCTTACTCATAATTATTATGCAAAGACTTTTATAATATACGTCTCAAAAAATAGTTATAGTTGGTTTAAAAAATTGTGCTCACTCGCAATTATTATGGAAAACCATTTATAATATAAATTTCTAAGTAAAATTTAAAAAATTTGTCTGATCCATAATTATAATCAAAAGACTTGTATAATTCTTATAAAAATGAGAATCGCTTTTTTAAAAACCAAGGGTAAAATATTTATTATACCGGATCTCTGGTTACAACATCAAAATGCACCATACAAATTGTAGGAGAAGTTCGGCCAAACATCAAGCTATATGGTGATGCGCCAAATTATTATTATTATTATTATTAATAAGTTTATATTCCTTTATATATTTCATTTTATGGCAGCGAGTGTATGAGTGTTAAGTTTATGCCCATCACTTTGAATGTGTATGTGTTTGGAATATTCCAGGATGCTACAATATTCATCAGAACTCTATTTGAAAAAGAGAATGCTATTCTTATGTAGTATGAATATTTAGTGGTTTCTATTTGTTTGTGTAAACACGAATACCTTTTGTTAATGGTGCTAGCCCTTTTCAGAATTCGATAGAATATTCTGATAAAAGAACATAAAGAGGGAGCAGAATTTGAAGATAAAAAATGATAATCGAGTTCGCTTTGTATAGTTGTGTTACTGTAAGAGGACCTGGTTTGAACAACTAGGTATGGGAATATGAAGAGATATGTATGAGGTTTTTATTCATGGCAATGAATTGGTAATTTGAGAATTTTTTTATTCAAATTGGTAATAGGACAGCAAATGTCAAATTTGTGATTGGCTGGATTATCTACATACTTTAACTAAATATTAACTGGCCGTGACATTATAATCAGCCGTTTATATTCTGCTGAAAATATTCAAAACTATTGACAACAAATTTATGTATAGTACTATTGAAACTCTGACCGGGATTGTTGGAGGTGTAAGCTTAAATGTATGGTCTAATAAATAATGCTTATAACAAATTAAAGTAAATACGAATAATGAATAATCTATATTATAATAGAGCTGTACAAGAAAATTTATTAAAATGAATGGCGGGAGGTGATGTAATTGAAAAAATTTGTATAATTTTTAGATGGTTTTTCTTTCGAGTTATTATAAATGTACTACTGTTCAGCTACAAATAAAAGTGGTTCCACTTATTCAAGTATACCTTACGAACATAATTAAAGATTGTAATATTTGATGTTGGAGTTAAAAGGTGAGATACAACCACATCTCACATAGTCTTTCGCGAGCTTTATAACGATCATCATTAGTTTGCTCTCTAGAATTGTCCGAACCGCTTTTGTCCCGAGTATTCCATAAACAGTTAGGAGAGCAGTTTCCCCATGCAATATATGGACGTTGAGTACACACATTACAATTTAATACAGTAACCAAAATTTAAAAAAATATGAAAATCGGAAAAAATCACTCGCATCGCTCATACTGTAATTTACAAAATTAAAAAAAAAACGCTTTAAGTAACTTTAAAATAATTTACTTAAATTTAATATACACAATGTAGTTGCATAAGCAAATACACGGGTATAAAAAATTATAAAATAGGCGTGACACCGACCACTTTAGAGCAAATAGGTATATCTCGAAAATTTTGAAACGAAATTTCGTACTGCATTTCAAGTCAACAAGCAAAATTTCGAAAATTGTAAAAATCGCACAAACCCTACCCTATCTCTCATATAAAAGTGATTTACGAAAATCGAAAAATTTTGTGTTTTATTTACTATTAAAGACAATTCGCTCAAAATATTTCATATGGTGGATGGGATTGGAAGACGTAATATTCGAATTAAATTTTTTTTGGACCTGGGCGTGGCACCATGTACTATAGAGCAAATAGGTGCATATATTTCGGAAAATAAGTTATCAAACCGAACACAATTTCGTATACGTCCTGCATTTCCAGTCAGTGAGCACAACTTCGAAATTTATATATGTACATAAGTCATACGAAATCCACTCTCACCTCTCATATAATGGTAAGATACAAGAATGAAAAAAATTCTATACTTATTAGCTATAGAAGGTAATTTACTCAAATTTGATAGACAAGACATGGTTTGAGAATGAAATACATGGAGTCATAAATGTTGGGAACGTGGCCAAGGGTGATAATCTTAATTAGCGAGAGAAATACTTAAAAAACCAAAATTTTGGAACATGAATTAGGTATACTGTTGATGAAACGTGGGCCACTTACGACAACGCCAAGCGAATCCGGTTATGGTCGAATCGTGGTGAGCCGACACAAAGAGCTCAATCCAGGCTTGACGGTCAGAAAGGTTTTGCTTTGCATTTGATTCGATTGGTAGGGAATCATCTACTATGAGGTACTCCCCTATGGCCAAACTCTTAATTTAGACCTGTACTGTTCACAATTGGACCATTTTTGAAGGAAGCAATCGGCCAGAAGCGTCCAGCTTTGACCAATAGGTAGGAAATATGTGCCATCAGGACAACGTCAGGCCACCAGTTGGGAAGCCCTTATGCATCCACCTTCTAGTTTCTGTCTATCGCGAATAATTTTGCTGGTTGCAAAATTCACTTCAGGAGAAGCTTGTTGAAATTGACGGTACCAATTTTTTGTCGTTAAGTGCGAGGTTTTTTGAGAGAGTAGCATTATGAAATTATCTACACAATAATGGATTTCCGTTAGCTTGACCTAATATATATATATATATATATCTTTTGTTGAGGCCGGAGAATACATGAACCCGCAGTAAACAATTCATAAGAATCGGTTGAGTACTTTGGACGCCTATAAACGACTCACAGAGGACTATAAAGAGCGCACTTGGCTTCGTAATGTAGTACGTTGCAGTCGATTAGGAGCTCGAACCGTTGGACGTCCTGAAATGCTATTGCCAAAGGAATAACGACGGGTTTGGCTAACAAGTTAAATAAATTAAAATTTGCGACATCTTTTCATTGGGCCAATGTTGAAATTTACTTAAGTGTTTTTGCTTTTCGAGCTTTTCGGCCGATTCGTTTAAAATAAAAAAATGTTCATTTTATCTCCTACGCGTTTCATTTGTGAGCTCAAGCTATTGGACGAGAAAGGAAGTTTCGTTAAATGTGGAAAAAAGTGCATCTATGTCGTTTTTATTATAATGTGATTAGTTATACTATTTTTAAGTTAATGCCCCCTGAGGATGACGCGAAAATGCGTCGAAACGTATAGGAGATAAAAAATTGTTTTATTTTAAACGAATCGGCCGAAAAGCTCGAAAAGCAAAAACACTTAAGTGTGCGAAGTTTGTTTAATACAAATATGGAATTTTGCAAAAAAAAAAATTTTCAACATATTAATGAACAATATCTTGTTGACTTCATCTTAATTTTTATTAACTGTGTAATGACATTTTAAATCAAGAATTATTGACGAACCATACAAAATTGTGAAGCCCGTTAATCAGACTTCAAACTATAAAAACATTTTATATCCTTGTTGACGACATAGGAATATACAAGTATTAATATTTTTAGTTGCCCGCATCACATGATATTTCATGCTCCCTAATCCGATAAGGATATAGAGAATAGGTTTTTAAGGATATTCTGAAAGTGCCGCATAAGTAGAACAGAATAAGTACTTGAGTTACTTTACTGTTCATTGTAGATAATAAACAATTTCCTTATTTGCTATTAAAAGGATTAAGATGGCATTTGCTTTCACTCTCAAGAATACTATTAGTTTATTTTATGGCTTTGGGAGAAAATGTTCAAACGCTTTTCTCATAAATAATGCACGCCAAAACTCTTTTGCTTTTCCACAACGTAATAATCTAAGATTGTTATTTAGTTTATGGAGCTATCAGTTTGAATGAATATGAAATTCATCTTTTACTTTTGTACGGTATGTATGTTTGTTTCTAAATACATATCTACATGCACATAAAAATTTCCCATTGCATGCATACAGCCAGTATGATTGATGAAAACTTGCACGTTGCATTTAACAACTTTAACAAACGTAAACAAGTTAAAGTTTACGAAACTCGTTGAATTCTAATCTAGCAAGCAAAACAAAAAAAAAAAACAAAACATTCACCAAAATTCTGTTTTTTAACAGACTTAAATTTATGAGATACATGTGTGGATTTCAAGGGCGCGTTGGCGATTTTAGTCATTTGCATTTCTACGCAAGTCCTTGCATATATTTCGATGTATAACACATAAATGCATGGGTGCATAACATAAATATGTATGTAGATTAACAGTGCCGGATTTACATCAATTGCCGCCCTTTTCAATCTGAAAAATGTCTCGCATTTTCGGTTGATTTTATTTTTAGAGATCGAAAATAATTGACAGACATTTTCGCTGTATTTAGGGTTACGATATCGGACAAAAAATATCGATATGGTACTCATTCAAAGTAACACTCTTAAAGGAATTGGGTACCCATCAATATCGAATTTCCAATACTCGATATACGAAATATCGGTACTAAATTAAAAATGGAGTTCAGTCACAATTAAATAGTTATAAAAAATAATCTGTTTATCAGTTAGAAAGTGTTTGCACAAGTGCAATTAGGTCGTTAGCTTGACATGCCGACTTTGAAGATTGGCACTTGGAACTTGAAAAAAAGTTGACAGTAGAGGAAGCATATCACCTAAAATTGGAAAGGGATCAGCGTGACCTTAATGCGGGCCTTGTGTTCCTTAATACTTTTTTTTATATCGCCTGGTTGTCATATACATACGTATATTCGAGCTCGAACCGCGAAAAAATGATAGCCATATATTTTTTAAAATTTTCTAGAAGCTTTAGGAGCATTTCTGCATGAAAAGGGGAACTTAAAAAAAAGTCTATGCAAATTCGATACAATAATCGAGCCCAAGTACTCGATTCCCAAAAATATCGGTTTAAAAGTATCGAGTAGAAAATATCGGTAACGAATGATAGAAGTATTGATATGATATCGTATTGTATTGAAATTCGTGTCCCTAGCTGTCTTACTCTCGACAGCATTGCAGATAGAGCGCGTAAAGCAATCGTTGTGCTATACTCCTAGAGTTGGTCAATTAGAAAAAGGTGGGGGATGGAACCCAAAATAGTAAACTGACTCTACACCGCTATAGTTAGAGGCCAATATTTCACTACGGCATGGTGGTATGGCGGAGTTCCCGTGAGAAAAAGATAAACATAAAAAAATGGATAAAGTCCAAAGGCTTTCCTCCATACTCATAACGGGTGCGATGAGAACAACAGGATCTAAGGCTCTTTTCGTGCTACTAAACTTACTGATCTTACTGAACTTACTTCCAGTAAACCTACACCAAGTCGCAATCGGTGCGGCAACTCGACTGAACACTCTTAATAAGTGATCAAAGACACGGTAGGATACTCGGAGCTTTCTAGAGATGTGGAC
This sequence comes from Anomoia purmunda, assembly GCA_951828415.1. NCBI lineage: Eukaryota > Metazoa > Arthropoda > Insecta > Diptera > Tephritidae > Anomoia > Anomoia purmunda. Next base: position 18,941,880 of record OX639996.1, read on the forward strand.
TATGTGCTACCGACTTCTACTCTCACTACAGCTTTTACGACCCTCCTTCTCTCAAGGCAAGAGTGGAAACGAGATGATGTAGTAGAAAAGGGCGAGTCCATTCATGTATACACAGATGGCTCAAATTAGGGTATACTCTGAAGACCTGGGAATCTCCATTAGCTTCCATTTATCGGGCCACTGTAGAGTTTTGCTGACAGAACTGATGACAATTGACAGCGCCACGAAACTGGTCAAGTGTGATATGATATCCAAGTTTGATATCTACATTTTCAGTACTAACAGCCAGACGGCAATAAAATCACTCAAGAAATAGTCGACAACCTCCATGGTAGCCATGAAATGCCACACATCTTTCAACGAGATGGCTGAGTCATTTCACCCAAAAGTGGTATGGGTTCTAGGCTATTAAGACATAGAGGGGAACTGTAAGGCCGATGAAGTCGCGCGAATCGGCATCGAACTTCCTGCAGAGGATATAACTGAACTAGATATAGCCTTACAAACTTGATCCCGACAGGCTTCTTAAAGTGGCAAATGACAGATGAAGGGACACGACCAATTGTAGAACTGTCAGGGAACTGTGGGCGGTACTTAGTACTAAACGCACAGGCTTATTATTTAAGCTAACTAAGCATAACGTCAAGCTGATTGTATCTATCGATTAGGCGCATGATTGCATGATTTCCATAGAAGTTGTCAGGGCGAAGAAAAAGATGAAACAATTTTGCACCTTCTGTGCCAGTGTCCCGCTCTATCCAGACGAAGATTTTCCATTTAAAGTAGCAATTCTTCGATAGCATGGAAGACCTTAAATGCGTAGAAATCACAGCACTTCAAAAGTTTTTACAAAGTTCAAAATGGTTTGGGAATTGTTGATCCCCATGCGAGTTGCAACGGGTCTTGAACCTATGTAAGTGTGTCTCTGACGACAGCCGTCATAACCTAACCCCTAACTAACTTCCGCCAACGCTTTTTTTTTGCCACTAGTGCCACTTTATTAAAGCGAAGTTGGCAAAAAAAAAACAAACAGTTTGCTTGTAATATCGATAATATTGAATGGTTTCAAAGTGTCCGCTTCAAATGATTTGCATAACACTGTACAAAAAACTTAAAAAGATATTATTTGTCAAAGTTTTTGAGCCATGGTAAAGCCAATTATTTGAATGTACAGCTAAAAGTGACAAATGATGAGGGTGGAAATAATGCTTGGTTATAATGAAGAGTCGTGTAGGATGTGTGTCCTTACACGCAAGAAACGCGCAAACAAAGATTAGTTTTAAACTTTGTTTAAAATTTGCCACCCCTGCAAATTTGCCGCCCTGGGCAACTGCCCGTTTTGCCCTTATGACAAATCCACCCCTGCATATTCAACTTTGGAGTCATTTTCACTGCTGTTCTTTTTGCATTGCAGCAACACAACTGTGTCGACTGTGAATTTCTGGTACAAAAATTCACTTTTACTTTTCTGTTATGTGCAACGAGATTACCTCAATTAAAAATGGAATAACAAACAACAGATACGTGTTGTATCATTAGTAGGAAATTTCGTATTTATTCGAGCAAACATAACTGAATTATTCCACAAACCAATTAAAATTGTTTGCTAATTAAAAACGAATTAAAGCAAACTTTTCCCACAGAAGAGTGAATTTTTAATATTAAACGTGTACGATGACACGAATTAAATGGGGTGCAGTAGTTGTATGCAGCATTCAGCGATAGATTTTGGAATGCACAAACTTGAGGAGATGAATCCCTGGTCAATAGCTGGTATTGAGACGTCTCTGCAATTACCCAAACGCATTTGCAATATATTTTGAAGCTGGGATGAAGAATTTTCATAAATGAACTGAAAATCGTGCGACTTTTCGAAATGTTTATCAATTCTGAAGGAAAAATTAAAATAATAACACTGTGCAGCAGCATTTTTAGCAGCACAATGATTCCAATTCAGGATGAAAGATATAGACCCAAAAAGTAAGACCTTTTTGCATGCTCTAGTGCAGTTTTTTTTTTGTGTGGAATAAGTGGAAAAGACAAAAATTCATATTTGCTTGAAATATACTTGGCAATTCACGATAAAATGCAAATAGTCTTGAATTATGGCATTTGAAAATCGCCAAGGCAATACAAAAACAAAATACATAGCAGGTGCAACAATTTTTCGCAAATGTGTTTGGATATTCAAATCCAAGACCATTTTAACTAAATTGGAATACACTTAATTTTAATTTAGGTTATTATTTTTTTTACTATCTAAATTAAAATCCACCTCTACTTCATAATAGCCGATTACGGTTAGCTGCTGAAACTTTTTTCTCATTCATTCTCAACTGCGCAGTATGCCATGCCATTCGAGTTCAGTGAAATCTAATTTATTGTTAGAAATGCCCAACGTAATCAAACGATGATGGCATTTAGAAGTATCATTTTCATGATTAAGTTTTCTTAAATCTACTACCTTTGAATTCCCTTCCCTTTCTTTTCCTTTAACTTAATAATGCAATTTTATTTACCATTTGAAGTAGGTGGCAACCCTCTTTCACGATTTTCAACATTCATCGAATGTTATTGCAAAATCGACGGTGATTTCGACGAACTGTGCGAACATACCGAAATAGCGTTTAATTTTTATATATAAGATAAATATAAGTCTAGAGTCTAGCCCTTTTCAAGATTGATGGTTCAGAGAATGGGTCAGGAGCATCGAAATTATTATTATTTTATTTTGCTCATCTATTCGAATATAAATTTATATAGCTTTCTTTAGCGTTTTCCATAGAATTAGAATTTTGTATTACTTTATTTTTTGTTATCTTAGATGTGCGATGTATACAACGTGTACACGTATTTCTGATGAAAAAATTTTAATTACATCACCTGCTTGTCCTCGGGGTGATATGAAAACAGAAAAAGAAAATTTTCTAAACAGCATAGCGAATGAAGCTTGAACGCTGTCGCCAGGACTGAGGACGATATTAAATATTTGCGAGAAAGTAGAATGTTGCTACCAGTAAGATAAATGAGTTGCTTGTTGGGGCAGAGCTAGATTTTGAAGTTATAGAAAAAAAGAGAGATATTTATAAAAGTAATTTATTTATATTTAGTAGTCACACTAAAAGCCACACCACCAAAATTTTTAAACTAAGTAGTCAACTTCCAAGCGTCAAAACTTCGCCACATTCCCTGCACTTCTTTGAACAATAAAAGAAAAATCACAGTTTATTGAAATGTTTTCCAAAAAAAAAAAAATATGTGAATATGTATTTTTTGGATTTTAGCTTTGTTGAAATATCGCTCAATGTCAATACATAAATTTTTAACAAGCATTTCTGCATCTCTACTTGAAAGCGTGTGCCCTTTTTACGAGTACCGTCAACTCAGCGCCAATATTTTCTACTGCATTTTTCATACACAAGTTACGCCATACTAGAATGCTACGAGTAGTGCAAACTAGACTGCACGGCGCCATTCATTATTCTTCGCGTACTTTTCCACCATTTTCTTCACGCTGCATTTCTGCCTTTTCCATTACGTTTGGCACAAGTTTGGGCAAACATAAAATTGTGTGGAAAATTGTGGCAAAATAGACATTAGGTCACATAAATTATACACGCATCGCAAAGTTTCCAAAGAATGTAGAAATGGCGAATGGAGGAAAAGGCGTAAAAGTATTTCAAATATAGTTCAAGCATTTAGCATGACAAGCAAATATTGCCAATGCGATAAATTAGAACTGCGCTTTTAGGGAAATCAATGCAGAAAATAACAGTTTCTAAAGGTGGCATTGCACCCCCGCTGTAAGCTGTAAGTTTTGTAATTTTTAGGATAATAGTGAATGACAAAATTTCGAGAAAATATGCTCGTTGTTGAAAGTGACATAGTTTTTATTAGAGGTTTGCTTTATTATAGGGAAAATTATCAAATCGTATTTTTCTTGCTTCGAAGTTTCCGGATAACGAAAGTATTAGTGGACAATCGTTTGGAAATCGGGAATTTAACAAAAAACCACACCATGTTAACACTTAGTTTATTCATTACAATTTTATTTTCATACATCGGGGGTGTTTATAACTCGCATTTTTTTATTTGTAACAACGTGGTGAGGTAAAATAAAATGTAAATAAAAAAAATTACAAAATTATCTCATATTTATATTTATTTGTATTCTTACATCCAGGTAGTTAATTTTCCTAATAAAGTTTCTACATTTTCAATATACTGTTTTTCAAATTTATTACACTGCTTTAGAAATAATTTTTTTTTTAAATCCCAAGAAATTATTAATGTGTAGTGAAAGGTTATCATCGACATAACATGCGGATGTTTTTGAGATAACAATCATTTTGTGTTTTTGGGGCACCGCTAAATTAAAAAATGACTATTGCGAAATGCAAGGAATATCTTGAGAGACAATTTGGAATTTTTTTCTTAATTTTGATTTAAATTGTAATTTTTTTATATAGACTATTTAATTGCAAGCTTTCTAAGCATAATACTACCAAGATTGGATGCCAGATATTTTCTCACCCCTTTTATCTTTCTATTTTAACTTTTGCTGATTGATATTAGAATCTGAATTGATTCAATTGGTTTTTGGTGTGGTGAAATAAGACAACATTTCTTTGTAATCTACGTTCTTTGGTTATAGCTGCTATTTCGGAGATCACCACGTCTCCTTTTCAGGCTTCTTCCGTGGAGAAATTGTATTTGCGAAATAGGAAGATGAAAAATCAACAACAGTGGTACAGGGTTCGATCCACCATGGAAGAAGTCTAAGGCGGAGATGTGGTGAACTCCGAAATAGCAGCTATAATTTCTACCATAGTAATTTTTTCAATAACATCCTAATAAATAAATGGCTTGACCTCATAAAAATTATAAATAAAATTACAAATAATAAGGCCGGAAAATTAATATACATATGTATTAATTAAAATTAATATATGTATTTTTGAAAAGTTAGTTTTTATTTATAACAAAACTGCATTTTCGTAGGATGTATGCATAGAACAAATAACATAAAAAACCAGCAAGGGAGAATCTCATTTCGGGTGAAACCGAATTTAAAATACCCATCGCAAGCTATTATTTTAAATGAGCAAATGAGTAAATATAATACGTTCTATAAACTTCATTTTGGAAAACTTTAACGATTTTTATAAAAACTAGTTAAACAATACTTTTCGTTTTTTTATTTCCATTTTTTCTAATTAATCTCTTCATACCAAATTTGAGCAAATTTGCTACATGATTTATTAAAATATGAAATATTTAGGTTTTTGGTAATATGTATGGTGCGCGTGGTATTTTTGCTTAAATTCTATGATTTTCGAAATTGAGTCCACTGAGTAGGAATGTAAAATGTGTACCAAATTTGATGGAGTTTGAAACGGTTGCTTCGAATCTACTCGATTTTCTGAATTTTTGTAAACCACATATTCTTTTCGCCAACCCAATCCTGCATATCAAATTTGAGTAAATTACCACAAATAGTTCCTACAATATCATTTTTTTTTTTTGATTTTTGTAAATTACCGTTCTATGAGCGCTAGGCGTGGCTTTTGCCCGATTTTCATAATTTTATAGAGTTTAATAAAGTATTAACAAATATACCTATTTACTCTAAAATAGGCGGGGTGCCTCCAAAAAAAATTTTAATCCCGTGTCTTTCTTTTTCCAACTCCATACCGCATATTAAATTAAAGCAAATTACCTTAAATAGTTACGGAAATATAACAGTTCTTTGATTTTTGTAAATTACCGTAATATGAGAGATGGGCGTGGTTTTTGTGTGATTCCCATAGTTTTCAGAGTTTGTGTGTACGGAGTTAAAATGTAAAGCGTTTAACAAATTTGCTAGACTTTGATCAGGCATTTTCGGAGATATACATATTTGTTCAAAAGTGGACGGAGTCACCCCAAAGTTACAAAAAAAAAGAAGTGTTACTCCCATATTCTTTTCCTTAACCCATTCCTCTATGACAAATTTGAGCAAATTATCTTTCGTGATTTCTCCAAAACTCCGTTATCTGGTCGGGGCTATTATCCGAATTCTCAATACCAACCTAACTGCGGTAGAGGAATATGTGCGTGTGACAAGTTTCGTTTAGATATCTCAATATTTACTCGAGTTATCCGATGCCTGACCCGATGGATGGACAGAGCAGTCAGAGGGACATGATGATAGTATTTATATGGAAAACCTGACCTAATACTCGTATACGTATCAATATCTTTTACACAGAATGTAGTTATGAATTATATTTATTATATTGTTTTAGTTAAATTATTACTTAGCTCGCTTTCCTTAATGTCTGTTCGGGTTGAATTTTTCTACCGCATTTAAACCGATAGGCTTGGAAATTTGACGGCATATGAAATATGATTCAATCCGCTAGGTGGCGCATGGGTCGATATATTTTTAATACACCGTTCTGGATGATATTTGGGATATAAATCAACTTTACGAATGAAAACAACTCCACTACAACTAACCCCCCTGGTAGATGAGCACTTAAAAAAAAAACAACACGGATGTTGAAACTGCATTAAAATATCGCTCAAGTGGCGGTAAAATTGCAGATGTGACACAATTGTGTTTTTTATAAAATGCTATAATCGCTGACAAATACTTGAAGTATGAAATATTTTTGTATTCAAAAAAATAGGGTAGTTTACTTTGGGAAAATTTCACCTGAAGGTCATATGAGCGGTAAAAATAAGAATGGCAAAGTTTATTTAGCTAACATCCGAGGTGCACACAGAGAAATATTTTGGAGGAAGCTTTACGCTAATTTAATTTAAAAAAATTGTAAAAAGTAAATTACTTCCAAGAAAGTATTGAATATTTTGGTAGCGGTTTTAACCACAAAACACTCCTAATGTTTGGGCCAATGTCCAACATGATGCATTATAACTAAAATGCGTGCCCACAAAATCTCTCCACAAAATTAAAATTTATTGCTCAAATGAATAAACAAATTTAAACTTTGATCGCATAGCAAGTGAAGAATAAATACCAACTACACCAACTGTCGCGCCCAATGGGCGTGGGGTGTTGTTGCCCTATTGTTTATTGCCTCTGCGTCTGCCTCCAAATGATTATCTTGTTTATGGCCACTTTGCAAATACCAAGCAACAACTTCGTTCACTAAACTTATTGAGCTTATCAAGAGCTTTAGAGCAAGTACATTAAAAAAAAAAGAAATAACATTCTAACGTCAGAGCCCCAAAAAAAAGTAAATGTATTAAAAATAGAAAAGAATTTAATATTCAGCTCAAGAGTGCAATAAAACGAAAAATAATTTATTATTATTGAAAGTACAAGAATTTTATCTGGCTCACTTAGGCACAAAAAATTCTTTGCAAGGACTTCACTGGTTTTTTGCGCATTTCTTATTAGCCGCCGTTTTCATCATATATTTAGCTTGACTATTGACAGTGACAATGCGAATACTGTCAGCAAATCAAATCAAAAAAATAGAAATAAATTACAGAAGGTGGGTGTGAATGAACTCGGAGTCAACTTTCTATGCTATCTACATGAAGTTGTATCACTCCTCACACAGAAAAAAATTGGACTGACTTAAATTTTTGTGTTTTTAAACATTTTTCGAAAAAAATTAAGAGTTTACCAACCAATGTAAAATTACCTCCAAAAACGGAGCTTTTTATAAATCAAAAATAGTTTTTAAAAATATTTTTCGAAAAAAGCAAAGTTTTAGAACCGATTTAAAACTACCTCCAAAAATGAAGATTTTTATAAATCAAAAATTATTTTTCAATATATCAAAAATAGTTTTTAAAAATATTTTTCGAAAAAAACCCAAGAGTTTAAGAACCGATTTGAAACTACTTTCAAAAATGGAGCTTTTTATAAATCAAAAAAATTTTTTTAAAACCGATTTAAAACTACCTACAAAAATGAATCTTTTTTTATGTCTTAGTAAATAACCCATTCTTTTTTTCAAAAATCTTAGACCTGTCAAAAAATATTAAAAAACAAAATTATTAAAAAAAAATATTTATCATTTTTTTATAAAATTTCAACGGTCGATAGCTCACGCAAATCCTACCTAATATTTTCCGAAATATTTCGGCGTAAGTCTCCAGCATAATTAATTTCATGATTCCCGTGGAAAACCCACAACTTTTTTTTTTTTTGGCGAGTCACCCTAATGCACACATACACGTTTACCAAAACACTCACATCGCGCCCCTATCTCATTAATCATCTGAGCGTAGCATTGAAAATATTCCTTTGGTATGTGAAAAATGTTTTGATGAGGGTCTCCTCGAATGCAAAAAGGCTAACAAAAATTGTTGTTTATTGGAAGAAGTCAAATCAGGATAGAAGAAAGCCATGTTGCTAACATTATAAATTGTGTTAAACATAATGGGCAGTGGGAAATGATAGAAATGCAAATTTTTAGATTTCGGGCCAACAACGGATATGGTGTAAAGTGCTTGACAAGGGTTATGGAAACAAAATTGTTAACTCAAAATTACAACGTACATATTATATTAAAGTTTTAGTAGCATATTTTACAAAAATATCCTCATGAATTATAATTCGAAACTCATAGCAATCAATATCAATTGATTTAATTTAATGTCATGACATAACTCATTTTAATTTATTTGAATAGGTAGAGTTTTGTCAATGATGGGTTTTTGATAACAACATTTATTGACTTCTATTAGCGTAACAAATATGTTGGCTTCGAAGTTGTCCATCAAGCAAGGTAGATGAAATGCAAAAAGAACCAGAAAACTGGAAGACGAACGCCAAACAATGTGATTTAAATAAAAATAGTGAGGCTAATTGACGAGTTTGCCGGTCGATTTAAAATATCGCTACGTGATAATAAATTTGTTGTAGTAAAATATTTTTAGCGGGTAGTGATTTTTTATATCGCGTCACGAAAGTCACGTCAGAATAGCGTCGCGAAGTCACATGACGCTTGTATGAGAAAAAAACAAACATACTTACTGATTTAGCGGCATAACGATGTGTATGTATGTATGTATGTGCATTCATCTGGACCGTTTCGGCACTATTTTTGGACTAGATATTTCGGAAGCAGGAAAACCTTTCAGTAGTTCGGGACTGGTTTACCACTACAACTACAACTACCACATCTACGATAACTGGTTATTACTCCTACTGCTAACTACCACTACTAGTTACTACTACTATTTTTTACTAATTTTTACTACTATTTGTCGAATTTTGTATGGAGATAAACTAGAAATGAAATATTATCGGAAGAAATAACCAAAAAAAACAAGAAAGTAAATATGTATAGTGTTCGGATATATGCAATCAAATTTCAGGAAACATTTCTCGTTTTACCAACTTACTTACTTACTTACTTACTTCACTTACTATTTTCTTTCATAGTGGAAATTTTTGTCTATTAATTTCAAAGTACCTGCACTGTCCTGTTAACCAATTGGTTACAGTGCTACAGGTTTTACATGCGATTAATAAAAGAAAACCCCAAAAAAAATTAAATACTACACCAATAAATAATAATTAGTTAAGTCAGCAATAGTTTTCTAAATTATTTTAACCGATAAATAGTCTACAACTTCACTTATGTTATGTTTCTAGACATCTAAAAAAATTTAGCATTCTACAAAGGCTATGTTCATAAATAACACCCACACCCGAAAGGGTTAAACACTTCCACATGTGCAAGTTTCCACGCCCATTGATTAACGACAGTTGGTAGGGTCGCCAGTTTAAGTTTTAATAAACTTTAGCGGTAATATGGCTTTCAAACGTTTTTCGACAAGTTCCCACACAAATCACAGGCCATGTAACAATTCAATTTCCAATTACAAATATTTATCCACCATATATTGATAAATTAATTTACTTTGCCATGGCAGTACATATTTGTTTATTGCTTGTTGCTTGCCTCGCCCATTGTTGCTGTGCGGTTAATGGCGAGTTCTACAAATATTTGGCATTGCTTTTCGATGTCAATTAGCTAACGACATTTGCAGCTTTTGTCTCATGCACTGCATGCGTTGCTTTTCCGGGCTCTCATACGAGTACATTGTTGGAAATTATCGGCAATGGTTTTGGTGCACGCGATCGCTGTACTATTTACAAAAATGCATTTTGTTTCAACAATTTCTGCTTTCAGATATATTTGAGCGCATATGTAGGTGTATATTTAGTGGGCATTTTGTTTAATACTTCATTTTATTTTCTGCCTGTATCTCGACTTTACTCATTTTTGGCTCATATCCAAATCTTCATAATTTGCATCTAGCGGTCTAGTTGTGATGTTTTCAAAATAAAAGCAACACGACAAATTGTTAAGTTTTAACAATTTTTTCATTTAACATTGAATTTTAATCTTTTCGATCATAAATATGTAGCGGAATTCTATGATAAAAGCCTTGTAAATCAAAGTATCATACATTGGGCCCGTTTTGAAACAAAAGATGTCATCAAAATTTCATTAGTTTTATGGTTCATTGAATTTTGGTATAATGAAATGTAAATTTCAAGTAGTTAAAAATTCACTTCGATTTTCGAAATAACTTTTTTTTGGTATTGATGGTATTGCCCACTTTCTTTCATATAGGCATTGCTCGAAAACTTTTTACTATGGAAGAACGACTAGCTAAAATCTAGACAATTTTTGAGCAATTTCTAGCTTCCATTTTATTATAATTAGACTAGCTTAAGATGTGCCGCCAATTTATTGTGAGGCAATCAATATATTCTCATACAATTACGCTGTAGCACCACCCTCCCTTGCAGGCGAAGAGTTTCCTCCATCCGACACTCTGGCACATTTACGTTAAAGATAATACATTAGAATTACAGTCTGTCTAGTAGCAGCGTGATCGGCAAAATTTGCACATAGAGTGCCGTCATCAAAATAATTTGAATGCACCTTAGTAGCGACATCATTTTTGTAGTACGCATTGCAAACACTGTCAGTTTCGTGAAACTATGTATTACAAAGTGCACGTTGTTTTAAAAAATGAGTTCCGCGTACGAGAAGCGATTTGAAGCTGTATTTCTTTGTCTACACCCTAGAGGGCCGAAAATGTCACGTTTAGCTGGAGCAAAATATATGAAGAAGTCGAAGTCATTCGTAACGAAGTGGACGAATCGGTATTTAGAAGTAAAAAATGTCGACGATTTGCCTGGGCGGAGCCCTGAAAAAAGACCTCACCAAAGCAGGACAAGAAGATCCTTGATTTGTTTGCGACGAAGCCGGGCTTATCGTTGCGTAAAGCAAAAGAAGTTGTAGAGAAAAGCGTCGTTCAAATATCGGTAGAGACGATTCGAAAACGTTTAGGCGCTAACGACGTCAAATACCGCAGCTCTCTTAAAAAACCGTTGCTCTCATCATCACACGTTGAAAAAAGACGCGCCTGGGCCTGCGCCAATTTAGAACGGAATTGGAATAATGTAATATTCACGGATGAATCTTCATTTTGGGCAAATAGTAACATAAATCGATCTTGGTGTACCGCTAACAATCGATTGCTCCAACGAACTGTTAAACACCCAGTGAAGGTCCATGTTTGGGGATGTTTCTCAGAAAAAGGATTTGGACACCTTTTCGTGTTTACCAGCAGCTTGAATGCGGTTTTGATGAACAAAATTTATCAAACAGCTTTATTACCATCAGCTGCGAAGATGTTCGGGAGAAGAGGACACTCATGGATTTTGCAAGAAGACAATGACCCCAAACATCGCAGTCGAATGTGTGCAGAGTGGAAAGAGCAAAATGGTGTTGAGGTGTGAGATTGGCCTTCACAGTCGCCTGATGCCAATCCGATAGAAAATGTGTGGGCAATAGTAAAGCAGAAACTCAGAGGAAAAACGATATGGACAGCAAAACAGTTGTCAAGACAAATTCGGCGGATTTGGAAACGATTGCCTCGGCAACTTGCTCAGAACTTAGTGCAAAGTATGAGTCGGAGGTGTGAGGCCATAATAGCGAATGGCGGTGTTTATTTGAAACGAATCGGACAAATAGTTTCCAAGTTATGGCGATCACGCTTCTACTAGACAGACTGTATAAAACAAGAATCGATAATCAGCTCAATCTTTGAACACTTTGAAGACAGAAATCAATAAATTATTTTTATGAGGAATGGGAGGAGGGTAGCGTTTGGGGCGGGGGGGCCGGTGAACTTCTTCACGGACGGTTCGAAGCTGGACGGAGAGGTTGGAGAGGGTGTCTTTTGCGAGGAGCTCTCCCTCAGCTGGAAATTTAGGCTTCCGGACTACTGTAGTGCATTTCAAGCGGAAGTGGCCGCAATCAAGGAGGCAGCCGATTGGTTACTCACCAATGTAATGCCCTCCGGACGGGCAAACATTTATTCTGATAGTCTGGCCGCTATTAAGGTATTACGATCTCTAATGGTGAGATCAAAACTTGTCGGGGAGTGCCTCGAAGTCTCTCGACATTAGACTAATTTGTGTTCCCGGCCATAGCGGCATTGCAGGAAACTGCATGGCTGATGAGCTTGCTCGGCGGGGTGCCCTGGCAGGCATTACTCCATGCAGGAAGAGAGTGGGAGCTCCTTTGGCTGCCTACAAACTTCTCTTGGATAGATGGGCGCTCTGTCGACTCTGCGGGCGCTGGGCAACTACTACGACGTGCAGAATTGCAAGGACCCTCTGGCCGAGGGTGGACCGTGGGCGTTCGAAGGAAATGGGGTCGCTAACAAAACGGCAACTCTCGATACTCGTAGGAGTTCTGACTGGGCATTATCCGATGCGGTTAGGCTGAATATAGTCTCTGACTCATTTTGCCGCAGTTGTATGGAGGATGATGAAGTGGGATCATCTTTTCACTTTCTGCTCAGCTTTCCTGTCTTTGCAAGACTGAGGTTCAGGTACCTAGGCTCCTACTGGGGTGGAAATTGGTAATCAGCGCGACTTCATTCGGGGTACGCAGCGTTTCTCCGGTTAACCTTTCTTGGCTCCCTTGCACGTTACCGTTCAGATAAAAGGTGGTATCACAATGGACTTCTTTACTATATCTAAGTGAGTTTCCTCTGCGGGGACTACAACATTAACCTAACCTAACTTAAGGGTAATCTTTATCTCGACCATGTTTAGAAGACATTGTTTGCACAAAGCTATTGGATTTGCAGTAAGTCAAATCATAAATATGGAGTTTCTGGAAATCTCGATTGCCGAGCCATCGAATGGATTTTCATACATACTTTTTGTTTTTGCAAATATAGTTTTCTACCTATGCAGTTCATATTTTCAATAGATCGCAAAGGAAAATTTTGAAAAATTTTCAAATTTTGAATCTTTTTTAATTTGAATTTTTATAGAAACTCAAAGTTTGTTTTTCGTTAAATCTTAGTATAATAAAATGCAAGTCCTAAGTAGCTAACAATTTTCGTTGATTTTTTATAATTTTTTCGCCGACAGTGTCACACATTCTCCTCCACACAAACAAAAATTGCCGAACGATGTATAGCTTTCATACAACCCATTGGTCAGATATGAAATTTTGCGTTATAACTCTTCACTTAGACAGCTGAATCTGAGCTATTTATTTTTAAAAATCATATAAAGTCTGCTTAAAAAAAAACCATCAATAGCGATGCTCTTAAAAAAATTTAACAAGAAAGATTGTATTCAAAAGAAGATTGTTTGAAGACATGTCTAATCAAAAAATTGCTTATCATCATTTATTATTTTAATAAAAGTATACCCTTTGCTATTTTGGATTATACTGTCTGCTCGCTAGTTAAAGTCGGAAGAACATCCATTTAATCGTGTCGGAGATTAATGAGTTCAAAAAGCCAAACAGATAATTTGACAAAAAAAATTCTAAAATTGGTCCAAATACTTTTATTATATTCCCTACATCTACTTCGCTAAAGTTTTTAAAATAAATTTTCAATGTACAAACACAATTTTTTTTTACAGATATTCTCTTTCTTGTGTGTGCGTTATGCCATCACTTTAGGTGAATTCGCCTTGGCTTACATATTTACATATATTGCATAGAAAAATTTAGCGCAACAAATTCAAAAGAGTTTGCAAATCTTCAATTTCCCATTGTTCAATTCTAAATGCGAGCATCAACATCAGTTGGATCGAACTCTAACGCAATTATACCCATATCCTTGCGTCGTTTTAAATATTAATTAATTCCAATTGCAGAATCTAATCGCTAGTATAATTACAAATCAATTAATCACGAAAGCGGAAATTCATCAGTTCGCGATATAACTTTACTTGAATCTAATTGGTACAATCACCCGCTAGAATTGTTTAATTGTCTTGATAAGATAAATATTAGTAATGATATATTCCAAGAGAATAATTGAAAGCGTTTCACCGACTTATTTTGCGGATGTTTAATTGTCATATTTAAACATTTGGTAAGCTGTGAAAGCCACATAGATTTCATAAGTTCAGTTGATGAAAGTAAGTAACCTGCTTAGCTATGATATGTTTTTTTAACATTAAGCATAGTATTTGGAGATAGCGGTGGTAGAAATGAAAATGCAGAATACAACACTCGGTTCTATAAAAAGTAAAATATAATTCTTGCTTGGGTCGCTAAAGTTCAAGTAATCAAATGGTGCGATAGTAAAAATATTTTCAAATATTATGATTTTGTTTTAAATATGTCTTTTCTCTATTCGTCAATCATCCTACTTGAGATGATAAGTAACTTCTGGCTATCTAAAAATTTATTTCTAAGTACCCCCAATTCAATTACTTATCTCTAGTCCAAACTATCAAGTACTTATGATTTGAGTGTTCTTTCCGTAGCCACAGTGAAAGTATTTTCAATGTATGTTTGCATTTGAAAGATAATTTCATAATTGATATTCATTAGATCAAGCCGATTCCTACTTTGAATGCATACTCCGAATGGATTTTAGTGTCATAAAAAACTCTTGCTACAAACCGCGTGATATTATAACCTTATTATTGATCGCCTAGATCTCGTGACAACCCTACATGGATAAGCCGCTAATGATTGAGGAATTGGAAGGCAATATTACTAGGGTAATTGTCCAAGGACCTCTCGAAGGCATTGTCACTTCAATGAATGAACCAATAACATTTTAATGTAATATTTTTTAAAAATAAATAAAATGATTGGCATTTTTGTATGATAATAAAAATTACACAATAAAACTAACACTAAATAAATCACCACGTTCAAAATTCAATATTTCGCTTAAAGTAGTCTGGGTTATTCTACCCCGGTTTTATTTTATTTTTAAAATCTACTTCCGTGCGTGCGACCTCTTCGAATTGCCGCTGTGAGCTCGCCCATGTTTCCCGTGGGATTCATAACTGGAGAGCTCTCCACCCATGTCAAAATTATACCCTTTTTGCTTTATGGCATAGAGGAGACTCATGCAATGCATATTTCCTCATTAGCAAACCCTACTCCCAGTTGGGTTATCAGATGGTCCTTTAATATAGGGGCACACATTTTAGATCAAGAATTTTCATCTCGCAACTTTTCGACCTCGGATGCTTCGGAAAAAGCCTCGAACTGGCTATGTTTTTTTATTTATTTTGGGTCGCGAT
Source organism: Anomoia purmunda (assembly GCA_951828415.1). Taxonomy (NCBI): domain Eukaryota; kingdom Metazoa; phylum Arthropoda; class Insecta; order Diptera; family Tephritidae; genus Anomoia; species Anomoia purmunda. The sequence goes on from OX639996.1 coordinate 18,957,451, forward strand.
TTTCTTAGCTCCAGGGAAATTGTATTTGCGCATTCCCGCGGCGAAGTGATAGATCGCAAATTCAGTAAACAAAAAATACAGGAGAAGGAACATTCTTCTTTCTTCGAATATTTTAGTGACAGATCTCGAGTTCAGTAAACAAAGAATACGGGAGAAAGACAAATGAATAACTTCAAATATTTCAGTGAGAAACGTATTTTAATTTTGCTAAAGTGTAAAATATGATTTATAGGCAGTAATTTAATAAATAAGTCTACAAAATGCTAAAAAATTTGTGACTCCTTGCTGCTCATTTGTGGAAAAAGTTAGGTACACTCGTAGTTGACAACTGTCAAAATCGGCAAAACCAAAGTAGCGGCACCACTGACGGCGTCACCTGCTGTACTGGATAGGTAGTCCAAAAAAGCTAAAGTCGGAATATCAATTTTCTTAACCCTTAGCATCTATAGTCTATATAGAAAATATCAATTCGCTCTTTATATAGTATATTTTGAGATTTTACAAAGCCTTTTATATGGCGAAAAACAATTTTTCATAGAAATGGTATATAATTTTTGAAAATTAATATTTTTCAATCGGCATACTCTATTTCTCTTCAGAAGACTTCAAATTCAAAGAAGAACAATACGCAATTCTTTATTTAACAATTGTTTAATATTAACTATTATTACGGTAAAATTTTTCCATATTTTCTGGGGTTTTTGGGGGAACCATAAAATAGTTAATATGAAAAAATGGAATATATTTAAAGTCTTTTGAAGGGAAATAAATATAGCTGATAGAAAAAAAAAAACTGTTCAAGTATTCTAAAATGAAAAATTATTTCCTTTTCGTTATTAAATACATTGGAGACTTTGAGTGCTTTTAGCGACCTCTATATATAATAAAAATAGTAACGGTGGGCTGTAGTTTTGTTTTTTGTTTTTTTTTAATGTAGAACAGAAGTAGCGAGTGAGTAAAATGTAAGGTGGCTCACAGTGAAATGGTCCAGGGTTAATTTTTGTAATATTGACAACATTTTCTCTCTCAAATTTCCTACAATAATTTTGTATACAAATATAGTTCCCTTAAGTACATAAAACATGGAAATTAAATTGTTTGCGTTAATTTTACAAAAATTTAAAACTTAAGAAAATCGATATTAAAATTTTAAATTTCTTTCTCAGAATTTTCAAAAGTTTTTTGGATACGCAGTTTTATAGTCCATTCAATGCTAGTATAATGGAGTGCAAGTTTAAAATTTCTGAGAACTTGGAGCAAATTTTATGAAATAACTCCAAGTTACAACAAGTAAGTTATTCCAAGTAACTGCCAATGAAATTTTCTGATTGCAAAATGAACAGGGCAGTATAAATCAAAACCAGCGAACAAAAGGCGAGAACTCCATAGCCGGCGTGTGTTTGACAGCAGTTTCCCCTTTTTTCTACTTTCAATGTGTAGCTGAAACGCCGGAAACGCTAGCTAGGGTGGCGCACTTTATGTTGTGGCAGTTGAAAAACAATAACAGGAAAAAAAGCATTCTCTGAACTCGAGATGGCAGTGTGTGTGTGTGTGTGTGCGAATACAACATAATGCAAGTGATTTCCTTTTACACGGACACAACATGCAGCTGTCGCCTTCAGGACAATCACTTTGAAATGCAGCTGGATATTGCAATTTCGACCGTGTACCTGTTATTTAAGTGAAACGATAAAAAACAAAACCCAAAAACCTTTAATCGACGCACATAAGGTAGTGCAAGCTAATATATTTCTGTTCATTTTCATTTTCTTTCTTTTCTACACTGCTTGGGATGATGATGCGATAAAGTTTCGAGGACATTTCGAAAATGAGTGGGAACTTACCATAGCAATGCAATTATCCACAGAAAATGAAAAGAAAATGTTACACAAATTGACTGTGCGAAAATAATATGCATATTTATGGTAATTATCCCGTGGAGCTTAAGAAAATAAATCTCTGTTCTTTTATTGCTTTCGGCTAAAGAAAATAGAATGAGCAGAAGGTAAGTAATGAATGACCCGCAATGATAGCGACGGCATATAATAAAACGATTAAATTAAGAAAATTAACAGCTGCTAGATTTTCTTTTAGCAAGTGTAATACTATAAGAAATGCTAAAATTCACAGACAAAGCAAATTTTCTTACGTACATTAGGGTAGTTCAAAAGGAGGAGAAAGGTTGGAATTTTAATGTTCTCATCCTCTAGGATTTTTCTGTATTGAAAAAAAAAACAATAACACATTTTTATACCCAATTGTATATTTAATATTTTTTTAATATTAACTATTTTTTATGAGTCCCCTAAAACCTCCAAAAATTTTAGTTTTACCTAGTATTATTCTTTACAATATCCTGAGGAAAGCATAGTTTTCAGATTGAAAAAATTTATTTTCAGAGAACCTATAGAATATCTGTGAAAAATTGTGTTATAAATGAAAAACTTTGAGGGCTTTGAGCGAACTCTAAACATTTTTTTTTACTTCAGTAATGTTTCGTTTCTGTATAGAACAATCTTGGGAGGTGGGAGATTTATAATTCCGAATTAATTTTTTTTTTGACCACCCTAGTGGACAAAGAGTATACAGTATATGCGTAGTTTTGGTGACGCAATTTAAAGAATTTTCAAAATTCATTTAGTTGCAGCCAAGCAAAACATAGACAGCTATGTATAAATTTTATAGTGGAAAGAAAGACCCATCCCAGTAGGAACCGAATCAATTGGAAATAAATTTATATATAGTATATACTTACATACATACGCAAGGCCGTAGGCAGGCTGTTTTTCCATATTATTAAAATTAAATGCGTCGCTAACAAAAAGTATTATACTTTCTAAACGCTACAAATTTCAGAAAAAATTATAAGTATATACCTAAATATGTAAGGCCTGAATAAATGTGATAAGTTGGAAATTGAGGCGTCTGGAATTTTTAGCGCGAAGCCATTTATTATCTCGTCTATATCGATTTCAAACCGACGATGTGTATTTATTATGTTTAAGTCATTCATTGATCTAAAGCTACAGTAGCAATTGTTGCTTCGGTGTCAACAATACCTTTGTAAATTTCAAATTCTTTTGCATCGGGTACACTGAAGTTAATTTCTTATAAACAGCAAACCGTAGGAAACAAAGAAATTTAATTTCTGATAAATTTTGTATTTTTGTGCCGAATAAATTTATATTTTAGTTGTATGGAAATATTATCGAGAAATGAAATAGCAACGGTCACGATGAAATATGCTTCAGGATTTCTTGCACTAATTACCGATCTCTCTTTTTCTCTTTTTGATATAGACGTTATGTGGAGTGCGTTTAAAGTTTGCATGCTTCTCGATATATTTCATTGAACTTTTCATTTATGCTACCGAGGAAATCGCTAGCCCTAGAAACCTAAGCTTCGTCGAATCGACGAGTACGTGACAGTAAATTTATCGTTTCTTTTCGGTAAGCGCGTCAATCAGCACAACGTTGCTTGTTAAATAATTGTTGTAAAATAGAATCAAATGATTTATTTTATAGATAAACAACTAATGCACATACATACACGGTTAAAAACTATTTCGAAATGTTAATTTATTAATTCGTGAAATGAAAACATCCTAAAAATCTTCGTCTTCGTCTTCGTTTATAGGAGGCGAGCAAAGGTTAGAAGGCAGGTTATGGTTATTCACTTCAATTACGACTTCACGACATGCTCAATTGCTCTTGGGAAATCCAAAGAAATTTATTGCAAAATCTTACACAACGAAAAAGTAAACGAGAGCGCCATCGATGCCTTAAGTAGGCACGCAAAAATAAGTAAAGAAGTGAATAATTCCTTAGAAGCTACAATAATTGCAGAAATCATTAAATCTAAGTGAACTATCATGTTTTTCCACCCAGCGATTGGCGTGGAGCGAAATCAACTTACTAGATCTAGTTTCCGGCAATAATATTTTAATTTTTTTAGTCGAAATTAGCGAAATTTTAGCAGACTTTTTGAAAAATACCAAAAAATGTCGAATGTACTGCACTTAACAACCATGCCCCAAAGTCAGGTTTAAAGAATGGGTAAAGCTGCAAGAATTTTTATTCTGATAATTGCTTGCACAGTTATTTAATATAGCATTCATTTAAGCTAATACCTTCTCAACCAATGATGTTAGAATTTTAGATTCCTTTTTCCTTTTCTGTAGTGCGATTCATTAACCTATTTTAACGATATTCGCATGGTTAACTCATCTTAATGAAAATTTTAACGATGTTGCTATTCAGCAGACATTTTTTAACTATTTTCGGATTTGCCAAATCAGCTGTTGTCTGTGTTAGCTAGTCGATTACCGAAAACTAAGCGACAACAAATTTGATGTTGTTAACTCAATCGAGAAAGGAAAAATTCGTGATTTCAATTTAAATAAAAGATAAATTTAAAATTCAGTGATTTGTTTTCTTGAAACTAAAAAAGGATCTTTAAATAATGTCTTTCGATTATCTGGCTTATGATTTATCATGAGATGACGAAGAAGTAAGCGCTCCGACAGTGGATCGACGTTTACTCCGGGATGTGGGCAATTCCTTTCATTTGAATGCAATAGAATTTCAGAGCGGATCCAATTTTTCAATAAGAAGCTCCAGAATAAGAGCAAAATCTACTGAGAAACAGGTAAATCATGTAATTTTTAAGCCTGCAAGCGATTTTAAATTTTACTTTTATATTGGTGGGTTCTCGCGGCTTTGAGATTCTTCGCAACTGGTTGCTATCAACGACCCGTAGGGTAGCAATGGGGAATATTCATGAGAAAGTCATCCGTAAGCCGGCATTCATCGGGTAACGGATGCAATCAATGATTCATTGTTTCACCAGAAAGTGAGGTTTCCTATGGCCCAAGTGGAATGCCAAGCTGCTAAAGAAATGTTTGCTTCAGCGAGGTCTCCATTTGTGGGATGCACTATTGGGGCCGATTTTTTGACTATTCTACCAAACCACTCAGAGGAGAGTCCGAAATTTTGCTACAATGGAATATTGCAGTATATAAAAAGAATTATATGTAAATGTTTGAAGTTTGAAATAAACTAGTAGCTTATTTCACTTTAATAAAATATAATAAAAACAATCGAATTTATTTTTGGCAGCACGCATTCGTTTGTTTTTTCTCTATTCCCTTTGTGCTTTTCGCTTATTTTGACATTTAGTTTGACAGAGGGGCCACTCTTCATCACTTTGAATAAATATAACGAGACAGCTGTTAATTATCGTTAAGAATAAGTTAGGGAATCGCACAATCGTTAATGTAAACGACAAATATTGTCGACAAAAATTGCAGTTAGTGAATACGAGTAGACATAAAATATTTTTCATATACCGTCGATGCATATTTTTTACTTTTTCCTAAAATAATCACCAATATTCGAGGTGTTCATAGCTCAAGGCCATAATATTTCTATTACTATTTGACTTGATGTCATGTAGAGATGCTACTGCCCAGAAGCACTTTCATTTGTATAGTGGTTTTTTTTAGTGGTTTGACTTTCCCATAACGGTCAAGCGGTCAACAATTGTACAGATCTGGCAACGCTATGAACAATTGAGCTCAATTTGTTGTGCAATTTTATCATGAATAGACTTACTTCAGAACAACGCTTTCAAATTTACTTCGATAATCATGGTTTGTTTACTCAGTGATGTAGGTCATTTTCTGCTCAAAGAACATATAAAAAAATAAAGTTTCTATACTTGGAGTATTTAGAATCCACAAGCGCTTCGCAGGGAATCGTTATAAGTATCCACAAAAACTCACTGTTCGATGTGTTTTATGGGGCGGTGAGCCAGTCGTCCTTATTTCTTATGAATGATTTTTTCGTCCCCAGGCCTCACGTCATATAGCGTGTTAAACAATCAACTTATTGATGAAAACATGGTGAACGCGATAATCTTGATGCGAAAAAACCATAAACTTCGGAAGTTTTGAAAAACAATTTTGTGCAAACCACTGCCGGTCTACGTCTCTTATTGCTTGAAGAATTGCTCGGAAAAAGCCGAAATAATTGAACCATGAATATCATTTCATCCGGTCACCAGTCGCGGCGATCACATGTCCAAAATTATATTCCAACACCAATGGCAAAAAGTTGTATTTCTAGTAAATTCTATAATTTTCTATTTAAAGCACTTTGTTTCAGTTTTTTTAATTTTATTTTAAATTTTACATCTCTAAAAACAAAACCTAAAGCAAAAGTCGAATGCTTTTTGGCGAGCTTTAGTTTATTGCCATGAGGGTGAAAAGAACTGAAATCTGGTGGCTGATTACTAGAACGGGGTACATAAGTGAGGTCTATGATCTATGGACCACGAAAAATAGGATTCTCGGGACAAAAATATCTACATATTATATTTAAAAATCTCATTATAAAATCCGAAGATATAACGAAAAATGTAAAAAGGCGAACCCAAGCGTAGGCAGGTATTTTCTTTTCGTAATTGATTTGCAGAATTAATTTATTTATATAATAATTTATTTCCTATGAGTTGTTGCAGTCTAATGGACATATTTAGCTTTTTCTTCAGTTTTTGAGCCTTAGCCGAACTTATAGAACACAGGAAAAGTAAGTATGGTGAGGAGCAATGGTGGAGGCAACTTTTCGGAGATTTTTTTTCATAAGTGTCTGGAATCGATTTGACATTGTATTCTTGTTGAAAACCAAAGCGGTGAAGCCAAATTTTTGAAAATGTTTGAAAAAAAAAAACAAAATTTTTACATAAGACGATCCCCTTAATGGATAAAAAAAACAATAATTTAAAAATCTTAATTTTCCTACAGGGATGCTTGCTGTATAAGTATAGGCTGAATTTGGAGAATTACGACGGCACATGACAGGCTTCATTCCCTCCTTGTATTTAATATATTTGCGCAAGCATTTTACCTATCTGCGTAGAGGAATTAATGAACACAAGAAAAAGATTTGGCAGATAGTTCAAATTAATAGCAAAAGCGTAGGATGTGTGCGCTCATGTGGAAAAAATTGGCTAACATCAATCTAATAATATAAGAAGAATTATAAGGAAAATTGTGACATCTTTTTAAATTTGGCAAAAGTAGCGAGCTGTCTATTTTTAATTGACAGAAGTGGTTAGCTAAATATTTGCTCAAACAAACTGGTAATCTCTGCAAAAAATCTGGAATATGAATATGAAATAATTTTTCGCATTTCATTAACTTTTTAAAAATCAATATGTTAATAACACTCAAGAGTGAAACCAACTGAAACAAACTGCAATTAGAGTAAAAGATATTATCCCACCTGCGCAGTGCACTGTACTTGAAAGCCCCCTTACGCGGTAGACCGCAAAGGCGTTAAATACGAACTACGCCTATTCATGCGCTCATTCATTCATTCATTCATTCAGTTGTTGAGCCATTCACATGAACATTCTGCCTACCATTCATTGAAAACGGTATTGAAGTGAAATCAACTGAAAACCATGCAAGTTAAAAGGTAGAAAAATTATACTTAGCCGGCTTAAGGTTCCACTTCATTAGACTCTAAAAATGTGTAAAATGAAATAAGACATTTTTTTATTGCATCTCGATTAACGCACATCCATTCGTACACATGTATATATAGTATATATGTTTGTGTGCGTGTGTAAATCTGAAATATGACTTTTTGATGACATTCACTTCCTAACAGCATAATTGATTGATCTTTGCAAAACAAGCATTTAAAAAAAAAGGTTAAGATAAAATTGAACGCACATTAGTCTTTTGTTTACTTCCGTTTTCCTCAAAATGTAGCGAAAGACAAAGTCGTTAAGCTCTTTGCTGTATAAGTAATTCCGGGTGAAAAGAAGTTTTAGTAAGCACCTGAAAGCAAAATTCAATGTAAAATGCTAATTATCGCCCTCCCACCCCCTTGCGACAACAAATATCATGAAAATATTACTGCTTTTTTCTACTTATAAAGCTTTTTTTTTAAATCCAGTTCTTCGAATAATTTTTCACTTTTACAGAGACTTTGAATGTAAACCTTGCATACATATTTTATCTGTCGCCCAAAGTCAATACCAAATTTTTTATAAAAACTTCATTTTTATAAATACGGGTTGTGCATATCGTAACAACAAAACTCACTTATGTTATTAATTTATTTTCAAACATTTTTTAACAAAAGTTTAACTGACTCCATAACATAAACTTCATAAACAAAAGTTTCAAACTTTTTAAAAATTCGACAAATAAAAAAAAAATATGCATCAAAATTTTCTACTCTTTATCTGAATTAAAAAAAAATTTAAGTGTGCAGTTTTGTTGCCCATTCAATTTTAGAGTGACTAAAAATTCGCGTTGATTTTTGATAAGGTTTTTATTTTTCTCACGGTTTTTTGTACATTTTCCTTTTTGCATGAGGGAAAATGTCAGCAAAAAATAAACTATCAAAAACAACCCAAATTTTTAGGCATTTGATTTTTGAAAATTCTGACTAAAAGTTTGAAAATTAATGCAAATTTTTTTTTTTAATTTTTTGAATTTATGTGAATTTTGTAAGAAGTTAGACACTTTTATTTGCATATATGGTTTATATTACAAAATGAGCTATTCTTTTATAAAAATTGAAAATAATAAATAAATTAATGAACATAAGAGGCCAACTGTATTGTATTGAATTTTCGTGCTTATCATTTCCAAAACATCGTATGTAAATAAACATTTTTACTGAGCGTAAAATTTTTTTTATGTATATTACCTGTAAAAAAAACACCTGGAATAGTTTTTTTTTATATCGAAAAACATATATGAATTTCAAAATAAAATATCAAAAATACTGAATAACTTATAACTTAAAATATTTTAAAATAAGGATTTGTCTTTAACCATTATATGGAACTTAAAATAATAGCTAGTTAAAATGTGCTCGCTAGGGTGTGCTGAAATCGATATATTCAGAAACCCGTTATTTGGTTTAAATTAAAATAGAATAGAATGTGAAATATTATTTTTGACGATAAGAATACAAACATTTTATATTTAACATACAAAAGTAGTAAGATCCAAAACAAAGGTGTGTGGCCTTTACAAAAAAATGAAGGGTAACTCACTCTATTATCTTCATTTATTTCAATACGCTTTGCACAACGTTTTAATAACATTTCTGTAAACTCCTTAAAAATAGTCCGAATTTAAGCCACCAAAATGTCCCTAGACAGCTGATTACACATCATTATCATTGTTAAATTTTCTTTCTCGCAAGTCGGATTTCAATTTTAAAATCAAATAATAATCGCCTGGAGCCAGTCAGTATTATGTGGGATTAGGTTAGTATGAGCTGGCCTAGACCGAGTATGTCCATAGTGTTACCACAGATTTGACGACCGTGGAATCCTCCTCATGCACCAGAATTGTTAATGAAAAAGATTGATTCTCCTTTGACAAACTATAATAATCTCTTTTGCCCTTTACGGAGAGCCAACTTCATGCATTGTAGTTGACACTCAACAAGCAACCTGAGTTTTAGTCCGCAAAACGTTTCCGTTATGAGCCCAAATTTGAGGGCGTAATCTCCTAGAATACAATACCCTATCAGCACTTAAATTAGAATCCCTTCATGGGAGGGTGGTCGATCTCAGTGAAACCACATTCCGTAATGGATTGCAGCCGTAACATTCCCTGATATTATAGCACCTTTTCTTTTTTGGTCGCAGTGAGCTTCATTCCATCGGGACCTTTTTGATTCAAGATTACGATAAAGAACCATGGTTTCATCATTGTTGATAGTTGACTACAAAACTTCTTTCTATCGGCCTATACAAAGAAATATAAAGTGAGTTCAGCCCTTCACTCGGAAAGAATGCCTGCACTCAGTGCCAGACTTTGTTTGATTTCCCTGGTGTCTGCGTCTTTTTTTGTAAAAATTTTAATCACGGCTCAATACTCAATTTATAATCGAAATCCTGAAATTATTACACTTCATTTTTGTAACTTAATAAAAAAATTTAACAATGGGCCCGTTTCGTTGTAACCTAGTTGCAAAAGAACACTACCTGAGCGATAATCTGTTATATATATAAATGAAATTTATTCATATAAACAGTGAAAGCAAAATATCAATATTTTCTATCTGTCATCTATCTATCTTATAGAAAAGATGGGCATGAAATCAGACAATACAAGGTCGCTCCCGATGTCGTCTATTCGTCTATCGTCTATTCCAGATAGCCTTCTGAACAATACAAGAAGGGAAGGCACGTCTTAGAAATTTGTCCTTTCCAACCGTCCCTCCATTCTACGAAACAAATCAGTTCTCGTTCTAGTCCGTTCAGACAGCCTGATGAGCCTGATCGCAAACCCAGACCGAAGTGAGCCAGCAATAAGGTAAGTGAAGGCACGTCTTAGAAGCTAGTCCTTGCCAACCTCCGTGGCAATACCGACCTGGAGCTCGACCTTTTAGTAGTAGAAGGTTACAATTTGGCACAATCGCATTCCAAGAAATGCTATAATTGTTAAAGTATCCAACCAAAGTCTATTCTTGATAATTTTCTCAGTAGAAAATGTATGATTTATAAGCAGCTTTAAAACAAAAGCTCACATCTGAACAATCAGTTGTATGGGAGCTATAAGTTCTAGTGGTTCGATCTTGATAATTTTCAATGGACACTTTTTATTTATACAGAACATGACAGGAATACCATATTTCATATTTTTAGCTGCTTTAGTGTAGGATTTATAACGCACAAACTCATATCTGAACAATCAGTTCTACAGCAGTAACATATAAGTAATGTCCGATCAGGCCGGTTCTAGCAAATGATTAATAAATTATTCATCTGTTCTCCAAGTTTCAGTCAGATATCTCAAAAACTAGCTTACGTTCAAGTAGACAGATGGACAGACATATGGAGATGGCTAAATCGAAGCAGCTAATGGTCCTGATCATTTTGATTCACTTCGGCATCTGTCTATCTCTTCTTTTTCCTATACTTACAAACATCGAACCATAGTCGCAATATCATTCATTAAAATAAAAATATAAGAAATTGTGAGAGATGTTCAGCTAAATACACTAATGACTATTACTAACTTTTACGAGTAAAATACGAACTGATTTGCAATAAATTTTAATCGCAAACATATTCGTGCAATAAACCTGCCCAAATCTCACTAAAGATATATGTATATACATATATAATGTAAATACGAAACAAATTTTTTCAAATGAATCATTAGAACAAATTTGTCATTTTGCTAAATTCCACAGAAAACCATGAGAATTCAATGTTAAATACCGGTGATTCAATATATCAGGCATAACAACATAACAGACATTTAGTGAGTCGCCTAATACGTTCTACATATTTACCTATATAAATCCACTAAGTTTGCCCGGCAGTAAATTGTACGAGCCCACTAGTTTTTGATGTTAATAAGAAACAAATAAATGCTGATTAAAAATTTAAAAAAATGCAATAACACGCGCTACTGTCCTACATCTATATTTCCCGTCACTATTTTTCTATACAAACAGTTTCCTTTTTTGTAGTTCACCATCTAATACTGAGAAGTAAGGCGAACTCACACCAGGTGATGTTGACCGCACAACAAGAAAAATGTGCACTAACAAATTATGCACACAATGACAGTGAAAATCAGTTAAAATTACAACCAACACATAGTTTTGACATTCAGTGCAGCAAGCGAATTCACTCAGCTGATTGTTCAACACCACCTTATATGAAATCGCCTTGTTCAATAGCGTAACTGTGGCATTGAAGAAAAGCCCCCAAAACTTATTAAATTATAGCCTGTCATTTTGATTGCCAGATGAAAGTTTCATCATTAGCAATAGTTGCGTGTGGGCATTTATTATTTTGATATTTGTAAGTTGACATCAAACAGGTGTGTTCGCTACATTAAAACGCACTTAAATTTAAAATATTATTGAAAATTTGGTATTTCACTAACAAGTGCATAATCATATAGAGTTCAATAAAAAAAACCGCAAACGACGTTGACGTCACGTGGTTTTCCCGCAAACGAAAATGCAGCTGTCAAATTAGCAAACTGACAGCTCATGGCAGGCAATATTTTGCAAGAAAATTATTACGGTATTTATTGCTTTCCATGCGCTCAATGCATTGGAAACATATCGCATAATAAATTGACCAAATAAAAACGCTTGCCGCAAAAAATGATGGCTTTCACATAAACTCAATATTTTTATATTCAGTCTGAATAATTTAACGAATAGTAATTTAATCAAAAATCTAGTTGTCAGCGTATACTAATTAACATTTTACGAAATTTCTTTGTTGTTGCTTCTAATCTTTAAATCGTCAATCCACTGTATTTGTTATTCTTAAACAGTGTTGCCGTTTCTGTAATTCTTAACCAAAAGTGATCTACATATGAATGTATGTGTTTTTGGTTTTGGTAATTTTTGGAATACTGTGAGTTTCCTTTCAAAGGTTTCATTTCCTCGCAGGGACTTACTTTTGAATTATTGTTTAGAAGGTTTTTAGTAAAATTTATCAACACTTCCAACGCATACTCCTTGTTTCTTCGAAAATTTTGCAATTGAGTTTTCATCAAAAATATCGTATGTTATACTTAGACTAAAAAATATTACATTAGTTTATCATAGATTTTATTGTATTAGTAAATATCTTTTCTAAAGAACAAATTTTAATTGTGGCAACACTGTGCCCATAGGCTCATTAATTCCCAACACTAAAGGCCCAGTCTATAGACTACTGAACTAACATTCAGCAGCTTTCTCTCTTATCTGCTGGGTTTTTGTATTATTCATACAAGTGTATACTTATTTAATTATGAAGATTTTATATGACACTAGAACTGAAGGTGTGTGCTAGAAAGCAAATTATCTAGCTGTTTTTAAATATAAAAATAAATTTAGTTTTTTTAGTTTGACAGTTCTGCTCTTTTTTGGAGACCGAGCAGAACATTATTTAATATGTACTCGAAGTGTCCTCACAATATCTCTGCTATTATATAGTTATCTTTATTTATAAATATAAACGCTGGCCTATTTAAAAAATTGAACTTTGTTTATCAAAGAATAGTTTAAATTCGTATTGTCTATGTTTGTTTTGTGAAAACTTTAGTGCAAACTTTAGTACAACGCAACAACGCTTACTTTTCGTATGTCTCACCGGTACCCGCAAGAACACCACCGACAATAACAACTAAAGAGGGAGAACGCTCGACTACTCCCATCACCACTGATTCTAGCATGTCATGGAATCAGCAATACGCCTCGCTCTCTTCGCTGCCCACTATGACTGCAGTTTCGTCACAGGCAACGCCAACGACGGTGAACGCCCTCACATATACCAGCTCTACAACGACTTCAGCAGTAACCACAGCGCAACCATCGATTATGTCAACTAAGCAAAAAACGATTTCAACACCAAAAACATCAGCAGCGTCAAGAACTAGGTCAGTTGTGCAGACAGGTATGGATCGATATGTCCAAATTAAAAGAAAGCTGAGCCCCGAAAATTCTAAAATAGGAAATAAAGCAAAATCAATTCGAGAAGAAAGTAAAGGAGAGAAGGAGTCTCTACTAAGCAACAATAGATTTGCTTTGCTTAGCGACACAGTTCAGGACAAGGGCAATACAGAAATCATGCCCACGACTAGTAAGGCCAAGCCCCCGCCTATTTATATCCGCGGGCAAAACTCAAATGCTTTAGTAAAAAAACTAGTGCAGCTAATCGGTGAAAACACTTTTCACATAATCTCACTTACCAAGGGCAATATTCCCGAGACGAAACTGCAAATACACTCGGAAGAGCATTACCGCCTGGTATCTAAATATCTTAACGATGCTAAGATAAATTTTTACACGTACCAACTTAAAAGTGCAAAAGGCATTCAAGTCGTAGTCAAAGGTATCGAGGCTACTGTTGAACCTGCGGAAATCCTAAATGCCCTAAAACTCCAGAAGTTCAACGCAAAGGCGGTTATAAACATAATCAACAGAAAAAGGGTACCACAGCCTATGTTCAAAGTTGAGCTGGAGCCATTTACAACTTGCAGTACCTTTTGCACCGTAGAGTTACTGTGGAAGAGCCCCATAAGCGTAATGGCCCTGTCCAGTGCACCAATTGTCAAGAATTCGGACACACAAAAACATATTGCACCTTATGCGCCGTTTGTGTGGCTTGCGGAGGCCTTCACGCTACAGAATCATGCATTGTAAATAAGAACGATCCTTCCATGAAAAAATGCAACAATTGTGGGGGCAACCACACAGCTAACTATAGGGGGTGCCCTGTATATAAAGAATTAAAACAGCGACTGGTTAAAAAAACCCCGATTCGTGGACAACCAACATTTACGCAATCTCAAACTCTATCTGAAGTGTGCTTCTCACGTGCACCCATGTTTAACTCTAAGGCTACTTCCAGCGTTTCATTTGCTGATGCGGTCAAAACCGGACTTCAGCAACCCGCCCTTAAATCAACTGCACCAACCTTAGCACCTGTCTCCGGCAACACTCATAACAGTATTGAGACCTTAATCGTCTCCTTGCAACAAAACATGATGAATTTCATGACTTTTATGCAATCAACTATGCAAGAGCTTATGAAAAACCAAAATCAGCTCATCCAATTGCTCGCTGACAAACAGATGAAATAAATGCCCCCGTTAAAAATATGTCTATGGAATGCCAACGGCATTTCTCAGCACCGACTAGAGCTTTTGAAGTTTTTAAACGATAAGGAGATCGATGTCATGCTCTCTGTCGAAACGCATCTAACAAGCAAAAATCACTTCCACATATCAGGATACGATATATATACAACAAATCATCCGGATGGGAAAGCGCACGGCGGGACAGCAGTTTTAATAAGAAGGCGAATCAAGCACAACATTCTTCCACAGTTTGCTATGAGTTACCTGCAAGCCACTTCAATAAGCGTGGTTACGAGTTCTGGCAATATAACCTTGTCCGCAGTGTACTGTCCTCCACGTTTCTCCATATCGGTTGAACAATTTATGGACTTCTTCAACACTCTTGGAAATCGCTTCATCGCAGCGGGCGACTATAATGCAAAGCATCCCCACTGGGGTTCCCGCTTGAAGAATCCGAAAAGGCTCTAAATTCAGTTATAACATCTGCTGCTTATCAGGCCACTCCAAAAATGAAAACGAAAAATCTAAAGCAAAACCATCAAATTACAAATAGTCAAATAGAACGTCTTGTTGCCGAGAAGCGGCGCCTACGCAGAGAATGGCAGAACCACAGATCACCTGCTGCAAAACAACGACTAAAAGACGCAACCCGCATTCTAAGCAGATCCCTCAAGGCTGAAGAACAGCGTGCTCATGCGAAATACATTCAAAGCTTGTCACCAACCAGCGCAAAGTGTTCTCTATGGAAAGCTAAATCTAGTATACAGCCACCAACGAACGTCGACACGCCTTTAAGAGACCACAATGGGAAATGGGCCCGTAGCGATGAAGAGAAAGCAAATGTTTTTTCACTTCACCTAAAAAACGTATTTCAGCCAAACGCGTCATCAAACGGATATGTTTTACCTTTACTCCCTGCTGTCTCACAAACAGAACCAATAAAAGTGCATCCACTTGAGATTATGAAAGTCATCAAAGAGCAACTGAACTTAAAGAAATCACCGGGACATGATCTAATAACCCCACAGATGATCATGGAACTTCCGCGTCCTGCCATAACATACATCTCAAATCTCTTTAACGCTATTTTGAGATATGGCCATTTTCCAACACATTGGAAGAAATCGACCATAATAATGATACCAAAACCAGGAAAGGACAAAACACAAGCATGTTCATACAGGCCAATAAGCTTGCTACCTTGCTTCTCAAAGCTCTTTGAAAAAACCTTGCTGCTCAAGATTGGTGCTCACGTGAGGAAAATTATACCTTCGCATCAATTTGGATTCCGGGCCCAACACGGGACTATAGAACAAGTTAACCGTCTAACATCGGAGATAAGGACGGCGTTCGAACGAAGAGAGTACTGCTCGGCAATTTTTCTTGACGTCGCTCAAGCATTTGATCGCGTTTGGCTGGACGGACTGATATATAAAATACGGAAGCTACTTCCTGCGAACACACACAAAGTTCTTGAAAGCTATGTTAGTCATCGAGTTTTTGCCGTACGACAAAACGGATTCATAACACCAGAATTTGACATCGCAGCTGGAGTTCCACAAGGAAGCGTTCTTGGGCCATTCCTTTATATTCTCTACACAGCAGACATACCAACAGATCCCCGTCTAACATTATCAACCTTTGCGGATGACACTGCTATCCTTAGCAGATCTCGATGCCCAAACAATGCAACCAGACTTCTAGCTCAGTACCTACTGCTCCTGGAGAAGTGGTTGGCCAACTGGCGCATCAGGGTCAATGAGCAAAAGAGTAAACACGTCACCTTCACACTAAATAGGAATTCCTGTCCGCCATTGACCCTAAATAGCATTACGATCCCGCAGACCAATGAAGTGGTGTATCTCGGTGCACATCTCGATAGGCGCCTCACTTGGCGCAAGCATATTGATTCTAAGAAAACCCAAATGAAACTGAAAGCCAATAGCCTTCATTGGCTCATGAACTCGCGATCCCCACTAAAACTGGAGTACAGAGTACTTCTGTACACAAGTATTATAAAGCCATGCTGGACGTACGGCTCACAGTTGTGGGGTAATGCATGCGCCAGTAATGTGGACATCTTACAAAGAGCTTAATCAAAAATCCTTAGGACACTCACCGGAGCTCCGTGGTATATTCGGAATAAGAACATCCATGAAGACCTCAACATCCCATCCGTTCAAGATGAAATAGCGAAAATCAAAGAAAAGTATTTGGACAAGCTAAACGTGCACCCAAATCAACTAGCACAATCACTCACCGATGAAGCAACACAAACTCGACTCAGACGAAATGATTTTCCAGCCCGGCAGTTAATATAAGGGCCCGTTTAGCAAACACATTCCCACAATAGGGGGTAGGTTTAAGAATTAAATTAAGATTTTAAAACTTATTGTTAGTCTCTTACAGAGAAGATTCAATAAATATTTACAGTTGAAAAAAAAAAAAAAAAAAAAAAAAAGAAGCATTTTCATTAACATAGAAGCCCATAGATCCATTTTTAATTGACATTTCTTTTTCTAGATTTGCTCAAATAAGAAAATATTTCAACTATGAAATTTTATGTCAGGATTTGCTTTAAACTTGATATTTATTACGATTGTCATTCAATATTTTATTTAAAAAAAAAATTTTGCTTATCGATGTTTTTCATTGTAGTGATTTCAATTGTTTTTCGTGGACACAATTGAACCAATTATGTTTTTCTTGTTTTTATAAAAATAAACTTCACCTAAACTATCTACTTAGTTATTTTACTCATCCAGCCGAATTCCCCGAAATAGCATAAAGGACTTCACTAAAGTGACACAATACAGATAATATACAGATAATTTATTTGGATAGAAAACTTATTTTTCCTTGGAGCATCCCTACTCCAATTACAAAATTTTATAGCAAAACAAAATATTTTGTTAATATTTTTTGAAAGTATACCCATCCAGTAATAAAACAAATGATATATGTATGTATTTTGGAAAAGTTAGTTCGAATTGTGTTATGGCCTTCTAAATTTTCACGTACCGATCAAAGTTATGTTCATAAAAGTGGAAAATGTGAGTGAAATGCACGTAACTTTTCGCGGAAATGGATTTTTGTATTATAGATATGGGCAAAAAGCAATTTTTAGGTGGGAGCTATTGGATTAAAATGTTTCTCGAAAATATTTATCAATTTTTTATCCCAATCACATATGTATCTTAACTTTTCATTTTGTTCAGGCGTAAAAAGAGTTCAACCATTTTTTTGCACCTTGTTGAAAAAAAACTTAGACCAGGCCGTGACAACTTTAGTAGGCAAAAAAAAAATTTTGAGCTAACTTTTACAAAACAAACTGGGGCTTTACTCTTCGAAAAAAATACTTTCAGAAAATACTAAAGAAACATGCACGAAATGAAATTTTAGGTCGAAGAAAAGGCGTAAGACCGTTAGCAAAAAAATTATCAACAATAATTGGATTTAAAACTATAAAATACTATAACGAGTATTAAGCAAAAGTTTATTTCCCAAACTAGTATACTTTACGTAATCGACTAACCGTTTTCTTTCAACTTTTTCGACTAACGGACTATAATCAACTAGTCTACTAACCGTCCATTTGCGATTTTTCGACTAGATGTTTTCTTTCAATAAATATTGTTTTTTTTTTTATATGTGTTCGAATGTTAGTGCTTAGAGTAACTGTCACTATTCGAATAATTTCGGTTAGTCGACTCTTCGACTACTCGACGGCGAGCGATTACTTAGTGTCGAAAGTGAATGCTTAGTCGGATAGTTTCCATTCGATTATCAGCCATCAAAAAAATTGTTAATCGACTAGTCAAACAGCTAGATAGTCGATTTTTCTACGAAGAGACGAGTTGGCTCGGAATGGTTCTACCCTAGATATCTCAGAGGTTATAGAGCTTCTCAACCCTCATCAGGGGGCGGATCTTCCGACATTGAATGAACAAAGCTAACTGTAAGTGGAAGCACTTATAATCGTGCAGGGTATGCAAGAGACGATGTCAATCTCTCAATGACAAAAGGCCTACCACTCCCATTAAAATCAATCGGTCTCCAGGTTAATCGCTGCTTTCATCGGCGGGCGACTGGTTTCAGCATACTCATGCTGCTCGAAAGGAATCGAAACATAAAACCTACTGACGCGGCTGGAACTCACCAGGTGTGAAAGAAACAGTGAAACGCCTACTCTATAGCTGATCAGATCTTTGCACAACTAGAATGCGATTTCTGGGCAAATCCCGCTTTGGAAACCTGAAAGAGTTGTGTAATATGGATTCAAATGATTTGCTTAAGTTCGTAAACTCCACGTGCTGAAACTAGGGCAATGCAAAGCGTTCTTCTCTTTTCTCTTCCCTTCTTCATTCTTTGTTCTATCTGGTTCGACGGCGGGCACGTGTTATTAAAGCGGCGCTCTGAGTGCTAAATTGAGCTCTTCACTCGCCACTACAACCAACCAACTACTAAGTAGTCGGAGAGTTTAATTATCAAAATGTATTTTTCAATTTCAATTCATATTAAGCAAATTTATTTTCTAATGCACATACATACATACATACGCCCATGCTAGCCTATTGAACATCAATATGGGAAATTTGAGTGTTCATTCGTAGATTACACATGGCGATAAGAATTAGCTTAGTGTACAAACGTAAATAAAAAAAACGAGACTATTTTGAGCGATCGATATATAATCCACAAAGTGAGAAAAATACACAGTGTGTATAAATAATTACGACAGAGTATGCACTGAAGCTACCCACTTGAATGCCACAAACTTAATTAAAAATGGCAGCAAAACATGTCCGACCAAAAAATATTAAAATGGCGAAAATATTTGAAAGGCCGCAACTAGTGTGACACAAAAAAAATAGATTGTTCTTCTCATTTATCGATAGTCCACTTGTAAGATATAATTATAGCCTGTGAGAATAACATTCTTATATCCCAATTAAATATCTCAACAGTTATTTAATTATAGCGTTTTAAAGAGAACCGGCAACGGGGAATTATGCCGTTGAAGCTCAACTGCCCTTGATTTTTGCTCCCTCTAGTAGCTTTATTTCATTATCGTAATTAAAAAATAAAACATTATCACAATAAATTTTAAATATATTAAAAATGTACTCAATCTCTCACATTTTGTTCTTTGAGCAACCCTTTAAGCAACCCTGTGGCTACAGAGGTGTCGAGATAAATTAAAAATGACAAGTGTGAACGCACAAGATTACGACAACGCCGGCAGCGTACACGTCACTGCGTTTGCTGCTACAGGAATAGCGAGACGAAAAGGAAGGTAATAACGGCACTTGGGCGTTTTAATGGCACTGCAACTGTTAAAATACAAAGCTCACATTTATTATTCTGCGTTTAACTTTTTGTAAAAATCACTCAAAACTCTGAAAAATCAACTTTTTAAGAACCATCTGTGACGCCAATCCGTCAAACGATCCAAGTACGAAGTAACGGAAATGCTTTTGTCGTCACCTTCTTTTCTCGTGGGTTTATGCGAAGTAATTTGAACGAATATTAGTAGTTTACGTTGTATGCCAGTGCTTTTAGTGACTAGTACTGCATTAGATTCGATTCGATACTGATTAGAAAACCTATCAAAGAGTATGCGTTCAAGGTTCATGCAGCATGCGTTCATGGTCAAACGTACGCTCTTTATAGGCCCCCGCAGTTCTACATTAGAAACTAATCGAGTCGAGAGCGATGTTGCAGTTTTGTTGGAAATGCAGTGATTTTCAAATATGTACATATATATATTTCAAATCGTTCTATAACATTTAATATTGGAGTATAGTACTCTATACATACTCTGATCGATAATTAAGGTCGATATTTGCAGAGGAGCTTTAATTTCAACAAAACTAGATATACATACATACAAAAGGACAGGGTGGCGGAAAAAAAAATAAATTACCCTATTGCAAGATGAGATAACTTTTGTAAATGGCGTCGATTATCAGCTAATTTATCACATTTCTAAAGTAAAGTTTCATATCACGCTTTGGCGATATGCACTGACTGACAAGATCACCAGATTTAGCAGTCCATGTTACGGATGAAACAATACGTGGGCTCCTTTTTCAGTGCGAATTCAACTGTGTATGACAAATTGTGCTTCGGAAAGTTGTTTTTTTTTTTGGTAATACATAACTCATTTATATCATTTTGCTTCTATACCATTCATACTTCACTTTATTGAAAATCAATTTTATTCTTTGTATTTATTTCATGTATCTTTAAAATTTTTAATCTCAACAAAAACTTATATCTATAGAATACAATGAGTTAATCTCATATTTTTGTATATTCCCAGTAAGTATAAAAAGTAAGTAAAAAGTGTTTTAAATACAAGAAATACCCAAATATGTGTATTTCTGCTGACTAAATAGAGATAATAATTTTTTATGTCTTTTAGTACTGTCGGGCTTCCGTTTTCGACTAACAATTGAAAAAGATGATTGGAATATTCAGATATAAGCCTTTTTAAGAGTCAAAATCAATTGATTTTTAAAGCCAAAAATAATATCCAACTACAAAAAAAATTTGTATCGTATTTTATTCACTATTAGCTGAGTCGGTGCGCTTAGCAACAAATTGAAAAGTTCATGCTAAAGGTTTACATTAAATTTAACGGTGAAAATGATTTTTTTATTGTATATATCTCGGCTATAGCGCCACTTATCGGGCCAATTTTCAAATAAAATATTTATATTTGTGTGGCTAAAATGTGGTTTGTATTCGAATCAAATGGGATCATAAATAGGTGGTTTTTAAATTATAACGACCAGCGCCAGCTATCCTAATTTTTGTATGCCCTATGGACTCAAACTCGTGCTATGAATTGGAGCTCAAACGATTTAGTAGTTTTCGAGTCTATGAATTCAATACCAGCAGAAACACATGTCCTTTTTATATATAAAAAAGGAAAAGAAGATGAAGATTTCCTATCACGATAGTAGTATTTCTTTTGACGACGCGCCAATATAAAATTGTATAAAAATTTCCTTCAAATTAAGTTTTATTTTTTTAAAGTTTTAAAGCTTTAGAAATAACGATTAAACTCGATTTTTTAAATTAACCTCAAAAAATAAAAATCAATGTCGCTGAAGGAAGTCCTTGTTAAAATGAGTATGTTGCTTTAGTCCTTATTAGACATTTACGCCGCCGAGCTGCGCCGCCGCCGCCGCCGATTTTTACCAGTTCAAACGCGCCGCCGCCGAGTTAACAAGAAAATGGCGCGGCGGCGGCGGCGGCGTGGTTCGGCGTACCATAACGTTTGGTACAATCTAAAATTATTTCCATGATAAAAACCAAATTATGAATATCGTTTGAAATGAAATCGCTAAATAATCGTTTAAAAATTACCACTGTCCCATCTACAGATTTGTCAGCTGATCTTGGTTTTGGTGCCCATGTATTTTTCATATTTTCTGTTGATCATTCGGTTGTAGTAAAATAAAACCTAAAGAAAGCCGGCTCGCCGCCGCCGGAGCGAAAGCACTCGGCGTAAGCCTATAGTCCTTATTCACACGTAGCATTCCTCTTTCGGCATTAATTTCTTGTTTTGGTTACAAATTTAGAAAATAATCGTTATTTGCGGTCCGTGGAAATATATGTACGTTTAACTTATTATTTATATATTTCGTTTCTTGTTTCGACTATGTCTGACTACCTGGGTTTATCCCACAACTGGTGCACTTACCCTATTTACATATAATACATTTGATAGCAAAGTAAATAAAATCCAAAGTGGCGCTAAGTAGCCAAATAAACTTTACTAAAAATATTTTGATCAACAAAATAAAAAGACAAACCCCAAAAATCAAAACAAAAACAAAAAACACTTAAAACCACGGTGTACTGAATACTGAAGGTGACGCCTTTAGAAGTACCGCTACTTTGGTTTTGCCGGGTTTGACAATTCTCAACTTCAACTAGACAAAGCTTTTTTCACAAATTAAGAAAAAGAGACAATTTTTTTAGTATTTTGCGAATTTATTTATTAAATGTCTGCCTATAAATTCATACTTTTACACTTTAGAACAATTAGAACACGTTTTTCAATGAAATATTGGAAGTTATTCATTCCTCTTTCTCCCGTATTCTTTGTTTACTGAATTCGAGATCTGTCATTTCACCGCGGGAAGGCGCAATCTTGTATTCTATCATTCTTGACTTAAAACTTCAGCTGTTTGCTTATGCTCCACATTTGCCTATAAATTACTCTACTGTGCGCTCATAATTGGATTCTCTTTAGTTGTGTATTTTGCCGCTCACAACTCTCGGATAATTACTACTTTGCTATACATATTTACGTACATATATACAAACAAACAAAATATATAAATTAGTGAAGCAGTGAAGCCGCTTTGTCATCGTTAACCTTCCTCCGCCATGCCACTGGCCCCGCCTCCTATTGCTTTAATGGAATTAGATGATCCCTCTCTCTTGCGAGGTTGGACCAGCACAGTGGTGTCTATTTTTGCACATATCGCTCGCTCAATAATGCCGCATGTATTTCTCATATATTTTATGATGATTTCCATGAGGCAGAGTGTAGCAAAGTACATACATATATGAATACTATGTAAGTATATATCTAAGTAAATATATGTATATTTATTTATACACATCTGCTTCACAATAACTACACATTAGCCCTTTAATGTCTCATCTTTTGGTTACTACCTTTGTTCTTTTTGTTCGCAGATTTTGGCATTTACGAAGAGTGAATGTCGTTAACCTTCCGAGGCGGACGACGTTGATGAAGTGCAATGCCAAAAATGATAAGGTAACAGCTGTCAGACGCTTTTGGCATGATATTTGACAAACATACATACATATTGTATAGTAGGAGACACTTTGGCTGATAAGCCAATTAAAAAAAAAAATCACTTGCGAGCATTTCGTTTGTTGTGCAGAGAATGCTCTTTTGCAAATATAGCTCCGCTTATTCCATTAACTTACCATCAGATACGGCCCGGTTGGTGTCAGCCGCAGTCCACGGCATAGATGGCTGCTCAGTTCCGTTCGCCGCATTAGCATACGGAAACTTGTTACACATACACCCGGCGCCATATTCACCCCGAATCCTGTAACTACACCAGTAATGACACGCCCGCTTTTCGTACGCCCACTATTTTTTTTTTATTTTTTAAAGCTTCGCCGCGCCGTCTACAATACAGTGCTGTTTTATTTTTTTTTGTTACAACAACCAACAACTTCACTTTCCTTTCCGATTTCCCGAATGCGGATGGATTGATTTCGTTTGTATAGAATATAAAATATATTTATTTATGCAGATGGTGGACAAGAATTTTGCATACTATTTTTAACCAAATTTAATAAAAACAAACTTTCTGGGTAATATTTTGTTGCGGGGTTTTTTGCTTGTGCAGCCACTTGCACTTGACTTATTTTCTTTTTAATTTTCAACTTTGCCTTTGCACCGCACGCACACACACACAACACACACTAACACACACGCGCGCGAATGTATATGTACATATATATGTATATGTAAATTGGTAAAAAAAAGCAGCGAGCTGCCTCTAGTTAACAACAAATCCAAACACGGGGGAGCTCACTGTCACTGGCTCTGGCTCTGGATCGGGCCCACTTGCTCGCTCGCCTGTGCGTTCTTTCGTTTTACTATGCCACGGCGGCTGGCTATGATCCACAATGCAAAGTAAAGCGTCCCCAACACGCGTAGAACGCTGGCAAACAACTGAAAGTTCTCTTTCACCAGCAGTTCATCACTGGATTGTATTCGCTAAACGCTCCTCTTTCCTTTCTAACGACGTTGCCAGAGGGTAAGTACATGTTTTTTTTGGGAGATTTGGTGCATTGTGGGAACAATTTGATAACAAAAGAGAGTTGATTCATAATATAATAAAAAGTTGATTCATAATTTAATTACATAGAGTGCTCCTATTGTAAAAAGTTATTAATTTATATTATTTAAAACATATTGGCATTCACCCGAACCCTTTTTATAAAAATTTCACTTTATAAATGTTACATTTTAGAATGTTAATTTGAAACAATAATTCAAGCTCGGTAATGGTAAACAAAAAATATTATTTTTAATAATAAGGAGATCCCTTTTTGAAAAGTTTATAAATTCAAATTATTTAAAACATTTGGTATTCACCCGAATTAAAATTTAGTTTTTTATGAAAATTTCCCTAATAATTCAACATAAATTTTATTATCCCTTAAGAATAGTCATAAGATTAAACATCTTCGAACTAAAAGCATACTTTTATAACTTGACTGCAACAAAGTTAAAATTTGATTTATTTTACACTATACTTTCAGTCTTTATATCCTGATTTTGACTTCTTTGTGGCAGGCCATTAACCTCATAAATTTTATATAATTTGATTTATTGACTTACTTCATTTCAATTTAATTTTTTTTTAGACACATTTGTTTAACATAATTTTTGTTCCACTGTCATTTTGACAAGGGAAAATCGTTCCAATAAATGTATGTACATTGACTAAATATTATTTATCTTATATTTGAATACTTATAAATTACATTTATAACTACAAATATTAAAAAATATATATGTATATACATTTTCTTTAATTTAACAAAAAAATTTATTGGAATAAAAAATAATTTATTCATTTAATAACGTTTAATGTAAATCTGTTTCATTGTATTGTTTTTTATATTATTATGCTTTCTTTGTGAGATTTATTTTATAAACTTCAAAATGCTTTAGATATTTCAAATATTCCCCTTACATATTTCAATTTTAAATTTTTGAAAATATTCTTTAAATTACATTAACTAAAATCTTTTGTTGAGCGATCCGATAACACGCGATATGCCAACGTCAAAGGCCAATGTTGTATACACTATCGAATTTTGCCCTGCAAATTTAACCGGGAGAGAATAAGCTCTGCGCTCTTGGCGCCAACAGCTTTGCCATGCTTTCTCTTTTATTTCTGTCACCCAAACATAACATACAAATACATTTAGGCATCTAGTGGAGCTAGCTATGTACGCATGGAGATGATGTATATAAACACACACACATACACATATACATACATATATATATATACATATATAATATACTTACGCTAATCACATGATTGACTAAAAATTTCTTGCTTTAAAATACATTTATAGTTTTTTTTATTTTGTCAAAGCACATAAATTTGAATAAATGTACTCAAAAATATTGGGAACAGTATTTTAATATATTTTATATGTATTCTTAAAAGCTCTAACTTCTATTTGCAGAAAAGAAGCACTTTCTTTGCACATCCGCAAACCGAAAGCTGCCGTTGGAAAAGGACCTTCCATAGTTTTTGTTCACACAAGTTCTTTGCTTCAATTCATGTGAGCAAAAGCATATTTTAAATATAGGGTGGTACAAAACGCCGGGGAAAAATTAGGCAACAAACATCCTCGCAGTTTCTTAATAAAGCTATTCGCCGATAGGTTTATGTTAAACGCAAATAAAGCTAAGGAGAACTGTTAAGCTTTCCAGTCTAAAAGATTGTAAGTGTAAAATTACTTCAACTTTTTTTACTACAATATATTTTTCTTGCATATAACTTATATAGTTTTAATCACACCCTACCCGTATTTCCTCTTTTGAGTAATCTCGACAATCTTAGTTATCCCTGAGTAAAATTCGATAAACAAACGTCATTATAACGGCGACAATATTTGAGTTCAGATATTTTTACTTAACCGGTTTAAGGATTACTCTAATTTAGCAGCCGCTACTATCTTAAGATGCAGATGTGAACGTCAGACATTGGAAAAAGAAAGTTAAAATAAATAAATGGCAAAAGCTGAAGAATACAAAAGACAAAATACCTCTACGTACATACATATATCACGATTGTTCACGGTAAAAATCTGAAATAGAACACCTTTGATGTACTCAGAGCTACCAGCAGCAAATTTGGCAAGTGCTTCCTGAAAAGACCGGGTAGGGTGGTAGCGAAATTGCTTCACACAGAGAGAGCCCTGGTTGGGATGATGACAGGACGCAATCATGGCCACCATAGCTATCATCCATATCCAGATGTGCACATCTTGCCTGGAGGGTGAGAATAGTATATAAAGGGCATTTCCTAGCATATTTGGGTGAGATATGTGAATAATGGAAAATGTTAATTCTCTATCCTCTCTCATAGAAGTCTGGAATATTTATTGCGGAGAAATAAAGTCCCATCTCTGCCAATTTTTTTCGTATCCTTTTCCCCCAATCCATTCCCTTCATCCTTTCCAGACCTTAAGTGCAATGATCAACTGAGTTTTTGGAAACCTTATTCCCTAATTTCATTCCATTCCATTCCGTATTGCCATATTGGAAGTATTTTTTGGAACACAGAACGTAGATTACGAGTACAAACAAAGGACGTAGATTATTAAGAAGTTTCTTTCGCCGGATATGCGAAGGGCTTAAGCTTTTTTCACCATACCAGACGTTCACTGATTGGTTCTAATTGGTTCTAATTGGTTTGTGGAGGTGGCAAAGTAAGCTAACATTAATTTCATTGATACAACTTCTTTGTAATCAAAATAACGATCTACGCTTCTTGGGACCTTCTTGCGTTTCGTTTCCTGTGGCAAGAAATGTTGTCTTTTTTCACTAATTGGTTCTGGTATGGTGAAATAAGGCAAGATTTTCAGTTAGAGAAACGGTGAGAGGGATACAACTTATTTACTTATAACCAATCTACGTTCGTGCATACTGAATTTTTTACACTAAATATCCCTTTTAGTTTCTTCATTATGTAACTTAAACTTGCATGCTTTGTATGCTCAATAAACAAAACTAAGAAAAAAGTTGCAATATTTTTTTTTAGCTAAATCTCTTGGACTATTTCGAGGCTATGCTTGCAAAAATCCTGCAGAGAATTATACTCATTAGAGCCAGACATCTGTAAGTCTTCTGGCATGGGTTCCGATCGGTCAGAGTCCCGTGAGAATTGCCACGAGTCTCGTGACGTTAGGCCTACACTTCGCCCGAAGAATTTCCAATTATGGATCCTGGCGCTCTGTGCCATCGCTGAGCAGATTGCTGAAGGTGGTGACTGGTGATTGGGGCTGGAATCGGCAACTCATTTGAGTTCGTCACTGAACCCCCTCTGACTAGCATATCGGCTACCACGTTTCCAGCTAGGTTGCGGTACCCATCAACACAAATTAATTCAACTGAGAGCTGGTTGCAGACTCCATTCAATAGAGTCCTGCATTGCTTAACCAGCTTCGATTTGGTTGTGAAAGATGCCAGAGCCAATATGGCCGCTCATCTTGAAAATTACTAAAGCAGTTACGCTCTAAAGCGCGACAGCCTTCAGCGATGGCACAAACTTCCTACCGAAACCTTCATCTCAGTTAGATCTCGAAGAGACAAGAACTCCAAAGAGCCTATAGATGTATATTTCTGGTTGTATATAATTAGTGCCCTGTCTGATTGTGGCGGGACGGAGAGAAAAGACTCTACTATACCCTTTCATATTTCGCTTCCCCGGGCCCAGTTATCGGAGCCTTACAGCTGACACTCATGCGGAATGTATTATATGAATATTTATAGACAGTACATCCGTAGGACATGTTCTCAATGTCCCCGTCACCCCAATGCACGCTGATCCCTGCACTCTACCTAACTTAACTTGGTTACATTGGTTACGTTCGGTTGTCCACCAGACCAGGGAACCATAGCATAGAATTAGACGAGCTACAAATGTCCATCTCCAAATAACCATTTTCGTCTTCCGCTTGCAGGAGTAAAACTCGCTGCTCGTTTTTTCCTCTCTCTCTCTTCGATATTACTTTTCTAACTCAGCTTAGGATCTAGAATAATTCGTTGACTGGATAAACGAAGTGTTTGATCATACAGCTTTGATAGCTCAAAACTGGGAATCCTGGTATAGACCTTAAATAACAGCAGTACAGTTTTATCTGGGTTTACGCCTAAACCGCAATGTTCAGCTGATTGGCCCAGTTTGTTTAGGGTTCCCTCCATGATGTTGCTCATCTCGAACGGGTAGAGATCTGTTACAAGACTGACCACATCGTCGGCATACGCTACTGCCTTCACTCCACCTTGGTTAATATTGTGATAAGCCATAAAAGTGGGGATATCACTCTCCCTTGTGGAGTTCTCGTTACTGTACAGTTTCTTAATTCTGTCTGAATTGCCACCCGTGAGATTCAAATCGAATCAATTCATTGCCCTCATCATTTTGCTACACCTTTGTACCTCCTCTTCTTCTAATACTTAAACACATCGGTACAAAATTCTAAATTGAAAAAATCATTTATTCAAGTTGACAGTGCCTTACTATTTGCCGAATTTAAAATGCAATTACCCACTATTAGCTTTCCACTCCTCTATGTTTTCGATATCAATGAAAACTCAAAATTCCATTTCATGTTTCAATAGATAATTTTTATTTGTTTAATTAATCGCTTTTGGTTTTTATTGTCTCTTTATGAATATGTTTTTGTTATATTTGTTTATCAATATTTTGCATGCCGCATGCCCATTTGTTTTGATTTCGAGTTTGTATTTTGTTTTTTGTTTTTTTTTTTTTTTAAAGCGATACACTTTCACACAAAACTAATCTAAAATCGAACAATCAATAAAGTTGTTGAAGTTAACATTGCGCTTTTATTGACTTACTTGTTTATGTTTTTATATTTACTTATATTTACTTATGTTTTGTATTTTTTTTTCTTTTTTGCATTTTTTTTTCGTTATCTTGTGACACTAAATAATTACATGTTAGTAGCAGATGGTGGCCATTTTATTTATATAGACATACATACATACTTTTTTAGTTATGGTCAACTTTTTTGTAGCAGCATTGGCCGTGTGTTTTTAGCGCGCACACATATACATACGTATAAAGCTTTTCGAAATTTGTTTTTTTTTGTTTTTTATACAGAGTCGATGTATTAAAAATATATTTGGTTCAGTATTTGCTTTTGTAGAGAGGTGTGGTGTTTTTTTTTTTTTTTTTTGATTAAACATTGCATTTTAAGCGAAGCGGTTAAAAACGGCAAATAATGTTATGGTGCTAGTGAAATATAGTATAATATAGCATATAGTATGTTTACAAATTATATTTTTTGGTAAGAATTATTATGTTGCGCGAATATTTGTTATACATATCTACATACGCAGCTAACTGTGTGAAAACTATTATACTTAGTGGAAAGAATATACATATAGGTAGACAGAGTTGCATTTCAAAGTACAGTACAATAGGCCCGTTTTTGTTTTTTTTTGTACCCGACTTGCAAAAGAACACTAGATAGGATAACGAATTTCATTTAAAGCAACAACACTAACTCGGAAAAATATGCGAGTGAAACCAACTCAGCAAAATGATACCCGTCCTGAGATGTAGTGCTGGGCAGTGGAAAAAAACTACGCTATTGTGAATGAGCGCTAAGAAAACACGTGGGAAATTTTAGTTTAACACCTAATTCATTTTTATTAGTCTAGTATTTTAATATGAAGTTATATCTAAATCTACAAAAAATTTGCCAACACAACTAGCTATTTTCCGTTCTTAAATAGCACTAAACAAATTTCATATTTCATGAAAGATGCAAATAGGGTTTGGGAAATTTCCTCTGAGCTGGGGCGTTTTTATGCAAGTCGGTTAAAATAAAAAAGTGCCCAATATATACATACAAATAAACATTTAAAAAGTGCCTTGTCTGCTTGTATATTTTTCCAATACTACTTTATAAAGGAAATGCGCTCGGATTTTGAGGTCAATTAGAGGCTGGCTTTTCAGTATTGAGAAAATTACCTTGTCGGAGAGCAGAGAAAAATAAATATAATGATAAAACCTAAGTAATATGCGCTAAATATTTAGATAGACATTTTCGTCCTTTAACACCATGGCAGTAGGTCTGTTGAAGGAAGTTGCGAAATTAGAGAAATATATTAGACGATTAGCACTACAAAAATATGGCATTGTTTAAAAGTGCGATTCGAGAAAAAAATAGTGAACTATTCTAAAACAGATGGCGATGGTGTAAACGCCCTAATGACACAACAAAGTGGGCCTAAACTTTCCTTTACTTTTTCTTTTCACTGATCAGCTTCTTCATTATAAAAATTCGGTCGCTCTGTTACACAAAATGTTAGGCAGCTGGTGGAATTTGACTCGAAATCAGCAAGTCTAAAGAAAAAGTGGATGTAGGTAGGAATCGGCATAAGCAACGCTAAATACTGAAATAGAATCGTTGTTGCCAAAAAGTGCTCTTTTGTCTCCCAGATAACTAAAATCACGCTATATACTCCCACAAGTACCTCATCTTGGTACCCTGTGTACAAACAGCCCTCTGAATATTTGGTAGAAAGTTTTTACAATTCTAAAATTTTCGATGGCAAATAACGCAAACGGTGGAACTATGAGCTGTCTGAGCTTTAGAATGGGGTGGATATAGTTAAGCGAATAAAACTCTAACGGATCTGGAAGAAGAGAAAGGAGTCCTATGTGTTCGAAAAACCAAATAGCGATAGAGTTTATTTCACTTGGTTTTTCTAATTTACAGCAAGAGAACGAATAAAAGTCTAGCGAAAAATCTTTAAAAGGGTATTTCTTTTGCCGAAATTTTAGCACCAGACTAAAGACTAGCGAAAGATCTTTGAACCCAAAAAAGTACCGAACTAGTCCAGCAGTGATCTCGAACTAGTCCCGACATTATTTCGAATTAGTCCTGCATCAGCCCGGAACTAATCCTGCAATGGGCTCATATTTATTATTAGAAGATTTTGATTTTAAATATTTCAAAATTTTATTATAAAAATCTCTAAAGAAAAGTCTTTGAAGGCTTAAAAACATTTATCTGGGAGATAACTATTATGAAAAGACTTTTATAATATAAGTCTTTGAATAATGGTTATAGAATACTCGAAAAATGTCTTACTATAATAATTATTGATAAGCTTTTTATTTTATAATATGGTTTCAAAACCTACGTAAAGTCTGACATGGGCTGAAAATTGTTCGATATCAAATCGATACCATCTGCTGAATACGTTCAACTAACCCAAAATGGAAAGATTGAAAATTACGTAATATTTTCGCTATATAAAACGCAGGCAGTTGCCTGACAAAATAAATATTTTCCCCAAAAACAAGGCAAATAATTGTTTAGTGTTTTCCCGCCATTTCTTCACCTAATTTGGCGCAGCAACCGTTTGGCGGTCTGGGCCGGTACCAAATGTAACTTCGCTAAATTGTATCCTGAAAAATCTTGCTAATATTGTAAAAAGGTCACCATTTGCTCGCCAGTGCAAACAATTTGTTGTTATAAATTCGAAAGCTTTATTGTAAAAAAATATTAATTTTCACAATCCCTGCACAAAGTTAAGGCAAATTTAAATGAAAAAATCATATCAGCTGTTCTTTTGAAACCACTTGCTGTAAATTCGTCTTGCCAAGTCGCAATAATTTTTTTTCCCGTAGTGAGTGAGTGAAAACGAAAAAGTATTTGTATTTTCTTTTCCACTTTTTCATTCAGGGAAGAATAGCGGAAATCAGACAATCATTTACTAAATGCAAAAACAAAATTCACATGAATCAAGGCGATTTCAGGATTTGAATTCGCCTTGATATGAATTTTGTTCTTGTCCAATCGACATCACCTTATATGAACTCGTCTTGACAAACACGACTTACGAAATTTTTTTTTTTTCAAAGTGTGCGTATATTTCTGCCAAAAAATATTTAGAAAAAATGAATGAAATAGTGCCTTGATTTTTTTTACGATTTCATTGTAAGGCGCAATACTTAAAAATCAGGCCTCGCACTAAATAACTCATATCTATCTAAGGCCCTTGCAATTCGCACATCTACTCACGGATCCAAGGGTTATAGCCATTTCCAAATATGTAGCACAATACTTTATGCTTTGATAATGTAAATATAGAAAAAAAACTTGTTTACAAAGTTAAGAAAAAAATTAAATTTTTTCCACGAGTAGCATCGATTTTATGTTATTTTTTTTGTACAATTTATTTTCGCTAGTATTATTTCCATTTGTTAATTCGATTGGTTATTTAATAAATAAATCGTACGTGGTAGTATTGTGGGAAAGCGCTGTGGAAACAATAATTTTATCCACTAAATACAATCATTATTTTGCTTTATTGATAAACAAAAAATATTACACTTAATTATAGAATAACAAGAAATTAAAAATTAAGTGAAAAAAAATTTAAAATACAATTATTTCACACACGTACAATATATATTTATGGCAACTAATTAAGTATACTATGTATGTACATTTATTTACATACATATGCATCTATTAATTCTAATTCATATATTGTGTAATTTACAATTAAAATAGAGCTATAGGCGTTTTTCCAATGCGGAGGGGCACTTTTTTTTAAAACAAAGTTTTTTTTTCGAAATAGCAAAAAACAAAGTTTGTGGGCTTAACATATCGCATATTAAAAATAAAAGGTTGGCTATTGACATTTTCCTTAATTTCTAATTAGTAAATTCCCCAAATCAAAATTAGTAAACACGAGTATAATAGTAATATAAAAAGTTAACCCTCCGTCAGGCATATGAGTCTGGGCCGATCCTTTTTTTGATTTATATTGCAAAAAAAAATATATATCGATTTTTTTATAATAAATATTAGTACGGTCTTCCATGATAAATTTGTTTCGTTAATTCTATATCAAAAAAAAAAAGTTCGCACTATAACCGAACCACGTAAAACAATGTTTTAAACTTTATGCAAGAATTTAGAAATTTTTTGGCTATGCAGATTGATTTGTAATAATTTTATATGACGACAGTTTTGCGCATTTTCGACCATATCAAATACAAGTACATATAACCTACAGTGTCGGACAAATTAACAGAGCCTCCAAATTTTTTTTACAATTTCTGTTTGTTTAATGTTTAGTTTTTTTTTAAATAAAATTAAAGCTCATTTCCAAACAGAAACTATGCAGATACAAATTTCAAACATTGTGTAAAAATTTTAAAAATTCTGCAGTTTTATCTAAAATACAAACTTTTTAAGCACAATTTGTAGCAACGATTCTAGTATGCATTTTTATAGCCTATTAAATTTTAGTACCATAAAGTGCAAGTTCCAATTATCTGAATATTTCCCTTGAGTTTAGATAATTTTTTTGTTTTTTACGTGCGGTGTCACGTTCGAGTTTTTTTTGTTTTTGTATGCGAAAATTAGTTACATTGACAGCAAAAAGGTATAAAAAATTAACAGAAATTTTCGGCTACTTGGAACTCATTACACTATAATTTAATATGCTATAAAACTGCATACTTAGAATTTTTATAAAAATGATAACTAAATTTCATGAAATTTTTTTTAATTTTCTTTTTTTATCCACAAAGTTTGAAATTTGGAGCTATTCGGTGTTTGTCACAGAATACGCTATAATTAATATACATTAAACAAACAGAATAAAAATAGTCAAAACTTGTCAAAATGCCGCGACCCTATTAACTTGTCCGCCACTGTATGCACGATCTAAGTAAATGTTATGAAAAAAGTTGCCAATACCAGAATTTCAAAAAACTATACAAAACTAAAGTGTTAAAATTAAATTGGCTATAAATTTGTGTACCCAAAAATTTTCTAAACATTCTAATTAAAAAGTTTAAAATTGTGATGCGAATTTTGTATAAAATTTGAAGCATTGATTTATGAATATTGAGTATAAAAAATATGTGTTTATAAAATTAACGACTCAAATTTACTAAAATTGTATAAGCTTTATACTTTTGAAAACGGTTTCAAGAAAAACTATATAAAAAAATTATTATAATTTCTAATATTTTGATTTTTCTGGGAATAAGTTTTCTGGGTAGAAACTATAAATTTGCTTGACATTTTTAATATAGTGTCTAAACTTTGTTTTGCCTTTTACATGCGCTAGGAAATCTAGAAACCGAAAATAACTACAAAGTTTATTATATATTTTTTTAAAAGAATCCCGCATACAGAATTATCAAATCGAATTTAGATATACTACTTAAAAACTTCTTAAACCCATTTGCACAAATTAGGGCATTTTAAAAATGCAACAGTGGCATACATGAATTTTTTTTTTGTTTTATTTATTATTTAAAACAAGTCCTAAAATTATTTTAATTTTACTTAAAATGGTTTTTTTTTGGCTTTTTTTAATATTTGTGTTAATTAAAAAAAAAACTTTTAAAATCTATTATCAACTAATCGATATTCGAGTTAATCGATCTAAAAACGGCACATATAGTATTTCGTGGATTTCGTGCGGAAGGATAAATAAAAATTATATAACGATATTTCTAGAATAATTTCACTTTTAGGATCCTTAGGAAACCTAAACTGCTTGCGTTACCTGATAATATAACAAATTTCAAAACTTTTGAGTGACACTTTCACATTTCGAATCTAATGCTGAATTTTTAATGGATATAAAATTGCTAAAACTTTTAATAACAAAATTCTGCATTAAAAAAAACCGCTCGTATTCAACGACAAATAGTAGTCATAAATAATAAGATACGAAACTCTCTCTCAATTGCTGCCAAAATAGGGGAACTGAACTTGGACTGGCAATATAGTCACACTAATCGCCCGCCCGCCAACAACAACTGACAAAATCAGTACTTTATAGTACTGATGTATAGTGGATTGTGTGCGGGCTAAATCTCATATATAAATATTTCCAATCATTAAGAAATTTTGTACGTACCTATGTATATTTGGTAGGGACGATAATAGGTCGTAAAGTATATTTTATGATTAGGAGAGGGTTGCCATCTGTTTTAAAAATCGAAGTCAAGCTAAATTAAATATTAAAATGTGGATGTGATGCGGTTCGTCTCAGAAAGACGGTTAATAATTGAATTTTATGAGGGTTGCCATCTATTTGAAAAGTCAAATTAAATTGAATTTTACACAAGTTATATGTAATATTAAAATGTGGGTGTCAAACGGATTGTTTCGGAAAAAGATTCATAGCTAATTTGTGTGAAGGTTGCCACCTGTTTGAAAAGTCGTATTTAATTAACTTATGCAAAAGTTTTACGAAATATGGAATTTTTTGTCTTGGCGAGAAGAAGGTTCATGCCTACATATATTCTGGATAGGGTTGCCATCTGTTTGAAAAGTCGAATTTAATTAAATTATACACAATTTATACGAAATATACAAATTTTCCTGAACCGAAAAACTAGAAAAAAGTATACCTTTATATTGGTAAGTAATTAAGGTAGATTCTTTGTAAAAGTACCGCTAACCTTTTTCTGGGGTTTTTGGTTCAGCGGCGGCTATAGCAAAAAAATAACTCGAAAAGATATTAAATTTTTTCGATTTTTTTTAAACCAGTTTTGGAATACAAATGGCTCTAATAGTGAGAAAATTTATAAGAATGCAAAAGTTTTGCATATCAGAATTTGCATATTTCTTGTTTGCTAAATTCTGATAAATTTTTAGAACTGTGATTCGTAAAACAATGTTAGAAATATTGAGAAAAAGTCGATATAAGTTGGGACAAACTTACAAAAAACTGTCAGCACCCTGCATCTCAATATGAATTGTGATATTAACTCAAATGTACATTTTGACCGTTGCACTGTGAAATCAAAAATTTTTGGCAAATTTTCAACTGAAAAGGTAATGTAGCAAAAATTTATTTGGCGGCTTTCCGATTCAGGCTCCCTTACACTCCACATTTTTGTAATGAAATTCTCTTTTAATACGATATTTTTCAATTTTATTCATAAATTTCATACACTAAAAATCATTAATAAAAATTAAAAATTTGCGAATATGCTAGAAAGTCTCTATTTTGGGTTTGCATTTAAACGCCTGTAACTCAAAACATACTATTTACACAATAGGTATATCATTAGAAAGTACAGAACTTGAATATAAAATATAAAATTGTATATAGAAGGTGGGTTTTGCCATTCTCGAGTTTTGACTCCAAAAGAACTTTGAAAACAGGGGTTTGGCCTTTATCTCGAAAAGGTTTCTTTGGAAAAATAAATGAAACTCATTTTACTGTTCAGCGACAGAAAATTAGTCCAAAAAACGTCCCACCAAAGTTAAACTCCAAATTTGACGTCAATCAGCGCAATCCTGTATTCTATTACAAAGAGTCTCGTATCTTATAGCGTTTTCTTTTCTCGCAATAAATATCACCTTATTCTAGGGCAACTTTGCGAAAATGTTGCCACGCACCCGGCGAAAATGTTTAATTTTTCTTATGAGAAAAAACCGAAAAAAAAAACTTTCACCCTACCAATTCAAGCGGATGTTCTAGCGTAGCGGCCCCTTTTCGAACGCTCCGTTTTTTGGGGGATAGTGAGAAAACTTCTGAAGATTTTTTAACTCGGTTGTTTTAATTTTCTTGATTATTTTTTTTACTTATGAACAGGATTTTTTTTGGTTCATAAATTCTTTTCACATATTAGGCCACATAACTTGACTCTGCCCTTGCTAAAAAGATGGTGCCTTTAGTTCGGATAATCTGAAACGAAAACCTCAGGTAAATAGCATAATTTTGAATCCCTTTTTCTACGTCGTCACGCAAGGTTTTTCAAAAATTAAAAAAATATTACGAAATTATAGGATTTTTACGAAAAAAATTTTTCCTTTTACCTTTTTTTTTTTTTGGTTTAATGGCTGTGAATATTGTGGCAGCAAAAATTTTTGAAAAAAAATTGTGTGACGCTAAAGAAAAAAATGCAGAATATGTGGCAATTGCTTAAACAGTTTTTTTTTTTTCAAAACATGACCTTCATATCGCATTTGAAACTCGATAACTCCTAAGCGAAGGCTGAAACGACTTTAATCTTTTAACCGCGTATTTTTAACATCACTTAAATGAAAAATATGTAAAAAAAAAAATTATAATAGTGTCAAAATTAAGATTTTCGAGCAAAACTATTGTACGACCAACAAACTAAACAAATAAAAGCAGCTAGACAACGCTCGCCAGAGTGCAGCATTTTGAGAAAAGAACAAATAACCCAGAAATAATGATGAGAAAAGAAGACGAAAATTTGACAACCCTGGCACGGGGCAGAATAAATGCAACTTTATTGCGAGAAAAGAAAACGCTATTAATTTGTATCTATGTGAAGGGTAATTTTTCCATGTCTGTGACACAAGACAAAAATCTTCAGTTCGGTATATAATTTAACCATGAATCGTCTTATAAACTAGCAACCCATGTAAATCGCTGAGCTTTATTATCAAAATGCGCTACCTGTTAAAAATGCTCATCGCTCGCTTCTTCGATTTTATGGTCAGTTCAATTGACCTACTGTGACGGCTATTCGGGCTATTGTGACTAAAATTCGCACCAAATTTACACTGCTGAACATTAAACCACCAAAACGCTTACGTACTTAGTATGCGAACTGAGGAAAAGTTGGCCGAAGATCCATTTTTCTTTATCGAAAAATTTCGTTCAGCGACGAAGCTCAATTCTGGTTGAATGAATATGAGAACCAGCAAAATCGTCGTTTTTGGAGTGAAGAGCAACCAGAAGCATTGCAAGAGCTACCAAAGTATCCAGCAAAAGTCACTGTTTGTTGGTTTGGATTATGCGCTGGTGGCATCATTGGGCCGTATTTCTTTAAAGTTGATGCGAATCGCAACGTTACTGTGAATGGTGAGCGCTATCGTGCGATGATAAGAAACTTTTTTTTTGCCCAAAATGAAGGAGCTTGACTTGCATGGCGTGGTGGTTTCAATAAGACGGTGTTACATGCCACACAACACGCGAAACAATGGACCTGTTGAGAGGCGAGTTTCGTGAAAAGTTTATTCCACGTTTGCGGTCTGTCAATTGGTCGCGGGGCTATGTTAAGGCTCATGTCATATATATAGCGACAAGCCTGCTTCACTTGACGCGCTGGAAGCCAACATTGACGCATTAATATTCAAACATTTAATTATATCTTAAAAAGTTAGCCGTTATTTAGTTGTTACGAATTTTATATCTGTTTTTAATCGGTAATTTTTTGTAAATGCCATCAAATGATTGTCATTTCAATACCTAGAGAAAATTCAGCATACAAGTGTGGAGTGGCATTGGACTATTTACTTATTGCAAATTTCTACAAAAATCAGCTGCAAGTGTCACTCAAAAATGTTGAGTGATGCCGAAAAACCGATGTAATATTTCGAGTTTGGAAGTTAATTTCACATTAGAGACCAGCAGAAATTTAATTATGCATATGTAGGTGAGGAAAAAATGTTTGCAAACTAATGTTGATACAATTTCACAATTTTCTGCTGTCAATGTTGTGCAGTGTCATTTGTTTTTTTTTTTGTTTTGTTTTTTGCTAAGCCACAGCGCGCTACTCTTTTTTTTTTTTTTTTGCTTTGCATTCGCACATAATTAGCGCGCCATAATTAAAGCTGCTGATTGCAGTTATTGTTATATGCAACGATTACAACAACAACACCTACTATTTACAGGATATGTACTACTAATGTTTTACTAAAAACATATATGCATTTGTATTTGTCTGTGTCTGTGTCTGTGGCTGTGCCTGTGGCTGTGTCTGTATGCATCTAATTAATTAGCTTATATATGTAAGTATTTTGTACACATAATTATCCAAACACTAAGCGTGTACTTAGATCGCAACGAAACTACATATATTGTGTCGATATTATATATATATATTTACTATATACAAGTATATATATATATGTATTTACAATAAATGTGCACACACTTAACTACATACATACATACAAGCGTAAATACATACTAATTACATACAATTTTTACATTACACTCTTTTTTTTTTTTGTTTTTTTCGTATTTTTTTTTTTTTTTGACTGCCTCTAATTCACTTAACAAACAAGTTAGCTTATTAGTAAATAAATTTACATTTACACCGTCTACTCGTATACATACATTACATACATATTTACTTACATATAATAGCTATTTTTGTTGCTATTTATCTTATAAACTAAATACTGACTTTAAACGCCTGACATTTCAAGTTCATTTCACTTTTCTCTACGACTTCTACTCGCTCTCTCTCTCTGTTTGTTAACCAACCACTCCTCGTCCTTACTAGTTGGCTGTTATTATGCTCCGCACGACTGCCTACATTTTGCAATTTACCAATTATTTCTGTCAATTTCGATTATCGACCAATGGCCCAGCCCAACTGTTTTCGTCGCATTCGCCTTTCTTTAAATTCTTACTAATATCGCGTCCAACTATTACGTCTGTGATGTCTGTATGGTATACTTTTAGGCGTTTCATCCTCATTTACCGCCTCGTGGTCTATGTCGTCCGTTTGTTGTTTGAGTCTAACTAATACCAATTCGAATTGTTTTCGTAGTTTGCTGTGCAGTCGCCGGAATTGCATTAGCTATCACGTGCCCGTTGAGAGGTCATCTTTCAGCCATTGTGGTATCGGTCGGGAGCCTAATTTTTTAAGCAATTTCACCAGCGCTGTATTGTGGCTTAGGTAGTAGCTGATTGGGAGAGAAGTAGAAAAAATTAAACTATTAATAAAATAAATAAAAAGACAAATGTTTACATACAAATAATTAATATTAATAAAGTTAATTACTTTGCACAAGTACACTGGAAAGAAAATGTGATTATTTATTTATTGTATATAAAAACGAGGTCGTTTTCTTGGCGCACAAACCGCTGAACGTATTTTAACCAAATTGCGACAATATGTTCTTTTAACTTATGACACGGACCTTGGCTATATTTTATTCCGTTAGCTGGCGCGGAGAATCCGTGTTTGTAGTCCGCTATTGATGATTTTATTAACGTATGGTCCTGTTGCAATAAGGAATACTCTTTTGAAAAATAAATACGCTAGATGGCGCTAGAGGCGAGTTATTGAGAAACTCTGTATTTATCATTCGATTTTGAACGAATTGCAATTAATAATAATAGAGTTAATTATATTGCACGAGTATAGTGGAAAGAAAATGCGATTATTTATTTATTGTATATAAAAATGTTGCCATTTTCTTTGTTACAACTTGGCACAAAAAACGATGAACGGATTTTCACCAAATTTGGCTTAGCACGGGCATAGGCTATATTTTATTCTGTTAATCTGTTGAGTCGAGAAATTCAGATATTCAAAAAAATCCGTATTTGATGATATTTGGAAGATATGGCGCTGGTGCAATAAAAAATACTTACATGAAAAACAAATGCGCTAGATGGCGCTAGAGGTGCGTTATGCAGAGAATCTATGTATATTTATCATTAGATTTTGATGAAATTAAAAAACGTATAATAGGGATGCGAGGAGAAATAATTTTACGACGAAGTATATCCGCTAGATGGCGCTAAAATCGAGTTATTCAGCAAATCGCCTTCATGGTCCGATATTTACATATGAAATTCAAATGGTATGGTGCTGGTGTAATCAAAAAGACTTTTAAATAAATGTATGCGCTAGGTGGCGCTAGAGGCGAATTATATTTGTTATTGATTTGATTTTAAGGAAATTAAAAACGGATAATGGGGCAGAGAGGAGAAATACTTTTACGAAAAACAAATTCGTTAGATGGTGCTAGAGTAGAAAATCCATATTTTCTGTCCACCATTGATAGTATTAGAAAAGTATGCGACAGGTGCGGTAGAAAATGCTTGTGTAATCCGACTGAGATGATGTTCATAATTATATACTACATTGTACATATGTATGTATGTCTACTATATACGAATGGTATATTCGAAAAAAAATTGTACATATAAAAATCCATAAGACTTTATAGTCGACTTTGTTTTACTTTTATAAATAAGACACTTTATATGTAAGAGTTTATATTTTTTAACGTCATCGTACACATAACGGTTTACAGTACAAGCGGGATTTACGTTGTTACTTTCACTTCGAAATTTCAAGTTGATCAAAGAGGTTGGAATGGCTGGAGGGAAAGCGACCCTTCTTGCACTGAGGCCAATAGTAGGCCAATTTTGATGTCAAGTGTAAACTAAGTTCCCCTGCGATGTTGTTGCGCCGCTCATTCGGGAAACCATTTCGATAGCGTAATGAACTTTGAAATGCATCGATGAACTTTTGCTGATAACGCACGATCAACGGCTGGTGTTCAATATCGATTGGAAAGCCAGAAACATCGACGTGGTGAGAAGGAAGGGAATGGAAGATCGTCATGCGACCTAAATATATTGAGATTGAAGTGGTCCTAGACGTACACCGCTACAATGGGTGCAAAATAACTTGATCGAGGTGTGTCAAATGCTGAGGCTGTTTAACCTCTATAAACATGTGGTGGGTTTTTCAAAGTGAACTTAACCCTAAAAAAGTTGTTAGCGCAAATGGTAGCCTATATTTTTTTTGCGTAAAAACTTGTCATATGGCAACAGTACCATTTTCAACTTTGCATGGCGAGCGATATTTGGAGCGATACGTTTGATTCTCGAAAGATAATTCTACTTTTCACTTGTCTACCGAGCGTAAAGAAATTCATTTTGACTAAAGTTAATCCTTGCTTCATTTTCAGGTTGGCATGCTGGATCCCAAGTATATAAAGTACTTCACAACTTCAAACTTATAATTGACAACTGTGACGTCGTGTGTTCCAGTAAGCGAATACTCTCTGTGTGTTTTCAGAAGGATTGCTGTGTTCTGGTTTGCCAAAAAGACAATTTGTTTTTAGCTAGCTATATAAATCGGAAGAAAAATAATCGTTTCAGAGAAAGCCATGTTCTATCTCAAATGGCTCGGTGTATCCTCACCAATTTGAAAACATATAAAAGTTGCACCCAGCGTGGCTCTCAAAAGACTCTAATGGAGTAAAAATGCATAACCTAGGTGAACTAACCAAAAATTCATCCTACGCACCACTTCGCACTTAGACGATTTATTTTGACGTAGGGAAGCAAAAGGTCGTGATTTTTCGGCCTCTCCCATTCAATCTTAAAGATCATAGGCAAAAAATGGCTTTGTCATGCGATAATGTTTTGTGTCGATACAAAGGTGACAAACTTTGCTTATTTGATGTGCGGGACTTTGTGGATTTGTTCATGAAAAACGAAAGTCAAAAGTGGCGAAATTTTCAAAATACAGAAACTTCAGCAGATGCTGCACTCTACAAAATTTTATTGATCGCACAATCAAAATAATTTAATTATACCAGGAATGCGTTCTACTTTAGTTTAAAGGAAATAATGAAATAAAATTTATTTTAAGCTATTGATTTAATGCTTAAGTGGTTATATACAAAGTTGGGGCTCAAAAAATCGAAAATATTTTTATTGCATATTCTAAAAGTACATACTTTATAGAATATCAGCGCGAAATTTCATCCAGATCGGATCACTAGATTCGAAATTACAGCCGTTCGCAGCGAACTGGACCCATCCATAATTAACTTAAAACAAAACTTAAAACGCAATTATCTCGGAATGGCATTTTTTGAAAAGTACCGTTGCCGTTCACACGATAACTCAAAAACTTATAAACCGATTATCATAATTTTTTTTATAATTATTCGTATTTACAATCTTGTGTACTTGAACGATCGTTTTTGAATCCGAAAATTTTCGATTTTTTGCAATAAATTTTTTTTTTTTAATTTTTGAGCAACAAAAAAATTGACTTTTTGAAAACCATGAATTTTTTTCAGAAAAAAAATTTTTTTTTGGAAGTCGGTTCGTTCAAGTACACAAGAATACATTTCTCTTCAATAATTATAGTACCTTTTTGATTTCAGTTGAGCGGTTCGGCTTGGAGAGTGTGAACGGCAAGGCTCTACAGAAAAAACACGCTTCGGGAGAGAGGCTCTAACTCGGAAAATTTTAAATATTTTTTTGAAATTTAACTCGGTTTTTTTTCTTCAATAATACTACCAGAAAAATGTCTTTCGCTTTATTGAATCAAATTTGCAAAAAAAACCTTTAAAAAAAATCACGAACTTAGCTCACTTTTTCACCTCAACTTTGTATATAACCCCTTAAGTGGTTATAGTGTATTAAAGCAAATAATTTTGGAAAACCCTCCAGAGTCATTTGACAAATCATTGTTTGTGACATCGATATAAGAGTATGGTAAAATTATTTGGTGGAATTCTACTCCCAAATCGATAAAACTTTGTATATCGCTTAAAATTCAATTCAGTAAATATATAAAAAAGCATATTTTGTTATAAATTATAGTATTAATATGACACTAATCGACGGACAAGTTTTAAATATTTTTTGGCTAGTACAAATCTAGACAATAGGTGGATTCATTGTTATGAATTTATGCGTAAAAAATCCAGGTAGTGTAAAAAAGAAATAAACAAAATAATCTCTTTCATTTTGCCTTTTCATTTGGATAGTACGACGACATAACTTTTCAAAGCGATAAAATTTTGTTGGAATCGAAATCAAGAATACCAACAGAACAAGCCTGATTATTGCGCAAATTATGTTATGAATAGATTTCCT
The DNA here is from genome assembly GCA_951828415.1 of Anomoia purmunda. Lineage (NCBI taxonomy): Eukaryota > Metazoa > Arthropoda > Insecta > Diptera > Tephritidae > Anomoia > Anomoia purmunda. Next base: position 19,001,559 of record OX639996.1, read on the forward strand.
ATTCAAAGTATTCTCTAAATTTGGTATCCATCTATTTCTTAACAAAAAAGGGCTCGTTTAAAATAAACGAAGACGTCAAATTGGGAAGTGATATCTATATGTTTTCGGAAAGCATTAACCATTGGGGCACCACTGAAATATGTAGATAAGTGAATTGCGCAAAAATAAAATTTTCCCGACCGCTTATGTTTTTTTTTTTTCGTCAAATCACATAACAGCCTCTCATCATTTCGCCCAGTAATTAGGATAAGATAAGATATTAGCTTCAGTTACTGACAATATAAGAGATTCAAGCATTCCCTCCACATTTTATTGCCAAAAACATTTCTTAACCAAATCAAAACATGTGTTTAGGTCTCTGGCATGTGGAGATTCTCCGCGCGACACCAACCACCTATTCACATGCCCTCTCAAACCCACTCATCTAATCCCCCTCTCCCTCTGGTCCAACCCTGTCGAAACTGCACGTTTCCTGGGCCTCCCCCTAGATGAGTTCGACGACAACGACCATGGGTGAATCCGCTCTTTACGGGGCGCGACTAGCCGCTACAACAACAATGTGTTTAGGTCCGTTTATTAATTTAGTTTATTAGTAACTCAAACACGCATGAATAGTTATTTCATTGGAAAAAAAACTATGTTAAAATAGACAGTCGTGAAATTCTATTGACAAAAAAAAAAAACAAATAGAATCAGGGAACTAAAACTCGAAAATAATAATACAACTCCATTAAAAAGTGTGACAGTTTTAGAACTTTGTAGCAAATACTTCACTGCATATTTTCGGCATAGATTCAACTAGGCTCTCACAGACCGACTTTGGTATGGAATACCTAGCTTCCTGGATTCTTTGCCAAAGTTTTTCCTTATTCTTCGATTTAGCGGGCCGAAGGTTTTTCTTTACAAACCTCCACAAGTTCTCTATCGGGTTTAAATCCGGAGATTGCGAAGGCCACGTCATCACATCGATTCCATGACTATGACTCGAAGTACGTTTCGGGTCATTATCCTGTTGCAACTTCCAACTGAAACGTATATTCCATTCGGCTTAGGCTAGCATAACGTCTTCGAATATTCTTAGGTATCGGTACCTGTCCACGTTTTCCGGAATCCAAAATAGCGGTCCGACTCCATACCATGAAAAACATCCCCTTATCATTGTATTTCCGCCCCCATGCTTGAATGTTTTTTCTTTGTGTACCTGGGTTTCATTTCTGCATTTTTCGGTCATGGGACCCAGGCCTTTCCATCATTGCCCACCATGTTTTCTTAAGATTCGTCGGACAGACCATAAAATATTTCGCCAGTTTTTTTTGAATTTTCTGGACCGAACCAAGTTATACGAGTTCTCGCAAACGTTTATCAATTTCGACGCTGTCTTTTTGTCAACATTGGAACTTTTCGTGACGATCTGCCGAAGAGGTTCCTTTCTACAAGACGACGGGCAACAGTTCCATTTCTACGCTTATTTAATTCTGGATGACTGCAGCGGATTTAAAAGGGTCGCGCTTTGATTGTCTCCCAATGAAATTGTCGTACTCTGGCGTCGTTTTTCGTGGTCGACCTTTCAGTTCGCATTCTTTTTGAGACGAAAGAGCAGTAAAAACAATTTTTTGTGTTCTGTTAATAATTTTTGCAATTTCCCATCGTTGAAAGTTTTACGCGCAAAAGTAGCAGTAAAACGAAAACGGGTTTTCAATTATGACGTTTTAAACGACAAATGGTGTACAGATTCGATTACAGACAAAAGTTATCGGAAATATAATAGCAAAGAGGAAGAACCGCTGATTGTTTCGTAGCAACCGATTTGCTTTTATTTTATTTTCCCTAACTGTAGCTTTTATCTATATATATATATTTCTACTGATATATTTGTCAAACTTATTTCCCGTTTATAGTAAGCCATTTATTCTTTTGTTAAAAGTTGTTTAACATATTATAATCGTAAACACAAAAACATATATTTTCCAATTATAAATATATTATTCATCGCGTAAATCCCATTAATCTTTTGTTAATTAAATGCAATAAAGTATTTTAATATTGCTCTGCCGTTTGCCTCACTCCGCCTCTCCCTCCACATTGCCACTGTGTAAGTAAGTAAAAATTATGAGCGTTTCGGTATTTTACACACAAGTGAACTTTATGAAATTCCATGAACTTAATCCAATTTTAATTAAGTGGACATTATTAGGAAGCGTCAGTAGGGTAGCGATTAAAGAATGCAACAGTAACAATAACAACGCATGCCATACATGACGTAGTATATTATATGAACGCACGTAGTTTTACTAGGGTAGGAACGCTGATTTGGCTATGGCTTATGGCTACAGATTTTTGTTTTCTGTGAGTTGCAGATACTTACAACTTCCGGCTGGGTAGCTCCCGAGCATCCGTTTGGTAGTGAGCTAAATTGAGAAGGCGAACCTGGTGGGGTTACTCCGTCATTTTCGGTTTCCCCAGAGGTTTGCAACGTCTGCTCATAAGTAGATGCCTTATATAGTAAGCCTTATATGAGACTCCCCTATTATGATGACAACCACGGCAAACGTTTAAAGGACTATGATTTAAGGGCATGCACCTGGAATGTTCGGACCCTTAATTGGGAAGGTGCCTCTGCCCGGCTGGTGGGTGTCCTCGTAAAGGCACCGGCTGACATCACCGCCATCCAAGAGATGCGATGAACGGGGAAAGGAATGAAGAGGATCGGACCTTGCGGCGTCTACTTCAGCGTCTACTTTAGCGCAAATTCGGGGTCGGATTTGTCGCAACGCGAGCTGTGTTTAAGTTTTAAAGTTAAAAAGGTCTATATACAAAAAAAATCAACAGAATCATAATAAAGAAATTTTGTTTGTTGTTTGCGGCCTTTTTTGGAAGATGGATTTTAGAAAAACTTAAACAAATCAGCCAAATCTTGACCGATTTATACTCATAAGGTACGATTGGAAAGGTATTTTCCGTGTTCTTATTCCTTTGCAAATAAATTTATTTGTCGCAAGTTTTATTATGATTCGATTGAAATAAGTTTTAAATATTTTATGCAGACCTTTTTTTCTTAAACTAATTTCCCATCCGAGGTGTTTTGTTTTTTTTTTTTGGAAAAATATTAAAAAATAAAAATTTATTTATACGAAAATCTACATTTTTGGAGGTATTTAGAAATCGGTCCAGCTCAAGTAAATACACAGATATATCACTGCTGAAAGTTTCATATCAAGTACGAGGAGAATTTAGGCCAGATTTGGAAAGGCAACAGAATCGCTTCAGTGCCCATATGTGGAATGATTCATGGAGAATAGTTAGAAATATAAATGAGTGACCCTAGTAGCATATATCACTGTACATACATGATTTTATACTCGCTCACGCAAAATGAATCCCATTCGTGTAGTCGGCAAGCACCGGTAAAAATTATCAAAAAAAGGGGGGGAAAAAAAGATAGCTATTGACTGTACAACTGGAGCAACTAAAACAACTGAAGCAAACTGAATAGAGAGCTTTGAAATTGAATGAAGGTAGGAACTGAAGCTGTCACTGTCGGATGCCGTATTTTCGGCATTGGTTTGATAACAATGGCAGGCGTAGCGTTAGATTGTCGGAAAACTACAGCAGCTAAAAAAAAGTAGGTAGTAGGTAAAAAATGTAAAAGATTAAAAATAAAATAAAAACGAACAAAGGAGACGTCTGCGGCAATGCACACTCACATACGGACGTACTACAACAAAGCGCCACATCAAGTGCCAACTGAAGCGACGGCGAAGTAAATGCGGAAAAGCAATTAAGGAAACAGTAAAATGCACTTTACCTACCTAAACCGTCGTCAATGTCGCAAAACTGGCGAGCGAATCAAGTAACCAAAAATAAAAATAGGTACAAATCGAAAGTAAACTATCGAACACATTTAGATATTGAAGCATACGTTCAGGCGCACTATTGGAACTATAGAAATTCGGCAAAGCGCGCCGGTACATATGTGTGCGTGTGCGGCTGAGGGAAATCACATTTTTTGTATGCACAGTGCTTGGGGGCTATTTGGCAGTGCGTAGAAGGACAATCATCATTTTGCACTTCACTTCACTTCACTTCACGCCAGTTCACAACTCAGCAATCTGTGCGCGCATTCGCATACGTTTTGCACTTGACTGGTGCGGTAGCCCATATTGCAGATGCATTTATAGCACATACGCGAGTACACACACACACCAACATACAATGACTTTCCATTCATATTTGCACACAAAACATACCACTCGTATCGCATATACTCACCGCTGCAACAGTTTGGCGCTACGTTCATCCATCGACGGATATTGACGCCCCTTCGATTTGCCCAAACATTTATTACGCTTCTCGCTCACCACTTGACAGAAAAATCCCTTCTTCGCATCGAAACGCAAGTGATTCGAATAATCGAATGTCGGCTGTATTTTAAGGAAACGTTGCAAATCGTTCATCACATCAACCGGGTTGAGACGCAACTGTTCGCCATCGATGATATGCAATTGTTGGGCGGGATAATATGCTAGCCAATGTTCCAGATGTTGGGCATATTTGCCGGGATTTAAGCAACGATTGCGTAAATCCTTTAGAGCTTTTGGTGCTGCATCGCCTGCTGTGATTACCTGTGAATGGAGAGGAGAGATAGATAAGTGGGGAGTTTCAGCGAAAATTGGTTAGTTAAAAGTAGTAAATATGTTTAGTGGATTTTTACTTTTTTTTTTGGCCAACTGTGTGTGTGTGCGCTTAGTGTTGGGAAGCAGTTATACAAATCGATTAGCTATAACATTAAATATATTAGGAAAGTATTAAAAATGTTTAAAAAAAAAATTAAAGATGGTTAAGAGAAGACTTTGATTTTGGAAAAATTTGTATTCCAAGTCAGAGAATAAGGTTTTACATGTGTTTCCAAGTTTGAGAAAAACTTTTCTTTCCTTTCCTTTTTATTCTTTCAATACATTAAGCAATTATTTGAGTTAAAATGTTGAGATTTTTGAGCAATGGGAATTTTTGTGAAAGAGGACGAAAAAATGGTAATTTTGCAAATTAATTGGCAGGGAAATGAAGACAGTTCTTTTGAAATAAGTATAATATTTAGTCAGAGTAATGTCTGGGGTTGAACAAAAAATATATTTTACAAAAGTGAAAATTGAAAATTAACAAATTTTTCAAGGACCTTGTAAGTCATGAAATCAACAAACCAAACATATTCTTACTCAAGAAAGCTTTTTTTTTTTATCGTAGATAGACCGAAATATTCGTGACATTCGAATATTAACTCTTTAAAACAGGCGCCCAAACAAAAAATTACGATTGTTAAAAAAAATTCGTTGTACCTGCATTTAAAATTTACCCTGTTTTGCTTTAAAATACTTTAGTGTGTATAGAACAATTTTTTATGCTCTTGGAAATAAATGTAAGACGATGAAAATCAGTTCTTTAGTTTTTTTATTATCACTCTCCAACGGTTTGTGGCGACGAACCCCCGTTATAATAAGCAGAAAAGGGGAAAAGCGGCTCACTAATTCCGCGAGTTGCGGAAGGATCGTAAAAAATCATCTTCAGACCTCGCTCGGAAGAAATTTGAAAATATATTAATGCTCGAAGAGCTAGGCTGAGGAAAGCTGGTTCGTTCTGGGCTCTTCGATCATCACTACTTACTCTAGCCGAGTTTCGTATAAGTAGTATGAATTTTCCAGTTTTTATCTTGTTCTACGGATTGGCATACTTGATACAAAGCCCGTGAGGTGATGAATTGGAGAGCATTATAACCCAGATTGGTCTATGGTCCTGGTCATAAATCAGAACTACAATGCGCTAGTTCAGAGACAATGGCATTGCTATGCTAGATTTACTAGCCCAGCTATTTCAAAACGTAAGTTAAAAGAAGCTTAGCACAATAGTGGTGGAAAATACATTGACTCAGGAGTGCGATGTCTAAGTCCAGTGTTTTAGCCAATTATGTAGTTTGGTGTGTTTCTAATTCTTTAAATTATGGTGTAGCCCCTTACACACAAATGCCTTTGCAAAATCGTAAAGAAATCATTCTACAATACGAACAACTTCTTGTCGTGCAGAAGCGAATTCAAGAAAAAATGTTTGTTTTCTACATTCCTCGAGTGAATCCAAACGGCCTTGAAACCGTCAGCCTATACCACTGTCCACAACAAAAATCACTTTACACTGGCCTTGCTAGACAAGGGGCACCCTAACAGTAATATCTTTCCAGACGACGGAACAGCAGTTGATGGGTCTATGCAGAGTATACAAATGAGTACTGTATTCCGAACTGACCTGCACTGTGTGTCCTGGGATACTGAATTACATCAGGGGCGAGTAAACGCATACGAACGTTCAGTCAAGCTCTACTGGGATACTAACTCTGAGATAACTCTGCGGGAAGTCCTACTGACTGTGCATAGGTATGAAATTCTTAGCAGGCTGAGATATCGGGACTGGATCCCGGACTAACAAATAATAAAAATAAGGCAGGCAACGACTTGAGACGACTGGTTGATCCAGCTTCGGATACTCCATCAAGAGTACCGTCAGGCAACATCTTGGGTGAACCTGGGAGCCCCCCAATGGATGTGTCCGATACTGCAGCAGATTCTGGGAGGAAACGGTCTCAGTGTATGCTTTTGTCGGTTGGGTGCAATACCGCTATTCCAGAATACCCCCTACTGGCTTCAGAATCTGAGGAACAGATTTTAGCAGCTACCTGCGAGTGTGACGAGCCAATAGGTTTCAAAATAACCTACATCACTCCAAAGCAGCCTTGGTTGCACTTCCTTTACGCACAAGCGCTAAATCTGCGAACCACGTCTTAATCCAAGATCCATTGCATGCTAAACTCAGATTTCTACGAAGTATTATCAGCCCCAGAGGCAGGGCATAAATAGCTGCAAAACCTGTCTCCTCCTGTTCTCTGAATTCAGTGCGAGGCATCAGCGATATGATGGTAGCGACAAAAATCTGGTGTATGTATATGGCACACGATAGTCGCTGATTTCGCGCTAGTATTTAAGTTGCAAGATGTGGGAAGCGAAGCAAGAATTAGGGAACTCCCCAAAAATTATCGGAGCAGCTGTCAATTCTCATCATGAGATAAGCGGCTCAAGTCTATCGGATTATATTATATTAAGCGACCTGGGAATGTCCAACTGTTGTGATGAAGCTACCTTCGTTAACTCTAGCAGGAACGAAAAGCTTGACATTAGTCTGGCATCTAATAGTTCATCTGATCAGATCAGGGACTGACACGTCTGCAGCTAGACCTATTTTTTCGACTTCAGAAAAATATGAACCAATTACTCCCTCCGCGTGAATTTCACGCCACATAGCAAATGTATTCAGATTTAATAACAACTGAAGATCATTTAACGTAAAATGACCTTAATGACTAAAGTTCAATAAACGGTAAAAAAAAAATGGCTCTGCATTAATTTGTTCTGAAGCCCAACCAGTAAATGTGCAATGGAGACTGTGGCTGGTTGCCTACAGTTATTGAATTAATTGAATTATATAAGGATGTAAGCCTGAATCTTTCTAAATTATTCTCCATGTTGTTGTTAGAGAAAGTTTTGATTGTTGAGAATGGCTTGAACTCGATAAATTTGGATTTTCTATCTATGAGCTGGTCTTTATCTATGTTGCGTAAGAATATGATAAATTGTGAATTTCAAAACGCCTTACTATTTTCACTAGAGTGCCTAAAGACTTTATGAATTGACTTTGAATTATGGGACACTTAATGCGGCGTTGAAGTCGACCGATTTCTGTTTCTGGTAGATTTCGTATAAAAAGGATAATGTAAAATTAATTGTGACTGTCAGGTAACTATTTTTGATCTAATCTTGGTTGATATTTTTTAATTTGACTCTTAAGAGTACAGTAAAATAAGGAATTTGACGACTGAAAATTTAATTAAAACTTTCCCGTCTGACAACACAACTTAACTCATGGGGCGAGGCGTGGTAAGCGGTTACGAAAATTAGATATTAGTTATATTACGCAATCGAACACTACAAACTAACTGAATGTTATAACAACTGCAACGCAGATAACACATATTGAGAAATTTTACAAAAATTTAGTTAGTAAATTGTCGAAGTAATCAAAATACTCTCCACAATGCCAAATAACCAAAGCCACTAATTGACGTTAATTAAAATCAAAAGTCAGACAACCAACAAGCAACCCAATTGAACCATACAATGTGGAGAAGTATATTTATATACATATGTACATATATAGATTTACACACATACATACATATGTGATATATGTAATAGAATAACTCTCTCATTTTAGTCTGTGTAAAATATTAGCTTAACAAAATGCAGCAACCGTGCTCGACTGTTGTTTTATGTAATGTTTGTAAGTACATACATATATACCTACACACATATGTACGTATGTATGGATGTAACAAAAACAATGAATTATTTGGCAATTACCACAATTTCAATAAAATCGAAATATGCAACTTCTGCTAATCTGGCTTTCAGAAATTCAGCTTTTACTGATTGTGGTTTAATTGTAATCATTGGCCAAAGCGGATATCATCAGCCACTTACAAATTTTACGTAACTAATTTTGATAACCGATTTATTTAATGAACAGTTGCAGAATATACATATATTCGAAAATATTTATACACTTGTGTTCACTAAAATGATAACGTTGGCGGGTGGGCAAATTTCGAAAATTTAACATTATTTCATTTTATCAAAGACATAAATATTATAAGAGAAAAGAATAAAAGTAAATCAATAATTATTAAAGTAAGACAAGTATATATTTTTTCGAGTAATCTATAATCATTATTCAAAGACTTATATTATAAAAGTTTTTTCATAATAGTTATCAGCTAGATAAATATTTTTAAGTCTTCAAAAGCTTTTATTTTCAAACTTATGTTATAAAAGTTTGCTTAGAATAATTATCAACGAGTTAAACTTTTTTACGTTTTCAAATACATTTATTTTGAGACCTATAATATAAACGACTTCTCCTAGTAGTTGTGAGGGAGAACAAACTTTTTAAGTCTTGAAGTACGTGAATTTTCAGCACCATTTCTGGATTAGTTCACGACGGATTCGGGACTACTTCGAAATAGTTTCGGGACCAGTGTGGGATCACTTCAGGACCTAGTCTTTGGGTACCGAAATAGGTCCGTTTCTCAAGACTTAAAAAAAGTTATCTGACTATTATTTATTATGCAAAGACTTCAATAATATAAGTTTCAAATTAAAAGTCTTTGATAAACGTAAAAAAAAACGTATCTCGCTGGTAATTATTATGAAAAGAGTTTTATAATTTTAATCTCCTAATATTATATGATTCAAAAAATTATCCTCACTCATAATTAGTATTATGAAATGAATTTTAATTCATGTTGAATTATTGAAAAAATCAACAATAGTAAATACGGTAGAAGTTATAGTTTCAACTTCGGAGATTCTCATCACGATTCTTCTTTCTCGGCTTCCGCAGGATCCGAGCACACGACATTTTCAGTAAGCACGCTACCTACCACCTGTACAAAGCGAAGCTGTGAAAGGTAAAACGAAGTTTGATGAGGAGATGCGGTAATCTCCGAAATAGTACCCATAAATTATAATGACTGTTGTTATGTTCTCTAGATAGAAGCACTCAAAATGGAGCCATTACAGCGCTCAGCAAGCTACAGAGACGGGCCTGCATTGTCGCTAACACCACTTCACATTCAAATCCAAACTCAAGTGAAGCGAACTATCTGGAGGATGACTAGTACCAACAACAAGGCAGGCCGGCATTTGAATAGCGAGATGATTGAGAATTTCGCGAAATAATACTCCGAAACTGCAATACCGAGAGATCCTATGCAAGCAGAGTTTAGTTTTACAAAAATATTCAAGACAGAACTGAATAATAAAAAGGAAAAGATATGCCTAGCTAATGTATATCTGAAACATATAAAATAAACCAATATAGGATAACCTGGAACACGGATGGTTCATTAACTGAAGAAGGTAGGTAGGAGTAGTAGGAGTAAATGGTCCCGGGTTAAAATACTCGGAACGCACGGGAAAGCTATATAAAGATGTGCTACTTCAATACCACCCTCAACTACCTGAACCGAAATATTGTCATAATAACCCATAGCGAAACAGCAATTAATGCCCTCAAATTTCGCCAAGTAACTTCTAAACTGGTGATGGAGGCCTTAACAAACTGAGCACACTTGGTCTCCACAATCATGTGTGGGTTCTCTGGGCTCCGGGCCATACAGGTATTGAAGAAAACCAGATTGCGGACAAATTCGCGAAAAAGGGAGCATCAACTTCCTTTATAGGTTCAGAGCCCTGCGGTGCAGGAAAGGGGGCAATATCCACTTTAGCCAAAGAAGAGGAGGAACCCCGTACTAGGGAACTATACTGGGGAAATCTACCAGATGTGGAGCACTCCAACGGGATTTTAGGTTTCGATAAACTCAAACGCTTTAGAGCTTGCTTGGACTTATCAAAGAATAAGATAAGAATTATTATGGGAATCCTTACAAGACACTGCAAGCTGAACTGTCACCTGACTAAACTGCGAATTAAGTCGTCTGAATGATGTAGACTCTGCAGAGTAGAAAAAGAAACTGCAAGACACATTGTGGAGCAATGCCCGCACTAATTCGTAAACACAAAAGGAATCTGGACGAATAGCTAATAACGGATGACAGTATGCTTTCCAGAGAATGAGTCAATACTAAATTTTAACTCGAATGCTGAATTAAAGGAGCTTCTTTAATTTACGAAAAGAGAACCGTAGATCTTAAGAGAGCACTACTCAATACCCAATAATAATAATAATAATAATACACTACATGCAGTTTTGCTCTTCTTAATAGAGGAGTACCTTAATTTCTAGTATCAGTATTTTTTAGTATTGTATTTGGCTAAACTGCTTATCAAAAAAATTGTTTTAAAATCATAGCCCGCTCGCAAATAATTGTCCCGTTGGAAAATTTAAAATTTAATGAAAAATACGGGACGTGTCGTCAAATACGGGACATTTCAAGTCACTTAGCACGATTTCGAAAATTATAGAAATCGGACAAAAACTACGCTTACAACTAATACGAGACATATAATGGTAATTAAAAAAAAAAAAATAAGGGAAAATCCGATATCTTGGTAACAACATTTTAAGATAGCTTGCTAAAATTTAATATCCAAGAGCAGGTTCGAAATAGAAATGGACACGGAATCAAACACTTCTGGAAAGAGGCGTTGCACTTTTTGGAGCAAATAGGGTATATCTCCGAAACTACCATATCGAACTCTATCAAAGTATGTACTGAACTTTGCATTCCAAATTAGTAAGCATAACAAAAACCACGCCCACTTCTCATCAAATGGTAATTTACAAAAATTAAAAAAAAAATCGATATTTCAGTAAAATTATAAAGGGTAATTCGCTCAAATTATATACACAGAATTGACTTGGGGACAGAAAAACATGGGCTAAAAAAAATTGTGGGAAATTTGCGTGGCACCTCCCCTTTTAAGCCGAAAATGTAACTTTTTTCGATACTGATGTGTCAGACTCTACCAGATTTATGATGTACAATTTCGAAAATTATAGAATTCGAGAAGGAAAACCACATAACCTTTCTTGCTATCACAAAAAAAAACAAAAACAAAAAAAAGAACACAAAAACAAAAACAAAGCAAAAAAAAGAAAAAAAACAACTAAATATTCGATATTTTATTAAATCAAATAGCAAATTCCCACAAATATGCGATGAATTTAATTAGATAAAAACGTAAACATCAAATTTTGAGAAATGGGTGTGGTACCTGAAAATCATATGGATATTTTTTTTTTGTATTTAAAAGAAACAAACAAAACTGCATACAATAAGTGCTGTAAATTTTAAAATGAAATTAATTTGAAAACAATGGCAGTTTTTATTTTTCCGGTCAAAAATAGTCACAATAATTGGACTTTGCTTTTCCGATACAAAAAAAAAAAATTCAAAACTAAAAATGGATCATAAAGCAGCACAGCAAACATCAAAATAAATATCGTGCGCTCGAAGATCTTCGTATAGTTTGCCTCAGCATTACTGAATTTTTTTCAGAGTAATCTATTTGGTTTCTAAAAGCTGCGAGGGAATTCGTAAAAAAAATCTATAGGAAAATCGATTTCTTATGTAGAAAAATCTCTCACAACGCGAGTAAAGTTAAAGTTTGAAAAATTTAGTTTAGAGATTAAGTTAAATTCATTATCATTAATGAATTGAAACGAATGAATATGTTGAAACAAACCAAAATGATTTAAGCAAAAAGGAGACTTACCAGGGACGTTTTTATGTCGATTATTTTTGGCTAGCAAATTCAAAGATTTAAACCTAAAGTACAAATAACTAAGAGGTTTATAAAATCAGTACATTTAAGTGTTTATTTAGCAATTCAGAAAAGTAAGTACAAAGGGTGTAAAATAAGTACTGTACTTCCCAACCAAGTACGCCTGGCATCCCTGCTTAGGGCAAACGCACCAACTGCAAATGCAACCTAATCACTTCAAATGGAAATTCAAATGAATGCCAATGAATGCATACAAGTTAAAAACACTCTACTTAAAAAGTAGGTAAATGTGTAAGCCGATAAGTGTTAAATGGTCAAATGCACCTAAAAATATGCAACGATTGACTCTTCTCTCTATTCAATTTGGATTTCCGATTGTAAGTAAGTTAGATGCGTAAGTTCAACATGGATGTACATATGTACATATGTATGTGGCCACAAATTGAATTGATTACGATTGTTGGTGGTGTGCCACAAATGCGCTTATATATGTATGTAGTATAGCAACAACAAAGTGTGAAGAAACCAGTAACAAACAAGTAACTTGGATGAGAACTGTTGAATGATAACCGGTGGTGAATGAAAAGCGGATAAGTAAGTGGTTGTACATAAATGACGAAGTGAATTTCCAACATTATTGCGGTTCAAATTTACAAAACTTTCACACAATAAACCGAAAAATTGTGCAACACGTTTAATGAAAAAATGAAAATAAAACCACCCATATATGTATAAAGTAAGTGCAATTAAGAGGCGAAGCAGCAGTTCAGGAAATTCACACTTATGTGCATGCGCACTCTTGTAAATGCAATGAAATATCTAAGAGATTTTGGTAATGCGTGCAAGGTGTGAATTGTGGAAGTCCATGTAATTGTGCAATGGTTCAGTGTGTGTGTGTAAAAACATTCACATATACACATACGAAAAACTGCCATTTGTATTCCAATTCCTAGGTAAGCCCTGCAGGAAATATTATCCCCTATATCTATATTCTTTGTTACAACTCGCCTCAGAAACCGATGAATGGATTTCAACCCAATATAAAAAATCTAGATGTATATTAAAATTTTGATGAAATTAGAAATGCACATAATAGGGGTGCGACGGGAAATAATATTTCAAGAAATGGATCAGCTAGATGGCGCTAGGGTCAAGTTATTCAAAAAAAAGCGTATTTATGGTCCAATTTTGCTGATATTAGAAAAGTATGCTGTGAGTGCGATTAGAATGGATGGCTCTGTAGTCGAGATTTCCATCTACATTCAACTTAGTTCAAATGTAAAAAAATTTATGCTGATAAAAAAAATGTCCTTTAGTCACAGCCGAGATAAAGATACCGTTATTTTTGGCAAATATTTTCATTTCAAATTATGACAAAAATACGTACTAACTTTAGAGTCGGTACATTATTCTTAAATTCACTGAAGCTGCATCTTGACTATTAAAAAAAATACTGCAAGCAAGAGTATTATATACAGTTACTTAAATAATTGACCATGTGGTGACAATTTTATAATTATAAGTATACTGGAAGATCCCGGCATACATTGTCCTGCCTATATTTATTTATAAATTTCCCTCTGCATATGATATCAGAAAATGCATTTCGCTTTTGTCACATACGTACAACGGGTGGCAACCCTTTCCAAAATATAGGTATGCACCTCCTTCCCGCCGAATCGCACAGTTTGACACTTATATTTTAATACTTTATATTCTTGTGTATAACTATAGTAAATTTTACTTTTAAAAAAGGTGGCAACCCTCTTCAAAATATACCAATAAACGTTCTCCTACCGAAAGAAATGGGTTGACACCCATATTTTACTATTTCATATCATGTGCATAATGTAATTAAATTTGCCTTTGCAAGCAGGTGGCAACCTTCTTTAAAATATAGCTTCTCTTCAGCAAAACGAAGCATATGACAACCATAATTTACTATTTCGTATAACTTTTGTATAATTCAAGAAAATTTGAATTTTCAACCAGGTGGCAACCCACGCTACAGGTATGAACCATATTCGCGACGAGACGGGCCGCTTGATACCCAAATTTTCATATTTCATACAACTTTTGTATAGCTAAAATATATTCGACTTTTAGAACAGGTGGCATCCCCCTCGAAATTACAGGTATGAATCATAGCATCAGCGAGACGAACCGTTCGACACCCGTGTTTGAATATAACATATAATTCGTAAATAATTTAATGAAATTCGAATTCGAACTGGTGTCAACCCGCATAAAAGTTAGATGTGAACATTCCTTCCAAGACAAACCGCTTGACTTTAATATGTCTATAGCTTATGCATATTTAAAATAAATTTAACTTTTCAAACAGGTGTCAACCCTCTCCTAATCACAAAATATACTTCATTCTCATACCTCCCAAATATAGACACAAAACTTGACAAAAAACGGGCGAACCGTTTTGGAGGAATTCGTCCACAAAAGCCGTGACTCGAAATTTATATTCATATGTAAATAGGATTCTATTCGCAATATTTTTCATGATAATCTATAACAAAAAACATAATAATCGAAATTTTAAACAATACACAATATTTTAAAAAAATTCATAAAATTTTCATAAAATTGTTAAGCTTAATAATATGGCAGTTTACACTGGCTAAAATTCTTGTGCGAAATGTCGAAATTTCAAATAAATTGTCAAAAATCAACCGAGATTTTGAGCCACTTCATATTTAAATTGTATCTAAAAATATCATACAAATTTTTCTAAAAAATTACAAAAAGGACTTAGGTTGAGGGACATTGTAAAAAAAAAATCAACAAATGTTCAGTTGTTTGAGTCACCGTATATGTATATTTTTCGATTTATCAGCCGTTACCTAACTAATTTAAACAATTATTAAAATTTCAGTGAATAGTACCTAAATGCTAAATCAATTATCTGGGAGTGGCAGCCAAAAGATTGGGCATATCATATAGGACAAGATTCAACATTTTAATTTATTTTTAATAAATTTTTATTCTATAACATAAAACATATAAATTATTTTTAAAGCATTGTCATACAATTATCAAAGTTTTTAATCAGAATATTGGAAAAAATTAATGCGCGTATTCCTACCGATTCTTTTTAAACTTAGAGCTAAATATCTACCCTTACGGTATGCCATTTTTTGGATTTTTTAAAAACATATAAAATACATTCAATTTATTGAACTTTTAATAGAAACCCGGTATTGTGTCAACGAGGGTCAACTTAATTTTTTTTACCAAAAGTTTAAAAAAAAATCTAGCATGAAGAAGAAGGTTTTCATTTGATCAAATATTTCACGACAAAATATGACACGAACTGCCAACATTTCGCTGTTTTATAATTTTGCATTAGCGTCCAATCGCAAAAATGTCAAAATGTTGACTGCTTTCATACAACTGACAGCATTTGACGTCAAATTTGTCTTACTTAATTTCAAGCATTAGTATAGATTGGCTGTCACTAGAGGCGCTGTTTTGGGTTCCGCGACACCTTTTGAGCCCACCAAGAGAGTACCTGAATAACTGCATTGGTGCCTTATACATAGGAAAGATAACGGCGTTATTTCTTTCTGAAAACATTCGGGATTTCAGTTTGTAGAAAAACAAGATATTATTCTGACAATCTTCTAAATAATAAGTTGTGCATGGAACTCCGAAAGCAGTGACATAATGCAAAGGAATGGGGTTCGTCTTAAATGAATTCTTTACGGATCTATAGAGGAATTGGTAAATTCAGGAAAAATTTAGCAGAGCGTTAAGATCAGCACCGAGTTCTAATAAAAGAAAACGGCCTTATTTTTTCGTATAAATGGTATAGAATCCGCGAAGTTCACATTTTCCAATCGGCAGACTCTATTGTTTTTTTCAAAAGATTTCAAAGAATAACTGTTTATTTAAAAAAATACCTAATATTAATTTTTTGTATTTAATATTAATTATTTTATATGGGTAATTTTTTAAATTTTTTGGGGTTTGGTGGCAGAGTTTGCCAAATATTTATTGATTGATTATTTAAAAAATATTACACTCATAAATAAATGACAGCAAAATATTTTAAAAGAGTATGGCAACTAAGGGCTCGCTTGTAATTCTAAGAATTCAATAAAATGTCTGCGACAAATTGTTTACCCGCATATAAAAGTCATAGGAAACTTGCAGCGATCTCAAAATATTTGCTAAAAAAAAACAAAATTAAAAAAAGCATTAAAATTCCGACTTTACTTCTCCCAAATGCATTTTTGGGCTTTATATACAAAAGTACCGTGCATGATAATCAGTTTGGCTACCGAAAGTCTCACAGCTGACCTCAGGACCCCAAATATTACTAAATATTATCCGACACTCTCCGAAAACATTTAATGGTCAATTTATCTTCAACTAGATGTGAGTTTTCCTAACTCATTTAACCCCTCAACTATCTCACTTCCACAGTCGCCATAGCCGAATGTGTTTAGTGTGCGCGTTTCAATCGGTGGCTCTCGGGTTCAAATTCTGGCCGGAGCAAGTAGCATCAAAAAATTATAAGAAACGTTTTTTCTAATAGCGGTCGCCTTTCGGCAAGTAATGGCGAGCCTCCGAGTGTATTTTTGCCATGAGAAAACTTCTCATAAAAACCATTTGCCGTTCGGAGTCGGCTTAAAAATAAAGGTCCCTCAATTTGTCTTACAACCTCAAGACGCCCACCACAAATAGTAGAAGTTCGGTCAAACATTAAGCTATAGTATAGGTGTAAGTGCCAAATCGCTATTATTATTATTTCACTTTCTCGGGAATACTAAGATTTACGGCTGTGAGGACGGTAGGGTTAAAATATTCCTATTATTTTTTCGGTTACGCAAAACTATAGTTTAATTGGCGGGGTTGGCGGTCATACCTTACGAAATGTATCTATCAACAATTATTATAGAATGAGGTTTTTCTGGGCGAAATTTAAAAAATACCAAATAGACGTGTAGTGTGCATACCTAGAAGGAGCTGCTATTAATCTTTGCCATATAAAAACCGTATTTTTTCTTCACAGTCTGCAGTCTATCGAGAGGTAGGAATATTTCAACTCTCTATACTTTATACAAATATACAAATTCTACCAACGTGTCTACTCGCCAAACATAAATAAAATTCAATCACAAGAGCGTAAATTCTAAAAATTAACACTACAGCTATTTCATCGAAAAATTTTAATTTTGTTAAAAAGATTATTGGCAATTGGGGCTTTAACATTATTTATCTCAATAAAAGCCGCAATGTCATTCATGCATCAACCTATGAACTCCATCTTTTGTTTCTAACAATAATCTTATTTTGAATTAATAATCTATACAAATTAATTGGGAATTCATGAGTTGATCCTTTTCCATTGGGGCTATTTACATATATCTCGTAGTGCAAACGCAGTCAAGTATAAAACCTGATATGTGGTTTTGTTTGCGTCTTACAGCTTGTCATATGCATTTCTGGTGAAGTTTTCTAAAACAACAACAACAACAACAACAATAGCAATAACAAAGCCAACAACGTAATCTACTATACTTGACAAATAGGATTTGAAATGTGGCTACACAGGATGTAACACTTTAGTTCAACCAACCAGCGTATGGTGGCATGCGTCTGTGTGTGTGTGTGTGTGTGTGTGGAAATTGCAAAAAATGGCATAACAATTTACTTGAAATGCATATAATATGGTCATCAGTTGGAAAACTAGTTTGGAAGGATAATCTGAGCTTAAATTCAAGTAAGTGGTTGCAGTTGTTGTTGTGCGGCGCTTTCAATGTTTATACTATACATACATATTTGATTGAGTGTGCGTGCGGTTCGTTGTGACGACAGGTGGAGCAAGTAGTTCATTTGCAGCAGTGGTTAGGAATAATATATTGCATATGTATTGTACGTATGTGTGTATCTACATATACACAATTATACACATAAATAATATACGCAACAACCACATACATATGCAGAAATATATTCGAACATTTAAGCTCCTTCTTCACTCTTGCTGTCATCTTGAGCTGTGGTGAGTGCAGCGCGGTTCGATCTCAAGTGTCCAACTGTCCAACACAGAAGATGAACACTCCCAATATCATGCGTGGAACGAAAGCATACGGTACTGGTTAATATAACTCAGTACGTAAATATTTAGCTCTATACATATGTAGACCAAAATTTACCAAAACTCGTATAATGCAAAAAGTGCGGGCGTCACTGTGTTTGGCTCTGCGCGTATATTTTAATTATAGACCGAAAATAATCATTAGTTTGAAATGTTTCAGCAATAACGTGCCGAGTATTATCTTTCAAGTCGTCAATCGTCTCGGGCTTATCTGCGTATACAAGGGACTTTACATAACCCCACAAAAAAAATCCAGCGGAGTTAAATCGATCTTCGAGGCCAAATCCCAGGCCCACGACGCGAGATAATGCGCCCACCAAAAGTTTTCAACAATAAATTTATTGTTTCGTAGCTCGTCCACATCAACATCCTTCAATTTTTGAAGAAATATAGAGCAATGATTCCCTCTGCCCATAGAGCACACCAAACCGTGACTGTTGAGGATGTAACGGCGTTTAAATAATGGCTTGTGCATTATCAACACTCCAAATGCGACAATTTGGTTGATTAACATACCCATTCTACCAAAAGTGAATTGCCAGCGAACCATTATTTTGGTAATAAATTTGCACGATTTGTAAATGTTTTTCCGGAATAAGTCTGGTTATTATAAAAAGGCGAACCAAACTGAGTATAAGTCAAGTGACATCTGTCAAAAAGACCAACTACGAAAAAAGTATTGCCTCATTGAAAACCAGATGTCTAAAAAAAATACATGTTATTTATATTGGATTGACAAAAAACAAACAAACAAACAAACACAAGGCCTGTTTTTTTTTGTACCCGTAACTTAGTTTCTATTATGGCTAAAACTAGTTCCCTGAAAATTTGGTGGAAAAATATTAAGGGGCAATTCTACTTTGTACTTTGTGTAATGTAATAAATATAACTAAACACTTTGCCCTAGCAAAACGAACGGTTTGACACCCATATTTCAGTATATCATATACTTTATGTATAATTTCATTAAATGAGGCTTTTATAACAGGTGGCAGCCCGTAAAAAATTTAATTATGAACTCTACTGCCGTTTGTCGAGCATATATTAATATTTCATATAATTTGTGTATATTTTTTTACTGAGTTTGAACTTTTAAACAGGTGGCAACCCTTTATAAAACATAGGTATGAATCTTGTCCTCGCCAAAACGTATCGTTTGAAACTCATATTTTAATATTTTATAAGCTTGTGTATAATTTAATTGAATTCGACTTTTTAAAAAGTGGCAGCCCTATTCCAAATATACCTGCAAACTAAGTCCTAGTGAAACGAATAGTTTGGCAGCGATATTTTAATATTTTCAATAACTTGTGTAAAATTTGATTAAACGTGGCTTTTTAAACAGGTGGCAGCCCTTTTAAAGCCACGAACCCTACTGCTGAGACGAACCGTTTGGCACACATATGTATTTTAATATTTCATATAAATTGCACACATATATTTTTATTAAATATGACTTTTCAAACAGGTGGCAACCCTCGTTTCAGCAAAAAAAACCATGCCGGGACAAAACTAATAAATATTCAAGGTTTCACTTTTACAACAGGTGGCAACCCTATACAAAAAAATGTATTTAACTTATTGGTTTCACTTAATTTACGTTTAAACAGGTGGCAACCTACTTTTAAAATATTTTGAAAATTAAGCCGTCGTTTGATGCCCATATTGCAATATTTGATTTCACTAATTACTTTAAGATTTTAAAAAGATGGCAACTCCCTTTAAAAACAACCTATATGGGAACCCATGCCACCTTTCTTCGATTTTGCTTTTTCTTTAAACCTTCGTGGAGCAATTACCAATAAACCAGCCGAAGAAAGTATCCATTTTGGTCCAGTCGTTTTCAAGTTTTAAGCATCCGAACAAACCACGATTAATTTTTATATATAAGTATATAGATAATGCCTGCTTACAAACTTCTTTCAACATACTATCCACAAATAATTCCTAGACCCAAAATTATTTTACATTATTGTATTCAGAGGATTTAATGCACTACAAAAAGGAGAAAAAAAGAAACTTTTTGTTTGCTTTTAATAATTACCGACCGAAAAGCTCCTAAAGCATCCCAAAAGTGATTTCTTTTTAAAGGTGTTATTTGCATTTTATTGCTAATTAAATTGCTTTTCGGGTGCAATAAAATAAAAAAATTAATTAAGCCAATAACAACAAAAATTTGAATAGAGTCCATTCAATTCCAAATATGTTTAAAAACATAGACCACAATATTAAAATATTGAATCAAGACGCCAATGACAAAAATGAATGAAATAACAGCACTCATTTTTAACAAATTTTGTTTTTACTACCAAAACTAAAGATAGACCACTTTTGACCGAAAAGCAAAAAAAAAAAGAAACGACTCGCATGGGCTAAGAACAAACTTTATTCAGTGATGAATCGAAATTTGATATTGATGTCGGCGAAAATAAGTGGATTAAGGGTGCAAAATAACTGGAGCAAAAAACGTTAACCAAACTATTGGCATCTCCGAACAGATAGAGGAAAGAAATTATTCCAAGTTAATATTCTAAATTTTCGGTTATACCCCTTGCCAAATTAAATACTCCAGCTCCATTTTATGCAGGTTATACATAATCACACAAACGCGCATATTACCGTACACCACCACAAATTGCATAAACGAATTTACTTCATCAACATTCGCAACGGTGCAGTAATTCATGTGGTAAGTTACGTATACGTAGTGGATCCTCTGAAGTGCTCTTAGTACGAATTTCTTACCGAAGCTCGTAGACAATCGACAACAATCCATTCGATGCTATTCGTATGTACCGTTGTTGATTTGCTGTATACTAGTACCTTGCGTTTATCATAACGGCCAGCAGCAGCAGCATGTTGATGTCGACAATCGGATTGTGGCAAGAAAATAGGATTTAACTATGTACGAGTATTTGACATACATACGATTTTCTAGAATATTGCAATCCATATTCTTGACTTATTGTTTGACGTTGTATTTATTTATTTGTGGTGCCATAAAAATAAATAAATATAACAAGAAGCAGCAAACAGGCATATAACTACATACAAACACGTAGATATTTATAATCAAATAAATTCGAAATTTTAATTGAATTATAAATCATTTTGAAGTGAGTGTTTAATTGAAGATGAAAGATTAACTGAAATACACAATTAATTCTTAATATTACTATGTATGTTTCATATATATAGATACAGGGTGTATCATAAAGTGCACGCTTTACTTCTAGAATAGAATGGGAATGAAACTGCGCGCCAAAATATCATCATCATCGCTTGGTTGATTTACACCCGCTTGTCGAGTTATTCAGGTTTGAATTTTTAATATTGATTATTGATAAAAAAAAATTATCTTACTTGAAACGTATACAGTTGGGAACGACTTGTAAGGTTTAAAGCGGTATGCCATGTTTCAAAAAACATTTAGCAATGGATTTTATCAGGCAACGTACAAGCAAAAATAAACTTTGGAAAATAGCTTTCCATATAAAAATGTACGGTATTTGCCGGACACAATACAAAGTAAATTACGTATTTTCGTCAAAATTACTTCGCATAATCGCAGTGATTGGCACAGAGGCAGAGTTGATTAGTCCTTCGATCAAAGGAAAAAATGTGAGTATGTAAATTTTATTGTGATATTGATTTTTTTTTTAATTTGGCGATCATGAAAGAAAGCTTCTAAAGGCAGTAAAAATCAAGAGACAGTAGAGTGAAATGCTGATACTTCAAAATGTGTCGTACAGTTTCGTTATGGGAGAATACATTTTTCAATTATTATCGAAAAAGTTTACAGTCCATAATATTTGTTCGTGATTTTGTTCTTGATTTATGACAAAATGTTTCATTTCATCTTAGTGTACTGACCGATTTTACAAGGCGAAATTACTTAGTTTCATCGTAGTTTGCTTATAAACTAAAAATGAGTCATAAATAACGAAAGTGTGTCCGGACTTTGAAGCTCAAAAAATTGTTATCGATATACATAAATAATTCAGAACGGACACGAAAAATTTTGGTCATTTTATTTTCTTATTTATTAAGCGTACTACATTACACAGGCAAACTCATTTAAATCATCTTTATTATAAACAAAATGGCGTAATTTAGATGTGAGTTCTATCATTGAGCGATGGACATCGACTTTTCTTACTGTATCTACTGTTCTCTGCCAATTCATTTTAAACTGCCGTTCATTTTTAATGTCTTTTTTAGATTTTACCAATTGTCTTTTAACAACTGTCCGATGTTTTTTAATGGGTCGCAATTGTGGTCAGTTTGGCGGATTGTTGCTCTTTTGAACATCATCTACCCCGAAACTTTCATACCAGTTCATGGCAAGGCGGCTGTAATGGCACGATGCTAAATCCGGTCAAAACAGAACTGAACCTGTATTTTGCTTTATGGTTCATGATTGGCAGTAAAAGTACATTTTGGACGCAACCTTTATATTGACACTACTTCTGTGGCCTTTGACTACTGCACAAATTCTTTTTTGTATTCCACTTTCACGCCTTCGCACAATGGACTAGTTTGTTTTCAGAACCAAACGGCTGAATAAAATTTAGCACACAAATAGCTTGAACCTTACATTAACATACAGGCTATATTTTAGAGACGTTATAGTCAATTAAACAAATAGGCTAACGACTGTACAGATTTGGATAAGATTTGACACAAACTTATACAAGTTATAATAGAAACAATTTTTAAAAGAAGTTGCCACCTATTTAAAATGTTAAATTCATATAATCAACAATTGAGTGATGTCAAATTTTGGAATACACGCATTAAACGAAAAGAGTTTAAAAAGGCTCAATTTCCAAAATGTTTTGAAAGAAGGTTGCCATCTGTTTAAAATAAGTAAATGAAATGATATTTCGCAATAAGAGTGCCAAACTAAAAAACAAAAATTGTAAAACCCAAATTTTCAAAATCTTTTTGGAGAGGGTTGCCACCTGTTCAAAAAAATTATTAAAATTATAATCAGGAAAATCAAATACGGGTCTAACACGAAAGGGTTTTAAGAAAGCTCTATGTAAAAAAGACTTTGCAGAGGGTTGCCAAAATTTGCATAAAAATTTGACCGAAAATTTAACTAAAAAATCTTATTACTATGAACAGGGTTACAGTGTTAAAACCTCTGTGTCAGACTTTTGAATTTATATTTCTGACAGGACCAAAATACTCGTATGATATTTCATATAATCCCAACAAGCCGTAACGACCGAAGATGAAAACTAATAGCCACAATTTATTTACAAGTGTTCGATTTTGAGGTTAAATGGGCACAGAGACTTTCAAATACATAATAACTTTTTAATAATCTTTAGTTTATGAGCCCTAACTCAGCGTATAGGATACGAAAAATAAAAGCTTAGTGAGAAGTTTTGCTTTTTGAAATAGCAAGTAATGCTGTAACCTTTTTTTTATTCCATTTGACGGTTGATGGTAACAAACTAACCACAATGTAATACACAAAAATGGTAATTGTTTCGTAATTTGTTCCCCCAACAAATTTTGGCTTAAAGCGATTATTTTTTGTGGCAATACAACTTGAATCTTCGAATGAAGTGACTTCCAAATTATCATTATAAAAGATATCTTTAATTTTCAGCTACATTTCGTTCTGCAATTTCTGTCAAACTCACCTGATAGAAGCTGTAGTTATTCGCGATACCCTCGCCATGCGCTCGTTGATGCTGGTACCAAGAGTAGGCCCGTTTCGCCGGCGAGATGAGGATCGATACGATTTTCGCATGCGGCAATAGAGCATGTGCCCTTTTCGGCACCGCTTCGCCATCAAAATAAGTAGCACTTTTCTCGAACATATAGCGCGTTGAAGTAGAAGCGGTTGTATTTGGCTCAGTCGGAAAGAAATCCATATACCAATCCAAGCCACGATAGTAATTGTTACCGTTAAAGAATTGTATTTCCTCGAATGTATCGGGACTGGGTACGTTACTTGTGATGCTCGGTTGCATGGAGAGGAATGTGTAGAGTGCTGTGGTGCCTGTCTTCTGCGGTCCAATTACTAAAAATTTTGGTAGCGAATCACAGCTTTTTGTTTTCGACCAGATTTTCTTATGGCGTAGATCATCGCATGGATTACCCCAAACGGGATCCACCTCTTCGGGATGTAGCCGGAAGTACATCTCAGCTAGTTGAATAGGCGGTGCTGAGCTCAATTTTAAATTAGTCCAACATTGCAGGAACTTTATCACCGATTGGAACGTGTACAACGCTAGCCGATCTGAGCCATAGTTGGACATGTGTGTCATGAATATATTGATGGGATTATAGACTATCGTTTGAAAGAGTTCACCACCCTGTATCGATTCGTCGAGCTTATCGCGACCGCCGGGATACCGATCGATGTACATGGTGTGCGTGAAAAGGCCACAGGTTTGACGCGGCAAAACCATAATATCACGATGTATGAAGCCACGTCGCAATCGAGCCGGACGCAAATGCGGATACTCCTCTGTGGAGGTGACCTTTACATTCCACACTTTCTTCCACGCTACGTAGAGTATTTCGTGCGCGGGATAAACACCCGAGTGATGTGGCGATATCGAGTAGCCTGAGTCAGTGGGAATATTATGCTCCTTCGCAAAGCCATAATTCAATTGCATTTCGGTCATCAGCAATGTTAGGTTCTCATATAGATGTGGTTGCTGGTGTTTCCACATGTGTGAAAACCAATTAAATTCCTGTACGTTGCGTAACAAATAATCATCTCCCAAATTTTCCTCACGCGTACCATGGTGATAGTACTTCCCTGAGAAACCCAAATTGAAACGAAAACCAGGCACCATTGCCGCAATAATACGCTGTGTGGCTATCAGCGCTTGCACGTCATCCGGTCGCAGTCGAGTACCACGCTCTCCAACGAAAATATCATCAATATCCACTAGTATCATACGATCGAGACTCAAGCTAAGCTGTCCATGACTCAGATATGACAACGCGTCCAGAAATAGCAAGCGATGCAGCCAAAAGTGTAAACTACTGCCAAACAATACGCGCTGAATGCCATCAAACTGGCCGTGATCCTGCAGCACAGTCGTTAATGGCAATTGCACTTGCCCGCCACTGTCCGACGGATAATCCAGCGTGTTGCGCTGTGCCCACTCAACCGGTTCATAGGTGGTATGATTGTGTTGGAATACAGCCCAGTCATCGCCGGGTAAAGCACCCCAGGCTGTCTCACCGGCGCGTGTCAGTCGCAGCACTGGCGAGACGGGATTAAGGCTGGCATCGCGTAGCCGCAAATTTGTGTGGACAAAGAGTGGGAAACCGCGTAGCTGTGCTGCTACTAATGTCTCCTCGCTGGGGCTAACGAAACCCACTATGCCCACTGAATATTCACGACAGTACTTATCCAATAGCTCGCGATTCCATTTATCCATATGCAGATATTTGTCGAGATTTTCGAAAACAATGACACCGTAGCGGCCTTTATCGAGATTCGTTAACACTGGAAGACTTTTACCAGCCACTTCGATTTTGTACCTGCAAAGATGGGAGCGGAAAAAAAGTGCAATTAAATTTAGCAGAATAAAATATTAAGTAGCACAAAATTGAAAGTTATTATTTATTGTTAGTTTTATTAATTTACGATATTATGGTGTACTGCAAAATTTTATACTTCGAGATCAAAATATACCTTGGAAAAAAGTTTCACTATTTTTGTCACACATAAGAAAATCGATAACCGCCCGAATCTAAGCGCAAATATATTAAATATGCGCTTGTAGTTTTTCACAGAACTGTCTGAATGTTTGTTTCAAGGATCTTAAAGTGTCAAAAAATAAAACAAACTTACAAATCTAAAATTATACAAGGTATGTAAATATGGGTATCGAATGAAAGAGGACAGTGCACGCAGCCCTAAGAGTTTTTTTTTTATTGAAATTCTTTAACAAAACAAAAAATATTATGAGAACGGTTTTTTTTGTAACTTAAATAAAATGGTTAAGTTAAATGGAATATTACCGCATGGGATTCAAACAAAATATCCATAAGAACATTTTATCAAGAATATGTTTTTAAAAAGTGTTGGCACATGTTTACAAAGCCTAATATAATTGAACTAATAAGTAAACTGTGCAACGGAAAAATTTATATGAAAAACATGTTAAAGAAGTTGACCACCTGTTTAAAAGGTATTATTAAATTTTATTGATAAATGAGGCACACACGGATAAAGGTAAATTAAGTTAATAAGTTAATTGAAATGAATGCATAAATGTTTAACGAAAGACGCTTAAGAAAGCATAATTTCAATAAAACGTTTGGAGAGGGTGGCCATCTGTTTAAAAATGTTGATTCAATCGAACCTTAAAATTTTCTGAAATATAAAAAAAATTAAACGACAATATTAATTTTTGAGTTCAAGCCGACTGTGGTCCATTGGCTACGTACTTGTCCAGCAAGTCGTAGATTGTGGGTTCGAATGCTGGTGGAGTCATGACAGAAATCTGATGAGGAGATGTAGCGATCTCCGAAATAGCTATAATTTCTACCACTCCTGAATGTTGTTGTCCTTTTCCAAAAATACTTTCCTTATACTGGCCTTGAGCTCAAAAATTAATATTGTCGTTTAATAAAATCAGGCCAAAAAATAATATATGAATATATAAAAAAAAAATTGTTAAAGCAAAAGATGTATAGGAAACATTTTGTAAAGAGTTTTCACCGTAATAAAATGTGGATTTAATTCAATTGGCAAGTTAACTGAATTGTACCTTCTATATCCCGGTGCAACGAAAAAAGGGTTAAACAACACCTAAGGACTGTCTTCGGTTTAAAAATTGAAATTCAAAAAAATTATAAAGTGTGGACTCATACAGACTTGGGCTTGATAAAGAGTTAGAGAGGTATAAAACTGTGTGAAAAAATAAATACGACTTAATTAATTTTTGATGCCTGCTTGACAGTGAAAGTCAGGCTCGATTTATCTATCTTTATATAACCATCTGAATAAGCGCATAATAAAGATCAGAGAAAGCATTCTGCATATCAAATTAAAATTCATCTTTTGAACACAAGGCTTTAATGAGATATTTGAAAGACACCACGAAAGTGGCAAACCTTTCACTTGCCAAAGGCAAAGCAGTTCCAGCGACAAGTAATTATCGGTCATTTTGGGCATTAAAAATTTGGTGAGAGCGAATGCGAAAAGGTTCGGGTATTAATGGTAGGCCAGTCTGTAGGCGTAGCCGAGTATATAGGATGGGCGCGCTTCAATCGGGTTCGAAATCTGCCCGGAGCAAGTTACATCAAAAAATGGTAGAAAAAAGTTGTATCTATTGTAATAGCGGTCCCCCTATACAGGCAATGGCAAACCTCCGAGTGTATTTCTGCCATGCAAAAACTTCTCACAAAAAACATTCGCCGTTCGGAGTCGGCGCAAATCTGTAGTTCCCTCAATCTGTGTTACAACAACAAGACGCACACCACAAATTGGAGGAGAAGTTCGGCCAAAATCGCTGAAGCGGTTATAGCGCCAATTAACTATGTAAGTAAGAAAACTAAAACTAAACTAAACGTTATCATTTAATGAGAAGATGAGGTAAACGTAAGGCTGAGGCTAGCAATTAGAGCATCGATAATGAGAGAACAACTTTAACAGTGTAGATCACGGTAGGAACAGTAATTGTAATTTTGGGATCGAACGAAGAAAAACCATGATCTAAAGAAATAGTAGGGCCCATTATTACCTATGTTCTAAAATGAAAGGAAAGATTATCGGGAATGAGCGCAATTGGCTAAATCTGCCTGATGGTGCTAAAAACAAAGAGTGAATGAAAAGTGGGAAGAACGAATACATACATTACATTTTATGCTCACACTTTATTTTTGTATATCTAAACTATTTTAGAGTTTATTAAAATGGACTTTATCCCTTTGTTGCATCCAAACAATAAATAAGTGATTAAAAAACTGCTAACTCATAACTGCATAACGGTAATAAGTATTTTTAAAATGCATATCTAAAATGAAAGTGCATCTAATCTATTTTGCTAACCGCAACATAAAACGCAATTAAATATATTGTTATATGTATTTATAAACATACAAACGTGCACATGTAAATATCCCAAACATACATACATACGTAGATGGTTTTATTACAGCGCGCATTTTCCATTGTTAACTACTTGCCTTCACAAAATGTAGATTTGTTCATAATAAATCAATGCAATACCTTCAATGGTTTGCGCATTAGAATTTAAACCCACCACGTAAAGAAAAAAGCTTTGGACTGAAAAAGATTTAAAAATCATCCGACTTTCTATATGCAAAGTGTATCGGCCCAAATGCTGGACGTCCTGCAGAAATTATTTTATTAAACATCAACTTCGCACAGACAGAAAAGAGTCGATTGGGGGAAGTTTCTCGGTCTCGGCACAGAATATTATTATATTCACGGGTCAACACAAAATTTTACCTAGACTTTAAAGTATTAAATTTTGATTCTTTAGTTTGTAATTATACGAAAAAAAATAGATAGCATGAAAAATTTTGCTTTTGTATTTAGGAGACCGATTGAACGATATTTTTCAAAATCTGTAGTTTTAATTATCAATTAAAGATAAAACCATTTATTTAAACATTTTTATTATTTTTATTAAGTTTTATTTACACTTTCGCGACGACTTTTCAGTTATTCTGGAATATATAAAATATATATAGTTAAAATAATTAAAATTTATAAAAGATTAAAAAATGAGTATTTTTACTATAACTATTACAAAAGCAAACTTTACAACAAGAACAGGTATTTTCTTTCCCTTTTTGATCATAATTAACCAGAAAATCATAAAATAAACCTTAGGACGAAGAACAAAAATTTTTTTGTAGAGCCGTGTTATTGTCACATTAGCTGTGGCTACTAAAGTTCGAATAACAGCTGAAATCATACTTAAATATATTTGTTTAAATCAGATACTGAAAATAACCCTGCCATTTATCAATGCGTTACAAATTGCGATTTATTTTGTGTTATAAAAAATAAATCACTGCACATCACTGGTATACAAATTTATTCGTTTATCTGCTTCGGTTCGACTTTAAGTTGATTTGTTTTTCCTTTTACGTTTCTAACCGGATTTTATATTAATTTTTTTTTGTTTTAAATGCAATGGTATTTAGGTAGGCATGTGAATAATGCCAAGTGAAAAGTTTCTATGCAATAATACAAATAATTAAAGGACCTTTTTAATAAAAATACTTTTTATAAATAACTGAGGTTAATATTTACTGTTGCAGCTTTTTCATTTCTCACAGCCATTAACCTTAAAATCTCTAACATAAATAATTTTATCAGCGAAATATCACAAACTAGCATTGAATTTAATATGGATTCTGAAATTTTGAATCAAACTGGCATTTGTTCTAAGTCGTCGAACCACCGATGTTTTATTTTACGATATGTGTATCCCCATCTAAGACACCGAGAAGAGAGGTGGAGGGCAAAAAATCATTTTCGATTCGAAGTTGTAAAGAGATCTTTTGTGCTGACCCTTAAAAATAAGATAACTCATAACCTTAGGTTTCCTGACGTGCCTGCGGGCTCTTTGGAAAGCGCCGTAGTGTAATATGTACTATATATATCACTCCAACTCTATGCTACTTAAGAAGTTTAGCACATTGAAATTTAGCACTTTCCAGATGTTGAATGGAGATGATTGTCGCTCTCCACGGTGTGTGAGTTTATGACTAATGACACGTAGTCAATCACACAATTCGTACTCTGGCGCTTCGGCAACCAACCCACAAAACCTACAGTCCACTTCTTCAGCAAGCCTCATCATATAAAGATGGTATATTATCTTGTGGTCTGTGAGGTAGCCTGTTCTTAGACTAACTCCACTAAGGTTAAGAAGCCGTTCAGATATCTTCCGAAAGGAAAGACATTCGCGGAGACAAAGTTCAATTGTGTAAACCTTCGTTTACGGAAGATTGATTTTAATACTTTAAGTATTTATGTATGTATGTATTTCAGAAAATATTTCACAATTTGTATTTAATTACCAACACAATTTCACTTGTACATAACAATAATACATTTATGTTAAAATTCTCTCCCTCGCTGTCATTACAGCATTAAACGAATTGGCAGCATTTCACGAGTAGTTGTTTTTTTTTTTTGTATATTGCCAACTGCATTAAAATTCATGCAGTCAACTTTTAAATAATGGAAAATGCAATAATTTCGTTAACAGCCGGGCAGCGGCAGATGCTCAAAAGGATGGCCTCTTTAGCCATCGGTAATGACAGACAAACAGAGGACTTTAGCGTGCAATTGTATGCGTATAAATTTGGAAGTCGTTAGTCGCTAGCGTTCGCTTCATTTCCATTTGTCATCACCACAATTAACCTCAACAACAACAAAGTTGACTGTAGTTCACCGAGGTAATAAGAAATTTGCGTGGTGTAATTAGAGAATATGGCGCTGAATTGGCTGACGTGATTGTTAGAAATACGTTGGCACTGTAATTTTCTTTTGTTATTGAGCAGAACCGCTGCGACTGGTCATTTCCAAGGTTTGGTTCAAGCACACGAAATCGCTAATTTTGAATAGTGCCAAGGATTTGGCGCGTAGATTACAGTACTCAAGTTCATGGCAGCTCCTCTTTCAATCTGAGTTGTGCCTCTTCATGATGTGTCACAAATGGAAGGATCAACAGTTTTACGAGTATGCCGACTTAGAACCACAAATTATTTTTTTAAGAAGATTTTTCATTTCATTGCAACGATTGTCCGGCCAGTTATGATGCGATCTGCCACATCCTTCGGTCGGTGATTGAACAAGGGCACTCTGGGCGAAAGTATAGGGTCTTGCAATAGAGACGCACAAAAGTAGACCGATAGTGACAGCAAACGACGCCTATGGTTTATGCCAACAAGCCAGCGACGATTGATGAACTTCGTACGAATATCGAACGTAAAATTGCAGCAGTATCGGCCGATTTATGCTTGAAAACCGTCGAAAATTGGGTTCAGCGTCTGGACTTCTGCAAGCCCATGAAAAAGAAATCGAGTTCCATACATAATGGCATCGAATGTACTTTCACAGCAATAAAGAATTTAATTCATATCCCAAACCATTTTTGTTTTATTTAAAAAACTTTTGTAGCGTTCCTATTGAAAAACCCTGTACTTATAGCTAGACGCTCAGCAACGGCTGAGAAGACTTGCCTTTTCTTGGACTTAAAACGTATAGAAGCTTGCCTTATTTTTGAAAACTGTCCTCAATTTTTATTCTGGGAAAATGTTTATGACCTGAACTGTTAAGTCATGATACGTATCCCACTTTCCGGAAATGTAGTGTAGTGTAATCACGATGCCCATACTGCCGACTGGGTACTCATGCTACTCGGGCTGGATGGGACAAGGTCCGGAAGAAACGTTGAAATATCTCATCTGCAGCTATCCAGCTTTTTGCAGAACTAGAATGAGATTTCTGGAATCAAATGATTTGCTTAAGTTCTTAAACTTCACGTCCTGGATTTTGAGAAAATCGAGGGTTTCTTCTCTTTTTCATTATATGTTTTGTCTCTGGTTTGACGGCGAGGGGTATTAAAACGGTGATTTATACTGCTAATTGGAGTTTTTACTCGTTGCTACTGACCAGGTTCAGCAATATTTACGAAAATTATAGGAATCTATCAACACTTTCATTACCTCACACCATATGAATGCCATCATCGGAGTTCAATCACAACCCACCATAGACAAAGAGCTCAATTACCCTCGATTAAAATCTGAAATGGTTTGTATACAGTTTTCATAATCCTTTTGGAGAGGAATGCAACTTCGAACAAAGGAGGAGCAATTAATCTACAAAATAAATTTATCTATACTTATCATATACAATTGATTATAGGAAGAGTGTTTGCATTCGTTTCGGCATCCATTAGCGAGTGGCGAACCGATGATGTATCTGGTAGTTTTGTTTTGTTTCCATTTTGTTTGTATAATATCATTGAATGCATTGAATGTAAGAAGTTCGATCACTTTAATGAGGTATCACCGAATTCGCGACCGCCGAGTCTAGCTAACTCTCGTTGTTGTTGCTTGTACACACTCAGTCATCGCGTACAGAGAAGTGGCGAATTGAATGCCCCTAATGAAATTTGGGATGCTGTCTTTGACTCGGCCAAAACTTGACTGATTTAGTTTTAAAATATTTTAAGCAGACCTTTTTTCAAGCTTGCAACATTTTTATCGCCGTGGTTTTTGTGAACAAAAAAATAAATAAATACAATATTTTTACTTATAAAAGCCCCATTTTCTTATACATTTTAAAACCGCTCCAGCTTCTGTTAACTTGTATATTTTCTTAAAACATAATAGATTTTATGATTCCGGTGGAAAACCCACAACTTTTTTAAGAAGTCACCCAAATGTACGTATTTTTTTTTTAAATTGAACCCAAATTTTTTTGTAATACATTTTTTTGAAAACACAAACTTATAAAATATAATACGTTCCACCTTTTGTGGTGTATCAAAGTACAGCTTCAAAAATAAGTACCTATAGGACATTGCGAAGTCCGAAATTACTGAAAAGTATTCATCAACTTTATGGAGATAAACCCTTCTTCGAAAAGATAATGTGAAATTGCTCTAAAAATTAAAATTTTCTAGAAGTGTATAATTTTACATGCTGTTGACAAATTACCTAATAAAAATATTATAATAGATCTGAATTAATACAATTTTTGGAGATCTAAAAGTTTCAATTTGTAGAGGATTAGCACTAATCTTGAAATGAAAGAGAAAATAATACAAAGGCAGGGGCTTAAAAAATATTTTTATATTCAGAGCCCTTTTAGAAAACATGATGTTTATTTTCAGAACCCTATAAACTTTTTACAAGAACACAATTCTTCTGCAAACTTAGATTTTTATATTATCCCAGAGGCTTCTTTAATCTTAGAAAGTAAAAAAGTTTTTGAACATAAATAAAAATCTACTTCAACCTTTATTGATATACTGCCCATGAATAAATTATTTCGTAAGCTTATTATTTCTCAGTACTGTAAAATGTTGCCCATGCGTTTATGTTACAGCTTTTAGGACGTTCAAAAATAGCCTCCAATATTCAAAATCTTATTAGCACTATTTGAGGGAAATCCCGATAGCCTTTTAACGGCATACTAAAAACTAAAGCATTTACATACATACATACAGAGATATATATTGCTAGAACCATTTTATTGTTATTGAACCAACACCAAACATGCCGGCTCGTCGAACACATTTGCAACTTTTCGTTGAAATTTTCGGATTTTACAGCGACTTGCGAGAATATTCAAATGAAAAAAACACAATTTTCCGTATAACAAAAACATCGATTCGGGGCAAAATGTCGTTAAAGCGAACAAAATAAAACCGAACATAAAAGAAAACAACAAAAAAAAAACAAAAAACAATGGACCTGACATTCAGGCGGCTACCGGCCAGCGGCTAAATGGTGTAGGTATGTACACACATATGTATGTATGTAGGTGGAAGGGGGGACAGCAACAAATTTACATTTTTGACAATTTTTGCAACAGCTGCGCCCGAAAGAAGAGCTACAAAAAATATGTTTATAGGACAGTAGCAGTATTTCTTGTTAAAACAGAATAAAAATAAAACAAAACAAGTAAAAACAGCGCTGTCTTC
Organism: Anomoia purmunda; assembly: GCA_951828415.1. Lineage (NCBI taxonomy): Eukaryota > Metazoa > Arthropoda > Insecta > Diptera > Tephritidae > Anomoia > Anomoia purmunda. Next base: position 19,035,707 of record OX639996.1, read on the forward strand.
GGCTATGCCGAAGGCTTCATACCTTTCATGAATGGAAGAATAGTAAAAAACGTGTTATTGTATTACAATTTCGTATTACCTACTATTTATTTTTTGCAGTGCTTAAAACAGTTATCAGGTCCGTAAATAGTTCCCAAACGTTTAACGCTATGATTCATGTGATATTGCGCTGAGCTTATTACTTTTCGCAATAAATATTTGTCCTGAATTTATCTTGCCGATTTACACTGTGAACTCCGATCTTGATGAATACTAATATATAGCTAATAATGGTTGATGTTTGTGCAAAATTTCAAGCCTTTAGCTGTTTAAATGGAGGAGTTATGGCGCAAAATGCAATATCTGAACAATCGGTTGTATGGGAGCTATATGTTATATTTCTCCGATCTTCATGATTTTCAATACTGATACGTAGCTAATAATGGCTGATATTTCTGCAAAATTTCAAGCCTTTAGCTGCTTAAATGGAGGAGTTATGGCGCAAAATTCAATATCTGAACAATCGGTTGTATGGGAGCTATATGTTATATTTCTCCGATCTTCATGATTTTCAATACTGATACGTAGCTAATAATGGCTGATATTTCTGCAAAATTTCAAGCCTTTAGCTGTTTAAATGGAGGAGTTATGGTGCAAAATGCAATATCTGAACAATCGGTTGTATGGGAGCTATATGTTATATTTCTCCGATCTTCATGATTTTCAATACTGATACGTAGCTAATAATGGCTGATATTTCTGCAAAATTTCAAGCCTTTAGCTGCTTAAATGGAGGAGTTATGGCGCAAAATTCAATATCTGAATAATCGGTTGTATTATATGTTATAGTCACCCGATCTGGCCGATTCCGACAAATGTTCAATCATTTGTACAACGACACCTGCTCACCAAATTTCATCAAAATAGCTCTAAAATTGAGGGACTAGTTTGCGTTCAAACAGACGGACAGACGGACAGACGGACAGACAGACGGACATGGCTAAATCGACTCAGCTCATCGTCCTGATCATTTAGGTATACTTTTTGATGGGTCTATCTCTTCTCCTTCTGGCACTTACAAACATCGGACCAAACTTAATATACCATTTCATTCTCATGAAAGGTATAAAAAGCAACAGCAACAGTGTGCGTTTATTAGCGCTAACCGCGTAATGGGCGCAAGCTATTGTGTCTGGCACTGGTTGAGCGTGTGGAAATACGTTTATAGTTATAGTGCATATAAAGTACATTGCTACCCAGTGAACAAAAGTTATCGAAAACTAAAAACATAAAAATTAAATTTACAAAATATTAAAAAAAAAATTAAAAAAAAAAAAAAAAATATTAAAAAAATAAAAACAATATATAAAAAAATAATTTAGAAAATTTAAAAAAATCTTAAATTAAAAAAAATTTTAATTTTAAAATTATTTCTGATAGTTAAAGGAAAACCAAATTTCAGCTAACCAAGTGTTCTCGGAAATTAAAAATAAATCATAGACATGCACCATTTACGGTATATTTGTATCAAAGCAGTTGTGGAAACAGTTTCCACGACCAAAACTTCAAAACGCCGTCGAAAATCAAAAGGAATTTCTAGCCTCTTAAGACTTTCATATTATTATAATAAAATTTAACCAGTTACAAAATTGCTTACCAAAACTTTTCTAAAAACTATGATTGGTAAGTGTGAATATTTTTAATCTTTTTTCTTTTTAAATATTGTAAAAAGTTTGAAATTTTAATTTATATGTTTTTTGTTCTAGACCGAATTACGTTTTTATAAAAAATTAACGCACACATTTATTTATAAAATACATTCCCATAATAATTATAAAAAATCACTATGTGGGCAAAATCGAATTAAAATTTAGACAATTTCTTTTTAATTTTTTTATAAATATTCTTAATATTTTGAAATGTTTGTTTACATGCTTGTTGCTGTAGAACGAATTATGTTTTTATTAAAAATTAATTGAAAAAATTTCGGTAATTATAAAAAAAATGACCACATAGCCAATTGTTTTACTAACTGTATTCTTATGCAACGAGCATTTAAAAATTTCTCATTAAAAAAAATATTAGAAAGAGTTTGTAAACTAAATTTTCAAATTGGTTTTGTTCTAGAACGCATAGCTTTCATAAAAAATTTACGTAAACCATTTTTTATGAAAAATATTTCCATAATAATAAAAAAAATAACTCTGGGGGTAATAGTTTTCTAAATATTCTCTTTAAAAAGTTTGAAAGTGTTCTTTATTTTTTTTTATAAATTTTGTAAAAAGTTTGAAATTTTTATTTGCATGCTTATTGTTGTAGAAAGAATTATGTTTTGAAAAATTTTTTGGTAATTGTAAAAAAATACCATATGGCCAAATGCTTTAGTAACTGCATTAATATGCACCAAAATTTAAAAATTTCTCATTTAGATAGGATTTAAGAAAAAAACATATTAGAAAAAGTTTATAAATAAATTTTTCAAATTAGTTCTGTCCTAGAACGAATTTTTTTGTTTGCAACAATTTTTTATGAAAAACATTTCTGAAAATTCTGATTAAAAAGTTGGTTTTTTTTTTAATTTTTTTATAAATTTTGTAAAAAGTTAGAAATTTTGATTTATTTGCTTTAGGTTCTAGAACGAAAAAATTAAGGAAAACATTTTCAAGAAATAAATTTCAATAATTATAAAAATAATCACCATGTGGTCAATTTTTTGAGTAACTGTATTGTTATGCGACGAACATTTAATGAAAAACATTTCTGAAAATTCTGATTAAAAAGTTGGTTGGTTTTTTTAATTTTTTTATAAATTTTGTAAAAAGTTAGAAATTTTGATTTATTTTTTTTTTGGTTCTAGAACGAAAAAATTAAGGAAAAAAAATTTTCAAGAAATAAATTTCAATAATTATAAAAATAATCACCATGTGGTCAATTTTTTGAGTAACTGTATTGTTATGCGACGAACATTTAAAAATTTGTCATTTAGACAGGATTTATAAAAGATATATTAGAAAAAGATTTATATCAATTAAAATAGACAAAATCAACTTTGGAAAAAATACAAACCCTCATCAGTATTTTAATAAACTAGTGAGTTCGTTATCGTTTTGAAACTGCAAGATTTCGCAGAATTTCGAATATAAAAATCAAAATACCGAGAATACCACGACCCAAAATGCAGATTTATTTAAAAAATCAAGTTTAGAGATCGTTAGGAAATTCATATCCAAATGCGAAATCAAATTTTGAAACTTATAATAGCATTGGCTTCATGCTTCATAGGCCCATAAAAATCGATTTTCAAAATTACGAAGTTCAAAATTTCCTTTCAAAAACCGTCACGAAATTATTTTCAGATTGTTTTATAAAATCGGATTTGAAAAACATTAAGAAACTTTCGAATTTTGAAATTTCCTTTCAAAAGCCATCACAAAATTATTTTCATATTGTTTTAAAAAATCGATTTTGAACAACATTAAGAAAAAATTAATTTTTCAACAAACTTAAAATTCAAAATTGTTATTAAATTGAATTTCAAAATTAAGTATTATTAGTAGAAGTTGTGATAAAAGATCGAGTTTCAAAACTACGAAATTTTCTTTCAAAACCACTACGAAACTATTTTTAGATTATTTTATAAAATCGGATTTGGAAATTTATAAGAAAAAATTAATTTTTCAACAAACGTAAGTTTCAAAATTGTTATTAAATTGAATTTCATAATTAAGTGTTATTAATAGAAATTATGGGGTTTTTAGAAACGTAAAAAACACCAACAAAAAGAAAAGAGCTAAGTGTGTCTTTTGTTGCAACTTTTTTTTATTAGATTTCGAAACTTTACGAAGCATAAACTGTAATAGCCTCAATATGTAAAAAGCTACATGCCTTATTTCTAATTTTGTTTTATTAATACCTTTATTGATCATCGGATTTGATGTTATAGGTAGAGATCGGATCAGATACAACAAAAAGAAGCCTAACATATCTTTACCCAATAACTATAAGCGAAGTGTATTCTAAGTCTAACATTTTCTTTGCAGTTATAATGGTTGATAATTTTAGGCGTCTTCCTTTTTTGCATAAAAACCCGAACTCAAGTGAACAAGAGAAAGATTAGAAATCTGCGTCCAACAGAACTTTAGTGCCACCTTTATGTAAGGCTTTACAACGCTATGTCGCGCTTACAAAACTGGTATCAAATATTTAACATTTTGTACTGGTTGCATAAAAAAGCTGTTCATGATTGTGAAAAACCTTCAATATTTATTAGCAACTGTTTACACTTTTTTCCGCCATTCATACAACAATTCAAATCCGAATAGATTAAATTTCTTTCTAAAGCTTTCCGGTAACCGGAACTTGTGGTTGCTGGGAAGGGAAAAGTGTATATTTATTTAACGGATGGTATCATAAATACGCGTGTATTTATGTTTGTGCAATTTGGGAATTTTCGCATGTGTAGGTTTGCAGTTTTGTGCAGATTTTTAATTTACTTTTTTTATGGTGTGTTAGGTTTTTTGCAATTTTTTCTTGTTTGCTTTTTTTGTACAGCATATGTTGCGGCACTTTAATTGAAGTTTTGCTTTTTTTTTTGCAGTTCACGCTTGAAAGCCTGATATTGTGATGCGTTTGCATTTCGGTACTTATGCGGGAAGTAACAAAAAAAAAACAACACAAAAAATCTGGCATATGATAGACAAAAAAAAAAAAAACAATTGCCAACCAAACGTGATAACGTGGTCGAAAAATAAGCAAATAATGGCTGGGCAATGCGGCGACACATGTTACAAATCGTTTTTCGCACTTTCGAGCACACATGCACAAACACACACACATACAAAACAATTACAACTACAAACGCAGCACACAGCAAACAGAGAAAACTTTGACAGCATAGCATGTAAAGCAAAAGCAGATTATGTGTTGAAATTTAAGCCGACTTTTAGGCGCATAATTAGATGTGCACCTTTGCATTTGAAAATTTCAATTGCACTATGCCAATGCAAGCAAACAAAGGAGTTCACCAGATAAGTGATTATGTGGAAAAGTGCAAATTTATAAATACACACATACACACAAATGTGTGCCACGGACTGAGCGAGCGGCTTTCCACTTATTCCGACTGATAGGTTTGTAATTAATTACCAAACTGGGTTCATTAAAATATACCGCATAGAAAAAATCAATATGCACATACATACATATGTATATTTCATAAAAGTCTGCATATTTAATTTAATTCCATTTCACACGCTTCCGCTTCTAGCACAATTCCAAAATTTCACATACCGGCATGCCATCGAAAACTGTAGGCTCAATGCAAGCATAAAACAATAAAATTTTTCGCCACAACGCAACCGCAACGAATGAATGACCTGCGTACGTGACTACGCATTTTACCCGTGGCGCTGCTGCTGTGCCACTCACTGACCGGACACCGAACTCTCGCAGCGCAAAATGGCACGCACACACAGGAAAGGTGGCCTAGAGGGCCATAGCATAGGCTTAGCATAATGCAAATGTACTGACTTATGGCTGGTGTAGTTGTGTAGTGAAGCGAACAATAGCATAGTTTAGGGCGCAGTTAATGAGATTCCATGCATTTTGTTGCGCCCGATTAAATTATTCACATTATATATAATATCATGTGTGTATGTGTGTGTGTGTGTGTGTGTGCGCGAATAGTGTAAATAGTATCCTGTAGCCATGGGCACAGCAAAGGCTACTTCCGCTGCATGCACGCAAACCTACACACACATACATACATACGCACATAGTATATATATAAGTCTGTTATACATAGCAAATGTTGCGTATCAGCATGAAACTGGTGCTTCTAAAGCCTACGCAATGCAATTAATGGAACGTTCCCATCGACATATATGGAGCAGACTTGGACAAAACGTATGGATGTGTATGGATGTATTTGTGTCAGTGGAATCCACAGATGTCTCTCATAACATACATACATACAAACATTTACATTTTACTTAAGGTTTGACTCCAACACAAACAGTCCTGGCAAGTTTTTTTGCAGATAGAATAGATAGATTTTTTCTGTAGTCGAATTTTATGCCACATTTTGTCATGTTGATACCGCGTCACGATGTCGTATAGCTTCGGACCATTTCGGCACTAATTCCGAACCATTTGAGAACTAGTTCTGAACCGTTTTGGTAAAACTTTCGGACTTTAAATAGTTTGGGACTGGTTTCAGCAATACAACAACTACTACTACTATTATTACGAACTACCAATTACTACTACTACTATTTTTTACAAATGCTACAACTAATTTCTGCCACTATTTTTTACTATTTTCTATCACTATTGGTACTAATGCTACTATTAATTATTGCTACTATTTTCAATAATTTCTACTACTAAATTTAATAATGCAAATACTATTTTTACAATCGCTACTACTAATTACTACTACTATTTTTATTAATTTTTGCTAATTTCCACTATACACAAAACGCTATCCACGCTACTACTACTAACAACTACTAACAACTACTAACAACTACTACCACTACTATTCCCTTATTTAACTTTTTATTTCTTTGTAGAATCAGCGCAGAAGTTATATTTCTGGCTTGCGAACTTCAGATTACCATAATACTTCTTACTAAATTAAAATGAAAGGTTCCCATTTCAAGAATCCAGTAATTTGGTGCCCACCAATCAAGTATCGCTGACTATTCGCAAATTTTTCAGGCAATTATTTTCTTGTTTAGTTATTTTAGTTTCTACTCTTAATTGAAAATTCTTAATATTTTAATTTTTTTTTGCAAACATTAAGCTTTGATTCAGACTTGAATACGGATTGGTTCTTTTTTAAACTTTTTCAAATAAGAAGATAATTTACTTAGTCTTGCCATGAGTTCTGCATGTATTGTAGTGATTCCTTTATTTGTTTTTACAATTTGTATGCAGTGCCTACTCATATATAATAATAAGTTCAGTGTTTGTTTTTGTTTATTAAAAATGGAGTGGGGAGCTAAAGAAAATCAAATTGCGGTAACTACTTTACATAAGTGTGGAATTGAAGCGCAAATGAAATTTATGAGCTTCTCAAAAAATTTAATATTTCGAGAAAGTTTATTTACCGCACTATGTATGGATCGTTTTCCCCAAACGTCTACAATTGATGACAGAAAGAGTAGTGGTCGTCCTCGCGAGGTTCAAACCAACAATTCAGTTGTTTGTGAACGCATTCGCAGAAATCCCATTAGAAAACTCGAAATTATGTCAAGGGAATGGATATATCGACCAGCTCAATGTTAAAACTGATTCGAGACGATCTACACATGAAAGCCTACCGTCGTTCAACTGGCCATCTTCTGACAACGCGCTTGAAGGAAATTAGGCTCACCAGATGCAACCGCGTCTTCAGTGGCACACGGTCAACGGCCATGATAAGTATCGTTTTCACCATTGAATAAGCTCTTAATAAATAAAGTGACAAAATCTATGCAAAAACTCTAAAGACGCAAAAAATGTTATTACAAGGGTTCAATGTTGTCACTATTCAGCTGACGTAATGATTTGGTGGGGAGTCTCCTGTGAAGAAGTTACACCTCTTCACTTCTGTGAAAAGGGGGTTAGAACTGGGGCAAAAATATACCAGCTGGATGTTTTAGAAGACATGGTAAAGCAGTTAAGCAACACTCTCTTCGATGGAGAGCTATGGATCTTCCAGCCAGTCCAGCACACAAGGTAAAAGCAACCCCGCAGTGCCTTAAAAGCAATATTCCTGGTTTCATATACATAGCTGCAGATCATTGGCCGTCTGCAAGCCCAGATTGAATCCATTGGACCACAGTTTGTAGTCACAGTTGGAAAACATGGTCTGTCAAATAGCCTACAGAAATTTTGAGAGTCTCTAAACATCTTTGGTTCAAGTTACGTCGTCAATATCGATAGAAACTGATCAATCGCCGAATCGTTTGAGGACTTGTGTGAAAGCGAAAGGTGATAATTTCGAATAAAATTTTGTACATCGCTTATTTGGTATATGTTTTATTGCCAAATTGTATTATAGTTTCATTTTTAGAATGACCTGAACTTGTACCAGAACTTATGGCAGGCCTAAGTAATAAGTTCAATATTATTATTAGCTAAATTATTCATCGGCTATTCAGCTAATCGGTAAAATATTAGTTAATGCGTTCGTAAACGAAAAAAATAGTAGTTAAAATATGGACAATCAATTTGCTGATGTAATTTTTTTCAATAAAAAAACATTTAATTTTTTTGAATTTTATAACAAATTTAAAAAAAAATTAAATTTAGTTTAAATCCCATTTCCTTATTATAACGGCGCACAAATCCAAAAAAATAGACATTTTCACATTTCTTTTTCATACAACGAATAGTTGCTGGAACAGTTTAGGAAAAAAAAATTTTGTTTAATTAAATCTGATATATAAAAAAATTTCGTAAATTTGGTAAATTTTTTATAACTCACTCTTAGCACATATCTATGTATGTACATATATTATTTTCCGTAGCAGGAAATTTATTTGAATTATTTCCATTATCGAACCATATTAAAAAATAAGTTATCTAAGAGCCGTAATGATTCTTAAAAGGCTAAATTTTGAAAAAAAAAAAAATTGCAAAAGTAGCCGCTGATTTTGAACATTTACGATTGCAATAAAGCATATCAATAAAAAAAAAAAGAATTAACGAGTCTTATTGCGGGTAAACCCGAAAAAAGTTGATAAAGTGGTTTCTAAGATAAACCTTATTGTTCTAAAGTGCGAAGTACCTCGCCCATTTTTCAAAAATATTACGTATTTCACTCACAAATTAAATTCTTCGTATCAAATTTGAGTGAATTTTCGACGTTACTCAAAAAGTTATCGTTTTTTTTTTTCATTACTGAATTTTGTTTCGCTAGATTTCTGGTCTATACCTTCGTGAGGTTCAAATTAAATATTCAATTTCTTTTTTGTAATAGAAAAAAAAATCTTTTACTCCAAATTTTCAACTTTGCACGAAATTAAAATAGTTCAACTAACTCACTGTTTATTTTATTTTGTTCTTTTCATTTAGTTTTAATTATTTTTTATTAAATATATAGTGCAGTCTTAAAAAAAAAAACTTTTTAAATACAAGTGTCAAACTTTGTGCGGAACTTTGAAAAAATACATAAAAATTTTACTTAAAATTTAAAAAAAAAAATAACAAATAAGTTTAAGAATCATTAAAAAAAAATTATATAACTAATTTCTTTATTACAACTCCAATACATATTGATACGCTATCATTTATTTTTTTTTTATATCATTTTAATTATTTAAACTTAAATTTCAAACTTTGTTACTCAAAAGTTGTGATGCTTTACAAAAAAAATTTGTACGCTCTTCCTCAGTTTATTCCATATAACTTTCCAAGTTGTTTTTATAAGAAACAAAAAAAAACAGCGCAAAACCGTCAGCAAAACAAAAAAAACAAATTTCAAAAATCAGTATCTGTAGAGAGTTCAAATATTGAACTTTATTGTTATCAAATTTAATTGGCTATAAAACTGCATACACAAATTTCTTTTAATTCTGCATAAAAGTTTTTTTAATTTGGAATTTAATTTTTATTAAATTTCAGATTTTGATTAAAACCACTTTGACAAGCATTTGTTGAAATTTTTTAAATGTCGCACAAAGTTTGAAACTTAGAATTAGACGGTTTTAAGTAAAAATAATTATAGTTAATTAAAGAAAAATAATCGCCAAAACGTAGCAGTTTATACTGGCGTTGAAAAGGGTTAATCTATAAAAATTTCATATTCAAATCAGTTCGCTTGGGTTTTAGTAAGGTCCTAATGCGTTTACAATAAATTCATAAAAAAATATGCAAAGCCCAAAATTTTTTAATGAAGTCATGGATAAAATTTAGTTTGTAAAACATGGATACAAATTTTATTTTCTTTTCCTTTCTTGAACAAAAGGAAAGTTTTCGAAGAAAAGAAAAAAATATAAAACCCAAAGTTCTGTAAGTGTTTTACCATAATTATTTTTTATTCAAGCCTTTATGCAAAAGAAGAGATGCAAAAATTATAGCAACTTAAAAGTAAGCACAACGAATATTCAATATATACTTATTTCCTATGGAAACCTTCAACAGTTTTTATTGCGAAAAGTTCATTAATATTATAAGTATTTTTATTGTCTGATTAATTCTGACTATTTGCATTTTCAGGAAATTTACTCTGCATTTATTTGTCTATCAACTGACAATTTCACCTGCCAGCTTTTCTACGGAAAAGGAATTTTAAAATTATTTCTCACAAATATTTACATATACAGATGCATTATACATACAGACACATAGGCAATGCAATTATTTTCCTCAGATTAAAACGACAGTTGCACAGTGTTTATACAGAGAGATGTGAGGCAATGAGAGCCAGAGTAGCCTAACTGATATTGAAAAAAAAAAACAAATCAGTTAATATCTGCAATGCATTAGCAGAATGGTTTAGGTTGGTACTCGTAGCGACGCCCTTTTAATTTTACGTTGCTTTAGCAGGCAACAACATGTAACAACTTTCTAAAAAAAAAAAAAAGCAAAAAACTTGTTATTTATTATTTATAGATCTCGCTTTTATATTACTCAAAAAAATAAAACACAAAAAAAAAGAGTTTGCAGACAGGCAACTCTGGTTCACATGGCCTCATCTTTCATACATATGTATGTACATATTTTATGCAGCGGAGGAAAAAATAAAATTAATGATTCAGAAATAATAAATTTCATACAACATTGCATCCGAGAATTTTTCATTATTTTCATTAGTGCAAGTTTTTGCTACACTTTCCATTCCATTGTGTTTTGTTTTTGCTTTGTATTGAGAGATACATTTTAATTAATTATTATTCACAATGACGCATCCGTGCATAAAAAAAAAGTGGGATTGGAACAAAAACTTTCAATTACTGCAATTCAATTTTAATAATTGTATAAAAACGCTTTAGTGCGATTGCATTTTACATAGATGAGGTGAAATAGTTGCACTCAACTGCATTCGTATGCATTGTAATTTAAGTAAGGCAAATCAAAAAAAGGGTGTTTCTAGAAGTTCGAAAAACTTTGAAAATTTTGAAAAAATTTTCATTTAGAGTCTTTTATGGCATTAACTTTAGTTTTCCTATTATTATCAATTTTTCCCAATTTGCTTTTAACAATTTTTTTTTAATTAAAAAATTTAGTTCTTTCTTCAACAAAAACTGTTTAAATACAAGTTTCAAGCTTTGTGTGACATTTAAAAAATTAAAAAACAGTTCAACAAATTTTGTTAAAAAATTTTTAATCACAATGAAAAAAAAACTTCATCAAATTGGACTCAAATATTTTAATCACAACTAAAAACAAAAAACTTAATTAAAAATATTCAACAAATTTTAACCAAAATTCATAATCAGAACTAAAAAAAATAATAATTTCGGTATCCAGTTGTATAGCCTATTTAAATCCTGTATAAGCCGAATTTGCAAGTGGCTACAAATTTCCTATTACTATGTGAACAGAAACCAAAAACCTGAAAACAGCACAATTCTCAAAAATTAGCGGCAATTTGTAGCCAAACGAAACTGGGCAGCGAGGTTTTTTTGTTTTGATAAAAAACAACTTTTAAATTTTTAGTAAAATCCGTTTTCCCTAACTAAACGGTGCCGAAGCATATTAGTTGGATTCCAAGTAGTAAAATATCAATCAAATGTGATCGAAAAAATGAAATCCATTAAATAACGATTTTGCAATGATTTAAAAGGGGAAAGAATTTTCTAAATAAAAAAGGGTAAGTTTTGCATAGCATATGGTATAAGGATTAGACTGACCTATACTAATTTTGCATTAAAGGAATTCTTCCCAATTATTTCTTTATCCGCAAAAAAATATAATAACGATTAGTTTCGGTCCCTGCAATAACAAGCTAATTTTTTTGATTTTTTATCAATCTTTTTGCTTACACGGTTCACATGTAATCAAATTTTTTTTAATAAAAAATAGTTAAAACTAAATAAAGAAAGGCAAAATGGTCACAACTTGTCAATATATTTTGCCATTATTTTTCGCAACACAACTGTATATTGATCTCGCTGCGGGCATTCGCAAGGAAGATCTTGCATATTTTTTCCTGCATTCGATGTTGCTATTGACTTATTTATATATTAAATTCATATTCCACTAGTGCACAGTGTCCCGTCAGCAGACTTATTATCGCTTTGTAGCCTTTTCTCAACAGCACCAATTCGAATGGCATGCACTATAGTTGTGAAACCCATCGATGGGACTACGGGTGGTATCGATAGTTTCAATTGTTTTAAACTATCAATACTCATTGGCCATTCTGCTGCATACTTTTTGGCGCTCCGTCTTCTCCATTATGCAATTCAAAATCAGCTGGTATAGGGCGCACACATTAAAATACTCATATTACCACCCGGTGCGGACTTACCGCCCTATACTGATGACCTGGCAATACCTATCCAAGTGACAGTTGCCAGGCTTACTGCGCCTAAAAATGTGTCGCAGAATATAACGTCGTTGTCACGCACTTAGGGGCATAACAATTGCAACGACTGTTGTCATCATTAGAGGGCTGAGACCTGTTTTTTCCCCTATATTTTTTAGCGTAGTAAACCTAATAGCAGTCTGGAGCGAGCCACTCCAGAGACACATCTTTTCCACAGTTTCGAGAAGTACCTGTTGAAACTTTGACACGACATTGTAGGCGTTGCACCGATCAATACACACAATTAAAATAATCAATTTTTTGGAATATCTAAAGTTAATTCCCCATCTTAAATCCAATGAAGTCGGTATTCACTTGATCCAATTGAAACCCACCCAGAGATGTTGTTCGCAGACGCACCGTTTGCTCACACACCATCCACACTGCAACCCCGGAGCTCTCTAGCGAAGCACCCTTTGCACTTTGTTATCCCAATATGTTTATATAACAGCACATATGCGCATAAAGGACAAACAGATCTGCGAAAGTTAACCCCAAAGTCTGCTTTTTGCGACTTTTGTGCAGCGACTCATAACAATAAAAAAAAATTGCATTTATCATTCATTCGCATGAAGTTGCTGTAACTTCGAATGCCATTTTCACCTGCAACTACTCCAACCTACTTCAATTTTGCTTCCACTTCGAAAATGCACGTTGCGCTGATTGCCTGCCTACTGCTGCTGCCATATGCTGATAAGTGGGACTGCATGTCAACTGCTTTGCAGCGCAGGTTTTGGCATAGGACCACTGGCAATGTCAGTAGGCAAAAAAAAACCAAAAAAATCAAAACAAAAAAAATCAAAACAAAAAAACAACGCACACAAAAAATGGAAACGCGACAATTTCAACTTTTTGCCAATGATAAACAGAAAGTGGCAACGTTTCCACGCATAGCCACACTGTATGCCACCCCCACTTACAGACACGGCTCCGCTCTTTGCTACTCGTAAGCAAAATGCAAAAGTCGCACACGCAAATAATCTGGAAACTGTGGGTTTTTTTTTTCATTTTGCATTTTTTTCTGCTGTCATTCGCGCTGCCTCTGTTTATTTTCATATTTGTGTTGCACCTCTGTTGATGCGCGATATTACGAATTTCATTTCATTTTTCATCGCATTTTCGGTGGCGCATTTGGTGGCTGGCGATATTTGTGCGCTCGCTGTGGCCTCTCGCGGTGGCATGGCATAGCGTGGCGTGTTGGTTGCTGACAACTTTTTAACTTCAGCTGCGCGTTTATTAGCTGCCATCCCGCCATTGGCAGCACCATTAGTTCAACTTGCGAATGTGTTCATAAGGAAATTGCACATCATTTCTGGCTAGCAGAATTTCCTCAAGTGCCATTTCGATCTACCTGCTGTATCAGCGACTGCATAAGAGTTTTGAGTTGCAAAAGCAAATTCACCACTTGCACAGCTGCCACCACCACACAACTAGTGAGTCGCTATCGACACTCACCGCAAGTACACATTTGCCTACAGTTGCATGTTGTGCATGTGCATTTCTTGCAAGTTTCCCCAAGACAATTACGTATACGCCGTGGCATTCCGGGGGTTTATTAAGTGAATCGCCTTATTGTCGATTCATATTTATTCCCATTTTTAGTTCGTATGTGTTAATAATTATATGTAGTACGTAAAAGAGCGCGAATGGTGTTCTTTTCGTGCTGCTTCGGTGTAAAAGAGTCGATATATGCGCTCGATGCGGAGCGAGTATTTTAAATGCATTTCAATGCTGATTTATGCCACATGCGTTGTTTCGTTTTTCATAAATCACGGAAATCTGCAAACAATTTATCAATAATATTTTTATACTTTATTTTCGTTCCGTTCGTTTCGCATTATTATTAATAAATTTCCGTATATTGCTACACTTCGCAAAAAAAAAAAATAAATAAAAAAATGCACTTACGACTTGTTTTGTAGTTGTATCTGTTTAATATAAACAACATCATTAAATTGTTGATTTTATTAATAAAATTTTTGAAATATAACCGTTTTAGCAGTATGAGAGGGATTTTTTACATCAAGTAACTAAAGTTGCCTCTGAATCGCGTAAAGAAGTGACGTCAGAAAGTCACGACATGCCGTTTATATGACATACATAATGAGGAAGAGACATAGTTTTACTCATCCTACTACAAATTATTTTTACTATTTTTACTAATGATTCTACAAATTACTACTACTATTTTTGCTAATTCTATTACTAAATACTTTTACTACTTTTACTACTTTTACTTGTATTACTACTAATTACTAATATTATTTTTGCAAATTACGACTACTATTTTGACAAATCCTACTACTATTTTCACTCATGATACCACTAATTACTTTTACTACTTTTACTAATGCTACTACATATTACTACTACTATTTTTACAAACTACTATTACAAATCCTACTACTATTTTCCCTAATGCTACTGCTAGTTACTGAGACTATTTTTGAAAATTACAAATACTATTTTTGTAAATCCTACTCCCATTTTCACGCATGCTAAAACTATTTTTGGAAGTTCTACTATTTGTACTGATGCTACTCCAAATTACTACCACTATTTTTTGCTAATGCTACTACTACCTTTACAAACCACTACTACTACCTTTACAAATCCTAATATTTTCACTTATGTTACTACTAATTCCAACTGAATGTTACTACTATTTTCCCTCATGCTACTGCTAGTTACTGAAACTATTTTTGAAAATTACAAATACTATTTTTGTAAATCCTACTACTATTTTCACTCATGCTAAAACTATTTTTGGAAGTTCTACTATTTTTACTGAAGCTACTACAAATTACTACTACTATTTTTGCTAATGCTACTACTAAATACTACGACTATTTTTATAAATTACTACTACTATTTTTACAAATGCTACTACTATTTTCACTTATGGCACTACTAATTACCACTAATATTCTTGCTAATTCTATTACTAATTACTTCTAACTTTTACTTTTAACTACTCTTTCTACTACTTTCACTAATGCTACACTAATTACTACTGATATTTTTACTAAATACTACTCACCACTATTACTGCTACTGCTACTACTACTACTACTCTACTACTACCACTACTACTCCCATATTTAACTCTCGATCTCACTATGAAGTCGACGTTTTATTCCTTCCCCACGATTTTAGATGTACACGTGTTTTTTTACGTTGTTTATTCTAATTTTTTTTACTTAACAAAAGAACGCTTAGTAGGTGACTCTTAAATCTTTAAAATAAAATCAAAAATACCAGTCCCTTTCCAGTCGTTTTACCATACATTTTTCTATTATTCTTCGGTTTCCGCCACAAGCTAAAGTCCCTACAAATATTCAGTGAATGCCAAATTGCATATGGAATGATTGTACAGTCTCTTCAGACTATTTCCGAGTGGTTTCAAAGATCGCCTGTTGAAGACGAGTCCAGAGAAGGTTGACCACAATCTTTCACTGATGACGTCAATGTGGCCCTGAGGAAGCTCAATGTTGAAAAAGATCGACGATTGACACAACGAATCATTGCTGATAAATTGGGTATGAATGTCAGGGCTATATCGCAAAAACTAAGTCATCGTCTAGGATACACGAAGAAATCTGCTCGATGGTTTCCACGAATTTTAAATGCGACTCAAAAGGAGGCTCAAGTGCATTTTGCTAGTCTAGCAACTTTGGTAAGGTCGCCAGTAAAAAAAAGAAGAAAAACTGCTCTACACTGAAAAATTTTAATATCTAACACTAACGTTTTGATCCCAAGATTAAGGTATATTATTTTAATATACTTTTAATATTTTTTATTTTTTGGGTAAAAACGATTTAGGTTAGGCTATTGAAGTTTTACCAACCCTACATTGGTCACATTTGTTAAGCTACTCATGAAAATTACATCAAATTTATTTTAGTGCCAGTTAAAGAGTAAGATGCCATAAAAGAGACTTCTCGCGAATTGGTCAAAATACCTGCAAAGTCACAAAGTCAACATGTTTCCAAATCCTTCAAAAAAGCATAATTAAGGCAAAAGGTGGTTACAGCGAGCTGAAGTAAACACACACCAACTTTTTGATTTTATTTTATTTTTTTTTTTGATACACTTTTGCCTTTCAAAGCAATACACACACAAAAAAATATATGGTAACATTTTTGATCTTCTGTTTTTCCAACAGGGTGAAAAGTCGATGTCTATTGGAACGATTTTCCATCACTCTTCATCTGCCGAATTCCGTGTATTGATTAGTCTGCATAAAGTCTGGATTCAAATTCCTTTAAAAATGTGGGAGCTTTAAGCGAAGATTGAATAGGAAAAATGTCTTCAACAAACCAAAAAAAACTACATAGAAGCTAAGACAAATTTGAAGGTATTTGCCGCCAGATTATGGTAGAAAACTAAGCAAAAGTTGTTCAAGCTATTATAAAAAGCAATAGGGAGTGGACGGCATATTATTTTAATTACACTACGTAATAGGTATTGGAATTTGTAACAAAAATAAAGTGTAGTAACTTTCAAAAAAAATTTCTTTTAAATTTTACAGGGGTATCTGTTTTGTAAAACACACTGTATGTATTAACTGGTATAAAAATACTTAGATTACATTGTGAGCAAACAATAATACAATATTTTATACACAAACACATTGGATTTACATAAATTTAAATAATAGTCGTTGCTACAAATTATCCCGTGCTCTTGAAAACCACAAAATCTCGACTTCCTTGACTTAAGAAGGATTTTTATGAAAGAACTTAAAAATTCAGAATCAGCTATTTTATAAGTACACTCCTTCGATTTGAGTTCTGTTTCTAGACAGATCAGAGCATATATAGTAGCTGATCAGGACAATTCTTTTATAGCATAGAGTTCGACGTAACAAAAGTTGGTACTGTACAGTTCAAAAACATAACTAACGCTTGATGAACAAAAGCCATAAAATGTTCTTCCAAGTGCCTTTGCTTGTAATAATAATAAAAAAAATTAAATTCGAATTTTTGAAGCCAAGAATAGGCATATGCCAAGAAATAATTATACTTGCACCGTTATGACACCAATCGTGCTAGAGCACGTAACAAGAACTCTGTTGTTTCACCCAACCACACTCAGACTCATAACAAACAAATTATAATAACACGAATACCTACAAATATTAATTATAATCGACTGCAGAAAAACAATTCCACGACAAAATATTTCTGGTGTGCAAAAGCAATTAACAACAATAACACAAAACTCGTACATAGGTACAGGAAAATCTTTACCTACAAACCACTCCCAACCAACAAGAACAACAAAGAGCGACTAATAAAAGCAGAAGGAACCAGGAGCTAGAAGGTTGTACTTAGAAATGACAAGAACAGAGGCAGCCGTATAGTATCACGAATCATAATTGCATATTAAATAGAACGCATTTTTGTTATGGTTGGTATGTAAGTATGAGGTCATATAGAATTTACATAATTGCTTTTAGCACAGAGTTGCTTTTAACGCCGCTACCAATACAAATGGAGATGTACTTTTGTTAAGTTACCAGAAAAAAGATAGAAAAAACAAGAAAACAACCAGCAGGCGGCGACAACGGCTGCTAACATTCAGTAAGCGTGCTAGCAAACAGAAGGCAGCGCGGCGTAGACAAAGCAGGGCGTATGAGTAACCTCATTAACACGACAATAACGACGGAAGTGAATGAGTACAAGCGGAAGTTAGAAAGGACAATAACTCACATAGAAACGAGTGTGAACGTAGCGTGTATTTACGGCATATTTATGTACGTGTGTATGTAGATGAAGTCATTTGTAATCAATGAGATTTTGAGCGAAAATAAATTACCCTAATTTCAGTATTACTCTATTTGCAAATAATGGCGGCTAATGTCAGCTCCTTGGTGACATTTGTAAAGTAAAGAAAATTTAATTGGAATTTTTGTTAGGAAATTATAGAACAGAACAGAATATCGCGTTTTGTCAATAATCATTGGCCGGCAAGGTCGCCAGATTTAACCGTCCCATACTTCATTCTGTGGGGTTTTTTTTTAAGTCACGGGTTTATATGAATAAGCCTTAGACTCTGCAAGTCATTGTGGACTTAGTGGAAAAAAAATGAAGACGCCAAATAAATACAATCCCAAAGCAGAACTAAAATGTTTCATTAATAAAAGAAAAAACACGAGTGCACCTAAGTGTGCGAGCAAGAAGTGAAACTTCTTTGTTGTAGTAGAAATTAATAACAGTAGTCGTACCAATTAGTAGTAGTATTAGTATAAATAGTGGTAGTAGTTAGTAAAATAGTGGAAGAAATTAGTAAAAAATTGTGGTAGAAATTATTAGTAACATTAATAAAAATAGTGCTAGAAATAATTAAAAATAGTGGTAGAAATTAGTAGTAGCATTAGTAAAAATAGTGGTAGAAATTAGTAACAAAGTGGAAGAAATTAGTACAAATATTGATAGAAACTTGTAAAAGTAGTGCTAGAAATAATTAAAAATAGTGGTAGAAATTAGTAGTATCATAAGTAAAAATAGGGGTAGAAATTAGTAACAAATTGGAAGAAATTATTACAAATATTGATCGAAACTTGTAAAAATAGTGGTAGAAATAAGTAAAAATAGTGGTAGAAATTAGTAGTAGCATTAGTAAAAATAGTGGTAGAAATTAGTACAAAAGTGGAAGAAATTAATATAAATATTTATAGAAACTTGTAAAAATAGTGGTTGAAATTAGTAGAGACGACTTCCGGTATGCGATATTCTGACGCGACTTTCGTTACGCGATGTAAAAAAGCACTGCCGCTAAAGTAGTTTTACTTCAAAAAGAATTACAGCCAAAGCACATCAGGTAGCAACTTTAGCGCCACAACAAATAATATTTACTAGTAATAGGTACATAATAATTGTGGGAAAATGCGCTACGTTGGTCCAACTACGTACTGCACCTAAACCCGTACTTATCTGGAATTAACCCCAACTTAAGAAACATATGCCCTGCCCTTTAACATGCCCCAAAAAACGTACTAATTTACCACTATTCTACCTCTGATTCAACAGCGCACTCCACCTGGCAGCACTGATAATTTTCTAACGTAATTTTACACCTCTAAACCCCTATTTTCGATTTGGAGGTCAGTGCTGAATTTTTCACATATTTTATCTTGTAGAGATAACCGACAACAAAGCTCTGAACTCCTTCACGTTTAATGCAAAAATGTTGATGCACTGTAGCAGATTCCTTCTTGCAAAGAACGTATTGGCCTGCTGATGTCTAGTTTATAGGGAAATCCATTACGTGTATCACAAATCTATGGGGTGTATGGTGAACTGCAGGTATGGAAAGAAAAAATACCAAGTAAGTCAAGTTACTTAAACAGAAACCACTACAGTCGCATTAATATACTCTCTCTCACACTCTCTCTTTTAAAAACTTCGTTTTTCTATGAGTGCAACGTACATGAATGGGCTCACCAATGAGCATAAAACAGTTAAGAGTTCGTAGCATCTTCTATTCATTGTGAAATTTGTAACACCAATGCGCAAATTAAATTAAACGCAAATTTCACTTAATTTTTATAGCACAACAGTAGAGTGGAGTTTACAAATAGCAACTCGGCTATTTGTGGGTGATAGAGAGAAAGAATGCCATAAATGTTTTTTTATATTTGCACATACAATGTACTATATTAAAGAGTAATACAGTTCTTACTCTAATAGCGCCACCGCAAATGAACAAAAGGCTATTCGCTTTTGGTGAGGACGAAATAAGATTACTAAAAAAAAAATTGCAGGTTTTTTTTGCCCCGGGCCCCGCGTATAAGGGGGCCCCCTTGAAGACTTATTTACATAAGGAAAAAACAGATGATAAAAGGGCCTCGCAGAATTTGAGATTGAGACAAAAAAATTTCGGAATGTAATTTAATAATATAAATGAATAATATAAATTGAAAGTTTTCATAGATTTTTTTATTGCTGATTTTGATAATCAATAGAAAATACATACTTAGATACGTAATTTCAAAGTTGACGGAAATACAACGTTTTGAAAATTAGTTAGTTGCGCCGTATTCATTCAGATGTGACATTATGAATATGCTTACAGACCGATTCTGTGCACTTGACAAATTATCAAAATATTGTTTATTTATCAAGATTTTTATCAAGCCAAAAGCTTTTTGTTATTCTGTGCAAATATTGATAAAACTTAGAGCTTCAGTGCGAATCGCTTTTCACCATACTGTGGTGAACAAAATAATGTAAACAGAAATCAGCTGTTTAGTGCGAAAAAGACTCTTCAACAACGTAAGTATCCAATTTGGGTCTAACATCTGAGCTAAAAGAAAGTCAAGCACGTATTCGAAGGAAGAAACGACGTGATGATGAAAGCTCAAGCGCAGAGCACGTATTCGACAGCGCTGAAGAGCGATTTAAGGTTCAAGTTTTCTTGCCGCCAATAGATCTTTTATCAAGCGAGGTACGCAATCTGCACGCAAGAATATCGGAAATGTCGAAGCTGTTTACACCAATTCTCGAACCACTAAGTTCTCATAGTGACGTCGACAACAGTGCAGACGATAATGAAGTGACTTCTCATCTCAAAGACGCCTCCATCGCTGCTGCGCGTGAGCTGAAGAATGCATACCCGGATGACTTCGTTGAAAGTGATTTGCAGGAAGAGATTTGTTTGTTGCAGAAAATTAGAAAATTAATGAAATGGGACTCTACATCTGCCTTAGAGCTTCTTAATCTTATATGTTCATGCGGATACGAAAATATTTTGCCTCAAATATGTATTTCTCTTAGACTACTGCTCGTTTTGCCACCATCTGTCGCGTCCGGAGAAAGAGCTTTCAGTAGATTATCGTATATAAAAAATAAATTGCGATCCACTATGGGCCAGGACAGATTGAACCACTTGATGATCAATGATTAAGGAATTTAGTGCAATGAAAGCCAGAAAACGCGTGCAGTAAATTTGTGACACAAGTACCAAAACGCGTAATGTTTTTTATCTCATTGAACCAAATAAGTAAAATTTAATTAAATCATTAAGACAAAATGACCAAAAATATATTACTAAACTAACGAAATTGAAATATGTATTTATGGTTTTTGTAATAGATGATATAATAAAAAATTATTTAAAGATAAAAAAATTTTCGTAAGGGCCCCATAGTGTTCTGCCCCGGGCCCCATAAAACCTCTGTGCGCCCCTGCAGAATGTTAAAAGGATATATAGACGTATATTGGAAAGATTTCAAGTCATCCCTTGTCAATTTTGGTTTGGAGAAAACCCGATTTCGGCGCTGCGCCATCTGGAGGGTAAAGCTGGCAAACAAGAAAAATGAGGGACCGAAAATAATCATTATTTAAATTTTTTATTGGAAAGAATTCACTGAAAAAAAACTAGAGTATATCAATCATATCCTTATATTATATGCTCTACAATTTTTACCTTATTTTTGGGTAGACGATTTTTTTCTTTTAAATCACGATTTAATTGTTATTTGGAGATTTTTATATTTTCGATGACATCTGATCGACATCTTGAGGTTTTTTTGTATCAAATTTTTGATAAAAAAAAATAATCGTAATTTTTCGATTTAAAACTTCGAAATCATATATAATCGATATTTTGCAGTTTTTATTTTTTCGTTCAAAAATAATCTTTGTTCTTGGGTTTAAATTTTTCCGATCATATTTGATCGATATTTTTTGCAACTATTTTTGCGATCATGAAACTTAAATCGTATTTTAGGTGTTGTTACTATTATTATCATCGACAAGAAATTTGTTTGGGCTTATTACGATCGAAATGTTTTAAAATTTAAGACTGACGACCATTTTTTATCGAAATAATAAAGATCACAAAATATCCATAAAATTTGATAGAAATAATACCTCAAGATATCGAACAGATGTGATCGAAAAAATAAAAATCACAAAATAACTATTAAATCATTATTATTTTTATAAAAATTATAACCGTTGCGGTCGCTGTAAAAATACTTTTTTTGTGTTTTTCACAAATCGCCCGTAAACTTGCATAAAAATATTTCAGTCCTAAGATTTGCCAAAAAAAAACCGCCCTATACCTGATTTTTAATACGTAAAATTTTAGGCGCCGAAATATGACACGAAATATCAGCATGCTGTGATTTTATAAATTTACATAGCATCAAATCGAAATATGCCAAAAATGTTGACTGCTTTCACGCCACCATTTGCCATGGAAAATGTCCTAATAAAAGCCTGGCTATATGCGAAGCCAAAAAGATGCTTTTCTCCTAACTACACATTTCTCTTTTTGCAATAGCTGTCACGAAACGAAAATAAATAGTCATAGCTACCGGCTACAGCCACAGATCTAACATAGTTGTAGTTTCGATTTCGGAGTAGTATAATAGGTGAAATTCTTTGGATACGGCTGTAATTTTACCTCAAAGTCTGGAAGTTATTTGCGGTTTGCAATACCGTACAAATTTTGAGAAAACTCTAAGGAAAGACAAAATAAAAATGTATAACCAAAATATTGTATTCTGATTGGCTGTTTCAGCAAATGTAACAAATATTTGTTTGTAGCAAGACTTCTTAATGAAATTGAGATTTGAGGAAAGGTTAGGTTGAAGTGGCTGACCACTGACCGATTACATCCGTAGTGGTACGAAAGCTTTGACGGCCAACCAATACTCTTTTTATGTGTCAATACATTAATGCTCCATTGGCCCAACTGTAACAAACTCCTTGGTCATTTTAGGGTCCTGTAGCTGATTCCCCAAGTAATCTGAGTCGTAAACCGGAGAGCGCAGGACACAAGCAGATAATGTGTTCCAAAAAGCGTCTTCCGGCTTTTTACACCTCCTACATCTGGGCCCGTTGTTAGACCCAATAACTGATAGCACAAAGCTGGTTTCTTGCCGTAAGACCTGCAGATGACCTTGCGTTCTCATTACTTCTCTGCTCGTCTTGGTTCTAAGGTTTGGTGAATTTACCTAGAATGCCAACACCACAACCTTTTTAACGGCTAAAATTTCCACTACAGTGGCCCGCTAGTTTTTAAAGGATAATTCCAGACAATAAAGCGTTGCTCCCGTTTGCAGATCCTGGAAAGTCGGTTGATGTTCTCCAATCTCTTTGGATAAGTCTTCTTCTTTGTTGCTGCCCATCAGACCACTGGAGAAAGGAATAGTGCGTGCATATTTTCCATTCTCTTTTGGTCAGAAGAATGCTGAATTTATGTGAGATAAGTGTAAAAACAGTGATGTAGGATTGTCTTTTTCTGCTGGAAAGGCTAGAGCCCATTCCATAGTCATAACGCCTCCACATAATGACAAGTTTTAACTCTGTTTTTCTTCTTTATTTAATTTGAATTATTTTTTTTTTATCAAAATATAGTTAATTCTACAACAAAGCTGTTTTAAATTTAAGTTTCAAACCTTGTGTGAAGTTAAAAAAAAAGTCTACACAAAATGTTTATCAAAATTTCAAAAGTTATAATCATAAGTACAAAACAACTTGGGCGTGCAATTTTAATTATAGCCCATTAAATTTTAGTGCAAAAAAGATTAAAACTCTGGGGAAAATTTAAAAAAAAATCAACAAATTTTACTGACTAATTATTTTCTTTATTTTAATGGGATTTTAGTACAAAAAAAAACGAAAAACCTTGTTCGAAATTAAAAAACCAAATTCAACAAATATCACTGTCTAATTACTTACTTTATTTTATTGAAGTAGTTTTAATTATTTTTTATACTATACTGTAGTTCATTGAAAAATTTTTTTTTACATATTTTACTCACTATTTCACATATTTTGATTAGAATTTAAAACATATCAATCATGCGAAGTATAGTAAGGAGATTATCTAGAAATGGGCTCTATAAAGTATGTTCCCCATGTGAGACTATGAATTTACTCATGCCCAGAAAATTTTGCTATAAAAAACTGCGATTCTTTAGTTTTGACAATTTTTTTGCAGACAGTACTGGATTAAAATCATTATATTTACTATATTTCCTTAAGGCAATTTATTGTAAATATTCCTAGAAACAAAAACAGATTTTACTTTATCTTATGAAATTTAATTTTATACAAAAAAAAGAAGTATAGTATAAATGTAATATCTTTACGCTAAAGATGCAAAAATATATTAAAGTAAATATTTTGTACATTTTAAATGGCGAAAAACTGTAAGTTATATTTTCTCGCCAAAGGCTCTAAAATACAAGTCACTTGAATACCAGAAAATCATTTTTTCATTCCAGAATCTGTGAAAGTATTTACCAAACCAAATCGATTTAAAATCAAAATCATCAAAAACTCGACACACCCTAATGTAGGAAATTTCTTGAGTCATGAAATAATTATACTCGGTAATAGGCGCCTATAAGTGCTTTCCTTTCATTTTACCGCCATTTAATTACCTACAATACTTTCCATTTACCCTACGAGCGCACAGGCATGCATACATTTAGGCGCTATAGCTTTAACTCCAACTATGACGCCTTTTACTATCGTCTTTGTCAATTGATATGTAAAATAAAAGGCGGTTTCTGGTGGGCATGTGTGTGTTTCGCTACCGACGCGCCACTTATAGCATAAGAGCCGGTATTTCGAAACCTCTGACTTTACAAAAAAGGTTTCGCTCATTAAAAGCTGAACCGCCGTTCAACCGTTCAATTAAGCTGCTCAAGCACTCGGCAGCAGTGCACTGTATTCACACCGAAGTAGTTAAATTATATATGTATGTGCATACTTGTGTGCTAGTCAGATTTTACGCATATGAAGACATAACCTAATTTGAACTGTGGTTGAAACAAAGAAGTTTAACAAAAAATTTGCAGTTAATTGAAGTCGCACGGTATGCTACCAATTTGATTACTTAACTAACATAGGAGTGAATATTGTTATTATTAACAACTTATTACATTTTAATTCGGTAATTTTGAGATTACTTAAACTAAAATAGCGCCAAGTTAAACTGTGTAGAAAATATGAATGAACTTACTAATTTCATGTGTAACTTAGCAGCTACAGAGCTACCTTGGTGTAAATCGCGAAATGCTCACTTTTTGCAAGGAAGTCAAATTTCAGTTGCAGCTGCGAGAGCTGCCGTGAAGACATCATCTAATGTCAATAAACATCTAATGATGATGCGCCGAGCTGCTTGCCATGGTAACCAAGTCGATACTTCCCTTCCTTTACTGGCGCGGAAATTTCGCACGGCACACTTCCAAAGTAGAATATTTTGTGAATTTATAAATAAATATTTACACGCCACTTTATTCGAAGTGTAGATTATGGCAGGAAGGGAATCTATGTACTATGCAGATGCGTTACACATTTGCGTCGCAAATTTCGACAAGCTATAAATTGTAACTGTATTTATGAATATTCGGTTGCTTACAAGGCGTCATCTACCTGAAACTCATACCCAGTGGTTTGTGTATAAATATTGTGAGTGAAATATTTTTATTACCAAAGATAGCTAGCTAGTTGGGTGGAGTGTGTAATAAGTGTGAAGGGTGGGGTTAGGTGGTAATTTCTGAGCGGTAATGACTATGCTTTTGGAGTGCGCAAAATAAAATAGCCTTATGGAATGGAAGCCACTTCCTGCATTAAAAGGCCAAAGCTGTAGAGTAGAGGAAACGTGTAAATGTATGTGTGTGTGTAAATATCGAAGTGCGGAAAACTGGCAGGTAATTTTCTTTTTACACCCCGCCTCATAATAATACAATCAACTGAAGTGACAAAATCAGCTTTCAAAACGCAAAGGTGATAGCTGTCTGCATTTCCATTTCTCTGCCATTTCCTTTACACAACAAATTTAAGTATGAACATCGAATTTGTAAAGCGGAAACTAAAAATATATACTATATGTACTCATATGCTATAAAAAGAAATGGGACATGGAAATTCACTGAGGAATTTATAGGAACTGAAATGTGTAATATTTTTTGTTTTCAAATATTATGTGTATATTATTATTATTATTATTATAAGGAAAAGGAGTGAAAATTCACTTCTTTACCATAGAAAGGAGCACTAGTAAAAACACCTATGTGTATATATTTTTTATTTAACTAATGAAATTTATACGGGTTTCTTTTTGCTATAGATACATACCAACTGGCATAATTTTAATTTTAATTTAGTGTTTGTTTATTGGAAACCATAAAAAACTTGGTTTGTTCCCACTGTTTTTGAAGACAATATACCCCATTACACAAATATAACTCTATATAACTTTTAACTATTTTATTTTCTTTATTTTATTTTAATTATTTTTTCTTGTTATATTCTATTTTTCAATGCCCTTTTATATAATTACAACTCAACCACATATTGATAACTTTTAACTATTTACTTATCTTTATTAAATTTTAATTATTTTTTGTTATTATATTATTATATTATATTATTCAATATACAACTTGATTTTTTCATTATATTTTATAAGTACACAACTCGGTTTTCCCCACCGCTTTTCAAAGCCAATATACCCCATTTCTTAATTATAACCCCTCCACATATTGTCAGTTTTTAACTATTTACTTTTCATTATTTAATTTTAATAATTTTTTGTTATTTATCATTTTATACACAACTTGATGTTTTCCCATCCCTCCTCGAAGCCAATATACCTTTTTTCATAATTATAACCCCACCGCATATTGACAACTTTCAACTATTTACTTTTCAGTACTTCATTTTAATTCATTTTTGTTATTATATTATTGACAAATTGATTTTCCCCCAACGCTTTTGAAGTCAATATACCCCCTTTCATAATTATAACTTCACCAAAAATTTATAACTTTTAGCTATTTACTTCTCGTTATTTAATTTTAATTGTTTTTTGTTATTATATTATACACGACTTGATTTTTCCCCACCACCTTACGAAAGCAAAATACCCTATTACATAATTATAACTCCACCACATAATGACAATTTTTAACTTCTCATTATTTAATTTTAATTATTTGTTGTTATTATATTATACACGACTTGATTTTTCCCCACCACTTTACGAAGCCAATACTATTATATAGTATAACCCCACTACATATTGACAACTTTAAACTTAATTTTTGTTTTTGTATAAAAAACCTAGTTCGTTCTATAGAAAATGTCGTTCAAAATTCAACCAATTTTACTCAAAATTAGGTATAGTATATATATATATATTTTATCTAAATAATGTTAAAAATACGCTATTAAAAGATTAAAGTCGTTTCAGCCTTCGCTTGGTAGTTATAGACAAACACGGCCGGAGCGGCATCTCTTTATCACGTTCTACACCTTCTATACCTTTAAATGTGTCGTCAAAATCCTAAAATTTCCAAAATTGCTCCAAATTTTTAAAAAGCTTGTGTGAACGCTCCACCCTGTTTTTGTTTGATAAGGCTTTGCCCTATATGCTCTGTCATATAACTAAAATGTGAAAAAATTTAGAAGCCCAAAAGAAGTCCTGTCAATAATTGAAAAGTAAAACAAAAGTAAACAAAATTAAAAAAATTGAGTTCAAAACTCTTCAGCAGTTTTTCTACAATTAATTCTCAAAACTAGGGTTCGATCGAAGCTTATGAAAAAAATCTTTTGAAATGGTCATTTTGTATACCCATATCAAATAAATAAGAATACTATTAGTCACTGAGTGTTGTACCTTGATTATCTCGGTTTTTTACTTTAAAAAAATTATACTCACGATATTTTATGGAAGCGCACATAAGGACAAACGATTTGTATGGGACAACACACACAATACTTCAAAGAGGCACAATAAAAAAATTTAGTATATTTTTGTATGACCGGTAAAATGACTCGGTAGTTGGTCTACATTCTAAAAGGAAAATACATATATATATTTTTTATTAAAAAAAAAAGTAGCTAAAGACCAGTAAAAAAAGTACCGTCTTTAAATCTGCCGAAGCCTTCTAGCCTTCATTCATGAATATAAAAATTTGAGCTTTAATTTATTACACCACGCTTGCGCAAAAACATTCAGTTTCTAAAGGGCACCAGCAAAGAGAAAATACGCACGCATATTTTACAGCTTTTCTTCGATATAGACAAAACACAGGCGGCTGAAAATGTGAATGGTATTTATGGTCCTGATACTGTAGGAATCAATCACCATGCGTAACTTTGGTTTCAATGATTTCGTTCCGGTTATTTTGATAACAAAAATGCACCACGCTCTGGAAGGT
The DNA here is from genome assembly GCA_951828415.1 of Anomoia purmunda. NCBI lineage: Eukaryota > Metazoa > Arthropoda > Insecta > Diptera > Tephritidae > Anomoia > Anomoia purmunda. The sequence goes on from OX639996.1 coordinate 19,064,398, forward strand.
CAATTACCGAAAATATCAATAAAATAATGGAAATCATTGAGTCCTACCATCGTAGGAGTACTTACTTCAATTGCGGAGGAGCTAAATATTGCAGAAAAAACTGTTTGAAACCATTTAAATAAGGCTGGATATCAAAAGAAGCTCGATGTATGAGTGTCACACGAGTTAACGCAAAATAAAACCTCATGAACCGAATTTCCATCTGCGACATCGACCGGCGAGCGAGCTTTGATCACTATCACCATATAGTCCGAACGTTGCACCAAGTGATTACTACCTGGCACTGTCTATGGCGAATGATTTTGCTGGTGAAAAATTCACCTCAAGAGAATCTTGTGAAAATCGACAGTCCCAGCTCTTGGCCAATAGGGACGAGGATTTCTATGAGAGTGGCATTATGAAATTACCTTCAAATGGCAACAAGTTATCGTATAAAATGGAGCATATTTGACTAAAATCGGATCATGCTGCCTAGCCAATTTCGAGACAGATATTTCTAAGTTCGAACTTATAATATCATCTCATCTTTGTGTAACGTATATTTAGTACCACTGGCGAGAGGTGAACATAATCGATGCTACCAAAGAGCAAAACGCATTCAATGCTTCTTACATCTATTACATATTACGAGTATACATGCGCTTATCGTAGTACGATGAGCAGCATCACGTTTCTCTACTAACATGAGCATTTCATGTTACGTACGGCAAGCTGATGGTTATATCTTTGCTTAATGTAAATGGGTACAAGAGATAAGCCAACGCTTACATAACTAACTATGTATGTGTAGCTACTTTGATATTATATTGAATTTACTCCTTCACGTAAAGTTGTTTCATGCACGCTGATTACATGCAAAATTTATTTTTCTATTAAATTCAAATAGATTTCATCATGCGATAAATTCATCTAATACTCGTAGTTGATAGAAAGCCAGATGCAGGCTTTTATTGGCTTTATTGCATAAACTTACAAGCGTACAATGTACAATATATGTACATACATAGATTCTGGTGAAGAAAATAGGCACACAACCTGTTTTCCTTTTTTGTTTTATATTATTATTTTTTTAAATAAAAATATAGCTTCTTATATAAAAATACCATATTCCAGGGTTTGCACAAAAATATGAAAATTCAACAAATTTTTACAACAACAACCATGCTTTAATTCAGAATTAAAAAAAAAATAATTTTAAAAAAATTATGCGCATCGAAGTAGCCAAAAAATTATTTTGCCGACGGTGCCGCATATTTTCTTCCTTACAAAAAAAAAAACTAAAACAAAGAAAAATTTTGCCGAACATATTTTGTAAGCAAGAAATGGGGTGATGGTGACACTATGAACAAAAAAAAATAACTAGAATCAACGGAAATTTTTAGCCAGTTCTTAATTAAACTAGAACTTAATGGGCTATAAAATTGCATACTTATAAAAATTTTGAATAAAAAGTTTGTTGTTGTTGTAAAAATTTGCGAAATTGTTATTTGCAAACAAACCAACTTTCGAACATATTATGTATGGAAGAAGCGGGGTGGCACCGTCAGCAAAAAACACTTATTAGAAAATTTACGGAAACTTTTAGCTACTTGAGACTTTCAGTTTAAAAAAAAATTGTCAAAACTCCATAGTTGGATGTTTGTAAAAAAAAATTAACAAGAAATTTTTCGCCGTTTTAAAAATTTGCGAAATTTTTTCTCCCACTCAAAAACAAAAATTTCAAACATACTTTATATGGAAGAAAAAGGGTGGCATCGGCAGCAAAATAATTATTTTTTAGTTAGTTAAAACTTAAACAAGAATTTAATGAGCTATAACGCTGCGTAGTTTGATTTTTGTAAAAAATGTGAATAAAAAGTTTTTTGTTGTAAAAATTTTCTCCATACAAAAAAAAATCGAAAACACTTCTTATGAAAAAAAGGAGTGACGGAATTTTTTTTTAGCTACTTGAAACTTTTAATTTATTAAACTATAATTTAATGCACTGTATAGCTGCATACTTAAATTTTTTATAAAAAAATTTTTATAAAACTTTAAGTAAAATAAATAAAAACTTTGTTAATGTTAAATATATTTTTAGAATTGTTTCTTCCATATAAAAAAAAAAATCGAGTTTTTACTGGCAAACAAAAAAATATTTCGAACACAGTTTGTATGGAGGAGAAGGATTGGAACCGCCAACTAAAAAAATTATCGAAAGCCGACGGTACTTTTTAGCTACTTGAAGCTTTGAGTTTATTTTACCAGAATTCAATTAGGTTTTTGGAAAAAAATTGAATAGAAAGATTGTTGTTGTTGTAATTTTTTTTCTCCATATAAAAAAAGTTTCGAACACATTTTGTATTATCATAATCAACAGGATCTTTTAGCTACTTGAAACTTTCTGTTTATTATATTTAATGGGCTATGAAATTATTTTCTAAAAATTCTGAACAAATGTTAAATTTTATTATTTTCATAAAAAAGTTTGAAATATGAACTTATCTGGTGTTTGTTATATACTGAGCTAGAGTTTATAAAACAAAATAACACACATAAAACGAACAAAATAAGAATAGCCAAAGTGGCCAAAATATCGTGTCCCAATTTTTTCACATGACTGTAGTATGTGCAGAGTAAATCAACCAATTTAGTAATAAGTTAATAGCGCTTGCGAGATTGCATATTTCAAACAAGCGGCTCCCAAAAATCATCACTCTTTAAAATTAAATGAAAAATGCAAAACTAAATAAGAGCTTTCGAGCAAGAGTTGCAGCCAAATTCGAGTAAATGCATACTTAATCACTTTAGTTTGCGCTTAAATTAATACTTAAACATGTTTTAAATACTTATAAGTGTATCTATATAAGCTACATACTAAGCGTTGATAAAATTATTAAACCATTGGCGTCAAATCTATTCGCGAGCGAGTGAGCGCTAAACTGATTTGAGAAACTGATTTTCACTGCTTTTGTTTGGGAGGCGAACAAAAGTGTCACACAGCAATTTATTTCAGTTACTTAGTATAAACCACAAGCACCTAGACAGGCAGCTGTATATATGTATATAGATGTGTAACGGTATTTCAGCGTGTCACATGATTATTAACAACGTGACGCGACATTATCTCGCTTCACTGCCAACAAGAGCTGGTATTAAATGCATACCTCTCTCCTAAATTCGCCCTTTTCTTTTTCGCCATCATATTCAGCGGCAAAAGTGTAAGAGTATTTGACAATCGCAGGGAAGTTTTGATTTATGATTTCGCACGAAATCTAGCTGCAAACTTAACTACAGACATACATACATATATATTTATTTATCTAATACAACTACTCAGCAGCTTTACCATCACTGGCGGCATCTTACTTGATTTCTTCCTTCTACCATCAACTAAACTACTCACTCTTTAGCGTACATATTGCATATTGGCGTTTTCTCGAAGGCGCACGAAGCGAATCTAACTAATCCAGTGGTAGAATGCGCTTAATAAGATGGTTTGTGAGGAGCATAACTTCTGTGCACTGTGGCTATATTTAGTTATAGCGAGCGAGGTCGGAAGACCTTTCGCATAAAAATATAATAATACCGAGGACTCAAAGTGTTTATCAAAGAAAAGCTTGAAACACAATACCGGCGAACGGCGAATTTTTCTTTGCGAATGTTCGTTGTCAAAAATAGAACACACTGAATTCTATGAGAATGCGCACAACCAAGGTGGGTTCATAGAAAGTGATAGCAAGATAAACAAGGCGAATCCGCTGTAAATTTTGTTCGTGTAGTTTTGCGTGTGAAATGTCAGCATCTGAATTCGCCCAGTTCGCTTGTAAAGATGAACACGCATTCAGCTTAAGGGATGCTACCTCCTTGTATGAATTCGCCTTGTGCACAACCAAAGTGAACAACGAATTCCGCCCCACGACAATTCGTGGAGTTAGATTTATTTCTACTAACGCCGTTCCTGACAAAATACAATCCATTGAGGTCGTAAGTTTAATATTCTCAGGGGTTTAAATCTAAATTGAAAAATGCTATATTAGTTTTTGGTGAAAGTTATTAATTTTGTAGTTATTAAATTATTAATATCGCTGTCGCCGGAGTTATGGCTTACTGAGCGATATTTTTGGGTAAACGTTGATAACGTCGTCGCTCTACGAAAATTCGCCGTGCGCCGATATTGTGTTTCAAGCTAAATAGTTTCGCTGTGTGAGCAAATACAACAGACTCTCAGTTAATTTGACAGAAGCAGTTGATGTAGCACGTCATCAAAGAATTATTAACATTCCTTTGAATACAGACGAACTGTCTTAACAATCGGCATATTACTCACGCATGATTTGGTTTACTAAAAATTAGTAGTAATCAAGAGTGCGGTGTTAAATTGTCATTAACTCTTCAATCACAGCTAACCTATCTTTGAAAAGTTTGTAGACTCACTCTCAAAAATCATAAATTTAATTTTTTGCTTGTCTCATTACGCTCTCTCTCTTCATGATGACGCTGGAACGAACGTAATTAGAAAAACGTTTTGTTCCTCTAACAGAAGATCTTGCCCGGCTTTTGCTGATTGGCATTAGAATCCGATTTTGATCCAATTGGTTTATGGTGTCTTGAAATTGGACGACAAAATCTTTATATAGGGCGTTTTTAAAACAAATTCTGAGATAGGGCGCTCTTCCACGTCGATGCAATTTCTTTTCGTATTATACGAAATTTCGGACAAACCCAGGAAATTTTATTATCGATATCGACACGCCCTTAAGAGATAAAAATGGGAAATGGGCCCGTAGTTATGAAGAAAACCCTAACATTTTATCTGGAAAACATATTGCAGCCAAACCTATCATCAAATGGATAAGTTTTGCCTTTACTCCCTGCTGTCTCACAAACTGAACCAAAAAAGTGGATCCACTTGAAGTTATGAAAGTCATAAAAGAGTAACTGAACTTAAAGAAAGCACCAGCACATGATCTAATAACCCCACAGAATATCAAAGAACTTCCGCGTCCTTCCATAACATACATCTTTAACGATATACTAAGATATGGCCATTTTTCGACACATTGGAAGAAGTCGATTATAATAATAATACTTAAGCCAGGAGAGGAAAAATCCCAAGCTTGTTCAAACAGGCCAATAAGCTTGCTGCCTTGCTTTTCAAAGCTCTTCCGCCTCAAAATTGGTGCACACGCGATGAACATAATGTCTTCGCATCAATTTGGATTCTAGGCACAACACGGGAACGTAGAACAAGTTAAACGTCTATCATATGAGATAAGGAGGGCGTTTGAACGGGGAGAGTACCGTTCAGCAATTTTATTGGACGTCGCTCGTGCATTTGACCGCCTTTGGCTGGACGATCTAATATATAAAATACGGATGTTAAGTCCTTCAAACACACTCAAAGTTCTTGAAAGCTATGATAGCAACCGAATTTTTGCCGCACGACAAAATTAGTTCATAAGGGTCGAAGTCCCTAAATAGCAATGAGGTGGTGTTTCTTGGTGCGCATCTCGACCGGCGCCTCACTTGGCACGAGCACATTGAGTCTAAGAAAACTCAAATGCTGCTGAAAATCAATAGCCTTCATAGGCTCATCGTTCCGCACTAAAACTGGAGTAGAGAGTACTTCTGCACACTAGTATTATAAAGCCTTGCTGGACGTACGGGCCACAGCTGTCGGGTAATGCATGCGCCAATAATGTGGACATCTTACAAAGAGCTCAATCAAAAATCTTTAGGACACTAACTGGAGCTCCTTGGTACATTCGGAATAAGAACATCCATGAAGACCTCAACATCCCATCCCTACAAAATGAAATAACGAAAATCCAGGAAAAGTATTAGAAAAAGCTAAACGTGCACCCAAATCAACTAGCACAATCACTTGCCTGTCAAGCCTGGTTTTCCAGGACCCGTATAACAAGCATACTCTCCCAATAGGGGATAGGTTTTAAGAATTAAATTAAGATTTTAAAACTTATTGTCAGTCTCTTGCAGAGAAGATTTAATAAATAAATGAAGTTGCAAAAAAAAAAACATTTATTTAGATGCCAAAAGTTCTTTAGACGCATATAAGTTCTGCTTCTATTTAGGGCATATTTTATTTATTATTTCATACTTTTCTTTTTCTAATATTGCGCTTTGTGCCACTGTATCATTGCATTGTGTCAGACTATTTGACATTATTATGGCTCAAGCCATTGTGAATTTACTGGCACTCATCATACTTGTTGTTGTGGGTATTGTTGTTTTTTGTTGGTGACACTCGCCTTGAGGCCCCAATGGGAGGCTAATCAATCTAATTTTGCATGGAAATTACTTGCAATGGGGATAGCATAACTTGGTTAACTTTAAATTATTGTTGCCAGTTAAAATGCGAAACACATACACACATACATACACATAAATAGTATATAGTATATGTGCATACAACTGAGTATTCTACACCGATAAATTGCCACATTATATGCCATTCTCGTAACTAACTATTACGCAAAATTTGCAGTAGTTTATAATGTGCCAGTTTCGATAGATGCATTTTCATCTTTGTATGCGTGCGAGTGCATTGATATTTAGTACTAAGCACAATTATGCATTTGGTAGGTAGAAAATTATGGAACAAGCAGACAGGGGGAAGCTATATAAGGCCGACCCAGTCTCTGCACGCCAATTACTCCTTTGACCGAGTCTCACAAGCGGCAACCACGAGTACTTAGTGAATTAGTTGAGTGAGTTAGTGTGTGAAGGTATCGACGATGGCATCAAAGATGACTATGTGGCCTGGCAAATTACACATAAAACATATACCTATTTACATATGTGCATATATTTTTTGTTATGTATGAATTTATGCGCCAGTAGTTAGTTGCCATAGTAGAGGAGCTAATGAAGATATTTTAGAATTTTGCTATTCGTATTGTGTCTGACTTTATCGAGTTAATCGAGTTATTAGGTTTATGGCATGTGTAGATTTGCAACTTATCTAGACCAATGAAAATCACACACAGCCGTGCATTACAGAAGCGAGCTTTTTGGTTGCTGTTATGCTTAGCATTCACTAGTTTGCTTGCCGTTCTCGAAGTACAGTGGCATTTTCAACGTAGTAGAGAAAAGTGCCACGGATTTCGCTTCCTTACTTTATCTACTTCATGGCATTTGGATTAGTGATGGACAGGGGGATGGTGTACTTCTAACGGGGGTATACATATGAAAGTTTGGGAGCTAGGAAGCTTAGAACTGATTGTGATTTTAACCAGGCGGGTATCCTATTACAAAATAGAGTAATTTTAAGTTCGTGCAACTGTTGGGATGGATTCGAAGGGGAAGGATTTGCGAACAGAATTGAAGTATCGAGTGCAAAAACCTTAAGGTTTCTGTAGGTGATGCAAAGGCAAGAACGCTTGGAAGTCGGATGCCGTAGGCAGATGCCTATTCCAGCGACATATCGCTGTTTTTTTAACTTATACTGTAACGGGTGGTCCATATAGTGGGATCTTTCCAGAAATTCGCCAAACGGAACTCGATGTCTTTCACGTGGCTGCTTCGCTGTTTTCGCCGTAGCACATCCTGTTCCTCCAGTTTCCAATGCCTTGGTGTTGATTCCGAGAGCTATCTCTCGAATGGCTTGTCCTATATGTACATCCTGCTGAAACCAAAGATCGTCAAAATCTTTGACTGCACTTTACGGCCACAAAAAAAAATTCTATCTCCCCTCTGCAGCGCTCACACTGTCTTCAAAAACCGTACCAAATTGTCACGTGCGAGATATCCGACCACCAGATGCGGTAGTTTTCCACCGAGATGAAAATTAGCTTTGCGTGAAAATATGATTTTTCGAGCAAAATCCTTGTCAATTTCGAACTGCTCTAAGGTTCAAACTGAGAAGCGATAACGAAGAGGATAGTCATGTGCCTTCAATTGCCGAGTCAATTGAGCCTTGTAAACGAATAATACGAGGTATTTGTGCAAAATTTGTAGTAGTAGTAGTAGCAGCAGTACTGGCGTAGTGGGTTAAAGATTGAAGGTAGTTGAGGTTTTGGAAATCTGTTTTGAAAATTTGAAAAAACCACCCTAACGCTAACCCCAGTTATCATCTATTATAACTAAAACCTCCAGCGAATATACAGCGTTGAGTTAGCACATTTATTGATTAAATACTGTATAGCTCTTAGAGATGAACAAAAATATGCCTATTGAAACTAATGATGTATTCAAATTTTCCATTCTTGCTTACAAAATCATTCTACCAATATACTTTCGAAAATATGTACTTTACATTAGGATCCAAGCTATTTATAATGCAAAAAGCAATCCATTTAGCTCACCACTAAATTTTTAATATACATAACATTTACAGTGCAACATTTCCGCAAACAAATAAAACAATTGGGCCTGAAAGAGATGAAATGGAAAGGAGGAGACAGTAACAAAAAAGAAATGAAAACAAAGCCACTTTTTGAAAACAATACAAACATTAATGACTGGAGTATTTATTGCAGAATTTATGAACAAACGGTAATGACTGACGCAAAATTTAGATTCAGCTATAAATACACACCTATGTACATACATACATATATAGTATGTGGGCAGCAACCTTTTTAAGTGTACACGCACATATTTAGATATATATTTATATATGTACATACATATATTAGACCGCATCAAAATTTATGGACTAAAAAAAGTAGAAAATGTGGTCCTCGGTTTTGAACCCTTGCCTTATGAGGATTTTAAAAATGGGTCACAAATTAACCAGCTAAATTTTGTTTGCGGTTTTTAAAGTAAACTTTTTGAAGCAAACCCTTTTTGGCATGTGTGATTTTTTATACCTCATAACGACTTTTCTGTAGTTCGGGACTGGTTCACCACTAAAACGACTACTACTCCTACTAGTAACTACTACTCCTACTACTACTACTAAATACTAAAACTACTACTACTCCCAGTACTAATACTAAATACTAAAACAATTACTAATACTACACTGCGACTACCTTTTTTTTTGTTTACTACAGTTATTACTACTATTTTGACTAATTTCAACTATTTTTCTACTAATACTAATACTAATTACTACTACTATTTTTAATACTACCTACTACTACTACTACTACTTACTACTACTACTAATTACTTATACTAATATTTTTAATAATGCTACAACTACTTTTAAAAATGCTACTACTAAATTTTACTACTTTTTAAAAAAATGCTACTACTAAATTTTACTACTATTTTCAAAAATGCTACTACTAAATTTTACTACTAGTTTTAACAATGGTACCACTAGTTACTACGACTATTTTAAAAAATGCTACTACAAAATTTTACTACTATTTTTAATAATGCTACTACTAATTGCTACTACTATTTTCAAAAATACTACAACTTACTTTTACTACTATTTTTAATAATGCTACTACTAACTGCTACTACTATTTTCAAAAATGCTATTAATAAATTGTACTACTATTTTTAAAAATGCTACTACTAATTTTTTTTTATTTATTACGACTTCGTAGAGTCTAGTTAAAAAAAAAATCACTTAAGAGATATTATTATTTACATTTCATTAGCAATATGTACAATGTTTGAATACAAAATATTGAAATATTGATATATTTATCTCAAATCAACACAAACTACAAACTCTATCTTATATTCAATGATTTTGTATAATCAAATAATCTCTTTTTGAACAAATTAGTGTCACAATTTTTAATGTTTTCAGGCAATTCATTGAAGCATTTTAAACGCTTATAAAAAAGACTTTTTTTTCAGATTCTCTTTTATAATTAGGCAATTTGAAACCATTTTTCCGTCTGGTATTTTTGTCATGAACCTCGTAGCTAAATTTAATACTTGTGCTCAGATAATCGGGCAAATGTCCGTTCTTTATATTGTATATAAATTTCATTGTGTAAAAAAAATATTAGTTGTTTTACGCTAAACCAATTCAAACTGAGTAGCATTTCTCTTATTGGAGTATCATAAAGTTTGTTTAATATAAAACGCATAGCTTTATTTTGCATTTTTTGCAGTTTATCAATTTGCGAAGCTCGTGATAAAGAAAATTGTAGAACAATATATAAAGTGTTGCTCAACTTTTGATCTATATACTCTTACTTTATAATAATTACTTAAATATTTACAGCATCTTTTAATAAACCATAGTTTAGTAGTACTACGACTATTTTAAAAAATGCTGCTCCTAACTCTTACTAGTATTTTTAATAATGCTACTACTAATTACTACTACTATTTTTCCAAGTTGTGCAACTATTTACTGCTTCCATTACTACTAACTGCTACTACCACTACTACTCTCATATTTAATTCTCTATCTCTTTGGAGAATCGCCACAGAAGTTTTACTAATGGTGAAAAGAATACAGAAGGTAGCGCGGATTGTGGTACCGCTAACCCTCTTTTGAAAATTTTGACAGAATTTCTACGTCACAACAGATTTCATATGCATTCGTTCCAACGTGTTTAACAATTTTACTGTGTATTATTTCTAACATGTATACCAACGTGTTTTCTCTCATTTCTCTCCACGGGTAAATCTGGTGTGACGTCACAGCCAAGTTACTATCCGAATTTCAGATCGATCAGCGCCATCTTGTAATCTATCATTCTTGAGTTTTACTTCTGGCTCGCACTCTTAGGTGCAGGCGTGTTTCTTTTCAGTTCCAATATCTCTATTTGATCTTCGATTTTTATGAGTGGTATATATGTATACAGTTGTACAGGTGTTAGCCTAATAAATTTTATTTGTTGCAAATTATATGTATAGTTTTTTTCATGGATGTTATTTTAGTACTAATTTGTCTTGGGAACAGAGTGTTGGCACGATAGGTTTATGGTTTCGATAGCCGAAACGTGCCTTTTGGTTAATACTTCTTTAACTATACATCCTACATAAAAATCGAATATCAAAAAACCAATTTAGCTGCTTTTACAGAGTGCCGAAAAAAATTGTCCCCATTTTAAAATTTTCACAAGGTCCGTGTTCGTTCAAACCCGAGGAGCACATTTTCAATTTTTTTTTATGATACCACCTTATGTACATTCCTTCGCCCATACGATAGTGAAAAGCAAAATACAGTTAAGTAAAGCTCAGTACAGTCAGCTCACAATCGATGCAGTAAGCCATGAAAAATGCCGCTCTCGGCGGAGGCCTCAAATAGGAACAGCACAACACAACGTTTGCGGGGAGGAGGTGGGGGCGAAAATACACTCCAACCTTGTCTGAATTTCACATATAAATATTTACGCAATGCTTTTCTGGCAAAGTTGACAGCTTCAATCCGAATGTTATCGCCCACTTAAAGCATCGTCAGGTAGAGAATGACACTGGCACTGCAAGGACTCAGCAAACGAAATACTCTTACATACTTGCACAACACAGAACTAAATATGTGTGGGTGTTGTATGACAAATGGAAAACTTAAGGCAACGAACGAACGAACGAACGAACTCAGTTCCGTGTGTAACTGACGGCTTGGAGTGCTACAATCATCAGCACTGACAGCACAAAGTAGTTGAAGGACTCACTTACTCACTTAGCAATGGGTGTACCCAATTGCACACACACATATACATAGATAAATATATACATACACAGGCTATGAAGTATGAAATCACAAGCATACGAGATATCATTACATAAGTATCATTGAGCATCGCATTGCACCATCATCATCGTCATCGTCATCGTCGGCCGCATCAGCAGCAACATTTGGATTTATCGCATCATTGAAAGTCATGGCCATCAACACACACACACACACACACTACTTATACTACTACTTATATGTATAAGTGTATGAGATGGGAAGAGTTACCTAGTCCCAAAAAAAAAAAAAACAAATATATTTAGGGCACAACAGCGATCAGATATTTGAAAATATAGTTTGTTTGTTTTTTTTTTGTTTCATGTTGTAAGTTTGGTAGTGTGGCAGCTCTCATAACCAATAATTTAGTAATACCCCTCCCATTATGCCCACCGCCGTTGAGCGCAAACAAATTAACAAAATCTGAATGAAGTTTAAGTGACTAAAATATAACAAATGTTTTAAATGTGGGCTTATGTAAAGTTCGCAAAAACAAAAAAATTATATCTATTAAAAACAAAACCAAACTTAATTTTTTAGTTGAAGTGAAGACGCTGCACCAAGCTTTATATATACACATATGGATATTGAAATAGGCGTGTGCTCAAATATAATTGTTTTGTGAAATATTTCGATTATTTACTTTCAAGAAACCAAATAATCGTTGGTAGAAGTAGGCGATGATTTCATTAAATGATATCGTTATTTTCAATAACTTCATTACAACTAAAAAATTGGAATTTATTTGGGCACGTAGCAATTTATAAAATTCTGACTCACATATTCTAACCCAAATGTAAGTTTTAATATTATACTAAGTTACTGGTGCAAAATTTCGTGACTAATGCTTTAAAAACGCCAAAACTATTAGATCGTCGCGTAGCTGGCAGTAAAACGTCTATAACAACTGATAATTACATCTTGTCCATGGTGAAAAAAAATCCTATTGTATCGTCTAGGGCATTTGGCGGAGAAATTGGTAACAAAATATCCAGTAGAACCATTAGGAGAATGCTATGGGGGTGTTTTTTTTTTTTTGTACGGAGTCGGTCCAATTTATCGTATCGAAAACATCATGGACAGATTTGTATATCGGAGTATACTGGTGGAAGTCATGTTACCTTATTCTAAAAAGCATATGCCTCTTGTATTGAAGTTTCATAACAGATAACGACCCCAAGCATTCCTCTAAAACGGTAAAGGACTGCTTCCGGGGAAAAAATGCCCAAGTTATTGATTGGTCTAGTCAATCCCCTGATCTCAATCCAATTAAGAACCTTTGGAATGAACTCAAGAGAGAAGTTTCAAAGCACGAGTATAGCAACAAAGCTCATTTATGGGAAAATATTGAAAAAGCATGGTACAATATACTTGTACAAAGATGCCGGAAGCTCATCTCATCTATGCCGAGGAATCGATGCATTCCTGAAATATAATGGTGGATACACAGGTTATCAGTTATATAGTTATATTACTTTTAGGTAGATTAGATTTTAGATTTTAATGCCCAGCTGAAATAGGATAATTTTTCGTTTTTGTTACCTTACAAAATTTTGATAAGTTTTTAAAGCCTACAATGAAGATATTTAAAAATAACAAATGTATACATTTGAAAGCGCCTAATTTTTTGTTTAAATAATTCTATAATTTTTATGAAAATCTAACTATTTTCGAAACTAAATATCACACACCTATTTCAATAGCTACAATGTGAATGCATCGAATATTATGCCATAAACCAAATAGAAGACCTCAGGGGAAGGATCGCGATAGGCGTGAACAAGTGAACGATCGTACGATCACAAGCTACGTAAGTCAGTAATGGAATGTAGTTTTGCACCAAGTATGATAGAGCTGGATAAAGTTATTTTGCGGATTTACCCACTTACATATTTCAAAGTCGATGGTGTCGTATCTATTTCCAGAGTTTTATATTAAACATACTTAAGCTTAGAGTAAGTAAGTTCTTAAGTAAGCTCTAAAACTGATTTCCGATTTTCTCAGGAAACCGTTTGTTTAGTAATTTTAATCGTAATAATAAATTTTGGTATTTTGGAACAAAGAACTGGTAGTACTCTCGAATTGCTGATTTTCCATGAAATAAATTCCAGATAATTTCGTCTTGTTCTCAAAACATAATGCAGTGTTGTGTTGGTGGTTGGTATAAATATTGGCCTGCAAGAAAAAATACACTCTTGACGGTGGATTCGTCCGAAAATGTAACTCTTCTCCAATCCTTTTTGGCCTAGGTGTTGTGCATTTTTTGAGACATGTCTTTACTGGCCTAAAATGCACAAAACCTGGGCCAAAAAGGATTGGAGGAAAAGTTTCCTTTTTGGGACGAACCCAAATTAAACCTTTTTGGTTTGGACGGAATGGCATACGTTCGCAAAAGATTCAGCGAACGTTGCTATAATGAGTTGGTCAGGCGTACCGTTAGGCAGGGAGGAGGCCGGAAAGAGCACCTTTCCCACACGGAAGACGTCATCTTTCAGGATGACTCTGCAGCATGCCATCGAGCCAAATCGCTAAGTAATCCTTTTTCTATTATATAACTATTTTACCTTTCTATTTTGTTTTATTACTGGATTGGGAACAGCCCTGATCTAAACTTATGAGAGAGAAGTCTGGCATTCCCTGACCTGTTTTGACTTAACTATTACAGACCCGAAGGCCTTAATAGCAATCTGACTATCAGAATAGCTGTTTACTCGCCTGAGGAGCATTACGTTGGTGAGTAGTCAATCGGTTGCCTCCTTGACTGTGGGCGTCTCCGCCTGAAACACACTACAATGGTCTAAAAGAGAAACAGCTTCTTGCAGAAGATACCCCCTCCATGCCGATTGAGGGAGATCGAGCATCAGGCACTCAAAAACCTTCGAGTATGCAAGACGAGCTCCGTTTAGATATTCCTGCATGATGTCAAACAGGGTGTCCAAAAACTTTCCCCTGACAATAAGTGGCACATCATCCGCATAGGCAATAACCGAGCGGCCTCTCCTTTCCAACTCCCTCAGGACGCCGTTGATAGCAACGACCAAAAGAAGTGCTAAGAGAGCTTTACCTTGCGGAGTGCCCCTACTTACCCTTCGCTGTAAGGAGTCGCTGACCCGCCCAGGCCCAGTTCGACCTCATGCTCACGCAACTGCTCAAGACATTGACAACCATGTGCAGTTGCCCTTCGAAATCTGAAGTCATTAGGGAGAGAGAGCTCCTACCCGTCTTGGGAATGAATGTGACCCTCACAGCCCTCCAAAGCCTAGGAATGTAACCCATACCTATGCAGTTCGCATAAATCGCCACCACCCAATGACAAGACACCCACTCAGACTTTTTTAGCTGAGCTGGAATAATGCATCAAAAAAGTAGAACCAAGCTTAAAAATTAAACAAGATACCTCGCTAGATTTTTTTACTTGCTTTTTTTTACTGCAACAGAACATTTGCAAAGTCGCGACAGAAAACACTTTCTAATCGAAATTTTAATATTTTCCATTTGATTAATTAATTTCACTTTATTTACACATAACATCGCACATATGCCGCAAATATATAAGCAATCTAGAAATTTCAACGGCGATATGCACAATAGGAAATCCAATGTAATTACAAACCACAAGTGGATTTCTCCATCGGGTAAAGTTTAGTTTAGAGAAACTAGCAGCACTAATGAGACCAACACAAGATTCATACACCACATGCAAAACGCGAATATGTAAATTCGTAATATGTACATATGTATAGACATATAGATTACGCATGCCGCCATTAGCATAACGGCTGTGAGCCAGCGTATTTTGAACAGACATACAAAATGTTGTATCGAATGTTTACAAATTTCATAGCATATGTTAAGGCGTTGTAAAGTTGCTTGTATCGTAATTTGTATTCTATCAATTCCCTGCGGCTGTGTATGTACATTGAGTGCGCTCAAATTTGTTGGTATTTTACTGCGGTTGTTTCAGTGGCAGCCCATTTCTGGTTGCGAAATTAATTCGCTGACTGTTGCGGTGGCAGTTCGAATATTCCGAAACACTTGTAGATAGATAGATAGCAAATAATAAATACATACATACATACGTAACAGTGAAATAGCAATAACAGTGGAATCAAGCATTTCCTCTAAATGACTGACTGACTGACGAGCGACATGACCGATATTCATACCGACAACGACAACAACAACAACAACAACACCAACAATAACTTATTCAACTGTGAAATGTACTGGCGGCGGAGCAATCAATATTCGCCAATTCTTTACATACAAACAAGCATTAGTAAAATATTTACTTATAGATAAATACAAAACAATAACAATGTAGAGCGTCTAGTTGCCGTGGGGTTAGAAGGAACGCTGTAATTACTGCCTGAATATGCAAATATGGGTCAATGATTTTGAAATTATTATTTCTTTTCTGTTTTTTTAATTCATCTCAGAGTGAGCATGCCTAGAATTTACTACAGTGATGATGAGGATAATGCGCCGCAAAGGATGTGTTGATGGTTGGTAGAAAAAAAGGGAATAGTTGCTGAGATAGCTTGCGCGCCGTCAGCAACACAGCTTTTTACTTTTCGACTCAATTGACTTTTCTTCTTTTAAAAAGCAGCTGGAGCTTGCCACAACACCACGGAAGCTTCTCTAATACTTTTATGACGTCAATAAAGGAGAAGTGTAAAAATTGGTTGAGCGGCGGCGGGGAACTCCCATTTGCTTCTGCATCTTCCATTTTTAGCATAATTTTGTATGTTATAGTACCGATTGGGAGAATGATTTTTAATTTTTTGTTATTAAGCCGTTTTCGAGATATCGATTATTGAAAAACACTCCGCTTTTTAAATGCCCATAACTTTGCGAAAAATGTATTTTAAAGCACTTTCAGAATATAAAATAAAATTAAAAATTTTAAAATGTTTAATACAAAATGTGGATTTTTAAGAAGCGTGTGCCCAGCGGTTTTCTTTAAATTAGTTTTATAAAAAACTATCATTCATCCGCCGCCAGTATTAGGATCTATTTTTTTCGAACTTTTAAACTCCTTTCAATTTCTTTGCTCGTCAGTGTCCTTTAACATTCATAAAGAGGTATTTAATTCATCGCATGCTTTTTGGACTTTATTTTATAAGTCAAGTTTTTGTTTGTTTTTTATTTGAAATTGATTCAATTATGGGATTGTAATATTAACCATGGGCAAAGCTCAATTGAGACGATCTCATTCTGAATGAGGTGAATTCTTCTTCATTCGTATCTTGCGATTCTAAAAGTAGTCAGATTGATCTTTTGTTTGAGCAAAAACAATAACAAATTTATTACATTAAAAAAAAGAGCCATCCCTTTCGCAAATTCCTTGGGAACAAAAATTCTCACAAATTTACAAGCGGAACAAAAACAATTTTCCCCATTTTATTTCTGTTCGGCTTGGGCCGAATAATTCATAACACTATTTAATTATTCTTATCAGATGCTCAGTTTGAAATTGATGAAGTAGTCATTGCAGCAACAAGTTCAGTATTTCTAAAGCCCAATGTTTGTTACACGATGTGCAGAGAAAGTCACCTTTTCTTAAATTATATACATATATACATTTATTGAGTAACAGAACCTTGTTTAAGGTTTTTCTTTACTTTATTACATGGTGTCCGATTTGGCCGGGAATGACCCCGTATACTTGCAAAAATCGTGATCTATTAAATACAGAACCTAGTTCAGTTGGTATTTCCTAATATTTTACATAGGTTTTATTCAAATGGATCCGCCATTAGTCAAGGAAATGCTTCTGCTTTAAAAAATCACAAAGTTTTGTGTTATAATGCATGAAGTCGTTCATATATCTTTGAAAAAAAACCAACGTGTGAATTTTATTCTTATTAATTAGTGAGAGCAGTGGCTTGCATAACTGTAGAAACTCCCGTGATCTCCTCCGATCTACTTTTGGTCAAAACGACCTCACGACCCAACACGTTCTAGCAACTGACCAGCATTTGCCAAGCTGAGTGGAGGAGGCCCGTTTGTTCAGAAGCAGTCGACAGATCGCCAGAGGAACTTTAAAAAACCCCTTGCTTAGGGAAGCAATTTCAAGTGTACCCTGCCTGGCTAGTAAATCTGTTTCGCCATTCTCTGGGATATCACTAAGCCCCTGTACGCAGATTATCTTGACGGAGAATTACTCCGAAGCTTTCGAAAGGGAAGTCAGGCAATCCAATAATCACTTTCGATCGCACTGTTATTGAACGAAGAGCTCTAATTGCGTCCTGGCTATCAGAGTAAATATTCACCTCCCCTACAGAGGCCACACTACAAGTTTTTGTCTCAGACAGAGTTATTGCATCAAGCTTCGATCCATCTCTGAACATGTCCACCAACACCGAGTTCCACATATCGCACTCCGCTCAGTCGTCTCTAGAATGAATGGCGGTACCGAAATATTCCTTAGGAGCCATGTAAGGTATGCAATGGTCCGTTGTCGGAATGAAGTCGAAACTTTGAAATAACCTTAAATGAGTATTATCCGAATTCGAATTATAGCCAATATTCGGCAGCCTGATGGCGGTTAGGGCTGCCAAATTTAGTGGAGAATGAAAAAATATTGTTGTTTAATTGTTTGTATCACAAATTGAACCGTATGCTAAGTATTAACGGGATTTAATGTTATGTAGCGATTTTCTTTGAATTTTATCTTCTTCTTCTACTGTTAAACCGAGATCACAAAGAATAAAGGACTATGTAAAAATAGATGTAGATGTATATATATATATATTTTTTGAGTTATATTAATGTTGTTCATGTAGCAGTTTTTATCAAATACACACTATCTTAGAACTTAGAGAGTATATTAATTTAATTTTAAGGTAATTACCTAAATAAAGTAACAAAAACTAGTAAAATAAAACTATTTGGCTCTTCAAAAAATATATTTTTACTTGCAATCACATAAAGCTACACGTTTAGGAAGAAGATTGTTTTGCTATAGGTTTAGATTAAAATAGATTTAATTATTTTAGGTTAAAATTGGCCAGTTATGGTTTGTGCCACAGAAGGCATTAAGTTCAACACATATTATATTATTATTTCAATACTCAAAAGAAATATATCAATATTTTGCAAATTTTTCTGCAAAAAAAAATGCAATAACTCGATTACTTGGTGAAAAAGAAGTTGCCTATAAAATCTTATTGGCGCGTAATTATAAAGTCTTTATTGAATAGAGGCGTATTCATAGTTAACATTAAGTTAATACTAAAAGTTTGTTGTAGGTTTATGGACCAATTTAATTTTGACTATGATTACGCCCCAATGTCGAACGGCTGATAACTTTTAATGGACTATCTATCAAATTAAACTGCAACTAACTTCAAAGTCGATTTTTTGTTTGCTATGACCAAGCGGCATTGAATTCGAATTCATTTCTAAAATGTTCAGATTCGATTTGAGTTGAACGGGGAGATATGCTTTCCTTATAATATGAGTCCTTCCCTTATGGCTTAGGTAAAAAGATCTCATGATTCCGAATAACCGTTTATCATCTTCCCCCGTAATACAACATTTTATCATAGCCAAAAGTTAAAATTTTTTCATTGTTTTCTGGTAGTGCAAACCCCTAACAATATAGACGGTCAAAAACTCGCAACTGCAACCCTTTCAGCCTACCTCAGGGGGGAATTCTGTCAAAATTGCAACAAAAAAAGGTAAACAAATCGAAAAGGTGATCTTATGATTGTACTGTGATTAAATTACATATAGTGGTCAGCTAATAAAGATATACTCACTTAATTCTGTTGTAGACCAACAATTCGGCAATATCCCGTCCGAGCCCTGAGTATGTTGTCTCCACGAAAACGAGCACCTTCGGATCGATACGCAATCGTGCTTCGGAACGATGATCAGGCGCTCTCGATGATTCTCGCGTATGCTTCCCGCTAACCATGCGACAGTTGATAAGCGGCGATGGGCGAGTGTCACGCTGTATTAAACTGTAAAAAATATTAAAAAAAACAGTTTATATTTGAATAATTTAATGAAATGGCTTATGGCATAAATTGGCATAACGATATGGCATGTGTAATAGCAACGAGTGGTTGTTTGAATGTAAACTAGAGATTAGAAATTAGAATTTCACAACCAGAACGCCGGCAGGAAAACTTTAAGTTGTGAGTACTACAAAATAAGTATGAATTGTAATAAAAAGTATCAGCGGTCGAATAACCGGCACTGTCTAAGATGTCAACGGCTCTAAATAGGAAATTTCGATTCAATACAATATCATATCCATACTTCTGTCATCCGATACCGTTATTTTTTACTCGATGCTTTTAACCCGATAATTTTTGTAATCGATAACTTAAACTCCAGTATTGTATATTTTTTACTCGATACTTTTAACCCGATAATTTTTGTAATCGATAACTTAAACTCCAGTATTGTATATTTTTTACTCGATACTTTTAACCTGATATTTTTTGTAACCGATAACTTAAACTCCAGTATTGTATATTTTTTACTCGATATTTTTAACCTGATATTTTTGTAACCGATAACTTAAACTCCAGTATTGTATATTTTTTACTCGATACTTTTAACCCGATATTTTTTGTAACCGATAACTTAACTCCAGTATTGTATATTTTTTACTCGATACTTTTAACTCGATATTTTTTGTAACCGATAACTTAAACTCCAGTATTGTATATTTTTTACTCGATACTTTTAACCCGATATTTTTGTAATCGATAACTTAAACTCCATTATTGTATTGAATTTGCGAAGAAAATTATTTACCAGAAAATACGACCCTTAACCACCAAAAAAAAAAAGCAAAGTAAATTTTTTTCAAAATTTTCTTTTGGATACAGAAATTCTTCCAGAGCATTTTGGATAACTGACAAACTTTTCTTAAAAAATTGTGACAAAACTTCACTTTTAATTAGTATCGATATATTGTGTATCGAGTTTCCGAAATTCGATAATTGTGGGTACTCGATTATTACAGAACGATATTTTGAATGAGTCCCACATCGATACTTTGTGTAGAAATATGAAAACTAAAATAATTAAAGGTTTATTTTCTCGGCAGGGGTAATTTTTGGAATATAACTCCTTTTAGCAATACCAGTGTACTTTCATAGACATTTTCATGTCTGTACATGCGTGTGGTAGTTCAGGTTTTTTTTTTTATGTAATATATGTATTCGTGAGTGTCGAAAGCTGTCGCTTCAAAGTTGAGTGATGAGATTGCCTTTTTCCTGCATTTTGACTAAAAACAACAGCACAAATGACATAAACAATAAAACAAAATTGTTTGTACGCATTTGCATAAAACTTGTCACACACACACAAACGCACACACACACACACACACACGTGCACGCATGCGACAACACGCGACATGCCAACATCACGCAAGTGTAGCGCAATAAGCGTGCAGCGGGACTGGCTGTTGGCGGAAATGCAATTACTCTACAACTAAGTAATAAAAATAAAAACATCACCAAATTAGCATAAACCTGGCAAAGTTTTTCCTGCACATCCACAAAACCGCCACGAACCACCAACCAGCCGACACTAATTTAACCTCCATTTTGCGCCAAGCCACCGCCGAGTGTTGGTTGGTTGGTTGGTTGTTGAGTAGAAGAAGCATCGCGGCCATGTTGTTGTTGGCATTGGTATTTTAGCCTTTTGTGATTTTATGCTTTTGTTGCTCCATTTGAGGATGAAAGCAAACTTTAGCGTTTTTTTTTTTGTTTGCCATTTATGGACTACGTAAGACTCGTATTATAGCTGTAGTTTTCCTACTGTTAGTTTTGTTAGCTTTGGCTACTAATGTGGTTGCTTTGTGCTCTGCGTTATTTCCATATGTACATACAATGTAGTATTTTCAAAGCTATATGCATGCGTTATTTGTGTGTGTGTGTGTGTGCATATGTTGTTGCTTGTGTGCTGCAAGTTTCCGTTTCCGCTCGTTCACGCCGCTGTTTTATGTGCACTTTCTGTGCCACCCCCCTTTTTCGTAGAAAAAGTTCGGACAAAGTATGCAATTATAATGCATTCTTTAGTGTGTTTATTGTTGTTGTTTTGTTTTGTGATTTTTGCACTTTTAATGCATTTATTTATTTATTTATTTATGCATGTATGTAACTGGTTCTATGTAAATTTTTGTTAATGTAAATGCAAAGAATAAGAAGTTTTCCCCCACGAAAGTTCATCAGCGCTGCGTGCAACACGTCAGTAGGGGGCGTCCACCAAATCATGTGTTAAATTTTTGGGTACTATTCGACTTCTCCTCCACTACCTTCATAGTGATTTATGGAGAATTTAAATGACCGCCTATTATACAAAAATTAAAAATGTTTCCTTCGTTTGGAAAAAAGTATCTTATATATAAAAAATTTCGTGTCACGGTAATTGTGGCCGAACTACTCGGAAACGACTTGACCGAATTCATGAAATTTGGCATGGATATTTGGTAGGTATCCGGCTAGGTCGTAAAGTATATTCGAAGAACGTAGATTGCACAGAAGTTGCATCGCATCCCACCGTTCCTCTAACAGAAAATCTCGTCCAATTCACCATAGCAGAACTAATTTGTCTTTTGCTGATTGATATTATTAAGCATCCGATTAGATTCAATTGGTTTCTGTGTGTGGTGAATTGGACGAGAATTCTTGTCACATATATGGCACAGGGTTGGCACCTGTTTGAAACGCAAAATTTAATTAAATCATAGAAATGTTAAAATATGGGCGTCAAACGGTTCGTCTCGGCGGAGAGGGTTGCCACCTGTTTGAAACCCCGAATTTAATTAAATTATACTTGTATGGAGTTATATAAAATAATAGAATTTTTATGTAAGCTGGTTCGTTTTGCTAAAGAGAATGTTTATAGTTAGCTATATTTTGAGAAGGGTTGCCACCAGTAAAATTTTATTAAACTACACGCAAGTTATATAAAATATTAAAATATGGTTTCACAAAAGTTTGACTCGGCAAGAAAGTTCAGAGCTAACTTTATGATGGTTGCCACCTCTTTGAAAAGTCAAATTAAGTAAATTTTAAACAAGTTACACGTTATATGAATATTGGGGCCACAAACAATTCGATTCACTGAGAAAAAAGCTTATATGTATATAGAAGGTTGCCACCTGCTTGAAAAGTGGAATTTAATTAAGTTATACACAAGGATATACCATTTCAAAATATGAGCGCCAAACTATTCATCTCGGCGCGGACTAAATGCATACCTATATTTTTGAGCGGGTTGTCACCTGTTGTATGTGACAGAAACCAAAATGCGTTTTCAGGTTACATATGCAAAGGGCAATTAATAAATAAATATTTAAATATAGGCAGAGAAGCATCTGCCGGCTTTTTAGTTTATAAATAATTTCTTTTGAAGAAAAAATATCGAGGTATCAGCATGGTCAAAAGTTTTGACCAAAACATATTAAAATTTTAATTAATGCGGAGATGGGGATTTTTTTTTTTAATGTAGATTGTTTACTATCGAACCCAGAAATTTACTTTCAAAGTATTTAATAATTTTATTTTAATGAATAAATTGAAGTAAAATTTAACAATGACGCTCCGATTTAAACGAACGAAAGTAAAATCTTCTACGAAGTATCAAGTACGAATAACTATCGAAGCTTCGCTAAGGCACCTGGCGCAGTTTTTTTGCACTCTGTCCGTTTTAACAAGCGGTTTTAGAGAGAAAGTTTGCCTAAACTGCACAGCCTAATGTGCATTATAAACCTTAATTTGAATTAATTTATGAATTATCCTCTTACTTAGACCAGCACAAAGCCTCGCGTGGGCGACAATAAATTGTCGTATTTTTCACACAACACGGTCAACAATTCACACGAACGATTCTTTCGTATTCAACCCAATAATGTTACTTTGTCTGCGCGCGTTTTGTTTTGCTTAACACTGATTTAAATGCATAAGAATACCGTCTGTTACGATGAAATCTAAATGTGCATTTGTTCATTTGCCCCTCGGTATTTGCCTTAAAATCATAATATGATTTACGTATGACCGCCCCTTTGGTGGGCAAGTGATGGGAATATATAGTAGCCTCTCTCTCTCTCTCTTTTTTTAGATCTTCAGAAGTCGGAATAATCTTCGTCATAGACATTTGGGACGGATGCACTTGACCCAAGCAGATCTCGACGAGACAAATGACACCTTTTGTCGGAAGGCGCATAACGGAAATCCAGACGCGACTATTTCCTTAGTAGAGCGGCTACCAGGTTTGGTAGGAGTTATCAATATCTGGCCGTAGGTATAAAAAGCAAATGCCCCTTAGAATGTTGCATCAACCCATCCCAGAGTATTCGGCAAAAGAGAGTTGTAACATTTTTGGAAGCTCTATGTAACATTCCGAAAAAAATAAAAATTCCGAAAGCGACGGATTGAGCTGCCTGCTCCAACGCATCCTACCTTTGTAAATTCGATTGCACAGAGCTACTAGTACTGAACCAGCTAAAAACGAGCACGCGTCTAGCCGCTAGATTACAAATAAATAATGCGCCCAGAAGTATGCATTATTAGGTGTCACTTTTTTTGATTGTAATCTACGTTCTTTGTACTAGGGGATATTCGGACATCCGTAAACGGATAGTATTAACACCCGGTTAATATTCGTTGGTGCTATTATCCGGATATCCGGATTTCCGAAGATCTGATTAACGTTCGTTTATTCGGATATCCAAAACATCGGATATCAAATCCACGAATTAGTTAACAATAATAGTAATCAACAATAATATTTCAATGTGTGCTATTCCACGACTATCAATAAGCGGTCATGTCATTAGTGAACGAATGGAATAAGGACACTCGTGAATTACATATATGTGGGACAGTGACTGGAGATTAATGCCGAAACATTTCTGCGGTCCGTATTACCCATTTATTTAATTCCCTTATGATGCATTTCATTAATTTCTAATATCCGGATTCCGATTGTTCGTTGAAGTATCCAGATATTCGATAAATAAAACAGTTTTTTCATCACTGATAAATCTTCTGAAAAACTTCAGCTTATGGTTTGAAAAGAGACTCTATTGTTTTTACTTTTCCACTCATTTTATACGATTGAGAATTATCATTAAATTCGAATCTTTTCACCTTATTATTTTTTGTCAGGTCCAAAGCCGACACGCAAGACTTCGTCCGGCTTTTGCCCATATCTTCTGTTAGCGTCATTGGAATTGCCTATCTTTAAGGATTTTAAGTTCTTCTTTCTTTTGACCAACAATTTGCCCCATATCTAATAATCTCATGGATCTTGAGCCAAAGAAGAAGACGAAATAAAATGCGTCAGACCACTTTGTGCCATCTCCAAATAATTCTAACCTTGTGCGCTGGAGTGATCTTACTGGAAACAAAGTCGTGCTTCGCCATTTTGACGCCTTTTTTAATCAAAACGAAAGAAAGATTGCGGTTTTATATCTAATCGCTCCCATTCAATAATGGATGATACGTTTTGGTAACGTTCAACTTCTTGCACGCGATCATTACGTGCATTATGACAGTGCTGTACTATAAATTTCGTCAGGAAAAAACACTTTACAGCTTACGAGTCGACGAAGTAGCTGATCACTTCATTAAGCTCTAATTTTCGTGTGAGGCTCTGTAAAGCCATAATTCGCTTTTTTTATTAATTAAACCTCTCATCTTCAAATTTTTTTAATATTGTTTTGCGATTTTGCTTATCATAGAACAATTTCGACGAATTCGATCGCGCACTCTCTTCAGCATTTCCGGAGTTCTAGCAGTAGATTAGATTGTCTGTCGACCGAGCTTTTCTATTGCAATTTTTAATTTTTCCCGCTGTTCTGATATCGCTCAATAATACGATGCACAAAATTTTTGTTAGCTTTTAGGTTTTTCAGGAACTTGACAATTTCATTTGGCTTTGCACCCTTCTACTGAAGTTTTATCACCAGTTTTAATTTGGCTTTCATCCTCATAATACTACACTTGTTGCGATTGTCACAATTGGGAGTTTAAAAAGGTAACAGTTATTCGTCGCCACGGTGTATATTAAACAATATTCTTTTCACTTTTCAGCTGGGCGTTGTTCTTGGAGGTTATCCATAGTCTAAGTTTATTCATTTGACTGTCAACATTGCAAGCTTTTTTAATTTTTTAGGATCAGACAAAGTTAACCCTCAAAATATGATCGAAAAATTAAAAACCAAAAAATAACTATTATGAACTATCGAAAAAAATTAAATTCCAAGAATAAATA
The DNA here is from genome assembly GCA_951828415.1 of Anomoia purmunda. Taxonomy (NCBI): domain Eukaryota; kingdom Metazoa; phylum Arthropoda; class Insecta; order Diptera; family Tephritidae; genus Anomoia; species Anomoia purmunda. The sequence goes on from OX639996.1 coordinate 19,090,247, forward strand.
TTACTTTTTTTCAGTCGTAAATTATAATAAGCGCTAGCACACGACATTGTAGTTGTCATACCTAAATCCTCAACTTCACTTGCCGCCTTGAGACACATAACTCATATTTACCGCCAACCTTGTAGTTGGCAAAAGTTGAAAATTTCCACATGAAAACTTACAAACATAAAAATTGTGTACATACATACATACATATATTATATTTATACATAAACGTTCGTATGTGAATCGACCTTTTTTTAATTTTATACATTTATGTATGTCTACCCGAGAACGTGTCCGTCACTGCATAGCGTCAACAAATTGAAAAGTTTATCGTACACATATAAAGACTGTGCAAAAATTAAGGGAAATTGAATCATTGCCATCGCATCAACAGCAAAGACAAACTATGCACACGAACCGTTACTTGCATATTCGTACACAAATGTGTAACTCCATATATATAAGTGCAGTTGCACCCAGAAACTTAAACCATTTAAATATTTTTATAATATACACAGGGGGTTTAATTTTAAATTTTTGAGGTAAAACTTCTTTAGCGGCGTGAGAGTGATTTTTTACATCGCGTAACGAAGGTCGTATCGATATAGCGTCACGAAGTCTACACATGATTGAAAGATTCGGAACTATTACTTCTACACTACGACTACTACTGCTACTTATACTAAGTAGTACTAATATTTTTACTTATGCTACTACTAATTACTATTACTATTTTCAATAATTTCTGCTATTATTTTTCCTAATGCTACTACCAAAAAACGCTACTATTTCCACCAATTTCTACTACTACTTTGCTTATACTACTACTATTTTTACAAATTTCAACTACTATTTTTACTAATGCTACTATTGATTACTCCTACTCTTTACTAGTTTCCACTACTATTTTTACTAATGCTTCTACATATTACTACTACCATTTTTTACAAAGTTCTACTACTAATATTATCAATATCTTTACTTATTTCTACTACTATTTTTACTAACGCTACTATTTTTTACAAATACTACTACTTATTACTACTACTATTTTTCTAATTTTAACTAGTATTTGTACTAATATAACTTTTGATTAAAACTACTATTTTTACTAACTTCTGCTACTATTTTTACTAATGCTACTACTTATTATTACCAATATTTTTACTTATTTCTACTTCGTTTTTTACTAACGCTACTACTAGAAAAACTACTATTCTTACTAATTTCTATTACTATTTTTACAAATGCTACCACTATTTTTTTACTAATTTCAACTAGTATTTTTACTAATGCTATTTCTAATTACTATTACTATTTTTACCAATTTCTACTACTATTTTTACTAATGCCACTACTAATTATTAGCCATATTTTTACTATTTTCTATTACTATTTTTACTAATGCTACTACACAAAAATACTACTATTTTTACTAATTTCTACTATTTTTTTTTGCTAATACTACTCTTTATTACTACAAAAAATTTTACTAAATTCTACTAAGATTTTTACTAATAAAACTACTACTAATTTTACAAATTTCTACTACTATTTTTGCTAATGCTACTATTAATTATTACCAACATTTTTACCTATTTCTCTTCTTTTTTTTGTTTGCTAATGCTATTACTAATTGTTACTACTATTTTTATTAACGATACCATTAAATACTACTAACCACTATTACTACTATAACCACAACTTTTACTACTAACGACTACTACCACTACTACTCCCATATTTAACTCTCTATCTTTTTTAAAGTCGGCAAAGTAGTTTTACTTTTGGCTCGCGCTTTAAGGTGCACGAGTGTTTTTCCATTAGTTTTTTATAGCACGAGTGTTTTTTCATTAGTTTTTTATAACACTATCAAGCATTTTATAACATAAACCGTATAACGCAAAGTTTTACAATTTATACAAAATTCGCAAACACTCAACAAATTTCAAAAACTTGTCATAAAATTTACATACTTTTTAATCACAATATTTGAAAACTTTTGTGTGGAATGCTATTTTGTAGCCCATTCAATTTTAGTATAATAAAATACAAGTTTTAAGTGGGGCGAAATTTTTATTTTATACAAAAATAAATTTTGTATATTCTTTATATGGCAGAAAACGAGCTAAACTTTATGTTAGGGAATTAATTATATTTTTATAAAATAATTAAAATATATATATATGTACATACGAAAAACTCAGTTTATATCATAAAAAAAATATATATAAATGGCTTAAGTATGTGAGCGGAACTGTACAAAAATAAGTACACACATACATACATACATATGTAACTACTAATTTATATGTAGTCGACTGAAATGAAAAGAACCCAAATATATTGAGCAAAACGAACAAAGCAGCACAGCACAAAGGATAAGAGCTCAAAAATGCGACAAAGTGAAAAGTTTGATGTTGAAGACTAATTTTATTGTGCAAATATTAACATAATACAATCAAGTGCTGATGATATGCGCGCTTGGAATGAGCAGCTAGCTGTGACAACTTTTATAAAATTTAATACAACACTTCTACTAGAAAGAAATATGTGAAGAAGCAGCAGCTTTGACATCTTCACACTACATTCTTTGTTGCTCAAAAAATTCCATTGTATGTAAATTATTAAGATTGGAATTTTGTTGTTCAAAACTTCGAAATTGAAATTAACTTCAAGTTTACATAGGTCCCGGTATCAAAATTGTAAACACGTTTTGCGTATATTCTTTGTATCTTTTGAAAGGAAGTATATTTTGACTTTTACTGAACGAATAGGAACAACTACATCTAAGATTATTAAAACATCGCGAACTGTAGTAAGCTTTTTGTCGCACAAAAAAAATTTTCCTTCCAGATGTTGGTTAATAGCTAAAATATTTTTGCATAATGGAGGTGTACTTATTTCGTGCATGCGTAAAAATGTATTTCTTATACAAAAAGCAGTCTCTTTAGCTTATCTCCAATAATGTAGCATTTCAGTTAGCTCACTCTTTTAAATAGGTGGCAACTCTTTGCCCTTGATAATTAAATTGAATTAACCCTTTAAATAGTTATCAACGCTCTTTAGGCTTGCACATTTATTTGTTTTTTGTTTTTGTTTACATTTTTCATTCGTTTTCGTAAGAACATTTCGATTTAAATTTACTGATTTTGTTTATGAGAGAATAAGAAGAAATACAAAACAAACGGAAAAACTTTCAACCAATCAAAGCGTAAAAAAGGTATTAAGTTACGTCACAGAAATATCGTTTGATATCATTCTGGTACTATAGATACGCAAAGCCTAAATGATAAAATTGTGACAAGGTAAAATTTTGTCATAGCGTTGGCATGGCGACGGCGATCGCTAAAAATGAGAACATCAATATAGCAATAAGCAAAGTGTATTTATTTTCTTAAACCCCGAAAGAATTTTTTTAATTTCTACTCTATTTTGCTACACTATTTCTCCAAATGTGTTTCCCACCACACTTCCGATAAAGAATTAAAAAAGTGCAGCATTTGCACAGTTTACCAATTTTACAAAAAAAATTTAACACAACACATTTTTGGTAAACAATTCTCCGATTGTCTGGAAGAACTTAGATGCGTAGAAATCTCAGATCTTCTAAAAATTTTGCAAAGATCAAAATAGCTTTAGCGGTACCACAACGGGCCTTGAGCCTGAGTGTGTCTATGACGACAGCCGCCATAACCTAACCTAACCTACACAACAAGAACAAACCTTAATAATATGTATAATGAATGGCTTCCTCGAATAGATTTTTATTTCACATTTATAAGTACAGTCCAGGTATATTCCAGTATTCGACTGTAGCCGAATTTTTTTTTAGTAAAATTACGTTGAACTTATTTATTCATATATAGAGACCTGACGGATAAAAACTCCCACCCATAAAATTGTTAGGATGAAATTTTCAAGGAATATTTTAACCGTCTAACTGCCTTATTTAACAACCTTTCACTATAGCTGCTTTGAAAACGGGTCACAAATGCTTTTAAAAGTAGGAGTCAGAGGGTTAAAATATATTACACAAAAATTGTCGTTAAATTCTACAATAGTCGCCTGAGGACAGACATTTGATTTGAAATAGTTGTATACATAATATTTTTGAAAGTTTTATTGCACATCCGACGAAAACGCTACAACTTCAGCCTCCTGTAAAAACAAAATCAGACACTTTAGACTAGAACTGTCTTCGGCAGAGTTGGTATGGGCGACATCCTCTTGCATAATTTTAAGATTTGTTCATGTTGAATAAGCACTGCTGGTCAGTATTGTTAATACAAAACTCCTGAAATTAATTAAAACATAGTAGAATACCATAGCCAACAGATAGGGACAAAGGGGTACATATAAATGTAATATGGCGAAGCCTGGACTCACTTTGAGAATTTAATACATATGTACATACATACATATGTATATGTAGGTAAATTAATAAGTTTTAATTCCACCTACCCAGAATTTCCAAAATAAATGCTCTCATTGAGCTTTTTTTCAAATCTAGTTATGCAACTTTGGCTCTGATCTTTTCAGTGAACCGTCTACATACCTACCAACCTGACCATCTGCCGGTGTCATAGCATAAACATTTGGGATGTTTGAGTTTCTTGTTTTTTTTTTTTGCTAACTCCTGCGCTAACTATAATAAAAATAAATGTCAAATCCATGAAAAAATCCATGCGACACATTTCACTATTGCACATATCTACATCTACACACTAAGTAGGTGTTTATCACAAATACAGTGAGTCAAACAACTGCTCGGAATTTTGTTTTTTTTTTTGTTTTAATATTTACCACGTTTTTAACGCTAAGTCGCTTTTGTTAATTTGTATAAAACTTTAGCTTGTTCTTTAAAAGAAGCATATAAATTAAGCTTTCAAACTTTGTAAAAAATTTGTAATTTTTTTTTTATTTTTTTATTTTTAGAACACTTTTGGGTATACAGTTATGAAGCCCACTTAATTCCACCAAACTAATGCGCAATTCTTAACTGGCTGAAAACAGGCACCGTACCAGCTATCATTTTTATTTAAAAAAAAAAGTCGCGATTTAATCGTTATTTTAAGATTTTAATTTTTTTCGATAAAAATTAATCGTTATACCAGCATTTTCATTTTTCGATAAAAAAAAATAATCGTTATGCTTGGATTTTTATTTTCTCGATCATATTTGATCGTTATTTTGTGATTTTATTATTTCGATCAAAAATAATCGTTTTCTCAAGCTTACAATTTTTCGATCATAATAAACGCTAGCAAATTTGTTGGCGATGACAATAATATGTTTTATAATCGAGAAAAAATATTAGAAAATATCGATGAAATGGATTAAAAAATTGTAAATTCAAGAAAAACGATTATTCTTTTCCAAAAAATAAAAATCACAATATTATGGTCAAACTTAATCGAAATATAAAAATCCAAATATTACAAAATATCGATGAAATAGGATTAAAAAATTGTAAATTCAAGAAAAACGATTATTCTTTTCGAAAAAATAAAAATCACAATATTATGGTCAAACTTAATCGAAATATAAAAATCCAAAAATAACGATTATTTTTGATCGAATAGGTAAATGTCTAAGAAAAACGATTATTTTTTATCGAAAAAATAAAAGTCGCAAAATAACGAATATGGAGTGTTTTAAACAAAAAAATCTTCTTCACAAAATATTGCCAGACTAGTATAGCATACGGCATCAGATCGATATTCGAGTTTTGCGCTCAACAAATTCATGTATGTACATTAATTCTTGAACCGAAAAAATCAAAATATCGATTATTTTCGGTACCTGGCTGAAAATTCTTGTTGAGTTTTATTATTATCATAATTTTTTTTTTTTTCTTTTGAAATTTGGTTTTAGGAACATTTTCCCAAATAACGGCGATCTCGCAAATCATTTGCGATATAAACTAGATACTTTGAATAATACAAAGTTTCCAAAAACCAAAATGTTTAAAAAATAAAGAGCCACAAAACTGCATACCTAAAAGTCTTTTCTTTAAATTCTGATTACAAAGTATGTGAAATTTTTATAAATTTTTTACAAAGTAGGAAATTTTTCTTTATATGCATTTAGTTATAGAATGAACTAAAGTTTTTAAAAATTTATCAAAAACGTTAAAAACATTGTAAATATTTTAACCATATGATCAGTTGTTTGAGCCAACGTACATATTGTATGTAAGAGAATGTGCAGAAACATATGACACTCTCATATTTATATGTACATAAAATGTCTGCTATTAAAACTCAACAAGACTAGGAAGACAAACTGAAGAGTTAAATGTAATGTAGATACAAAGAGTTGTGAAACTGTACTATTACTCTGGCTTATATTTAAAACCGAATATAACATGACCAAAACAAGAGTAATATGAACAACGTGTTCACTAAGAGAAAAAAAAATTCCAAAACTAGAAACTAACATCTGCTTAAAAATACTAAGCTTCGGCATCAAATTCCCAACCCATACGATGTTAAATTTTAATGCATATCATATCAGTACATAGTGTAAGGTCGTCTAAATTTAAAGTAATTGGAGTGCTTTGTGAACAATGAAGATAACAAAACTAATAATTTACGGTGAATTAAAAATGATTAGGTTTCTTAGATTTCATAGAAAATTTTAATATGCTTAGTTGCAAATTTCAATAAGATGAAAACATATTTCTTGGGAGAAATGTACAGTTATGTGAAAAATAATAGCATCACGAGATTTTGATACTCTTTACTATTCTTATTTTATTTGTTTTATGTTTGTTATTTTTTTTTTAATAAAAATCTGGTCAAATGCATTGTTTGTAAGGCCCCATTTCAAACTTGGTAGAATAAATTGGAAACTTCCAAAAAAATTTCATTAAATTTTCAAACTTTTTAATTATAATTTTTATAAAAATTCTAGTTGTGCAATTTTATAGTCTACAGCAACTCCTCGCTAGACGCACTTGATGGAGGAGAAGACGGATTTTTTAAGCAATTTTTTTCTACAAAAAATATGAGCCTACACTTGCAGTCGGACTTTAATTCCCTGAACGAACCCATTGCAAATGGGTCAAATTGACCCAACTTCTTTTTGTGACTTTTGTTTCCTTTTTAAAAGGTAAATCGTTGTAATAAGTAAATATTAAACTTTTTTCGTTGTTCAAGTGGTTTATTAAGTTTGATCAAAAATACACTTAAAAATGCAGAGAAAACAAGGAAATAGGAAAAAACAAATTAAAAAGAAAATAATGAAAAAACACGAATTGTTGTTCAGTATTTTCAGCGCAGTTTCCACACAAATGATATCTGTGATGAGGTCGAATATAATTCACACATTTATCACAGCAAACACTGTGATTTTGCTGTTTTTATTAAGTTTTGATCTCTATACAGACGTACGTACTCCTTGTAAATTCAAAACACCTAATAAAGTTTCGATTAATTCGAAGAAAAACAAAGATTATGTCAAGATATCAGTAATCTATAGCAAAAGCTGTAGGCCTTAATATATGGGGACAAAATTTAATAAAAAAAAAATCCATAAATCGTAAGACATTTACTTGATTGCATATACAGAGCGCGAGAAACAACGGACCGAGCAACAGGCAATGGGTCTTTCAAATATTCAATTGTTTTGTCTTTTGATAAGCATAAAACACATGGCCGCGAAACAGCTTCTTCTAGCAAATTTTAAGACAAATACATATTAACTAATATCGTCAAAATCACCTTCAACTTCAGTTTCATCTGGCAAATAATCTTCATCATCGTCTGTACCAAACGGATCATAAATCATCAGTTATATATTGGTCGATAAGTTAGAAGTCCATTATTTTCCGAAATATTTTTATAACAACGCGAACTGTAAGTGCCAACAAACAAGCCTCTATTGAAGGAGAGGAACCATAATGGCGTAAATGCTAACGGTAATAGCGCAACGAACGCATTAACCGCAAGGAAAAATACACTGGGTCAATATGACCCTCACGTACGAGTTAAGTAACTTTTAATACAGCGTTTGGGGCAAACATTTCGGCGATAACTTAAGAAGATTTGAAAAATTCATGTACGGTTTATCTGTTGAGCCCCTGGTCAATTGTATCAAAATTTTACCGTATTATAGGCAATTAAAGTTTGAAATTTGTGTCAAAATGACCCAACGAGAGGATTAAGGTTGAACTAACATTCTACAATGTCACAATTTATTGGCACCAGATGCTAACAACGTCAACAATTCTGTGTTATTTAAATGAATATTTCGGCTATCATATGAAAGTCCGAAGTATTGATTTGACGTTTTTTTAAGGAGTAAACTAAAGGAGTAAACTAAAAGTTCATATAATATTAAATAAAAATGGGCAAATTTTCGGCTAAAGTTCAGTTAGTTTATTTGGGCCGAAGCCGCACCGAACTTTTGGTATTGAAAGTGAGCACAATATGATGAAATTACGCCCACATAAAGGTATTTTTCAAAACTAAAAACAATGCAATATTTCAATAGCCATATAAGATAACTTTCTCAAATTTGGTATATAGGACTGGGTTGGAGGAGGGAATACGTGGGTTAAGAAAATGCTTAGAAATTTAAGCGTGATATCACCAACTGTAGACCTAGTAGGTATATCTCCAAAACAACTTAATCACACTCTACAAAATTTGGCACACTTTGTATTTATAGTAATCAGACATAAGAAACGATAATTTATAAAAATCCGAAAAAACCGATATTTCAGCAACTATAGAAATAATTTGCTAAAATTTGATTGGAGAAAGGAATACAAGAATTTATTGTTTGGAAATGAAAAAATAGGTATCGAATTTGGTAGACACTTTGCATTTCATCTCAGTATGCAAAATTTCCAAAATTGTAGAAATCAGAAAGAAATCTGGGCACACCTCTTATAACGGTACTTTAAAAAACACTATTAGATAACTAGATCATGTAGTCAATTTGATCACTAAATCAATAAAAGTTGCTGCAGTCTTCAACATAAAGATTATTATAGACAAGACAGATTGCAGACTTAATTTGCATTAATTTCCGAATTATCTTCACACAACTTAATGTGCATTAGTTCGAGGTAAATTCTCGAAATTTTTGTATGAGACCGAAAATAATCGTATTTTTGGCACAGGCATAATCGGCAATTCACGGGTACTCTTCAACAGGTTCGCAATACAGTAACTCTTCTTTGTGGGTGTGTGCGTTTCATTTTGCCTGAAACTGGTCTAAATGCTCAAGATTGTCGACTGTTATGGTGAAATCTAAATGCGCATTTGTGCTTACAAATGCAAATTAACTCGGCTCGCGGCTCATCTGTGGCGCGTTTTATATTATTCCATACAACAATATTTTGTTTATTTAAAATAAAAATCTAAAACGACAACGACCGTTTGACGCCTAGGCTATCAAATTAGTTCATAGATTTCGTTACTGCAAAGCTGGGAGGCAATCCATATTTAAAATAAGGTTTTTAGTATCGGTTTAACTTTCAACGAAACAATGAAAATTTCGATGCAAAACAAAAAATATGCTTTCGATCATAATGTACGGAATGTATGTAAAATAGCACTGCGTAACAAAAATTAAAAAAAAAACCTGAGGTCATGATTTTGTTAATAGTTTTTATTAGCATTAGTAGCAGGCTTACGAACTGTGTTTATACTTTTTTTGAATTGGCTCTAGTTCTTGAGATAAACGAAACTTAAGAAATTAATGAAAAAAATTATATGACCCAGTTCCGAATATAATCCCGAACAATGGAGGCTTTTGATAGATAGCTCAAAAAGAAGTCTGAAATGTGTGTTGCTACACAATGGAAATAAACTTGCTTCGGTTCCAATCGGTCATAGTACCAAACTAAAAGAAGAATACGAAAATGTAAAAATTGTTTTAGCAAAGATTTTGTATGCACAACATAAGTGGTCAGTATGCGTGGACTTGAAGATGGTGAATTTTTTATTGGACCAACAAAGTGGGTATACTAAATACCCCTGTTTTATATGTTTCTGGGACAGTCGTGCAAGAAATGAACATTGGATTAGAAAGGACTGGCCGGTGAGAGAAAATATGGAGGTAGGAACAGCAAATGTGGTTCATGACCAATTGATAAGCCGAGACAAAATCATTCTTCCACCATTCACATCAAGCTTGGGCTAATGAAACAGTTCATCAAAGCCCTTGATAAGACAGGTGACTGTTTCGAATATGTGTGCAAAAAATGTCCAGTCCTTAGTATGGAAAAATTAAAAGCAGGAGTCTTCGATGGTCCTCAAATTCAAACCCTTTTAAAAGACACTGAATTCTTAAACCATATGTCACAAATTGAATCTGAACCCTGGCTAAGCTTTGTTAATGTAGTCAAAATTTTTTAGGGAAATTATAAATCACCAGACTATACAAAAATAGTTGCTGATATCCTTCTCAATTTTCGCAAACTAGGAGCTAAAATGAGCATTAAATTGCATTATTTACATAGCCATTTGGACAAATTCCCGGACAACCTAGGCGAATACAGTGAGGAACAAGGTGAACGGTTTCACCAGGACATAAAAATAATGGAAGAAAGATACCAAGGTCGATGGGACGACCACATGATAGCAGACTACTGCTGGAACTTAATACGGGATTGTCCTGAACAACGACATTATAGGAGGTCCTACAGAAGAAGTTTTTTGTAATTTTTTTAAAATTAATTAATGAAAAGAATATATATATTTTTTTTATTTTTGTATTATTTTTATACAGGGGCGCAATAAAAATATAACTTAAATCCATATTGGTATTTTTAATTAGGTTTTTTCGTGAAATATTTAAAAGTCTTTATCTGAAAAACTAGAGCCAATTCTACAAAACTGATATTATTTTCGTAACCAGCGCCCCCAAAATTACCCTAAATCGACTTAAAAATCTCCAACCGCAAAATTTTGTTCCGCAGTGTAATCATTGAATGCATAAATGTTTGAGTTTAATTGACGTTTTTTTTTAGAAAGTCAATCATAAAGATGTAATCATGCGGACAATCAGAAGGCGTAAATAACTATAAAATTTGTCCAGCAATCTATTTCTTGCTTGTAAATATATTGCCCGAGAATTTATTGAGCGTCATGCGTATCGTTTATCCTTCCTTCGATTTCTATAGTCACAAGCCACTTGTTCGAGCAGCTCGTCGTATGTATTGCTCTTTGTCAAAAAACTATTTGTTGGTGTCCATAAAAAGTTTGCCAACTATTTTAAAAAGCTTATAAAACTATTTGTAAAAATGCTAAACAGCAAGTATAAATTTCCAAATGAAACCATAAACAAGGCGACTGAAGAAGCAGCCATGAGATTCACACACACACACGCGCACACATAGATGCGCATCAGTTTATCATTTGCATTTACATACAGACAGACATATGCAACTATCTCAGACCGATGGTTGGTGGGTGGTCTCGCAGAAGTAAATTTTGTGCATAAATCTTTCCACTTGAAATTGCACATAAATTATCAGAGCATAGCATAGTTACTCGTACAACCCAAAAAGCAAAGCTGTGCGCATGTGTGGCGTGTTGCGGGCGAGTGTGAATTGCTGTCCGTTTGCATTGGGCGTACGTACAGAACGTTCCACATTATTTAGAGAGGGACCAAAGATTAAAGTGAAAATTCTTCTATCCAATCTACTTGTCTATACTTTTCACGCCCACCAAACCCATCACGCCCATCACGCCATCAACCATCGCAGCCACTAGCCAAAGCGAAAGTCAGTACTGCACTAACTACAACAACAACCAACACCAACACAAGTAGAGGGAGAGTGGCAAAGAATTTTGCATGTTAAAATCATTTTTACAATACATACTTCCATATTTGCATGTTTTTACTATGTGATGTTGAAGTAAAAGTCTTTGGCTTGCAAGGAAGCTCAGTGACAGCAAACGGGAAGAACATAAAAGGAGAAGAAAAGCAGAAAATAAAAGAAGGGGGTCAGCTTGTCTGAAAGTTTTGTTGATGCAAAGAAGTATGAATGTTCATTTAATATACTACGCTAGGGTGGTACATTTGCCGGATATGCATAGTAAAAATTTAAATTGAATATATAAATAGTGCAACACAGATTTTAGTAATTCACCGACTATGTTCTTGTAGATCTACATAGCTATCAAAACGAAGACTGCAATCCGGTTTTTGAATCGAACCGCCGAACCGAACCATTATCATTTTGATAATCCAAAAACAAACCGAAACCCACTCTACAAAGCGCTACAGTTTGGCTCAAACTAAAAATCCATCAAAGCATTTTTTAAGTTTTGCAATATACAGCTTTGCCTAAAAAATCAACGCTTATAGTAAAAACAATAAAACAAAAACAAATAATGATAAAATAAATGAACATTAAGCAAGCAAAAGGAAGCTAGGTTAAACTGATCAAAATTTCGGTTCCTACTGTTTGGGCCTTGTATTTATTATATAGTAGTATAAGTACATACTCGAGATTTTCGAAAATGAGGGATTTATTCTTAAGCCAGTGCGCTCTTTTTGTCGACTCGACTAGATTTAGAACTCATGCAAACCTTAGAACAAAATTATTTAAACAGTTTTACTTACCCTACTGTGTGTTTGAAAAAAAAAAGAAATAATCTTATATGTATAAAAAATCTCGTGTCACGGTGTTTATGGTCGAACTTCTCCGAAACGACTCGACCGATTTTTATGGAATTTTGTGCATACTTTATATTTGATAGCTATGAGAATAGGACGCAAAGTATATTTTAAGCTTGAAAAAGGGTTGCCACCTGTTTGTAGAGTCAAATTTATATAAAACATACACAACTTATATGAAATATTAAAATATGGGTGTCAAAGGTTTTATCTCGAAAAGAAGATGTATAGCTTACTTTTATGAGAATTGCCACCTATTGAAAAGTCGAATTTAATTAGATTATAAACGAGTTGTATGGAATAATAAAATAGGGATGTCAATGGGTCCGTTTCGGTGAGGATTGGGTTTATAGTTAGCTCTATTTAAGAGAGGGGTGCCACCTGTTTGCAACGTCAAATTTTTCTAAACTATACACAAGTGCATAAAATATTAAAATAAGAGTATCAAACGATTCGTTTCTGCGAAGAGAAGGTAAATATTTTGAAGAGGGCTGCCACCTGCTGAAAAAGTCGAATTTAACTAAGTTACACACTAGTTACACGAAATATTAAAGGATAGTTGGCAATCGGTTTTCCCTATTTTGTAATCCTATGTAAGAATTCTTGTGAGTATAGAAATCTCGTGCGGAGTGCCCCTCCTAACCGATCAGCGAGTTGTCCGCCCCGCCTAGCTCAGAGCTCACCAGCTTGCTGGTGGGAAATTATGGAACCTGTGACAACTCGCTTAGCTGTATTAAACGCTGTCCGCCATTACTTACGAAGTTTGTTTTAGATTCAAGGACCGCCAAAGAGGCCATGATTAGTGCTGCCTGGCAACTTTTAACAAAAATACTAACTAAACTATCAAGTTCAATTTTGGTAATAATCCTTAAATTTTTTTCTGGAATTTTTTTTTAGCTTAAATTTTCATAATTAATTTTTTTTTAATTAAGTGACAGGCAACGGTATTGAAGAATGTAAAAACCCTGTTTTTATTTATAAAAAAAAACCATTTTGGGAATAATTTTCAAGTTGGCCCAGCTCACGTAAATCATAATATTATGTATATTATATATTTTGGTTTATGTCTTAAAATATAATGAATTTTAAAATTTCCATGGAAAACCGCAACTCTGTTTTTCCGCGAAACCCTAATAAACAAATTTATTTCAATGCGTAAGAGCCTAGCATTTGGTTTGCTCTCTAGTCGAGACATTGCCACACTATTCATGACAACATTTGGCACATTGTTGCCACTTGCAACAACATTTCATAGAATTTATGCAATTCATGCTATACATCCATATTGTTGTAGTTGTATCGGCAGCTGCTCAAGTGCGCCCAAAAACATGCAACATTGTTTTGCAAAAATTATTGCACTAAAATGGCAGTGATTTATTTGTGTTCAGCGAAAAGTTCCGTTTCCGGTTTGTGCTTCGCTGCTACTTCTCGTCTACTGAACACACACACACACATAAATGCATACAAAAGTAATACTACGAAACCATTACGTAGCTGCGTTTTCTTTTCACTTCAATGTTTACGTTTTCTTTTTTTTTCGCACAACGGAAGTCGTTGTTGCAACCAAACGGAGGTCGATGAGCCACATACCATGAGCAATACGAGCGCGCTGAGTAGTAAACATGTAGTGAATGAAGACGTGCGAACCAGACTTGACAGACGGACTATTGAGCAGACAGCTAGACAGATAAGCACAGAGATACCGCCGAGCCGAGCAGGATAATAGCCAACCCAGTTCGCTAAAACAAAGCGAGGCGGGCGAGTGTGGCGCATAAAAAACAAAAAAAAAAAAAACACCGAGTCTAGTGTGAGCACTCAGTAGAATCCCCCATCCCCACCACTATGCACTCCGCACTCTACCCTGAACTTATTTGCAGCGTCGTGCACTGACCGCCAACCATCGGAACTGTCGAAACTGTGCACGCCTCCGCTTGCTGTGAAATTTATGCATTTGAAACTAATTTGTACATAAACAAAACACTAAAGCTCGATGTGAGCGCAATGGTGAGTATCTGGCAAAAAAAAAAAAAAAAAAAAAAAAAAAACAACCAAATCGCACTGAATTTACATTCGTATACATTGTAGCTAAGAGTTGCATTGCACAAATTGCACAACAGCAGGCAGCAGCAGCTCTTCAAAAAAAAATTTAAAAAAATGAGTGTGGGGGCTCAACTGCAAATGCGAGTACAATGAATGGGCATCGCTTCCGTTGCGGTCGCGTAGCATATAATCAACGAGAAGAGCAAGCCAACAGCAACAGTCCACCAGCATAATTTGTTTTCTCTGCACACATCCTTACATTTAGCATTTTCGTGCAGATTGTTTATTATACAACGCAATATCCTTGGATCTATCTACTGCCATGACAAATAGAGCAGAGCAATGGGGTAGTATATTGACGACGTCGACCTCATCAGAACTCAATTGCATTTGAGACGATTTTTTTGTTTAGTGCAATGGAGGCACGCGTAGAATAGCAAAATGCCAAGAGCATAAAACATTCAGGCAATATTGAAATAGTGCGTACAAGAAATGCGTAGGTATTTACTCATCTGGACTTCCTAGGCGTTCACTTGCTGTAGTTACTTTAATTAAAATCTGCGAATAGTTAATTCATAGTTAAAAATTTTACCCTGATTACGACTACCCCAATATCTTCTTCATATTTTTCTTATTACATTTGCGTAAACATCATAATTAACAGTCACTCACAAAAGTAAGAAGGCTGTGTGTGTGTTTTTTTTTTTGTTAATTTGTCTTGCTTTCATTTCATAAATATTCATAACTTTTTTCATGAATTGTTTTTAATTATTTTTTTACAAAATTACTAGAAAACCAGCAGACGTTGTACTCCCTATATTTACTCATTAATTGCCCTTTGCATATGTAACCGGAAAAAGAATTTCTGTTGTTGTTCTGTCTCATATAACAGGTGGCAACCCTTTCAAAAATATGGGCATGCCCCTTGTTCTCGCCGTGACGAAGAATTTGACACGTATATTTGAATATTTTATATACTTGTGTGCAATTTAATTAAAGTTGATTTTCAAACAGGTGGCAACCCTCTTCAAAATATGCCCATCGACTTTCGCCTAGCTTAACATATACTATTTCACATAACTTTTGTATAATTTAATGAAATGCAACTTTACAACTAGGTGGCAACCTTCTTTCAAATTTAGGTAGCTATAAACCTGCTCCCCCACAAAGTGAACTATTTGACACCCAGATTTTACTACTTCATATATCATGTGTATAATTTTATTAAAATCGACTTGGCAAGCAGGTGGCATCCCTTCATATGCCATTCGGCATCCATATTGTGTATAATTTAAACTAACTCGACTTTTCCAGGAGGTGGCAACTCTCATAAAGTTAGCTATTAACCTTCTCCTCAGCGATATGAACTGTTTGAGATCCATATTTTAATACATGATTTGTATTATTGTATATATTTTAAATAAATTTGACTACCAAATATAAATAGAAGCATCGGTCACAAACCTCATGACACGAGATTTTTATATATACGACACTATACATAAACTATAAATCAAAGTTCCAAACGCTATACAAAATTTACGAAAATTCAACTAGCTTTCAAACTTTTTAATCGTTAATTTTTTGTATTTTTTGCTTGTTTGTTTTTTTTTTTGTTTTATGATGACAGTGTTGCTCTTTCTGCCATATTACTCATGAACAAAATTTAAAACTATATAGTAGCAAATGCCCAGCAAAACATTTTTAGCTAATTGAAACTTGCAAAACTGCAAACCCGCAAAGTTTATGAAAATGTTGATTAAAAAGTTTCAAATTTTGATGCTCATTTGTTTAGTTTTTATGAATTTGTATCATAAAGTTTGAAATTTTGTTTTATTATATCTATTGTTGATGCTACAAAATAAACTATAGTATAGTTAAAAAAAAAAAAAAAACTTTTAAATGTTGTAAACAAACTTACTACATTCTTATTTTTGTGAGTTACTGTATGTATGTATATAAAAGTGTGAACTTTTTGTTATAAATATATTAATTGAAAGTTTTTTCACTGACTAAAATTTGTATGCTGCTCGAATAATAGGGTCTATATTGTATACAAGACTTTATATGAGTTCTTTACAATTCAAAGCAAAGTTGGAATATACCCAGTAGTAATAGTGTGTGGTTGTTTGCTAATAAAATGAAAACTTGTGATTTTTTTATATTTTTTCTGAGCCGGAGAAGACAATATTTTATAACGTTAAAATAACATTTTCTTATTTTTATTATATAAAATATTACGGGCCATGCTCAATATGATAAGAAATTATAATCGCTTTTAAGTTATACGTCGTAAAGCTTTTTAAATCAATAAAATAGAATAAGTGGTTATTGAGGTATTTAAATTTTAACTAAATGTTACTCAAAACTATACTTTGTGAAATCAGTGTTATGGGATTTCATGTCGCAGTGTTCCTTCGTTGATATTTTACCTAAGAATTTATATATCTATTTATCTCGTAACAGCTCAGGTCGTACCATACCTTTTGCATTATTTATTACCAAGCAATCGCAGTTTGTTGTTCGAAATAAAAAAAAAATTATACAGCACGAATTAGTACTAATTAGAATATGGGAAATTTCAATGTTCCCAAAAATTGTATGGAAGCTTTACGTGGTCCGATTTTATTGGATATAATAGATCGCCCTACCAAATTTCAGTCAGATTTGTCACAAACTGAGTAACTCAACTCGTCTGCTGATTATTTTCGTATAATCTGTTATGAATATATCTCAATAATATTTTTATATATGTACTCATATTTTAATATTTTATATAATTAATTAACCTTGATTCATAAAAAACGTGACAACCCTGTTCAAAATATGCCTAAAGTTTTCCTAGGGAAACAAATAATTTCGTACCTATATTTACTTTATAATTAAGCGTTTGAGGCCCATATCTGAATATTTCATCAAACGCTTGCATATTAAACAAAATTGGGTTTTCAAACAGGCGGCAGCCCTTCCCGAGCATAAAATATACTGAACGATGTATTTCCATACCTACCTTATGTAGAGGAAATTTTACCCATAAAATCTAGGTTTTTTAATAAATTAGCAAACAAAACATGACACATTTTTTCTTTAATTTGGTATTGAAAAAAAATTTTGAATCATACAAATATATAATTATAAAATTCACCGACAAAATACGGCGAGACCAGCGTTTGTTTGTTGTTACGAGGGTTGCCTTTTATATTTTGCGCCTTCGCAACACTACATGTGATTAGCTGTAATTAGATATTTCTATCGTAAAGTTTGGTATTTTTTGGCATAAACTTGCATATAACGTTTACACTTACGAGTTTTATTTGTGTTTATTTATAGTGAGTTTAAAAATTCATATTGCCTAAAAATGGAATTCTCGTGTCTATTGGTGTAAAGAAATGTTGAAGAAATTTAGCCGCGGTCTATGACATCGTAACAGGTGACGAATCTTGGATCTATGCATATGAGCCGCAAACAAAGCAGCAATCGACTGTATGGGTGTTCCAAGACGAGCCTATTCCAACAAAAGTTGTTCGGGCAAGAAGCACCTCAAAGCAAATGGTCGCCTGTTTTTTCGGAAAATCTGGCCATGTCGCAACTGTTCCACTAGATAAACTTAAAACGGTCAATTCTGAGTGGTATACAACAATTTGTTTGCCAAATGTTTTTGGAGAATTAAGGAAACCCAACCTCCGAAGACAAATCATTTTTCACCAAGACAATACGAGCTCTCACGTAACGATTCACACAAGGGAGTTTTTGTGGACTCAAAAGGTCGAATTGATGGGCCATCCGCCTTACAGCCCTGATTTGGCACCTAATGATTTCTTTTTATTCCCGAACATCAAAAAAAAAGCGAGGTCAACGTTTTTCAACGCCTGAAGGAGCTGTAGAAGCCTTCAAACAGGTCGTTTTAGAGGTATCCTCTTCTGAGTGGCAAAAGTGCTTTGAAAATTGGTTCAAGCGAATGCAGAAGTGTATTGACTTGGATGGAGAATATTTTGAAAAACAATAAAACTAGTTTCCTTAATATTTGACTGTGTTTTCATTATTAAGCGCAAAATATAAAAGGCAACCCTCGTACTATTCTTCAATCTATTTAAAGTATATAATACATATATTTTCTCTACAAAACCCACTGTTCAAAAGTTTTTTAAGTTAATTAACACTAAGTTACAGTTATTAACAAAGTGCTACTACGCTTTGATCGGGGAAAAAGTTGTACTTCTTGAAAACTCATATAAAGATAACTTTTAGTCGTTTATATTTATTTGCATGTGGATACATGTGGAACATAAATATGTATATGTACTTATATAAAAAAAATCTATATTCTTGCAGCACGTCAACCTTGAAAACTGCTGAACGGATTACATATTTTAAATTTCAGTATTAAGCGCTACATTGCTTCAAGTGCAGGCGTATGCAACATCACGGGTTTAAAGGAAAGATGTGGGGGATAAATGCGAAATATTCTTTTATATGCATGGTCGATGCTTTCTTAGCTATATTAGTCAGTGAAAACAGCCCTGCATACGTTGTCATTGACATAGAGGAGGCTCTTGGATTATTGGATAGAATAACGTCCGGCCGGAGGCAATAGTCGGATCCTTGGGATCGAGCCACGCCTAATAAGGTTCATCTACCGCCTGTTCTGCGACAGAACTGTCGTGGCAGAAAGGGGCAGCGCCTCCTTACAACGAATGGTGAGTAGAGGCACTCCGAAAGGTGGAGTTCTGTCACCACGCCTTTGGATCGTTGTTATCAATAGCGTCCTGAAGGAGTTCGAAAGGAGAGGCTCCTCGGTTATTGCCTATAGGGGCGATGTGGCACTTATCGTCCGGGGAAAATTTTTGGGCACCCTGTTGGACATCATGCAGGAATATGTAAACATGTTCGGGAAGTGGTCCACGGTGTGTGGGTTCGCTATTAATTCTAGCACGAGGGAGCTCGTCTTGCTTACTAGAAAGCACAGAGTGTCTGATACCTGACCTCCCTCAATCGGTGGAGTCCCACTTATGCTTTCTGACCAAGTCAGTTAATTAGGCCTGATTTTTGGGTCAAATATTGGAGAAGGATTGAAAAAGGTTGTATACTGTTGTTGTATACTGTTGTCCATGTTGCCACCCGGTTAAAGAGCAATGGATACAGATTCAATTCGGTCTATGGGCATTCTAAAGTTCTTTATCTTTCAAGGAATGCATCGCTCCTTGCCGGTTCTGGCTCCAAATGGATCCTTATTCACTCACATTCCGCTAAGAGAGGAACGGGAGGAGGTAGCGTTTAGAGCGAGGGGCTGGTGTATTTCTTCACGGACAAGTCGAAGCTGGACGGCAATGTGGGCGTGTTAGACGGAATATGTATATTCAGATAGTCAGGCTGCTATTAAGACCTTAGGGTATCTAACGATTAGGTCGAAATTCGTCGTACCTGACTTCTCTCAGCTGCCTCTGAATATTTTGATATCGGACTGATTTGGGTACCGGGACATAGCGACTGCATGGCTGATGAGCTCGCAAGGCAGGACACCCTGGAAGTTATTACTTCAAGCAGGGAGGGGTTGGAAATTCTCTGGCCGGATTCTCGTAAGAATTATGACCGGACATTGTCCGATAGGTATTCATGCGGTTAGGTTGAATATAGTATTTGGCCCCTTTTTTCGAACGGTATCGAAGATGACTAGGTGGAATCGTCTCTTCATTTTTTACATAGCTGTTCTGCCTTCTAACAGCAAGTGGTATTACTGAGCTTCCTTGGCAGGGACTACCACATTAACAACCTAATCTAACCTACATTTACTGTTGTGTGCTCAGTCAAGTGGAAGCTTCACATCACTCCATATCAAGTTTTTAAAACATTGGGTCCTTAAAATATATAACCAGTATTAGAGTATTTTGCATTCATAGCCCACTGCAAAATAAATTATAAATAAAAAGTAATTATATATCAACAATTATATGCACCATACATATAGCATTGCACCCCTCATTTTCCTACCCAGCTGACGACAGTTATGCGTTCTATTACAAATAAATAAACTTAAAAAAAAAAATTCGAAATTGTGCGAGTAAAACTTGCACAAATAGCGCGGTTTAAATAACAAGAAAGGAAAAACGCTGCGTTGCACGCAGATTTAATAAATTCTGCGAAAATTACAAGGACGCAGCAAAATGAAGAAAAGATGCCGGCGGGGCCTTGAGGCGATCTGGTTGCCCGGTGGCATTGTTCACCTGCGAAAGCACAACAATAGTGGTGCGGCGAATGATGCAACGTTTAGCGGTTGTATGCGGAGCTGATAGGAGAAGAGCAGCAGATGGCGCGGATGGCGGCTGTTAACATGGCGAAGGTGAATATAAAGAATGTAATACACAAAAGAATGCAATTATGTGCATACAATTGGCAGGAACAACAAAAATAACAAAATTGTAGTTTACGTGATGCAAAAGTAAGAATAACAAAAGGTTTAACTAGCGAACGAAATGAAAACTGCAGGAAATGCAGGAAGAAGGGTAGAAAAAAAAACTAAAAAAAATGTACCATAATGATTGAAGGTTGAGCGCAGGAAGCTATGGAGAGTAGAGAAAATTTATATTTTGTTTGGAAGGTAGATTTATGTTGTTTCTGGTTTTTACAGAACTATTATATACATATTTAAAGCTGTAATGAATTTGCATGTGTTTGTGGAAAATTTTAATATTGGAAAGCTGTGTTTTAGAGCTGTCATATTTTTATACAATTTAATAAATTGAAAACTTAATTTTGTATTATCCCTGCCATGTCAAACTATGAGAAGTGTGATTGTTAGGAGTATCACTATTTTATGTAATGCAAAATTTCGAAAACGCCCACCTATTACAAACTCAAAAACTCAAACTATTACAAACTTCAAAAAATTTAATAACGATAGTCCACAATCGATCCATGAACAACAATAAAAGCGAATACGCTGAAAAATCGGTGATGGAAACTAAACTAATTACGATAACACCGATAACGATACCCCCGATAACTATAACACTAATTACGATAACACCGATAACGATAACACTGATAACGATAACGGATAACCCAATTAATAACTATAACAAAATCGATAACGCCAATAAACACAACAAATTGCACTTTGTTTTAGGCAAAAAAAATTGTTTATATTCATAGGCATAGTGAAATCCCAATAGATGTCGCCTTTGGCGAACTATTGATAAATTTTATGTTTATAACTCACCCAAAGGCGGGTTTGGTTCCAAACACAAATTCAGACCCGGTAGACGGCGTGGTAGAAGAGTTATTGGCAAATTCAAACAAGTAAATCAAAAAATCTTGGCCTGGCCTATGCATAAATTTCGTTTTTTGTGACTTACCCCAATATACAGATGGCCTGACAATATGTATCAACCTAACAGTTGTCCGGTTTAATCTATCTAAAACTATGTATTTCGGGGCCTCTAATAACGTTGTTATATTTTTTTCTGAGACCGGGACCATGATGTTAAATTCTGCAATATAGTTTTAGGTGCAGTAATCTTGACAACTATCAGCCTGATAAGTTTCGTCAGGTCATCAGCGTAGGGCAGTAAGCCCTCCTTTATTGTGAACAAGAGTAGGTAATTTGGGTTTTAAAATGTAAAATTAATCAATAATTCGATTATGGCGCCACACAGTGAGACAACGCCGGCATTAAATACAAGGAGTCATTGTAGAGCTCTGAAATTTTGCACAGGTTATTTTCGTGACAATTCCGGTTTTAAAAAAAAAATTAAAAAAATTCGCCCACTTTTACGCCCACCTGCCATACAGTCGAAATTTGTAAAATGCCGTATTGTCCGTAATACTTTAGGTATAACTTTCAATTTTGGTATACTTGAATGTTATATAGTTACAAACATTATTTGAAATAAAAATTGAACTTTGGCCCACTTTTAACCCCATCACCCATACTACCTCAACATAAAAAGTGCCATATTTTCTAAAATATATTAAATACAACCTTCAAATTCGATATTACTGTAATTTATATCATTTAAAATGTTTCATGCAAAAATTACAATAACACGCCCACTAATACGCCCACCTCCCATTGAAATGCAATAAAAAAAACAATATTTTTTTTCATTCAATCAATAATTTTTTAACATCATCATGGTATTCTAATTTTTTCAATTTGTTTCTCATTCTAAATGAATTAATATAAGGATCTGATGATATTTGCAAATAGTGCATTACATCTTCATTCGTAGAAATACGTGAATTTTTACGAGAATGGAATAGCCTACAGTTTCTATACTCCTTATTCATTGCTTATTGCGCTTCTTCGGATAACATTCCTGTAGCAAAAAAAAAGGTAATATTAAATAAAGTTTAAAAAAATACTTTCAAAAATAAAAATTGCAAACAAACCTATTGGCAATATAGCCTCAGATACCATTTTGCTGCCGTGAATGATGGGCATGTAGTACCAGCCATAAAGCTCTACATATAATTTTGCAGTGTCCATGCAATACGTATGGAATTTACCAACATCTATATTTTTACTACTATTTATAGTATTTAATATAATTTTAAAGCGGTGAATTAAGTCTACATTTACACCAGTTATGTCAGCGGTTATTTCTGGATCTTCAAAAAATCTTCTAGAGACATTACCATCATTGGTTGTTCCCATGCCTTGTTTCACCACATCGACTTTTAAGCCCAGAACTAATTTGAAATTTTTTTTTCATTTCTGTTTTAACAGCTTCTTTCTGTTCTTTTGTATCTTTATTTGTCCTCCACGCTTTGAAACTTTTATTATAACCGATATGTAATATACATTCCATGAATTTTATTCGAGCATGTAGCGGCGAAATTCCATATTTCAATGCTTCAGCTGAATTTGTTCTCAAAATAACTACATCCAAATTATTAATTTCAGTAGGTTTTGCTCCACATATGAAACAAACAGCCATCGAGTAATTCTTACTGACTGTTGTTGCCACTTTTCCGTCAATCATCGTCATAGTTAAACTATGAGATATCGCAAACTTTTGGTTGAACATTTCGAATTCTGTCGTTTTTAAATTTTGAATTTCTGCATTTACACGATTTACTTCATTGTTAATAACATCTGCTGTTTCTTTCACAAATTCGAATTTCATAGGGCTGCAAAGTCTTGTTGAAAATGTTACTGAATTTTCCCAACACGAATAAAAATCATTGTAAAGATCAGTTAACTTTAACGGAACAAGAGATGTTAAAAACATATTTTTATCAGAAACATTTTCATCGGTGAAACGTTGTTGATATTCACTGTGCCCTGATGATCCATCACACCACCATTTACTTATTAAATTCAACTCATTTGGAATCTCATCAAGCTCACTTTTTGTTTTTGCTTGAAAAATTCTTGAAACAGTGTGATCAAGTAATTCTTGTAATCCAACACTGCTAAAACTTTCATCAACCTTAATATTTGCAGGATAGCATTTTTTTTTAACTTCCAATATTTTGCTGTAGTGTGGGAATATGTCACAACCAATTTCTTTTGCAGAGCTTCTTAAAACATCACATTGGTGTCTTGATAGTGAAGCATCAATTATAAGGCTGAGTGCTTTCTCTGGTGTAAATGATTTGAATTGTTCACTCTTTTCATATTTTTTAGCAGCAGACACTATTAAGTCTTCTGGAAAACTTTTACAAAATTGAGATATTTGTAAACATGCTATTGCATGCTAACATACGTATAGCGACAGAATGTGCGCGTTACGTACTTTTTGTATGTTTAATGTGCTTTTGCAAACTTTTGCTATATGTCCTCTACTTTAAATTAAAGCTGAGACTTCAAACTTTCATTTGGTATAAGTCTGCACCTAGGGCGAGGGGCTGCTCTATATTTCCTAGGCCATTGAAAATGCAAAATGTTCAATTTTTGCACCACAATTCTGTTGTTAAGAAAAAAAATTGTGTTTTTTTTTTAAATTTATTTTTTCATTTACTCATTCTACAATAACTAAATTAATTAAAAAAATACTTTAAAGTTACATTTATTATGTATTTTTATTTTAATAAGCTTTTGATTATTACATATTGAACTAACATATTTCAAGCGCGTTGGCATACCTCAACTTTGGCTTGCTCTAGACCAAAAAGTAATGAAGTTATGAGGCTGAAATTTCAGGGAATTGTTACTCATATATCTGTTAATATAATTCATCCAAATTACACGACACGTCAAAAACCATTTTTTGCCGCGGTTACTATTGGGCTGTCTCACTGTGTGCCACCTTCAGCTCTCTTGGAGTGAACTATGACATTGAAGATGGCACTCAATTTGTTTCAAAATTTAAATTTTTGCACTTTATATGGAGAGGAAATAGGTTTCGAAATTTCGTGATACTACGTGAGACATTTTTCGAAAGCACTGCTGGTAAATCCCACTTCACACACCACACGACAGAAAAATATTTGAAACTTAAGTTTCTCGAGAATAACATTACTAAAAATTCGTTAATAAATAAATTATGCATATTTTTGGTAACTTTTTATGACTCTAATTTTGGTGGAATACTAAGCTATTTGATGCAGATTTTGTCAGAGAAAAGAGAAGACTTCTTGTGAACATTTGCAGTGGGTAATTTTTAGTAAATTTTTATTACTTTGATTTTGGTAGAATACTATGATAATTGCTGTAGATTTTGTAGAAGTCTTCCAAAGAACATTTGAGGTGGTTAATTTCTAGTATCTTTATTACTTTAACTTTGGTAAAATTCTATGAGAATTATCGTCTCTTCTGTTTGGTATTTTTTTACAGGCTTCTCAATTAGCAGGGACGTTAATTAGTTAAGGGTCATCCCTGTGAAAACGACAACACTGGTAAAAAAAATATATAGCGAGAATATTTAAATCTGGGACAACAGCAAAGTAGATACAACAACCCTTTCGAAACTGCTATTTACCTATTTAACTTTCTCTATATTCACTAATCGTAAACTCAGCCTTAGGGCGACTTGAAATTGCGATGTCAGAAATTTAAACAAAAGGAGATAGAACTACTCAGAGGGGTGGATTTAATTGTTATGGTGTCCCTCACTCTTGAAAACTGTAAATTTTCTGCATCAATTATATAAATTAGTGTTATATTTTATTAGTTTCGAGTTTAACTGATATCTGACTTTACGTATAAACATTTAGAAACTTGTTGAATTACTGGAAGAAGAGAAATTATTTAAAGAATTCCATCATTTATTCATTCATGCATTATTTATTATGGCAAATTAGTACAATAAGATATTAAAATCTTTTATAATACAACAAATTTCGGAGCCACAATAACAAGACATAACACATCTTGTATATTACATGACAGGCTTATAATAGTCACCTTAGCAATATCGAGTTAACAATGTTATAAAAAAAGAATTAGTTACAAAAATGTGAATAAATTAGGACTATAATGGAAGATGGTATATCAATTAAAGGCTAAGTACTGAAATAATCATAGATAGATTGTCTAAAGTTGCTTTTGTTAATCTGCTTTCTAATATAGGCATGGATAGAGTTCCAAATGCGGATAGCGTTAACGAAGAACAGCCTGGCTGAGACTAATAAGGTAAACTGAGAGACTATAAGGTCTAATATGCGAGCAAATTTGGTAAAAAAAAAACCGCTCATCATTGGGATAGTTAGGAGATTTCCAGAGCTACTATTCAGCTTACTATCAGATATCAGATCAGAATACTATATAATTGGGATAATTAGCTGTAAAGCAAGAAAGACGACGTGTTGTTTGCAACGGGGGAATAGAATCGAGATTGCCGTAGATTCCTCAGTGTGACACATACCTGGCTTACTACTTTGTTGACCTGATCCAGTACAAGTAAGATTAGAGCTTATAACAATACCTAAATTAGTTATTTTGGGGACTATCTTTAAAGGATCATTGTCAATATACAGTGGAGGTAAGATATTGAAGTATTTGGTTTTTTTTTTTTTCAGTTATATATTGGTAACACACAAGACTTAGTACAATTTAAATAAAGACCATTGTCACTCGCTCATCTGGGGATTGTGCCTAGCGCCATATTAATATTAACATAAACATGCAAATAGATTTGTAGTACGGCAAACGTGGAAAACATCATTTAGAAATTAACTGAAAAGCAACGGGCCAAGAATAGAACCTTGGGGTACACCAGCAGTCACCGCCTTCTGGCTTGAACCGTCAGCACCAATTCGCACTCGTTGAAATCTGCCTGATATATAGATTTTCATAAGACCAAGCGCACTGTGCCCAAATCCAAAGTAACATTGCAGCTAGCTACATTAAAGTGCAAGACTAACAAAAGAAAATGTAGTAAAAAGAATAAAGTCAAGTGGTTTTTATCAAAGGGCATTCGAATGGCATCTAATATTTTTAATATGACAGTAGAGCAACTATGATTTTTCCTGAATCCTGATTGCAGGGGGTGAAGAAGATTTTTATTTTGGGCATGCAACGAGATCTGCTCCGCCATTAGGGAGGGAGCCGACAAAATACTTATGGGACGATAATCGTTAATACAATTAGCAGAGCTCTTTTTGGCAACAGGGAGTAATGTAGTAACTTTCTACATGTGCGGAAAGGCAGAAGTAGTTACACCATGATTTATGATGTGGGTAAGAGTTTCACGGATATGCGGCAACACACCCCTTATAAATTTTATTGGAAGTCCATCTTTCCCTTCAGCGTTTGAAGTTATCATAGGAACATATTTTCCCACATCGTATTCAGTCACTGTTGAAAATTCAAAGGGTATGCCCTTAAAACATAAATCACTAAATGGAACAAATGATGACAAATCTGCACTTGACGTACAACTTTCAGGGAAAGTATCATTAACTAAGTATGAATGAAAAAATGTGATGTAATATCGCCTACTCGTCACTTTGAGTGCTCTTTAAGATGTTCTACAAAAATATTGCTATTGAATTTTAACACAAAAACTATATGACCTAAAAATGTAATAAGCTGCAGGACTTTAACTATTACAGTATATAACTTTCAGTATTGAACTGATGACCTTCCGCACTTGAAATGGCGGTGGCACTGTGGTCTTAAAACAAAACAAAATTAAATAGTACAATTTCGAATTAACATAAAGACATTAAAACCCAAATGTTCAGCATATTTCCGCATTTCTCCACTAAGATTTGTAGATTTGTGTATTACCGAGACACATAAAAATTGTATTTTGCTTGCTTTGTGGGATTTCAATTTAGTTGATTTTCAGTAATTAATTAAACACAAAAGGCTTAGCCACAGAAACCGACACGTGATGTTCAAACATTCTAACAAACGCCGCCAAAAGTCAAAAGCTTAAATCGCCACATGAAATATTCATTTCGGATTAATGGAGATACGACGAAGCATTTAACTCAATGCCCTTTCTATGCTTTTTCATAGCTAATTGTACCACAATTAAACTGCGTGACTCTCAAGTGTACGCACACAACATACGAGTACATAAAGGTCAAAATGCGGTGTGGCAAAATAGATACACACAAACTTATCGTGTGCGGTCGCATTTCACAGAAATATCTATACACACATATGTATATGTAAGTATGTTCAGAATTACAAATACCAGCAAATGCCGAGAAGCAGAAAAGGAAGTAAAAGCTAGCCTTGACGTTCAGTCTTTGAGCCAAAACGCATTTTAATTAGCAATTCCCTTTAGAATTAACTACTCATCCGCTCACGGCACACACACACACACACACACACATCACTTGGTAGGTTCGCATAGCCAATACAGCTACAAATATACATGGAAATATGTGTATATGTATAATTAGTTATAAGGGACTACAGCCACCACAACAACATTTGCATTATCAGCTGAAAATGGTTACTCATACGCCACCTCCACCCAGAAGATGAGAAAGGCCGGCACAATCGCAAAGCGCAAGCAATAATTGGCGCTGTTCCAGCGTAATGATACAGCCATTTCCCACACTGGTGGCCGGCCAATCTAGCCAGTCATTCATTCGACGAAAAATGGAGGAGTGGAGAAGTGAAGGAACGGTGGAGTCGTAGAGGCGGCGTGGCGAGGAGGCGTTCGAAAACGCGTTTGAGGCAGCTACAGCAATTACGGTTAATTAAGAGTAAACCGTAAGCCACCAATTGTATTTTTGCTAGGCAAAGGCTTTAAAATCAATCGCCAAATAATTTACATACGAAATGCATTTAATTAAAAACTGCCATGCAAAAGTACACAGCGTATATTCAGCGTTTTGCTTTAGCACGCAAATTGCAATGAATGGCGCGACTGAGGTGCATTCATTCAGTGTGTGCGCTGTGGAAGGAAGAGCGGAAAAAAACAAAAAACAAAAAAAAAACGGAAATAAGTAAAAACATTGCCACCTCAATAACCGCAAACACGGAAATGTGGTGGAGCACAATATGTATGCATTAATTTATGTTTGTGTGTATGTGTGAATGAAGAAAGCAATGAATGAATGCTAGTATATTTTTACTTGCTCGCACAAACAATACATAAACAAATACTCGCATTAAAGTAATCGGACAGACGGATCGATAGTAAAATTTAAAAGCCAAACGACTGGCTAAGTAATTACCACCACCTACTTACAGGAAATCTGTCAGCAACGTTACCGACGGTACACGGACTCAAACTCTACTTCAACTTATCAGGCCGACCAGGCGGCGCAGCAGTAAATTCCTTTCGTTCGCTGTTTCTGCTACAGGGCAGCAATGCCCATCTCCCCCACTCCAGTTTGCCTGGAGTTCGCTGACAACAGGTGGAAAAAAATTCAATTTGCATTTATTTAACTTAACCATTCGAGCGGCTAATGGCTTCTACTCAACGCATTTACGTAGCGCGGCGAATAATGAAGGAAATCCCTAAAATGAGTCGAGAAAAAAAAATTAATATGATAAGAATGGGTAGACAGCAGAGAGGGGCATAATGTGGTAATTTTAATTAATCAGCTGCAGCTGCGACCATTGAAATGTGTGTGCAATTAATGCAAGAGGGATTGCAATATTTAAAAAGTTATGGAGATGAATTAAATCACCGAAGACTATAACAGGAAATGTGATCGAATCCAGAACTATCAGTTAGTGTGCTTGTCTCGCCGCGCCGAAAACCAATCTTCCTAATATTCAGTACTATTCAAAAGTAAAAATTTTTGCCATATCAGCTCAAACCTTAACATAACAGACGCTTGCAGAAATATGACCATAGTTTTTGTTCTCACGCGAGCCACGCCAGAAAAAAAGTCATACTACTAATAAGTATTTTTTTTATAGAGAGATTCTGCTTCTTTAAAGCCAAAACTGAGCTTTTTTCGGGAGTGTTTTGTGCAAAAGCTGAATTTTTGAGAGCGAAATGACTTCAGCTAAGACCGGACGATCTACACCCACTCAGTAAAATCTCCAAATCACTTTGCATTCACAGGCAACAATTTTTTTTTTTTTATGGTCTTACTTTATTTAAAACTTTTCCCTCGGTATCTTTAGCATAGGAGGCTAAAAGCGATTAAAAGAGATACCTGAGCGAAACATCTAGTTTGAACAAATATAATAAAATTTCACAAGGAATAGTTTTGTAGAATATTTTAACCCATTAGCTCTCTCTCGAAAGCACCGCTTTAGCCCCTTTTTCGTGAAAGTCTTAACTGAATTCGCTAGAGGGTTAAAATGTTCCCGAAATGTTAGCCGGAAAATTTCACAAAATCTTTATACTAATTGACAAAAAAATAGCCAGATTAGATAAGAAACAAAAACGAGAGCACTTGAAATATGCAATAACTTTTTTCTCGATTTCTTTAGTATTAGTACAACTCGAATTTGTATGTCAAACAAAAACAAAAAAAAAATAAACCTACAAATATGTACCACTATAACTGTGAAGATAATGGCAGAATTGGTAAACACTTTGCTTGTTTTTATTATAGTACATATTTTTAGCTTCTGTTATTATTAGAGTACGGATTACATACAAATTTCCGGAACCTCTAAAACATGGCATTCGGCAGCAACACTTGCCGTTAAGAAGGTGGAGTGCGCGTAGTGAGAAATTAAAATTAATTTTCATTTAATTTTTTCGTATCGAAGGAGAGTGGAGAGATCAGAGAGATGTTATCACACGAGGCAGAAACGCATTTTCTCCCAAGGAGTGAATGATTCTTCTTGGAGCCACTAAAACAATTTTCGTTTGATTGTCTTATACCTAGTGGGATATGTAAACCAAGACTTTTTTCGATAAAATAAATAAGAAAACATGTTGCTATAATATTTTTAGATGCTTAGAAAACTCATACATTGTTGCACCAAATATAGAAGAGCTGAAGAGGAAATCCACCGCCGTCGCCGCAATTCTCGCTATCTGATCAATGGTTTAGGATTGACCAATGATGGATGGTTTAGGTCAAAGGGGTTATTATGGTTTCCTTAATTTGAGCTTTTTCATCAAGGTACACTGACATTTAGAGGACATGATCATACGAATGTGAAAAAAATTTAGATGACGAGACAGGCGAGTCGACAGATGTGTTCGCAATTAAATTCAGACTTTGCAAGTTATACAAAAATAACTTTGAAAAGATTTCGAATTTTTTTTTTCAAACCGCTGATGATTTTTCAGAGAGAAGTCCACTAAAGAAACAAGGAAAACACGAGATTTCAAAATCACAAACAGCTCCGACCATGGATATTATTTTATAAGCACAATTCTCTGTTAAAAATTATAATAGGTACCTTTCTACTGTATAGACGCTACATACTCGCCAAATAAAAGTAGGACTTATCAATATAATAAGCATACATTTTAAGCAAAAACTTTGAATCAACTTTGAAGATTTGAATCATTTTGTCTTTTAAATCAATTTCGCTTGAATTGGTATAAATAAATAGTGGAGAAGTTATGGTTTAAAGTTCTTAAACTATTTTCAACTTGCCTACTGCTATTAACGCAGTTCCATAGAAAATATCGCAAATTGTACTCAACAGTGTCTAATGTTCTTTAAACGACTCTTACACTGAATTCACAACCAAAAACCTTCGTTTTCGTCTGAAGCCCCTTCTATTATTCTGCTATAATTTTGCCGTCCAGCAGTTGGATAATGGGAAATGAGCTGCTAGAACCACAACATACCCGTAGTTCAACCAAAGCATTGCTATTACTTTATTTTGTGGTTATGGTTAGCATTCGTTGTCAAAATTGTACTTTGATATGGAAAATCAGTCATAAAGAATAATAATGCAAATTTGCTACTAGTGGAGCTACATATAATGGCAGGCAAGCTATAAGCAAGGGCGAGTGCACATAACATCGATCACATGACAGTTTTAAATCAGAAATAGAAAAGGCGAACTACTCAAAGAAGCTCGGGGAATAGGCACCAAATAAATTAAAATGTATTTACAAATTTAGATTCCATGAATTAAAAACAGCAACAAGGTGTTGCTGAAAGTGAGAATGAAAGGGAGAAATCAAGAGAATAGGTCATCAGAGAAGACAATGACAATGACAAGCTGTACACATCTTTGGTGGTCAAAAATTTACTACACTTGGGAGGATATTCAAATATCTTTGACGCAGCATCACATCATAAGTTGCGAGTTGTTTTAAATAATACGATAAGATGCGTATTAGAAAAAGGAAAGTTGGATCATATCTGATACTATTCTAAACACATTAATGTTCTAAGTTGGACTTCTTTTATAAGATAATTTACTCACAAAAACCATCTTACCTACATATATAAAAATTTTAAGCAAGGTCAGTGTACACGAACAGCACATCTTATTATTCCAAAATATGAATACCATGCCTCAGAGTGCATGTTTTTTGTTAGCACAATAAAGCTAAGAAAATTTTTCACAAGCAGGGTGTTTTAAAATGGCATTTATTACTTTAATATGTACTACTAGCATAATCCATCTTACTATGTACAAAACTCTATAAAAAATAAAAAAAGATAACACAAAATCAGAAATATGAATATTTTAGCAGTGTTCAAGAAAAATATAAAATTTGTACACGGATTGCATGCACATAAAATGCAGGAAACATGCACACATGATAAGAATATATGAATGCTTGCAAGAGGCAACCCTTAAATGTTGTTCGCATTACAACGTAAATTACTTATTTTCAATTAAATTACTTCGAATGAACTAAATGTGTAATATATATTTACAGATCTTTAGCCATAGTGAAAAAACAGTAGCAGAAATTAGTTAAAAATAGTAGTAGAAATCATTATTAAATGTGTTAAATATGTGCTTTTCTATATCTGTATTTTTAGTACATACTTACCTTATATGTACGTATATCAAGCGGATACTACTATATATTATATTATAAAGGGCAGTCAAATGATGTGCAATGAACGGATGTGTCCAATGTACATAGCATACAAAAGTACAAATATCATAACTGGCTAGTACAGGGCTGCAGGCGATGGATGGTGGTGTAATAGCACAGCACATCTGCGCTAATTACAAATTCCATTCAAACTTCATCTAATAAACGCCACGAATGTATCTAATATGCAACTCATCGACGATGGTTGTTTTGTTTTTTTATTTTTTTTATTTTTTTGTGGATTTTACGTTTGCTATACGACACAATCGGACACCACAACACGAGTATAGTAGATACTGTGTTCAATTGTGAAAAAAACTTTTTTAAATCTATTTTACCAGATGGACATTTTTGGTTTTAAAAGTTATACGTGAATTGTGATGTATGTTTTTAATTCTGTGAGATCTGAAAATAATCGTACCGGGGTATCTATGTACAGAGGTGTTTGATAAACACTTATTCTTCCTTTGCATTTAAAAGAAAAATGTATTAAGAAAAATGACTTTAGTTTTGGAAACGTGGCAACTCTTTTTTACTTGAAATAGCCTCATTTGTATTTAATTTTCAAACAGTCAGCAGCCTCTAAAAATTTGTTCGACACTAAGTTTCCATAAACCTCTGTCAGTTCGAACCAGTATTGGAACGCTCCATCTTATAAATTTAGTCAAATTTAAATTTTTCTACTCAACAAATATGTATATTTCTCTAAAGGAGTCACCTTAAACGTTTTTCATTTGAAAGCAGTATAGTTAAAGTTCCGTTTCCGTTACCTTACAAATTAAATTGAAGCAACGGTCTTTAAGGGGTGGCAACCCTCATCGAACATGTTTTTCGGTATAAAAATTTTTATTTCAAAACAACAAAACCAAAATGTCATATTTCAGTAAATTCATGTTTTTAAACACGTGGCAACTCTCCCTTAAATACATTTTCATAATTAAGTTTGCTTAAGCCTACATGCTTTGAATCTTATTACGTGATATTTCCGTTAGCTTAATACTTTAATTTAATTTACTTTTCCACGCAGGTGGCAACCCTTTCCAAAAGTATTTTCCAAATAAAGCTTTCCTAAACCTTTTTTGTTTGAGACCCCTATTTTAATATTTGATTTAACTGAGCATACTATTAGGGAATATTTTAAACAGGTGGCAACCCTCTCCAAAATTGTTTTTGAAAATATACATTTTGCAAATTTGTGGTTTGGGACACATGCTGTAAAATGTCGTTTATTTTTATTTTTCAACTTAATCTGCATATAAACAGGTGACAACCTTCTTTAAAAGTATTTGGAAAATTAAGGTTTATTGAGCCTTGCATATAATACTAAATGGATTTGATTTAAGCTATTATAATTTTTATTAATTTTTAAACAGGTGGCAACCATGTACAGAGATATTTTTTAAATTAGTCTTTCTTAAAATTTGATGATTGGCATTCATATTGTAAAAAGTAATTTACTTTTTTTTTTAATTAACTTAATTTGTATTTAAACAGGTGGCAACCTTCATTAAAAACATTTCGGAAGTGAAACTTTACTAAGCCTCTTTCATTTGGCACCCATATTGCAGTATTTTATTTCATTCATTACTTTCCTTGAATGTTTCCTTTTAAAAAGATGGCAACTCCCTATAAAAAATCGATCTTATGGTAATCTACATATTCAACGGACTATACATACATATACATATGTACCAAATCCTATCCAATCGTTCTATAGCAGTGTTCGATTTAACTTTTTTATTTAATTGGCTATAACTTTTTAAACAGATGGCAACTATCCATAATATATAGTCTATGATATAGCGGATGCCAAACATACTCACACCCAAACACACAATCTATTAATTTTATTAATATTCATTAAATGTTATTGCAAAATCCACGGTGATTTTGCAAAAAAAAAGGCCTCCGTTAGGAACTTCTGCGGGCATGAACAATAACTGTGTCCAATTTTCACGCATTTCTGTGCTTTGGTTCGGATGTTCAGCAAGGACATAATGAAATAGTTTCATTTTTATATATAAGAAGAAGATTGTGTTGAGCTAAGATGGTGCGAAACAAGACTCTCTATGTGCCTAGGGATAAGAATTTGCCAAAGTTTGTTTTTATATATAACAAAGTGGTAACGGGTGCTTTTTTTAGACTGATAGAACTTTCCATAGGAATAGCTGTCACTTGGCAGCTGGTAAATGACATTTCGTTTTGCCATTTCTGTTCAGTAAGCATTGACAAATCATCATGGAAAGAATGACGCCGCAACAACGTTTACAAATTGTCGAAATTTACTTTAAAAATCAGTGTTCTGTTGGCCAAACTAATAGAGCGCTTCGTGAATTTTACTCATTTACTCTACACGATGAAGAACCAACAACAAGCCAAAGAACTGTACGTACAGAAGAAAATATTGGTGCTGTAAGTGATAGTGTTGGAGAAGATCCGAATTTGTCTATTTGCCGCCGTGGTCAACAAGTTGGGCTTTGTCCATCCACAACATGGAAATTTTGCAGTGGTTCAAAATTGGACTGATCGCATCCGATTCACCAAAGCTAGTCGTGGTGGGCATATGCCAGAAATCGTTTTTAAATATTAAATGTCATGAAAATATTTTTCTAATAAAAACAAATTTGGCATCATACTTCATATTTTATGTGTTTTATTTCAATTTAAAGTTTTATCAGTCTAAAAAAAAAAAACACTATATTTTCAAAATATTTTTTAAATATATGCTCTTTATGATTTTTTTTTCGTAATCTCTATTGCCTTTATTGCCATCTAAGCGCTAAAATAATTCGTTTTTCTATAGAAAACTGATTAATAGTTGCAATCTACAGCAAAGATCACTGCAATTAACTGGAAGCGGTTAATAATAAACTCACTGAAAACAAAAACTCTATGTATGAGGCGACCTAACCTACCGAAATAAGCAGTGATTGGTGTAAGCTCAGTTAATCTGGCAAAGCCAAAATTTTCCACTCATTTGTTATTAAAATATCATTAAATTTACATAGATCTAACACCTAATACAAAATTAAAAGACACCGACAAATTTGACGCGCTGCCCGCCGTGCCCTGCACCACCGCAAATATGTAGCACTATTAGCTTTTTAATATTTTTACCATATAATCGTAACTACATATCTACAAAATAGGTTTGTGCTCGCCCCTTGGTCCCCTCAACCCCCCTCCCACGCAACACAACGCTCCTCATTTCCGTTGCGTTGTCAGTTGTATCCAAGTCAGATGATAATAAATTCACTCGACAGCATCAATACTCGTAATAATTAC
Source organism: Anomoia purmunda (assembly GCA_951828415.1). Lineage (NCBI taxonomy): Eukaryota > Metazoa > Arthropoda > Insecta > Diptera > Tephritidae > Anomoia > Anomoia purmunda. The sequence goes on from OX639996.1 coordinate 19,126,537, forward strand.
AAATGAAGCGAGAAAATGCATAATTATCGATAACAACTACAACAAGGTCAGAAGCAACAAGAGGCTAGCACAAATTGTCATTTGTATGCATTTGCCAATCATTTGAGATTACTACATACATATGTATACAATTTTTGTTGTTTTTTTTTTAATTGTAGATTTGTGTCCATTCGCATGCAGTTATGTAAATGAATACATTTAAAATTAACATGAAAAACATTTTTGTGGGGAATATTAACTTTTTTTTTTAGGGCGAATTAAAATACTTAGAGCTTCCGAATGGCAAATGACTGCGAGTGCATACATTTGTGGTTTAAAAATGAACTGGAAATTTGCGGTATAATCAAATCGAATATATTGTAAGTTTAACTATATTAAATTGCACACAAACTATATGTGAAAATATATATACAATAAATATATGTAGATGTAAATACAAAAGTACCGTCATTGAAATCGTGTGAAGGCCGTTATTATACAATTTTGGGATTTGACTGGAATTTGAATAGATTTCAAATTGGCATGCAAAATATGTGCATACGTCTCCTCCCCGACGTGTCTCCTCCCCGATGTGTGCAATCATTTACAAAACACATCAATCTGCCAGATGATTGAGTGTCTAAATTCGTAGCGAAATCAACGAGCTTTGGGGAACGTGGCGAAAAATATGAAAATAAAAATATATAGCACCGGCATAATAACAGTGAAATTGTATGCTGAAGTTGGAAAATGAACACTGCTGAATTTGAAATTGGAAATATTTGCATTTTGTTGTGCTTACTTATTTTATTTGTTATACACAGATGCAACTGAAAAGGAAACGTGAATATAAATGGAAAACCAGCAGTTGAAAAGTCGTTTTTTTTTTTTGTGTATGATATTCGTGGGAGGGGAAAATATCAAAATGATTTGAGTAGCGCCGAAAGTGAAGGCTGTACGAGGAAGAGTTTGTACTGAACTGAAACCAGTCTGGACGGATTTCCTCAATATTTTCTGAAAGCAATGCAATGTGCGCTGGATTTGCACAAGCTAACTCGCTTTTTTTATGGCTTACTAAAGTTTACATGTCCTGGCCCTAAATTGTTTTCAAAAAAGTGAAAAAGGTACTCAACATATTTATAGGTCTAAGCGAACTGAAAAGCTAAGATTAGTACAGTAAAATTGCAAGAAAAAAATTTTCGTAGAAACTTTTAGCCTTTTCGCTTCCATCTAAGTTTCATTTTGAGCCTTATTTCAAGAAATACCTTTAAAAACTAATGAAAAGCATTTAAGCAAGTTCAATATATAAAAAAAGGAATGCAAAATATTTTTGAGTTATTCTTCGGCAAATTTCACTAGTGGTCTTCTTAGACAAAATCTTTATGCAAAGTGCGTAAAAGTTTACAAAAAATAAAAATAAAAAGAAATATGTCCTCTTGAATTATGCAACGTTTATTTCTGTTCTCTTTCATCAAAATTAGCATTGCTAATTAATGGAGCTGCTATCTAATTTTTTTAATAAACTATTTGTTATTTTATTTTATGTAGAACTAGCAGTGCCAAACGAGATTGCCCTGCTCAAAGTTTTATAAATTATATCAAGGGCACCGGAAAATTCACGGCAACGAACAGGCCGGCGAGCTGGCCCTGAACGGTTCCGCCCTCGATATCTCGGTGGCGTAGATATTCTCGTGCCTCTGAGTCTCATCAGCGGATGGGTCTTCCAGCACTGGATGAGCAAGGCTAACTGTAAGTGGAAGAGCTTAGAATCGTACAGGGTATGCAAGAACCTGTGGCCCGTTTTCAATGCCAAAAAGTCTTATACTCTCATCAAAATGAATCGGAAGGGGCACTGGATTTCATGCTGACCGAATGTGATTGAAATACAGCGCCTAATGCCCCAGCTGTAGCTCACCAGGTGCGGAAGAAACAGTGGATCATCTCCTCTGTAGCTGTTCAAGACTTTGCAGAACTAGAATAAGATTTCTGGCAATCTTATTTTGGAAGCCTGGAAGAGTTGGGTAACGTGGATTTAAATGAGGTTCTTAGGTTCCTAAACCTCACGGGCTGGCTCTAAGGCGATGCAGGAGGTTATTATCTTCCACTTTTTCATTTTCCTTTTTCATTATCTGTTCTATCTGATTCGACGTCATCTTCATGGTATCAAAACGGCGCTCTTAGTGCTAATTAAAGTTCTTTACTCGCCAATACCACCCACCAAGCCATAGGAATCTTATAGGCTCCGATTATAATTTTTATGATTATAGGATGGCATCCGGTCTATTGGGATATTTTTCAATGAAACCATCGCCCATGAAATAAATCTGTCTAAATTTATGGTATGTTTTCGCGGTGGCAATAGAGAACCTTCTGGCTTCATATTTGACGTTGGATCTGTAGCAAGTAATATTAATAGCGATGATTAGTAAAAACGTTGGGGAAGTGTCGAATGGTGTGAGCAATACTCGTAATTGTGTTCTAATTACCTTAAATGTAGACATGAAGTTATATTGGACTCAAATTAAAGATGTTTATAAATATGTATGTTGTCTTCTGCCCCACATACCAAGTCTACTTTTACAAAAAGTTTCTTTCTTGCTCAGCCAACCTACATTCTGAATATGAATTAAATCAGTCCATAATACGATTTTTCGGAACACAGCGCCACCTAGCGGGCCGATTTTTTCAGAAACTTTTCTATTTGCAAAACCATCATGCATCGGCTCATAAATAAGATGTTTTTTTTTGGAATATATCGACTTCAGCGCCACCTGCCAGGGCAATTTTGCAAACACTTTTCTCTTTGCTAATGCAATCCACATACAGCGCCGTCTGTCAGATTTTTATGTTAAACAAACACTACTCGAGTCGCAGTAAATGTAAAAGAAACAAATTAACCAAATCGGTTCAGCCGTTCTCACATGATACGAAGACAAACGAACGCCATTTAATTTATATATATATATATATAAGATTCGACTTTAATTGCACACAGATTTTGTCTTATAAGAAATCTAGTAAAATTTTCCAACGAATAATTCTGTGTAGCCGTCGCTAGGTCGCTAAGAACTAATAAGATAAAAATATTTAACAAAAATATTTCCCCTGAAATTTTACTGTAAATATTTTGTGCATATACTTTAACTAATTTCCAACAACTATTTTATTAGAACCTGGGTTAAAACAAGCGTCGATTATAAAAAAAACAATTGAGCTAACTTTTGCAAATCATCAAGTGAATTATTACTGAATTGATATGATATACACCCAGCGCAAGAAAGAAAAGCTGCATTTATAGTTTTTTTCACAATTCGAAGTTTTAAGCTTCATAACTCCAAAATGCTTAGCATATTTGTGAAAATTTTAATAAATGTTGTAATTATTTTCTCTGTTTAGCGTTGAAAAGACAGCATCCATTGTATTGTTCTTTGTAGCTTTTGACACTTGAAAAAACTACCGAAAAATGTGATTAATTTTGGAAAACCAAACATTTCCTTTTTTGGTCCTTGTACTACAATTATATAAAATGTGATTAAAATGTAAACGATTTATTCCCTCTTTTTTGTAATACTTTGTTGTGCCTTTTAAATGTCATTTCCTCATATCATACTTTTTCTATGGTTTTTCGTAGTCCATAATAGCCCAAACGTTTTCTATTGGATGAGGTCCGGACTATTCCCTGGGCAATCTAGTGGCACTTTGTCCAAATCTTTCTTCTGTTTTGTAATCTATCGTTAAGCAATAGACCGAAAAATAATAATAGTTGCTTGAATGGATAAAAAGTTCATGATAAAACTTACAGTCCGTATCCGATGACATAGCGCTGAATGTTTTAAGCACTCGAAGCTGTGTGCAAGCCCTTTGAATACAATAGATTCGTACTTTTTGGCATTTACTATACCTTCTATTATTATTAGGGACTCCGATTTGTATTTGCAAATACATCTTAATACCATGGGATAAGACGAATGCTTTGCAGTAGAAAGTTTGCCATTTTCCGCGAGTCGTACACCCGGTCAACAGCGAACACAGGGATAGCCATCAGGGTCTATCAAGTTGAATTCGGACTCATCACAAAATATGACATGTCCCCATGCAGATTCAGTCCATTTTATTTAACTTTTGGCCCAGGTCTTTCATTTTTGCCATTAAAAGTGGTTTTTTTGCATTCTTTCTAGCCGACATACCTAACTCGTTTAACCTGTATTGAACGGCTCGGAACGAAATATCCTTTGGAAGCGATTTCTGCAGCTGTGTTTTTATCTCGGCATCATTCCTGAAATGGGTATGAAGGATTGTTCTTAGCCCGGTCTACTCTCGGATTTTGGAATCTGTTCCTGCCTGATCCTTCTTCTTTTTCCACTTGACCTGTTTCATGGCATTTTTGGAAAAAACGACGGACTTTCATTGAACTTTCATTGAACTCTCATTGAACTTTCATTGAATTGTAAAACTGCTGCTACTTTACGTACAGATACTTTTGGTTCAACCAATAGAAGAGCCACGGCCTTTTGAGCCACAGTAAAATGTATTTTCTCAGTCGTGGTTTTTTGGACTATTCGAAACATGCGTACTATATGAGCTAAATTTGCGAACTAGGCTTTGAAATGCTAATAGAAGTTAGAAAAATAATTTGAAAACAACCCTTTTTTGCGCCATTCAACTGGTATACGGAAAATCGCCAGTCACCATAAATCAATCCGCGAAAGACTTGATAATGTTTTTGTTTTTTTTTTGTTGCGTTGAGCAAATATTAGCAAAGCCCGGGCTGGTTTGAGTTGCCATAAATTGTCGCACAATGTTACAATTTAGACCGCACTAAGAAAATTGAGGAGTTATAGCGCAATTTTTGACTATATAAATAGATAATTAAAATCTCTAGCAGTGACATTTTCCAAGAAATTATTCGCTGGAATTTCTCCACAGTTCGCAGAAGAATCGTTAAAGAAGTTCTACAAATTTTTAGCCAAAACAAAGTTGTTATTTTGCTCAAATAAGAATTTGAACCGTATTTCAAATTAATTTCAAAAACTCTCAAATAAACAACCTTGAAGTGAACTTGGTCACAAAAACAGTTTAAGCATATAAGGAAGTTTTTAATTTCGGGTTATTGGCAGTCGAGTCTAAGATCGGTTTGAATGGTTCTCCGATATATGAACGGGCTCATAGATTTAAAAGTCCTTTCAAATGGCATTAATTAGAATATCCACAATGCTACCATCTCACTGGTCTAAAATATTACCAATTTAATGTGACACACCAAACAACACAACAACCACAAATGCCATCAAAACCCACTCCGAAAAAAATTTCCCACACACCAATGCATACAAATTGCTATTTGAACAATAACTACGCGAATATAATTTCATTTTGTGGAAAAACAAACGAGATATGAATAAATCGACTGAATTTCAAATTTCAAGTGAAACCACCAAACCGTTTTGTGCTAATGCGCGTCACATTTGAGCGGAAGTGAGCGGAAATTGAAGTTCTGTGCGGAAGTGAGGAAGTGTGTGTGTATGTGTGTGTGTGTGTGTGTGTGCAGCAAATGTTCAACAGTAAAACTTTGCATTGTGCGAATTGTGCGAGTGTGTGCATTGCATTGAGTGCATTTTGTGACGCTAAGCGAAAATTCCAAAGTCATATTTTGCATGAATTTTGCATAACAAATCGATTACTTTCTGATGTGTGCAACAAGCGCACCCAAATGATGGGGAATGCCGATGGCGGCGCGCGGTGGTGACGATGACAGTGACAGTGGTAATGGCAGTGGCAGTGGTAGTGACAGTGACAGCAACAATGCTCACACCACAAACAACAATAATTGCAATAATAACAAAAACAACAACAACAACTAGAACAGTACTGTCAATAATATCAACAATGCCCGCCATTGCCGCCACCCAACCCCTAATGCCTGTCAGCTGCACTCCTGCACTGCTGCACCGCTGCGACCTGCTGCCAGTTACCACCACCAGGTTGTGTCAACGTTGATGCCACAGCTGTTACAGAAGTTGCATGCACACTCTCCTCCCCCCCTCCCCCACTCACCTCCCATATGCAAATGTGTATTTTGTGGAAATTTCATTTTTGAATTCAATATTATTGTACAACAACAAGGAAAGCCACAGAAATTGCAACCCCGCTCAGCAACCGCAAATGCTAACGACACAACGACGAAAATAAATTCGAATATTGGAATCAAAACTGGCTGGCAAGCAAAATGCGACATGCAAATCGTGTTGTGGTTGGGGGCGGCGGTGAAGGGTAGAGAGATGGATGGTCGTCACTCATGGCCATGTTAAGAATGCCCACTGCGTGGCATGCCATATGTGATGGTCATACACAGCCCGCAGTGCACTTTAGCTTAACCACCACCAACAACAACCACAACAACAATAACAACAACAGCATTTGTCACAGCCACAATTTTCTTAGCCGAGATGCAAATGGCAAATATAAAATGCATGCATTCCCCTTATTAAGGTTACACTCCCAAGCGCATGAAGGTATACATATGTATATGTGCATTAGGGTGTTCCACGAAGGTGCGGAGTTTTAATGCTCAAACTCGACTTTTTCTTTTATGTTGAAAAAATCAATACCGCTATTTCTTTCTTCATCAAATATTATTTGGGGGTCACTCAAAGTTTCTCATATATACATTAGGGTGGCCCATACCAAAAAAAAAACTCGATACTGTTTTCCCATAGACACTCGAATATTTATTTACTGGGATTTATTTTAGCTCGACCGATTTTAGTTACCTCCAAAAAAAAAAAATTATAAACAAAAACAGCTTTTGTAAGATTTTATGAAAACTCAAATTTAAAATTATATCCTACGGTTTTTTGGTGTTTTCTTAAAACGAATCTGAAGTTGCAATTTAGATTTTACCCTAACACCCTCTTGGCCCCAACACCCTCCCAACGTAAAATTTGTAGATTACAGAAAAAATTCAAAATTAATGTTACTAAGCTAAACACGAATATTGAACAATCACCCTTAAATTTTACCCCAACGATCTCCAACCTAACCCTTAAGGGTCAAGTTTTAAGAATTTATGAAAATTTATTTTCTTGTAGCCCTTAAGGAGAGGCCAAGTTACCCACCAAAAATGAGCAACGGCCGCCTGATAACGACACCTGCGTGCCGGCTTTTTCACCCTGACCAGCCGCCGATAATGGGGTGTTCCCCCTGTATCGCAAACCTATTTTTACCTGATTTTGCCACGAAGGCACTATTTTAACCTATGAACTTCGCCGGAAATTTCGGTTGCCCGCCTTCACCACGTGGAATATTATAGGAAAATCCCCGAGGAAACTGTAAGGGTGACTGAGAAATTTAGACTTTAGATTCGTTTTTAGAATTTTCATAAAAGCCTAAAATTACCTTGCGAGCCGAAGACCTTAGTAGTCAGTGCTCTTGTTAAATTTTTAGTGTAATGGTTATTCATAATTATTACTCTTATAAAATAAATAAATAAATAAATAAAATTACCCTTAAATTAAATTGTAAATTTTGGTGTTCGTTTTCATGAGGTTTTCGATGCTCTTTTGACCTTTTTTGGTAGATTATTTAAAGGAAAACTTGAATAAAACAGCCAAGATTGGAAAGGCATTTTCTCGTGCTTTTATTTATTTTCATAGAATGTAAATACGTTCCATTTTTCACCTCATTCTGGTTATTATGATTCCGTTGAAGAAATTTTTAAATATTTTTGTGCATACCTTTTAAGCTGTTTTTCGTTACTTTTTTTTTTTTAATTAAAAAAAAACTAATTCACACTTTTTTTGTGAGGCACCCTAATATATATACAAATGTACAGAAACAATTTTTCGTAGAAATAAATTCCAGAAAATCGAACTTTTCCAATCGAAACTCTTCGCGAAACTTTACTTAATATTATACAATTATTTATTTACACATTTGTAATATAAACTGTTAATTGTTTTCCCCCTATAAAGTACAGTGGAAATTTTGAACGCGTTGATTGAGCTCTAAATAGTTTTTGATTGCAGAAAAAGGAGGACTACAATTTTTTTTAGCGGGTTAAAATTCCAACCTCACTGTGTTCCGCGCAATTTTGTGTCACCCTAATGTAAGAAATATATGCACATATAGCCGAAATTTGTTGCCGCTGTTGTGGCAACTGTGATTAGTGCAAGTACGTGTTATATTTCTGGTTTTTTTTTTGTTTGTTTATGCTCCCCCAGATGTTGCAACATTGCACATTGCAATTGTAAACATTTTGCATGCACAAAACGTGTGTTTGTTTGCACGCATAATGCCCTCAAATAATTAAATAGAGGCGAGCGAAGTTGCAAGAGTTCAATGCCGCATAGGCAGCATTGTTTGTTCAAAGAATTCATTTCGATTTCACTATTATTGGTGGCATATTTGCACAGTTTGCATGCTCGTACACTTGCGTGCACAAATTATAAAAAAGATTTGTATTTTATACTTTCTGGCTACTCGACAATTGACGTACTGTGTATTAACTTGTGTAAATGAAATATAATTGGAAAATTGATTACCAATAAGTAAATAAAAATTAAAAAAAATTGTAACTGGAAATCCGTATTAGTTTTCAATTTATTTTTAAAACTATATTTTAGAGGAAGGTAAACACAGCTTTGGACAAAAATACTAATATAAATTATGAGCAGTTCCATAGGAAGGGGAAATGTGGGATCACAGCTTTTTTTTGTTTTAATTTTTTAACAGTTTTACTTCACTTAAGGTGCTGAATAACTACGCTAACCAGTTTTTTTTTTTTTTGATATTCGCGATTGAAATTTTTAAAGAATTTGTACAATAAAAAGTCGAAAGCTGAGGCCCAGCGCTAATTCGTCCCGCTGCCTACTCTTTCTTTGGAACCATCTGTAAAGACAAATGTCGACTCTGGGTTTAGGTTTAACGCATCTTCCCATTAATTCCTCTCTGGGATTCTTATGGAGAATTTATTGTCCATGCAGAGTAGAGAAGTAGTGTAATCTATCTTTCTTAAAATATTCGGAAGAGCTTTTAGGACCTTTGCATGCTCTTACCTTAACTCTTTCCATGGCTGGATCGCGTTAAGCCTGGCGGCATTACAACCAGCCAGAAATTTACCATAACCATATAGATCCACATGTGGAAGATTTAAAATTACTTCCAGAGATTTAGTAGTTGTAGAGGGGAAGCGCTCCCATGACCAGTAGGGAAGTAGTGCGCTGTACTTGCTCCAACTTACCATTTGACAAGATACAGACGTTAACTCCGTAGAAGAGAATAGGTCTTAACACCGCCGTGTGCATCCTGTGTACTATGTGTGGTGTAATTGTCCATTTTTTTCCTATGGATGCCTTGCAAGCGCACAAAGCGGTGATGGCCTTCCTGGAGCGGTCTTCGATGTTACGTTTCCATTCGAACTTTCTGTCTAAAATAACACCAAGGTACTTGACCTCGGTTGAAAGAATGAGTTCAACGCCGTTTAATGAGAGTGGTTTGACTGGAGGAATTTTATATATCCTCCATCTCAGTCTTTGTGGGGTTAATTTCTTTTGACCAGATGTTTACTTGGCTGAGGGCATATTGCAGTAGCTCTCTTAGAATCAGCAGATGTTTACCGGTTGTTACGATTGCTATGTCATCGGCGTACGCTACGACTTCGCAACCAATACTTTTTAGGTTCATTGGCAATTGGGTATTCCCGCACCTATAGAATCGATTTAAATCATGCACGTACATAAGCTGGTGGTTCTTGGAAAAAAAAACTGACTTCGAAAGAGAAGGAAATTTGTCGTTGGCCGAAAAGGAAGCACGCCGCCAAATTCAAGTGAAAATTTGGGAACAAAATCGTCGTTGACCAAAAAGATATTTCGATTCTAGAATCCGATAGATAGAAATTAAGAAATTACGTTGATCGAATGTTGACCGCTGGGAGATTCTAATATAAATAAATTAATTTATACAAAACAAATACTTAATTTTTCACTATTAAATATGGAGTAAATGATAGGCGGCCGCCGTAGCCGAGTATGCAACTCCTGGCCGGGACAAGTAACATCAAAAATTATCAAGAAAAGTTTTTTCTAATAGCGATCGGCCCTCGGCAGGCAATGGCAAACCACCGAGTATATTTCAAGGCCCCTCAATTTGTAATGCAACATCAAAACGGACACCACAAATTATAGGAGAAACAATTATTATTATTATTATTATTGTTATTATTATTATTATTATTATTATTATTATTATTATTATTAATCCTTAAGTTATTATTTTGTTGATCTACTGTCATGTTTTTCCAATTTTTCTTTCTTTTTAGAATTCACGCTAAACCAGGCAACGGTCGGGTGTAAACCCTTCGTATTCGATACTCCCTACGGAAATAACTGTGGAAATAGGGGCAACACTTTCAGTGAATCTCCACCCCAGTGCCGCTTGTAGAACTAAATACAATGGCAATGAGCTTCACTTAAGAGTCAAGGATAATTGGAAGCGAAGTTGGAAAATCTTCTCAGCTTTTTCCATAACCATTTTGAGCGTTAGCCTCACCCAGACCACGGTCATTATCGTTAACTTCCGACTAACTAAACTCACTTAGCTAAAATTTAACCACAAATTGCATAAAGTATTTTTTTTTTAAAATATTGTACTGCATGTAATTGCAATTATCCAATTCCTTTCTATAAAAGTATATATGTATATATATGTATATGTGTGTGTGTATGTACGTACACTACTTCCTCTCTAGTTAACCAATTACCGCATACTTTTGAAATACCTCGAAAAGAAAACTAACTAAATTTTTTATTTGCGCATTATTGCGTTACAACAAAAAAAAAAATAAGCAATTATAGTGTATGCAATAAAAGCGAAGAGAAACAAAAATTGCAAGTTTAAAGTGTGCAAAATATTGTAAAAGTGCGAATTTGATACAAAGCGTACAACCAAAGTACACAACAAAAAAAAAAAACAAATTCATATGAAAAAAAGAGAACTGCCTATGCGGATCTGCAGTGAAAACGTGCTGCCAAGCATCTGCATAGAATAAAAAAAGGATGCAAAGGTAAAACTTAGCAATACTAACGAATGGCGAAAACTCAAAAAAAAAGAGCAAAAAGCAAACAAACACGCAGCAAACTTTATCCCATACATACAAACATACTTAGATTATAGAGGGCCAAAAATGGAAATTATGCAGCTCAAAGGAGCAAGAAAACCACAGTAGTTAAAATGAGCGTAAGCACGCATACAACTACAACTACACCACACACAAACAGCCATGTACTAAAAATGAAAGACAGTCATGCAAAGCGCGGGTTACAAAAAATTCGTGACTGTTCCAGAACTGGTGCTAATCGGATGCAAAGCTAGACAGTTGGTACTCACAGTAATGTCGTGGTCAATACCGCTAATTTCGAATAGAATTAAGAGGCAAGTCCACAGTTCATGGTATGGAAAGGTTGTAAGTGAAATAAAACAATAGATTTATTTTTCCTTTTCAATGCAATCTCATTTATCCTGGATAGGTTTATTTATTGGATGGTCGTCGGGGGATTTCTTAGCCCTTACATATGTATATCTTTTTTAACTTTCGAAACAAATAAAAGTCACCTTAACGCTTGAAAATCATTGAACTTTATTATCAAAATGTTTACCCATTTTATGGTCAGTTCAATCGACCTTATCGACTTAGACGGCTATTCAGGCTATTGTGACTAAATTCATCATTTCGCACCAAATTTATACGCTTATGTAGTTTGCGAACTGAGAAAAATATCACAGCTGTATGGGCAAGTGTTAGTGATGACCGTGACTTATCGATTCGGCGCCGTTCGCAGCAAGTGGGTCTCTGATACTCTACTAGGTGGAGAATTTTGCGAAAGAATTTTGGTATGAAGCCTTTCAAAATACAACTGGTACAAGAATTGAATGACCTACTATAACGCCAAATTTTTGGTGAACGGGCTCTTGAAAAGTTGGCCGAAGATCCACCTCTTTTTATCGAAAAGTTGTTCAGTTCAGCGACGAAGCTCATTTCTGGTTGAAAGTATAACGGAAACCCTTTTTTTGCCCACAATGGAAGAGCTTGACTTGCATGACGTGGTGGTTTCAATAAGACAGTGCCACATGCCGCACAGCTCTTGAAATATTGGGCAAAACAGCAGTTTGACATTTACATTAGAATCCCATTGGAGCACAACTTTAGAATTCGATTAGAAAATTATAATTTTCTGGAGCCGATAACTATGCCCTTTTTTTATTGAGATCGTTATATTAACCGATAACTCTTCGAATCATTCTCCAACGTTTGAGATTGGAGAATAGGATTATTTAGGTATTATTTCCATCGATACTCCTGAGGTAGTTGGCACCGCTAAATTTTTAAAAGTAAAATTTTTAAGTCAAATATTTTAGTTTTTTAATTAGTAGTTATCACTTTTGGATGTACAACTTTGATAAAAATATCGTTATATTTATTCATGTTTACTTTTACATTAAAATATACATACATATATTACATTTTGGTCTAATTTATTTAAATCGATAATATTAATTTTTGAACTATAGACCAGTATAAGGAAAGTATTCGGAAGAAACACAACAACAGTATCATGAGTGGTAGAAATTATAGCTATTTCGGAGGTCACTACCAAAACCAAAACAAAATTTATATTTCCAACATTTAAATGGTACTATTTTCAATGATCCTGCTATATCTCTTGCACTGATTTATAACTGTGCTGTTTTGAACTTAATTTGAATTAACTATTTTCTCGCTACTAACTTAGAAGTACATACATATTTTTAAACTAGCCGCGAATTGCAGTAAAATCTACATAGGTAGAGTAAACTAATTAATGCAAGCCCAGTTCTTAAAACCCAGATCGTTCATTTTATCCAGATCGACTTTGTGTACCTTAAATTCAGATTAATTAACTAATTTATTTTAATGAAAAATAAGATATGAAAAGTAGAACAAAATTTGTTATAACGGTCTGGCTTCTGCTTTGTATCGAAGGTTCTGCAATGCCAAAATTTAAACGCTTGGAAAATCTGTAGTATTTACTTCAGTTCATTGGTTGAATTTTTCAAAAACTTTAATAGCTTCAAAATTTGTCATAAACATGCCAGCGATATCATCGTCTGATGAGAAAATCCTTTCGGCATCATCTTCAATACAAATTGTCTCATTGACGTCGGCAGAACTCCATTTTTCATTGCCGTCGTCGGTATAGGTTATGTTACAAAATTTAAAAAAAAACTCACATGCAGTATAACCAATTCTTATTCTTGCCATAAACTTACATTTGCAAAAAAAAAATTTAAACAGAACTTGTATATCATGAACAGTTTCATATCTTTCATGGCGCAATTTTTGCCGGAATAAGAATAAGGGCATATTTGCATCGTCATCATTGCTATTGAATTCTATGGTATCAAAACATTCCGAACCCAGTTTTCAACATTTTTCTATAACGTTTGCAATAACTTTTTCCCAAGCAAGCCAATAGACGTTTCCTGTAGTACAATTTTGCTATAGGAAAAAATTGTATCCTCCAAATAATTGTTGAACTGCAACTAAACTTTTCGAAAGCAGCCGTATAAATTTATATCAATTATTCAACGCCTTTTCCATATGAGGATATTCACCTTTTTTTAAATGTTCTTTTCTTCAAGCCGGAGTTTCTAATTGGCATCGACTTTTAAAATTGCTTTTTTCGTTTTACTAATGCCGAATATTGTCAACTTTGCAATACCATATCGCTGCTACATTACGTATCGCACTTCTCTTTTAATGATAGGTGCTTACGCCTTTTTGAATCCATTTTCGCTCAAAATAATATTCACCCGAAAATGAGGGGATTAGCCTTTGTTGCTATTGAATTCGTCGTTAGAGTTTGAATGCGGGATAAATTCATATAAATACATATTAAGATGTGTTCACACTATAGAGGATCAGAATTCTTCACTCTATAGAGTACGAGTAGTTACTCTAAAAGTTTTGATGTTCACTATACCGGGTCGTTCGCATTATCGGCGGCAAAGATAACATGATACAAAACTCTCTCATTTGCCTGCTGAGAGCGTCCCCTGAACTCGTAGTTTGAGCTGGCAACAAAACCAAATCATAGGACCGATGAACAGCTGACACGCGAAAACTGAGCTACCAATGGTAATAATTGAAATCCACTACTTTTTATCCCGAAAACATGTTGTGCCATCATCACAAAAGCTAACTTAAAGACTGGTTTTAAATATAAAGACCATTTTTTAAGTTCATAACTTCCTCAACGCATGCCCACACTTGCGTTTTCGTTCTAGTGGCACTATTGGAAAATGTTATAAAAAATTCTCAATTTGACAGCGTTCTGACGAAGCAAAGAGTTCGTCGCTTCGTAGGCCATCGCAATGTTAAAAAAGACAACTGAAACCATTGCATTGAGATAGAACGAAAACCAGTACCGCCTTTTATTAACGGACTAATTCTGCGCTAACTTCGAACTAGCGCAATTTACTACAGGGATTATGTGTTTAGTGTAGTAGTAAGCCCCCAAAAATGACAGCTAACAAAAACGCATACTAGCGAATTTAAATTAATACTTGTTAGCAGCAACTAGCTGGGTGTGCGCAGTGAATGGGTCCGAGTAAAATTGCAGACTAAAATGCAGCATACCCAGAGTAGCAGCAGTCCTTTTGAAAATTCAATTACGATACACAATGTACACAACAGCAAAGAGTTGCATTTCAATTTTTGTGAATTTTCATAATTTTATACACCGAAAATTTACCTGTGTCTAGCTGTGTTGTATTGCACGAATATCAAGGAAGTAGCTCGCAGGCCACACGAAAAAGGAGGCATTAAAGCGGAGGGTATATTTTTTTGAAAGCAAATTAAAAATCTTTAAAATTGACGAATAAGCGAGATCATAATTGAAAGTTAATAATTCAAAAAATTACACACAAAAAAATTAAAAACTTTATGGTGACGCAAAGTTGATGTAGATGGAATACAAATTTTAGTTAATTTCAGGGAGTTTTTATACTCGCTTCGTTTAATGATATTCTTATGCTTCGCATTTGTATTAACACATGTTCGAAATGATTAAATTTATCTTTATTCCTTGCATACAAAGTACGTTCGTAAATTTTTTGTATAAAAGAGAATGTTGTAAGCCTCAGCAAATAAAAACTTATCAAAAATCAACGAAAATTTTTAGCTACTGCGGATTTAATTTGTGTTATACTAAAAGTTAATGGGCTATAAAACTGTATGCTTAGAATATTTGTTAAGATTCGAATTTAAAAATTTGCAACATTTTATGAAAATTTTCATATTTTTCTACAAAGTTTTAAATGTGGATTTACACAGTGCTAGAGCTAGACTTTTATAAAAAAACAAAAACATAACAAAAAAAAGGATCCCACCATAACGCTCAGAAACATAACATTAAAAGTGCAAGCAGAGTTGCTCACAGAGATTCAATTTTCAAATAAAAACGCATCGGTAAGTTCTCTCATAGCTTACTTACCAAAAAAATATTTTAGAAACATTTTTCTGAAATACATTTGGCCTTTTCTAAATAACATTTGTACTTTTCTGAAAGTAATCTGACCTTTTCTGAAATACATTTGGCCTTGTCTGAAATACATTTGGCCTTTTCTGAAAGTAATTTGACCATTTTGTAAAATACAATTGTGATTTTCTGAAAGACATTTGAGTTTTTCTGAAATACGGTTGGAAAATGTGTAGCTTTATTTCTGATCTAAGGAATAAAATTTAAAGGTAATACCCTTAACAGCTGATCAAAATATTAAAAATTAATATTTAATTATTAATAGAATTATGTAATGTTTATTTCGGCCATATAACTAACTAGTAAAGATTATATAGTACCAAGCCTAAAATAGGCTACTAAGCTATATAGCAAGACAATTTTTTGCACAGTTATTTCTTATAATATAAATATCATATGTTCGGAATTTCAGCCAAATCGAATCAGGAAGGCGATTTTACAAATATCAGCTTTTCCACTTTCTAACTCAACGAGAAGTTACCCTAAAATGCGTCAGAGAGTTTATAGCTCTCAGATAATAAAGAAAGTTAAAAAAATAATAATAAGTTAAGTTAAAAGAAATTAAGAATTTAATATTTTTATTTGGTGATCTATATCTTTGAGAATAAATACATCATAAACGATATTTGGATTATTGGAGAAGAAATCTCAGCCATAAAAAAAATTTAATTATTTTTTTTTTTAATAACTGACATTTTAAATTTTATAAAAATATACTTATTAAATTTCTGCAATTGCAAAATTCAATTCTGAATACGTTGATTATTTACTACTTTTTATAAACTTTTCAATTTCATTTCAAATTTCATAGGGAACGAAAAAAGTACTATATTTTTTTTTCTAATGGTTTATCGTGCCATTTATTTTCCAATACAAATATTTAAATAGTCTCGTAATCTTTTTAGAAAAAGTGGAGAAGATCCTTGAAGCCGAAGCGGCTTTCAGACGGTGGGATATTGCAAATACATTTAACTCGGTTTGTGATCACTGGAGGATCTTAAAAAGTTTCGACTTCATCCCTTCTTAAAAATTTAGGCTCCCAGATCACTATACTGTGCTCCAGGTGTAGGTGGTCGCCATCGAGGAAGCGGCCGAATGGCTGCTTACCAGCGCGACCTCTGTAAGGGAAGTGAATATTTCTCCGATAGCCTAGCTGCAATTAGAGCTATGGACTCAATAACGGTGCGGTCTAAAGTCGTTAAAGATTTCCTGACTTCTCTTTCGAGGGATATCGCGGGGAATTGTGAAGCAGATGCGTTACCCAGACTGCTTAGGCCGCTTCTAAACGAACGGTCCTGCAATCAGCTTGAAGCGCCGGGTAGCTACTAGATCGCGAAGGTCGACCCAAAGTTGACCGGAAGAGGTCACGGGAGCTTCTATGGCTATCCAAGCCACAGCTCACATTGATTAGAGGGTGCTGACATCACACTGTCTTATGGGAATCCTTGCGGTTCGGCTCACTTTCTCTGCACTAACCCCCTTTGGAGGATGAGGAGGTGGAATCATCTTTTCAGTTGACTTGCCTTCGCGAAGCTAAAATTGCATTTTATTCTCGCTTTGGCGGACATATCGGGAGTACAGATTAGCCCTCTTCGTAGATCCTTTGCCTTTCTGGTTTTGAATGTACTCTGGGCCCATAGTGGATCCTAGGGTCAGCCACATTAATCTTACCTAACTTTTTCTCCCTCTTTTGTTGTGCTTACTACCAAAAAGTGACGCTACAGATGGTATAATGCCGATATTGGATTCCCAACAAACCAAAACTTGATGAAAGGTGTTCAGAATATTTTCCTCCTTTTAGTAAAGGAAGTAGGTCGAAAATTTAACTTTCGACAGCATAATTAAGACCTTGATGAACACAACATATGGAAAGTGAGTTAAGCCGCAGGATGGTGTTTGGGATAGCTCTACAAAATATTTCTTCCGAAGATTGCGCTGGGGTCAGAATAATTTAAAAAAAACAGTATTCATGGTTCGATTTGGCTGAAATTCAGAATGTACATATATTTCGAATATTAATAGCAACAACTTCACAAAAAATGTCCTGCCTTTGTAACCTAGCTCAACGCGATTAAAAAATTGCATATGCAAAATTTGTTGGCCAGTTTTGAATTGCGACTAAAACGAGCATCTAATTAAGAGCATCACATAAATTGATACATAATTCAGATACATTATTAACTCAATTCAACTTCTCTGTAATGAACCCAAATTTTAAAATACTCGTAATTGAAGTGGTATTTTATATACATAAGTTAATTGGACTTTCCAAAATGTCAATAGCTGTGCAAGAATCGACGGTTGGCGTCCATACCGGCACACTTGAGTGGCGAGAGGAGTTCTCACTTTGACGCCGCTTTAAAACGATTACGCTAAATGCTCTTTAACGAACCCGGAAAAGTATGCAATAAAAAATTAACTGCCACGAATGCAAGCTATATACAAAAGCAATGAATGAAATGTATGTGTGTAAGTGTGTATATATTCTCAATGTTCGCGCTGATGGTGGTTGGAAGCGAAAAGGGCGTAACTCAAAAATATACAAATTTTTTTTATTAAT
The DNA here is from genome assembly GCA_951828415.1 of Anomoia purmunda. Lineage (NCBI taxonomy): Eukaryota > Metazoa > Arthropoda > Insecta > Diptera > Tephritidae > Anomoia > Anomoia purmunda. The sequence continues at coordinate 19,144,648 of OX639996.1, forward strand.
TTTACAAAACGAAGTTATCGCTCGCGTTTTGGCGGGGGTGCAGGTTTTTAAAACTACAGAACCAACCAATTACAGTTCACATATATCAGTCAAATTGCAATGTTCCTATAGCTTCTTAAAACTTAAAAGCTTAAAAAGTTTATGCGATTTTTTTTCATTTTTCCATATTCTTGACTTATAGACATTTTTCGGGCAAACAATCTGCGCGTATGCGAGCACTTCGCGGTTAATGTTTATCAAAAAAAAAATGCACATGTATTTATGTGTGTCTGTGTGTAAGTGTGTGGTGTGCTTTTGTAATTTAAAAATTGTAAGCTTTTCGCTCGCATGCCACTTACCCAACAAAAACGCCCGTATCGACGTAATGAGTGTAGTAAAAAATCGTAACGACCGTTATGGCGAACAACGCCAGCACACACCGTCGCACATTGATTGCCTTTAGCAGAGGCATACCGAAGCAGCAGCGTGCAATTAAATTACTGCAACAATTACACGCCAATGAAACGACGCCGGATGATGACCCGTGTGCACAGCCTGAGCCTCCCAACCCCGACCCCGACCCCTGCCCCAAACCCAATTCAGATTCCGATAGAGACGCAAACGTGCATGTATCGTTTGAAGTATACAAAGCGGTGGGTGCGCAGTCAGAACGCGCCGACGCTGACGCTGACGCTGACGCTGACGCTGACGCTGATGTAGGTGATGACGACGCTGTGTAGTACGACGAGGCGGCGGGTGGTTGTGATGTGGCAGCGTCATCGAAATGGTCGCTACTGAGAGCTGAGTTGTAGTAGAAACCTTTGCCACTTCTCGCCAAGTTGGCATTGTTGCTGTTGTTGCTGTGCCTGCTACTGGGCTGCTGCTGATGGTAGGCGGACGCTGCGATATCGAAATTTGGCAACGCTGCACTGAGCAGCGCATTTGTCGTGTCGGACGCAGATGTGCCATTACAGGCGCCGTCATTGCCAAAATATTTTAAGTTATTAGCATGGTCGTTGTCGTTGCCATTGCCATTGCTGTTGCTGGTGCTGCTGCCGCTGCCATAACTGTTGCCATTACCGGTGGTCATGTTGCCACGAAAGTCCTCGAAACCATTGTTGCCACGGCTTTGTGTGTGTGGCTGCGCAGATGGTGGCGGATGCGGATGCTGCTGTTGATAATTGCCACTCCAGCTATTGCCAACACCACTTCCACTGTCATTTCCTCTACGGCTGCCAGCTATGGTATTTGGATTGCCAGTCACATTCACATTCGCATTTGCATTCACTACATCTATGCCAGTGGTTGCTTGTGATAAATGCATTTCCGCGCCTTCCAAATGGGTTTGCCAATTTTTCATCGTCGCCGCTGACACCGCCGCCGACGTCAATGTTCTGGCTGTGGCTGTGGCTGTGTTTGTGGCTGTGGCTGTAACTTTGGCAGGCGGTGTTCTCGATTGCGCTGACAATGAGTGGTCATACCACGGTGTTGGTGTTAGCTGATCCTCCAAGCGCCAATACTCCAACTGTTGTTGTTGCGCCAGCCGCCACTCATTACCATTAGCATTTAGTGCCGCCGCTTCGTTGGCTATATCAGCCGTTTTGGTTGTTTTTGTTGTTACAACGTGTTTCGGTTGATTTATGAGTCGTTCATATTTGAGCGATTTCCCGGGTAGGAATTTATTCAAGCGCGTAGCACTTGGATTGCCGCGTGGATTTTCTTTCACCACTGTCGCGCAGTCTGTATTCATTTTCAACGTTGTTGTTGTTGTTGTTGTTGCTGTTGCTGTTGTTGTTTGTTGGTTGAGCGTCGCAGTTTTTGCGATTGAGCGTTGGAAACGTTTTATGCGACTGCTTGTCGTGTTCCTATCCGGCTCAGCGTTCTCTATTTTCGCGTAGTCGCGCGTTGTTGTTGTTCTTGTTGCTATAAGCAATAACTCAGTGTCGGCAACAGTGTCGTTGTTACCGTTATTACTGTTGATGTTTCGTCTGCGATTCAAACGATTTGATATTGTCATTTGGTAAGTTGTTTGTTGTTTGTAGTTTAGTTGATAAGTTTTGAAGACTTTTGTTTCTTACGCTTTCTTTTGTTTTTTTTTTTTTTGGAACCTTTGCTCGGTGGTGGCGTTGTCAATTTGCGTATAGCGGTTTCTGCTATTACAACTCTGTGTTGGCAGCAGTTAGATATGTTGGATATTGTGCTGAAAGTGCTCCTATGAGGTTTAATGTTTTCGTGTAATTTGAATTATGGCACCGAAAGTTTGAGGTTTTTTGAATTTTCCGTTGGTGCTCTTTGAATTTATTGAATTGTGCGTTGATTTGTTTTTTTTTTTTTTAAACAAAACAAAAAACTTATCACAACAGTGGGCTAAAGCTGGACAAAAATTAAGTACGACACTTGAAAAAAAAATAAACAAAATTTTTTAAATATTTTAGATTTTATTTTTTTACAAAAAACATAAAATTTTTTTTAATGTTTGCTAATATTATTATTATTTTTTTTGTGTGAGTTTTTTTTTTTTTTTTGTTGAAAAAAAGTTTCACAGTGATTTCTATCGCAACTTCTGTTTAGTTTTTTTTTCTGTTTGGGACTATTATTATTTATTGAATTTTTATTTTTTTTTAATTTTACAGTGGCTTCTATCGTAGCTGCTTTTTAGTTTGTTTTTACTTTTTGTTATTATTATTATTATAATTTTTTTTTGTTGTGATTTTACAATGTTTTTTATTGGTTGTTATTATTAATATTATTTCTCTGTTTTTTGGTTACAAAAAAAATGCAGTGACTTCTTTTATTAATTTTTTCAATGTTTGTTATTAATTATATTTTTTTTGTTTTTTAAAATAATTTTACAGTGGTTTTTGTGGTAACTTCGTTTGAATTTTTTAAATCTTAGTTGATTATTTTATTTTCAATTATTTATGCATTTTTAGTTTCTGTTTTTTTTATCATTATTATATTTTTGTAATGAAATTTACTAATTTTTTTTTTTTTTTTTTTTTAATTATTATTTTTCTAAAATTCTTGCTCGCGCGTTCAACAACAAGTTACAAATAGCACAAACTTGCACATAAAAAAAATTTTTTTTTACCTAATTTTACTTAATGGCACAAACGCTCGTTAAAAACCAAAAACTATAACTTTAAAATTTTCACTTTTTACACAATAGGTACACCCGTAATCTAAAGAATTTGCCAATTTACACGTCTTCTTCTTCTTCTTCTTCTTATTTTTCTATACACAATCTGTCCCACAATGGGGCTTCACTTCTGCTTATTATTACAGTTACTTCGCCATTTGATATGTTTCCAAATTTTCATATATTCAACACTTAGCCTTTGCGCATGCGCTATGGCCATTTTGCCAACTAGCTGCGCTTGTCAAATCGTCAATGCACTTGGGCGCGTTTCGCGTGCTTGTTGAGCAGATTTTTGTTGTGTCAAGCAGTTTTCGACATTCATTGTTGAATTTTATTGTGTGTCGGTGGTAGTCTACATGTTGCATGTTGTCAAATTTCATTTCGTTATTATTTATGCAATCCGATTTACTATATGGTGCGCAAACATTCTGGTTATTACTATATATCTTGTTTTTATTTATTTTTGTTTTTTTCTTTTTGTTTTAATATTTCATGCCGTTGCATTTATTGTTGTTGCTGCAACTGACGTTGCTTGTCATTTGTTAGTTTGCAACAATTTTTTCGTGTAGCGCTTGGTATTATTTGCATTCATATCTAAATATATATGTACATATATAACTAGTATATGTGCACTATAATCTCTTACATACATATTTACATAGGTATGCAAATCGATGCAAACTTCGCCTCTGCCACGAGTTTCGCGTTTCACACATATGTATGTATGTATGTATCTAAATATGTAGGAATGTATCTCTTGGCTTTCCTTTTACCGCTTCACTCTATTATCCGCAGTATGTAGTATCTTCCACGCTATTGGCTCGTTACGCTTCAACTGAATGTGCCGCGCCGCTTGTCAATTGACTACTGGCCGGCCAAGCGGTCTCGTATCTCGCCGCCTCCTCGACAGATAATTCGTTATCTGCAAATATAAAACAGAATGGCAAACAAAATAGAAAAAAACATAAGTTATAAATTATTTATTTTGTAGAATTTTAAATGGAACAATTTATTTTGCTATCACTTGCAGTACTCATAAATAATACTTTGGTTGTGCAAATACTTTGATAGTTTTATGTACATATGTGAATAATGTGTGGATGTGATGAGGGGGTGGGGTGGGGTGGATTCAGAGGTTGGGTATCAAGAGCAAAGGGGCGTTTAAAACGTGTGGTTTTTTTTTTAGTGGAAATATGAAGCAACTGCTGGTATTGCTGCATATCTGTGAAAATTTGACAAAATAACTTATATCGCGAGTTATGACTTTTTTCTCTCAAGCTTAACATTAAAATGTTCTAATTGATTATGCAAAGCTGTAGTTTAGCAGGTAAGAATTTATTGGTCTGAAAATATAAAGTCTAAATTCAAATAAATTGTTTTGTCAACACTCCACAGACCGTTAATAGATATTTGGGTAAAGTAAATATAATGTGTTCGGAAATAAATACCTACACAGGTTGTGTTCATTAAATTAATACCAAATTATATTGGCAATTGTTTACCATTTTTTTCTTTCCTTATTTTATTTATTTATTTTTTTATAAAAGCATTCATAGTTCTATAATAAAAACCATGTAAGACGAAGTTTCAAACCTTATATAAAATTTATAAAAATTCAGCCAATTTATCTAATCAAAATAATAATATTTTTTTAATTCCAGATTTCAATAAAAGTTTGGTGTGTGCAGTCTTGTAGGTCTTTAAATTAATGCAAGCTTCTAGCGGCTAGAAATTATGGTTAATTTTTATCTTTTTTTTTTCTTTTTTGATGGTATTCAGCAGTTGTTTCCATACAAAAGTAATTTTTGGTCATGAGTTATATGAAAGCAAAGGCGCAACACCGCCAGAAAAAAAATCGTTAAAACTCAAAAATGTTTAGCCACTTGAGACTTAGATTTTATTATAAAGGGTCTTGCAATAGGGGCGCTACAAAAGTAGACCCATAGTGACAGCAAACGACGCCATATTTTTTCCCGCTCTTTTGACATTCCACTTCAGTAAGGTTTGCCATTTCATCATGGAAAGATATACGATCCAACAACGAGTCGAAATAATTAAAATTTACTACCGAAATTCGGAGTCAATGGCCTCAACTTTAAGAGCGCTACGTCCAATTTATGGTCGTCGTCATTTCTAGCTGAATGGCTTCGTCAATGAGCAAAATATGCGTTATTGGACAGGCAGCCATGTACTCGTACGTACTCCATGAGTCAACATTGCATCCCGAAAAAATTATGGTTTGGTGCGGTTTATGGGCCGGCGGCGTCATTGGGCTGTACTCCCTCCGTGATGATCATAGACTAAGTCTATGGTCTATGCCAACAAGCCAGCGACGATTGATGAACTTCGTACGAATATCGAACGTGGAATTGCGGCAGTATCGGCCGATTTATGCTTGAAAACCGTCCCATGCAAAAGAAATCGAGTTCCATACATAATGGCATCGAATGTATTTTCACAGAAATAAAAAAAATTAAACTCATATCCCAAACCGTTTTTGTTTTATTTAAAAAAAACTTTTGTAGCGTTCCTATTGAAAACCCCTGTATGTATATCTGGAAATCTCGACCACACAGACATCTAATGGATTTGTATGCATATTTTCAACAAAATTTTGTAAATAGATTATACGTGTACGTTTATTTTTCATAAAAGTATTTCTGCTGATCCCCCCAAATCCAAATCTCAAACTTGGATCAATTATTTTATAAAACAGATATTTTACGAATAACTTGCGTTTAGCGCCACCTAGCCATCATACAGTTTGTGATAAAAACATTTCATGTATGCTAACCTTCCTAATATCATCAGCAGCATTCGGTGGTTGTGGCTTAAATGGAGTTTCTCTAACGTTTTCCGTTAAAACGTAGTTCCCAAATTCTGGCTGAGTTGTTCTGCCCCGCGCCATTACAACTGACTCTTGCTCACCTTTTAGAGTGATACTGCCGATTATAAAGATGGCGAGTGTATAATAAAAAGCAGATATTTCGGCGTCCAGTAATTTTTTTAGTTGTATTGTTAACTATTTTTTTAATTCTTCATACAATCCTTACCGGATAAAATCATGGAATTTTTTTTTTTTTTTGTTTTTGATTTTTCTCAGGAATAATTTTCGAGCTTAGCACCTGTGTTTCTTATTTAGGAGGTACTAAAAAAAAAAAAACGCAGTAAAAGCGGTCGAAGTTATTATATGTATGCTATTCCGGAGATCACCACACCACCTCACCAAACATTTTTCTGGTCTTGGTTGGATAGGTCCTTGATCCCCGGCCATCTCGCCTGCAAAGGCAAGCATGGAATCGCTGTGCCAAGCCCACTTGGGAACTGTTATTGCTTTCTATCTTCTTATCTATGTTGCCTACTTTTTAGACACTCTCCAAAATATTTCTCAGAATTCTTTTGTTTGGATCTAGTAAATTTCACTCTTATGACATGTTTTGACCATACTGCTACGGGAACCCAGCAAATTAATAGCCCAGTTTATTGCACGGTCAAAGAAGTATGGGACAATCGCCGCAATAACTGCGTGGTTTTTTTTTTGTGTGTTTATGAATAAGTTGACCAGAAAGCCGTGCTAAGTCCTTGAAATTTCAAATTAACCCAACTAAACATTTGGACAACTCCTGCTATGTCAAGGAATTAAAAATAAGGCTGGACTATTTGAATATACGGAAATCTAAAAGGAACATCTAAATTTTCTGCTATCCGAATATTATTCTAGCCTTTAAATATCAAGATCTTCGGATATCCGAATATCAGAATAAATAAAAAAAAGAAACTGTCGAGCAATAGCGTCCACTGTGTGCAGATCTTGTTGTAGCACACATCATAAAATTATTTACAAAAATTGTTCATCAATTCGTTGACTTTTTGGATATACAAAAGTACGAATATTAACCGGATCTTTGCACCAACGAATATCAACCGGATATCCATTTTTTCAACAGATAATCCGGCAATTTCTCATGATCTACGTATAAGAGCATACGATGTTGATAATTATACACTGTGTTTTTTTTTTTTGCAATGCAAATATGTATCTATATGGAATTCGGCATGTACAAACAAAAAATGGTAGAGATGGCGACGTAGACAGCTATTTATATAACGGCAAAACTGTGAATAACGCTAACAATGTCGATAAAAATAACTCTAGCGAAAAAAATTGTGATAACTATAACAATGTCGATAACAGTAACGATAATAACAATGAGCCCATTTTATTGTAACCGACTTGCAAAAGAACGCGCCAACTCGGATAAAATTTCCTTTAAGTGCAAAAGCAACCCTGTTCGCATTTTTCATGAAAGATGCGATTTGTTTAGTGCTATTTAAGAACAGAACGGAGCGGAATAGTTGTGCGACCAAATTTTAGGTTTACGTAGTTATATATTTCCAATTACTATGCAAATAAAAACGAATTATGTCTTTTCTTCCGGCTCATTCACAATAGCGCAGTTTTTTCACTTTCCAACACTACATCGCAGCTCGGATATCATTTTACCAAGTTGGCTCAACTCGCGTATTTTTTCGAGTTGGTGTTGTTACTTTACGTGCTTATCTTATCTAGTTATCTTATCCTATCTAGTGTTCTTTTACAACTAGGTTACAAAGAAACGGGCCTAATATCAGTAACGATAAAAACGTCTTAACGATAGCAATATCGATAAGAATGTAGTAGACCATATTGGGAATTAGAAAGATTACATAATTAAAACCGATATCAACGTCGATAAAAACAACAACCAAACAGCGAGTTTTCAAAATCCGTTTATACACTACATTTCCGGTCACAGCGCTGTTAATTTTATATGCGAAATTTGATATCGTTTGCAAGGAGATAAAACAATAACTATGGCTATACACCGATTTGTCGTTTATGTTTGCTATAATAATAATAATAATAATCATAAGGCACGTAAATCATACATATATGTATGTAGCTCGATGGTCAACACAACTATTGAGGGGCATACAATTTGATGTGAAATGTGTACCGTAGAATTTTTTATGAGAAGATTTGCAATTGCCTGCCGAAAGCTATTAGAAATAACCATTTCAGATTTTACAAGCACACACACGCTAAACACAAGGCTACTGAGGCCGTCGTATTAAGTACATTGTAGATTATAGTTATGTCCATGAAAACATGAATCAAATTTCATGCACGCATTTGTCTACTCGCTGACACCAAGAGTTGAAGGCAACAATTGATGACAATTATAAAATTGTATTTAATCTAAGTATGACCGTTTGATAAGAACCGCCGATACGGCATCAACGCATTGCTCAGCCTCTTGCGCTGTGCTCGGTATTTTACCTACTAATTTAGTGGTAGAACTGCTACTATTTTTGCCAAATTCAAATTTCTGGCATCACTACTACGCAACACCTTAAATCTACAAATTTTTGTCATAAGCCAAGTCACTTTTTAGAAAACAAGTTTAAACAATATATTTATTGTGGAAAAGTAGGGCCAGACAAGAACATAGCATTTTTTTCGGTGAATTTTTCATTTTTAAAAATTTATATTAATTTAATAACAGTATAGAAAACTTACTTGGCTCATCTCGCTTAAGCTTTGCCTTTATGAGTATAAGCTAGGGGACCTGAGTTCGATCCCTGCAAGAAGTCAGATGGGGAGATGTTGTGATCTCCGAAATAGCTAAAACTTCTGCCATTGTTGTTTTTTCTATTAAAATTAAAAACTGCCTTGAGCTCATAAAAATTATCATTTGATTTTTAAAAATTATAAATGGTAGTTTTTTGTTTGTTTGGTTTTCTTTATCTGTTTTAAAATTTTTGTTTTTTTTTATTTTTTCTTTAGATTTTTTCTATAACTTTACCCATATACATAAATAAAAGTTTAAATAAAATAAAACTCACAACAATTAAACGCATTCCAAAAGAAATGTTATGCAATTTTCAAACTTCTTAACCAGAACTTTTAGAAATTTTTCAAATTTGAAATTTTGTATGTATGCATAAAGTATATTTCATACTTGGGAGTGGATTGACACCGGTTTGAAAAGTCAATTTTTTTATATAAACAAGTTATAAGAAATATTAAAATATGTGTTTGAAGCGGTCCGGTTTGGAAAAAAATTGCATACCTAATTTCTATAGGGGTTGCCACCTGTTTCAAAATCGAATTTAATTAAGTTATACACAAGTTAGCTGAAATATTCAAATATAGGTGTCGAACAGTTCGGCTCGGTAAGGAGAATATTCATACCTATATGTGTGAGAGAGTTGCCACCTATTTCAAAAGTCGAATTTAATTAAATTATACACAAGGTGTATGCAATGCTAAAATATGGATGTCAAACGGTTCGTCCGGGCAAAAAGACTGAAAGCTATCTTAAAGAGGGTTGCCACCTGTTTGAAAAGTCGAATTTATTACATAAGCAAAATATAAGAAGTATTAAAATATGTGCTTGAAGCGGTTCGTTTTGAAAAAAAATTCATACCTTATTTTTATAGGGGTTGCCACCTGTTTCAAAATCGAATTTAATTAAGCTATACACAAGTTAGCTGAAATATTCAAATATAGGTGTCGAACATTTCGGCTCGGTAAGAAGAATATTCATACCTATATTTGTGAGAGAGTTACCACCTATTTCAAATGTGGAATTTAATTAAATTATACAAAAGATGTATGCAATGCTAAAATATGGGTGTCAAACGGTTCGTTTCGGAGAGTTAACGTAACGAGGGTTGCCACCTGTTAGAAAAGTCGAATTAATTTCAATTTTACACACTGACTTACTTAATTGGCTGCTTCAGCGATTATGGACGAACTTCTCCTACAATTTGAGGTGTGCGTCTTTATGTTGTAACACAAATTGAGGGGCCCACAGTTTTACGCCGGCTCCGAACGGCGTGTGTTTTTTTTTTCTTTTTTTGTGAGAAGTTTTTTCATGGCAGAAATATACTCGGAGACTCGGTTGCCTGCCGAGGGCCGACCGCTATTAGAATACACTTTTTCTATAATTTTTTGCTGTTATTTGCCCCGGGCAGGATTCGAACCCGGGACCCACCGAATGAAGCGCGCACACGCTGCGCCTTAAATAGTAAACTACCATCCTTATAACCGTCTTTCTTTAATTTTTTTTAATTTACTGGAAACCTTTTAAATTTTTATTGAATAAATAAATTTATGTGTTAATCGCATTCTACCACTTTGTTTGAAATCGAGTAGTGGTTTTTTGCACGCACTAAAATTTTCAAATCCGAGCACTGCTCCCGATAGTGACGTGAACTGTAGCTGTGGCGAGAGGGTCAGCCGTAAGGCCAGACACAAGTAAGAAAGTTTAACACAAAACAAAAATCATCCTATCAAAAAACATAGCTTGACGCCACACAACATTCAGTTTTATTACTTAATTGCCTTGACAAGTGTTTTTGGTCATTGTATACGAAATTGCTACTATTGACTTTTTTAAGGCCTTACATAGCGAATAAAGCGAGCATTCAATTAAAATATTTATGGGTGTAAAAAAATGTTTTCAATTTAAAGTTAATCCAAATTTTAAAAATATTTTAATTTATTTAATAATAATGAAACCTGCTGACGCTGCGCATTTAAATTTGTAACCATACATTGTTGCATTTAAAAATTTTTTTTATAATTATGCATATTAAAAGTCGAGTTCAGCCACCTGCCATTGCACGATGACATGGAGTGCGAATTGCGGTTTTTATTGGCTGGCGGTTAGTCGACAGGAAGTGTGGTTTCGTGCGTGTGTGTGAAATTAAACTTTGGGTTTGAAGAAATTTCGGGATCCCGAAGGATGACAGAATTTTATTTTTGCCAAATTTTAAGAGCAATTGATATTAACCTAAACTAATATGTGTGTTTTTTCCCCATTGAAAATTCTGATTGCGGAAAATGACCATTAGTGTTATTGTGCGAAATGGTTATAAGGCAAAACAAATAAATATATCGATAGGTACTGACATAGGAACAAGATCGATAACAAAAATTAATTAGCGATATGATAATAAAAAATATCGATTAATTTCACAATACTACAATGCCTTATGATAATAGCAATGTCGATAACTAAGTTAAGCCGTTCTAATCGATAATTTGTTGTAATTATCGATAATTTGAGTTTACCAACACTGCCCCTACCCAATACCGACATAAAAACCAAATACTTTTTTTGTCATGCAGTTTTTCTATCTTTTTATGCCAAGAATGTAAAAGATGATATTACTGAAGTTAATTTTCATCATATACCGTTAAAAATATCGGTTTTGAGACAAACCTTAAAGACGTAGTGCCATTTTCAGTGCAAACTTTCGTATGATAATTGTTTCGAAGCCAAATCACTTGGAAAATATTTCAGCTTTCAGTGAAAAAGCTCCTGAATTAGTGCAAATAATTTTTTTTACATTACAGTAAAAATGGGCTTGGCCTCTTCACAATAAACACCACAAATAAATAGGGACCTTTTTCGAATTGCTTCTTCTTTCCAATGGATGAAATGGCTGCATAAATTTTAAACTTGGTGACAAATTTCGCCTTATTTTAAATTAAATTCAAGAATACTTTCAAATACGTGATACTTCAAACTTCCATAGTTATAATGTGAACCGGTACTAAGGTCCATTGGCCTCCTTCCGAATACAATGCACCGGCCACAAATATTAGCGCGAAGCGCAGATTGGAGTTTATAAATTTTCAAAACATTTAAAATGTAATGGGTGTTTTTTTTTTTAAAGAGGTATACAACTTTTATCTATACTATTATATCAAATTGATTCTATGGAGAATGTTTGTAATGATTTGGCTCACAAAGTACTGGACCAATTTTTGATAAATTTTGTTTAAATGAAACACTTGCGAAAAACGCCTACAATTTTTTGGAATTTTTTGAGGAAAATGTAAGTACGGGGCATCACTCGCAATAAAAAAAATAATATAATCGGGTCTTCTTTGTGAAGCCCTCGTCGGTCAACTATCATCGAATCCATCCGAAATTTTAGTTATATAAGTCCAAATATACTTAGTCTTGCCATAAAATCTGTTACAAAGTTTTCAATGCATACAGCGAATATTTGCCAAACGTCTACAGTTGATGACAGAAAGAGAAGTGGTCGTCCTCGCGAGGTTCAAACCAATTCAGTTGTTCGCGAACGCATTCGCTGAAATCCCCTTAAAAAAAAAAAACAGAAATTTATGTCAAGAGAAATGGATATATAGACCAGATGACAATGTCAAGACTTATTCGAGATGATCTCCATAGTATGAAAGCCCACCGTCGGTCAACTGGCCATCTTTTGACAGCGCGCTTGCAGCAAATAAGCCTCAGCAAATGCCCGAGGCTTCTTCAGTGGCACGCGGTCAACGACCATGATAAGTATCCTTTTTACCGTTGAGAAAAAGCAAAAACACAAAATCTATTCCTGGTTTCATAGCTGGAGATGACTGGCCGTCTGAAAGTCCAGATTTGAATCCATTGGACTATAGTTTGTAGTCAGAGTTCAAGAAGATGACCTGTCGAATACCTCACAGAAATATGGAGAGTCTCAAAAACACTGTGGTTCGAGCAGCGTCGTCAATGTCAATAGAAACTGGGCATGTTGCTATTTATCAATGGCCTAATCGTTTGACGGCTTGTGTGAAAGCAAAAGGTGACCACTTCGAATAAAATTTTGTACATCGCTCATCTAATATGTATATGCATTATTAAATAAAATGAACCTTAGAAAAAAATTATTATATTTCCATTTTTATACCGGCCTGAACTTGTAACAAAACTTGGACATTTAAATTTATATATAAATAATTTCATTTATTAAATAAAATCAAATAATATAAAGTATTATTCTTCAAATATAAAGTAAAGCTCTAAAAACGCAACTCTGTAATTAATTTACGTTCCAAAACATATGTGAAATTACAATCCACAAAACTTTACTTTAGCCATATAGAACTAAAATTAAATACCTATGCTACAAATTGTTTCGTTTTTTTTTTTTTTTTTTTGTTAATATGGCAAACGATTTCAGTTGATTAAACTGTTTTTTTTTTTTTTGCTTTTTTATATTCATTTCTTCATTTCAAAATATATTTTGATCGGGATTTCGGGAGTATGACATCAAATTTGTATTGACAGCACCAACACACACACACACTAACATTTAGATACGTTACATTTGTAGGCGAACTTGAACTAAACCTCACCCCTACACAAAATTAAATTCCTAGTAATATTGTATTTATTATAATTTTCATTTAAATTTTAACTCTTTAAGAACGCTTAATATTTGTACATGAACTGCAACTGTAAAGCATAAAATTTTATTAATACATTCAAATTAATTGTTTTCAGTTATTTATATGTACGTCGCAGCAGGTTGGTAGCTAAGAGCGGATTATTTATGGAATTGCAATAATGGAAAATAAGTGGACATAAAAATGTCAAAAACAAATACTAATGAAACGAACATTTAAATAGGCAAGCACTTAAACTTTGGAATATTATAATTAAAACTTTAGTAAAAGTCATAAATTCATAATGCAGTTTTGTTTGAGTTGAATATAGTAAGTTCCAATGCTACTTTTTGTGTTTTTTTTTTTTAAATAAATAATTGTTGAAACTAAAGTCATTCATAGTACGTTACTATTGAATTTTGTTGCATTTGTATGATGGCCTGAATTCAGTAGCTGAACTTCCGAACATTTTTTTATTGAAATTTTATGGAAATTTTATTGCAATTTCAAAAATTGATTTACATAGTTATGAAATAGTATATATTTTTCGATGCCACTCGCCACTTACTGTGTTCTCTAATCACTAAAAATTTCGATTATTAATTTTCATAATTTTTTTTTTTTTTTTTTTTTTTTTTTTGTAAAGCATAATATTTACTTTATTTTATTACCATATTTTCATACAGCAACAAAAAGAAAAGAAAAAGAGTAGTAAAACTGTGCCATATGAACCACCGCAATAAAGTCTCGTAAAATTGCAGTGAAAATGAGTTTAAAGCCAAATGTAAGTCCCCACAAATCCATTGCCATGCTGCAAATCCTGATATGCAGACAAACAAAAAAAAAATAAAAAAATTACAGCTACAAAACACATTCAAGCGTACAGAGAACACAATAAATGTATATTGTACATATATACCTACATATGTATTTGTTTATTTGTATTTAGTTACGAGCGGCAGCAAAGGCAATATCAAGTTTGTGGAGGATAGTAGGCGGAAACAACAACCGCAACTCTGCATTTTCACAAAAGCGTATTTGCTTGAGAGCACAACAAGAGCTAACAAAAACAAAATGTAAAAAGAAAACAATGTGTGTAAAATACAAAATAATAAAATAAAAATAAATAAGAGGCACAGGCAGTCGTAAAAAAAAGCGCAAAGGTGAAGGCAAACGGAACTACGCAAAATGAGAGACAAAATTTGTTTGGTTTTCTTTTTTTATTTTATATTAGGGAGGCCCATAAACATAGCGGCTTTTGGTAGATTTTTATTTGGAATACAGTGTAAATTTCTTACATGTTTCGACAGAAAAAGTACTGGCTAATTATAGTTGGCTAGCTTTTAAAAGTAGAGCCTAATAAATGCAGATATTTTTATTAATTGCTCTACTTGAATATCGTGACCTAAAGTCGCACCTAACTGAGTGAAAAGTTCAATTTTGCAAGCCAATTTAACAAAAATATTTGAGGAATTCTGCCCATCCATTAACGATTTCATATATAGGGCCCTTTTCATCAAGTTGTTTCAATTCGAAATAAAAACTAGGAGTATTTTGTGAAAAGTGGTGATTTTTCGCAATAATAGAACGTACAAACTTTAAGATCAAATTTGAGACAAGCTGTAATTCTTCTCACCAAATTGTTCATAATATTTTCACATAACTCCGGCTGTAGTTCGAGAATGAAAACTATGAGGACGAGAAATGACACTGTAGATGGCTCAAAGCTGCAACGGCTTTGTCTCAAAAAAACAAACGTGACAAGGGATGACGGAAAATCGATCCAATATACGTCAACTTTTCACTGTGTCGGAATAACAGAAGAGCACACAGAAGCTCAGTTTAATCGTTGCTGGAGCATTTGCGTAAAAGTTATTTTTAATGTAGCCACAAAAAATATCTCCAATTCACCAGCTGTGTAGCACGTCACGCGGTCCTGCCCTGATCCCAGTAATTTATATAATCAATATAAGTAAAAAAAATCACCCGTGCACTTAAGTGCGCGAGCCAGAAGTAAACCTTCTGCGCCGATTCTACATAGAGATATAGAGTCAAATTTGGGAGAGAGTTTCATAAGACATCTTTTTAGTTTTTTTAGTTTTAGCATGAAGGAAAATAGTAGTAGAAACTAATGGAGATAAATTAGTAAAAATAGTGTTAGTAATAAGTAGTAGCATTCGTAAAAATAGTAGCAGAAATTAGTAAAAAATAATAGTAGAAACTAGTAAAAAATAGTAGTAGAAATTAGTAAAAAAATAGTAGTAGAAATTAGTATAAAAAAAAATTGTAGTAGAAATTAGTAAAAATAGTAGTAGAAATTAGTAAAAGTAGAAGTAGAAAATAGTAAAAAAAATAGTCGTTAAAATAGTAGTAGAATGAGTAAAAAATAGTAGTAAAATTAGCCAAAACAGTAGTAAAAATTAGCAAAAATATTAGTGGTAGATAATGCACTTTTAATATTGTCTCCAGAACTTAACATTTTTACGCAGAAGACAACGAAACGAGAAGTTAATTACAATTCACTAGAATAGAGGTAGAAGTGGAAAAAACGAAGCCAAAAAATAAGAGTCCAATTTAGTGGTACTTACGTTCAGCCGACCAACACAGTGAGCTTAAGTACTTTTCGCAATGAAGCTAGCTACATATGTACATACAAACTAAAGTACCAATTGATTCCGACGCGTCTTAAGTGACGCGATTCTGACGGGACTTCCGTCTCCCGCGATGTAAATCTTCACTGCCGCTAAAGAAGATTTACTTCAATAAATCATTTAATATAGCCTTATAACGCAATCCACCCATAGAAACAGCCACACACGCTTAATTTTCAAACAAAACTAAAACAAATTACTAATTTCTTAACAAAAATTTTCCACATCACCGGCCTATAAACCGAACCAAACTATCACTCGTTGCTAATAAAGTGCTTGCCTCCAAAGCAAGCATGACAAGGAATGACGGAAAATCGTTCCAATATAGATCAATTTTTCACACTGTCCAAAAAACAGAAGATAAGGCAAGGCAAGTTTTGGGAGTCTGGAGCTTCATTGAGAGGCAGCATCATGCCTGAGGTGGCGAACCAGACTCCAGTACTAGGCTTTAACTCTAATAAAGTCTGCTGTGGTTGCAGAGTTATCAAATGCGCGAACGGATTCTCAAGCGAATTTCTTGAGAATGGTGTTGCTAAAAATTCGCTAAAGCTCAACCCGGCTTCGGAGATTTCCATATGACCCGGGGCGCGCGTTTGCCTATCAAAGATAAAGCTGGAGACCTCGAAGCTGATTCAGTGTCTGTAACTGCTGAATTCAGGTGCAGCGAAATAGCCAACCGCTTCTTCTGCTAATGACTTAGGAAAGACTCTCTGCCGATATTCGAGCAGAATGATTATAAACTAAGGTTTGGCATCAGGGAGACCAATATGAAGGCGTTTCCAGCTTCGGTTACGCCAGACGATAAAAGAATAGAAGTGCATGGAAGAGCTCAAGCCTGCTATGCCGGCTGAGGAAGGTGTCTCGTCACGAGCTAGACTGTGGCTGTGAGCGCGCCACCTATCAACGACCCGAAGGAATGTGAAGGTAGCGAAACCTAACTTGTAACATGCCAAAATCGCCCCGGACAACCTTGAAGTCCTCCTAAAGGAGCTCCTCAGGAAGGGAAATCTGAACGGCCCCAACTAGTCAGTCTAAGAACTCTTACTGTCACTAAACAGGGCACAGCAAATTAAGATATGATGATGATTTCCACGATTTAACTAGTTGAAAGAAAGGGGGTGGCTGATGAAACGCTGGAGCAAATATTGCGTGATTGGCTACTTTTTACAAATCATAGACTCTTACACCTTGGAGAGCGAATATCATATCCATACAAAGTCTATAAAATGCTACATTCCAAAGTGTTATACTTTCAAAATTAAAATCAAACTTACCCGTATTTATTAAGCAAACTGTAATTTTGAAATCAATATCAAAAAGTTGTCAACCCTATGGACGTTTAAGAAGGTGCTTAGTTTCGAAACATTCCTATTTTCAAACAATATCAGATTTACGCCGTGTATTCACTTAAAAAACTCTATCTCATGTATTCCGCTAACAGTTTTTGGCCTCTCCACTGAACATAGTACCCTACTTCAAATGGGAATTAAAAAAGGTAACCTTATGCCCCTACACCCTGCGCCCCTGCCCGCCAAATAACTTTGTAATATCAGGTGGCTGCATGAAAGGGGCAGAAACTGCGGGCACAGGGACAACAGCAGTAACAACAAGTAAAAACAGCGCTGTCTTCGGCTATGCCGAAGGCTTCATACATTTCATGAATGGAAGAATAGTAAAAAACGTGTTATTGTATTAGAATTTCGTATTACCTATAGTTAAAAGCGAAAATTTCCTTCAAATCAATAAAAATAATTCTAGTACAGGCATTGTTATAAATTATTTAATGCTTTTCCTTATGTAATTAAAAAGAACTATGTTTTAAGAAGGGAATGGTTTTTGAATATTTTTAATATCGTATCGACGCTTGATATTTAACATTTAAAAAGTACAAATAATTAAGTATTAATATGTAAGACCTACATACATATGTCGGTCTTTGAAAACAGTTATCAGATCCGTAAATAGTTCCCAAACGTTTAACGCTATGATTCATGTGATATTGCGCTGAGCTTATTACTTTTCGCAATAAATATTTGTCCTGAATTTATCTTGCCGATTTACACTGTGAACTCCGATCTTGATGAATACTAATATATAGCTAATATTGGTTGATGTTTGTGCAAAATTTCAAGCCTTTAGCTGTTTAAATGGAGGAGTTATGGTGCAAAATGCAATATCTGAACAATCGGTTGTATGGGAGCTATATGTTATATTTCTCCGATCTTCATGATTTTCAATACTGATACGTAGCTAATAATGGCTGATATTTCTGCAAAATTTCAAGCCTTTAGCTGTTTAAATGGAGGAGTTATGGTGCAAAATGCAATATCTGAACAATCGGTTGTATGGGAGCTATATGTTATATTTCTCCGATCTTCATGATTTTCAATACTGATACGTAGCTAATAATGGCTGATATTTCTGCAAAATTTCAAGCCTTTAGCTGCTTAAATGGAGGAGTTATGGCGCAAAATTCAATATCTGAATAATCGGTTGTATTATATGTTATAGTCACCCGATCTGGCCGATTCCGACAAATGTTTAATCATTTGTACAACGACACCTGCTCACCAAATTTCATCAAAATAGCTCTAAAATTGAGGGACTAGTTTGCGTTCAAACAGACGGACAGACGGACAGACGGACAGACGGACAGACAGACGGACATGGCTAAATCGACTCAGCTCATCGTCCTGATCATTTAGGTATACTTTTTGATGGGTCTATCTCTTCTCCTTCTGGCACTTACAAACATCGGACCAAACTTAATATACCATTTCATTCTCATGAAAGGTATAAAAATAACAACAACATCAACAGAATCGACAAAAAAAGGCACGTGACCACTTGGATTCGCAATTTCTTCTGCATTCAAATACCACCACATATGTGTACATACAGTGCACGACATAACGATAGTGCAATCACATAATCAAATGTTTTGACTATTTATTTTTCTTAATTTAATTTAAATTGTCTTATATATAAAAACCTCGTGTCCTGGCGTTTGCGGTAAAAATCCTTCGAAATGGCTCTACCGATGTTTATGAAATTTTGTGGTAGGTATGATAATAGGTCCTTAATTTTTTTTTTTTGGGGGAAGAACTATTAAATAATGGATATCATACGTTTCTCTTTGACGAGGAGAATGGTCATGGAGCAGATTCATGTCCATATTTTGGAGAGGGCTACCACCTGTTTGAAAAGTCAAATCTAATTAATTTATACACAAGTTATATGAAATAATAAAATATGGGTACCAAGCATTTCGCCTCAGAAAGAAGGTTCATACCCATATTTTGGAGGGATTGCCACCTGCTTGAAAAATGGACTTTAATTAATTATTACTCAAGTTATATGAAATATGAAAATAAGAGTGGCAAACTGTTCGATTCTTTGCCCATAGCCCATAGAGGGTTGCAACCTCCTTGCAAATTCGAATTTAATTAAATTATACACAAGTTATATGAACTAGTAAACTATGGGTATCAAACTAAAGAGGGTTACCGCCTTATTTAAAAGTTAAATTTTAGTAAACTACACACAAGAATATAAAATATTAAAGTATGAATGCCAAACTGTTGGTTTCGTCGAAGCCAAGGTGCAAATCCATATTTTTGAGAGGGTTGCCACCTGTTAAGATTATGTGATAGAAACCGAAATTGGGTTTCAGGTCACATATACAAAGTGCAATTAATAAAAAAAAATATAGGCAGAACAACGTCTGATGGGGTTTTTCTAGTATTTTTTTTTAATAAAAATATAGTTAATTCTATAACAAACAATGGTTTAAACCAAGTTTCCAAATGGGTTGAAATGGGGGGGAAAGTACAAACAACTGTACATACAATTTTAAAATTTTTAATTTCTTTACTGACAATATTGGTCGGATCTTTTTTTTTTTTTGCATATAAACGAAAAATTCAAGCATACATTATATCAACGAATTTACGAACGATCGTCAGGGAAAAAATTTTCCAAAATCAAACTTTGGACAAGATTTTAAATTTCTTAATAAGAATTTAATGTGTTGTAAAATGAACTATACTTCTATCAAAAGAAAATAATTATAATTAATTTAATAAAAATAGACAGTCAAAACTTGTTAATTATGTGATTGTACTATCGTTATGTCGCGCACTGTACGAACATACGAACCACACATGCCGCTTGCAATCGTAAAAACAAACTCGTACAAAGGCGATTATCCGCGTGTGCAATGCTGCAATTACTTAGCATAATCCTCTTCGCTCTCTCTCTCCCTTTCTTTCTCTCTGACTGGCAGAGGTTGGCCGGTCGTAAGCCTCATCAAGTACCAAAGCAACCGAACGCTCAGCTGCCATGCGATGAACTGGTTTATTTTGCTGATAACACTCTGTATTGGCTTACAACTTTGTTATGGCTTTCTCGAATGGTACCAAGAACTGGTTGGTTAGCAGGAACAACAACAGAAAACCCACTAACACTCACACCAGCCTTGGCAATAATAAATACCGGCTTAATGCACACAACTCGCACACCTTGGAGCGCATAATATGCACTGTGTAGTAGAATACAAAGCCGTCGCGTCAAACACAACACCAACGCCCACACATTCAATTTGATGAGGTCATTGCTAGAGCTCTAAGGCTTTGAAAATCAACCAAGAACAGCAACAACAAGAGTGGGGAATAAAAGCAGGAAAAACCAAGCGTACGCATTTACGTTATGCCGATTTTGAGCAAAATGATACAACACCTGCTGTATTTGTAGCACAATTAGAGGAAAAACTTTCGAAATTGCAACGTTTGAAAACTCAATTTGGATGCCTCAAATGCACAACAGAGCTGTGATGTTGAAATAACTTTGCGGTAAATGCTTGGCTGCCGATGCCAATGAGCACAAAAGAGAATCACGTGAAATGTAGGGCCGATGTGATCAATTTGACGAAATTGCAAACACATTGGATATTTACATTCATTCAGACATATCAGATGCAACAAAAATAAATATAATACGACAGTTTGCCTCTTATGTTCATTGATTTTTTTTTTTAATTTTTTATTTCATAAAAATATAGCTCATTCTAAAAATAAAAGTTTCAAACTTTGTACAAAATTCACAAAAAATTTTAAAATTTCAAAAATAATTGACATCAAAATTTTAAACTTGTTAATCAGAATTTTTAGAAACTTTTCGGGTGTGCTTTTCGAATTTATATGATAGCGATATGGTGTGCCGTGTTGATACTGAAAGAAATGGGTCATTACACAAAACAAAGTGGACACTTTTCTCAATGAACATCTGCTACTAAGAAATTGCGACATTTTTTAATACTTTATGAAGCCCATATTTTTTGTTGAAAAAATTGCTTTAAAATATCTGCCTGTCTCTCCATCGAGTAGCAAACGATTTTTATGTACAATAATTTAAAATAAATTCGTTAATTTAAAACTTATTTATTCGTTTTTTTTTTCATTTATTATAATTTATTAAAAATAATTATATTATTTAATGTTTTAGTAATTTCAAAAATAGATAATTCTGTACTGTGAAAAAATATTGAAATATTTTGAAAAAATTTTATGTAAAAAGAAGATTTTATTTGTTGCACCTTGTGCACCAGGGTTTATTAAATATTTATTTATCTCAATTTCATAAAAGTTAATGATATATAAAACTTACTGTAACAAAACTATCTTAAATAAATTGTTATTATTCGTCTATAAAGGTAAATAGTTTTTTTTAGAAATCAATTTCAAAATTTTTACTTTTTAATTTATTTATTAAAATAAGATGATGATAAGCTTTTAAAAAAAAATATTAAACATTATAGATAATTGAATAAAAATGTATGTGTAGAATTAGCAATTATTTATAAATATTTTATAAATTATTTTGTTACTCATATTATTTATTTAATTTTTAATATTGTATAATTTTTTTTTCAAATCAAATTAAAAAAATAAATATGTAATGAGAAAATTAGTATATTTAATTGTTTATATAATTTAATAAAACAAGTTTTTATAATAATTCGCCAAATTTATATACTAGCCTGTTTAACGAAAACTTTTTTTTAATTTTTTTAATTTTCAAAATATCTTGAAAGTAGGTTGCCATCTGTTTAAACCTGAAGGAAGTGAAACCAATAGTTAAATGAAATTTTTTGTATAGGGTTGCCACCTGTTATGAAACGGAAACTTCGCATATTTACTAAATTTTCATCTGAAAAGGTTTAAGGCATGGTTTTGTTTAATTTGGAGAGGGTTTGTCACCTGTTTGAAAAGTAAAATTTAATCAATCAAGTTATATTAAATAATAAACTAAATGTATCAATAGGTTCGTACCAGCCGTAGGATTCATAGCTAACTTTTATAAAGGCTGCGACCTGTTTGAAAAGCCGAATTTAATAAAATTACACACAAGTTAAATATAATAATAAAACATGGACGTCAAACCGTTCGTTACCCTACGACTTAGATGATAGATATATTTTGAAGAGGGATGCCACTTTTTTAAAAAGTCAAATTAAATTAAATTATACACAAGTATAAAAAATATTAATATATGAGTTTCAAATGGTGCGTTTCGGTGAAGTACGTTTTAGAAAGGGTTGCCACAGGTTTAAAACGAAAATATCAGACAGTTCGCCCCAGCAGTAAGGTCCACAGATACTTTTTATAAAATATATTAAATATCGGTTCCTCCCGGCAATTGGGGGCATAGCTAACTGTTGTAGAAGCTGCCACCTGTTTGAAAAGCCGAATTTAACAAAATGATACATAAGTTATATGATATAAAAAATATGGGTGGCACTAGTATAGAAAATATTAATATATGAGTTTCAAACGGTTCGCTCATACCTATGTATATTTTAGCGGGGGTTGCCACCTGTTTGAAAGCTCAAATTTAATTAAACTTTACACAAGCTACATGTTTGTGTTAGAGAAACCGAAATGCATTTTCTGGATACATATGCAAAGGGAAATTAATATATAAATATAGGCAGGACAACGTCTGTGGCGTTGGAGTCGAATATTTCTAAAAAACCGTATTTAAACTTAAATTTTGTTCAAATACAAAATTCGTATTCGGCACATATGTAAATATAAATTTAAGATCTCTCTGAAAACCGTATTATTGAAATTCAGATCATGTATTAACCAGATAGGTGGCGCTGTAGTCGCGATATTTCAAAAACCCGTCGTTAAAGCCCGATTTCATTTAAATTGAGAACACGTATTAGCAACAAAAATTTAAATATTTTATTTTAAAATTGAGTACATAGGTGACGCCAGATCCGAGATATAATAAATGTATGTATATAAACATAAAATCATTATCCCGTTCTCTTAATTTGAAGGATGTAGCGAAGCGCAACGGGTCAGCTAGTTTCTTTATTCTTTATACTTCTGTTTTTTTTTTTTACTTTTTGTAGCCATTGCCATACGAAATGTAATACCATCTGAAATATATCGAGTGCCTCTCAGGCAACCAAGCTCGCAATATACATTTATAGCATTTTCATTTTAAATTAAACCTTTTTAAAATTAAACGAAACTATTTTCATATTTAATGAAACTATTTTCAAATTAAACGAAACTATTTGCAAAATAAGTAAAACTCTTTTCAAAATAAATGAAACTTTATTCCAAAGAAATGAAACTTTATTCAACTTAAATTACGGACCAAGGCACATTGAAACATTCAAGAGGTAATAACCGCAAAGCAGCAACAACAAGCAAGAAAATTCAAGTATCTACTACCTGTTCATATGCCTTGGTACTGATTAAACAATAATTCAAAGCAAAAACACAATACCAATGACAGCGAATGCACTAGCAGAAACCTGGCGCTGTCCCCTGCTAAGTCCTCGGCGACCCTTTTTACCACCTGGACGAAGGAGGTCAGGCTGGATCTTAACATCCACATCGATGGCACCCCCATTCCGACGGTTAGCCACCCGAAGATTCTGGGGGTGACTTTCGACAGCCTGCTCTCCTTCTCCGCGCACACTACCGCAATCGCCAATAGAGTACAGAGCCGCAACAATGTCCTCAAGTCGCTCACCGGCAGCTCTTGGGGCAAAGACAAAGAAACGTTGTTGGCAACATACAAGGCGATTGGCCGGCCGGTAATAAATTATGCTGCGCCAGTTTGGTCGCCGGGAAAAAGCAGGACACAGTGGACGAAGCTGCAGACCTGACGGGATGTCTTCTGATGTCGCCTGAGGAGCATCTCCACCAAGAGGTCAATGTGCTCCGAGTTAAGGAGCACAACCTCATGCTCAGCAAGCAGTTCCTTGCTGGATGTCACCGCTCGGGGCATCCAAATAGGCACCTGCTTGCAGTGGAGCTGCCCCCCAGGCACATTAGAAGACATCTTCTAGAACTAAAGGACGAGATCCAGCCACTCATCACACAACCGCTGGATCCGGAGGCGTACCGGCGGGTCCTTAGCAACATCCACAGAGACCAGAGACACAGTCACGAACATCATTGACTCCCGCCAGGCAAATGCAGTCATCGGAGCCCAACCACCACCTGTAGCAGATGAGGAGTCCCTGCTGCCCCGCGAGTCCCGCGTCACTCTGGCACAACTACGATCTGGATACTGTAGCAGGCTCAACTCCTACTTATCCAGAATCAACCCCGACATACCCAACACATGTCCGGCATGTGGAGATTCTCCGCACGACACCAACCACCTATTCACATGCCCTCTCAAACCCACTCATCTAACCCCCCTCTCCCTCTGGTCCTACCCTGTCGAAACTGCACGTTTCCTGGGCCTCCCCCTAGATGAGTTCGACGACAACGACCATGGGTGAATCCGCTCTTTACGGGGCGCGACTAGCCGCTACAACAACAACAACAACAATGCACAGTAAGGGGTTACAAATGGTTCAAAGAAAAAGCATAACCAAATGATATTCTGATCTTTTGCTGCTGTTGCTTCCGACAGATGGCACAACGCCGAAACCGGTTTGTCTTAAAACCAAATTTGACAAGGGATGGCGAAAATTCGTTCCAAAATACGTCATAACCAAATGGTTCATTAAATATATAACAATGGTTTAATTTAATTTGGAAATGGTTTAATTTTATTAGAATAAAGTTGCATTTATTTTGAATAAATTTGCATTTAAGTTAAAGAAAGTTTCATTTATTTTGAAAATAGTTTCGTTTAGTTTGAAAAAGGTTTAATTTAAAATGAAAATGCTATATCAGTTATATTTCGAATTATATTATTTAGACTATCCGCGTTTTTCTTTTTCCAAAGAATAATCACTGTAGTGAAATTTTGCATTGTTTTTGTTTTCATTAATTCGAGTAAAAATATATGCTTTCGAAAAAAGTAAATTTGCCTTTCCATACTAATAAAAAAAAATTTGATGAAAAACTATTACTTTTGTTTTACTAAAGTGACTTAGTGCTCTAGATATTCAGTTGGCCAGCACTCGCCTCGTTTCCCATCTCTACATATAAATATTCATTCATTCAAGCATCCAAACGTCACACACTTACATACATATCTATGAAAACATATCAGTAATATCCTTTTTGCTTTCTAAATGATATTCCCATCAAGCATCGATTTCTCCCGCAAGGCATTACATTTACATACATACACAGAACTGTTAGCAGATAAATTTATCCTTTTATAAAGATTTCATATTTATTTTATCTCTTAGCTAACCAAAGCAAATCAACCCTTTTCCTTTGCAAACAAATTACATTATTGCCGTTTTCAATTCAATGCGAAAATCAGAGCAAATTTAAAGATGCATGTATTAGAAAATATGTGCGTGTGTGTGTGTGTGTGTGTAAGTTTGTACATGAGCCGACTTAAGTAATGAACTAAATTGCTATATTTGAAAATTCAAATATCAACTAATCCCATCTTTCATAAATTCAAATATAGTAGCTGAATTGATGGTTCTGCAAAATCTAATCAGGGAATATGTACATACTACGTATGCATGCATGTATGTAGTTGAGTTGTAAGCATATATACATATGTATAGGTACTTTATAGCTCGGCATCGCTCGCATGACATTCGACTTAACGTTGTGGATTCGAATGTAACAGAAAAGGAAATGAATAATTTCCCCAAAGGTAATAATTTTTAATGCATTTTTAGTTGAGGTTTTTATTTATTTTCTTAAGCCTACTTCCTCTGAATCCCATGCCGTATGTTTCCAGCAACTCATTAATCTAATTTTATTTACTTTTTGAAGTAGGTGGCAACCCTCTTCAAGGTATTTTCAAAATAAAGCCTTCTTAAAACTCGTTCGTATTAGACACATATTTCAATATTTATATTACCTTACGAATTAAATTGAATCAGCGGCTTTTAATGGGTGGCAACCCTCATCAAACATATTTTCGCATAAACTCTTTCGTCCCAAATAGTATTCAATTCATGTTTTCAAACACATAACAACTCTCCTTAAATATATTTTCATAATTAAATTTTTTTAAGCCTACATTCTTTGAATCTCATTACGTGATAGTTCCGTTAACTTAATAATCTAATTTAATTTACTCGTTTATGTAGGAGGCAACCCTCTACAAAAGTATTTTCAAAACAAAGCTTTCTT
Source organism: Anomoia purmunda (assembly GCA_951828415.1). NCBI lineage: Eukaryota > Metazoa > Arthropoda > Insecta > Diptera > Tephritidae > Anomoia > Anomoia purmunda. The sequence goes on from OX639996.1 coordinate 19,171,228, forward strand.
AAATGGTTTTGTTTCAAACCCATATTTCAATATTTGATTTACCTTATAATAATTTTAAACAATTTTTTAAACAGGTGGCAACACACTCTTATATTTTTTTTAATTACGTATTTTTAAAAATTGTAGTTTAGAACTCATATTGAAAAATTTTGTTTATTTTTTTATTTAACTTTATTTGTATATAAACAATTGACAACCTGCCATAAAAGTATTTGGGAAATTAAGCTTTATTGAGCCTTTCATTTAATATGAAATAGATTTGCTTTAACTTACTATAATTTGTAGTAATTGTTTAAAACAGGTGGCAACCCACTCCAAAATTATTTTTGAAATTACGCATTTTTTAAATTTGTAGTTTGGCACTCATATTGAAAAATGTTGTTTATTTTTTATTTAACTGAACGTGCAATATAATATATACAGGTGGCAACCTTCTTCAGAAGTATTTGGAAAATTACGCTTTAAACAGGTGGCAGCACACTCTTATATTATTTTTTTAATTACGTATTTTTAAAAATTGTAGTTTAACACTCATATTGAAAAATGTTGTTTATTTTTTTATTTAACTTAACTTGTATATAAACAGTTGGCAACCTGCCTTAAAAGTATTTGGGAAATTAAGCTTTATTGCGCCTTTCATTTAATATAAAATGGATTTGCTTTAATTTATCATAATTTGAAGTAATTTTTTAAAACAGGTGGCAACCCACTCCAAAATTATTTTTGAAATTACGCATTTTTTTAATTTGTAGTTTAGCACTCATATTGAAAAATGTTTTTTTATTTTTGATTTAACTGGTCGTGCAATATAATATATACAGAAGTATTTGGAAAATTACGCTTTATTAAGCCTTGCATTTAATATTAAATGGATTTGCTTTGACTTATTATAATTTTGATAAATTTTTAAAACAGGTGGCAGCCCTCTCCAAAATTATTTTTGAAATTAAGTTTTCGCACAACTTTTATTTTGGTACTTATATTGCAAAATTTGATTTATTTTTTTAAATTATAGCAACTGTCATTTAAACAAGTGGGAACCTTCGTTCACAACATTTGGGAAAGGAAGCTTTATTAAGCCTCTTTCGTTTGACACCCATATTACAGTATTTGATTTCATTCATTGTTTTAATTGAATGTACACAGCCTATTAAACAGGTGGCAACTCCATTTAAAATAACGGATTATATATGTGCCAAATCTTATCCAGATATAAGCAGGTGTTATATACAATATGTACTTTAATTAATTGACTATAACTTTTTTAACTGGAGGCAACTCTCCATAAGGCTATTTGTGTGCTAAATTTTGTACAATTCCGTCCGGCCCTTTTTGGCCTGAAAAGGCCGTAGTCACACACCCATTCACAAACACACAAACTTTCACATTTTTAAAATCAGTATAATGAATTACATATGTTTTTAGGGTCTTAGAAAAATCTGGCACGCTAGTAAACCTGCGCTGTGATCTCTGGCAAAACAAAAGAAAATTCAGAAACTACAAAGGCGAAACATTCATCAAAACATTGTTTGCTTCAATTATTGATTTACTGCCTCGCAGCATTTAGCCAAACCCACATTAATTTACTGTGATTCGAATATTTTAGCACTTCATGAATTTCAAATAACATTCAACTTACTTAATATCATTTTCGTGTAAATTGCATAGGAAAGCAAAAAATGCCAAAACATTTAATGTAAACGTCAATACACATGTCATATTATTTTCGATAGAATAAATATGACAATTATAAACAAACTTTCATATGCATTTGAGTAAGTAGATAATGGCATATATTGAACTGTTAATTTAATAAATCATCAATGCGTATAATATACTACTCGTACAATTGCGGACATAGAAACAAAGACAAACTAATGGCTCATTATCGTATGATTGTGTTTAGAATCTAAGATCCTGAGTACTTTTATATTTATTATATGCTATACCAGCGTTCGCTGCTAGGCTTTTAAAAAAAAAAAACAGCAAAAAAACAAACACCAGCGGCATATAAAAACTTTCCTTTACCTTTGTATTATTTTTTCCAAATATACAACTTTAAGACAAACTAAACGACAAGAAAAGTTCTAAAAGTAACTAAAAAATATAAAAATTTTCCTTGATAACCATTTATTTACGGTTACACAATTTTATCCTAAAGTTTAAGACTTTAAAGTTAAAATATCTATAAAAAAAAAACAAGAAAGGACAAATCATCGTATGGTTTAAGTGTGTTTAGTTCGTTGTAATTTGGTATTGATTTATTTTGTTTAAAAAATTTTTTTTTTTTAATTTACTTATTTTATTTTATTTATATTTGGTATTTTAATAATGCGGAAATCATTTTTTTTTTTGCCTGATTCTGTTTATATCAGCAATATTTTTTGAGGCCAAGGCCAACTTTTTATTTGAAAGGTATTGGAAAACTTACAATAGTCAAAGATATAGAAATTATGACTGATATTTCGGAGATCACCCACCACATTGCCTCATCAGACTTCTTCTCTCTAGACTTGAGTAGGAGTCGAACCCACGACTTTTGGTAAGCACACTACCACCTGTACCAACCAAAGCCGTGTAGGCGTTATTGCTTTTTCTCATACTCTTCAAATTATTTCTAATATTAATAAGTTTATAGTTTTTAATTTTGTTTAGTTTGTTTTACGAAAAATTGAATAGAAATTCGTTTACCATAGATATTAACGAAATAGGCAAATTTTGTTACATTTTTTGTATTGTAGTGTCGAGATTTTCTCTAGCATTTTGCAATACGATAATTCTTCGTAAAACGTAAGTTTCGTGGAGTCTGTAAAGTTAAGAGTTGTTTTTTTTTTTTCATTTATTTAACTAATGTTTAAAACTTTCTTGAAAGTTTATAAAAATTGGACAAATTAAAAAAAATTAATCACAATTTCTAACTTATGAATCCAAATTTTTAGAATGTTTCAAGTACCTAAAAATTCTTGTTGAGTTTTGACAATTTTTTTCCAAACGTTGTTCCGCTTTTTCTTCAACACAAAAGTAATTTTTATTAATGCGTTAATAGGAAAAACGGCGGAATAATGGTTTTTTTTTTAATTTATCGGATTATCTTAAAAATTATATTAGGACAAAATCACATTATACCACAAGATCGTCAGTAGTTCATCGCCAGTTTAAAAATAGAAGACATGAAACATGAGAATATTTAAAATTTCGAGTCATCAAAAAATGCAAAGAAAAATACTATGTGCGTGATAGAAATAATAGCTTATCTAGTCTCTTTTAGGTCAGTACAAATAGGCGTCGTTTTTTCCTTGAGAATTACGAGAATTTGTTGCCTCAACGCATTTTCTTTTGTGTCCCTTCCTTCGATGATGGTGACCACCATAATGGGCCTCTTCAGCACCGTAATGCGTCATTTGGTGTATTTGCACAATCTCGGTACATCCAAAGCGCCGATCACTCTAAGTAGTTTAGAAACTCTACTGGCTATGTGAGCTGTGTAGTTGGTTGCCGCCCCAGGTGATCGCTTGATTTATTTGTTATTGCTTTTTCTCACTGTTTCATTTTTGGGATCCGAGATTGACGATTCGCCAAATTGTTCCTCGGTGCATATGTGTGTGAAAAATTTCCTCTTTACCCCCCATTCTTCAATTATTGATTTCTATCAATTAAATTTGTCTAATAAATGAAAGTTCTGATGATCCCATCTCGCCGCACAATGCCCGATTACGAATCTTTCGAGAACCGAGAGTTGTCCTTTGTTAGCCCGTATGCGGCCGGGCTTTGTTAGCCCAACGACCAGACGGCCCTTATCTTCGCAGTTCTGCATGTCGCAGTATTTGCTCAGAGAGCCGGGCTCTGGCCTAACACCCAAATCAGTCAGACAATGAATTATTCGGAAGCGGTCGAATGAGAGGTCAATCATTCCCTACCAATTTCAGTCTTACCATTAAAAAAAAACAAAGTTTGGAATGGCTTTCATTGCTGACGGGCCTAACGGACTTTCTCTTTGACAGCGGCTTCCTCTGAGTGAAATCTTTTGCCCTAAATTATTTATTTCAAAGTTTGCAAGAATTTTAGCGTACAGGTAGACTGTGCTGAAGCTCCAGCCAGTGCTTCGTAATCTGATCGCAGCACGAGATACTCCAATTTTGCTGATAATGCCCACAGGCACTGCATTTACATTTTATAAAGCCAATAGTTTATAACAATCTATTTTGCCTCTCCAGGAGAGCTTCCTGTCCAGAAGTCCAAATATACATATAACACGATCAGAAAGCACAAGTGGAACGCCACCGAATGAGGATGATCGCGCATCAGGCACTTTATACCTTCTTGTGAATAATTCGAGCTCCGTCTTGCGAGTATCCCTGCATGAGGTCAGAGAGAGAACCCCTTCTTGCGGAGTGCCAATACTTACCCTCCGTTCTGCCGCGACGGTTCTACCGTAGATCATGTCGTAAATAAACCTCATTACAACGAGAAAGAAGTCGTTTCCGTCTTTAATTTTTTTTTTTTTTTTTTTTAGCTCATATTCATTTTTTTTTTTTTTTTTATTGTAAAAAGGTTTTTCCTTTTTTTGATTTATTTTTTGGAAAAGCATATTTTTTTTGCACATCAGAAACACGAAACCAAATGTTCTGGCTAATCGCCACTTGGTGAAAATACATTTTGAAGTGTCTGCATTCTGATGTGAACAAAATATAAGATAAAAAGATTTTCGAAAAATTAAGTTTTGAAAAAGTTTCTTTTTTTGTTATTTTTCCGCAAAACATTTTTTGCATCATGAGTTGGCGGCCGCCGTAGCCGAGTGTGTAACGTGTGCGCGTTTTATCCGGTGGGTCTCGGGTTCGAATCCTGAGCGGGGCAAGTAACATCAAAATTATAGAAAAAGTGTTTTCTAATAGCGGTCACCCCTCGGCAGGCAACGGCAAACCTCCGAGTGTATTTATGTCATGAAAAAACTTCTTACAAAAATGATTTGCCCTTCGGAGTCGGCGTAAAACAGTTAGTCCCTCCTCCATTTGTATTACAACAACAAGACGCACACCACAAAGTGTAGGGGAAGTTCAGCCAAAGTCGCTTAAGTGGTTATAGCGCCAATTAAGTAATTAAGTAAGAGTTGGCAATTTTTTCTTTGCATTCTAATATACAACGAATTATAAACATTTATTTTTGTTCTTCTATTTTTCCGACTGGGTGAAAAGAAGATGTATGTATATTACTACGATTTTCCGTCATCTCTCGCCAATTTTAGAAAATTCTTCCAATATACATCAAAAAAACAAAAAAAAAGGAAAAATGCTACTTTCAAAGCAAAATTAAAATCGCCGAAAAATATCGAAAAACCATTTTTTCGGTGGTCTACAGCAAAAAACACGTGACGGATATTTTTGGCCAAGAAATAACATATTCGAGTTTCATGGAAAAAGAAAAACATGATCCGAAAGGACCTGTTGTCATGAAGTGGGTTACCGCAGATGAAAATTTTTGAACAATTGTCAACCAATGCAATCAATCAAATTTCAAAAAAAAAAAAATTGATACGAGTTAGAGGAAGCTACATACCTACTTCTGAACAAAATATTTTTTATCTATAAGCTTATCTCTGTTTACTTTAATGCACATTTCACATGTACAAAGTTAACAGACTCATTAAGGAAAATAAAATAATAAATACTTCAGCTTTTATGTTCGCTTCTAAGCTCTTCGAAAATTGTGACAGGAAAATAAATAATTTCGAGTTGATTGCGAATGAGTCAATAAATTATATAAGTTTTTCAATGCATATAAACAATGTGTCTATATGTAGACAAAAGGCAGCAAACCAAAAAAAAAAATAGAAAAACAAAAAATAATTTTGTGTAAGCACACGTGTCCTGCAAATACAAACGTAGAAGCCAAAAGGACAGACAAACGCAAGTAACGAGAAAGAAAATCCATATATTAACTAACAGCAACCACACATATGCCAAAAGCAATATGGATTTATTTAGCGCGTGTTTGTGTGTGTATGTGTGTATGTCTGTTCGTGTGAGTATGGTAACCTAATGATACGCCATTATAAGCTAGGAATGCCAGTAGCGAGGAATGAAGCAGCACCGCACCTCTATCGAAAATGAACATGAAAAGTTAGACGGAAGCAAGGAAGCAAAACTATGAGTCATTTATCAATATTAGCACCGCACTACACAAACAAAAAATTGAAGAAGAAAAAAAAGTCAAAAACAACTGAAGAACACACACACAATATTGCTAAAAGCTGAGTTGCATTCAACTAAATTTAAAACGAATCTGGTAAATTGGAAAACTAATTTACACTTCAAATGACATTTCCATGGTTTGCAATTCATGATCATTTTGTATAGTAGAAAATATCTCGAAATCTATCCGTAAAAACTTTGTAAGCAAATTTATTGTGATTGTTGGTGTGAAAGTGCTTAGCAGAGACAACAATGTGTCAATAAAAGAAATAACAATAAATATTTAGAGATATGTATATGTATACATTTTCACAACAAAGTATAGGGTGCGCCATCTTGTCCTCCGCAATGTAAACATTGAATAACTTCGCCATTTCTCAACGGATTTACTTTCTACTTAGCCACGTCTGGGAAACTTCAAACCAGCACAATCCTAGTAAGGGGTTTTTCAATAGGGACGCTACAAAAGTAGACCGATAGTGACAGCAAACGACGCCATATTTTTCCCCGCTCTTTTGACATTTCTCTTCAGTAAGATTTGCCATTTCTACATGGATTTACTACCGAAATTCGGAGTCAATGGCCTCAACTTTAAGACCGCTACGTCCAATTTATGGTCGTCGTCATTTCTCGCTGAATGGCTTCGTCAATAAGCAAAATATGCGTTATTGGACAGTCAGCAACCCACACGTACTCCATGAGTCAACATTGGATCCCAAAAAAATTACGGTTTGGTGCGGTTTATGGGCCGGCGGCGTCATTGGGCCTTACTTCTTCCGTAATGATCAAGACCTGCTAGTTACTGTGAATGGGAAACGCTACCGCTCAATGATAACCGAATATTTTTGGCCCGAATTGATTTATTTGGACTGGGACAATATGTGGTTCCAACAAGACGGCACCACAAGCCACACAGCGAATGTCACAATCGATTTATTGAAAACCAAGTTTGGTGAACGTTTTATCTCACGAAATGGCCAAGTCATTTGGCCGCCTCGGTCGTGCGATTTGACGCCGTTAGACTATTTCCTGCGGGGCTAGGTCAAGTCTATGGTCTATGCCAACAAGCCAGCGACGATTGATGAACTTCGTACGAATATCCCGAACCGTTTTTGTTTTATTTAAAAAAAAAACTTTTGTAGCGTTCCTGTTAAAAACCCCTTTATAATCAGTAGGCATCCTATCCTTTTCGATTTGTTTACTTTTTGTTGTTGTAATTTGGCGAAATTCTCCCCTGAGCTAGGCTTATAGGGTTGCAGTTGCGAGTTTTTGGCCTTCTCGCCTGTTAGGGTTTTGTGCTACCAGAAAACAATCAATAAATTTTTACATTTGTTGTCAAACAACTAGCTTAAAATAAAGCTATTTATTACATACATACATATATATATATATACATATATATATATATACATAACTTTTTGATATATAGAAATGCATACTTTTGTATATCAAAACGACCTTCGACTAGGCATTTTTGAATTTTTTTTCTTAATTCATCAGTACCGAACATCAACTCAACTCAATTTCGGAAAAAGCAAAACTCTGTCTTGGACACATTGCAGTTTATTTTCAGGGAATGTTCCGCGAAAATTTGAAATATCGTCTTTTAAAATGTGTTAAAAATGAATGATGAACAAATATATTTTCCATTTTAGAACTTTTTTTTTTTTGTAATCTGAATATAGTCCACTTTTTCTCTACTTCCAACTGATTTTTATAAAAAAAAAAAGCTTCGCCAATTTGTTTTATAAATTTAATCGAAATGTAGTGGAATTAATTTTCTCATGTGAAATAATATAAATAGCTGAACTGGAAACAGGAAAACATAAACAGGGGAGAATGATAAACGGATATTCGGAATCATAAGATCTTTTCACATAAGGAAGAAGGGAAAGAACTAAGATTATCCAGAAAACATATCTCCCCGCTCAACCCCAAACAAATTTGAATATTTGAAAATTGAATTCAAATTCAATGCGTTTTGTTATAGAGAACAAAAAAACCGACTTAGAAGTTAGTTGCAGCTTAATTTGATAGATAACCTATTAAAAATTATGGAGCGTATTCATAAACAAAATTAAGTTGGTGTATACTTAAATTTTGTTGCAGCTTTTTGACATTAGGGCGCACTCACAGCCAAACTTAAATTGGTACTTAAAGCTACAGACATAGTTGAAGCGTTTCAGTTAGATAACCCATTGAAAATTAGATCAAAAAGCTACAACTAACTTTAAGTATCAGCTGGATTTTTCCTATGAATACGTCGCTATGTCAAAAAGCTGCTACCAATTATAAAGCCGACTATAATTAGCCACAATTAGTTTTTTGTAGGCAACTTATCTTTCACCAATAAATCGATTTTAAAAGGATTACGGGTTTTTTTTTATATTCAACTAGAGCAATAAATATTTAATAAACTAGTGTTACATTGAATTGTTAGAAACGTTGTGATTCGAAATAAACTTTAAACACTCCATCGAGCAAATGCAACTCTGTGCTATGATAATGCTGAGCCAGAAATGTACAAAATTAACGCAAATGTATAAAATGATGCCTATACTCAGAAAAGTTTTTGAAAATAAAGAAATGTATATGATATAGATGAAATAATATACGAAAATAACTAAACACACTCATTTTGCCATTTGTTATACGGGAATTAGCAAGTGATATGAATTCACCTCCATAAACTGTTGCAACGAAGGCTAGCAGGGCTGCATTTGGATTTCAACATTTTTCTTAGCAGCGGTGCTCAGAGCAACCCGATAACCAATTTTATTTTGCACAAAAAAAGGGAAGAACGGAACTTTTACGATAAATATTTGTGCTGAATGCTTTATATAAATAATTCTACGAGTTCTTACATAAAAAGATTTGCATTACATTACATTTGATAAATTTATTGCTTTTTTTTTTTTGTTTTGTTGCCATGAGCAACCATGTATGGGGAGAACGGTAGCATACGTTTAATTTCACCCCTGAAAGGCTCAACTCCAAACAACATTTCACTTCAAGTTGTCTACTGGTTATACTGTGAGTACAATATTTATCATTGACCGCTTTAAAAATATATTAAAAATACTCGCTCAATTGCGTTAGCCTAACGTACATATCGTGGAAAAAATCTCCGGCAAAAAGCCGCTAGCGAACAAAACATTTTGGGCACTGGTTGAAAACCATCCCTGTTTTTGGCTACAAGTTTTAATGACCGACGAGGCGCATTCCATATCCTCTCTGGCGGTGTTAATAAAAAAAAAACGGCCACATTTGAGGGACAGAAAATCGTCACGAGATTCATGAAGCACCATAACATGATTAAAATGTGACTCTTTTGACCGGCGTGCACGTCACAACCCATCATTGGGCTATTTTTTTTTTTTTTTTTTAAATTTTTTAAAGGAAGGCGAAAGAGTCCATGGTAAATGAAATCGGTTGAAGTTGGCACATTTTATGTATCCGAAAATGCGTGAAAAAGGTCTGACTGACTTCTGGTTTCAACAAGACGGAACGCAATGCCCCACAGCAACCCAGACAATGAGGTTTTTGCAACAAAAATTCCCTAGAAGTGTGATATCAAAAATAGGCGCCGCCAGGATCCTCCGATTTAACCCCCTTCCGGATTTCTTTTTGTGAGGTTATTTCGGCCAGCCAGCCGAAGACCATTGACGAGCTCAATACCAATATTCGTGCTCAAATAGCTATCTTGCCGACTGAGATGCTGGAGAATGTGATGGAAAATACCCGAAAAAGAGCGCAGGTTGAGGTGGTCAACAAAGGTGGCCATTTAATAGATGTTGTTTTAAAAAAGAGATCCACATAAATTGGGAAAGGAATGAACTAAATAAAAATATACCAATTTTCGCTATCTATTGTTTCTTTCAAAAGTAACATTCAACATTCTCATACCGCACACCCTATATATGTATGTGTAAATACAAAAATCTATTATACAACTATTTACCACAGCGTTTCTCTATGTGAAGAATTTAACAGTGATAATAAAATATAAAACCATTGATGTGACGCAGACTTTGCATATTTTCTGTGTCCGGCAGTGTTTTGGATTTGTAATGCAAATAGTTAGTTCAAAGTGTTAGTGACATAACAGCCAGAATTTAGAGATAACACGAAAAATAAATAAGTATACAAACACAACCATACGCCATGTATGTACATCCGTTTAATGTCGAGCGATATGTCGAGCTTTTTGCCGCTTGCCAACTGTACAAATTCCAATAGACATTCTGAAAACACCGCAACAACAACAGCAGCAGCAATGTGTTGGGTCGACGAATTAGCGATGTGCCGGCCAAAAATGTTCCAACAACCAAAACAACCTAAAGCAATTAATTTGACAAATAGTCTATGATGAAGGAACTAATTTTCTGCCACAAAATTTTTGGAATGCAACCAAAACAAAAAAAAAACAAAAAACCACGAACACTAAGCATAAATTCAACAAAAACAACAACAGCAAATGTAGTTGATTATAATAACCAACATCTGGTTGTGAGAGGGCAAAAGGTGAAAAAGCGAGTGAACAAATTACGGTTTTGCTGCTAACTAAGTAATTTCGACGAAGGTAGTTTTGTAATCATTTTTTTTTTTTTTTTGTTGTGGCAAAGTTAATTCTGCACTTGCAAATAGGGCGCCTAATTAACTTTCGAGTCAAGACGAGTCAGTCTTCCTGGTTAAGATAGTATGGAATACTTCCCAAGTAAGTTTGATAAAAAGAAAACTTCAAAGTTCCGGTTCAAATAGCTAGTGAAGAGAAACTAACGACATAAAATTGATTTTGAATAAGTCAATTAATGAATCGAATTTTACGGCAAACGAATAGTTCAACTCCGCAATAAAAATGGTTTCTATAAATCTTAAGCTCTTGTTCCGCAGCGTGACTTTATTGAGCTCCTACCGGAGGCTCCCTTGAGGACATGAACTCTTCGAAACACTGGTCGTTGAACCTATCTCAGTTTGTAAAAACGCGCTGAAGTATTCATGTCCGCTGAAAATCTTTAGAGATAAAAAAAAATCGTACTGGTGGAGCGGGGAACTTTATGTGCTTAGGGCGGCTTTCAATAGAGATTGGGAATGTCAAGTGGGGCTCATGAAGGGTTTGCTGCAAAATCGTGGAACGATACCATCAAGCCTCTAGATTTACGTGAATTTTTTTCAAAGAATGCCTTTCCCTTGCAGCACCTGAAGAACGAGGCTTGGACTTGGAGTATAAGCAGAGAAGAGTCGTTCGAACCGATGCCCATTTTTCAAAAAGTCCAGAATCGATGCGACCCGATGTTCGTAAACCCTCGAGCTGTAGCCTTATTCCTATAGTTCTGCTGGAACAGCTTAGGGTAGTGTTTATACCAAATGTGGATTTCAAGCCAATCAGTCTTAAAATCGTCACCCTCTGAGGATGCACTGGCTTCTCGACGATCATGTATGGGTTTTGCGATACCCAGAAGCGGCTGTTTTGCTTGTTCTCTCAAGAGCATTGAGTGAAATACCCTGAATGACCTGATTGAGCCTTATCGACCAGATATTCAAGATCCGCCAAATCTTGGAACTTTTATCCGCTTTTATCGGATTTATATCTCCTTATTGCTGCGATATCTAAATTTCGAGCTGCTGAATTAAACCGGTCAGGCACCATACTTTATAAGTGCGTGCAACTGTTGGATGGAAATCAGCATTAACCCCAACAATAATGTCAGCATCGAAATCTAATGGAGTATATCTCTTACAAGCCTGTGCTAATTTGGGCTATGTAAGGGCCGGTATAAAAAGTTCCGCATAGTAATAGAAACAGAACTTATTCAATTTATTCTTTGCAGTCCAAACTTTTCTTGAGAGGCCCGTCATTAAGCATCGCTCAATTGGTCGTAACTCTGGCACATTAGGCGGATTCAAGTCGTTTGGGTTACATTAGGGTAATGTGCTGGATCCAAATCAGACCAAAATATAGTTGAACCATTATAATGACGTAGAAAGAGCAGGAGATGTTTTTGAATGCACTCCTTCATGTCAATTTCAGTGTTGATGTTTCCCATCGTAAAGAACGGCGTGGATTTATGTCCACAATCACAACTGGCTTGCGAAATCAAAACTTTTCTATCTGCATGATTTTTTTCCGATTCCGAAATGTTTTCCCCAGACTGCACGCTGTATAATTGGTTACCCGGTAATGTCTTCACGTCTATTTTCAAATAAGTTTGGTCGTCCATAACCACAAAAAATAATTTTTATTGGCCAATTGTGTCTCATACAACTTACGCGTAACGGAAATGCTTTTATAGTTTGTTTTTCGCTTCATTTTGGAACTTTAATCTTTCATTAAGTTTTTATACAATTCCTTTTCTTAATTGGAGTGACTTGCAGATGTGTGGTTTTAGCTTTTTGGCTATATCTTTTGTCGCTATGGAGCGCTTCTTCCTCATTATGGCTATTACTTTCCTCTCTAACTAGACGTCTGCTATTCCATTTGGGCGGTCAGTTCTTGACTTATCCTCTACTGTTCCGATTTCCTTATGTAAAACGCAAACCCGTTCCCTTCGTGCAGACTCATTAGATAATCCATTGAGTTTCGCCAACTTTTTGTAACTAAAACTGGGTTAATTAGTCCACGTACAACTTTTTTTTTTTTTTGGGAGCTTTTCAATTGTTATTATTATTATTGACATTATATGTTAGAAGCGACTGCAATTTATTGAGCTCGAGGCCAGGTTTTATTAAAGAATAATATGAGAAAACATCGATTTTTCAAAGTGGTAGCAGTGATAGCTTTTCGATCACATTAATTTGTTTCGGTTATTGATGCCTTGGCTGCAAAAACTGAATGAGTTTCGAAGATATAAGTAAACACTTATTTAAAAATACTATTTTCAAAGCCCACTATGTTATTGCTAAAATTTGTAGCGAGTTTAAAATTTGCAGAACTTTCTGTGCCTGCCCTTAGGCCGATTGCAGCATAAAGACTTCACTCGATGAACCAAAACCACACTCTATAAATCTCCCATCATGCCCTTAGAGCGTTCGATAGAAAGAATGAGCTTTACCGAGTCATAGAAATAGTTCAGCTAAGGTCATGTAGCTCCAGATCTGAGAGTATTCAACGCGCTACCCGCTGGTGGTGGCAGATGAGGAAAGGAAATCTCCTCTGCGTTGGAGAGACCAAGTGGAAAAGGATATGGCATCATTTAGTGTTTCCAATTGGCGTGAGTTGGTAGTCCCCCTACCTTACCTACGACTAATAAAATAGCTATCCTACGGGACAAGCAGGACAGTGCGAAGCTTGCGATTTTTGTAATCTCCCAGCATTTTATGATAAGGTTTTTACCTAAACAATTCAGTGTATTCTCCAACACAATATGTGGCCCAATTTTGATATCAACGTAAATACATATTCTATGTATTTCTAATAGCCGACAACCCACACACACCCCCCACAGTCTTTGGTCATTGAAAAAATTCACAAATGCAACGTAATAGTTGGCAACTCTTTTCTATGCAATTCGCTATTGGCAGGACCATTCATGGAAAAAAGCTGCTATAGGAAACAGAAGTAGTACGACAAAAGTGGATCAATTCTGCAAATAGCGTATGGTAAAAACGCTTACACACATATGTATAATATTTATAGTGAATCCATGTATACATACATATGTATGTGTGTATGTGTGTGTGTGTGTTTGTACAAAGCCAATTCCATGCCACCCATGAGAAGACAGCCACATCACGTTTGCTTTTATGTAGCTTCCCTAAGCATAAAGTTTAATGTAACTTTTTTTTATTGGCAAAGCTATTTGCCTCGTTTCTTTTTTTCCAAATATTCATGCAAGGTACGAGTATCATTCGCATGTTTGTTATCGCTTCAAGCGTTGAACTTTTTCATGTTTTATTTTTTTAATTTTTTTTATTTTTTTTTTTTTTGCACAAATACTACATTGTGTGTTTGTTATTAGTTTGGTATTGGCGGCTGCAATGGGCAGAACATGAAACTTAATCGAACTACAGACGAAATGGGAACAAATACATATTTTGAAAAACAAAAAACAACGCGTCTTTTAATTCGTTGTTGCTTTCGAGGCAAATAATACTAATACTCGTATAACATAAAGATGAATATATTTATATGCTAAATTACATGGGATTTCAAAGACATACGTTTTCTAATATTTCGCAGCCTCCAACTAAATGCTGGCAAGATTAACTGTTCCGCTTTGTTGTTTTTAGATTTTGTATTTGGCCAGAATTATTTGTGATGAACGTGGTTTTCTTGTGGATGGGGAAACAGAAAATTCAACTTGATCTTTTATTAAATTGTTATTTTATTTTTTAATTTACTTTAATTCGTATCATTTCATTTTATTTTACTTTAATTCATTTAATTTATTTTATTTCATATCATTTCACTCACTTCACTTCATTTTATTTTGTTTTAATATGATTTAATTACTTTTTTTTATTGTTTTATTTAATTTAATTTTTTAATTTTTTTATTTCATTATTTATTTTTATTTTATTTTATTTTTTTTATTTCATTATTTACTTATTTTTTATTTTATTTTGTTTTTTTAATTAATTTAACTTTTTTTTTTTTTTATTTCATTATTTATTTATTTTTCATTTTATTATTATTATTATTATTATTATTTGAAAGACGAGTGATAAATCAATCGCTTACATTATAAGAGGAGCACTAGCGTTTATTTCATTTTATTTTTTATTTTTATTTAAGTTTATTTACAAAAATTTAATTTAATTTATTTTTATTGTAATTTTTCGGCAGGTAATGGCGAATTTAAGAGTGTATTTCTGCGTTGAAAAAACTTCTAAGAAAAATCGGAGTTATTTTTGTTGATATAAATAAAATGTAATATATTTTTTATTTTATTTACACACTGTGCCGCTCATTTGTCTGATATTGTGCATTTATTTTGTTACATTTCAATTCACTTAATTCCACTTTACGTATTTGCTATTTTATTTTACTTATTTTTTTTTAAATTTATTTATATATTAGTAAAATTAAATAAAAAATAAAAATTATAAATTTAAATTTAAATTATTTTTTTTTTAATTTTATTTTACTTTTTTAAATCGTATCGTTTCATTTTGTTTTATTTTAATTATTTTAAGTTTATTTATTTCATTTCATTTCGTTTCCCTTCACTTCATTTAATTTTAAAAATTTGATTGAATTTTTTTTTTTTTATTTTTATTTTTTTTAATTAAATTATTTTAATTTTTTTAAATTAAATTTAGATTTAATTGAGTTTATTTTTAACAATTTAATTCAATTAAGTTTCTTTTTTGTATTTTGTTTTTGGATTTTTCGGCAGGCATCAAAAAACTGCTCACAAAAATCGGAGTCGGCGCAAAACTACTTTTGTTGATACAAATAAATAGGCCGAAGAATTTAATATATTTTTAATTTTATAGCTAGTGTGCAGGTCATTTGTCTGACATTGTGCATTTATTTTGTTACATTTCCTATCACTTAATTTCATTTTACATATGTATTTGCTTTGATTTAATTAATGCAATGATTTAATTGAGTAACTTTTTTTAGAATTTTATTTTATTATAATTTTTTAATTTATATTTATTAGTTTATTTTATAAAATCAAACTTAATTTTTTATTAAATTTTATTTTATTTTTTTTTAGTTTATTTTAATTCGTATAATTTCATTTTAGTTTTTTTTTTAATTCATTTAATTTATTTTATTTCATATCATTTCACTCACTTCACTTCATTTTATTTTATTTTAATAATCTGATTACGTTTTTTTTTTTATTTTTTTTGTTTAATTAAATTATTTTAAATTTGTTTATTTCATTTGAATTTATTTCTAAAAAAAAGTTAATTTATTTTTTGTATTTTTTTTTTTTTTGAATTTCCGGCAGGCGTGAAAAATTTCTCACAAAAATCGAAGTCGGCGCAAATAAATAGGGCGAAAAATTTTATATATTGTGTATTGTGTTGAACACTGGGTCGCTCATTTCCCTGATATTATATGCATTTTATTTTATTACATTTCAAATCACTTAATTTCATTTAGCATATTTGATTTGACTTAATTAAATTATTTATTTTTGTAATTTTTTTTTTTTTTTAAATTTAATTATTTTATATATTAGTTTGTTTTATAAAATTCGATTTAACTTTTTTCATTAAATAAAATTAAATGTAATTTTCAATTTTATTTTAATATTTTATATAATTTCTATCTTTTACTTTATTTTAATTTGATTTTCCTTAATTTTGTTTGCACACTGTTTGGGCGCCGTTGCCGCGTTTGTAGCGTCTGGGTTACACTCGGAGTGTCCTGGGTTCAAACCGCCGCCGGGTCAGTAATTTCGAAAATTATGGAAAAACTTTTTCTAATAACGGTCACTCGCGCAAAATCGCTGAGTTGGTTTGTTTAAACAAACAAAATACATAAGCAATACTGGGCGATTTAACTGTTACCGTCGTTATTGCTTTTTCTTTTTCCCCCCTCTATCTATCTCGCAAAAAGTTTAGCTAGCTATAAAGCACCTATAAATTTAAACCTGGCGCGGCTCTGTACAAGTGCTAGATGTCCCACGTAACTTATGATGAGCCATTAATTGTCTAGCTTGTCTTATTTTAATTGTTAATTTTATTTTACGACCTGCCAAATTTGTTTGCACAGCAATTACGACGACTAGACAAAAAACTTTGGTGACAACTAAAAGTTGCATTTGTAAATTGGATAACTTGCAGTGCATTTAGGTACACACATACTTACAGATGCATCGTTCACCTGAATGAGTAGGAAAATAATACAAAAAAAAACTATAAATAATGTTAGCGAATTCTCAGGTACATAGATAGATAGATAGATAGATAGAGTTCAACGATATAAAATTTAAAACAAACATTGCAAATAAAAACTGTTCGAATTTCATTAAATTGTCGTTTAAATGGGAGAATTTAAAATTACATATGTACATATGTACATAACATTTAGCATGCTGTTGGAAATTTTTCTAATTCATTGCATACATGCAGTGTGTTGCAAATTTTTGCTATACCAGCAAAATTGCGTTATTATTACTAGTAGCATTGAAATGCCGGCCGATAAACTATTTCAGAAATATTTTATTTATTAACTCTCGCAACGATGATGCCTCCCAGCTGTGCTAATACTCCTTTCTATTACACATGAATTAAACACATACATGCATATATTTTCAAATTAATTTGAACTAAATAGTTTGCTATATTTGCAATTGGAATTTTTTTCAAACGAATAAACTCCATGCAGAGGGAAATTAAGTCATAGGTTTTATTAAATGTGAATGCCAATAGTGATTAATGGAAATGATCAATGGAATTCAAAATATTAGCTAGCTATTTTTTGTTCTAAAAGCTGATAAGGTTTTCAAATATGTTTACAACATGCTGTTTATTATATAAACCTACCCAGCAAGAAAATATGAACGTACATTAGACTGGATCGTAAAATCAAATTGTAACCAAGTACACCGCCTATACATAGCTTGATAATTAACTTTGAGCGAAAGCGGTGGGCCGCGAATTACCAGTGTAGTCCTCAATCATCGGTGGTATTATTCAGAGGCTCAACATCTAAACTAAGATGAGTCAACCGCCAGAGGGCGTCACCATAGTCTCATATGCCGATGACTGTCCAACAAGGACCACCGCCAATGTAAATGATAAGCTGTGTTCGAAGGTGAACGGATATCTCTCCGACCTTTCCCGTTTCTTCACCGGCAGAAACTTGGCATTGTTCTCGGCGACCCTCTTCACCACCTGGACGAAGGAGTCAAGGCTGGATTTTGGGCATCGTATTTCATAGCCTGCTCTCCTCCTATGCCCACACTACTGCAATCGCCAAAATCGCTGGCAGCACTTGGTGCAAAGACAAAGAAACGTTGTTGGCAACATACAAGGCGATAGAGGCGATTGGCCCGCCGGTAATAAACAATAGGGCACGGTGGATAAAGCTGCATATTTGCCAAAACAATGCACTACGTACCGGAAGTGGTGGACTAAAGAGATATGGCCACTCAGAACAGCAAATAGCAAATCCTTCAACAAAGCAAAATTTACAAGATGTACTAAGCACCGGGATGGTTTTCGTCACAGCTTCAACACCCTCAAAAAAGAGTTAGGAATGACTAAGAGTATCGCGATTGAAGAGATGCCTCTCTACAACTCCCGCTCCTTCCAGCTTTCGGGAAGGAGTTCTCGAAAAGACAAGTCTTAAAAGTCTGGAAAAATTTTCTGAATGTGGCGAGTAAATCTCCGGTATTACCATGGCTATATACCAATGCTTTGGAGCGAATACGGCCCACTGCACTGCGAAAGACTGTACACCAATCAATCTCGAACTGTTCCTTTTTAAGATAATGGAAACACTTGGTAAAACTTGCGATGCACTCCTCGCGTGCGGGTTTTGTTTTAAATGAATTCCTACGTCTCTGTTTACCTAAAGATTTGAGAGTCGTTGCACACGCAGATGATCTGGTTGTTCTGGCAATACTGAAGTTCATCTCAACGGTCATTGAAATACTTCAATCTTCCCTTAACGAAGTGACTGAGTGGACGGGAGCTAACGCTTGAGGAGTTAATCCCGCTTAAATGGAACTAGCATTATTCACTTAACGTTATACAAATGAGCAGTTTAGGAACTCCATTAATTAGTGGCATAACTCTTAAATTATCGGCTCTAAAGGCGATTACTTAACGCGCTCTACTGCTGCGAAAGTACATCGAGTGGTGTAACGAGGACTAAATTTTCATTTATTATACAAATAATTTTAATTAGCGGATCGATTTATTTCATTCATCTTTCAAATAATTTTGAAATAATTTTGACTAACGAATAAATTTGTATTCGAGAAATATGTATGTTCATGTCAAAACTATTTGAATGATGAATGAAAATCTATTCGTAATTAAAAATTCCTTAAATGACAAATGAAAATTTATTTGGCATTCGAAATTATTTGAGCAACGAATAAAAACTTATTTGTCATCCAATTATCAGTTTTCTAATATCGGAGCGAGCTTTTGTACGCACTTGGAAAAAATATATATGTATATAAAGATATAAGTGCAGTTATACCAATATTAGATAAAATCACCTACCTAGCATTACATTTGTTTAATTTCTGCATTTCTCAAAAAAAAAAACAATGCCTACGGTTCATATTTTGGGGCAATTATATTCCCACCGGGAGATTTTTTGTACATGCAATTTCTGAGAATTATTCGCTTTAAAAAAAGGCTTATTTTATGTCTCTCAAAGGTAGAAAAATTATTATAACAATCCAATATCGCAAAACAAAACCAAATATCAGCTTCAGTAACAGAAATATTTATTATTCACTGCGATTTCTTAGAAACTTATCTATTTATAGATCGAATCAAGAAATAATTTGCAATCACACAGTGTTCTAAACTTGCCAGTATAGGTCCATAATTATTTTGTGAATGTGTGTATTTTTGCCTACATACACAAATAAGTAATACATATATAAAAATACACTTATCAGTTGCACAAAAAGTACTGACTTATGTCACCAAAAAGTGTAATAAATAATTGTACATTATATTCTATTTGCTAAAAGATTAATGATTGAAGTTTGACAAAGTGCGAGCTTTTAAACTCTCCATACGATTGATGTGTTCATGTAATGTATGGTAAATGAAAATACATAAAATACAATAACTAAAATTCATGCCTACCTCTGTACGGGTCCAACATCCAGGGTTGCCAAATGTTTTTAAAGCGCAAAGTCTGGTTAACAGGTTAAATCAGTGGAAACTAAAAAGAAAAACAACTGATTAATAATATTAAAAATTGTATCGCTTTGACATATAATCCAAAGATTTGTATATAATATGTTTAGATATATATTTAAGGATTTAATGATTTACTTCTTATAAGTACTACTTAATTGTTTGCAGTAGTATTGCGGGGTACCTGAAGTTGCCACTTCTAAACGACTTAAATGCTCATTATGAAAATTAGCCAGGAATATATGTACTTAAAAAAATGTTAATTAAAAAAACAAGACTTCAGTATGAACGTGTTAATTAAAATAACATACAAATCGAAGTTTAACAAGTTTTACAGAACTAAAAAAAAAATTTTTAAATTTTCAAAAAAAAAAATGGTTTCATTTTGAAATTTTACAAATTCGTCAGGTACGCAAATGTTATAAAACTCTACAAACCTTCATCGAAATTTCAAACTTTTTAAAAAGATTTTTTAGAAATTTGTTAACTAAGCAATTTTTTTTATTAATTAATTACGATCGAAAGCTTTTTACACTGCATATTTCTTAGAAAAAAAATGTCATAATGTCATGTCGATAATTACACTAGTTTACAAATATTTGATAAGGGAGTGGTACCTGGTGTCTTTTAAACTAAGGTTGGATCGCTGAACGCGAAAATTAATTTCATTTTTGCCACAATGAAGCGTTTTTGAAATATAGGCAGAACCCTGTTTTTCTTTTGGTTCAGAAGTTATAACCAAAAATTTATCCAAAAAGCATGAAATTTTTCCGATTTTTTAGCCATTTTTTGGCATAAAACTTACTCCAACACTTAGAAAATTGATATGAATGTAAATGTTTTCGATATCAAAATATGCATAATTTTATGATTCGGTTTTTAGAATTGCGATTTGTAGAAGAATGGCGGAAAATATTGAGAAAAAGTCAACCTATGTTGGGGCAAACCTATGCAAAAACTTCAACTTAGACAAAATTTGGTATAAATTTGGGTGCCATTTACAGAATCAGCGGACCCAAATTTGTATTAATTCTGACATTATATCAAGTGTGTTGTTTGGCTTATTTTCAACTAAAATTGTGAATTTTTAATAAAAGGTTTTTTTTTTTATTATGTAAACTAGTGTTATCAAACAATCACACGTGCATACTTACATACATAAACACATATGTATAGATACTAATTTAATTTTACAGGCAAAAAAAAAAGGTTTGTACAACATTATTATTTTACTGCAAGCTAAAAATGCTGATCGCGAGATAACATACAGCAAGTGCGTAAAAAACTCATACACGCGGGGTTTCCCACGCATTCACATACATACATATGTACATAAATACACAAATAAGAATGTTTGTATATTTTCTGCACCTACGCACTGCACCCACGCTTGTCCAAAGCATTCATTCGCACTGTCGAAGAGCCGGTGCCTATCGATGGTTCATCGCAATTACCACCCACGCCTTAGGTGTCCTCAAAAACAAAAAAAAATTGTCCTACCCACACATGTAACACCTCTATCGGAAAAAGCCATGCAAAGCTTTCTTCAGTTCTCACTGCCCACTAACTACCCTATCGGACATGGAACTGCTTTAAAAGTAATTTAAAAAGTACTTTTCTAAGGTTGAAATTCTTTCTTTTTCCTTGTAAGCAACTACATTTGTTAACATGGCGATGTCAGAGGAGCAAGTCAATTACCTGATTATGCATTTTAACCCAACTACTTTTAAATATGTTTTGAAGGAAATAACCTCCTAATTATTTTTTCCCCCAGCTGCAATAAAATGAATGCATTTATTTCTAACTATTTGAAATTCCGTTAAATCAAACTGTTTTAAAAGTAGTCTAATTCCCGACTACCTTCAAACCTGTCCGTTTCCAATTACTTAAAAATATGTACAGTCTACTCTACATATATTAACTATAAAATTTTTATTTTTCGTTTAAACAAAAATACATTTTAATTTCAATTCAGTATACAAATTAAAAATTACTACAACTTCACTATTTCGAGCATCAATTATCGAAAGTATTATCGGTGTGGATTTCGAGGTGCAAAAATTTAGATATAACGGGGGTTATTAGTACGTACCTACAGAACACACATTTTTTTTAAATTTGTTATAATTTTTTTATATATTGATTTAAAAGTTTTTTTTCCAAAATTTTTGCGATTTTTTTTTTTAATTTTTAAACAAATAACTTAAATAAAACTCTTTAAAAAAATGCCTAAAATTCTGAAACAAGTCTTGAAATCAAAATTTAAAAAACAGTTTCATTTCGACCAGCTATAGCTTTGCATGTTTTAAACCAAATATATATGTAGGGCTAGTATTTATGTACAAAAAAATAATAATTAATAAAACTTTTTATATTTTTTAACCAAAATTTTTACGCAATTTTCGCAATTTTTTTTTTTTTTTTTTTTTTAAATTTCTTAACTTAATGTTAAAAAAATAACTAAAATGGAACTCTTAAAAAAATGGCAAAAATGCTAAAAAGAAAATTAAATCAAAATTTAAAAAAAAAAATTATTTCTATCGGCTAAATATAGAGGCAGTCTTTATGTACAAAATAATAATTGATAAAACTTATGATATTTTTATAAAGATACACTTATACTTTATTGAAAATATGTTTTACCCAAAAAAAAAATTAAATTGCTACACATACATAGCTACATACATATCTACTTTGCGCAAGTTAGATCAGCATAATTAATTTAACATGCGTTTGCTTCAAAGCAGTTAACTTCCAACTACTTTTTGAATTGGTAAATCTTTTAGACTCTCTGATTTTTCACGACGGGGTAGCTAAAACACGCAACAGCGTCAGAGGTGGCAATATCAACAAAATGCAAGCAAACGAAGTAGTAGTGCTATATTAGGTAACGGTTTTCATTTAGTAAGCTCATAGCTACTCACACCCCTACAAAGTGCATGCACTGGCAGCCAGTGTTGCCGTTGAGAATTTTCAGAATGTCGCAAAAAAGGCGCATTGCCGGAAAAAAGGGCACCAAATTTTTTGTTGGAGTTTATTCGCAACTTTGTCAGTGTCAAATCATTTTCATAAGATCTTCAAATAGAAAACAAGCAAATCAGATTAACTTAATTTTATTTAGGTATAATCAAATTTAAAAAGAAGTATGATTAGAACATTCCGCTATTTAATTTAAAAATAATACAGAATCGCAGAATTTCTCTAATTCAAGTTTGTGAAGTGGGCCACCTTTTTTCGAAAGTTGAGATGTTTTTGACTTCTCACTCGCTTTAAGATCCCCTTTTAGCCTATTATGTACATATATAGTACATTCTATTAGAGATTATTTGGAAAAAAAAAACACATTGATGTAATGTAATTAGACGAAAGTTACTCACGTTTTTCTATTAATGCGCAATATATCCTGTATGTTATGACATAGTAAAAAATTAAAATTAAAAGAAAACATTATAATTTTTAAGTCTTTAGAAAATGAGCAGAATTGGAATATCCAATCACGGGAAAATATGAAAAAATTCAAACAAGCTATAACTTTCGAAATAAAAATTTTCAAACTTATATTTTGTTATTGTTGTGAACCACAAAAAACTCAAGTTCGCAAAAGAGCTCCACAAATTTTGACTCCTTTGAAAGTTGTAAGTCATAATATCTTTCGTATTTACAAGAGGAAACATATTTTGATCGTTCTGTAGTGCAGTTTACTTACTTTAAACGATCCGACAATCGCAATTTTTGTCGACAACATTTGTCGTTTGCACTAATGATTCTGCGATTCACTAACTTATTCTTAACGACACTTAACAGCTGTCTTATTGTATTTAGTCAAACTGAATGCCAAGATGGGCGAAAAGCACAAAAAGGAATGAAAAAAAAAACAAATGAATGCGTGCTGCCGAATATAAATTTGAGCGCGTTTTTTATTATATTGGATTGAAGTGAAATAAGATACTAGTTTATTTCAACCTACAAATATTTATAATTGCTTGATATATTGCACTGTTCCGTTGTAGCAGAATTTCGGATAATCCATTGAGTGATTTAGTAGAATGGTCATCAATTCGACTCCAAGTAACATCTGGAATCACCTTCAAATATGCTATAGTTTTCGTTTTCAAAATTCGTTCCATTATAAATCGTGTTGTACTTCAGGGTATTTAGGTTTTGTATTTAAAACTTTAAATTATGATCATATATTATGATCAACAAATTAAAAATAAATTATATTTATGTTTTTAAACTTGAATCCTTGATAAAATTTTGATTTTACCAATAGTGTTTCCCAAAAAAAAGGTGACGACGCTGAAGCAAACATTTCGTTAGCTGCTTGACGATCCACTTGGGTCAAAAGAAACCTGCCAAGCTGATAAATTAGGTCTTCAGCCAAATCTGGAATTAACCGATACAGCTCCTAAAATTTTGTTGCATTCAAATGAAAGCGATTGTTCACATAACGAAGTAAACTTCAATCCACCGTTGGAGCGTTTGCCGATATTATTTAATGTTCCTGTTTTAATTTCAAGAAAACAAATGACCAAAATTTAAATGTATATTTTATTTAAGTTGAAATCACGAATTTTTCTTTTCTCGATTGAGTTCTCAACATCAAATTTGTTGTCCTTTAGTTTTCGATAATCAACTAGCTAACGACAAAAACTGATTCGGCGATAGTGAAAATCGTTACAAAAAAAAATGGCTGCTGAATAGAAAAATCGTTAAAATTTTCGTTAAGATGAGTTAACCATGCGATTATCGTTAAAATAAGTTAGTGAATCGCACTACTGTTATGGTTCTGTTGACATTTACTATAAATAATTTCTGAAAAAGAGGCAAAAGTCGCATATAGTTCTAGGAAAAGGTCAAGAAATCAGAAGTTTGAAAAAGTCGGTATTGGCGCATAAAAAGGGTGAAACTGCGCCTTCAGCGGCACAACGGTAGCGCTGCTCGTAGCTGATATCCGATTACACTGCAGAACAAAATTTTGCGGTCGGAGATTTTTAAGTCGATTTAGGATTATTTGGGGGCGCTGATTACGAAAATAATATCAGTGTTGGCGAATTAGCTCTAGTTTTTCAGATAAAGACTTTTAAATATTTCACGAAAAAACCTAATTAAAAATACCAATATGGATTTAAATTATATTTCTATTGCGCGCCTGTATAAAAATAATACAAAAATAAAAAAAATATATTCTTTTCATTAATTAATTTTAAAAAAATTACAAATGATGTCGTTGCTCAGGACAATCCCGTATTAAGTTCCAGCAGTAGTCTGCCATCATGTGGTCGTCCCATCGATCTTGGTATCTTTCTTCCATTATTTTTATGTCCTGGTGGAACCGTTCACCTTGTTCCTCACTGTAATCGCCTAGGTTGTCCGGAAATTTGTCCAAATGGCTATGTAAATAATGAAATTTAATGCTAATTTTAGCTCCTAGTTTGCGAAAATTGAGAAGCACATCAGCAACTAGTTTTGTATAGTCTGGTGTTTTATGATTTCCCAAAAACTTTTTGACTACATTAACAAAGCTTAGCCAGGCTTCAGATTCAATTTGTGGCATATGGTTTAAGAATTCAGTGTCTTTTAGAAGGGTACGAATTTGAGAACCATCGAAGACTCCTGCTTTTAATTTTTCCATACTAAGGACTGGAAATTTTTTGCATACATATTCGAAACAGTCAGCTGTCTTATCAAGGGCTTTGATGAACTGTTTCATTAGCCCAAGCTTGATGTGAAGTGGTGGAAGAATGATTTTTTCTCGGCTTATCAGTTGGGCATGAACAACATTTGCTGTTCCGACCTCCATATTTTCTCTCACCGGCCAGTCCTTTCTAATCCAATGTTCATTTCTTGCACGACTGTCCCATAAACATATAAAACAGGGGTATTTAGTATACCCACTTTGTTGGCCCAATAAAAAATTCACCATCTTCAAGTCCACGCATACTGACCACTTATGTTGTGCATACAAAATCTTTGCTAAAACAATTTTTACATTTTCGTATTCTTCTTTTAGTTTGGTACTATGACCGATCGGAACCGAAGCAAGTTTATTTCCATTGTGTAGCAACACACATTTCAGACTTCTTTTTGAGCTATCTATCAAAAGCCTCCAATGTTCGGGATTATATTCGGAACTGGGTCATATAATTTTTTTCATTAATTTCTTAAGTTTCGTTTATCTCAAGAACTTGAGCCAATCCAAAAAAAGTAAAAACACAGTTCGTAAGCCTGCTACTAATGTTAATAAAAACTATTAACCAAATCATGACCGCAGGTTTTTTTTTTGCAATTTTTGTTACACAGTGTTATCAGCGCCTCTCGCTGCTCTCCTCAACCTCTCCCCCGAAAGAGCAAATTTCACATTCAATTTGATGTTCAAGATTTTTTTTTTTTTTTTGCTATTCAGTTGTTCGACGCGGTCCAGTCTTGTAGTACCCCCACAAGTTGCAGCGCATAACATAACACATAGCGTAACAGGAACAACAGCACCAACAACAACAAAATTTAAAGTAAAAAACAAAAAACAGCATAGCAAAGCAATTCACACAAACAAAAAAAAAAGAACGCAATACAATAAAAACGGATGAATTGAGATGCATTCGCCGCTGTGCATAGAATAAAAGTGCGAAACAACAAACAATTTTGTAAACTATGTATTATCAATAAAACAACAAGAATAATAAGAACAACAATAGCAACAATACACGACGCACAACAATAAAGAACAAGAATGGTGAGCCAGCATACTGAAAATGCAAACACGATCGACCAACCGACCGACCGCACGTGTAAAGAGACCTACATTTCAAACACCAACTCACATGCCAACCTACACACACACTTACACCACACCACTACATGGATATAGCAATACCCCCCCCCCACATACCTACTCAGTAGGTCTGTGCAATTCGTAAACGTCAAAACAGTCGTCATTCGTTTTCGTATCGTGTGCGATAGCTGGACTTGGGGGACGGAGGGGTGGTCGCGTTACACACACACACTTACACCTACAGATGTTTGCGTTTAGAAGGCCAGTGGAGCAGCAGCAATAGAAATTATTCCCCCATTAGAAATCAAAAAGTAAGCGCCATGGGGAGTTCTTTCATCACCAATGACCTCGCACAGCAAACGGATATAAACTAAATATTTAGTTGTAAACAGCATTGCATCGCACTTGCACTGTGTATTGTTTATGTTAAATGCTACATAAAAATTCTAAACAGAGGTAAATAAAATTAAATAGATTTCAAAGTTTAGAAGTGGCTGAATATAAAGGATGTCTCCAGATTGCATACTGTATTATTTAAAATAAGCGGGAAGTGAAAAATGGAGTAAACTTTGCTGAACTTCAACTTCCAGCGGAATTTTTTAATTTTGAAATTACTTAGTAAAAGCGTTGTGATTCCGTATAAACTGCAGTGAAAAATAGTTAAGGTGCTCTGATATCACTATAATTCGTTATGGGACTTTCATTTACAGTAGAGAAAAATTAAATCTGAAATACGTTGTCACTAGAAAAACTGCCACGTCCCCAACCCTAGAGGGCGGAAAAATTAATAGTCCTCGGTTTTTAAAGAATTTTGGTATGTATTATCTCAAATAATCATAATATAAAATTTAGTTAAAATTGAACTTCAGATACGTCCATCATATGTATATACTAAATGTTTGAAATAGATTTTGTGAATACCCTAAAAAACGACAACTATTAATTTTTGAGCTCGAGTAAAGTGTTTTGGAAAAAAAAAAACAAAAGTCAGGAGCGGTAGATCAGATTTTTTAATGACTACACCGGCGTTTGAACCCACAATATTTAATATTTGTCGATTTAATAAATTAGGCCAAAAAATTATATATGTATGTATGTATTCTAAAAAAATCTCTGGAATCTTCGGTAATTTTTAGCCACTTGAGAAATTAATCGGGTACGCAACCGTATATTTAAAAATTGTTTTTGGTCGATCAAATTTATTTGGAGTCAGCCACACATCAAAAAGCTCATAAATTTTGTTTTGCCACTTTTCAATTTAATGATACTTTATAGTATTTTTTTATAGTGTAAACAAATAAATAGTGTTGTAACATTTTTTAATGAATATATTGGTAAATAAATTACACCACCAAAAAATTGTGTTAAAGTACGAAATGAAAATATATGGCTATTAATAGTTCACTTTTGAAGTTGCATATATTTTCCAATTTCTTTCAAATTTTAGATTTTTTAAATTTTTCAACAAAATTTTTTCTCAAGTGTCCCACTTTTGCCAGTTACCAGTTGTTTTTTTATCGGATTCGAAGTAATCGGAGAAAACACTTCGAAGTTTTTTCAGGGTTATATAAATTCAATTTTTGTAAAAGTTATCTCGAACAAATTTTTTCGCTAAATAGAGTTATTTTGTTTCAAACCATTTTACTATAAAACGATGATTGTGATGATTAACTTCCTTACTTGAATAAGGCGGAGTTGACGCTGAGATTTTGACTCCAAATTTCCTCGGGGTGTTATTGCAATACTGAACTAAAAAAACATTTGACAAGCAAACTGATAGGGTGAGCTGACTACACGGGTCGAAAACGGTCATCACCCAGCTTCAGTCTTGGTTTTGTGGTGTGTCTTCTGCGAGGGGGGCACTGACTTTTAAATATAGTAGACAAACGAATAAACATAAATGTTTTACTAAAAAAGCAATCTGATCTTCCCACAACTGTCACCTTATATAGAAAGCTATACGAAAAGATCGGGAATTTTTTCAACTATTTGGTTAAAAAAAGGAGTAGCAAGCACCACGTGATTTAAGGAAATTTTGCACATTATTAAATTATCGCTCAGGCAAAAATATTTAAATGTACAACTGGCTTGAACGAAAATTTTTTTCCTTAAGGATGTATTTATCATCTTCCAGGAATCGAAGAGTAAGTTTACATGGATAAGAATTCGTCTTCGGCATAATTGAGCTTTTATATTCATTTTCACCTTCATCATCTTTATCTTTTTCTCCAATTCCATCTTCCAAAATTTCGTTATCTTAAAATATTTATGAGAGGACATAAAAAATAAACGGTGCAAAATAAGCCTTATTGACAGCTGAAAGTGTATTTCTACTGCATATCATTTATTAGGCAACATAAGAAATTAATGTTAGGATAATATTCATTATTTATTTCCCCCATAGGGTATAACTCTTATGAGGGAAATAGAAAATATTTCTCATATAATAACCGAAGCGACGCTTTTATTATACTATGATAAAAATTTGTAATCTATAAACATTATTCAAAGGCTAATATTATAAAAGTATTTTCATAATAATTATGAGTAAGAAACCAAATTTTAAGTCTTGAATGACGGGATTTTTTTTTTTATATAACCATTTCGGGATCACTTCTGGACTAGTTCGGTACTATTTTGGATCCTGAGTAGCCTTACTCATAATTATTATGCAAACACTTTTATAATATAAGTCTCAAATTACAAGTCTTTAAAAGGTGTAAAAAAATGTAACTCGCTGATAATTATTATGGAAAGACTTTTATAATATAAGTCTCAAAATAATAGTTATTGTTGATTTAAAAAATTGTTCTCAGTCAAACTTATTTTGAAAAGCCATTTATAATATAAGTTTCTACATAATAATAATCGATAACTTAAAAAAACTTTTTGAATCATAATTATTATCAGACGACTTGTATAATTCTCATTAAAATTAGGATGGCTTTTTTAAAACTCAGCGGTCAAATAATTATTATTCTGTATCTCTGCTAATAACTGTTATGTCTCTGATTCCAACCAATTTGCATCCACTTAACTAACGCGTTACAAAGATATCTAAACTGTTATCATGTTTTGTATGCATACTTTCAGGCTGATGTCAAAAGAATTGACAGGTTGAGCGATATGGTGAGGATTTTGATTGTCACTTTATAACTTAAGAACCACCAAACCGATTTCGATAAATATTTACAGTATAGTAGGACATACTGTAGGTGGATTTAGAAGTGGACCAGGGACCGATCTATTCGAAAACATCGTTTTATGGTTCGATTTCTTGAAATTTGGTTCGTTGGTCATCGTATCACGTGAGAAAGGCTAAACCGGTTTGGCAAATATTTTACTGGCATGTTAACTGCGACCCGAGTAGAGTTTGCATAAAAAATTGCCGGTAGGTGGCGCTGTGGTCGAAATATTTCTAAAAATCGTATAAATGGATCGGTTTTGTTAATTTTTAACATTTAGCTTGGTTGTGGAGTGAAAAACGTTTCTGAAAAAATAGACCCACTGGAGCCGATATATTGCGAAAAATCGAATGGGACGATTAAGTTCATATTCAGTAGGGAAGGTGGCTGTGCAAAGACAAACATTGTTGAGAAAAGTATAATCGGTAGGTGGGACTCAAGTCGACATATATTTAGACATCTTTTTTATGGGACGATTTGACTCAAATGTGAAACGGAGATTAATTAATGGATAAGAAGTATTTGGATTTAAAAATTTACTCCAGAGATGGCGCTGGTGTTGAGATATTTTCAAAAATCATATTTATTGGCCTAATTAGTTCACAAAAGGAATCTATTTAGTATTATCTTTGTTTTTTTTCTAAATCTTATACATAAAAAGAAGTTACGTTTTGATTGGCACTTTATAACTCAAGAATCACCGAACCGATTTCGATAAAAAAATTTACATACGCTAAACATGTAGACGGTTGTAGTGGAATTAACGAGTGGTTGCAGAGATATGGCATTTTGAAGATTTACCAATGGCCAATGAGTAGAGTAGAATTGAATTGATTGTATTACGATGACAAAATTTTTTTTAGGCTATCTATCGGTCTTTATTTGTGAATTTTGTTTGAGTTTTATTTCGTTTCACATTAAAAGGGAGAAAATCTTTTGAAAAAAACGATTTTTTCCCCTTCATTCATTTTAGACGCCATTTCGATTGCAATTTCATTTATTCGCTAACCGTTCAATTTATTGTATCCACATTGAGCATTGAAGAAAAACATAAAAGAAAATGGATTTTTCATTTTGTAATTTCTAAAAAAAAAAAATTTGCGGAACACGCCGGGTCAGCTTGTCGTTTATATATTAAAATATCTGTAATTGAGGAAATAACTTCGAAAGCGGAATTGCATAAAATTAAAAAAGGAAGTTGCATAGAATTTTTGGCCAGCCCTGTAAAAGATAGTAAGTATATTGGATTCCAAATCACTGTTATATTCTACGAGTACAACACCACAATATGACGGCCGACTTCGTGAGTGGGGATCTTTGCTGCGGCCGCGTTGCACGTTCATACCAATGAAACGTGAAATTTTTCGATTCAAACGCAATTCCTGCGTCCCTCCCCTCCACTTTCTATACTAAAATACATGTCCATATATATGTATATTGTTTATGTTGGCTGTGTGTGTTGTTTTTGGTACAATAAAGTAAGAGAAAATATCGTAAATCAAACTGTGAGTGCAACTACATACATACATATATATTTACAGTGAGACGCGTGTTGAATGCAACACCGACGGCGGTTGAATCCACTGAGCGCTGCGAGACCATGAAGCAGAGCTATGTGGCACGCCGCTGACAGATAAATGTGTTGAGTGTGAATTCTGTTGAAATGCTACACCGACACCACTAATGGCATCTAGACGAGAATGCATACCGTCGCGTCGTT
This sequence comes from Anomoia purmunda, assembly GCA_951828415.1. Lineage (NCBI taxonomy): Eukaryota > Metazoa > Arthropoda > Insecta > Diptera > Tephritidae > Anomoia > Anomoia purmunda. Next base: position 19,202,887 of record OX639996.1, read on the forward strand.
AACTTTGCTGCAGTGCGTCTGTCTGCCTATTCAAAAAAATTAAAAAAAAAAAAAATTTTGTAGGGTAATAGTACAGAATGAGAAAATCGTAAAACTGTTTTTTTGTAATAAGCAAGGCACAACAAATATTTATTTACATACTCCTATAGTGAACTAAATACGGGTTTATTTGTTTTTTTTTCTTTTCGAAATGAACAATACTACATATGTGAAAATATGTGTGTGTGTTCGCATGTGGAGAAGAGGTGTCGCTGAGTTCAGGAAATGAAGTTATTTCGTAGGCTAAAATCACAACAAAAAAAAATATATAGATACACTTATTTTCCTTTCGTGCTATTTAGATCATTTATCACTTTTAAAGCTTTTACGAGAGCTTATTGAGCATTGTACAAACTGAAGTGTGAAAACAATTAAAGCAAACGAACGAACTCCTACGATTTTCATTCTAAAATTATTTATTTAGCGCTTTTGGAATTAGGTAATAAAAAAACAAAACAAAATAAGTAGCTTTACGACGCTGTTGGTGTAGGCAGCCGGAGGCAATGCTGGTGAAAAATTCAGCAGCAAAAATGGAAGCGTAAAGTGAAGCGTAGTAAGATTATTGGAAAAGCATCTTTAATATTGGGATTTTGTGCCATGAAGGCAAACGTTGTTGATCATTTTCGATTGATTCGAAAAGCCATTTCAAATATGTACATATGCAATGGAAAATCTGAATTCTGACATATGGTATTTATAAGTATGTGATGTGATTTCAACAAAAAAAAAAAAGGTGCAGATTGATAAATAGCCGTTTGTAGGGATTTCCAGAAAGACGATGGATTATTTTTAACATTTTTATTCAACTTAAAATTTTGTTACTGAATGTAAGATTGATGGCACTTGTAATTTTTGAAGTAAAACTTCTTTAGCGGCAGTATTCTTACTACTTTTTTACCACAAGTTTAACTAATTTCTACCACCGTTTTTACTAATGCTGCTACCAATTTCTACCACTATTTTTTTACTCATCTCTACCACTATTTTTACTACTTTCTATCACTATTTTTACTAATGCCACTACTAATTTCTACCACTATTTTTTACTCATTGGTACCACTAATTTGACTGATTTCTACTAGTATTTTTACTACTTTCTGCCACTATTTTTACTCACTTCTGCCACTATTTTTACTAATACTACTAGTAATTTTTACCACTATTTTTAATCATTTTTAGCAATATTTTGGCGATTCCGAAAGTATTTTTTTTTTTTTGCTTTTGTTTTCTAAGTGAAACTTTGCATGGTTGGAAGATGTGGCTGCGTTCCAGTTCACCGCCACGGTTCATTGTATTTTCACGCCAAATACGCATAAATATTTTTTAACACATGCTATGTTTTAAGAGAGTTGCCACCTATTCAATAAAATTAATAAGTTCGAACAAATTTTGCAACGCCGGTGTGAAACGAAAGAGGTTTATACGGAAATATTTTTGAAGAGCGTTGCCACCTATTGAAATGTGTTCATTCAATGAGGAAGGTATACAAAATGGTACACTATGAGTGTCAAACGAAAAAGGCTTCAGAAACATTTATTTGGAAAATACTTTAGGATAGTGTTGCCACCTGCCTAAGAATATTAATTCAATTTTTCAAGAAGTTGAGTGGAATTTTAAAATTCTAGTATGAGTAGGGTTGCCACCTGGTTACAAAGATTAATTCAATTTGCCTAATAAGCTACCTAAACTCCAAACATATTGGTATCAAAATCAAAAGACACATAGAAAACTTGTTTTTGAGAATATATGCATATGTTTTAAGTGGGTTGCCATCTGTTTGTAAAATTAAATTCAATTTATTAACAATGCCAATTGATAATTACAAAATGGGTGGCAAACGGAAATTCTTTACGAAAATTTTGTTTTTTGCGGGTTGCCTTCTGTTTCAGTCATAGCTTTTGGATTCAACAGTCTATTAGAGAAACACAAGTGGCTAAGTCAACGTGATTATTTTAAAATGTTGCACAATTTTACGGATGTGAATCGATGAATCCATGTAGGTACGCCCTACATGTATCGAAAAATATCAATGTATATTTCGATACATTGAATCAAAGAAATTCATCGATGTATTTTTGCTCCACTGACAACATTAAATTTGTTGTATGTACATATATGCACTCAATATCCTTTTTTAATTTCAATCAGATCGAACGGTAAATACAGATTTTATGAATATCTCGACCCTAGCGCCATCTAGTAGGTGCTTTTTTTTAATTATTTCTCTTCGCATTGCTAGTATAGTATGCGCTTATCGAAATCGAGTTATAAATTCAGATTTTTGAAATATCTCGTCTCCAGCACCAGACATCCTATGTCCGTGCCGCGGGCCTAAGATCAAAATTTGGTTGAAATCCGTTCAGTAGATTTGAAGTCAAATTTTAGCAAAGAATATGGCTACCTTTTTATCACCACATGTGATGGATTTTCGTGTTTTACAGATGGATATAGTGGTTAGAGAGCTTACTTTCTTTTGTTATTTTTCGTCAATTAGACATAAGCTCTGAAACGGTGTGAACGAAAACTCCCAGAGTGATATAGAGAAGTGGTTTATGGGCTGGAAATCACATTGAACAAGCAAAACACCTGGTCAACCATTGACAGAAAAGGCGACACCCATCATTACCACTCCACAGTGATATGACCCATCACCAGACAGCAAAAAAATCTTCATTTCATACACATTTGCGGTTTATTTCTGACACCTAAATTGAAGTTTGAGTTTTCGTGTATTTCGAATTTAAAATTTTATGACAAATAATTTTATATGTTTAGGTATGTAAAGGGTGGTTAAATTTTAAGGGCCGATGTTGATTTTGAATAAAACAGAAATTATTTTAGAAATTATTGTAGTTTCTTTTTATTATGATAATATGGTGTGGTTCAATTATGTATGGAACAAAATATTGGCCAAATGTCCGCCGCGACCTCGGCGGCACACCTCAATCGGATGGTCCAAATTTTCGATGACGCTGAGGCATAATTGAGGTTCTATGCCGTTAATGTGCCGAATTGTCTCATCCGTTAGCTCTTGAATTGCTGCTGGCTTATCGAAGTACACCTTTTCTTTCAAATAACCCCAAAGAAAGTAGTCCAACGGTGTCAAATCACATGATCTTGGTGGCCAATTGACATCGCCACCAAGTGAGATAACACGGCTATTGAATTTGTCGCGCAAAAGAGCCATTGTTTCGTTGGCTGTGTGGCAAGTGGCACCATCCTGTTGGAACCACATATCGTCCACATTCATATGTTCCAATTCGGGCCATAAAAAGTTCGTTATCATCTCACGATAGCGAACACCATTCACAGTAACTGCCTGACCGGCCTCATTTTGGAAAAAATACGGCCCGATGATGCCGCCAGTCCATAAACCGCACCAAACAGTCACTCTTTGTGGGTGCATTGGTTTTTCGACAATCACTATTGGATTATTATTCGCCCAAATGTGGCAATTCTGCTTATTGACGAATCCACTGAGGTGAAAATGTCCCTCATCACTGAAGATGATTTTCTTCGGAAATTGATCATCCATATTCAATCAATTTTCATAATAAGCCTAAATAACTTTAACACGTTGCTCGATTGTGTATCTTTCCATGTTCAAATTGACTAAGTCTGAAATTGAGAAATGTCAAATGAAATGCAGAAAAAAAAATTGACGTTTACGTGTGGTTCACATTCAACATCGGCTCTTAAAATTTAACCACCCTTCATATAATATCTCGGGTCTGCCGACATTGAATCGATAGCTATTTTAAAATAAAATATTTATATTTTTCTAGCTAAGACGCGTTATGAATTTGAATGAAAACGGGCTGTAAATATGGCATTTAGAAATATCACGACTATAGCGCCACCTATTGATCTATCTAATTTCATTTAATTTATTTGGCTACTACATTACATATCTGATCGAACCATAAATACGGTATCCATAGATATATTAAATTTATATTTACATATGTGGCGAATATGTATTTGGAATTTGACCCAAACTTAACTGTAAATACAGTTTTTGGAAATATCTCGACACAACGGTCACAGACGTTATCCTCCCTATATTTATTTATTAATTGCGCTTTGCAAATGTATGCAGAAAACGCATTTCGGTTTCTCCCACACATATTACTTGTGTAAATTTTAATTAAACTCGACTTTTTAAACAAGTGGCAACCCTCGCTAAAATATATATAGGTATGAACAAACTGTTTGAAACCCATATTTTAATATTTTATATACGTTTGTATAATTCAATTAGATTTGACTGGCAACCCTCAAAATATTCCTCTAAACTATACACTAGCAAAATATAACTTATGTATAATTTTATTAAATTCGTCTTCTCAAACAGGTGGTAGCCCCTATAAAAGATGCCTGTGAGCCCTACTGCCGGGACGAACCGTTTGGCACACATATTTTAATATTTCATATGCCTTGCGGATATTTTTTTTAAATTTTACTTTTCAAACATTTAACCAAAGCAAGGCATAAAACCATCCCGGAGCAGAAACTAATAAATATGCTAAGTTTCAGATTTAAAAGAGGTGGCAACTTAATCCAAAATAATTCTTTTTACAATAAATTATGTTTAAACAGGTGGCAACACACTTTCAAGACATTTTTTGACAAATGCAGCTTTCGGTTGATACCCATATTGCAATATTTGACTTTACTAATTAATTTAGGATTTAAAAAATGTGGATACTCCCTTTAAAAACTGCTATACTGCCAAATATGGAACTACATAAACATAGTACATAATATGTGGCAAATCTTTTCCGAAATCTGTTCAGTCGTCATTTAGCAATAAGCGATTTTACGCCACTTGTTGAACTGTAATTGAGCTGAACTGAAAAAACGAAATGTGTGCCTAGAGCGCCACCTGTAGAGAAGTTCTCGACTTTTCTTTTTCCATACGCCTTCGCGGACGAACCGCAGAAGAAAGTATCTATTTTGGTCCAGTCGTTTTTTTGGTGTGAGAGAGAGAAGCTACTGGCTTGTTCTACTCAACTTATCACCAATCAAGTTGTAAATTAAAGCTGTCTGACATTTTAGTAAGAGGACAGACGACCCTGACCTACCATTGAAAGCACATTTATCAGGCATTGCATATTAAATTTATTTATAATTAAATTTCAAGCAACAAACTCCTGCGAGTCGGCGGTCGGTTGAATTTTCTTATCAAACGAAATTCAAAAATCCCTGGACTTATCATATCGATAGTTTTGTTGATACATAAATTTACAATGGAATTGTAATTAATCTTTACAATGATATGAATGAAATGACCACCACAAATGTGTTACATAATTCACACGGTAATTGTAAATATCTATCAGTATGAATTGCATGTACACATACATATTTATAAACTTAATTTACAACACATTGTATGCCTTTTAATAAATCCGCATTTTCCAATGTATTCAAAAAAAAAAATAAATAAAAATTGATCGAAAGTATTCAAAAGAAAAATTCATGCACAATTTAATGACTACTTAAACTGAATTAATTTTCGCAAACGCAACAATAAAAGCAAATAAAATGAAAAACACAGCATATCCCTGTGCTTGTGTGTGAGACTTTAAATTTGTGAAGTTTTAAAAATAACAGACAGCCTGTCTGATGGTGAAATGGATAATGCTGCAAGGCTGTGGAATTTCAACATCCGCCGGCTAACTTTCTGCTTTGCTTTACAGAAGAAAAAAAACATCAAAAAAAAACTATGGGTGTGAAATAAACAGCATTAGGCATAATATAAGCAGGTTGTTGGGTGCGCGGGTGGAAGAAATAGCTGGCATTTACTGTGATGGGTTGAAATGAGAGACCCGCGGACGATGTGCGCGCAGGATATGATATTAAAAAAAAAAAGATTTTAAATTAACATCATTACAGCTTAGCGCAAGCAACCTAAAGAAGTCAGTGAATGAATATAACAAAACAAAAAATGCAATGAAAAAAATGATTTAAATTACAAGGTATTTCGTATTTTAAACTTCCATTCCTTTGTTTTTGAGAATCACTTTTATAGTGTGTAATATATTGTTTCCGGTTTATTTAGCAATGACTCGTTAAAAATATAATAAAACAGGGGCCGAAAATAATGCATATTTTTTACATTTCAACGGAAAAAATCACAAGGTTCCGGATAACAGTTTTGAATACGTAGTACATATATGTGCACATCTCTTCATGTCCTGTATGAATCTCTTACGATTAAACAAATTTTTTTTTAGCGATATCTCTAAAAATTATAATTAATAATTACTTTCAGATTTCGTTAATCGCTTAGAAAAAATAATCATAAGTCGAGTTTTCCAAATAAAACTCGTTTTTTGAGTTTTATTTTTTCGCTCCGTTATAATGATTATTTTTGGTATTCCTATTTGTTTTAAAAAATTATTATCATTTTATGAGTTTAATTTTTTTAGTCACAAAAAATATAAATTTTTTGGCCGTTATTTTTTTTCAACAAATTACATTTTGAGTTATATTTTTTTCATCAAAACAAGCTCTCAATTCGTGAGCGTTATTTTAACTTTTAGAAACAAAAATTTACTTTTGACTTTTGTTTTTTTTTATTTTTTCTGCAGAACGAAAAACTCACAACGTCACATCGATTTTTTTGGCTATGCCAAAAAAAAAACACAAACTCGACATGTGATTATATTTTCTGAACATACAAATAAAGCTTTTTTTATTAATATTGAGCGAAAATTTAAAAATCCCAATACAATGATTAAATACCAATTTTTTTGATAGAACTCATAATAATTGCGGTCCCTTTATTAAAAACTATACCTAAGTTTAAAATAATCTTAATTAAATACGTGAATCTTTAAAATCAAAAACTCTGACTTCACTCCCTCATCAAAACTTTATACCACGATATTTCAGTAACTCATAAACTACCATAAATTCGTTTTAAATTAAATTTTTAAAATAAAAAAGTTGACGTAGCCATTACGAATGCTGTTAGCGTTTATCATATTGAAAATAATCGTTATCGGTATAAGTTTTCATTATTATTGTTGTCAAATACATCGATACAGATAACATTCCCATTATCTTTTTCGTTATCGATGTCGTTATATTTATCGATATAAAAATCGTTGGATCATTTCATATTAGGATGCTTTTTCGCGTTATTCGAAAATAACGAAACTTATTATAATTAAATCTGTTATACACCACACAAGTAATAAATTTTTAAAACGAAAACTTTCTTTATAACGAGCACGACCACCACCTCTGTCCAAGATAATACGAGCCTATCCGAGCCGTTCGAAACAACAAACAGTTGTAGACTTTCGCTATGGAGCGACTACATCAATCTAATGTGAGAAAACTTAATATGCGCTCCAGAATTATATTCATTAAAAGTAAGATCCTACTGGCGGTTAGCGACTATAGCTTCCAAGTTTTGAAGGACTTTGTCTGGTTATAATCGCGTCAAGCTAAGAGTATATTAAAAATCCTCTCTCGACGTATCACCCTTCATAATCACCCTTGCTAAATCTCTTATTATATACCTTATTTTAAATAGCGCAGAAGCTGTGACGTCTTCAATTAAAGTTGGTAAGATTTTGCGGCAGCATCCGAGAGAATTATTTTAATGAACCTGATACGTCGGCTGCGGACGCCGAAGAAGAGGGAATGAGTAACGATACGACCTCTATAATGGCATGAACGTAGAGTGCAATTCAAGGAAGGTAAGGCCACACCAGAACGCAATGAAAGGATCAAAGGCAAATGAACTTAACTGAGCTTGGGATGAATAACAGGCAAAACTTTGCAAAGAAGAGAAGTAACGCGTTGAAAAATTCGTCGTTCGAAGGTTAGAAGTAATACCCACATATTTCCGAAGTCAATATTGTGCAAACCAAACAATGAGTTTATTGAAAAGAACTTTTTACCGAAATGAAGCAGCCACAACGCCTGCTATACGAAAATTTGAGGAAATAGTTCGTGTGGCTGGCATTCTAGTGGTCAAAACTCACGGTCCCCGCCATCGTACTGAACTGATAACGTAGTTGGGGTACCCTCGAGTGTTTGTAGGTTAACAAACAAAACTGTCGTATCTGGAGATCTGAAAACCTGTACGCGATTCAAAAGCCAATGCATTCTCAGAGAGTGACTGCTTGATGCGGATTTTGGAGATGTGGCATCATTGGATTTCTTTAAAAAAGAATCCATTAACGACTCCGGTTCTTACGGCGAATATGAACCAAGCCATCTCTGAGATAGAGCCAGAAACCCTAACATAGGTATTGAAAGACTGGGTTAACAGCACGCAATACTGCGAAGCCAGTCGAGACATGAGGAAACGGTTTTCCTTACTTGCATAATAAGAATATTTGTTCTTTCGAATAAACCAATAATATTTACATATTTCGTTAATTTTTTTTTTTTTTTTAATTCCCAAAACTAAACCACTGTACCACCCTTTAGATACGCATCTACACACTTAATAGGCGTAATCATTTCTTGTGATGTACATCGAATCTGCACTGAGCTTCAAACTAAAGGATTTACCCTGCAGATGTCCAATAAGCCGTGAATTTTTCGTTACCTAGGCTACCGCTTAATATAGTCTGCCTAGCCCCGTTATCATGGACCGGCACTTACGTTCACTTAAAACACACCACATTGTTGTTTTTTTTTTTGCAATATTTAAGATATTTTTCACGAGAGATTTTTATACAAATTTCAAACTTTGTACAAAATATATGAAAACTCAAGAACTATCCATAAAATTTTCAAACTTTTTAATTTATACTTTTAGAAAATATGTGGTTATGAAATTTTGTAACTCATTAAATTTTAGCATAATAATGTGCATGTCTGAAATGGCTAAAAATTTCTGTTGATTTTTGCCAAATTTTTGAAACTTCGATCTTGGAAACTTTTCTTCCATTTGTCGCATGCCGTTTATATGGCAGAAAATCCTCGAGATTGTCAGCACCAAAAGAAATATTATAAATGTATAGAGAATTTACATAAAATCTATCCGTTACAGACCACAATTGCAAGCAATTTAAAAAAACAAAGCAACTGGAACTTTTAACCACTTTAGTAGTCCGATTGACTAATTTCTTTTAACGACATTCGTATGGTTAGGTTAACTCATCTTAACGCATATTTTAACGATTTCGCTATTCAGCTGCCATTTTTTAACGATATTCGTTATAGCCGGATCAGCTGTTGCCATTAGCTAGTCGATTATCGAAAACTAAACGACAACAAACATTAAGTCCTGTGTTGTCGACAAAAATTGCAATTGTCGGATCGTTTAAAGTTATTGAATCGCACAACAGACTTGCAGATTATTACGCTAAAATTTAAAACTTACCCAGTAATCTAATTGTAAAGTCTGAAATTTTAATGGAAATTTAAGGAATTTTTGTAAATGTCATACATGGTTTGAAATTCAAATTTTTTAAAAACTTTCAGAATTACTTATTTTTACACTGCAACAGCTTAATATGAACATAAGGATTCACTATTTTCATATGCATCAAAACATATCAAATGAATGTAAAATTAATTTCCTAACTAAAAGCAATTGGTGAGTCGAAAGCAAACTGACAACGGAAGTTATTTGGTAGCATATTTCCCATTTCTTCTCCCTGATTGCATAAGAGAACGGAACTATTATTTGTCAAACGGTTTCTGCAAACTTTGAACTTCAAAAATACTTTTATGAACATAAAACATAGCACACATATTTTGCAAACCCAACTGCAACGGCATGACACTCACCGACTAGGTATGTAGGTATAACCTTTTCGTGAACAATTTTTGCCCATGCACGTAGATAGATTCGCATGAGTGGTAGAGGAGTGGTGGCGAGGTCTGAGTAACATTGGTTTTAAAATCTAAGCAACCAACTGGCGCCGCATTGATAACAAACATTCAGCAACAAACAGCAAAAACAGAAACAAAAACAAAGGCGACGCGCATAAGAGCAGTCAATATAGGTACATGGCGTGGATGGGTGTAAAGAGAATGAGAAGGAGCAGTACTTATGGTAAGGTGGTAAGATGGAAAGACGGCATGTGTGCAAATGTTGCAAGTATTGCCAGCAGTAGCAGCAATCAGAAAGTTATTTAAAACTTTCGAAACTCAATATTTACATAACTTTTAAGTTGAATATTTAGAAATAAAATTTTAAGGACACTTTGCAACAGTAGCAGAAAACCAAAGGCAAATGGAAAAACAACAAACGGCAAACAGAGAACGGCAAATAGCAAATAGCAAACAGCAAATTGCAAAGCGCCAGCAGCAACGACACTGAATATCGGCAACAACTGCCAACTTCGATATCAGTTACTAAGTATAAATGTATATATATATTTAATATTTGAAATAAATAGAGGCACTCAGGCACTCAGGCTCTAAGTAAGCACGCTATGCCGCTATGGAGCAAAGTCTTACTTGACTTCGGGTTTGTTTAGAAATTTATAAACAGCCAGCAACAAATGTGGTTTGAATTTCAGTTGTTGTTTTTTTTGTTTTTTTTTTCTGTTTTGTTCAAGTAGTTTCGATTTACAAAGTGCGCATGAGAGTTGACACATCTTTCATTACGGCGTAAATTGGAATTATTATTAGTTGTAAAAAGCGTCAAAGTTGTATTTCTGCACCATCACCTCCCACCCACCACCACCGCTACTCATATCCTCTGCCACACACACACACATCACAGTCATCAGCTCAATCTGAACTCAGTGCCACAGTTTCGTTTTTTTTTTGTTTTTTGTTTTTTTTTTGTTGCTTAGCGAACGAGCATACTATTGAAAAGTTTTCAAATTCCATTGAACTGTAATAAATTTGAGGCAATTGCAATTTTTAGCCAATCGAGGCATTTCCTATTGAGAAGCTGAGAAACATGGAAACCAAAGAATTGCGAAATAATCGAGGTTTGGAGAATGTTAATAGTCCTACTCGTTTTATAGGCCGTAAGCAATCAAATAAAATTATGTAGAATGTTGAAAGTTGAAAGTATAAAATCAACGCATTATGATAAGTTCAAATAAAATGAAATTAAAAATGTAATAAATACTCGTAACGGCGTTGCTTCGATACCAAAAAAATAAAAATATAAGAAAATATATTGTAATGGCTATAATAAAAAAAATATGCATTATATTGGGCATAGCTCTTCCACGAATTGGATTTCATGACAAAAATATGTAGATTCTTGTAATTGAAAATAAATTAGTTTCGCACAAGCAGTTTATTTTTATTGGTTTAGTGCAAATGGGCTTGCATATTTCAGACAAAACTTTTAATAAATTCATAAAGGCAAAAATTTAAGTAAAAATACAATAAATACAAATTCCTTCATGTCCAGCTGCAGACGTGTGTACATATTACATATACATATATACCATATCCCATCCCAGTGGTAAATGTAATGAAATGTTTGCTAAAGCTTGAAATAATCTATTTTCTACATAAAGCGCCCCAAAAAAATGAACCAATTTGTTTCTTTTCTTTTTTGGATATTTACACCGTTTTTCATAATTTTTTTTTTTTTTTTATAAAAAATTTAGTTCTTTGTATGGGATAAACCGTATAAATCAAAGGTCCAAGCTTCATTTTAAAATTGTCATACAGTTTTCAAGCTTTAATTGGGTTTTAAAAAAAAAATTTGAATATACAGTTTTGTAGCCAATTGAATTTTAGCATTATAAGTGCAAATTTCCAAAGTCACCAAAAAAAAAGCTTTTTTTTTTATTTTAATTTTTTTTTTTTGATTGTGTTAAGCAATTTCTTTCACGTAAAGTATGAACACTGTTTATTTTTATACGCAAGAAAATGCGCAACACCCGTCAGCCAAAAACTTATCAAAAATAAAAAATAAAAAAATTCCAAAAATTGTATGAAAAAAATTTTTTTTTTTAATTTCAAGACAATTTTTTGAAATTTTGTGAATTTTGCATAAAATTTGTAACTTTAATTTATATTGTTTGTATAACGATCTATATTTTTATTAAAACAAAAGAAAACACAGGAGAAACCCCCCGCAGGCGTGGTACAGTGCTTATATTATTTAATAATGTCAGCAAACTCATTTCGGGCTCACTCACATATAATTTATGTATAATTCAATCAAGTTTGTCTTTTCAAAAAGCTATTTGAGACGAACCATTTTATAATTTTTCCAAAAATTTTCACCCATACCCCAATTTGTTCATACATTCTCAGTGAAATGACATTATCGATTTAAATTTTTTTTTTTCGTTTTTCAATCTTTCTGGCAACACCATTTTTAATTGTTTTTAGTTATGTGGCAACCATGGCCATGGTGTACAGATCATACAAACTCTTTTCGTTAAATATCCATACTGCTTTACTGCAAATGTAAATATTTCATTTAAATAACTTTTTTAGTAACTTTCTACGAAATGTGGCAACTCTAATCATTTTTTTTCGTTTAAAATGTGGTTATACACCCTCAGTGAAATACTGTTAATTGTTTGTTTTTGATTAACATTTTTTATTTTTTAATAATTAGTTGCTGTTTTTTTAGTTTTACACATCTGGCAACATCGCTATTTGAATTATTTCTTGACAAACCACCTACAAATAGAAAAAAGCTAAATAAATCGAAAATGAAAAAAATCTTTCATTTGAAATTTTCATTGAAATAAAAAGAAATTTGTTTGCTTTGAAAGTCCCACGCACATTTTCCAAAATTTTCATGTTTTCGTATTTCAATCCCGAATTTAATTGTTTCGCACCGAATTTTAAAGTATTTCACGATTTGGTCAAATATGAAATATTTCAATTTTTTGTAATTTACCGTTATATGACAGTTGGGCGTGGTTTTTGGCTGATGTCTGCAATGTTTGAAATTATTAATTTGGTAGAATTTGCTAATTATTTTCGGATATACCTTATTGGTCTACAATTTTGCAAAGGTTTCATTTCTTTGTATTGCTCTATCTAATTAAATTCATCGTAACAAATTTAAGCGAAGTTTCTTCATTAATTATTACAATATCGAGTTTTTTGATTTTTCGTTTCTTTGCCGTTGTTATTAGAGTCGTGGTCATTGTTTTTGTTCGCGTTGTAGCGTTGGGTGAGTTAGTTTTGAGAATATACCTATTTAGTTGCTCCCAAGTGGGTGGTGGCACGTCCGTTTCCCCCAAAAAAAAATAACCAACGTATTCCCTTTTTCAATCCAATCCACTATGTCAAATTCAAGCAAATTATCTTTTATTTACTTATTTCTTTATTGAAAAGAGTAATAATTATAAATAATTAATCCACTTAAAAAACAGACCTGCAGATGTTAAACAGACACAGATAGTACAATGGAAATGTGAATGTAGTTATGGTGTAGAGGATTACTCCAATATTCAAATAATGGGGTAGGAAAGTCGCGATTTTAAGTCTTTATTTTACATTATGTTAAAAATTGATTTATGACACTGATATTATTACCCGTTATGCGCTTGAGAAGATCTGTTGAGGATCTAACATTTTGAAGCACAAGAACAAATATCCATGAAATGTGCTACAATGAACTCATTAAAGCCACAAAATGGGGGGCACGGCGGTTTCGGCAAACCGCTTAGTAAATATGAGTGGGTCGACACAGTATGGCCGATTCTCAGACGAACGATGGTCGTAATTTTCCGGCATGATGAAGTTGTCGGAAATTGGTTTTTAAAACTCAAAGGATTAAAAAGTTTGTAGTGGTGTTAGTTCTGATTCCATTTGTTCAGGAAAGCTTCATAATTCGGGCGTTTAAACGTTGTTTTTTTTATATATTCAAGAAGATCATATTCGAAGAGCTGTAAAGGCTCTTTGCTTGATTCATTATCTCTACCACTTTCAATTTGTTTGATGCCTTTGAGACCACCGTGACCCGGAACCCACATAATTTTTACTAAACTTGCGGATTTTTCTGTTCACTGGTGAGTTATTGACTGGGTTCAGAATAGACTCGATTGATGATTGGCTGCCAGTGAAGATTACGTATTTTTGATTCCTTTGGAACCCAAAGTGTACCACTTCAAGTAACGCAGTAGTTTCGACTGTGAAAATTGCGGTGTAACTTGGTAAAATTCCAACAGTTGTAGTGGTACTTATTACGTTTGTTAACGCGAACTATGTACACATATCGGATTTTGAATCGTCAGTAAATATCATTTCCCAGCCTGGTTTTAAAGGGGTAAGAGTTTCCAAGAGCTTTTTGACGGTCATGTAGATTATCAATAGCTTAATTTGTTGCCCCATATGCCCCATTCTAGATGAGTTGAGTTCTCTACGCGAACATGTGACATGAGTATATCTAGTTCTTTGCCCTTCGGCTTAAAAATTATTCCAAGTACTTTCAGGGTGTTCGTGTGAGGAAGTGTGGTGTTGGAAAGGGAACGTATGGAAGCGAACGTACAGTTGTGCTTTCGGCACTTGTGGAAGGTGGAATTTTTGTTAATCAAGATACATACTCCTGTTGATTTTGACCAAAGTTCGAATTAAGCGAGGATCAAAGGAATTTTGTGACACTTATCATTTCGGCTGTTTTTTTTTAAGGATGAGCACATCGTCTGCACAAGCGAAATGTTCGTTGTAGTTACTGAAATATCGGGTTCTATTTTATTTTTGCAAAACATCGTTATGTTGGCGTGGTTATTACCAAATTTTCAACACCAACCTACCTTGGGTCAAGGACACCATGTGTGTGTAGTAAGTTTCGTTGAGATATTTCAATATTTACTCGAGCTATCCGAAGCACAGGCGGTCGGCCGGACGGAGGTGGAACGATTCTTCTTTTCATTTCATTTTTCATGTTTAAAACACATTTTACTTACTGTGCTTATGTGCAATTTTAGTTCCAGTACAATGCCTGACCTTAGATTCGATTACATTGGGTTTTAATAATAGCTAGAGAATGAGGTAGCAAAGAAGCGCAGAAGAAGGGGGGCAAACGTCAAATGTTTGTGTAAAAAAAAACCAAGTACCTTTTATTTCGTCAGTGAATTTGTGGATGTTGTCAAATCGACAAAGCGAGAATTAGCGGTAAACGGCAGGCGTAATCTTGTATGCTATCATTCTTGGGTTCTAGGTGGTTAGCCCAAAAAAAAAACCAGAGATACAACCACAATTTGTGCCGGGTTGCTGTACAACAGAGTATAAAGGGAAATGTGGTTGTTAAAGATTGTGCCCTATTTGTTACGTTATATAAAATTAATGTTTTTAATACTCTCAATCTAAATGCAAACAAATGTTGACCCACAAAAGTAGCAACGTCTATTAACATACATATTAAGTTGTAAATATGTAAATGAGCGTGAAGCCTTTTCAACAAGTTTTGACAAAATATTAAATGTTTTCATTTTTATTTTATAAAATATGACAGTTGTAGTAGCCTTATAATTTACATATATTGCATATAAATTGCGAAGAAGCAATTTCAGCTTTCTACAAATACTCACATGAATGAATACACACTTAGTACATGTAGGTTCGTAACATGCTAGAGGAAAATCAACGCACACAAACTACTAAATATTTACATCAACAATTCACCAACAACTAGACACGTGCGTATGTAAAATGTAACAACAGCAAAAACAAAAACAATATTTTGGTTCATGAAACCACAAGCAGTAAGTAAACTTAACAATGTGCAAAAGAAAATAATTTACGAGCAAGCTTTCGAAGGACACACACACACAGAGAGAGAGAGAGAGAGAGAAGACAACGTGAAGAGAGGCAGTTCACACAAGAATTGAAGGAAATCTTCAACATATTTCTACTTCGGCCCCAGTGCACCAATCTCCAAACGCAACAAAATTTTGTGTAAACTATACAATTTGTGAAATGCAACAAAGCTGAGAAAAACTACGACAAGTCGGGTCGAGTTTTGCGTAAGGGGAGGAGGGCGAGTAGATGGATTTAAGGGAATTTCGAAATTTTGCAATTACAAAACGCTTATCAAGACAAGATGCCATCAGAAGCTAAGAAACTTTGCTACATATTTGTACAATATCGAGTTTTTTTTTTTGTTTTTTTTTGTTGCCTTAAAGATGTTTAGTTTGCACAGACGACGAAGTGGAATATCAAACTGGGCTACAATGCAGATTTATTACTCATACGCACTGTTGTGTTAGATTTGACCCAGATTTTGATATTGAAAGTAAGATGTTGGCAGGCAGTGCGATAATTTGTGTCGGGTGAAAAGTTAATGAATATTCCACAAGGGGTATGGAAAGAAATATTTACTGGTTGGTTGCGGCGGGTGATATTGGGGAAATGTGGTAAAAAGAGGAGACTTTGTGCAGTTTTTTTTTTTAATTATACAGATTCGATTGCGCGAAAGTTTATAAAGGATGGAATTTAAGGGAATGCAAGGTCAGTTTGATAATGAAATTTATAGTTAGTCACAGCTGTGGCGACAAGAAGGAAGATGAAATTTATTTAGGTTTAATAAAATAGTTAGCGTTAAGCTAGTTTTTGTGGAAAGCTGTTATCGTGGCGCCCGTTCTTCACAATCCAGCTTAATTCCCAGTAGCAGAAGTAATTTAATAATTAAAAAATAATAATTAAAGCAACATTTAGGTGCTGTATCTACAATTTCTTATAACTCTGGCAAATCTAATGAGCGAATCTAGAAGACCATTGTTTATGTTCATAACAGTAACGATGATTGATAACGATCACAATAAATTGATTACGAAAACTCTTAAGTGATGTCGATAGCAATAAAGTGATATCGGTGGCAACAAAGCGATTTCGATAACAATGAGTTAATACCGATGGCAATAAAATTAAATCGATAACAATAAGCATAAATCGATAAAAATGAAGTGAAATCGATAAAATTTTTATAAAATCGATCAAAATTGGGAAAAATACCCGAAAACAATAACGTCAAATTGATAGCAGTAACTTGAAACCGATAACATTAAAAATAAAACCAATAACAAAAAAATTAAATCGATGACAATATAGTTATATCAATAACATTAACGTGAAATCTATAATGTTAACAGGGACTCGTTAACAATGAAGTAAAGTCCATAGCATTAAAGTTAAATTGATAAGAAAAAGTGAATTAAATAATAATAAAGTTAATTCGACAATTATAAAGTTAAATCGAAAACAATAAAGTGGAAACAATAAAAAATAAGCGAAATCGATAACAATTAATCAAAATCGATGACAATAAAGTGAATTCGATAGCAACAGAAGGAAATAACAATAATATAAAATCGATAGAAATAAAGCGAAGTCGACAGCAATTATATAAAATCGATAAAAAATAAAGTGAAATCACTAAATAAAAGATAAAACGAAAAACTAAAAACGTTAAATTGATAGTAATAACGTGAAATTGATAACAATAAAAATAAATCGATTAAAATAACGCGAAATTGGTAACAATAAAATTAAGTCGATAACAGTAAACTGGAAATGATAACAATTTAGTCAAATCGATAGCAATTAAGAAAAGTCGGAAACAATATAAGAGCAATCAAAAACTGATGGCAATAAAGTGAAATTGATAACAAATAAGTAAAATCGATGACAAAAAAGTGAAATCGATAAATATAACGCATATAATAGCAAAAAAACCGATGGCAATAAAGTGAAATTGGTAACAATAAGGTGAAACCGATAACAGCAAAATGAAATCGCTAAATTAAATCGATAAAAATAAAGTTATATCGATAACACGTAAATTAAATCGATAACAGTAAAGTGATATCAATAACAAAAAAAAAGTATGCAAAGCTAATAATTTGGAACTAATAAAATTACTGACCAAAATTATTTATAATAGAAATAACCATAACAAAAAGTATCCCGCAAAAAACTGAGTAAAAATAATACAATATAATTATTTAAATTATGTGTTTTCTATATTTGTAAATAAAATGATGACGTTAAGGTTTCTATGTTAATAACTGGTTCAAAAACTACTGCATCGATCGATTTCCGCAAAGCATTCGAACTTTCTCCTTCAGAAACTAAAGTTTAGGTATATAATCTTGATAAAGACTATCATTTTGATCGTTTTGTGGGCGAGATAGTTAGAAACCCCGTAGCTGTAGTTGGAATTCAGAAAAAAATATATGCGCCTAATGGCGCAGGAGTCGAAATATTCAAAAAGTACAACTTCATTATGTATGTTAATTATGTAATAAGACTGATTTCAATGGAACTTATAAAAAGTGAGACAAGAAATAAACTAAATTACCTACAATACAACAATACTTAATCCAGGCAACCAGGTGACACGTAACATGCGGAGAGCAATGACGAGACTTAAAGCGGAAATCCTTTAACATAAGACGCATTAAACCAGCCGCAAAAAGCCTGTTCGAAGGTGTCGATACGAAGTAGCCTATACAGAGAGAGAGGGCGCGTTCGTAAAGTAAAGGCCGAGGGCTATGCTACTGCTGTATTAGAAATCAAATTTAAAAAATAGCAAATTTGCTTTAGGACGCTGTTTGCGATGGAAGGTCAAAACTTTGTGACAGCTCAGTTCGACAACAAAGACAGCGGATAAAAAACTGTGCAAATCTAATACAATAATTAAATTCCAAATTGTTCATAGTCATAACTTAATAATCTATTTTAATAAACGTGCAATGAAAACACTAAATATTCTGCCGTTTTATATCAGGACATATTGAATTAAAAGTAAAAGCTGCGTCAAGTCAAAAAAATAACTTTTTTTACAAGCGTATACTAGGAGTGTGGGAGCGAGAAATTGTCTTCAACAAAAATAATTTCATTAAAAACGCTTTAAGCGTCAATAATTCGTATCAATGGCGAGCAGCAGTTGTGTATCAGAAGCGCATAATTCGATTATTTTGCAAAAATTTCTGTGCCACAACATTGATGATATCGACTCGTTTCACTCCAGCGCTACTTTGCATTGCACATACGAATTTCGAATACTAATGAAGCCAGAAGCTAAATATGGAAACAATCGAGAGCAGATAGTAGTAGTAGTAGCCCGAAGTACTTTGCGGGTTTCAAAATGATGCACGATTGTCATTTTACATAGTTTGGCAAGGGCAACCTTTAGTAATAAATACCCACAACTTTTACACAGCAAATGATGCTGGATATATATATGAACATTAGGGTGGTGCTTAAAAATATTGGCATCTAAATTTATTTTGTTCTTAGAAGAAACGAAAAATTAAATTGCTGAAACCGGTCCGTCTCCGGAGCAAATTTGAAAAAAAGACAACGGAAAAGCGTTGCAACGTGCCGTTATATAATATTATTTTTTCAATTGGACAAATACTGTAAAATAATCTAGATTAGATAACAAAATACATATGTCGAATTGGTAAAGTTTTAATATTTTCAAACATCGATATCAACTGCTAAAAACAGTTTTAAAATCTTGACATTTTCTTGGTGGTATTTTCTTCTGTAAATTGAAAAAAATGAGTGGGTACCCTATACAAAATTTAGATGTTCCTATTTTAAGAACCCCCCTAACATATACCATACATAAATGCGCACTTATTCGGACAATTCTCATGGCTAATAAAAATAAATATACCAGAGAAAATACGTACGTACAATATACTTATGTACATCGCTCCGAGGGACAACAAAGCTGTGCTCCTAAAATTACTGATGGCTTTCTCGCACCGACATCGACCAATCGGATAACACACACATCTTTTGCGATAATCACTGGAGGTGAACTGGAGGGGTAGGTCAGAAGCATAGCACTTTCCATTAAAATACTCGCTAGCTATGAGTGGGGGAAATTCATGAGGGAAATGGGGGGGTCGAGTTGAGCAGCGTTTTACAGTTACGATAACCTTAGGGAAAACAATGTTACATGTATACGACACGTAAATAAATGTGTTTGTATTGGTTTTAAAATGTGTCAGGGCAGGGAGTGGTGAGGCAGCAGTCCCCACCGAAAGAAAATATTGGATTTTAACGTGGAATTAAGTTAAGGCTTATTGTTGCGCTACTATAAAAATCATAAATAAACAAAGAATGTAAATGAAGGGTAATAAAGCAAGTAAGAGATGATGTATGCATAGCAAATTGGGCACGAAGAAACTTGGGAGAGTTGTGCGATAATTTGTGTGGTCAAAAATGTGGCCAGAATGGCAATACAATACTCGGGGAATACAGGGCGACAGAAATCTACAGCAAACTTGGCGTTTATTGGCATCATATAGTTTGATATTCGTCCAAACTTCTCTTAACTTTTGTGGTATGCGCCGTGTTATTTATTTATTTATTTATTTAAAAATATTACACTAATAAATAAATTACAACATAATATTGACAGGGGCTATGGCAACTAAGGCCTTCAGCTCGCTTGTAGTGTGGTTTTAGCCTTAGAATATACAAAGATATTTAATATATCTTGTGTGTAAATATCGTATATATGTATATATATATAACAAATATGTTTTAATATGAGGGATGGATATATCTATTTGACATAAAGGGAGATAATCTTAGATTAGGTGGTGCAAATTACATGATTTCAGGAATTTTAAAATAAGGTGTATATCATCTATAGTTAAATTTATTAATGCGTCTGAGGTGAACAGTTTGGGAAAAGGAGTTGCCTTTGGGTGTGAAAACCCGGGCAGTTATTAAGTATGTGCTCCATATCTGCATTACTGTAGGTAAAAAATTTACAAGATTTACTTATATTTTTATTTAGCAAATACTCTTGCGTTAGTCTGCTATGTCCTAGTCGTAACCTAACTATCACGTTTGGTTCCTTTCTCGAGAGGTTATGGTTTTCATTGTTTTTTAAAAAATCGGTTATATTTTTGTGATTTGTGCTTATTTTGCCATACTAGCCTGAGGTCTTATTGTATAATTGATTATGTTTTATCCATGAGATTTTTTTACATGACTTTTTGATATCTTCAAAATTATAATTAGGAGTGGTATGTAGTGGGCTATTTTTAGGCAGTCTGGTCTGCAAATTCGTTCCCTGGTATCTGGGAATGGCCTGGAATCCAGACAAGTTTAAGTCTAGGGTAAGATTGAGATAAAATGTTTCTTATAATATCTGAATAGTATTCGGTATGGTTTAAGTTGCTTATAGAATCGAGTGATGCAAGTGAGTCTGTACATATCGCATAGTTTCCTTTTAATTTTTGGGTGTATTTGACAGCTTCACATATCGCAATAAGTTCTGTTGTATAAGTCGAGCTATATTGTGGAAGGAGTCCGCACTTTATTATTTTTGAGGTATCGGTAACACTGTAGCTGATTATGTCGTCCTTTTTTGAGCCGTCTTGTTGTACGACAAAATGAGGGACCTGAAGTTTTACGCCGAACATCACGCGAGAATTTTTGTTTACGGCAAAAATACACTCGGTGGTTTCCGCTGCCTGCCAAAGAGCGACCGCTATTACGAAACTCTTTTTTGAATTTTTTTTTTATTATTTGCCCCCTTTGAGATTTAAACCCGGGCGTCCGAACGAATCACACAAAGGCTAATGTAAAAGTTTTTGAGTGGGTGTATGTTTGTTACTTTTTCACGCTACACGGCTGTAAAGAGTTTGGATAAACTTTAGAACATGAATTTCTTAAAGCCTGGATTAAACTATAGGGTATTTTTACAGATAGTTTCCAACTATTTTAAAAGTGATAAACAATCAAATAAGTAAGTTAAACAAAATATCTCAATAGGACGACTGGTCGTGGTATAAATAAATTTTGGCACTTATATAGTCCGTTGTAGAGTTGCCACATTTTATACGGCTAAATTTAATTAAAGTAATTAGTGAAATCAGGTACTGCAATAACGGTATCAACTCAAAAAAGTTTAATAAAGCTTAACATCCAGAAAGTTTTGAAAGACGGTTGCCACCTATTAGTGGTAAACTATGTAAGATTAATAAGTGAAAGGAAATCTGGCAGTACGAATGTCAAACTAAAAGGTTTTATTAAACCCTTATTACAAAAATATTTTTGTGGAGGGTTGCCGGCTGTCTAAAAACTAAATTAAAATTATGAAATGTTAAATCTAATATTGCACTAATGGTCATAAGTTTAAGAGAGCTTTATTTCGAACATATTTTCGGAAATGGTTGCCACCTGCTTTAAAAGGCAAATTAAATGAAATTAAGTTAAAAGGAATACAACGGTATAGGATGTAATGCAAATAGGCTGAAGCGTACGTAGCCATGCAAATGTGTTTAAGGAGTGTTGCCACCTGTTTAAAAATATTAATTTAATGCAATTTCACAGCTTAATGAAATATAAAAGTATTGGTGTAAAACGAAAGTTTGTATAAGAAATTATTTTTGAAGAGGGTTGCCACCTTTTAAAGAACTTTGCTTCAATTTAGTTGGTAAGATAACTTAACTACTACCTTACAGGTGAGAAACACAAAAAGGTTTAAGGAAACATTATTCGAGAAATATTTTTGGAGAGTGTTGCCACATGTTTACAATAATTAAATTCAATTAAAACTACAAACTAGATGAAGCATCACAATACAGGAGTCAATCTTAAGAGATTTAGGAGAGCTTAGTCTCGCAAAAATTTTGAGGGGTTGCCAACTGTTTTAAAAATTAAATACAAATTAATTAATAATTTATGCGAATTTAGGATATCTCAGATGCATACATACATGCATCTTATACATATTTACATAAAACTTTTTGAAAGCAGTTTGTAAAAGAGTTGTCACTTTGCCAAAAAAAAAAAGTATAATAAAATTTAATTGCTACGTTAAGTTGTGCATTTCTAACAATAAAAAAAATTTAATTTTACAAAACCCGCATAGCAGACTACGCATTTGTCCAATGACAAAAAAAAAAGTTTCAGCAACCAGCCGTAATGGGCATTTTTCCTTTTTTACAAAATAAAAACTAAAAACAAAAATAAAAATGAAATAAAATTTGTACACGTTACATTCGATTTCATAATAATATTGTATTTTATTTTATATATGTAATTCATATTTGTTTTTTTTTTTTTTTTTTTTTTTTTTTGGAATTAACTGGCAACCCTATTCAAATGTATGTATAAAACATAATATTTCATATAACTATCATTTGTTATGGTGAATAAGATAATTTTTCTATTTATACGTTTTATGAGGTGATAGAATAATTTTGAGTCTAGTTTTTTATACCCGACCGCGCCCAAGTGATCAGGGTATTTTAACTTTATTGGCATAAAGGTAGTTGGCAACAGCCTTAAAACAACCGTTATAAATAGATATACACATATAAACTAAAGTATTCGGAATAAAAAGGGAAATTAATTAAGCCATGAACGCATAATGACCACGCCCACATAACGGTATTCTACATAAATAAAAAACTAGGTAATATTTTCGAATTCTTCCTTTAGAGAAAGTTTAAAAAATAGTTGGAAAATACACCACCAATTTCAGAGCGAATAGGCCTATCTGCGAAACTACTTAGTGAAAGTCTAAGATAGATTTGTATACAAACTTTGAATTTCAGCTTAGTAAGTGAAATTTCTAAAATTATGCAAATCAGACAAGAACCACGCCCACGTCTCATAAATATAACGTTCATTTACAAAAAACATAAATATTCAAAATTTTACTAATCATGTAGAAAAATTCGCACAAATTTGGTACGAAGGATTTAAATAGAGATGGAAATACATTAAATGCACACTAATTTATTCTGGTGTTTATTGAAATAGATCAAAGTTTTTGAAGTTTTCAAATTAAAGAGTATTATATTAAATAATTTTAGTAAATATTTATTTGAAAAAAAACAATCATAGGCTGGGTCTTAAAGATTCAGTTTCCCGCGAACTTAGACCCTTTTTTCGCTTTTTTTTTGTTTTTTCGCTTACTCCCCAATTTCAAAATTTGAGCACAACTCATATGAGAGATATAATATTCTAGCATGCGTGGAAAAAGTTGAATTCCATCCTCTCGGCCTGCAATTAAATTTAATGTGATTTATCACTCTGATGCTGCTCTTCAAGTGGACGATGGCAAAATGGAACTCATAAACAGGCGCTGTGAATCAATTCAAGTGCATAAGTGGCGGAAAATATTCACATTAAAACAAAAATGAGTATAAGCATAAGTCGAATTGTGGCACTTTAAGAGGCATTCCATTTAAGAAGTCGCATCTTTTATTTACGCTAAGTGTTATTTTTGAAAACATTTTCCAGATAGGGAAATTCAAGTAACGCGGGCCTGAGTAAAAACAAAAAGAATGAAAGAACAAATTAAATAAGACAAAAGCAACTGCAGTGATTTTACAATTTACATACAACTCTTTTGTGCCAGACAATTAAATAGCGCGTTTTTTGTGTTAATTAAATAAGGAATTTCTTGAAAGTTATTTCACTCAAATTGTTGTTTTAATGATCTTCTAAATTGAAAATTTTTCCCACGTTCCATCCCTAAGTGAATTGTCATGTCATTGCTGTCAGTTAATTAATTTCTTTGGAGTTTCTTTCACACGAATGACTTAGTTGTTTTTATAATTAAAGTAAACTAATGCCCTCGTAAAAGAGGATGATGGGTAAGGAAACGTCGCATACTTAAGTAGGTACTCTAAAACAAAAATTAAGCCATCAGTAAATCACTTTAATGCCCGTGCAACACGCACTAGGGATGAGTAATTTGCTGGCATCGGGTTAATCGTAGCAAATTATTCGGCTGGTGTTATAGAAAGTGCATCATTTGAAATAGCAAAATGAACCGATTAAATTTTATGCCTGAAATATATCGCCAATTCGAAGAGTGTATATTACAAAAATGCTGCATCACTCTCATCATTTATCTAACAGAAATTTTGTCTCATTTCACCATACCATAACTAATTTCACTTTTACTGGTTGATATTAGAATGTGATTTAATCAAATTTCTTTTTAGTGTGGTGAAATTAGACGAAAGTTCTTACCACGGGAAATGAAACGCCGCGCAACTTCTTTTTAATCTACTCTCTTTGGAAGTTCAGCTGTAAGTTGAACTCAAACGATATTCTTCAGCATCTGAAGAGAACAGACTTTATTAAGAGATTTTAATGGATGGGCGGTACTAGCCACGATCAGGGTTACCAGTAAAAGAAAAAAATAACCAACCAAAATATCTTGCATACATAACATTCTTGTTCCAATGTATAAAACATTAACTGCCTGCAGATTATTCTTTGTTAGTGTAGTCAAAATATGGAATTCCTTACCAGTGTCAATAAAATCTATTAAATCTGCTAGATGCTTCAAAACGACATTCACAAACCTTTTTCTGTAGAAACCTTTCTATCTCCTTCGCTTCGTCTCAGCTTTTCAAACTATCATTTACTTTTCCCAATTTTGTATTTGTTATTTAGCCTTACATTTAGTATATTGCTTATTTATTATTTTTTAGCTGAAGTTTAACTAATTTAAGTTTCATTTTTTAAATTTAATTGTTAAATATGTACATCGAAAAGACTTCATGTCTTACTGTACTCTGAAATAAATAAATATAAATATAAAGCAAAAAAAAACACAAATAGAAAAAAGAATATTTTCCAAGTCGCTATTGCAAAATTCAAATTCATTTCTCTAATAAAAATTCATATTACATACGTATAACTTTTAAGGTTAACAAAATATTTAAACAAATCAATTCTCACTTTTTGAGGTACATAAAAATTGGTTAGTTCAGTTGGAGGTACTATTTTTAATTAAAAACTTATTACAAAAAAGCTTATTTATTTTATTTATTCTTAAAAATTATTTCCTTCAAAGGTTTCAAACGCTATTTGGCAATGGCGCGGGTAATGTTGTTGGCTTATCGATGTAGACTTCGGGTTTTACCTATCTCCAAGTAAAAAAAAAAGTCTAGCCAACTCACCTCACCGGTCGGGAGTGTGAAATTAACTATGCACCGAATTTTTTCCCGCATAGTCGCTTTAGAGTCAGATGTCGTAGAGATCATGCCGCAATATGGGGCGCCATTCAAAGCGCAGTTACTTTTCGGCCCGCCTCATTTTAGAAGAACTATGGACTGATAATTCCACCAGCCGCCCATAAGCCACACCAAACCGAAACATGGCACTGAGGATGGGACGACGCCGCAACTGGTTTGCCTCCAAACAAATTTGACGACGAAATATAACGGAAATTCGTTCCAACGCACAACACCAAACCACTGCTTTGTCTGAAGCGATGCTGCTCTAAGGTTTTCCATGATGAAATGTCAAACAATACAAAAATCCGCCATATATGCCAGATATGTCGGGAAAAATTTATCTCGAAATTAATCACACGATAAGTACAAAAAGAAAACAATTACAAATAGCTATCGATAACAGCAAAAAAAAGTCGAGACATTATATTGCCGATAACGCAAAAACTTAACAGACATCATCCGAAGGAAAATATTTTTTTCTGTTTAATGAAGCTCCAATTCCAAAATGGTTTGGAAGAAGGTTGTCACCTTTTCAAGGGTAAATTATGTTAAAGTAATAAATTTGATTAAATTTTGCAATATGAAGGTCAAACCAGACATTTTAAGAACATTTTATTTAGAAAATACTTTTACAGAGGTTTGCCACATGTTTACAAAATTAATTAGTATTATAAGTTATATCAAATGCCAAAATAAGAGTAACAAATGAAGGGCGTTTAAGAAAACTTTATTTTGAAAATACTTTAGGAGAGAATTTTCCGTTTAAATAAATAAATAAAATTAAATTATAAAGTTAAACGAAATATTATGGCATGGGATTCGAAAAATAAATAATAAAACTTAAATATGAAAATATATTAAAAGCGGGCACTGTAACTTTTATTTAAAAAATATGAAAATAATTTTGAAAATAATTTTTAAAACAATCAATATTTGTGGTCCCTAATTTAAAGGCTGTGTCACTCGTTTAAAAATATTAATTTAATTTAATTTCTAAACTTACTGATATATAACGGTGTTAAACAAAGGTGTTTATATGAAAATGTTTTTGTAAAGGGTTGCCACCTTTTACAGAACGTTGATTGAACTGAATTGCCTGAATTGCTAAGGTAACTGAAATTCTATTGTACTGGTTTGAAACGAAAACGGTTTAAGTATGCCTTATTCGAGAAATATATTTGAATAGGGTTGACACCTGTGGAAAAAAATTTATTCAACTAAATCTAAAAGATAACTGAAGCATTACAATATTGGTTTAAGCTGATAGAGGTTTAGGGAAACTTAGGCTCGAAAACCCTTTGAGAGCTTGCCAATCTGGAATAGAATTTTTAAATAATGAGGCTGTTATTAATTGGCACTATAATTTGAATTTTAACCACAGATTGGGTTACATCATACCCGAATGGTAGAAGTTCAGCAGGTTAGATCTTAAGTTAAAAATAAAAAATTGAAAACAAAAAATATAAATGACCTAAATGTTATTGTCTTTAATGAAATTATTTACTTCCTTTTTTCTTACAATCGAATTCATAACTTTAAACTAAATGACCGGTATCAAGAATTTAAATTTCTTTCCTAATGCGCACTCATAAAGTGCATAAAGTTTCTGAGGTTTCTTGCGTATCATTTGCCAAAGCCTTGTAATAGCCAAATCCACGAATTCTGTGCTTTTTCAGTAATAGCACAAAAATACTCGTTCCATCCCTAATACAGATACATATATATGTTTGTATGTATGTAGAAGTATTCCAACTATGAGCTTTCGACTTTATCCATGTCTTTTATTTAAATCTTTTCCATTTTCAAAGCCATTTTGTAACTTTAACGACCGCGACTAGCAAAATCCTCTGCAATCATTAGAGTAATTACTTTTGCTTTGTTATTTAAAAGGGAGCGTCGTCTACTGGCGCTTGATAGTTAAGAATTAGATGGAGCATTAGTGGTTTGTTTAGGGTTCGTTGCAGTTTATGAACAGTAGAACACAATTGTTTTGAACCTATCTAGCTATATGGCAGAAAATTCAGAATTTAATTCCACACTGCAATTTTTTTTATATCAAATGTTCCAACATAAATTTGAGGGTCGAATTTTGGCCATAGCATAGCGAGGGACGACCGTCGCTAGAAAATGTCGTATAATATATGTATAATATCTGCAACCTTCTTAAGAAGTTTAAAACCTTGGAGGGTGGCATGGTCCATATTTTGAATGGAGATGACAGTCGCTCTCCAAGGTGTAGGAGTCTAAGATTAACGACACTTGGGCAATCACACAATTCGTGCTCTGGCGTTTCGTTAGCAAGACCACAAAACCTACAAGCCCGCTTCTTCAGCTAGTTCCATCTTACAAGGATGGTATCTTAGCTTGCAGTGACCTGTGAGTCCTTAGTCTCTCCCGGCTGCGATTCAAAAGTTCTTCAGGATGAGAGGATGATATGAACCTCTTGGATTGCCTTTACCCTTTTTTTACCCCAGTGAGTTGCAAACCGAGACTCCTCCCATCTTCTTATTAGTTCTGTAGTGTAGGCCTTAGGTGTTCCACAGGAAGGCTCTGGACCAAGCAGATGCTGTTGAGATCAAACTTTTGCGAGACTCTCAGGCTTTTCATTGCCCTCAAACCCATCATGCCCCGGAACCGACCACAATTTTACTTGTACTTACCACGAGCCTCGATGTCGTTTAGTACGCGTTCAAGACATTTAAAGCTTCTGGCCCAATTTGTCCTTTTACCAAGGCATTCGCGGGCCCAGAGTTCAATTGCGTAAACCTTCCTCCGTGTTTGGGCAAGTGCCAATTGCCAGACATTCTTGAAACTTTGGTCCAAATATTCCAGCTTACTTAGTACTCTCATCATCCTTGGAATAGGCAGAAAATCCAATAATGTGTGCATCGAGATTCAATCATTTCAATGAAAAACTAAACTGCCCGCGTCAAATTGCGAAAGAATTGCTTCACAAACAAACAAAACACATATTCGCTGAAGAGATTCAGACAACTCTGGAGGTTGTGATACTTCCTTCCTTCCAACAGAACTCCTGTTTCTGACGTCTGTCTACATGGCACATGATAGGTATGCCACACCCGAAGAATTGAAGCGCTTCATTACCCAAAACCATCATCAGAATATCCTAATAGGATGCGACGCCAACGCCAACGCGCGGCATGGGAAGCTCAACCACGAACGACAGAGGTGAAAGACTCTTGCACTTTATTTTAAATACCAACCTAAGTATATGCAATAAGGGCGGGACACCGACAAATTATAGCTCCGAAAAGTTTTCTGGTAAAAGTGTCGATGGCTGGAGGGCAAAGTATTTATGTCCGATTACTGCTGGATACTCTTCAGCATCGGCACTAAATCCGACACCCCCTCTCTTTTCCGCAGAAAGGCTAATGGGAAAAGTTCAGTAAAATGACATCAAGAATTACAACTGCAAAGAAGTTAGCCAAATCTGTAGAAAAGTTAGAGGAAACTCGAGCTAAGGCCTCTGGTAGACGGATGAGCTTAGGAAACTCAGGTGTAAAGTCAGTAAAACCTTCAAAGACTGCTGCAGAACAAAATTATGGAAGCCATGCAAAACTGGAATTAAGCAATGTAGGAAAGCAGTAAGGAAGTGCAAAACCTAAACCTGGTAATCATACTGATCATATCCATAGAAAACTGTAGATACTCCGTCAGACTAGGTAAAATTATATCCAAAGAACACACGAACCCAGGCTCCATCAGAAGGAAGGATGGTGTGTGGACGAACACAGCAGAGGAGTCGCTTGAAACCCTCAAAAAGTAATGGCCCAGATGGCATTACAACCATTATGCTGCCAAAGCTGAAGGAACTCATCGTCTCATGGTCAGACGCATCATTTCAAGTTGTGGCGAAAATGAGGCCAAGATGGGCGCATCACATACAAAACACGATGTCGGAGCTACAATCTCTACTGTACAGTGGAGAAACAGTTTTTCACTATCTCTGTGAGTATCCGGCTTTGTCGTAGTAGTAAACAGAAGAATGTCTGTTTTAGTTGCACAATGAAGTGCTATGGTTTTCCTAGGCAATGCTACAACCAGCCAACCAACCAACCAACTAATGAAATAATGTATATGTTGTCTTTCGAAAGTTTTCCAAAAAATTTAATTAAAGCGTTTGAAACTTTGATGACCATTTGTTGCATTTTTATAAACTCTGTAACAGGTTTGAAGTTGTTCTCACTGATAGGATAGTTTTATATAAAAAAAAAAAAACAGTACCACAATTTCATAATTTTTTTTCTTGTTTTGTTTTTTTCATATTAGCGGAAATTATAAATTAGATATTATTCTTTTTCGTCTCCTGAAGAGAACATGGTTCGCCGTTTGTAAAGTGTTCATTTTCAAGAATTTTCAGACATTTCTAAATTAATGTTTCCTATATAACATATGAGCAAAGGGAAACTTTGAGCAGCGAAACGGGATACGGCTTTTTCGATGAACTTTTGGGTCATCCTTATTTGCACACACGCATTGCCTTGTATATTTTAATTTAAATCGAAAATAAGTAGCAAGACTTCAAAACAAAAAAAAAACACTATAAGCGAATTGTGATTTATGTAAATACAATATTTGTATAAGGAAAACACATCTTAGAAAAAAATTGTACCGCTTTTCGAGAGGTCAGCGCTGAAAATGTCATTAGCGCATAGCCATTATTACTTTTTTTTTTTTTTGCTACACCCCGAGTACAACAAAAAAGATTTAAAAATATTTCTAGCACGAGTATAGTTTATGTGACATTATTTGTCATAGCAGCATAATTCCTTCACCAAAGCACTACTAACATTCGCTTGCCGCACAAATGGACTGACATTTGTTAACGACCATACTTGGACCAGCGCACCCCCGCCAGATGGGATTACTTGCTGCTACAACTACAAGCTTTTTGATTTATCCACACGTAAGAGTGGACGTCACGATACGCTAACTCTCCGTTGCTGACATGACAATAATTACAATTTCGTACATACATACATGCACTATATACAATATAATATATACATATTTATTTATATAGAAAAAACATATGGCGTTGCGCTGGACTCAAGGTGCGGGTGAGCAGCCGTAATGTCGGTGCCAATGAGAGAGTTGATATGACATAGTTGAGTGTAAGCCAGTTTGCCTGCTGGAATGAAACGCTTAGTTAAAAAAAAAAAAACATGAAATAAAACCCTAAAGACCTACATTGCAAATGTGATATGTATACTCGTACTTATGTTATGTATGCAAACAAAAAATTTATGCATGGCAGGCACAATATACGGCGAAAGCTACTAGTTCTAAACTAGCTTACCATCCAACTAATTCATCTTCTATCTTTAATTTCATGTAAGCAACTTGTTTTTGAAGATGTTCTACGAAATATGAATTAGCAGGCTAAGCATATGGACAAAATCATTGTCTTTAACGTTACAGTCGCACGTATATTTTCGTTCATATATCCGTAATATTAAATGATATATAAACATTTTCGAATGAACATTAAAGCAGGACACAAGATTTACATTTTATATGTGTAAACTTTTTTTCCATCGTCAGCAGTTTCAAAGATACGCGAAGTTTTGTCTAGTCTTTAACGTTACATTTTTTTTGGAGTGAGCTAGGAAGTAACTCAACACTTGAACGAAAATTAACGAATCTTGCAGAGCTAAAATTTAAAAGAAATGATCTAAGTATCAACTTGAGAGCAAACTTTCCTTACAACAATTTTGCAAATCCAAATGTACAGTCTTTAACGTTACAAAAAAAAGTCTTTCATGTTACATTGCGATTTAATTTCAGGAAATTGGTAAATTTGGAACAAGAAAATAATTGTACACTATCTAAAACGTAGAAAATCGAATATTTATTATTCGTTGCAGTGTTTTTTAAATCTTTGCATTACACTGATCGAAGAAGTTGATAAAACGCATCAATTAACGTGAAATACATATTCCCTCATACGGAGGCATAGAAAAAATGAAACATTCATTATAACAATGGAAATCGCAAGGAATACTAATTATATCCTTCTTTAGAGGTATTTAGAGGTTTATAGATGCTATATCATGTATATAAACAAAATATAGTATATGAATAAGTGCGTAATTCAAAAAAAAAAATTTTCATTTAGCGTTCCTCGTTCCCGCGATATTGACCATATGATGTTGACAAAGTATGTACTTATAGTTGCCCAGCAAGAAGCCCCTAACCTATAACTATCGGTTATTCTAGCGAGATAATTAACTCAAACTAGTGACCAGTTTACCGGTTAGTTTTGCATGGGCATCGGGTAACAAATGAGCTCTTATATTTTTCGTTAAAAAAAAATAGTCGGCTGCACATTAAATCACATTAACGAACCGTTTCGCTTTTTCAACTAACCGACCAGAAACAACAACCGTTCATTCCTTCGATTGTTATTTTTGTTGTTTTTAGTCGATTTTCAGATTATTCGATGGTGAACGGTTAGTCGAAAGTCTACTATTGTCTACTATCAAAAAAATTGCTAATCGACTAATCGAATAGCTTTTTCGAAAAGCCTTAGATATAGGGAATATTCGATCATTCGGAAAAAAATTTACTTTAAAGTTAGAAATTTATTATTTACTCAAAGACATTGCATAAAAAAAATCATCGTAGCATTTACGTTATATATTTGGCGTAGATTTCTGCCTGTAAAAACAATACAAAAGACTTCTCATTTTTGAACTGCAAAAGCTCGGAAAAAATTTTGTTAAAAATGCTTAGCTTTAGTATTTTGCGGTAAAATTTTTAAAAGCAATATTTTTTTATCAAATAACACGGGGCAATAGCCGGAATGTACTCTTGACGTAATATCACATTTCATATAGATTTGGATCAGTTGATTCCAAAACTTGCACCCAAATTTTAACATTACGATAGATGAGAGGCGGCTTCGCTTTGGCATCGGCTTTGGTTATGTGGGAAATTTCGTATAATTGTAAGTATTCACCTTAGTTGTCAAAGCGAAACTGTCACGTAAAGCAAAGCAAGCTTTTTATCTAGCATAGCCTTTAGCGTCGCAAACCTTGCCAAAAGTGAAGATTAATTTTAAAAAAAGTATATTTTTTTATAAATTTCCCGTAGAATCAACAATAATTTTTATAAGCTCATGACCATTTTTTTTAAATAGGAAAAACAACAATGCTAAAAGTTATAGCTGCTATTTCCGGGGATCGAACCTACGAACTCCACGGTTAACTCGTACGTTCCGATGATATTAAAAACAAATCAAAATTCCATATAAACAAGTGTAGAAGTGATGTCTTTGGCACTGCCGAGGCCTGCCTGAATATATAAAAATTTGATTTAAAAAATATTCAATTAATCATAAAATGCTATTTAATTTTCTTATAAAAAAAAATAGACTCAAAAAAAGTAAATTAACTATGATAAAATAAATTGTATTTTTCTGGAAAAATTTACATATAAAGCTACATATAGAAATGTAATGTCAATAACCAATCAATCGCAGTTTGATGTTTTGCAGCAGGTAAATTTTCTAGCAACCAATTTAGCCATAGTTGGGTCAATCGCATTCCAAGGAATGCAATATATATTAAAGTCTCCAACCTGGTAAGATTTGTTAAGTGAATGGCCTAAACAATTTCACGATTTTAACTGTCTAAATATGGAAACTTTAAAGCAAAACCTCATATGAACTGGGAGCCATAAGTTATAGAAACTCGATCCTGAAGATTTTCATTGTATACTTTGTTTTAATTATAACTGAAACGTGTTCTAACTTTCATGTTCTTGTCTGATTTAATGTAGGAGTTATAATGCAAAACGTCATATCTGAACAATCAGCTGTATAGGAGCTATAAGTTAAAGTGATCCGATCTAAATAGTTTTCATTACACACTTTTCATTAATAATACGGAAACGGATTGCCAAATTTCATGTTCTTTGCTGCTTTGGTGCAGGAATTATAATGGAAAACCTCATATCTGAACAATCAGTTGTATAGTAACTATTGGTTCCAACAAATGATTAATAGATTATAGAACTACTTCTGTCAAGCTTAATTTAGATATATCTAACAGTGAGAGACTAGTTTGCGTTCGAACAGGCAGACGGGCAGACGGACAGATGGACAGACAGATGGGCATGGCTAAATCGAATCAGCAAGTGGACGTGATCATTTTAGTACACTTGGGCATGAGTATATCTCTTCTTCTT
The DNA here is from genome assembly GCA_951828415.1 of Anomoia purmunda. Lineage (NCBI taxonomy): Eukaryota > Metazoa > Arthropoda > Insecta > Diptera > Tephritidae > Anomoia > Anomoia purmunda. The sequence goes on from OX639996.1 coordinate 19,237,017, forward strand.
CTTATACTTACAAGCATCTGACCAAAGGTATAATACGATTTCATCTTCATAACAGGTATAAAAGATGAAGTGAATGCTAGTCTATTTCCAATATTAGCTGTGGTATGAGACTGCGGTGATCGCCTTAGGTTGACGACAGAGTACACGCTATAAGCGGAGCAAAGCAGTAAAGCTATATCGTGCTATAAATAGCATTATGTATTTTCTTATGTGTTTGCTTGATGCATGTCAGAGTGTAAGCGAAGAGCAAAGCGTATTCATGCTATAAATGAAGCGTGAAGCTACAAAGTATGTTGTGAACTGCTTTATAGCATGAATTTGCTTGAATTTTTGATATTCTTCTTGTTTTTTTTTTTTTACTAGCATACACCATGCCATGTGATAGCTTTGATTATAGCAAGAAATATTATCGCTTCAATCTTCGCTCCGCTTATAGCGTGTACTCTGCCGTCAACCTTAGCCGAGTAGATAGCGTGTGCGCGCTTCATTCGGTGGGTGACAGGTTCCAATCCTTCGGCGAGGTCGCCCCTCGCCAGGCAATGGCAAACCATGCCATGAAAAAACTTCTCACTAAAATCATTTACCGTTCGGAGTCGGAGGTCCCCCAATTTGTATTACAAAATCAATATGAACGCCACAAATTTTGGGAAAAGTTCGGCTAAACATTAAGCTTGATATAAACACCAAATTATTATTATTATTACGAGACCATCGGGAACTGATTTTTCAAATTTGTAATCTGCCAAATTGGAGTGGTGAGCCAATGGTAAGCAAATAACGCTTCATAAGAAATTGTGATTGAACTTGATTTAGAATTTAGTATCGATATGTGTGTTGAGCCTTTTTAAGTCGATATTTGTGGGTACCCGATTATTTTAAAGCGATGCTTTAAATGCGTACCATATCGATACTAAATAACGGGTGTGTTTTTAGACTTATAGAACTTTCGATGGGGGCAGCTGTCACTTGACAGCTGATAAATGGCATTTCGTTTTGACATTTCTGTTCAGTAAGCATTGACAAATCATCATGGAAAGAATGACGGCGCAACAACGTTTACAAATTGTGGAAATTTACTTTAAAAATCAGTGTTCTGTTCGCACTTCGTGAATTTTATGGTCCACATAATAATCATACTCTGTTAGATTATTCGTCGAACTGTTGATAAATTTCGAACAACATTTACTCTGCTCGATGAAAAACCAACAACAAGGCAAAGAACTGTACGTACAGAAGAAAATATTGGTGGTATAAGAGATAGTGTTGGAGAAGATCCGAATTTGTCTATTCGCCGCCGTGCTCGCATCCGATTCACAAAAAACACCCTTTACATCGCACCACTGTTGCGTTTTCATGATAGCGTTGAAATTTTCTCTATTATTTAGCAGATGGCGCTGAGCGGCAGTCGCTGTCAAACTACGTATGACTACCTTCCATAAATACCAGTTTCTAAGCTAGTCTTAGTATTCACTAGTTTGAATTTTCACTGCAGGGCAGTTATGCGTACCCATAAAATAAGCTAAAAAAAAAAACAAACCAGCAGCTTGAATTTCATTTAATTTTTTTTTTGCATTTAGGAGCGCCCATGTGTTCTAATGCTTACCACCGCTGCTGTGTGTGTAGAAAAATGTCAGTAGATCTAATGGAAGAAATATAAAAATTATGAAAAATCACTTATTTCCGGTTTGTTTGGCAGTAAAGAGATTAAAGAGGGTAGTAGTCGAAGCGCGAGTATTTGTTGTAATTTATGTAGTTGTGTTTGGATATGTGCGAGTTATGACAAATCGGATTTTAAATGCACTCACTCACCCGCCAATTTACTACAGCATTAAAACGTCGCTGTCCCACATACAAATCTACAATTTAGCAAAATGCGAAGCAGATTCCAAACAAATGTAAAAAAAAAAAATAATTATAAGAAGAAAAAAATGTAAATGAGACTTACGCGCATATTATGTGTGTGTATGTGTGTGTGTATTAGAGAAGCGTTGGTTAAGGCGAACGCGATGATATTGTAGAAAGTAGAGAGGAAGTAAATTAAAGCACATTAGCGACGAAAGAGAAATCAATATTCCGCTCATCATAAATTATGGATATTCGAATAATGATGATGCTGATTCAATGGCGCTAGTGTCAGCAATAAAAGAAGAAGGACAAAAAAAGCGAAAAAGAAGAAAAAATTAAAAATGAAAAAGTGAAAAAGGAACGTGCTAAGAGCGAACAATTAAAACGAATCAGATAGGAGCTGATGGAAATGGGGAGACTTATTTTGCATGAGCTAGTCGCTTTTGCTCCATCTACTTTTTCCAGTTGATTTGTGTTCTTAGCGGGGTACAGCTTCAATTGTATAGAAGATACAGAGTCCATTAACACGAATTTTAATTTCAAAACTCATTTTGAGCAATGTGCCAGTATTTACTTTAATATAAAGCAAAAACTGGCAAGGTCAGTAACGAAAAATAATACTACGACTGGTATTCCTTTGCTGCAAATTTCTCATTACGTTTTTACATACAGTGACTCAAAAAATTTATCACTTGGTGATTTTTTTAATAAAAATCTGAATTTTTTTTTTTACTTTTTTTTGCTTGTTTTTTTTTTTTTTTTTTTTTTTTTTTTAAATATAGTTCGTTATTAAAAACAACAGCATTTAAATCAATTTATCCAATTTTGTGCAACATTTATGAATATTCCAAAAAATTGTATCACGCTTTTTAATTTTTGTTTAATATTTAGGTATTTTATATTTGAAAAACATCTGGGTATGCAGTTTTGTGGCAAATTCTATTAGTAATAATTTCCAAGTTAGAAGTAGCGAAAAAAATTCGGTGGGTTTTCGATATTTTTCCATAGAACAGATGGATTTCATATAAATATGAGTTGATTTTGAAAATTTTTTTTGTGCTGACATGGAAACAAAATTGCGCTAAATTAAAATAAACAACCTATACTAAAATTTCAATACTAATTTCATCAATCGACGCGAATTTAATGCTTCTTTCGACTTCTTCTTATGCTAAAATTAGATGAGATACAAACTGCATAGGGGAGGGTGGCCCCATACCGAACCCTAACTGGCAAAGGCAATAAAGGTGTGAAAAATCTATTTTTCTGTTTAGTTCAAAAATTTACTTGGTAGAGGAATCAGTTGACCATATTTCTTGTCGATTAGTAAGATTCGTAGAATTTTTAAAGCGGCAGATATTCAGGCAAATATGAAAATCCACTTTTTGGACATACTCAAAAATGGTGGTCCGAAATCCCCTATTTCTTACCAAAAAATCGCAAGCAAAAATATGATTTTGACTTTCATTGTAAGGTGCAAGAAAAATTCAATAACACTAAATAAAATTGAATGATTTTGATGTTCATTAAAAAATATTTTAAAAGCTCTTTCGGGAAAATAAAAATTAAGGTATGAAATCTGAGCTGTCCTTTTTTATTTCATTGCTTCAACCTCTCGACGCAATATCTCAAGATCCCTTTTCGACTTTTTACGTAATAAATGGATTATCCATATCATATTTTATTTCAAAACCACGCTATGACAAATTACTAGTAGTAGAAATATGGGAAATTAAGATTACAAATTAGTATAAAAAATAGTAGTAGAAATTAGAAAAAATAGCAGTGGAAATTGGTAAAAAATAGTAGTAGAAATTAGTAAAAAAAAAACATAGTAGAAGAAATATGTAACGATTGAGTAGAAATTAGTAAAAAAAAATGGTAGTAGAAATTAGAAACAAATAGTAGATGAAATTAGTATAAAAAAATATTTGTAGAAAAAATGTGTAATGATTGAGAAGAAATAAGTAAAAAAAAAAACAATATAGTAGTAGAAATTACAAACAAATAGTAGTAGAAATTAAAAAAAACAAAAAAAACTAGTAGTAGAAATTTGTGAAAATAAGAGTAGAGATTAGTAAAAAATAGTAGTAGAAATTCGTAAAAATAGTAGTAGAAATAAATTAGTAAAAAAATGGTAGAAGAAATTTTTAAAAATTGAGTAGAAATTAGTAAAACAAAAAACAGTAGTAGAAATTAGAAACAAATAGTAGCAGAAACTAGAAACAAATAGTAGTAGAAATTATTTTTAAAAAAATAGTACTAGAAATTTGTGAAAATAAGAGTGGAGATTAGTAAAAAAAAATAGTAATAGAAATTAGTAAAAAATAGTAGTAGAAATTAGAAAAAAAATAATAGCAGAAATAATAAAAAAAATAATAGCAGAAATTTTTAAAAATAGTAGTAAAAATTTTTTAAAAATAGTAGTAGAAATTACACATATCTACATAGATGCATGTACATACATACATTGGTACATATTCCATGTATCGTGACTTCATGACGCGATGGCTTTACCTCAATAATACCAGCAGCTTCACCGCCTCACAATCTAAAAACATGTTTTCTAAATTCTGAAAGTTAATAAGCCGACAACAGTGTTTATGTCAATAACCAATTACTACTACGCAGTGATGATATCAAATACTTGTAAAATTGTAAATTTGATGACCATATAAATAAGTTCCGAAACAAAGAAAACGATAACCCTTACGAAGAAAAATTCAAAACTTAAAAAAAGAAAATATTATGTGTGCATTGTGCGCAAAAATTAAGCTACTTGGCAAAACTATTGTCACATTTAGTAGAAACTACAGGCATGCGAAAACAACAACGACAACGACACTAATAAAATCCATAAAAATGTAAACGAGTTCCTCCATTCGCGAAGCAGACAAGCAGACAAAACACAAACACACACACAAAATAGTAAAAAAGTGATACAAAAAACCAATTCTACAGCCAGACATGCCACCGCTCGCCCGCAACTTATACGACTTACTGACTATCCTCTGCTATCTATGAACGTAGTGAAGTTGGCATAAGGATATAAAAGCAATTTAATCTATTTATGTCAGGGAAAGCAATGTGCTCGTAAATGTTACCTCTGCATAACACACTACACATACATACATAGAACTCATTTATACTCTTCGTTGGCACTTTTGGAAATTCACAATCCCATAGAACTTTTTCTCTCAGTTTAATCTATGCTGCTGTATTCCATTTGGCTGTAAAGTTGTCACTTGAAGTGCTGCCTTCCATTCGTTAGCACTTTTTGTTACTTTTCAATCCCGGCGTCAAGTATGAAGCGCTGTTTTTTTTTTTTTTATTTTTTGTTTTTTTGTTTTTGTTTTGGTGTCAACTACTATATGCTGGGGCGGCGAAAGCTCGAATGCCGACAGAGACTACTTGACCACATAGTTTTTCTTTATTTTCTTTTTTGTTTTTTTGCGATAAATATAATCAAATTATGCATTTGCCCCAATGCAATGGTAAAGCGTAGAAATTATGTTTATGCAATAATACAATTTACTGTGTAATGATCGCGGCGATACGCTTGAGATTGGCTGGCTGGTTTGGTTGGCTTGACTTGGCTTGACTTGGCTTAGGTTTATTTGTGTAGCCGCGAGGCATCCATTCATTTATTTCGCCTTATATTTTAGATTTATCTTACTATAATGCTAAGAACATACAAAACACCAAAAGCAATAGACACTTTTATGCGCGACTGCGTTTTGCTTATCTCATCAGACATCCATCCACGGGGGCGTATACGTGATGTGAAACGAGTGTGACGGGAAGGATGAATGAAGGTGCGCATATTTTATGTGTGTATGTGTGTGTGTGCCGTAATAGTAAATATATCCTGTGCAACAAGTATCCAGTACTTTAATTAAAAATCTGATTAGTTGTTATTTTCACTTTTTAGAAAGGTGGCAACTCCATTTGAAAATATTTTCGTAAAACTCTTTGCATGTTTTTCGTTTTACTGTGGAAATTAAAATATACTACTCGTATTAAGCTTTTAAATAGTTTGAAACTTTTTGATAGGCGAGTTCGCAATTTCTTCTGTAGTGCATTGGGTAAAACAAAGTTCCGATAGCTGGCGTTGGAGTCGAGATATTTATGGGCCCCGAATTTCATGCATTTACGGCTGCGTCCGGTCCATTCGGGTCATATTTTTCTTTTTCTTTTGACCGAAAAAAATGTTTTCCGATATTTTTCAGCGATTTTTATTTTGCTGTGAAATTTGTATTTTCCGTCATTAAAAATTTTATTTTTCTTCAAATGTACATAACTGCTCTAAAACCGATTTTGATAATTTCACTAACAAAATGATCGCAATAAGTTGAGTATTAAAATGTGAAGAAATCTTAACAAAAAATTTTTGGCTAACAGCTGATTGGGCATTGTGCATTTTTCTAATACGGAAAAAATACACTTTTCGAGAAAATAAATTGAAAAAAGTACCTTTTTCATTTTTCCGAAGAAAAAAATTTTGGGTATGAGTTGGTAGATATTTTTTCTTTCGCATTGTAATGTTCAACTCATTATGAACAGAAAAATATCGGAAAAATATGTTTTCGATCATTGTAAAAGAAAAACAAGACCCGAATGGACCGGTGGGCTTTAAATTGAAGCAGATCCTACTGTATTTAAATAAAAATTGCTTACAAGTACATTTCATAGTCTATAGCTGTATTTGATAAGGTGGTAGCTTGAATTTCAATGATGAATGTATGTATATACCTGCAAAAGAAAAGATTTAATTAATATTATGAGATTTTCCACATTAATAAAATTTCTGTAAAAATTTTTGCAATTTAAAAGAGGAAGTATCTACATTAAGAGGCCGAAAAAATCTAATTGTTGATTTGTAGTGAAATGAAGGTAGTTCCTTTCAAATAAGTATAATATTTATTTAGAGTGAAGTCTGAGGTTGCACAAAAAATATTTTTTAGAAAAGTGAGTTGACGTAGTAAATTGCGTAAGCGACGCTGGCCACAGTTTCCATCTGAAATCAACAAACCAAACATTTTCTTACTCAAGATGGGTTTTATCGCAAATGGACTAAAATATTTGCGTTATTTGAAAGTTAACCCTTTAAAACAGGCTCCCAAAAAAAAATACGATTTTGAAAGAAATATTTTCGAAAAAAATTACGATTTTGAAAAAATCACGATTCTGAAGAAATTACGATTTAAAAAAAATTACAATTTTCAAAAAAAAAAAATACGGTTTTGAAAATATTACGATTTAAAAAAAAATATGATTTTGAAACTGCGATTTAAAAAAAAAGATTTTTTAAAAAAAATACGATTTTTAAAATAAATACGATTTTCAAAATAAATACGATTTTGAAAAAAAAAACGATTTTGAAAAAAAATTCCGTGGTACTCGCAGTCAAAATTGGGCTACAAATGATTTGTTTTTGAAAACTTTAAACTATATACTTTAGAACAGTTTTTCTTTGCTCTTTAAATTAAATATCCGATAATAAAAAACTAGTTGTTTTTATATTACCACTTACACAATTTCGAAAAACATGACTTCGAGAACCCCCCTTTAAAAAGTTTGCGGTCAAGAGCTCAGCGATCTCGGCGCCAGCCACTTCCCAGAAGCATCTCCTCCTCAAATTCAAGAATTAGCTGTTGAAAATTTGACCGATATTCCATCGATATTTAATTTTCCACATTTTTGTTATTTCGCTATGTTTTAAAAAGGCAATCTCAATCACCGAGGGATGTCCAGATCCACTATACGCAATTTATATGCAATTGTATATGTAAAGTATGCAAATGTGATTTGTAGGTGAAAACAGAAAAATAAAAAAAAGTAAAGTTATTTTTGACATATATTTTATTAATCTAAAATAAAAATTAGTTTCGGATTTTTATTTAAAATATTATAAGTGAAAATTACTTTAGATTATAATTTTATAAATCGAAGAAAAAAGTTATTTATGATTTTTATTTTATAAATCAAAAAATATAATCAATATAAATCAGTAACAGATGTGTATATTTTAAGTTATACTTATAAAAGTAATTAATTATTAATGGCATTATTTTCTGCGCAATATTAAAATTACTTTTATAAGTATGACTTAAAAAATAAGTCAGTTTCTGATTTCTATTATATAAATAAAAAAGTCTTCAATAACTGTTTTTTTTTTTATTTAAAATAAAAAACAAAACTAACGCAGTAAAACTGCCAACTGTCAGATTGGTAAGTTTTGTCAGGTCATCAGCATATGGCGATTAATTTGTTCATTTCATATGGATTCCTCTACTAACTGAAAAACGAAAACTGCAATCTGAACGACCTGAACCATTTAATTAGTTAGTCAGTGGTAATATGAATGTAGTATTGGATTACAGATGGTGATCTTCTTACTGGGTATATGGCGACACAGACTTCATTTTTCGATTAAATAGCAACTTGAGATTCAGGAGATTCAGGAATATGTTAATTTAAGCAACTTTTAAGTTTATTGGCCCCCATAATATAAATATTTAAAACAAAACAAAAACTGCTAGCCTTCTTTCGTACGACAATTAAGCTGAGTTTTTAATCTTCTTAGCGCTACTTGCTCCATGCATTTTAATGTCTTAATATATGAAACAATTAATTTTTGGCTTAATTAAAGACAACCTCCATCAAGACTAAACAAGCGGAAAATAAGAGCACACAACTAACTGGCGTTTAATGGGTGCGCTAGCACCAGATAATGGGCGTAACGCCAAATAATAGAAGAGCATTGCGAAATAACGAAATAAATAAAGAGGCGCACAGCTTGCGACACTTTAGTTAAAGTATAGTCATGAAAAATTATAGTAAAGAATTCAGCACATGCCAAAAGTCAGTCAGCAGATCACAATCACTAATGGGCGATGGGATGAAGAAAAATGTAGATTACATTGAGTGGCAGCACGCAGGCAACTAAGGCAGCTACATAGCTAGACAAACAGATAGACAAAGCGAAAGAAGAAAAAATCATGCAAACAGACAACCAACCAGCTGTTAGACTTTGTATGCAGCTAGGTCAGTTACGAGCAGCTAGAAGCGTAGCGGGTGACAAATAATGTTATTTTAACAATGAAACGTCTGGCGTACAACGCACTCACCCAAGTCACCAAGGCACACATCCACTTGAGGCATCGCTGACACTAGTTGGCATATAAAAAATTTACGCACCGTACGCTCCAATGAACTTCAAACTATGGACGACGGGTGGGCATGAGAACAATGCAACAGATGGACAACTTCGAAGCTGGCGCTTGCACCCAGACACAAACATCGACAGACGAGCAATGCGTGGAGTTGCTTTGCAGTAGTGGGAATTAATTTATAAAGTTTGTCAACTGCAGCAACGGAGCCGTATGCGATGGAGAAATCGCAATGGAATTATATGAAAAAAAAAAAACAGAATTATATTATTAAATTAAGTAGAATTCAAGACAAAGGCAGGAAATAATAAAAGTTTCAGGCGTGAAGAAAAAATTTTATTAAAGCTGAAAGGCGACAATTGAAGTGTGTAAAGCGTTAAGAATTTCAGGAATGATTTTCATTTAATTGAGACGCGTCCTCAACAACTATGACGTTAGATCTCGCTTTTCCAAATAAATCAGTCCTCAAATAGCTCCAAACCAATCTCGAACTAATTTCGAAATAATCCTTTACTATACCGGAACCAGTCCCGAACCATTCTCGAACTAGATCCAAAGCAACACTGATCTAATCCCCAACTGTGTCGGAACTCAGCCGAAACTATGCCCGAGCTGGTTCTGAACTAGTCCCGAAATGGTCCTGAACTATTTCCGAAATAGTCCTAAACTGATCCCGAAATCCTTACGAACTAGTACCAAACTGAACACGAAATAGTCTGGAAATGGACGACTTCGAAGCTTGCAGCCAAACACAAACAACATAGGCGGACGACAGATACGTTTTGTTGCTTTGGAGTAATGGGAATTTACTTATAAAGTTTGTCAACTGCAGCAACGGCGCCGTATGCGAAGAAGAAATCGCAATGGAATCAATTATTTATATTATTAAATTAAGAAGAAATCAAGACAAATGCAACAAATATAAAGTTGCAGCTGTGCAGCAAAAAATAGTTATTAAAGTTGAAATGCGACAAATGACGTGCGAGAAGCGTTAAGAATTTCAGGAATGATTTTAATTTTATTTGCGCTTAATGGAAAACGACGCACTACAAAGCTGCTGGAAAATATTATATAAAATAGGTAGAATATGCAGTGTAGGCATTCTGGGCATAAGAAATAGTATTAAACATAGAACTTCGTCCACAAAAAAAACATGCATAATTGCTACCTGAAATGGCATTTAAATCTGGCTTTTTGAAATGTGGCTTTTAGCTATGTACCTGCGTATGGCTTGGAGATCTTGAACCGCACAAAGATTGAATTATATTAATGAAATAATTGTGGTACTTTTTCTTTTCATTTAAAGGAATTACACGCAAATTACCACAACCTAACCACCGTGAGTTCGAGCAATGGCGAATGTCATAAATGCAAATAAATCATTTCATCACGTTACTACTATTATTCGAACTTTATCTAGGTCGAGTGACAGTCATTTGGATTTAGGGATCTTCATCTTCTTCGACTACGCTTTCAATTTCAGTGTGTTTCGGACATCAGTCAACGTTGCCATTCTTGATCTTAGAGAAATTCTCCCCGGTCTTAAAACCTTCCGTAAGCAGCGGCATCTTTTGGTAAAATTTTCGGGCGCTTTTCCTGTCGGCTAGCATCTCAAGCTCCTCGTGCTCATGTAATTCCGTCTCTCTTTTTTCTGTGAACAGGATATCTCTCTTCCTTTTTCAGCCACTGATAGCGTTCCCATACAGCAGCGCTACTTTCCGTAGCGGCGCAGCATTCCTCATTGTACCAGTTGTGTATTCGCGGTCGCTTAAAGCCTATGAATTTCTCAGCGGCGGAACGTAGTGATAGAGAAATGTCTTCCCTACCCAACCTGGCATTGAAGTCGCCCAATACGGTTTTGACATCGTGACGGGAGCAGCTACGAGGCTTTCTAGGCGCTCATAAAAGTAATGCTTCATCACATTGCCCTTCTTCTCTATCGGGGCGTGGGAACAACACTGAACTTGCGCTCATTTACAAGGCAGCTGTAGAAGACGTCCCAAAGCCTAATGGCTTTCTTACCTTGTCCCGTCCATTTCATTTTTTGTATGGCGGTGATGTCAGCCCTTGCTCTTGGGAGGGCATCAACCAGCCGTGCAGCGACACCTCCCTCATGAAGGATTCGGGCATTCCACTTGAATACACTCAACTCATAGCCCTAAATACATTGCGTGTGGTCGTAATCAAAAAAGGGATATCTCGTCCGAGGCTCGTTGAAATTTTTCATTGAATTTAGTTTTTTTCGTGTCGGAACCAAAACCCAACGCATAACCAGATACTGGTGTTTTTTTGGTTTCGAGACAATTTTATATAGCGGGCCGTTTACTCCAAAGCAGATGCTCGCTTGCAACTGCACCTACTGGTGAACAGACGCTGCCGGCTTTAGTGGGCCCTTAAACCGAGTATGTCGGAGTGGCCCCACTAAAGCCTCCATGAGTGCGGAAGGCTTTAAAACCGCTGCAAACTCCTCTAGGAACAAGAACGGCGATCTCGTGACTGATGTACAAAACAAACTTAAATTGTGGAGCGAACATTTCTATACTTTGGTAAATCGTGAATTAGGAACGACCTCTCCGAACCGTTTGATACCAAGTTTAAGACAGGGCGACGGTGTAGGCACTCGCGTAGTAGAGCCATCTATTAACGAACCCAAATTATACTCTCTACGTTTCTCACCATGTCCGTCCTATTATATGGCGTAGAAGTATGTACTCGGTCAACTTCGGATACGATGAGCCTTGCAGTGTTCGAGGGAAAGATGCAGCGATAGGTTTTTGTTTATTTGCATATCTGTCGTGCCGAATACTGCAGACGATAGAAGGACTAGCTGTATGCGCTTTACCAGGGCATAGACATTTATCCAGAGATTAAAAACCCAGCAGCTACGTTGGTAGAAATTAGTGAAATTCCTCCAACGTGGCACCCACTGCGTGCAGAGAGAAGGAACGCCTAGCGTAATATGTTGAGCTTAAATAAGTAAGTTCTGTTAAAAATTTTCAGGCTCACATCAGCCAAATCATTTCTTATGCACTTTGCTTGAGTGAAATTTTTTTCAAGTTAGGTTTAACGAGAGAACTTTAAAGTGTATATTCGTTTACTGCATATCTTCAATTACTTTTGCACAACCTGAAAAGCGACGCCTAACGAACCAGCCAAGCAGGCAAATATCGGAGTAAACATATCGTGAAAACAGGCAGTTTACCATTCGCCAGCAGTTTGTGCAACGTCAAAGGCAACAAACTTTCTTCTTCACTCGCTATTAGAAATTTAAATTGGCCATACGTTACAAGGAATGCGCATTGGTAAACTACTTGCACAAGAGTGTAATCATGTGTAGGCGCACAGGTCATGAGGCGGCAGGCAAATTTGTTTTTTGTTTACATTTTTTTTTTTTTTTTTTGCTCCCTGCAAACTTGCTCTCTGTCAGGCATAACAACAAATAACAGCAAAATGAATTGGAAAGAAATGAAGGCGGAATGTAAAGAAAAATGCGAGGAAAAAAATAGTTGTTAAGAAATTGTAAAGAATTCCAAACATACGCCGTATTGGATGGAAGGGTGCACCAATTTAGCAAAGCAGGCAAGATTTTTTTCTCTTTTTTTCTAGAAAAAACAACTATAAGCGGTTGCTAGAGTTTAAAAATTAAAAACTACCTCGTTGAATTGCGTAGGCAAAGAGACGTTGGAGGCGCAGGCAGGCAAAAAGGTTGCAAAATGCGCCGTGACTGCAGTGTGGCGCACATATTTGCTCTCAATCCCCTCCAACCCCACACCCACACCCTTTGCGCGATAGCAAATGAACCAATGCACCACTACTACTGCGCATATCCCTCCAGCACTTCAAAACAAGAATTGTACCTTCGTTCCTACAAACATAAAATTAAATAAAAATTGAAAAGTTTTGACGTTCGTGCAAGTAGCAAAATAAAAAGTTAGTCAGTTTCTGCCACAGAGCGGTGAGGCAAGGACATAGGCAAACTTGCAACATCGAGAGATTAATCATGTTCGATGGGAATTGTAGGTGAAACAAGGCGAATGTAGGTAATCCAATAGAGGCCGATGTATGCGAGTGTGTGAGTGGGTGTGTGTGGGTATGTGTGTGTGTTTGAAGTAGTAACAATGTAGGAGTTGGAAGCAAATAAACGGACAGGTGGTGCGGTTAACAGGAGAACTAGTGAAACTAACATTGACAACAATTAGTAACAATGTAAGAAGCTAAGGGTAAAATGAAATAATCAGAAAAAATCGAATGGCATTTCGAGTTCAGCGTAAGCGCCACACATCCCACACATAAAGGGTGAGCAGACAAAAACTGCGACAATTGAAAATTACCACCAGAAAAAATCCATTTAGAAGGCTTTGAACTCAAATTTGTTTTAATTATAAAGCTTTGGGGTTTAAACATAATTAAAATGTCGAAATAAGAGATGAGTTTTAAAAAAAGTCATCCTAATTTTGATAAGAATTATAAAAGTCTTTTGATAACAATTCGGAGTCAGGCACATTTTTTAAGTTATCGAAATTTTTTTTTCATAATAATTTTGAGTGACAACGTTTTTTTAAATCAACAATAACTATTTGTTTCAGACTTATATTATAAGTCTTTCCATAGTAATTATCAGCGAGGATAATTTTTTTTACGTTTTTCAACGACTTTTATTTTGAGACTTATATTATAATAGTCTTTGCATAATAGTTATGAGTGAGACAATATTTTTCTAAGTCTGCAAAGACGGCATAAAATAGTACCAAACTAGTCCAGAAGTGATCCCGAAATGGCCCCGAACCTATATCAAGGTGCTCCCGAACTAATACCGAAATTGTGCTAAGCAAGTCCCGTCCTTCAAGAATCAAAAATATTTTTCTGACGCATAATTTTATAATATAAATCTCCAAATAAAAGTCTTTGAAGACAGAAAAATATTTATCTCCCTGATAACTAGATTTATTGACAAACTTTTGTCTTACTAGCGGAAGATTTTTTAAGAGTTATCTAAAATTAAAAAAAAATCACACAACATTCAGAAAAATGCCTGACACCTTTATTGGAATCGATGGTACGGTCAATATAATTTAATATTTGAATATTCTTCATGCAAATGTTGGCCTCGGCTGCGTCTCCAATGCTTCATCAGCTTAGTTTGCAATTTTGTCATACTCATTCCAACATTTCGGCCGGTGTCTCACGAATAAAGGCGTCAATGTTGGCTTCCGGCGCGTCAATAGAAGCAGGTTTGTCGCTTAAGACACGAGCCTTAACATATCCCAATAAAAAATAGTCTAGAGGCGTTAAATCACACGATCTAGACGGCTAATTGACGACCCCCAACTTGAAATAAACTGCTTACGGAACTCGCCTCTCAATGGGTTCATTGTTTTGGGTGCCGTATGGCATGTGGGACCGTCTTGTTGAAATCACATGTCATGCAAGTCAAGCTCCTCCATTTCGGGCAAAAAAAGTTCGTTATCAGCGCACGGTGTCGCTCACCATTCACAGTAACTTTGCGATTCGCATCATCTTTGAAGAAATACGTCCCAATGATGCCCCCAGCTCATAATCCACACTAAACAGTGACCTTTTCTGGATTCATTTGTAGCTCTGGCAATACTTCTGGCAGCTCTGCACTCAAAAAACTGCAGTTCACGAATTCATTCAACCAGCAACTTTTACCAGCTCGCCTGTCTTCTTCTATATTCCTTTCAAGATTAACCAATACTCCTCAATAGGACGCAACTGTGGGCTACTTGGGGGATTACCGTCGCGAGGTACAAAATCGATGTTATTTGTATTTCACCACCCGCCCAGAACATTGGTCCGCTACCATGACTATTAACAAAGGTTTTGAGGCATTCATCTTAAAAAACGGAAAATAGTTTGGCTAGCTTCGTTGTCATTTTTAACTAAACTAAACTATAATTCAAATCCAAATGAAATTTCTCATATGTGAAACTAAGATCATTGGCTACTCATAGTATTTGAATCGCAGTACATTAAAATAGTTATAAGTTTCCCAAAAAGTCGCAATTTTGGTGTGTTCACCCTTTATAAATATGTGCACATACATACGTACATGACCAACAAATGGCATTACGTAAACTACGGATCTAAGAACCCACAGACAGTTGGGAAATCAAACATCAACTGCAAATGTCATCGATTCTTTGAAAGAGTAAAATTATATGAGCGCCGAGGGCATACCATCACATATACTTAGTCTTCGGATGCCAAGATTGTTGCTGTAATTTTTAAGGACATGGAGAACTTAGCAGTTACACAAAGCTTAGCAGCCATGGCGCGCAAGACAGAAGGCAGAATAATTGATGAAGGCAACGCGGAGTGGTTCTTATGAATAAACTAGCCGGATAAATAATTCTTAAATCATTTTGTGATATTATAATGTTCTAAAATTTATATAAAAATTTACGTGAAGTGATTACGGCTATCTCAAGAGGAATTAGTTTTCACTTTACGAGCACAATTGAGAATTCATTTTTTAATTGCATGTAGGCGCAACCGGTGACGTTAGTTTTGGCTTTTCCAAACTGTATAAAGAATCGCAGCGAATGGGATGCGGGAGGTGAACGAGGGCAAAACGAAATATCTCCTGCCATCAAATAAACAATCACCGCATCCGCATCTTGGCTCAAACATCACTGGCAGTGTTGTCGCGATATTAAAGAAAAATCTATCAGCGAAAAATACAAAAAGAAACATGGACTGCAAATAAAGATCATTCTCAAAAATCTCAACTCAAAAAATAGTAAAGTACTGACCACCTTCAGCGGCATTGACTTTGAAAAATTGTTGTTTCTCATATTATTCCCTAATACAAACCTGGCCTCAAGCTCTATAAATTATACAGGCGTTTCATAAATATAAGGCCAAAAATAACAATAAAGGCATTGATTTTTGTTTTTTGACTTTTATTTAAGGTCAAGTAAAAGGAAATCCACTATTTTTCCAAAATATGGCTTTAGTAATATATATCTCGCGTTGTATAAGTGCGATCGAGTTACGCTATATTTCGCTATAAAGATAAGATTTCGTACTAAAAAAAACATCTCAGATAATTTTGTGATTGCTTGGCTCAATAATGTTGGAGCACGCGTCAAAAATGACCACCACCAAAGAGAAACTACGCCATTTTTATAATTTTTTTTCGTTAAAGGCGAAAAAGCCAGCCTAACGGCTGGAAATGTGAAACAGTGTTTACAGTCCTAATACTGTAATAGTCAATTACACCCAATTTTGGTTTCGTCGATTTCGTTCCGGTAATTTTGATATCAAAGATGTGCCACGCTCTGGAAGGCCAATTGTCGAAAATGTCGATTAAATAATCGAAATCGTTGAGTCCCACCGTCATGTAAGGACTGTTTCGATTGCTCAGCAGCCAAACATGGCACAAAACCCCATTTGGAATCATTTAAATAAAGTAAGCAGGGCAGAGTTAACGCAAAAAAACCTCATGGACCAAATTTCCATTTGCGTAACGCTGCTGAGTCGGAACAAAATCGATTCGTTTCTGAAGCGGGTGGTTTTGATGGTAGTAATGAAAAAAGGGTCAACAACGTTAAGCGAAACCGGTCATAGTCGAATCGTGGTGAGCCGATCCAAACGGCATCCAAGCCAGGATTGACGGTCCAGGAGATGTTGCTATGTGTTTGATGGGAATCATCTACTATGAGCTACTCCTCTAAGTCCAAACTCTTAATTCGGGCCTGTATTGTCAACATTTGGACTATCTGAGGGAAGTACTTGCCCAGAAGCGGCCAGCTTTGGCCAAAAGCAGAGGAAGTGTGATCCATCAGGACAACGCCAAACCGTTCATAATGATAGTGACTCGCCAGAGGTTCTGGGAGCTTGGTTGGGAGGTTTTTCATCCACCTTGTAGTCCGGACCTGGCACCAAGGGATTACAAGGGAAGAGAAGCTTGTTAAAATCGACTGTCCCAGTTTTTTGCTAATAGGGACGATGGTTTCTATTATAGTGGTATTATGAAATTCACTTCAAGATGGCAACAAGTTATCGAACAAAATGGTGCATATTTGATCCAAATCGGATTATTCTGACTATGCTAAATATAACCTTTAATTTAATGCAGTAAAAATTGATTTCCTTTTCCTTGGCCTGATATAAAAAAATCCTTGTTCCTTTGAGTTTTAAAGATCAAATAGCAAATTGGCTGTGTGGACGATGTGAGCCACCGGAAAATCTCCATTATGGCATTTAGTTCTACCAGAAAAGCGTTAGAGTGGGCTGGTAAGCGAAAGCTGGGAACCGCTTAGCTAAAAACTATCTGTATGAAAAGCCCTCGGCTCTGTGTTTAGGTCTGTGAGTGACATCTTTCTATTAATTGTTTTTTTTTTTCAGTTAAGATGAGCTCTTCACTTGATTTTAAAGCATTACAACCTTCCCACTTATCTGCGATTGCAAAAAATTCAAAATCCAAAAAATTAGTCAAGAAATTTATTTAAAAAACAAAGGAATAAACGCATCCGATTAATAAAACCAGAAGAATACCACTACGATTCTGAACAAAAACCGCCACGAGTATGAATTTGCCTTTGTACTTTCACATTCGAACTTCGACAATGAAGAAAGTGGGTATGTATCAGGAATGTCAGGCAAAGGCTTCTCTAAATATTTCAAAGCGAATTGGGCAAGTCTCTAAATTTGAATATTTATTTTATTGGGCTTATTCCTCTTAGTATCTTCGTGAACTAAGTTAAGGAAATTCTGTTCGAGTTCTTTACCTGCAGGTTAAGTTTAGATATTTGGGGGTGAATAATTTTGTATCTCTCGAATCTCTCGAACTTCGAAATTCCAGAAAAGTTCCTACAAATTTGTGGCCGCATCATATTTTACTCTAAAAAATTAAACTTATAGCTTTTATTTTAATTTTGAATTCATACTTTTTTAAATATTTATTTGCAAGCCAATTTACAAATATATTTGAAATATTTTTCCCTGACATTTGGGACAATTTCCAAAAGTCTATTTATCATCCGTGGTAATTTCTCTTCGAATTCAACTTTTTTTTTAAACAAAATAACATATTTTTGAGCGTAAAGGCAAATGTCGTTATACCTTCTATTCGCGAGCTCACCTTTTTCCAACCGAGTTCCAAAGGGCTCACGCATTGGAACTTCGATTTGAAATATAGCAATATTGGGCTTTAAGGATTAACCGTACGACGGCGTGGATGACATTCTCATCCTCCAAACTGTATCCAAACTTTGGAGTTGAGAAACTTGTGAAAAAACTCAGCTCGTATTGCACCACACATGCTGAGTCTGCTTTAATGGAAATTACGAGGGTGTCTTCCGCTACGCGAATTTATTACATGACAAAGATGAGCACAAACAAAAGTGTAGGCGCCGGGGTGACTGAGTGAACGCCTGTTGAACGCCTGTACGAAAAGCTACTCCTTTCGCCTCGACGAAGTCCATCACAACGCAACGCACCACACAGCACCGCACCGCACAACAGCACCAGGAGGCCGCAGTGCCATCCAAAATCTAGTGAAATTCGCATAGCTTGACAGAGGCTTGAATCTGCGCCATGCCCACAGTCGTCGATTCACACTTGAATGGAAAAACTTCACACTTTTCTAGCATGCAACAATGTGGGCCGCCGTCGCCTTAGCCGTTGCCACACTTGCCACAAACGGATGTGTGGCTTATGTGGCATGATTCAAAATTTTTCGAAAACTGTCTAACGCATTGTTTGTCGAACCTCAGACCAGTTATGTGTGTGTGTATGTGTGTGTGTGTGTGCAGCTTCCAGAGTTGAAGTATCTAGTGCAGCTATGTTGGTACGTTGAGCATCAGAGCCAATCCCTGTGATCCACTTACGCTGAAAAACATAAAGTATTGCGGCGGCATGTGGATCTCGTCCGCCGTTAACAATTGAATTTTATGAATGTGTCAGCTTTTGCAGATTTTTCGACAAAACTTTGAGACATACCCCGGAAAAATGGGCAAAAATGCATAATCCAAAAGGAATATTAAAATTTATAACAATGTGAAAAATGTGAAAAACTCCAATAGAATTTGCGTATGTACACCTATGCTCGTTAAAATAGCAGTGCAGCGAATTAATAAATTTTGGCCATTCAATTCTTTTTATTCAGCACGAAAATTTTTTTATACAATACATTTTGTTCTACATATAACTTAAACAAAATAAATCAAGGTTTGAAACTTTTTACAAAATTTACGAAAATTCAGAAATGTTCTATAAATTGCTATCAATTTTTCAGACTTTTAATTTGAAAAAAAAAAATTATTTATTGTATTTAATTTTTAAGAATAATAATTAAAAAACAAAAACAAAAAAAAAACAAAAATATGTAAACTAAAATTAAAGTGTCAAAACCAGGGACGAAAAATAACCGTTACGTCTGAAAACTGTCACTGAAAAATTGAAATGAAATAAATGTTCTACAATCAAGTGTGATATACCAATCGATTTTTTATTTCACCGAGAACCAAATTTTAAGATAATTTTTTTGCAATTTTTATACAAAATTTCAACAAAAAAAATAACAGTTATTTTTAAACTTTATTTGATAAATCTAAAATATTATTAATTTTTTTATTCCTATTTTAAAAATTATAAGTAACAGTTCTTGATTTATAGTTTTATAAATCAAAAGTAACAGTTATTTATTAGTTTTATTTTATAAATCAAAAATAACTATTATAGAAGACTTTTATTTATAAAAGTCATCAATATAAATCATTCACTGGATGTTATTTTTCAAGTCTTTATAGGTATGGCCAGTTTAATTTTTTCGAAGAAAATAAGTTTTATTAATTATTCATATTATTTTCTAAGAAAAATTAAATTGACTTTTATAAGTCAGTGACTTTTATAAATAAAAATCTTCAATAACTGTTGTTTTTGACTTATAAAATAAAAATAAAAAGTAACTGTTATTTATGGCTTTTGATTCACAAAATAAAAATCAAGAATAACTGTTATTTATGATTTTTCAAATAATGAGAAGTTAAACAAAAGTTACAAAATAATGGTTAATGATCGAGTTTTATAATACAAATTGTAACTGTTATGGTCCTTGGTCAAAATTTGTCAAACACACGCTACCATTTTGTTGAACACCACTGTGCATATGGTGTGTGCTTATGAGGATGGGCGATAAGGCAATGAAAAAAAAACGTAACAGATAAATTGTATAGAAGAAGTTGAGAAATTGCAGCACGAAGATAACGTCCGTTGCCCCAAAAAACAAAAAAAAAAACTACCACACTTAAGAAAAGTTTTATATTGTCCACTTTTGCGCGGCTAGCACCAGACATGCCAAGGCAGCGGAGGTGGCGGAGGCGACCGAACAACTTTTACGGCACCGAAAAGTTGACCGTAAGCTACCGCTTACCATAGTTGCATTGCAGCTGCCCCTTAGCTTCTTACGTGTTCTTATTTGCTAAAAATGTGGCAGGCTTGCACAACTTTTTGAACGATAAGTGCCGGATGGATTTCGTTCTGCGAGAAAGAATATACACAACAATAGTTAGGAAATATAGTGCAACGGAAAATTCACGGTAGGTAGGTAGCACAGTGTCTTCGAGGCCATATTAGAATATAAAACTTATAATAGAGAAAAAGTTCTACTCCATTGTAAGCCTTTTTCTTCTTTTTATTAATATTATGTTGTGTTCGATTAAATTTTGGTTGATTGCAGTAAAAGCCTTTTATGTTGTGTTATCCTCAAAAAGCTTTCAACTACACATATGAGAAGCAGACTCGCAATACATAAAAGGCAAAGGATTACAATTTGTTTGTTGGCGCGACAATAGGGGCTGCTGACCCTGTGCGAATCTCCTCGAGTCACATTAAAACTAAATATGTTTTCTTTTAACGCTCGGCATTACAATTCGTTTTCATACAACAGACGGAGCCCCAGCAGCAGCACTTAAACGTAGCATACGTTATATTGTAGACCGCATTCAAATTAAAACTCAAACACCCAGGTAAATTAGGGAGCATCACTCCACACACAAAAAAATCGGTACTGCGATTTCATCGTAATTATAAAATTTACGATATTGTAAGACATCGGCAAAAACTTGTTTCCGAAAGATCTACGCGATCCGGTCCGATTTCAAATACCACAAACATATTAGTTGTTTATTAATAAAAATAATAATTATAAAATTGTTTAAAACAAATCAAGTACCCAAATGTCGAAATCATCGAAAAGCGGATTGGCAAGAGTTTGGGTGGCGCTTTGAAACGAGATTACAAAATTTCCAAAACTCAAAGTTTACAATCAATTGAAGAGGTACGACGATGATCACTCCGGACACAGAAAGTTATTTGGAATTTGGTCAGAATAATATCCTTTTTTAGTAGAAAGCTTTCCTGCAAGATAGCAATGTGGAGATCTATGTACTCTCTTTGGAGGCTCGGTGAAAACTTTTTACACTGACCGATTTCCAAAACGGAAAATAGAACTGGAGCTGTTTGGCAACTGGGTGGCGAATTTAGCTACTTTTCTTTCAGAGACTGCTCGCACCTCTTCATAAATTGCCCAAGAAAATAAGTTGAGTTCAAGGTAATGAACTAGGTGACGAATTGGCTAATTGCGGCTCTTTGGAATGCACCATTGAACCGATAAAACAAAGATTTTTTAATATTTTTACGGATTTTTTTTTAGTAGTCAGTAAAAAAAAAATGTACTGCCATTATTTTCAGTAATCAGTAAAAGTTTACTGATACTACAAACTAAATTCATTATCAATAAAAAAATTATATTTACTGCATTTTTGTCTATCTATTATCATCGTAAGCCTGAACATTCACATACTGGCACATCAGTAAGAGGGAGCCAAGGACCTTGCGGAATACACAGATCTCTAGGTTTGGATATTGAACTGCATGACTTGTCCGCCTGTGTTCTACCAGCAACGAAAATAATGTTTTAGCTTAGGAAGCAGCCTGATTTGTGTGCCGTGCAATAGCGGCATTGCACGAAACTGCATGGCTGATGAGCTCGATCGGCGGGGTACCCTGGAAATCATTACTACATGCAGGTAGAGGGTGGGAGCTCCTTTGGCTGCCTAAGAATTTCAGTTGGATACAATGGCTCTCTGTCGGTTCAGCAAGCGCTGGGCAACTCTACGACATATAGACCTTCTGACCGATGGTGGAGCGTGGGCGTTCGAAACAGCTGAGGTCACCAACTAAGCGGCAACTCTCGATCCTCGTAGGAGTTCTGACTGAACATTGTCCGATGGTTATTCATGCGGTTAGGCGGAATATAATCTCTGAGCCTTTTAGCCGCAGCTGTATGGAGGATGACGAGGTGGAACAATCTTTTCATTTTCTACGCAGCTGACCTGCCTTTGCGAGACTGAGGTTTACGTACCTAGGCTTCTACTTTTTTAGCACCCTAGAAGAGCTCTCGAGAAGTCCAGTAAGCAACTCACAATTGTCGAAGTTGGTTCTAATATTTTAAGCATTGCTGTCGATGCTTTTCTCTGAAGCCAGATTATAATGGCGAGAGTGGGTTATGTTTTGCACAAATTACGCCATCAAATTTTCGCAAGCCTTTGAAAGAGCAAGCAATATACTTATAGGCCTTTAGACACCCGCACGACGGCTTTGCAAATTGCGTTTTTATATTGTAATATTTAAATTGTTGTACATGTGTGCCAAAAATTAAAGAAGATTTTTCGCCCAGAATAAAATATAATTATAAAAATAAATACGATAAAAATAAGTTACGATATTTTTTCTAAAAGAGAAATTTCACGATATCCCGACTGCTTCGGTATAACAGAGCCGGAAAATAACAACCATGGAGAAAACATTCTATATGACCTGTTGAGCAGACCGTATTTATCAACTTAGAAATTTCCAAATGTTCGAAAACACGAAAATTCAGTTTTTTTTAACAATGAATCAAAAAATTTTGGGTGTAAGAAATTTTTCAACCACCGGTTTGTAATCTACTCGACCAGACCAACGACCTGCACTATATCATAAGAAAAATGTATTCAATTGTTTTTTTTTTTTTTTTTGTAGCTCAGTGTTATGAATGCCTTCAGTACATCAACCTCAATTGATGCCATAAATTGAAACTCCTCATTTTGAACTAGAAGCAAAACATGAGAAATTTTTTGGTACGATCATTTAAGTACGAAAACAGAATAAAACTAACAGTAAACAGCACAATTGTTATCGAAAACAACCTAGCAGCGCTCTTAATTAGCTTTATTGTAGCAAAATGCAGGACAAAACAATTGAAATAATACCCGTATGCTTCAAGAAAGAAGAAAGAAAAACAATAAAAGACGATGGCAAAGTAGTTGAAACAAGAGGAAAATGAAACGAGTATTGAGTAAATATAGTATAAGCTCAATATGTGAGCATTCATGCAGGGCAAAGTGCAAAGTAGCTGCACGTACAAGGATATACTCGTTGGCAGGTGTATGTGTGTGTGTGTGTGTGTGTGTGTGCGTGCGTTTGTGTGAAACAAGGCCAATTGACAACGGAAATGGAAATGCAATTCTTTAGATCGGTGGCAAGTCATTGCACCGCAATTTCGCAACGGAAACCACTTACTTATATTGCATTTGTTTGCTTCCATTCAACTCAAACCACATACTCATACCTGCATTCGTACACACATACATATGTACATACGAGTACATAGATTGTACTTAACCAAAAGAACTTCAACAAAGGACTACAACTTCACTACTGCGAAGACAAAGACATCATAAAACTTTACACTTTGCTACAAACAATTTAACATTAGCTACTATCTATATATTACTTGTACAAACTGGCGAATTCCTAGAAAAGTTTCAAGCCCATTAGCTGTATGGGGTGTGTGGTATAAGTAACTGAGTGTGATGAGTTGTAGCGACTACATCAAATGGAGTAGGTGGGGTAGGCAGATATACAGACATACTGGCATACTCACATACATAGGGTGTGCGACCTAACAATAGCACAACCACAAATTCAATAGTTTTGACTTTTTTTCATGTAATTTTAATTAATTTTTTTTTTTTTTTAATAAAAATAGAGTTTTTCTATTCCTTTATTTCTTTTTTTTTTAATAAAAATAGAGTTCATACTACACTTAGCTAAAACCAAAGTGTATAGAGTACAAGGTTATAGCAAGCGTTATCCTCACATACCAACTTCGTCACACTCACAGTGGGCCGAATTGCAATATTTTCGGAATAAAAATTATTTATGTTATGTTTTTTTTTTTGCGTTTTCAATTTACATCATTTTCCATTACATCTCTATTAAAAAATCTAATTTCGGAGAACACCCCAGGCTGCTTAAAATGGTTTTAATCTTCAAATTAATATTTTTTGCTTTATTTATAATATGCTTCTTGAAAATTTGTTTGAAAATTTCCAAACAACCTCAAATTCTCTAAAAAAAAAAACAAGAAGTTGGCATAGCCTCGTCTACAAAACAAACTTTGTTTCTTTTAGTTCTATAGTAATTGTAAGTTTTGATACATCTCTATTAAAAGAAAAATTTTGGCACTTTTTCGATCAATAATAACTTTCTCGAAAAAAGTTTGAATTCATGGAAAAAATTTGCCATCAATCTGAAATTTACACAATTTTGTTTTATATTTTCATCTTTGGTAGCTCCTTTCTCTATAATTTTACAAAAAGGCATGAACATTTAAATCATTTTCTGCCGAAAATGTTCTATTCTAAGGCAAATAAGGTATCATTGTTCAGAATTAACTAAAAGGTTAAGAAATTATGATATTTACTTCACAGAGGGAAAGTATAAAAAAAAATTGCAAAATCGCCTCGTATAAGTTTTTAAATTTGTGGTTGGTCCGATGAGACATCGGCATATCTTGTACAATCTGGGATTTTCTAATAATGACCAACAGCTATCGTTTGACAGAAGTAGAAGTCCTCTGATTTTACCAAAAGTTGGCGAAATCAAACCATTGGCCTTGAAAAGGGTAATCACTGCTCACCACATTTTCCTGAATGCGATTGTTTCAAATTTGTGAATCACCTTCGGTTTCATACCAAACACTAAAGTAACTTTCGATAAAGCATCATAACATCTAAAATTCCTAACTGAATTTTAAGAATGATTCTTTTTTTCAATCAGAATAAACCATTATTATTGAGAGAGAAAATGTCTGAAATGTAAATGATCGCTTGTACAATCGTGGAAAAAGAGCTACCGAAGTTGAAAATATAAAAAAAAACAATTGTTTAATCTCTAGATTTTCCCACGTATTCAAACTATTTTCGCGAAAGTCATTATTGATCTAAAAACTACCAACATTCTTCTTTCCAAAGATATATAAAAACCTAGAATTGTCATAAAATTAAAAGAAATACAATACAAATAAAAATAAATAAAAATAAAAATAATACAAACCTGGCGTCAAGCTCTATAAATTATACAGACGATTCATAAATGTAAAGCCAAAAATAATAATTAAAAGAAACAAAGTTTGTTTTGTAGACGAGATAATAATAATCTGGTTCTTTATAAATAACTATACTAGGTCTTTATAAATAACTATACTAGGTCACTTGTAAAGTTCATTTTCACTGTAGCACAGTGATCTTTTGTGAAAACCTTTTTTATTCACGGTTTTTGCGAGTTTGTTACACACAACACTACATCAGGCCTTCTACGACTAGTTTTGGACATTTTTGAAAATGCGAGGGTATTATTACTTATATTTTTTTTTTAAATACAATATTTATCACCAACACAATTAAACACTACACACCTTATCCTCGCTTCGAATTTTTAGACACGATTTTTAAACAATTTAGCTAATCACCATTTTTGATAAGCATTTTATATGATGTAAAAATTATGCGCGAACGGAATCCAATGGACTTTTCTTGAGAATACCGCCCGCTAGGTTTCAAATTAAATGAAATTACAATTTTGTCTTTGTTTACGTGCGCTTTTCTTCAAAAATGAAGCTCATTATTAGAGTTGCCGGGCCCAGAAATTTTTCTTTAAAATAAAAATTAAAATTCATTCATACATCTTTGCAGTTTGAAATTCATTACTGAAAAACTGTTTGTAAATTTGTAGATTGTTAAACTCAAAACAGAAGGTTAAATTTAAGACATATAAACTTATTTTGAAAAAAAAATGTCCAACGCCCTGAATTGAACCAACTGCGGCATTAACCATATGCAAGGCCGGATTTACGTAAATTGTCGCCCGGGACAAATGCCTAAATGCCGTCCTTTTCAGTTTAAAAAATCTGTATCGATCTTTTGTTTTTAAGCGACCGAAGATAATTCACGCGCATTTCCGCTTTCTTACTCCCGACAATGTTTTCGGCACCAAACATAAAATACGTGACACTAAAATTTGTCAAAATTGTCACTCTTCTGACACAAAGTGACATTCTTCGAAAAACACTTGCGTGACAGAATAAAATATATGTTCACCCCCAAGGCAGTTTGTTTGTAATATGTTTTTTTTTTGTTAATACCTTAAATTTATTTTTCCAAGTTTTTAGTCCAGTGTGAAGTTAATTATTTGATTGTAGAACTAAAATTTACAAATGATGACTAAATTTTGTTTGAAATTGCCGCCTGGTCAGCTGCCTCTGTTGCCCTTATAGTAAATCCATCCCTGACTATAAGCTTTAAAAGTTGCCGCAACCTTGTTCTCTATCAGACTTGAGTTAAATCTAAGTCTCACACTTTACGTGCGTTTTAAGTTTTTAATTTCATTGTTTTTTTAAAACTTTGGGTATATACGCAGTTGTTATAGAACATCCAATTTTAGTATAATAAAGTGAAAATTTCTATTAGCTAAAAATTGCCATTGATTTTTGAAAATTGTTTCCATGTAAAAAAGAAATTCGAGCACTTGCTATATAAGTATTGGCAAATAAATTTACAGAAGAGCTTCTTTAAAAATAAATTCGCAAAAATCAACTGTAATTTGTAGCCACTCGAAACTTGCGCTTCATTACACTCAAATTGAAAGGGTAATAAACTGCACACTTTTATTTAAAAATTGTAATTAAAAACTTTAAAATCTTGTCTAAAGTTTGTTGAGCTTTTACCCCATTTGGACGAAGTGTGAAACTTAGATATAACCGATGTTTGCTGTAAATATAATGAAATCTATTATATCGTATATAAAAATCTCGCATCACGATGTTTGTGGTCGAACTCTACCGACACGGCCCGACCGACGTTTATGAAACTTCGTATTTCTATTTGGTTCGCATGAGAATAGGTCGGAAAGTATATTTTATGCTTGGGAGAAGGTTGCCACCTGTTTGAAAAGTCAAGTCTACTTTAAATGTATACAAGTTATATGACATACTAAAATTTGAGTATCAAGCGGTTCGTCTCAAAAAGAAAATTCATAGACATTTGTTTTTGTAGAGGGTTGCCACCTGTTTGAAAAGTCGAATTTAATTGAACTATACACAAGTGATATGATATATCAAAATATGGGTATCAAATATTTCGTATATCGGGGAAAATTTTTGCACATATATTTTGGAGAGGGATGCCACCTGTTTCAAACGGAAAACTAACTTGAATTATACACAAGTTACATATATGAAATATGAAAATATACGTGCAAAATTGTTCGATTCGCAAGGAGGAAAAGGCTTTAAGCATATTTAGGGTTGCCACCTTTTTTAACAGTCAAATTTATTTAAACTAAAAACTATATATGTATAAGAAATATTGAAACAGATGTTTCCTACTGGTTGTCTCGGCGAGGACAAGGTGCATTCCCATATTTTTCAGAGAGTTGCCACCTTTTATACATATGTGACAGAAATCGAAATGTGTTTTCTAGTTGCATGTGCAAAGCGCAATTAATATATAAATATACGCATATAATATTAAAATTGATTGAAGAAAAATAATGTCGAAACTTCTGATTCTGTGATTGAACTATCGTTATGACGCACACCGTACCATATGTATCTTTGTAAGTGTAAAGTACCTTAACTTTACTTAGTTTGTGCGGTGTGCGAGCAAACTTGGTCTAATGCGGCTTCTTACTCTCCACTTTGGAATTTATATGTAGTATTTACATTGGTTGAGTAAGCGGCTCTGACTACAATACAAAGCAAGCCTGAATGGGTCACATATTTAAGCTGATTTGAAGTCTTGTGGTCACGCAACTTTTGCCAGCTAAATAAGTTAAAAGTTAACAATTATGGGGCGTCTTGGAGCAGGTTCTTATTCGAATGAGTAAAGTAGTATTTGTGTTTCGCAAGCAGCTACAAAACTGATAAGGGGAGTGAATAAGTTAGTAGATAGGGGCGTGTGGTAGGTAGCTAGATAACCGCACAATGAATGCCCAGCTTATACCAGCACTTAAATAATTATTCAACAGTTAACAGGCAATTGCAAGTTTAAAGTGCAACAAAAGGTAATTAGAAATTGCTCTGATCGGAAGTGAACGGGAAGCTCACTAAATTTGGCTACTTTCGAAAGAATCTACAACTGAAGGAGCTGCAAGCAAAATTGATTTAGTATTACTAAAATTATAATTAACTATAGGTAGATTGGAGGTACTTGATATTTTGCTAAACTTTCAAAAATTTGTTAGCAGATATTTATTAAACCAAAGTCAGCTATGATTATTATTAAGATAGCATTTTTTAAGGGAGGAAATACCTTTAGACATCTAAAAAAAAATCGATTATTTTTTTATTGTTTTAATCGATAGGTATATCGCATTAGAATATCGCGTCAAAGTTTGAACTGCCAATTTCGCAATTATAGAAGGGAAGCTCCATGGAAGCAGCTGGCGCCGAGTCCGCCGAGATTTAACCGCAACCTTTTCTCGAAACCATGTTCTTCACAGTTGTGTAAGTGATCATTAAAAAATTGTGTACCGATTTTCATCATATAATTCAATTTAAAAAGCATAAACAACTGTTCTATATAGACTAAAGATTTCAACAACAGTTAATTTTTGGGACCTTTTTGACTGCAAGTGCAAGGAATTTTTTTTCAAAATCTTTTTTTTTTTTTTGAAACCCTAATTTTTTTCAAAATCGTAAGTTTTCAAATCTTCTTTTTTTTTAAAACCGTAATTTTTTGAAAAATCGTAATTTTTTAAGAATCGCAATTTTTTCAAAATCGTCATTTTTCAACATCGGGTTAATTTTCGAATATCGCAAAAATTTTAGTCTATCTACGATAAAAACCTCTCTTGATTAAGAAAATGTTTGGTTTGTTAATTTTCGCTGACGTTTTTTTTTTCAACCTCAGACATCACTCACAATCAAAATTATACTTATTTCAAAAGAATTGCCTTCATTTCTCTAAAATGCATTGCGAAAAATACCGTAAGGGTTCCCCATATTTCACAATATTCATAAAAAATAATAGCAAAATGCGATGACAAGTTTTAATAATTTCGTCTTTTTTATTTAATTTTAAATTTTTTTTATGAAGGCGTAGTTAATTCCATAACCAGAGACCATGTAAGTGAAAGTTTAAAACTTTCTAGAAAATTTATAAAAATTTAACAAATATAAAGAAAATTCAGCGAAATTTCGTACTTTTTAATCCGAATTTAAAACAAAAAAATTGCGTGTTTCTAGTTCTGTAATCCAGTTGAGTTTTCTATAATAAAGTGTAATTTGTTTTTTTGTTTTTGCTGGCGCATTTTCTGCCAAAAAAATCAGATTTATTTCAACAAATCAAATTTATTTAAAATTATCAAAAATCTGCACTTCCATATTGAGGGTAAGTGGGATGGTTAACAAAAATCGTTTAACTACTCAAGATCTTAAATTTTATTAGCATATTTTTTCAAGTTTAATTTAATTGAAAACCCGAGGCCTTGTTTTCTCAAAACGACCATTATAAAATTCTAGACTGCTAAATGGTTTTAATATAATTGTTTCTAAATATAGGCAAGTTTGCCATCTTTATTTGGGTTATTTAGCTTTCAAAAGAAGCCACTCTTGACTAGATTCGAATACCAAATTTGTTTGTGTTATGACGTAAATTTTATGTACCATTTTTATTCACATGTGCCTGGTTTTGTTAGATCGATTCAACTTGTATTTAGACCCCTGCAGTCATTTCCTATTTCAATCTATAAGAAAATGCGAATGAAATAAACGTCAAGCTAACTACCAGACAGAAAATTTCGGAACTCAACAGGAATGAGCGGTTTGTGCAAGAAAGCAGTTAATTCAATTGTCGCAGTAAATTTTTTCTTAACTTAAATTCTCCCTCATAGCCGCTTCGTGCACTTACTGCGCTATGCTCCATTTACGCTGTCCAATTAGTTTCAGAAATGTAGCTGAATGAAAGCTATACTTGTATTTGTCTGCGACTATTGCGGCATCTTACAATTGGATTGGTCGTATTGGAGATATGTACATTAATTTGTATGTGAAAGAGAAGTCGAAATCCCGTAATTATCGCACTTAAATCAACATAAATCTCTGTATAAACACTAAATTACGATAGAAATAAGAAAGTGTGCATATAAAAAAATTTTTATTGCGCTTCTGGCGTGGAAATAAAAATGATAGAATCACAAATTAAGTACACCTCGGGTGTACATATGTATGTATATTAGGGTAGGTCGCGTTTAGGTTACCAAGAGAAAAGAAAAAAAAACGAGGAAACAAAATCAAAAAAATTTCAACGATTTAAAAGGTTAAATTATGTTTTTAAACACTTGACGAAACCGCGGCAATCGCGAAGCACTTCGATAAGAAAGTGTTTTGGAGTTACCTAAACAAAAGTCAGAGATTCGTTCGCCAAAATCGTGCCTCGTTTCACTGTTCCGTTTTCGTTTTCTAAAATCAAATGCCAACCAGAGAACGTAGATCACAAAGAAGTTGCATCCCTCACACCATTCCTCTAACAGAATATCTTGTCCAATTTCACCATACCAGAACTAAGCTGAGTTTTGACAAAGAACGTAGATTGCAAAGAATTTGTATGGCGTTTCGTTTCCTGTGACAAGAACTCTTCTCCGATTGACTACACACAGAAACCAATTAGATCTAATCAGATTCTAATAGCAATCTTCCACTTTGAACGCTGTGTTTCAACATTTTCGCAACCACCGTTCTATCAGATATGGATCCTTTCCGTGGGATCGTTGGAATCCTCCTACCGCAAGAAATATCGTTGATAACATTCTGCAAGGTTTGTTAGAAGTGTAGTCAAACTTTTTTATTACCTTTTCAATTATTTCGATGTATTAAATAAACAGAAATAACAAAATCTTCCACTCCAATTAACATAGTGTTAAATGTCATCTGACAATCAGCTGTTTCGAATATAACTTCGAACCTTATCTCAATCGCGTAAATTTCATCACACCTTAAATCGATTCGTACGATTTGCAAATTCAGTTTCGGAATGAAATCGCGTGATTTCTAGCTCATGTCCGATTGGCTTAATAACTTCAGTTAAGGCAATGAATGAAAAAGATTTACACTTTTTTGGTTTTCTAAATATGTACGTACATCTTTTCTCGAAATCTTTCGCCAAAAAGTAACAGAAGGTTCCGCCCACTAAACCCAAGGTTACATCTTTAGAAAGCTGCCTGCGTCATTTGCTATTGGAATCCGACTGATACCCTGCGTCGATTATCTCATAGCCGTGTTTTTTTTTTTTGTCTAAAAAGCGGGTGCCCACGAATTTTCAAACAGTTTCATTACTTATTTAAATATCTCCTTTGAGTACGAAGGATTTTTTTTTTGTTTTAAATTTTTATTTGAGGCTAGCAATTTTTAATGTGACTTTGAGCCCTTTAAAAACTGATAATTAGGAAAAGGCATCAGTGCTTTACAATAAAGGGGCTTTTTTTCAATCCTCCGCGCATGAAATCTTCTCAGAGATGTAACTAAAAGTACTATACTATTGCTATTGTTATTTTTTTTTATGTCAATTAAATTCTTCTTTATTTATCCTGGCCCCTGGCCACGTCACGTGAAAAGAAAAGTTAGAAGTCTTGGGAATCAGCAGAATGTCCGGCAATATGGCACTATTTTTTTTTTTTTATTTAATAAAAAAATCCAAATAGTTTTCTTAATTATTGAAGTCTTTTTTTTTTTTAAATAGAAGAGTTCTTATAATGAGCAAACCTTTTTCCATAAAGTTTGTATAAAAAAATGTTTTCCTACGAGATTCGAACTGCCTTAATA
The DNA here is from genome assembly GCA_951828415.1 of Anomoia purmunda. Classification (NCBI taxonomy): domain Eukaryota; kingdom Metazoa; phylum Arthropoda; class Insecta; order Diptera; family Tephritidae; genus Anomoia; species Anomoia purmunda. The sequence goes on from OX639996.1 coordinate 19,269,204, forward strand.
TTCCACAAATACAGCCGTGCTGATGAGAAGCTTATAGAGCTTTTGAAACAAAACTAATCACTGTCGTCACGGAAGAATAAACATATAAAATAATACTTATAAAATAGAAGACGAAGTCTAATGAGAAGCAAATAAGGACTTAACTAGCTTAATATAATACATATCTACAAGCCCATAGTTACTTCTGATGTTTTAATATGGGGCAAATTGTTTTTCTATAGATGCCAGATACAATTTTATGGTTCGGAAAGATAAGTTATTTTATGATAGAAATTACATTAGAAGAAAGTTTACATACTTATATTTTATGAGAGATAAAATCGACATGATTGGATAAAGCATATTTATTAAAATAAGAAGTTCAGAAATTTGCCTTAAAAAACAAGCGTCGTCTAAATGTAAACCATCATGGCTTTAGCACCAACCAGAGAAATAGACGCTGATTATAGTGAATTAGTGGCATATACCCGGTTTTTATTTAGTCTTACTTAAGACTTCAACACCAGCGCCGTCAGTTCAGCATTCCTCAGCTTAGAGGAAGCGAAAAATGATAATATTGCGGGAACGAGGACGAACCAAAACACCCCCTGGCGACACACAAAGAGTAATCGGGCATTGGTAGTTGTAGTGAAGGACTTTGTACACTTAGAAGAAGGATAAATCTTGCCAATAGGTGACACTTTAAACTCGGTAGGCAATTGAAAAGTAGAACACTCTACCGAGGATCAAAGATCTTTCTCCACAAATCTCTCATTATTGTCGTCCTCTGATATAGCGCAAAAACGTGAAAGATATCGAACCTAAATGAGAATGTTTTTATAGGCTTCCAGAGACCTAAGATCCATGGCCCTATCCTCGAGAGCGACAATTACTAAAAATGATGGAATGACGAACTGCGCGAGCTCTATAAATAACATGGTCAATGAAAGCGCGGGCTTGGGCAACCACATCTGAGATAAATAGATAGATAGGGTAAACCGGAAATGAAGGGACACTGCGATTCGAAAGGTAATTTGTACACCAGCAGCTTGTTTCAAACCCAAAATTCGCAGAATCGATCAAGCGCCTCAATCTCTGTCTGACTAAGGCTGAGCATTTACAAAGGATATGCCCAGATGTCTCAACATCCTCAAGACATTGACGGCATTCTTTCGCAGTAGACAGACCGATACATGTGAAAACATAGTAGAGAGAGCTAACAAGAAGTCTGATAGTTATCAGACATACCAAACATTGCGATATCCGCTCTAGTGAGAGAATAGCCGAAAACCCAGTCTTGAATAAGGTATGTCTAAGTCTTTTTTGAGACTTAGGCTGGGGCAGGTCGAGATTGCCACCTCTTCAGCCTGAAATACGTTGGGCGATGAGAAACTTAGTACCCATATAGATTTGGAGTCAAGATATGGGAACCCATTTGGCCAAATGTCTTCCTGCCGAAGCAGAGTTCCCAAATCATGGCGTCAGAAATTCTGCTTATTTCTAGGATTTCTATACTTCCCAGGATCTCTGATTGAGACTTCTTATTAAGAAAAGTTCGTCGGAGGTCGCTGCTACCTGGATATAGAAGAGATTTCAGCGCGACGGTTGAACAAGGTTTTTTAGAATCGACCAACCGTTCGTACAGTGAAGCCACGCTATAATCTTTGAGTTCAAAAGCAATTTGCCGACCAAAGAGTCTTCTACAAGGTCACTGGGCTCGTCTAGCTTTACTTAGACTTTTGACAAGATGGTAATTTGAACTAAGATCTTCTATAGAGCGTAATGCCCAAGTATTTGGCTTTGTCAGAATATTCAAGTACCGACTTCGCAACAGGACTCGAATTAAAGGTTCGGTTTTTGACCTTCTTGTAAACGGTACAAGAACGCTATCTGCGAGTTTACATTGAGTCGAACATATAACGTCGGAGACAGTGCTGGCGAAGTTTTCTGTGACAACGATTACCAGGTCATCAGGTCAGTAATGGAAAGCTTTCCATCATTCTAGTTCTCACGGAAGCATTGCCCAAGAAAGAAGTAATATCGTGATCGATTAACAGGATTTAAATCCACGCAACAGAGGATGGTATAGTCCACTTTGGAAAAAATTTCCTTGAGATAGATCCATAGTCACCTTAAACCAGTCTATTGAATTTAGAGTTGGAAGTAGATAGAGGCTCATCAAATTTGTGCGAACCCCTCAGTAATTTTAAATTACTTTCAAACTCTCATTTATTGGTTTAGGCAAACGCGTATTACACAATAAAAACAAAAAGTGAGCATTTACCTAAAAATAAACAACCCATAAGCGGGTTAGCAAACTTGCAAACATAAAAACCGTCAGGCAGTTAAAAATTTAAAGAAAGGCAACGAAGTGTGTGTGTGTGTTGTATGTGTGTGTATGTGTCATGCTGTTTGCAGATAAGAAATCCTCTTAAAACCGACCAAAATGGTACTAAACATCATTGATCCAATTGTAAAAACTTTGCAGTCAACGGGATTTTAAATGTAAATTTATTTTTATTTATTTTCACTTTCATTTTCCTAAACTAACCCAAAAATAGCAATGATGTTCTCCCAATCCTAATTCCCAAATTGCGAAAGCTACCAGCAATAATCGGAATCGGAAAATCGTAAGAAAATATTACGTAGCTGATAGCCTGCATCATAGCTTTTACTTTTGCCTAGAGTGCCATCGACGTTGTCATAATCAAGAACGAAGCAAAGCAAAGCAAACCAGCTTCTGACGTTACTTTCAACTCAGCCAACCGATTTATTGGATGATATTGCTTTTGTTTAGTTGCTTTCAATTCTTTCAATTCACTGCGTTTATATGTACCTATAGTAAATACAAACTCAATCCCGGAAAATGGGTATGCATAGAAAAATTTTAAATCAAAACAAAATAGAAAAAAATAAATAAAAAATAAATAAATAAAAAGCAAGAAAAACATCCGGAATCGCTCCCATTGTTTCAACGGTAAAAAATGTGCTTTAAGCAGCAGCCCTAAGAAATATGTATGTATGTATGTTTTTTTTTCTACGCGTACACACTCGAAAACGCTTGAATAAACCGAATGACTAACGCGAGGCATTCAATGCACAGGAAGGCTGACTGCTCTGGAGGCAGAGTGGGTTGAGTGGTCTAAGTAGACTGAGTAGGCTGAGGAGATTCCAGTGGTTGTGGTGGTGCTCCGGAAACTCTTCAAAGTAATTGATATTCATACTCTTCGTTATGCATATGCGAATAAGTTGATTGCGTAGATGGCGCACAGTGGTACAGCAACATAAATTTGTTGGACAAAATTAAGAGTTGGCGTAGAGCTTTAATTTTTCGCATGTAATCTCTATGGGCATAACCCAAGAAAAGAAAACGTAAAATGGGCGCGATTGATTTATTTTAATCCACACCTCCCATGTAAACCTAACCTCAAAAATTATTTCAAAATACCATAAAAGGGCATTAAAGGCGTTTATTTTATATGTTTATAATAATACTGTAAGGGAACACCCAAATAATTGAAGTAGTCGGTTTATTTTAATGCATATGTACCTCTCATACAAACCTAGCCAAAAAAAAAAGGAAAAGTTCTCTTAGTTAACAAAATACAAGCGCGAGCACGCTGGGTTAATCAAGGATGGAAAGTGAAAACTCTAAATATACTTTATTTTATGATTGTTTAAAAAAGTTAAAAAAGTAATATTTATTTTGTAGACAATGTGTGTCAAATGGAATAGGTATTTTCAATAATTTACTATATAAAATTTGCAATTTTGTCAAATAGTCCACACTCCGACATCAAGTCAAAAATATACTAAGTTTTAATAGTATTCATAATTCGCGTCATAGTTTTAGGCGCAGTAGATATGACAATAGTCATGCGATGGGGTTTAACCATTGCCGTCGGCATAGGGCGGTTAATTAGTGTTGCAATTAGGATTTACATATAATCGTCAATAAATTTGCATAATCCCATAAGTATACTATCAGTTTGCTGAAACGTTCAAACGACTTTTGTCACTTAAATCAAGTTTACGTGAAAAGACGCAAGTATAACCTAACTTTTGTTTCAGAAATCGAAAGAACAGATTCCGGTCTTTCATTTTTTTTACAACTAAAAGACAGAGGAAGACCGAGGGAACAAAGTCTAAATGTCAAAGGCGGCATTCATAAAATACCTTATCTTTTATTTTCATTTACTAAAATATTATCTTTATTTTTTTCTCTACTTTGAAAATTATATGCTATATTTTAAAACAAAATTTTAAAAAATTAAATTAATTAGATAAACACATTGCTCAATTGAACAAAAATATCAATATTTCATAGTTGAATAAAATTCTTCTGAAATCTGCTACTAGATTCCGGTATTTCATTTGTCTATAAAAAAAACAAGATAGGGGAAGGCCGAGGGAACAAAGTTTTTGTCGAAGTGTCATAGCCGGCAGTAAATAAATATATATTTTTTTTTTCATGTGAAAAAAAATTACAATTATTTTTTTCTCTATTTCGAAAATTAATTGCTATATTTTAAAACAATAGTTTTCAAATTAAAATTAATTAGAAAAACACATTGCTCAATTGAACAAAAATTGCAATCTGTTTTAGTTGAATAAACTTCTTCTGAGATCTGCTACTAGATCCCCGTCCTTTATTTTTCACGGAACAAAGTCCAAGTGTCAAAGCCGGCATTTATAAAATATTTCATTTTTCATTTTTATTTATTTCTATTTTGAAAATTGAATACTATATTTTAAAACACAAGTTTTCAAAACAGAATTAATAATAAAACCACATTGTTCCGTTGAACAAAAATTAGAAACTGTTTCAGTTAAATAAAACTCTTCTGAGATCTCTTACTTTTATTTTGGATAAATTTATCAATTTCAAAAAAAGTTATAATGAATTTTTTTCATTCAAACTGCTCCCTCCTCTCAAACTAACCCATTCAAATATAGGATTGCATCGGTAAAAAAAACTGTGGTTTTGCCGCCAAAATCCCACTGTGCGGTGCGTCGTGTGTTCGAGGTAGATAGAAAAAGAAGGGAGAAAAAAGAGCATAGCACTACAATAAAACCAAAAACACGCACCAAATAAAATAAAGAAAGTGTGTACGATATCATTACATTAAATTTATTTCTTTTTTTTTTTGTCCTCGAATTTTTTGTATGTTGACAGGAATAGAACAGCAAGCATGCAAGATGGTACCACCGCGTAATTGGCAATAAAAACAACAACAATGGCAAGAAAATTGTACCATTAGAGGCAATCGCATTGCCAATAGAACCGATAACAGCCACATTAAAAAAAGGATCATTGCAGAATAAAAAACAAAAAAACATCCGCCCGCAAACGAGACAATACCGACAATAAGAAAACGAAAAGATAATAAATCAGACAAAGAGAGTCAAGTGAAAGAGCAGGATTTAAAAGGATGCCTTGTAAAATCGAATCAAATCAAATAATCGTGAAGGCGTTATTGCCGCTTGTGTTGGGTTTTCTTATTTCCCTCGCTAGCCCTTTTTTCTAAAGTTTGCACTAAACAAAAACCAAGCGAAGTGAAATAAATTTTTAAAGATTGAATTTTACTGTTTAGATGCAGATTTGCTACTCCAAATGCAGGCCTTAGCAAAGTTAAACATTTGCATGTATAATACCAGGACACATGGGCGACAGACGTTGCTACCCTTTTAGAAGGGAATCCTTTTGAGCAAAAGTTCACCAAGAGATTTAAAAAGTACTCCAAAAGAAGGTTAGTACTCCAAAAGAAGGTTGTCCTAAATCGCGACAACCCAGAAGGAATCTTAATAAACTCACGTATTAAACCCCAATGTAGACGACACAACCAACCGCTAGATCCAACAACGTACAGATAGGCCATAAACAGCAATCGCCGAGATATAATCACCACCTTCACCAACTCCCGCCCAATGAATGCTATAATGGGGGTAAAATCAACACCCATTACACACGAGTAGTTCCAGTCGTAAGTCGTGAGTCTCGCGTTATTCTGGGCTAACTACAACCTGTATACTGTAGTAGACTCAACTCCTACCTAGTCAGAAATAGTCCCGACATATTGAGATTCCCCACATGATACCCCCTTAGGCCGACTCATCTGATAGGTAAGGCAGATGATAGCTTTATGTGCATTTATAGCCATAATTTGCATTAACTCATGAATTATCCCCATACTGAAGTGCATTAGATCACCGAAAATGCACAAAACACATATGTACGGCGCGAGACCGACAATAATCGTATCTTTAATACAGAGGCGATCGGCAATTCACACGTACACTTGTTTCGGATTAAACACAACAACGCTTATTTGGCTGCGTGCGTTCGTGCGTTAACTGACACTGATCCAAATGCGCAAGGTTGTCGTCTGTTATGGTGAAATCTAAATATGAATTTGTGCTTACTAATGCAAATTAACTCTGTTCGTCTGTGATGCACTTATGTAATACTGTTCTCTACCTTCCCAACACTTTTTTGTAAAAGGCGTTTTAATTATAAACGCTTTCTCTTTTCCTCTCAAATACAACCTAACAGGACAATCGACAAATACAAATGTCAATATTTATCTAACCTTTAATAAATGACAGTTACTCAGACAATTGACCACATTGTAATTTTTTTATAATATTCGCAATGGTTTTCATGAAGACTTCTTCTTGTTAATTTTATATAAAAATATAATTCGTTATTTAACAAAAGGTTTATAAGGTAATCAAAATTTCAAGCTTTGTACAAAATTTACAAATTGTCAAATATTTAAATTTGAATTATTAGAAAAAGTGCAGGTATACAGTATTGTAGCCAATTTAATTTTAGTGTAATAATAAGCAAAATTCAAAAGACTGAAAACTGCCGCTAATTTTTGGTAATTTTTCAAAATTTTTGTATTGGGAAATTTTGTTTCATTTAATGCTTACATTTACTTGGTAGAATGTGTAAGACCGTTACCATCAAAAAAATATTTCAAAATCAACGGGAATTTATATAAAATACATCCATTATATGAAAAAAAAAGTTCGTAAAACCAATATTTTCAAATATTACAAGAACTTTTTAGGCAACTACATGAACAGCATACCTTAAAGTTTTTTTTTTTTAAATTATTATTGAAAACTTTGCAACTTAATGAATTAGAATAAATTTTCTACAAAGTTTGAAATTTTTTATTAATGCAATTTTTGCGTTTTAGCGAACTATATCTTTTATAAAAAATTCTCGCGTCACGGTGGTTATGATAGAGCTCCTCCGAAGTGGCGAGACCGATTTTTATGAAATTGCGTATATCAATTTAGTAAGTATGAGAGTAGGTCTTAAAGTATATTTATATTTATGCTTGGGAGAGAGTTGCCACCTGTTTTAAAAGTCAAATTTAATTTAAATACATATATACAAGCTATATATGAAATATTAAATTAGGGGTGTCAAGGGGTTCGTCTCGGAAAGAAAGTGCATAGCTAACTTATGTGAGGGTTGCCACTTGTTTGAAAGTCGAATTTAATTACATTATATACAAATTATATGGAATATTCAAATGTGGGTTGCCACCTGTTTTAAAAGTAAAATTTAATTAAAATGTACTTAAGATATATACGAAATGTTAAAATAGGGGCGCCAAGGGATTCGTCTCGGAAAAAAGGTTCATACATACTTATTGTATATTTTGGAGAGTGTAGCCACCTATTTGAAAAATCAAATTTAATTAAATTATACATAACTTAAATTAAATATTATAATTTTGATGTCAAACTGTTCGTCTCGGTGAAGAGAAGGTTTATAGCTAGCTATATTTCGACATGGGTTGCCACCGGTTAGAAAATTCGAATTCAACTTAATTATATAGGAGTTATTTAATATTTCACCTGCGTGAAAAGTCGGAATTTATGTAAATTATTGACAAATTATATGAAATAGTAAAATACGGGCGTCAAAATATTCGTTTGGCTGAGAGGGTTGCCACCTTTTTTAAAAGTCAAACACGTTTTTGGATGGGCAAATAATAAATAAATATTTTCTGGACAACGTCTGCCGATTTTTCTAGATGTTTATAAAAAATTTAATATTATTAAAGAAATTACCCAGTGGTCAATTGTTTGAGTCACTTTGTAACTCCCATTATAATGCCAAACAAAGTAATCTAAATTTTCCTAACTAAAGAACGGAAGCAATACTTCTTAACTCTACAAAAGCTTCGATGTAATATTTATCAAACCCCGTTCAATATTACTATATATTTGAAAGCTTTTTAATTTTTGTTTTTTGTTTACCTCTAACACTGCAGCCAAACCAAAGCCATAGGTATTATCACAAACATTACTGTCCCTCCTAACTATCATAATCGATTTTCAATAACCCACAGTCTCTGCATTTCACAAGGATTCATGTAACAATATCCATCCAGCATACATGCAAAAACCCACAAAGTACGATAGCAGCAAGTTGCCAGAAAGGGGATCAACTAAAAGCATTCGGAAGCAACCAGCGCCCACAGCGATCAAAGCGTCGTCATTACTCTCGTTATGTGAGCCATTCAAAGAAGCAGCCGTCTATCTATCTATCTATCTATTCTTCAACTAGTCAATGCATGCTAGGGTTCTTTACCCCATTCAGCTTAGCTAAACTTAGCCAAGCTTAGGTTAGTTGAGCGCAGTTGCTCACTTCTTGCCCAGTCGCAGCGTTTCATTCACTCACTCAACACTCAAGTTTACTGTAAAAAGGATAAACATGCAGCTTATTTGCAGTAACGTCATTATAGCGCTATTATGCTTGCTGTGGCGGTGAGTTGAGAGTTGGGTTGCACGTACGTTGCATTTATGCGCCTGACGGATGCCCCAGTTGCCCCCCTTGCTCCACTAGGGGTCGGAGGAGTCAGTCGTAATTCGTTGCTGAAGGTTGCAGATAAAATGCGCTATTTGCACACCAAGCAACATCCCGTCACTTTTCTTCACTTTACTTCGATTTTTAAGAAGTAGCAATCGATATTGGAAACCGTACAGTTTTTGTGTCAACATTCAGCAAAGGGCTGGTGGTAAGGAGCAGTGGCATGATTGTAGTCTAAATATGCTACGCAACAGCAATAACAAAAAAAGTGAACTTCTTTCCATCCTTTGGCGTTTGCACTATCTTCGCTTTTTCACTTTTTTTTCTCTTTTTGATTGCTGTTGCTGCTCTTCTATTGTCGCGCTGCCTTCATATCCATCATTTTTTCTTTTTTGCATTCGAGTGTAGTGCTCGTTTGCCACTCGCTGATTGTTGTTCCGCCTTAGCCCTGACGTTGCGTCGCGTCTTTTCATTTTGTTTACAAATTGAAAGTATCTGCCAAGTAGAGCATTAAAACACCATCCATACGGCAACAACAACAACCATTTACTATTTTTCGGTGGCATCAAGTATTGGATTACTCTGCAATTCTTCACTCTTTCCTTTTTCCTTTTTTTTTTGAGTCATTGTGAACTTTTTGTTGTTGCTGTTGTTCTGTTTGTCGAAGTAGGACGAAAGCGTGACTGCTATGCCGCTTTTAGTATTTTCAATTTCAAACAACTGCGATAACCGGAGATTAAACTGGCTTAGGTATCTACTACATAGTTGTGGCTGGAAATTTTCCACTAGTTGGATGATGACAATGCATTGATCCTTGTACGGCGTACAAATAGGATTTTTGTTGATATAACGATAATATTGAGCGTTGATTGAGGGATGCACTTCAAATGAAATTGAATTTTATGATTTATGAAGTTTGGATGAGCAGCATTAAACAATGAAAAGGGAATGAGTTGGCTGGCTGGTGGACATACTTGAAGTTTTATTACTTATCGTACGAGACTTTTAGGTGCACAAAATGAGGCTTGAGCGCCACAAAGTATGCAATATGAAATAACCTTTATATTCAGTTTGACTTTTTAATGGAATTGCGAGAGCATCGAAAGGAGAAATCGCGGGGATTACGGTACTGTGAAAGAATGTATATTACGTGATCTACTTGGTACTGTCATTCTAATGTTTCGTGGTAGCTCTACGAAGTAAAGGACAGCCAGGGCTGATTTTTGACCCATTTTGCTGCAAATGCCATTTTTATTTATTATTTTTCTTTGGCACCAAGGGCCGAAGTGGCATAACTCGAAAAACAGAATTTTTAGACGTTTTCCTATTTGGGACTTACCTTACCTGTTCAAATTATAGATTGCCTAAAGACTTGTTAAACAAAAATTCACACTAGTACATTAAATTATACAAAATTTAAGAAATACATTAACTCCGAAAGTGTCGGACAATTTAACCTTCATCCGGCCTTTCAACTTAATCCAAATTTCAACTTTAATGCAAAAAAATTCGGTAAAAAAGATGTAGTTTACCCGGGATTTTGGATCAACGGAAAAACCGCAAATAAATTCTTAATTTTTTTTTAAATCATCGCCGAAATGTTTGTTCTTGACGCTGTATTAAAAAAGTATCTAAGTTGTACTTGAGGCTCATATGGACCCAGTGTATTTCTGTTTTCGGGATTCGTAGGGTTACTACCGTTAGCATTCATGTCATTTTGGTTTCTTCTCTTTTGTAGCTGCTTGTTTATTGAAACATCCAGTTCGCGTTGTTACAAAAATATTTTGGAAAATAATGGATTTCTTTCCTTTCGACCAATATTCAACTGATGATTCAGATCAATTTGATACAGACGATGATGCAGATTATTTGCTGAAGTGATGGCATGATTTTGACATTGTCACAATGCGAGCATATTACGGTGTGTTTTTGCTAGCTGGTGTTGATCGCTCCAATTGTGAATCCATCGAAGAATTGTGGAATGATAAACAGTGTCTCTAAAAAAAATAGTCGCTGCCTTCGTTTTGACGATCGAGAAACCAGAATTGCTTTACGTGATAATAAAACTAAACGCGGCGTTGATGTTTTGGACAAGTCCGTTGGTATTTATCGTAGCAAAAGAAAGGCTAATTGGCCAGCAGCTGTTTTTTTTTTTTTTTTTTTTCAAAATGCTTGATGTGTCAGCTAGCAGCAACGCATTTTTTTACACGAAATTTTATGCGGAGTGGAGTATCTGTTGTCTGTTTATTGAAAGACGCAAAGGTATGCAAAGGGGTAAAAATGGTCAAAATGGTCGCATAGTTGCTAAACGTAATGTTCGAAATTTACCAGAAGAACCAGAACCCACAGTAAACTTCGTTTTATTGGACACAAGCACCAGATGCAAATAAAACCAAGTCGTTTAAGTGTCGGGGTGTTTTTTAAAAGCATCTTTTTTTTTGTTGAACCAATTAAAAAAATGAAAAAATTTTTGTATTCACTTATTTTATTGCAACGATTTACTTCTTAATAACCAGACAAAAGTCGCGAAAATAAGTTGGGTCAATTTGGCTATATGGAACGGATTCGTTCACGGAAATAAAGGCCGGCTGACGGTTAAAAAGGTCGAGATTTTTTGACAAGTATTGACCATCATTCAATTATGAACCAAATACTTTTCCTTTTACGTTTTCTGCATGTTTTTGATTGCCAATTCCTTTTATTTAAGGACTCGAAATCCTCAGCAGCGTTGTCCTGGCTGTGCCTATTATTTTTGGCAAACGTTGATGCTGGCTTCACTTTTCGCATCTATGTATCTCCAAAATTTTATGAGATATTAAAGTGGTCAAAGGGTCACGGAAAATCGTTTCAATACATGTACAAAAAATTGCAAAATATTGTAACTTGCACCCGACGCAATTAGGAATTAATTCAGATGTCATTGCATTGAGGTCGAAATATCGACGTATAAAAATGGCAATCACCAAACAGTTGTTTTATTTCACCCGGACTGTAACTCGAAAACTAAAACATAACATTAATCTGGAATCCAAAAAATTATGATTATTATTTTTCATAATAACTTCGATTTATTTAGTTTGAAAAATTCCCATTGCTATGAAAGAGAACTCGAAAGAGCTCAGAACCTTAAGCCGTTGTATTTCAAATGGTGGTAAAGCAGAGTACCGAAACCAATATTTGGTTAGCCAATATCTAGAACACACCCCAGGGATTTCGGGATATTTTTAATGAAGTACCGGAGTCCTGGGGTTTGTCCTCTAGTACACATTTCGTAAATTCAGTATGAATTCAATACATTTAATTTTTTTTTAATAAAAACTGGAAGCTTTTTACTAATGCGCTCGATTTCGTTCGTAAATTTTCGAACAGCCCGGTCGTACGAGCAAAAAATTCGAACATATCGAGTGCTTAGAGTAGTTTGAACGATCTTGAGTTTGAATATTTTGAATCTTTTGGAAGAGTTAAAACATTCTCGGCCGTAGAGTTTATGTAGCAAACGAAATATGACAAAACAAATTTTAAAAACAATATGGCGACTATTTCAACAAAGCGCAGAGTCTCTCGTCGGTATGGTACGAAGTTCAAAGCCAGAGTCGATGCTTTGGAAAAAACAGGAGTAAGGTCTGCAAAGAAATTCAAGATGGCCAGAAATTGGCCACCCAGTAACTAAATTTTTTTTTGTTGCAATTTAAACAAGAAGAACGAATTATGGGGACCAAAATTTTAAATTAAACAATTAGTTGTAAAGACGAAAAAGAGTACGACTAATACTTGAAAAATATACTCGCGTTGCTTTCAAAGTGAAGTCATACATATGTAACAGAATTTACAGTGACTCAAAACAACGAACCCCAAATGTTGATTATTTCATAATATGCGAAATGTTTTTCATGCTAACTTTGCTTCGTTAATTTTTTATAAAACTTGAGTACAAAAGTTATGCAAATTTAACCCATTTTCATCGTAATTGAAAACTATTTCATTCGAATTTTTTAAGAACTTTTGAGTGTCAAAAATGATAGAAAAAAGTATTCTATTACATTTCGGCCTTATATTTTAGAAACGAGTGTAATTTTATTGAGCTCGAGGCCAGTTTTTTATTAAGGAATATTATGAGAGAGCAACAATTTTTCAAAAAGGTATAAGTGGTAGCTGCTATTTCGGCTGCTATTGCTCCTCATCAGACTTCGTTCTTTCTAGACTTACCCTGAGCTTGAAACCAGGTCCACGGATTTCTAGGCCAGCCTTCAACCACTGAGCCACGTTGGACGGAATAATGGCAACAAGCTTTTTTACAAAACTTCATAACAAGTTTGAAAATTTTACGCAAATACATATGTGAAATTTTTATAAATTGTGTACAAAGTTTGAACAATATATATATATTTTTCTAAAAAATTAACATAATATTTCGTTATGAAAAACATTGAGAATGTTATTTAAAAAATTATTGTGATCAATTATTTGAGTCACAGTATGTGTATAATTAAATATTTTTCTGCATATACCACTACCGTTTTTTTTACCATCGCCTACAAAAACTTCCTGCCTTTTTCTTTTTTCCTGTCGCATTCTACACAAAATCCTTTATGTCGCCGCTGCAAATCCGCATTTCATTTCATGGCGTTGCGTTGCGTTGCGTTTCGAGTGGCCGCACCAGTAGGTTTATAATGGAAACACCTTAACGCCATGGAGACAACAGCCACAACAACGCCAACAACAAACAACACACAACACACTCAGCAAGCAACTGTAAATAGGTAAGCAGAAAATACTTAATACCAAAACAAGGATGGTGGCGCTTTTTTCTTTTTTTCGTGGCGAAGAAACCGTTTCCAGAAATTCGAGAGCCAGCCCATGACCATTAACTTAATGAGGGTCATTTCTTTGTTGCTAGCCGCACTTCGCGTATTCCGCTTTTGTCGTTACACCACCACCGCTCACCAAGCCACAACAATTTGCCAAGCTGTATTCAACGTCATTACTAGCTGCATTGTCGGCTTCCGCCAGTACCACCGTTGTAGTAGGTAGCTTTTAATGCTTCTGCTTTCACCAACCGCTTGGGCTCGTTGCAAAGCCACCACCAGCGCTGCAACGCTCTAGACCTTAGACTAACAGAGCTCCTGCTGGCTGGCTGGTCGCTGTGTTTTTGTTCGTGTTGGTTAATTAAAATAAATCCGCTCTTTGCAGTTTTGCTGTTTAACTTCCGTTTCCGACGCAAACGCCGCTGCAGCAAGCAAGGCGACAAGATCTTTACAGTATGAGAACTTGAAAAAATAAAAACCGGTAATACCAAAGCGAAAGAGAATTAAAAATTGTAAATGCGACGTTGCGGCGCGAAAGTTGGTGCGTTGCATGTTAGAAGCGATGGATTGTGGTGGTATGTGGCAAGTGGTTGGCGGTTGGCGGTTAGAATGTGCGCGGCGCTTACGAGTGCAACCTGACTAAGTAATGCTTTTATTTTCTACAACATTAGGCAGCTGCTAGTGCAGTAAATTACGATGGCATTGCAAGCAAGGGCAAAGTTGTGTCATTGTTGTTGCTGTTGTTTTGTCGCCTTTTTTAATTTCGTTTTGTTTGTATTTTTGTGTTTTTTTGTTAATGTTATTGCACTTTGCCATTTTTATGTACAATTTTCAACGACTTCATTTTATTACTTTGTTTTGATCTCAGTCAATATACTTCAATGAACGCATATACCTACTAGGCATTTCACATGAACTTCGTTGACAGAACCAAGCGCAATAAACGAAAAATAAAAATATATTAAAGTAACTACGTTTTCAAGCTTTTAACCGGCTGGCCAATAAAATTCTCCGTTATTTTAAACATCCGCCAATTAAGCAAAAGCAAAGAGCTTGAATTGAGCGCATGTGAGGTTTTTGTCCAATCTGTTGCCATCTTGACCACGAAGCGTATTCAGCGTACACTAGCAGTTAATCGTTCAAATACAGGGGAAAAACATTTATATCGGAGCTTTTAAAAATAAAGACTAAAGTATATGGAGAATCAGAAATGATACAGTATTGTAGATATCAAGCAAATGCTTGCAAACATCTGCCCTACTTCATCTGTCGCATCTCATCCACGGAACAAAAAAAGCTGACCTATAAAGCGCAATTGCCTCCTAACACTGAACCTCCTAACAGTGATAAAGTTGCCACAATTGTGCTCTTTTGGTACAATTTGAAACCGTAACAATGGTACCTAAATTGCGGCGTCAAGCGTTGCGTTTTCTAACACCAACCGCGACGTTTTCTCTTTCCCTCAAAGGTCATTGTTGGTGTTTTACTTTATTTGCCTTTTCATCTCTCTTATTTCTGTTCTCTTCTTTCTCAGTTCTTACCAGTTCTCCATTTGCTGGCCGTGAGAAATTTTGAAAGTTAATTGACGCTCGACGCAGCAATTTAGGGATAGGCCTAAAGCACTTTGAGATCACATCGACTTTTGTGGTACAATTTGCACAGAATGTAGCGCAGTTAATATTTAGTTATGATTTTTCTTCGAGATCGAAGCGATCACAAATGTTTTGAATTTCGTAACATGTGCGATAAACTTATATTTTATCGACATTCGACACACGATAACTAAATTGGATGATAGGGTCTTACAATTAAATTTTACATCATTATACCCTTCATCTTTCTCATTTGTGATTGTGATTATGGAATGACAAAAAATTAGCCCACAAATTGATCAAAAAAAAAAAAATACAGAATCGGATAAACAAAAGCAATGGAATGCCACCCCGATGCTGAATAAAATCCTCCAGGGAATTTTCTCCGTTCTCTCATTTCACATATTATGAATACAAATTTGCAGAAACCTACATATTCCACTGCCCTTCTTTCACATTCGAACTTCACAGTTGAAGCAAGTAGGTATCACGAATATCAGGAAAAGGGAGAATTGGTTGATGTGTTTTGGGAAGAGTTTCTCCAAATATTTAAAAGCGAATTGGACAAGGCTTTAAAATGTAATATTTATTCCTCTAAGTTAACCAAATTCTGTTCGAAATAAGAAAATCAAACCTTCTATAACTCATGTCTGTATGTAGATATGTAAATATCTTGTGAGTACATTAACTATTTTGGACGCTGGCTGAATCGAGCTTCCAGATTCCTTAGAAAAAGTTCCTAAAAATTCTTTGTATTTTTCTTTGGAAAAATAAACTTTTAATTTTTATATTAATTTTGAATTTCTTCTTTTTTTTTACAAATATATTTGACATATTTTTTATTAAAAATTACAAAAAAATTTTGTTTAATGTAAATAAAAATATTTTCTGACATTTAGCACAATTTCGAAAAGTTAATATCTAATTCATACCTCGTCTGAAGTCTACTTTAATTTTCACTCGTAGGCAATATAGGTGCATACCATTGAGTCTAATTCCCACCTGATGGTGCTTTAAGCAACCCCATTACTTCGTACCTGGCGAATTTGACAGAATCAACTCATTTTGTGACGTCACACTTGAAAATAAACAAACTTTTAGCTACAGTCTATTCAATTACAAAATATAGAGAGACATGGCAAATTCCTGCTTTGAGAGCGTTCACTTATTTTCGTCGTCTGGTACTATTTCTATCGTACTTGCAAATCCCGATGTTTTGCCAGCAGTCAGAAGTGAATAAATTTAGGACAGTTTGGTATTTGGTTTGGTATAGTCTGTCGTTTTACAGCAAATCTCTGTTTTGTGAGCTACCTTATAGCAGATCGGAAAGAATATGACAAGAAAATTTAGAAAACCCGTCTGTAGTCGTGATATGTTGTTTTGATATGATAATTTTAACTTTGCTACTGTTTTTATATATTTTTTTTCTACTTTTTATTCCCTTCTTACTTTTTCATTAATTTTTCCCTAACCGAAAATTCGAACATGGAAACTCGCAAATGGTACTGGTGGAAAATTGAACAAATTTTCAAACATTTCAGTAAAAAAAAATTAGAAACTAGCAATTAAATTTCAACATATGTAAAAAAAAATGCAAGTTTCACGTGATTAAAAAAAAAAATTTTTTGCTAACCGATATTGGGCATTTTTTCTACATACAACAAATGATCAAAATTTTTGGATTAAATTAGCAAAAAAGAAATCGAAAAAAAACAAAAAAATATAAAATTAAATTTTCAACTTTGTAAAAAAAAATTTAAAAAATACTTAGCAAAATTTCAAATTTTTAATTTGATTTTTTTAAAAACAGTTTTGTCGGCAGTTTCGTAGCTCATTTAAAGTTATTGGCATACACAAATGCAAGTCTGAAGTGGCTTCCGGTTGATTTTATTTTTAAGTTTTGAAATTGTGGTCTTACGGTCTTTTTTCCATATAACGGATGGATTTCATATAAATTCTTCTTGATTTGCACACCTTTGTGGCAACATATGAGAAAAGTTTCCAAAACAAAAATTTAAAAAAAATATTAACCCAAACATTCTCTACAATTTTTGATTAGAAAGTTTGAAAATTTGATCAAAATTTGTTGAATTTTTATAAACTTTGTACACATTTTTTTTTCTCCTCCCTTTCGACGGCTCTGTCTTTGTACGAGTACTTGTCATCAATTTGCATACTCTATGACAACCCACACACAAACTCCACAGTTAGCTTTCAGCAGTGCACCTAAATACTTTCGCTGCCTTCAAGTTGTTTTTGTAGCTTTGATACTTGCCGCTGTTTTTTGTGTTTTGTGTGTATATCCTTTTTTTGCATTCAAATACCTACAATGGCTGGCTCATCGCAATCAGTAAGCAGATGAACTTCGTCAGTACGGTCATTGCCATAAGCAGAGATACTTCATTTCAATCTTCAGTCAACATGCTTGTTTACTTTAAGTCCATTCATATTCATATTAATATCAAGCTTTTTTTCGCACAACTTACAACGTACTTATCCTCACTCAGCCTCCTCCTGCTTTCCTACTTCTTCACATATCCGCCTCAACATCTAAATCATTATTTTATCCTGATTTTCATTATCCTCTTTTTTCATTCATTCATTTTTGTGTTTTTTTTTCCTTTATTAACATCAACTTCATCATCAACATCTTCATTATTGTCATTCAAGTCCTTGCCAGCATCATCAAAGGCAAGAAGCCGATTGTACGTGAATAAGTGCAAAAACTCGACTTCAGCTCTACCACGCTTAGTGCCCGCTATTCGTAGCTTTGTCGTCCCTGTGGCATTCCCCCCTAGTTTTTTTTTTTTTTTTTGCAATGATTCTTGTCTGTCATAGCGAAGCGGAGTAGCTCGCCGCCGTATCCATCTCGAAGGGATTCTTTTTGATGAAATTCGCGCGCAGCAAATGCAATGGGCGGGTTTAATTTAGTGAGTAAAAATTTTATTGCTTGCGCTTGACGACCTAGTATTTTATTTTTTTTTTGCTTTCTAATTTTTTTTAGTGTTTAGTGTTTAGTACAACTTAATCGCGCTTAATCGTTTGCTATTTTAATGTAATTAATTTTTTTAGGACTTCCCCTGTATTTTGATGCAATGCAAAGTGAAAACATGTTTACAACTTAAAAACTCTGAAAAACAATTTTTGGCAAACGTCTTAGTATTTCTAGTATTTTATGTCTTCCGCTAGGACTTTCACCGTGGATTCAAAATAAGGAGGCATATGCAAGACCTGAGAGGACTGATGGAATTGGGTATCAAGTAGGTTAGGTTAGGTTACGGCGGCTGTCGTCAGAGGCACACTTAGGCTCAAGGCCTGCTGTGATACTTCAGGGAAGCCATTTTGAACTTTGCAAAAAATTTTAGAAGATCTGTGAGTGCTACGCATCTAAAATTTTCCAAGCTATCAAAGAATTGTCTACCTAAAATCGAAAACCTTCGTCTGAATAGAGCGGGGCACTGGCACAGAAGGTGCGGAATCGTTTACCCCTCGTTGAGAGATATGCGGTATTCCAAGGCTACCATGGAGGTTGTTGACTGTTTCTTGTGAGATTTTAATTCCGCCTGGTTTTGAGTGAAAATGTAGATATGAAACTTGGCTATCGTATCACACTTGACCCGTTTCCTGGCCCTGCCAATTGCCATCAGTTCCGACTGAAAAACACTGCCGTGGTCCGGAAGTCGGAAGCTAATGAATATGGATGCAAGCTTTTGGACTTTATCTATTTTTTTTTTAACCTTACCCATTTCTCAAGGGCATTCCCCCATACCACTATGCCGCAGTGGAGAACTGACCTAACTACCGCCGTGCAGAGTACCAGTTTACTATATTTGGTTCTATCCCCACCTTTTTCCAGTTGACCTACTGCAGGAGGACTGAAATTTGGTACGCAGATGATTTTTTATAATGTAGAAATCATGTCAAGGAAAAACTGTGTCAGGCGGAGATTCCTCATACAAATATAACACGAACATAGGTTTAGTATGGCGGGTTGTATTCTAGATAAGTAGGAGTTTCGCCTAAAGCGGTATACGAAAAATAACGCGGGTCTCACGGTGCAATTCGAGCTTTTCGTCAGCCACAGGTGGTGATTGAACTCCTATGGCGGAATTAATCGGGCGGAAGGTGACGAAGATTTTGATACATCCCCGATGAATGTCGTTTAAGGCCTGTCTGTAGTCCATCGGATCCAGCTTTTGACGTACATATAGCTGAACCTGGTCTCTCCGGTACATGAGATGACCCCTGATACCGAGAAGGCGGCTCGATCTAGGGGGTGTTCCCCGAGGGCTGTTGTGCTCCCTGACGGGAAGCATTTGCGGAGGGGAGGTAAACTTCAACGCTTTCGGTAAAAAAATACAAAATTTTAAATAGAGTTGTCACCTGCCTAAACATAAAATTTATAAGTTATGTAAAATATGGCAACGATAGACATTTAAATGTTATTTTATCTAGAAGTTATAATTTTAAGAAGGATTCCTACTTACCTAACAAGTTGAATCAAATATGCCATCCACCTAAAAAAAACAAAGAAAAAAACTGAGTAAAATATGGAAGTATAGTATATATTTTGAGTACTATATAGTACGTACACTTCATAAGCATACTATCACCACACAATGACGTATGTAAATAGTTTGATTATTTATTATTTTATTTCATATATTATTTTTATTAACAAAAAATTATTTATGGGGAATTGTTAGAAAAAAATGTTGGCATATAGTTTTATAGCCCATTGAAATTTAGTATAATAAAGGACAAGTCTGAAGTGGCCAAAAGTTCCCGTTTATTTTTTATATTTGTTGCTTCTCATTCGCAAAATCGTCTATAGTTATAACGCATGCTTCAAATTTGTTTATAGAAAAAACACCGCGCAACACTGCGTAAAAAAGAATTATGAAAAATTTATTACTAAAATTGAATGGGTAATAAAACTGTATAACCAAATTGGTAGGACACTGCGACTTTGAATATCTAAAGTATCTTTCCTTAGCGCCGTTAAAATCCAAAGTTCAAGAGCCTGTGCATCACCGCCATAAAGGAAAGGAAACAAGGACTTTGATGGCCGCACACCTAACATTCGATTAGCTGCATTTATTCCTAGGAATAACAGTATTGCGAGTAGTTCAACTAAGACCAGGCGTTCCCATAGGATGTATTGGGAAGTCTAATCGTCCTCCAAACATAGTCTTCATTCTGTTTCTACAGTGGGGTAACCTAGGAACAGTCTTATGTCGGTTCTACTCAGTAGGTTTAGCTCGCCTCTAAAAAAGGGAAAGCCGAAGAGCTTTGCCAACCTTTGTAATATTAGTTTTTTGATCTGGTTTAATTTATATTAACAATATTTTTGGGGTCAAGGCTAGTTTTTTTTTTTTATTTGGAACGTGTTGGCAAAAGGTGACAAGCACGCAACCCCGCATCCAAGCCGACTATAGTTGGTTATGCACCAACCTAGTTCCGTACCTAATTCAAGTACATTACAAGGAATGTGTGGTGTGGTTGTTGTTGGTTACAACAAATCTATTGTTGGAATTTGTTCTTTTTGGCGAACTCATATATTAATTTTTTGGGCTGATTTTATTTATAGTAAATATCAATAATAATTTTCGAGCTCAAGATCTGGCAGGCATGAAGTCCTTGGTTCAAGCCCGGGTAGAGTCTCGAAAGAAATTTGATGAGAAGATGTGGTGATCTCCACCAAGCAGCTATAATTTCTATCGCTCTGACTGTTGTTGCCTTTTTCCAATACTTTCCGAACAAAAGACTGGCCAGCTTAAGCTCAAAAATTAATGTTGATAAAAAATAATAATAATTAAAATTAAGTAAAGAAGGGAAAATAAATAGTCAAAACTTGTTAACGAGCGATGACGTTATAGTTATGAAATATTTGTTTTAAAACTTTAGTTAATTCTAAAACAAAAATCATCTAAATCGTAGGTTAACACTGTTTACATATATAATTTATAAAAATTTAACAAATTAAAAAGAGCTTACAACTACTACTAATTATTTACTACTATGATCACTACTACTTCTAAAGATACGACTTCTAATTACTACCTTTATTTTGACTCATTTCTACCACTATTTTTACTACTTTTTACCACCATTTTTACTTATGCTACAACTGATTCTTATCACTATTTTTACTACTTTCCACCATTATTTTTACTAATGCTACTACTTATTACTAACACTGTTTTTACTAATTTCTACCACTTTTTTACTAATGCTACTGCTGATTCCCACCACTATTTTTACTAATTTCTACTGCTTTTTTCATAAATTCTACTACTAATTTCTACCACTATTTAAACTAATTTCTACTACTTTTTTATTAAAGCTACTACTAATTTCTACTACGATTTTGCTAATTTCTACTACTTTTTTACTAATGCTACTAGGCTACTACTAATTACTACTACCAAAGCTATTACTACTACTACTTACTACTAACGACTACTACCATTACTACTCCCATATTTAACTTGCTATCTCTTTGTAGAATCAGAACAGAGGTTTTACTTCTAGCTCGCACACGTAGTTGCGTAGGGTTAGTGTGTTTTTTTTTCTAAGAATGCGAACTAAAAAGTTAAAAATTTGTACGACATTATATCATTAAAGATATTTTATCAAATGGATTTAAAACTAAAAATATTTGTAGTTTTTTAGAAAAACAATTCTGAATTGAAACAAAAAATAAAATACCAAAAATGCTCATGCTTAAAAATAAAATCCAACGAATAATTTTATAAATTAAATTAATAACTAAGTAGAAAATTTAGAAAGTAATAGAACCTACAGACATTTTTTTCAAAATTTCTTTTGTTTTTTTTTAATCTTCCAGCAAGTTTGACACTCGAATTTATATGGGTTTTATTATTAAAAAAATTAAAATTATATAAAATAAATTTGTCAACACTTATCAATACATTTCGCTACTATTTTTGTGTGCACCACTGTATGGGTGGTATTACAATTCTGTGAATACTTTGCACGGGTCAACTATTTTAATCAGATTATCTTTAACAGCAGCCAGCAAATTTGTATCACAACCTAAGCAATTTAATAAACATTTGCATAAATAATGCTAGTAACCTAAAAACACACATGCCACACGCCAAACGCCAAACGTTAGCATGCCACTTGTCAGTTGCCACATTTCACTTGTTACGAGGTTGAGGTAAGCATATAAAATATGTATATTTTCGTTTTTTAGGTAATAGATGTACTTTATAAATGTAAATAACTAGGTACCTATAACCGACACATTTACACACATAGATGTATACATTTGTATCTACATTTGCTTAATGCACAAGTTCGTCTGTTGGCAAAAAA
The DNA here is from genome assembly GCA_951828415.1 of Anomoia purmunda. NCBI lineage: Eukaryota > Metazoa > Arthropoda > Insecta > Diptera > Tephritidae > Anomoia > Anomoia purmunda. The sequence goes on from OX639996.1 coordinate 19,291,760, forward strand.
AAAAAAACGCATCCAACGCATAATTAAAATTAATTAAAATTCACAACTGCCACTGCAACATTTTGTGGCACATGCTATTAGCGTTGCTACTTTTTTGCAAGATTTTGTTTTTTTTCTCAAGTTTTTCCTTTTTTAGATTTTTTTTTTGGTTTTTTTTTCGAAACTCCTTTGCAGCTATGTACAACAAATCCTGTGCGTTGGTGCCATCAACCGGAAAGTGCCACAGCAAGATTGTAATTATTTGAAAAACGCCAACTTGCCAGAGCTCTACTCTGCTCTCGTATTGGTGTGGCGGGAGGGGGGCTTGTGCTACCTAACTTTTACTACCAATTTCATTCATTTGCTACATTATTAATAATACTAACTACATACATACCTACTTTTTCAGTTTCAGTGAGAATTTCAGGGAGTTTCACTCTTCAGTTTCACTCTTCGTGCATTTAAAGGAGACTGCTGCAACGATGTCAGCTGTGCGGATTTGGCTTTTAGTAAGAGCTTTTATTTTATTTTATTTTATTTTATTTTATTTTTTGTATACTAATATAGGTACATACGTACATGTATTTTTTGTGCAATGAAGTTATGACAAGTTGGTAATTATGTTAAAGTACAAAAGTTGTGCAAGCGCACAACTTGACGCTTTTCACATTCATTTACTTGCTTTTGTTTTTTATTTTATTTTTTATTTTTTTTATGCAGTTCTCTGCTTTAGATTTTTGCTTGTCTGCAGGAGGCCGAACGTTAGTAACCTAATGAAATGCTTTGCATAAATCAGCAAAAGAAATATTGAAAGTAGGAAATCTAGTTGGCTAAGTTTTAATGAGTTCCTTGTCAATTATAGAAAGATTTGAATTTAATTACTTCAAAGTTGCCGCCGCCGCCGCCGCCAATGCACTTTCGTCAACTGCGATTGTAGTATGGTTAGTGTAAAACTTTGAAGAAATATTACAAAAGTAGCTAAATAGTTTACATTTACATAATCGCTCTAGTAAATCCATAAGTTTTGAAGCCTGCTCGCCATCATCATCATCAGTGCGACTAGCTGGGAAAAAGTCAATACAAAGGTAGTACCTCCGAGTACTCGTAATAAAAATCGAGAAATTGCCACTAGCAGCGTCATCATTATTCTTGTAGCTCGTAGTGTCCTTCTGGCATTAACAAACCAGCTGGCAGCTGGCAACCGACCGAGCATGCATCATAGTCCCAGCAATGTCTATGTGCGCTTGCATTTCTGCTCGGGTTGTTATCAATTGCTGCTACTCAATTTCAAAAATTGCCAAATGGCTAGCAACTTAACACAATGTTGGCCCCGAAATGCCATGCATCGAGCAATCAATTGCCCCAGACAGACAGACAGACAGACAGACAGACAGACAGCCAGCCAGCAGGCAAGCAGACAAAAACCAAGAGACAAAAACCAGCAGTCAGACAATGAACCAACGAACCAACGAGAAAATCGAATAGCCGGCAAGAAACAATAAGCAGTAAAGCAGCTCCTACTCCAAGCACGTACACACACACACACACACACAGACACATACACACAGTTAGAGATACACACAGGCACACATAAAGGACCACGTACTCGTTAAATGTAACGTTGTTGTCGCAAGGACATGGTTTACTAGAAATATTTTGTGGCATTGTTAAGTGTGTAAGAATCGACGAGGACTGCCGGTCATTTTGGTCGTCTGTAGCAATTGGCAATAAAACATGTCGATGACTGCAGCGTAATTTAAGCAACGCCAACAAAACAAAGATTTTAAATGCATCATATGAGTAAGATATGTATGTATGCATAAATACAGTGCTTAGCATAACTATATGGCAGGGAACTTTTTGAGAAGCTTCGACATTTTATTTTTCATTTACAAAATGTGTATTAGTTTCACAGGCTTACAATAAAAAAAAGTTCCGTTTCTGAAAGGTAAAGTAACTTGGTAAATTTTTCGGTGTGCAAAAAACGAATCTGAGGTTAAAATTTACCCATCACCCTCAGATTTTGCCCCAACAACACGCCCAACGTAAAATTTCTAGATTACAGAAAAATTCAAAATTACTATGGAATACTACGTTTTTTGATATGCTTAAAACGAATATGAGATGAAAATTTACCCATCACCCTTAAATTTCGTGCCACAAAATCTTTACTTCTTCACTTACTTCATTGGCGCAGTAACCGATTTGTGGTTTGCGTCTTGATGTTGTAACAAAAATTGAGTACCTACAGTTTTACGCCGACTCCGAACGGCTAATGTTTTTTTTTTTTTTGTGAGAAGTTTTTTCATGGCAGCAATTCGTTCGGAGGCGAGGGGCGACCGCTATTGGGAAAAACTTTTCAATAATTTTTCATGTTACTTGCCTCGGCCAGGATTTGAACCTGGCACCTACCGAATGTAGCGCACACATGCGGGCCCGTAGGCGTCGTTATCAGGCGACCGTGGCCCTTCCTTGGTGGTTAAGTTGGCTTCAGGACAGTTAGAGGCTACAAGAAAAATAATTTTTATAAATTCTTAAAACTTGACCCTTAAGGGGGATGCTGGGGCAAAATTTAAGGGCGATGAGTAAATGTTTACTTTAATTTTAAAATTTTTTTTTTAGACCCCAGATTCGTTTTAACTTTTTATAACTCAGATTCGTTTTTAGCGCCATGTGTGCCTCCGGTATGTAAACATTAAATTACTTCGCCATTTGTCAACCCATTTACTTTCTAAGACACGTTTAGGAAACTTGAAATCGAATTAATGAATAGGTAAATGGAAAATAGTCATTCAATTCTGCTAACTCACCATGAAAAAACTCTCGCGATAAAAATTCACTAAAAGCCAAAACATTGCGGGCGCTGGTTAAAAATTTCTTTGCTCGCGAAACAATGGGTACTAATCAATTAATTACCATCATCCACACCCAAGATATTCCAATGAAATTATTGAAGGCGTGAGAGAGACAGAGTGTTGCCGAGGCCCAAGTGTATCGAATCGCATCCCCGAGCTCAGCGGCGCATTTTGATGGACGATCCCCATTGGTTTCTTTACAAAATACAACTGACTCAAAGGATATTTGCCACAGACATGCAACGGCGTATAGAATACGACAAAACAATCGATCGGCTGAATGTTGAAAACCATCCCTGTTTTTGTCTGTAATTTTTAATAATCGACGAGGCGTATTTCGCGCCCTCTCTGGCGGTGTTAATAAAAAACATTATCGCATATGGGGTACAGAAAATCCTCACGAGATTCATTGAAAACTATAAATGATCAAAAAGTAATTGTTTGGGCCAGCGTGTACGTCAAAACCAATCATTGGACCATTCTTTTTTTTCAAGGAAATTGAAACAGTCGGCTGTTGACTGACTTCTGGTTTCAACAAGACGAGACGTCCTGTTCCACAGCAAGCCAAACAATGCCGGTTTTGCTAACGAAAATTCCCTAGAGATGTAACGATTTATTCCCCTCGGACTTCTTTTTGTGGGGTTATTTAAAGCGTAAAGTTTACGCCAGAAATCCGAAGCCCATTGACGAGCTGAAGAGAAATATTCGCGTCGAAATAGCTACAATATCGAACGAGATGGTTGAAGATGTGATGGGAAATTCCCGAAAAAGAGTACAGTTTGCGGTGGTCAGTAGAGTTTGTAATTTAGTCGATGTTGTTTTTAAAAAGTAGTTCACAAAAATTTTTAATTGTTAAGGTTAAACTAATTTTCTGTGCAATTATGGGATATGCAAGTTGCAATTTACGAAAAATGTGCGTTGATTTTTTTATTCCATAAAAAAGAAATCGTGCATTTGTTATATGGAGAAACTGAGTAACACCTATAGCTAAAACGAAATTATCTAAAATCAACGCGCTTTGTGAGGCTCTTCAAACTTTATTTTCAAATTTTAATTTTAATAAAAAGTTTTTGGATTTCATTAAAATTTACATAAAGTTTAAAGCTTTCATTTCAAAATTAATTGAATTTCATTTTAAAATAAATTTTTTTTTTCATTTAACTAAAAATTAATTAGACATAAATTAAGTGTCGTGTCGTGTTTGTCAATAAGTCCCTTTCGTATAGTTATGATCAGCACTATATAGTACATATGTATATATAGGAAAAATGGAGGAGGAGCTGACAGCATACAAGACACATATCCATACGGCACAATGGTTGGAGTATAAGTTTATAGTAAGTATTTTTACGTACGCATACACCGTAAACAAAAACAAAAACAAAAACGAAAACAAAAAAGACACAACTGACAGCAGAGATAAACAACATTCAAACAATCAAAGCCACAACGACAGCAACTGTAGGCACGAACTTTGGTAACATTTGTTATTTTTGTGGCTTTTTTTTTTGTTTGGTTTACATTGGCAGTTGTTGTGATTGGTACGAAACAATGCAGTCAAAGAGCAATTTCGATGCGTGCTCTATACAACCTTTGACAATTGACAATGGCAATAACAACAACAACGCCTAAATAAACGTTGTTAAAATAAAGCTTGTGAGGCACATTGTGACGAATAAAATTGTAAGGAATATAAAAAACTAGTAGCGAGCGGCAATGTACTCCGTCTGAGTTGCTTCGACTTAAATTCTGGAAATATCGACAACAAAGCCATATAATTGATTTATTTTTGGCAAGTGTATTTCTCGTAATTACCTTGAGCCCTCCTCCATTTCATTTCTTAAATGGTGATGATACCAGCCGGGCAGCGCCACCTTCCCCATTGGGTTTCGAACATTCGAAGTGGATGACCTCAAAGCACAGTTCTTAATACGGTCGTCATCAAAATAAGACAATCTCATCCGAGGTTTATTGAAACTTTTTATTCGTTTTTGTAAAGATGCTTTTGATTAACGGGGCGCTTACTCCGCCCAGACACCCGCTCGAAGCCTCCCCTACTGGTGAACAGATGCTGCATACCCCGAGGGAGCTCTTAACTGAAGCTGAATGAACCGCATACCGAAGAAACGTTCTGGCCACTCCCAGTTAAATGGCGATCAGAGATTTAAGAATGGAGGCGGTGTATAGACCAAATACCAAATGATACCAAACGAGATTTCAGACAGGATGACTCCCTATCGTGCGACCGTAACAATAATAATGTCATCATCAGAATCCCACTGATAATCTCTGTTAACAACTAGCGCGATTTTGCAGACTGTGTGTCGAAATCTACCTCATTAGCTGGACTGGAGAGGGAGATCTGGCACTCACTGTCAGAGAGAGGTTTTTGGGTGCCTTGTGTGAGCTCATGTAGGGATATCTAGGTGCGGTTACCAGTTGCGGACTAACTGTAAATCCGGGAAAACCCGAGCTCATTCTTTTCACCAGAGAGTACAAAATTTTTATAGGGAAAAATCCTGCCAGCCCATGCCGCCGTCAGAACAAATTGTTGCTTACCAGTGCGACCTCTGTTAGGGAAATGAATATCAATCAGAGCTATGAGGTTAATAACAATGCGATCGAAAGTAGTCAAGGATTGGCGGGCATCTTTTTGGAGATCTTCGGAGTATTTCTCCATCAAATTAATCTGTGTACATGAACACAGGGATATCCCGGGAAATTGTGAAGGAGATGAGTTAGCCAGTCAAGGCACACTTGAAAAGGACTTATTAAGCAAGGAACTTTTGTCTGGCTACCTCTCGGCTACATCTGAGCGACTGGACTAGCGATCAGCTTGATTAACGATGGGCAGCTACTAGAACATGTAGGGTCGCGAGGTCCTTTTGAAAAGAAGTGGACCCCTCCCTTACGGGAGCTTCTAAGATTATCCAAGCCACAGCTCTCATGGATTCCGGGGGTGCTGACAGGGGAATCTATGTCAACCTATTTACGTAGACAAAATTCCACCATAATAAGCCGAACAGTGGGACAAAACGACTAGCTAATGAGTGTGTTAAAGAGTATCTCAAGAATCGTATAAAAAACCTCTTCAGAACTCGTTGCTGCCCTTTCGGAAGAGAAATGGAAAACATGTTTTTGTTCAAATAGCTATTCCAGCTCGGGAAAGGTTTCGCAAAGCCCGAAAGAAGCACTAGCTTTCAGAGAATAATTGTACAAAGAGTTTGGAAAGTGTACCAACGTGTGACAGAGCAAAATTGGTAAAATCTTCTATGGTTCGATAAATCGCGAGGTGAGCTTGGTTGCGATATATTTAAAGGATCGACAAGCATCACTTCTTACACTACTTACACAGTTTGGAAGAAATTGGCGCATGGTTACGTAATTTTATTTTTGGTAAGTTATGCTCATTCCGTATTCTAGTAGAATTTTATTTTCATAAAAGAATCAATAAGTTAACCAATTTTCAACCGATTCTTGAAACATTCGTTTTCCTCGATATTAAACTGGCTATATTCTAAGCTATTAAGAACTAGTATGATTTCTATATTATATACCTTAAGTTAAAAAAGGCGAAAAAGTTGTAAAAAATTTATTAAGATCAAGATTTTCGGGGTATTTTGTCAATTACGCATTTCGATTCTACAAGAAAATTAACATCACATCACAAGTATGTATACTGTGTTATTGGCCGAAAGACTTAGCTAAGAATAATTTCGAGTAAAATCTATTCATGAAGAACAGAATTCCTCACAAAATAAAAAAAATGTGTTCTGCCATAAAGATGTGTAACATCTCTGTTATATTCCTAAAACAAAAAATATTATATTTTCTGAAGAATTTCAATAATATTGAGAATGGCGATAATGGCATTTTCTAGAGCATTTTAACCTCCAAGCTACTTTTAAAATCAAACTTTTTGCAGGCGCTCTAAAAAAGGGTCAAAATAACGCTCCCACAATGGACAAAAATGTTATACAAAAATATGTCTCCCGAAATCTTGTTATAGCAGTCTCATCTCAGCGTTTCATTCAAATCCACGAAGTAAAGATTTCAAAACCTAACTTGATCATAATAAAATGTTACCCTCAGTGCTTTCATACTGAATTGAAATCAGGATCTGTGCTTATTGATACAAAAGTACTCTAGAAAGCAAATTTTTGACAACTATGAGGTGAATAAAAATTTCCGAGACGGCTGGGGTGGTGAAAAATTTGAGAGCACGTATATTCAAGAAAAATACGATATTGGCGCGTTTTTTGTTCTAATATTCCAGAAATGTTTAGTAAATGCATGATTTTTAGGTCCAGTGGAGTCAAAATCAGCAAAGGCAAATATTTGCTGCATTTAATTGCTGGCTTAACTCGCTGGTGTTTGTCTGCATCAAAGAAACTGTCAAAAATTTCCAGCAATAAAGTTATAAATTTCACCATAGTAAAAAATTTTTTCACCACAGATCTATTCTATCGATTCGCACAGACTCTCATTCAAACTTTTAATTAAGTAATGATAGTATTTGTATGAGAATAATAAAGCAAGCGGTAGATACAATCAAAGCAATGATAGAATTACAAAGCAAAACAACATTAAAAAATATATGTATGTATTTTCTTTTTGTTGATTTGTGATCCAAACGACAATTCGAATGGTCAAATGAGCTCAGCACAACAAAAACTTTTCAATTGCATTTTAGCGAGAAAATCTATGTTCGGATAGAACTACTACTCGTACTATCGCCGTATTCACACCGTCGCTTTTTTATATGTATACCTTTGCAATTGAGTTTGAAGTTGTTTATGCGTTTTTATGCGCTGCAATGCGGCACATACTGAACCGACAACACAGATGTATATACATACATACATACATGCGCTCAAAATAACAAAACAAACAATCAATAAACCAAACATGAAAATGGACAACGTTCATTGGAGCATTTGGTTCCATTTTTTCAGCACTCCAGCGAATGGGCTCCATCATATCCTTTCGTGAACTCTGCGCGAATGAATGGCAGCATATCAATGATTGCGTTTTCTAACTGGCATGCACTTTTCCGTGTACATAGTACATACATAGTTGTTTGTGTTTGATACAGCGCTTGTCATTCATTTGGCTGCCGGAAAAAAAAAATAAGCCAGCGGTCAAGCTCTACCAAAATGGGGAGACTGTGATATTTACAATGTACTGTATGTATGTATGTATGAGTGTTTGAATGACAACAGAGCGCTGGAATGAGGAAGATAAAAAAAATGTATGCCAAAAAGATTGATGAGTGACGAAGACAATTACGAAATTTTGCCTCTAAATCTGTGAGCACTTCGTAGGGTGGTCATCGTTTTGATCTGCAAGGAAGAGAAGAAACCAGCAGAAGGATAAGCTTTTGAAAGGACGACGAACAAATAAAAGGCAATACAAATTTACAGAAATTTCGACGATTATGTACGCTCCAAAGAGTAACGGTACATGAATTCACAGCTGCTGCGCGTGAACTACATACATATGTATGTACTTATGTACAACAACAACATTTCCAATCTAGGCACCAGTTGAGCGTATGATTTTGATTGATTGATTGCTTTTCCAGCGAAGCCGAAGTTGGGATTTCGGAAGTGCTGCGGATAGCTTTGTCTTATCAAATGCCATGCACTACGCATTGAAATGAAGCAAAAAAAAAAAAAAATACGCAAGCAATAAAGGCAACAATAGGATCATTAAATTTCTATCTCAATTACGCGTACCCACCATAAATGCTATCATCGGCACGTCACAAAAAAAAAAAGAAGAAAAAAAGACAAAACCAAAAAAAAAAAGAAAACAAAGCATACTACATTGAGATCTACGTACTCTGTCTTTCTGGTCTTTGTTTGACATTAATTACGCCTGAATTACAACTGTCCGAAATTCTCATTAAATAAACGCAGTGAGCGGCGTAGGAGTGAGGCGTAAGGCTTAGCTGTAGCAGTAGAAGAGGGCAATGGCAGCGGTGGTATTTTTGAGCGATTTCTATTTGATTGATTGATATTGCGCTGGAACTTTTTATGCAAACGACGAAAGATGCTAAATCGAATTCATTATTTCCTCCGTCTATTCAGCAAAATTGTGACGTTAGAGGATGTTACGATTGTTTTTTCGGTTTTATGTACTTTTCGTAATAAACAAGAAACGATGTATCGCATACAAAAGAAGAATACCATTAAAAGTTGTGCACACATGAGGTTGCAAAGAAATCTTGCCATTGTTGCAAATTCAAAGTAATAAAAATATACAGCGTTCGTCATATATTTAGCACATTCTATGTTATACTGTTGGCCATTTACGTTTGCTAATTTATTTTTGTAATAATCCTACTTACATATATCATGCATGTGAATATTTGTGATTGTGTGAGTGAGTATGTTAATACCTTTTCAGGCCAAAACAGCTGGAAGGAATTTTTATTATATGAAGAGTTACCACCTGTTAAAAAAAAGGTTATAGTCAATTAAATAAATAAGTTTAATCACATATTGCTATACAACGACTGGATAGATCTTGATAAGATTTGGATGTACATGTAGCCCATTGGGCTACCCTATAATTGATTTTTTAAAAAGGGTTGCCACTCGCTTAAAAGGTTAAATTCAATTAAAGCAATGAATAAAATCAAATATTGCAATATGGATATCAAATGAAAGAAGCTAAATAAGGCTTTATTTCCGAAATGTTTTGAAAGAGGGTTGCCACCTGTTAAAACGCAAATTAAATTATATAAAAAAAAATACATTTGACAATAGGAGTGTCAAACTATAAGTTTTAATAAGGCTTAATTTCAAAAATATTTATAAAGAGCGTTGCCACCTGTTTAAAGAAATAATTGGAATTATAATAAGTGAAGTTAAATATTGAAATAGTTTGAAGACAGCTTTATTTTGATAAAAAATAGTTTTGCAGAGAGTTGCCACCCGCTTCAAAGAGTAAATTAAGTTTAATAATAATTAAGTTAAAGAAAATATCACGCAATGGGATGCAAGAAAAGTAGGCTGAAAAAACTTAATTATGATAATAAATTTAAGGAGTGTTGCTACGTGTTTAAAAACAATAATTTAATGTTTTTTTTTAAGCTTACTGAAATATTACAGCATTACTCTGAAACAAGAGAGTTTATACGAAAGTATGTTTGATGAGGGTTGCCATATTTTACAGACCGTTGATTCAAAGAAATTGGTAAGGTAACGGAAACTCTGCTGGACTGGTGTTAAATAAAAAAAGAATTAAGGAAGCCCTTTTCGAGAAATGGTGAGGGTGCAAACTGTTTATAGAATTTAAATTTATAGAACTTAAATTTAATTCAAAAGATAAATGAAGCGGTTGAATATTTTTTTGAACTCACAGATGTTAAGAAAAGCTTAGTCTAAAAAACTTGTAATGGGTTGCTCACTGTTTACAAATTAAATAACAATAAGTATATTTCAAATATACATACATACATTCATATATTTACAAAAACGTTTTTTGAGAGTTGCCACGTTGCCGAAATTAAAGAAATTTTGGTTAAAAGAAATCCTACAAATATGAAATAAGTAAATGTGAAAATTTATGTGTGTCGAAGGAGTTTTATAAAATTTGCCACATATTTTTATAAAATATATATATATTATATATTTTCAAAATAGTTGTTAAAAAGCTTATAGTCAATTAAATAACACATGCAAATATAGTCTGATATATTTATCACAATACTCGTAGTAACAATTTTTGTTTAAGGAGATGCCACCTATTGAATAGGTTCAATTCATTTAAACAAAAGAGTGAAATCAAATATGGCAAAATGGCTGTTATACGAAAGTTGGAAAGAAGGTTGCCAATACTAAATTTCAAAAATCTTTTTGGACAGGGTTTAAAAAATCAATTAAAAGTATAAGATGAATCAATAATTAAAATATGGCTCTCATATGAAGGAGTTTTAAGAAAGCTTTATTTTGAAAATACCTTGGATAGAGTTGTCATTTACTTGAAAAAGAAAATAAAATGAAGTAGGGGTCGATTTTTTTTAGGTAATAAAAAATTAAAAAAAAAAGATTAAAAATGCATTAAAAGTTATTACCTTCGGTGAATTTATTTATTAACTTTTTTTGTTAAATTCGAATTCATAAAGCTAAATTATATAAATCGATATTTATCAAAGAAATATCGTTACATTCTCAAACTTTTTAATCAAAATTTGTACTAACTTTTTGCGAATGCAGTTTTGTAACCCATTCAATTTCAAGTTTGAAATGGCTAGAAATTGCCGTAGATTTTTAATATTTTTTTTTGGGTGCGTGTTTTCCGCCTTAAATTCAAATAAAATGTATTCATGCGTTTTTTGAAAAAAAAAAACATTTTTAATAATTAGTGCCTCTATGTGCAACATAAATATGTGTTCGGTTTTTTTTCATATCTACTATTTTTTAAGAACATCTGCCAGCTAAATATAAGGTGTAAGGTAATTTGAAATTTTCCAGCACTGCTATGAACCATCAACTCATAAATGTAGCAATAATCTTAACGCCCTATTGCCAAATTTTACTTTAGAATGAACACTAAAAATGTTTGCTAGTAATAACTTAAACTATTAAAAAATTAGTCGTGTCATTATTAAAGTCGTTAAGCGTTTTTTTTATGAATATCTGCTAGTGATGCTTCTCCTATGCTGACTAATTTAAACTTTTATTTAGACATAACTACATAAACAAAATAGCAATAAAGTTGGTGAATGAAGAACGAAAGTAAAAATGACGTTACTGCCAAAACAAACGCAGAGCCAACAGAAATTCTCAACACTAGCATCAACTGCAACAAAAACAACTTTATCTGTGGTAATTAAGTGCAAAAAACAAAGAGGTAGTATAAAGTATAAACAACTAATATTTGCTTAGCACATATTTCCAGTTAAATATACTATACATTTTTGCCTTAACAAACAAACAAGAAATTAATGTGTAAACAAATTAGAGAAAATCATATAAAATTATGCACAGTTCGTTAGTCTCTTGGTGCTAAGCAAAGCCACAAAGTTTTTGAGGAATTCGTTTGCTTTGTGCTAGAGATGAGCGTGGAATAGAGAAATCACACTAAAGTGGCTATCTCTAAGATAACTTTACTAATATACCTATATAGTGTAATCCGATGCATAGTGCTATCTAGGCAGGCCAAGCACTAGTAGGTTGCTAGAACAGCAGCCTGAGGTAGGCCAAATGCCCATAGCTATAGATTTCAATACCAGATTCACAGATACCTGTACGTCATTTAATTTTGATTCACCTAAGTATATTATGGTCTAGTTTTGGGTCTCCATTAATCAAACTGTTCCGATATGGGAATACAACAGTGAATTTTCCGCCGAAGCAGATTTCCTTCCTTAGTTCTTGGGTTGAAAATTTTACACTTTTTTAATTCGGTAATTCCAACCAGCATATTTGTCAGAATAATGATATGTTTGGGAACGAATTTCCATCTTCTCGCGTCAAATTTGTTTCCAATTTAAGCCGAGTTTGGCGTTGTGTCATTTTTAGTGTCATATTTCGTTTAGAACGAACGGTAACGGAAATTCATTCGCAAACACACCATCTTAATAATACCCTGTCGGAAATAACAACGAAAGGCCAAGAAAGTATTTTCAATCAGAACTTCATTGCGGAAATACCAATACTAGCGAAAAGAACTTATGATGGTACCCAATTAAATGACAGCATCCTCCAAATGAGGAAGGTCCCTCCAATAGATATAATATTTTTTTGTTTGTGGATTTGATGAAATTTTGTTTGGGAAAAAAATTCCACTCATATGGCCATATGGTGGACTCGAAAGTGGAAACCAAAATATTTCGAAATTCTTTCGAGGGTATTGAGGATTCCTGCAATATTAAAAAAAAGGAGCTTCTAACGACAGTGACTGGTGGGTCACAGTAGAGTTTCAGAAAACGAAAGAAAGCGGACAAAAGCGGGAGGAAAGAATTTACTTGAAAACACGGGTACACGGGTTGAGAAAAAAGGGACAAGGAGCAGTGAAAAAATCAGCGCACCCGTAGAATATCAAGTTTCATCACGAAGAGCACGAAGCTCTCAAGCTCTCAAAAGCGAGTATAGATCATTGATCTTAAAACAACCAATTGCAGAATCCCACCAAATGATTTCTACGAGTACCAGAAGCTGTAAACGGGAGGGTATTTATTTTTAGTGTAAAGTTCTTCGGGTTAACTCTTTCAACAGTTGTACTGCAATTTTTTTTTTTTTTTTTTTTTTTTTTTTTTCAATTCAAAATTTACACAATGTCTAAGTCAGTTGTGAGGCAATTAAAGAAATTTATAATAACACTGTAGTAACGTAAAAATGTCCAACATTTCTTATTTTCATTTTTTGTTTTTATTATTGGATCTTTATCGAATTTTGTAGGTAAAATTTTTATAGAATAATTTGGTCCTGGAAAGTCTTTGTAAATAGAACTTCTAGGACAAACAAGTTAGCCAAAATGACTAAATAAGAGCTTTTTTTTTTGGTTACAGTCTAGAATTATTCATGCCACAATTTCAAGGGGGTCCTTGAACATTTGATGTACCAAAAACTAAAAATAAGATGGGTTTTATGAATAAAAATCAAAAAATCAGTATCTAGAAAAATTCACGAAACAGAACAGAACTGAGAGTGCAATTTATCTATCATCTGTTCAAAATTCATATGAGCGTACATATTTTTTGTTCCATTGATTTGATTTGTTTGTTTATTTTCTTTTTTTTGGATTTTGTGCATATTTTTTATTCGAAAATTTAGTTAAAATTTAAATTAAATTACCATACAATTACGAATTTTTAGTTTCGTATATTTGCCATAAGATTCACCACATTTATCAAAATTAATCAAACAAATAGCTAATTAATCAACCTTTTTTTTAATTCAATAAATTTTCAACAAAATTCTAAACTTTTTATTTTTATTTTTTGAAAACTTTTTGGTATAACAGTATAACAGTGGATTATTGATAGTTGATTTTTGACAATTTTTTGAACATTTTTGAATATAACAGATATATAAATGCCCATATCTGTCAGATAACCTAAAAGTGTTGAATAAAAAAAAATGATTCCACGAACAAAATTTCAAACATTTTTCGAAATTCTTATATCGAATAATACTACTAAAATATTAATACTAATATTTGACAGTTCGCACATCGACAAATTTTCTAAAAATTCAAATTAAAAAATTTTAAATTTTGAATAAAATTTATAGAGTTTTTGGAATTTATTTTAAAAGGTTTGGAATTTTGATTTATATGTCTTTTATTATAAATATAGCTTACTATATTTTAGTAAAAATTTAACGCAGGAAATTTATCATTAAACCATTTTAAATATAGTAAAAAGCAATCATCATGTTGTTTGAGTCACTGTATATTGTCTTGTTTATCGTTGGTAAGTTTTTACAGTTTTTATATTAACCAAACCAAACCAAAAATGCGATTTCTGATTATACCGACTCGTGCGCCATTTATCGGGTACATTTGCACACATATTTCTCTTAATATATGTACGTAATCTATGTTTTGAATTTCAACCAAATAGGACCATTTTTGCAAATATCTCGACTTCTGCTCAACCTAGCGAATAATTTTTTTTTTTCATTACATTACATCGTCATCCCAGCTCAACGGGAACTTAGTGTAAAATCAATCGCAAGATTTGCACCAAACGCGTAATAACGAAAGCGAGTTAAGTAAAATGTTTTAAAAATGTATCAGATCGGAAAATATTGTACCACACTCGGTACCTTTTAACCAAGATTTTAATTAGTTCAAATTAAATTTGTAGTACTTTTTGCTTAAAACTAACTTCAGAAAAGCGCATTTAAATCAAAAAGCAAAACCCATTGTTTTGCAGAGATTTTCGTATCAAATACTCCGAGTACGCTCCTTAGAATTTATTACACGAAGTAGATTTAAAATTTGTTTGATTGCACTTTAACTAAAAGCACACGCTTTTGCAAAAATGCAAAACACAGCGATTTAGTTATACACAAACATCGGGATATTTCGGGATTTCCGAGGATCAAAAGCCTGACAAAGTATAAGCATATGCCTCACTAGTCCCCAAGCCTTCACTTTTACTAAACTCTGAGTAAATTATAAATAGCGACTCACACAACTCACCACATAGTGATTTTTTTTAAATAATATTTACCCAGTTTTTCAAGCAAAATCTTGTTTGTTAATTTTATATTAAATTTTTTTGCTACTGTAAGCAGTCTCTAGTCACTAACTGAGGCTTTTCGGTGGTGAGATTGATTTTGAGACTATTCGGTATTCAGTAAGCCGTCTCAAGTCTGTAGTCTCAAAATAAAGTCACTAATTTATCAGCTGGTCCTGAGCAGGTCACAATACAAAGAAATTTAGAAAAGTATTGAATAATACTATATTTTTCTTACATCTGCAAAAAAAACACACCTAATTTTCAATACGCATAATTAAAAAACATATTTGTTTGTATTTATTTAAGTATATATTTCGTTCTGCCATTTTCATCGAATGTACATAAAGATAGATCAGTAGCTGCATTTATAGATTGTTGATAGTTTTAATTTTTACCCATATTTTAAATAATCGGTTCACCTAAAATGCTGTTATAAGAATTTTAAGCGAACAAAGTATTAGATAAATATATTGTGTGCTATCGACGAACACATTTTCATCAGCTGATGTTCTCGACTGCTTTTCACCATAGTCTTTGGTGACATTTTTTGAGACTGTTGCTTACTGAATACAGAAATCGTCTCAAGCAAAGATCGTAGATCACAAAAAAAGTTGCATTAGTGAAATTATATGTACTGTGGGAAGAAATGTTAGCTTACTGCATCACAACACAAACCAATTGGATCCAATTAGATTATGATATCAATTAGTAAACGTCAAATTTGTTCTGCTATGGTGAAATAAAGTAAAATATTATGTTGGCACATCTGGCGAAAGTATGCAGCTTCTTGGCAATCTACGTTCTTTACTCTCAAGTCACAAAGAATGTCGCTAAGTGAAAGTTTCAAATTTAGTGAGTTGAGGTGGGATTGAGTTACAGAATACCGACATTAGTTTGTAATATAACAGAAAGCAAATAAATTTAAATTTCAAACTTTGGACACAATTTAAAAAAATTCAACAAGTTTTCTACAAAATGGTAAACTTTCTATTTTGATTTTTTCGACATTTTTATGGGTATGCAGTTTTGTGACTCATTCAAATTTCTGTTTTTGACAATTTTTAAAGTTTCGGTTTTACAATTTTTTTTCACATAAGGCACGGATTTTGTATGAATTCAAATTTTATTTTTTATTTTTTTTGTGTTGGCGGTCGGTCTTGTAAAATTTCTGTCACAAAAGCTGTTTGTGTGAAATGAAAAAAAAGTGCCAAAACTAAGGTTTAAAAAACTGTCAAAAATCCACGGGAGTTTTGGCACTCTGGAGACTGATTTTATGCTGAAATTTAAGGAGTCAAAAGTTTTTTAAGATTTCTAAATAAAAATTGTCCAATTTTGATAAAAATTTGTTAAATTTTTATAATTCTTTTTTACAAAGTAAAAAAATCAGATTTAAATGTCATTATACGTATATATTATAACTTTATAAAAAATTTAACAGAAAAAAATGATCATGAAAAGCACTGCGAATATTGTACCAAAAAAAGATCAGCATGTGTTAATAAATTTGTTGAGTCACTGCATATTCGAAAGTAGATATAGAGGTGCAAATATTGGTGCACAAACTCTCACACAACCTTTGCAAATAGCTTACCACAGTCTCAAGCATCTACTTATAGCTATCCAGTTTAAACCATGCTATGCCATAGCCGACATTTGACTTGTTTTGCATTTTGGTTTTGACACTGCTCTTGACTTGCACCTTTTTTTTACCCCCTTCTTCACTAAATATTCTAAACAAATTGTGTGCGCAAATTTCTAATGCTTTTTGTCTTGCGCGGTTTGACTTTTTGCGCTTTTCGGTGTGCATGTCCGACTGACAAAGAAATAGCAATTAGGTAGAATAGGAAAAATGTCAAGCAGCTGGCAAGTCAAAACTAGGCTGATGGGGCGGGCTGGGCTGTTGGCCGTTGGCTGTTGGTTGTTGGCTTTTGGCGGTTTGGCTAGCCGCCAGTGTGGTCAGCTGACAAAGACGGTGAATAAAAGCGAAAACCAAATGAATGGTAACCTACACATGCAAACAAGTTCACACACACCCACACACACACACACACACTTTCTCCCGCATATTTAGTTACACGGATACCAAGTGGTTTTCATTAACACACTCATTATGAGTCCAAGTCACTCAGCGCCATTTACTTTTGTATTTTTTTTTTTGTTTGGACGGCATACTCGTACACGCAAGATGCTCGGTGATTAAGCGAAGTGAAGTGAGCTTTTGTTTTTTTTGTTGTTGTTGTTTTTTTGCTTCAACTATACATTTTCACTGCAGAAACAGAAACGACTGGCCCTCCTGTCGTGGCTCATGAACAGCAGTTAAAGTGGCACCTCAACGACGACCAAACATGGTTTCTGTGGCTTATGGCGACAGATTAAGGTGTTACGACGTTGTGCTTTGTGATGATGGCAGGATGATGGTTCTTAAACAAAGACCGCAAAACAGTGAAAATGTCAATGTGAACATCGAAGGCACAGTGAGCAGTCGATTTGTGGTGCGTTGCGCTTACGAATAGTTAATCGAAATGGCAGAATTGCCGCCGTGTACGACTATTGTGTATTTGATGAGGAAGCGATGTTTGCTCTTCTACTAGGCTTCGAAATTGCTCAATGCACATTTGTCATTAAGGTGAAGAGGTAGTTAAATTGGGTTAGGTAGGTAGGTGGGACATGGTAATTCTGCGCGCCTACGTAATGTGTATGGATGTATGTACGAATTTCAAAAACTGTTTGAGTTCATACTCCGGTGGTGGTGGCGACGCCATGAAGCGACATGAGCAGACGTGCAAGACGAAGCGAGTTTGGAATGGAAGTGAGTGTATTTGGATATGGTAATTGGTTTACGAAAAACTTGCCTCTCATATACTCGTAATGGTAATTTAAGTAAAATCGATGTATTAAATTTTTTACTAAATTTTGTGACAAATTCGGCCAAGGTTGGTACTAAGAGTTTATTTAATTAGAGGGAGATATGCGTAAAAATCAAAGGAATTTTAATTAATTGTTGTTTTTTTTTAGGAAGTCGTTTAAGTTTTCAAAATGAAGAACACTGGGTTTATTTCATACAAAAAGTACTGTAATTTCCCCATTTCTTTGTTACCGACAAAAAAACTCTAGGTAGGATAACGAGTTGCGCGTAAACAACAACACAAACTCGGAAAAATATACGAGTTGAGCCAACTCGGTTAAAAGATATCCGACCTGAGATGTGGTGTTTGGAAGTGAAACAAAACTGCGCTATTGTGAAAAGTGGTCTGGCAAAAAAAGTTATAGATGCCATTCAGTAGCTCTCCAGATTTTCCCCGAATCGGTGAATCGATTAGCAAAAGTTGTTCAATAAAAAAGTATATTTCACATAATCGATTAATCGTTTCCTTTCGGTTTTTCGACTAGCCGTTTAGAACTAGTCGACCAACCGTTTATTTTCGACTATTTGTTTTCTTTCAATAAATTATTGTTTATATATTGCAAACTCGTTTTACATTATAATGAAGGTTTTATGAATTTATTGTGAGTAGCTGTCACTATTCGAATAATTTCGGTTAGTCGAATACTTGGTATTCGATTATGAATTATCAAAAAAGTTGCTAATCGACTAGTCGAATATTCGGATAGAGGATTTTTAGCAAGAGCTCTACAAAGAACTCAAACCCCTAACAAAATCTGCACCCATAAATATCGAATTAAAAGACTTAGTAGTCAAAATATCGATATTAAATGCAAAATAAGCTTCAGTCACAATATGAATTTTCAAATAGCAAATACCAATTTTCAGAAATTTGTGTCCTTTTTGATACATTCTCTTTTTATTTTACTCATTTTATCCCATTTTTGTTCCCAATATGTATCGATATCGTATCGTATATTTTCAAAATTCGTGTCCCTAGCGTCAATGTATTCATTATCTTTAGTTTAAGAATTTCAATGTTAGATTTATTATTGGAGCCATGGCTCCAAGCTGGCAAATCCTTCCGACTTAGCCATAAACTTTAGCTTCTTCCAAAGGGTTGAATGGAAACCACGGCATTGACATCTTCATCATCACGTTCGTATTGGAGTATAGAAAAAACGCGGCAGCCTTCAGCGCTAGCAGGCACTTCTGCATGCAAAACCTTATAAAACTGGTATGATCTCATATCACACAAAGAGTCCGGCAATACCACTACCCCAATGCCTTGCTTCATATTAGAGACATCAAAACCTAAAGACCCCAAACGTGAAATATACTCTTCACGGAACTCGCCTCTCAATAGGTCCATTGTCTCGCGTACTGTTTGGCATATGGCACCGCCTTATTGAAACCACATCTGATCCAATTGAAGCTCTTCCAGTTTGGGCAAAAATAAAAAGTTTGTTGTCATCGCACGGTAGCGCTCACCATTCACAGTAACCTTGCAAATCGCATCCTCTTTGAAAAAATACGGCCCATAATCTACACAACACAATGACTTTTGCTAGATGCATTGGTAGCTCTTGCAATGCTTCTGACTGTTCTTCATTCCAAAAATTACAATTTTGCTTGTTCACGTCTCCATTCAACCGGAATTGAGCTTCGTAGCTGAACACAATTTTTCGATGGAAAAGTCGCGCTTCGGCCAACTTTTCAAGAGGCCATTCGGCTTAAATTCTTGCACCAGCTGTATTTTGAAAGGCTGCACACCTAAATCCTGCCGCAAAATTTTCAACTTAGTGGAGTAACAGAGACCTACTTAATTGCTGCGAACGGTGTCAAATCGATAATTCACGGCCATCACTAACACTGGCCGGCCGATACAGCTGCAATATTTTGCTCAGTTCGCACACTATGTAAGCGTTTTATTGGTTTAATGTCCAACAATGTAAATTTTGTGCGAAATTTACTCACAATAGCCCGAATAGCCGCCTCAGTAGGTGCGGTATTGCAACTTCAAATTAAAATAAAAATTTTTATGAAGAAGAGCGAATTGGGCATTCACGTTAAGTACAGCCATGTACTGCGTATAATCAAACGTTCCAGTTCAGCCCTATGCATTCAAAAGTAAAGCCTCATGGGATATTACAATTTTGTAAATTAGACAAACTACTAGCCGACCTATCAAATTGCCTTGTACCTGCCTAGTCAAGGCGAATTCATGGCAGCAAAACACAAATGTTATGAACCTAATAAATTTTGTGCATTTCAGACAAAATCTACGTACCTCTATGTACATGAATACATAAAGATTTACATATGGGAGCAGTTTGTATTGCAGCAAAGGTAAGCATATTGGGTCATATTTTACGGCCGACATGCACAGATCATTTATGCACTGGTGGTACGAGGAGCATATACATACATACTTTCCATATACAGGCAATAAATATAGGCATAAATCCCCTAGGAATAGCAGACACGAAATGAAGCTTTCGTAAAGGATAAAAAAAAACGAACAAAAACAAAACAAATCGATACACAAATACGCAGATAGATACAGGAATGGGCTGAGCTATTTACTATATATACATAGTAGATATGCATATATGTATGTATGTATGTAGGTATAAAAATGCATCTGAAAATACTCATAAAATCGTATTTAAATTAAGATTGTAATAAATGTAAACATTTTCGTAGGGAGGTAAATAAAAATTCTTGAATAAATATACTGGTTTCATTAAACATGAAATTGCAGATTTTTTATTTTTTATTTTTTATTTTTGCAACAGAATACTTTTATGAAGAAGCTACAAAAATTGTGAAAAATATAAAAAAAAATTGTACATACATTTTTCTGCATATGTATAAGTAGTATAGTGCATGAATGAATTCATGTACCTGCAAAAAAAAAGGAAAACTTTATAAGCCGACTTGCACAAGTTATTCACGTAAACGAAAATGCAATTTTATTACAGCTCTATACAGAGAAGCCGAAATAATTGCAAAAGCCCGTGAGAAATGTGCGAGAATTCCAATAATATGAAACATAACTGGGCGGTGGACGATGGGCAGTGGGCGGCATTGAAATAATAAATAATAAATAAAAATAAAAATTACGAACGGCACGAATGCAAGGGGTTAAAGTAAATAAACATTTAAAGGAATTTGAAACTGCAACACAGCATGAAGTGTGGGTGGATAGCTCCGGGCGTTTGGTTGACTCGCCAACTATTTGGAAAAATTACAAATGCACGTGTATTTAATGCATGCAATGAAGAAATATAAGAATTTTGAAAAAAATTTACTTGTTGAATGGATGCTGGCAACTTTTGTTTATTGTTGGTTTCGAAAAGATATTTATTTGTACATTTATAGAGAAATAGAACCTGTAGAGCTTTTGTCCGCAACATCAGCTGGGGCTTGTAATGTAAGTTCGTTATATTTTCCTAACAATGCAGTGTAATTTTTAAACTTTAATAAAAACAACTTTGTTTACTATAAAATTCTATGAATGTGCTTTAGGGTGTCCGAAAGCGGATGCAGGATTGCAAGGTCGGGATTTTAATGCTTTCTACCTCTAAGATTGTTCTATATAGAAAAAAATATAGCCCCTATATAAAGAGATCCAGAATAAAAATTATTTGACCGTCGAATTTTAAAAGAGTCATCCTCATTTTGATAAGAATTTTACAAATCTTTCGGTAATACTTATGAATCAGATAAACTTTTTAAGTTCTTTATATTTATTATTTTGAAACTTATATTATAAACGGCTTTTCATAATAATTATGACTGAGAACAATTTTTTTCAAATTAACCATAGCTATTATTTTGAGACTTGTATTTTAAAAGTCTTGCCATAATAATTATCAGCGAGATACATATTTTACGTCTTTCAAAGACTTTTATTTTAAGACTTATATTATAAAAGTCTTTTTTTTTTAAGTCTTTAAACACGGAACTAGTTTGGAGCCTAAAATAGTACCGAACTTTTCCGGGAGTGATTGGACTGGTCTCGAAATTATTTCGAAGTAGTCCCGAATCAGCCCTGAAATTATCCTAAAAAGTCCCGTCCCTCAAGACTTAAAATATTTATTCTTACTTATAATTACTATGAGAAGAATTTTATCATATAAATCTCAAAATAAAAGTCTTTGAAGACGTACGAAGGTTTATCTCGCTGATAACTTTTATGAGAAGACTTTTATTATGTAAATCTCAAAATAAAAGTGTTTGAAGATTTAAAAAAGTTTATATCGCTGATAGCTGTTATAAAAAGGCGTTTGTTTATCTTGGCGTACTGTTGCTTTTTTTTTTTTGTCTTTGATAGAGAGCAATCCTAGGTGAGATCTTTAAAAATTCCAAATTTATTGATGAACTGATGAAGCTGAAGATCGATTAATACAGGTCTTTAGGATACCGTTTTTGCAATTTGTTAGTTTCGACAATCGCAATTTTATTTGTATGAGGTTTCTATAATATATAAGTAGTAGAAAAACATATGTGATACCAAACCAATTATCAATTTGATTAATTCAATAGTTCTGAGATCGATCAATTTGTAAGAAGTGATACCATATCGGTACTTTTGTTATTTGATAGCGTTATTTTTTGCTCGAAACTTTTTTTTAAATCTGGTACCTAAACCCTATTATCGTTTCGAATTCGAAAATGAGAACTACATATAATACTTGGATATGACAAAATTGCATATGGTGAAAAGGAAAATGCTAAGTATACATTTTATAAATTTACAAATACCTTTAGTTACTAATGGCACGATTAAGCCAAAGCCCGGCTATAATCGGTTATTTTCTTTCGGTTAACGGTTAAAATTAACCAATTATTTGCTTTCGATTAATCGAACGTTTAACCGAAATTTTTTCAATATAATCGAAAACAAATTCATATTTACCATTCAAAATTACGCATTTAAAAATTGCCACTCTAACCACCCAATAAAAAATATGCGAGTTGAGCCAACTCGGTGAATTGATATCCGACCTGAGTTGTAGTCTTGGGTAGTGAAAAAACTGCGCTATTGTGAATTATCCCTAAGAAATTACAAGGGAAATTTAGATTTCATTTGCGTAGTATTTTTAACTATATAAATACATCAACCTAAAATTTGTTTGCACAAGTATTTTCCGTTCTAAATTGATAAACATTTTATCAGAGTTGGAGCGTTCTTTTCATTTCATGCCCCGAGAAAACTGACCGGATGCTTTTCACAAAGAAAACAAAATTGCCTAATTTCACTAAACAAAAGTTGCGAAAGTCGGAATTGGATATGTCAAATAAAGTGAAATATCTCGGCATTATCCTGGATTCCAAACTTAATTGAAGACTGTATATCGAAGAGCGTGCCAGGAAGACCTCAGTGGCTGTCTCTCTCTCTATGCAACTAGAAGAATGTTAGGCAATAGACGGAGTTAGGTTGGCGTGACGTATGCTATGGGATCATGTTCAACGATATATAGGTTATGGAAAGAATGGACTACATCCTGACAAACCCCGTATGAAATCGCGAAGCCGCATGGACTGGTCTCAGGGGAGGGGCCAACCATTAGAAGGTTTGACTGTCTTTACGGAGGGGTCAAACATGAAGTGCGGCTTCGGAGCAGGGATTTCAATTGATGAATATAATCAAAAATTTACCGCAGCATACCAGCGTTCTTCAGGCCGAAACGTTTACAATAAAGTAGAAAGTAAGATGCATAAAGTAAAATGCACCCGCGAGGTCGTTGGTAAGCTGGGCAGCCAAGCGGCTATTCAGGCACTGTCTTCGCCCTCGGTCGGATCCCAACTAGTGGATGAGTGTAGAAGAGAGCTGGCCTCGATTTCTGACACGATTGAGATTAACCTTATATGGGTTAGGGGCATAGTAATAAAACAGCGTATGAACTTGCGAGGTGTGGCTCTGTATTGAACGTGTCCACGCGGTGGACATGGGTGCCTCGCGCAGAGGGTTAAAAAGCAGAATTTTCGAATTTTACTACTCAAAAACTAAGCAGAGCTCTTTTAGGTATGAGCAAAGAAAATGCCTACAAGCTCACGGCAGGCTTCACAGGGCACTGGCCCTTAGGAGTGCATAGAATTGGCATACCCTACAACAGGTTCTGTTGCAGCTGTGAAGACTCGAACAGGAGTCTCTCTGTATGACATACTGAAATTCATTAAAGCCGCCGGATGGCTTTAGATTGCCCGAGTTTGGTGGAATCAAAATGGCAAGTTTGCTAATTACTTGTCTCCAGGGTGACAATCCAATTAAACAAACCAACCAACCATCATTTCTTGCACTTGCGTTATATAGAAAAAACTGCAAAACCAATTTTTTTTTATTTTTTTTTTTCAAAAATCAAAGGAAATATATAGCAATATTAAACTTGCACTTTATTCTGCGTCGATTTGTTTCAGAAATCATGTTTATAAAAAAAAATAACAAACATAAAAAAACAAAGGAGGAATAAAATAGACATATGGACATTCTTTCCTTAAGAATCGATGATTTTAGCATATCTTATAAAATGTTATTTCATTATTTTGCTTTCCACAATAAATACCGTAACAAAAATGAAAGAAATCAAATAAAAATATAATATATATATAAAAAAAATTTTGGTTTGGTTGGTTTAAAAAGCTACTCAAAAAAACATTCAGTTTTTGCATTTTTCCGATTTTTAACCGAAACAACCGATTTATCTCTTAATCTCTTAAAATTAATTGCAATAAATAACCTTTCGATACTCGTAAAAGCGATCACAAAACGGGGCCAAACAATTGACCACATGGAGATTTTTTTTACAATGTTTACAGTAATATTGAACTTTGTACAAGTTAATGAAAATTCAAAAAAAAAAAAAACAAATTAAGAAAAACTCAAACTTTTCAATATTTATTGGTGACGCGCGGAATTTCTGTTAATTTTTTTTACAAAATTTTTACCAATCGGCCGTTTCCTAATGGCGGCTACCTTCACCTGCAAACACGCTGCAGTGTTCTGCTAGCCTAAATTTTCTTTTCAGACAAAAAACTTGGCAGCCCTCCACCCTCCCGTCCTTCAATCAAGTTTCGAACCATCCAACGTATAAAAACGATGACTATATCGAATGATGCGCTTTAGAGAATAGCCAAGAAGTAAAATTGCAAAGTGGATGAAAAATTGTCTGCCTGCCAAACAGTTTGATATTTAATCTATTCTTTCTAGAAGAGAACGGAAGTTGCAATTAGAACACTTGACATACACACTAACTCAAGGCCAAGCACGTCCCTTAAACTTTTTTCTATTTTTTCTGTTTTTTTTCTACCATAGCAAATTTAGCGAGTAAGTCTGATACTATTTATATAAATCAGAAACAGAATCACATAGCATTGACGCAGCCAAAAAAAATTTTAGTTCAAGGATGTTGACTGCGAATACAAACCTTTGCGAATGTGAAATTTGAGAGCCAATATTTTTATATTTTATTTAGAATTTTTATTTTAGCGAGCACACAGTAAAACGGGGTCACGGTGTCGTGAAGGGTGTAAGGTATACAAAATAAATTGAATAGATGTAAAAGCAAAAAAAGGAAAAAAAAAACAAACAAAAAAAAACGAGAAAAAAACATGAACGCAGAACGAACAGCAAAACGAAATTGCAGCAATAACGCAAACAAAACATGCCACACATGAATATAAAATAAAATACAGTAAAATTATATATAACACAAACCACACCGAATAAAATGTGGAACAGGATGTGCAACAGAGCGCAAATGTAGTAGCTGGAAAGCTAAAGACAGACACAGCAAATGCTGGGAGGAAGGAAGGAAGTGACGCAACACGTTTTCGTCCTCTTGCCGTTCGGTACGCCTGTCTCTCTATTTGGCTAAAACAGGGCCTTGTTTTGTTTTTAGCTGCGTGCATTTTTACTTTTCTCTTTCACTTTTTTCATTCTTACATTATGCTTTGTGTAGTAGTTTGTTCTTTTGTAGCATTTGTAAAGCGCCAACGTCAAAGGTAATAAAGCACTGGGGCGGGTGAGGGGGAAAAAGGGATAAGCAGAAAGTTGGGCAATACTGTGCATACATACATAGAAAGCCACGAGGGTACTAACAAAAGTTCGATAAGTTACATAAAGAGCTAAAAAGTTCACCTAAATAAGCTTGATGGCCAAGGAGTGCGGACGCGGGCAAAATGGAGGAAATTTTCACTAGGAAATCGTCTTAACATTGGTTTGAATTTCTTCTCAAATTTATTGAAAAGGAAAACCGGTAGAAAAAGAGATAACTTCGTGTCTATTAATTTTTAGGGAAAGAAATCTCCTCGTTTTTATGTTAAAAATCATATAACGGAAATTAATAAGGAGATCCCCTAATTTGTACTAGAATCTTATTGAATTTATTAATTAGGAAAACTTTTAGTTTTAAAATAGCCCTTTAATATTGTTTTTAGTTTAATATGATGAATATTTTTCTTTGGATCTTTGTGTTTTCAAAATAAAAATTTCAAAAATAAAATATGATTTATGAATAAATGTTTTCAAAAATAAATATCTTAACCTGTCTAAACTTGGCACGTGTCATACTACTTATATGCATCATTTGGCAGCACTACTATTTACTTTTTATTTTTTATTATAAATACTTACTTTTTATAAATACTTATTTTAATTGTTCTTATGTCTTATGAACAATTATGTAAAACCTTTCAATAATAATACGTAAGTTCTTTTTTTGACGTTTTATTTGAACTATATAAATTCTTTGAAATTTCATATCAGATTCTTGTACAATGATTTTTGTTTGTTTATTTAAAAAAAAAATGTACTAACAAATTAATATTTTCTTTATTCAAGCCGAAATCATATAAGGTGGAGTTACAGCCGATTTAATATTTTTTATTCACTTTACATGTATTTTGTTTTGCTTTTACGATGCCCATGTATTTTGTTTGTGTAAACGAAGCAACCCAGCAAATTTGGAAAGAAGAACAAGCATTCAGCTCATGGGATGCTATCACCTTATATGAATTCGCCTTGACAAAATGCATGTAAAGTTTAACAAGTCCTAAGCAAAAGAAGAAACAAAATACATGGGGATTTGGTAGGTGTACTTGTAGCACCATTGTATTTGAATTCGTCTTGGGTTAAATATTGTTTTTTTTTATTATTTATTTATTTTTACTGCTTTATAAATTTAACCGGTAAACTCTGAGTTAAATAGATAACCTATTTATACGCAAGTGGGCCTAAATGTAGATATTACAAAACTTATATCATTTTTTGGTTTTTTCAAAAACTTATAAAATATCATCAATTTACCGAACTTTCATTAGTACTCTATAAATTAGCATGAATGCCGCTAAAACGGCACTAGCCACGCATCCTCTTCGCCTTCCGCTCATTCCATTCCGTAAAAAAAGGCACAGAATGCATTCATTCAGGCATTGGGCAATAAAGGAAGCATTGTAATATGTAATAAGCAAGGCGTTTGCTTTACGATTGTAGCAACAATGATGCTGCAAACCAAACAGAAGTAAATTTTTGCTGCGCCTGTAAATTTGTCGTTTGCAGCTGCAGCAGCACCATCAGCATCAGCATCAACAACAGCAGCATCTCGCAAATTGCAATTTCTCCTTGTGTGCCACATTCACCTGCCTGCAAACAGTTATAGCTTTTGTTGCAACCAAAATACAAAGGTATGCATCTTATTTCACGATCTGTTTCTCTGTTGAAATTTTTAAGCAAAACGAAAACAACAACACCAGCAACAAGATACACTAAGTGATGCGCGGCATGATGTAGTTTCTCGTTTAATTTGTGTTCCTTTATTATGTTAAGCAATAATTTGCGCTGACAAACGGCAGCAACTCGAAATATCTCAACGCTAGTAGGCATAAAATGTGAACAAAGGAATCACAGAGGATGGCTGACACGCAGGGAGTATAATTAGGTGAAGAATTAAAAAAAAACTCTATTGGACCATAGACTATGAAAGCTTAAATAGTTTTGTTCACTTGAGCATATAGCCCGAAATTCTGGTTGTGAAATAAACAAGCTATGCCTGGAAGAATTTTTAATAACTATTTAATTTGCAACTTTGCGAAGACAAATACTAATTTGATAATGATAATGATAATGATAATAATAATGATAATGATATACTGATAATGATAATGATAATGATAATGATAATGATAATGATAATGATAATGATAATGATAATGATAATGATAATGATAATGATAATGATAATGATAATGATAATGATAATGATAATGATAATGATAATGATAATGATAATGATAATGATAATGATAATGATAATGATAATGATAATGATAATGATAATGATAATGATAATGATAATGATAATGATAATGATAATGATAATGATAATGATAATGATAATGATAATGATAATGATAATGATAATGATAATGATAATGATAATGATAATGATAATGATAATGATAATGATAATGATAATGATAATGATAATGATAATGATAATGATAATGATAATGATTATGATAATGATAATGATAATGATAATGATAATGATAATGATAATGATAATGATAATGATAATGATAATGATAATGATAATGATAATGATAATGATAATGATAATGATAATGATAATGATAATGATAATGATAATGATAATGATAATGATAATGATAATGATAATGATAATGATAATGATAATGATAATGATAATGATAATGATAATGATAATGATAATGATAATGATAATGATAATGATAATGATAATGATAATGATAATGATAATGATAATGATAATGATAATGATAATGATAATGATAATGATAATGATAATGATAATGATAATGATATACTGATAATGATATACTGATAATGATAATGATAATGATAATGATAATGATAATGATAATGATAATGATAATGATAATGATAATGATAATGATAATGATAATGATAATGATAATGATAATGATAATGATAATGATAATGATAATGATAATGATAATGATAATGATAATGATGATGATAATGATAATGATAATGATAATGATAATGATAATGATAATGATAATGATAATGATAATGATAATGATAATGATAATGATAATGATAATGATAATGATAATGATAATGATAATGATAATGATAATGATAATGATAATGATAATGATAATGATAATGATAATGATAATGATAATGATAATGATAATGATAATGATAATGATAATGATAATGATAATGATAATGATAATGATAATGATAATGATAATGATAATGATAATGATAATGATAATGATAATGATAATGATAATGATAATGATAATGATAATGATAATGATAATGATAATGATAATGATAATGATAATGATAATGATAATGATAATGATTATGATTATGATAATGATAATAGTGATAATGGAGTAGATGTAGTAATATTACGTTGTCACAAAATGACACTAAAGATGACAGCGCCGAAGCCGTTTGTTTCCAAATTAAACTTGACCAGCTATGGCGGAAAGTCGTGCTAATATATGTACATCAATAATGCTAATGCTGCTAGTGCTAAAGATAGTGAAAGCATAATTTCAAATCCCATGCATCAATTTGTAAAACAAATCTTTGATCTTCCCTGAAATTTTCAATTCGTATACATAAGTAGATGATAAAGATTAAAATTTACCAATTTTTTAGTTACATAACTTAAAAACAAAAACCAACCAAATGTGCCCAAAAACGTTCTTCTTGAAAATCAAAGAAATTCCTTATTTGGGCTCGAAAGCAAATGAATCTTGCGGCTTGCGGCAATGATACAAAAGTTGCAAGCGAAGGAAAAGCAACTAACACCAAGGTCGTAAACCTATGTATGTATATATGTATGGATGTATGTATGTTGTTTTTAGTGTTGCCCCTAGCTACTAAGTATTGTTGGTTTTTTGGTTTACTGGAATTCTTAAGTATTGTTTTTGTCTTTGCATTTGTGGCAATACTCAGGTTTTGTGTGTCTCCCAGGCAGATTACTTTTTCACTTGCCTGCCTGCCTGCCTCTCGGTACATTTACTTTGCTGTCGCAAAGGATTTGTGTCAGCTGATGAGGTTGCACACCAAATTCCACTTTATTTATTTTTTTTATTTTACTTTGGTATTGTTGTGCAACAGAAATTACAACAGCCTACCAGGAATACGCTTACGCTTTTTCCACTTATGGATTTTTTGCGTTAACATTTCATTTCTGTTTGCTCTCGCTCATTTGCAAGCTCAAACATTTTGCGGTGTGATTATGGTTGCTTTTTTTTCGTTGCATAAGTATACACAGAAGTAGCCGGTAATTTTTAGGTCATGGTGTAAAACAAATGGAAATGGAATCTTTCTTAAAAATAATCTGGCTACCTTAAATCCAGAATGTTGAGAACAAAGGAATTGCATAGCGTTTCGTTTCCTGTGGTGGGAAATATTAGCGTATTTCACCAGGGAATATAGATTACAAAAAAATTTCATCACTCCCAACGTTTCTCTACCATAAAGCCCCATCCGATTTCACCATACTAGAACTAATTTCAGTTTTGCTGATTGCTATTAGAATCTGATTAGTTCTAATTGGTTACTGGTATGGTGAAATCGGTAGAGAGTTCTTGCCACAGGAAACGAAACGCGATGCAACTTCTTTGTAAGCTACATTCTTTGATTTCGCCACACCAAAAACCAATAGGATGAAATCAGATCTTACAACAATCACCGAACTTTAAATTGGGTTTTTTCGAAGATATTATGTTAAGAGAAACGACGAGAGTGATTCAACTTCTCTGTTTACTTCTGTTCCTTAGTTAATCTATACAAATTCAACGCTTCAATGGCACTTATGATAGCAGCAAAATTATCTAGAAAAATCGAAATGCAACGGGAAGCGGCACTAACTTTTAGTTTCTGAAGTTAGTTAAGATGAACTTATGATATGTGGAAATTCTTCACAACATATTTAAAGGTGAATCATCGAAATTCACTACGAATTCAAAGACTAGGTTATAACTCTTGCATTGTTTCAGTATCAGTTGTAGAAATGGGCGTTCAATTATTTTCGTATTAATAGCGACCGACATATCCGAGGCACAGTTTTAAGACTAAAAATTAATAAATTTTTTCGGACAACAGTGCTTTCAA
Organism: Anomoia purmunda; assembly: GCA_951828415.1. Classification (NCBI taxonomy): domain Eukaryota; kingdom Metazoa; phylum Arthropoda; class Insecta; order Diptera; family Tephritidae; genus Anomoia; species Anomoia purmunda. The sequence goes on from OX639996.1 coordinate 19,322,836, forward strand.
GCATTCTCCGTATAATATTATCTTAATTATATTTTTAATATTTTGATAGCTGCCAACATTGTTGGACAACATTTGTAGATTTAATGATATTTCTAAATTATGATTTATATACAAATATTTTCATACTGCATTCATTCAGTAAATCTTGATTTCTCAAGTGTGTACATTAGAGATTTCAATACTTCATAGCTCATATTGGTATTATGTGGCAATAGTTATAGATGGTGACTACGCAAGTCAATAATAAAAAATAGACCTAGCGTCGCCAACTTTAGAGTAAGTTAGTATATCATGCAAACTATTTTATTTTAAAACATTCAAAATTTGGAACAGACTTACGTTTCAACTTGGTCAGCATTATTTTAAAAAATGATAGAAATCCGACAAAAAACACGGTCATCGTTCATGTGACGGAACTTTTCGAAATTTTAAGAAATCCGATATATCAGTAATCACAGAAACTAATTCGCTAACGTAAAAGATAATATTGAAAATGGGCGTGCCCACGCCCGCTTTATGGCCAATAAGTAAACTTGTATTGTCGAAAGTACCTTATCTTTGAAAATCCCGAATTAGGTTCTTAAGCGTTAAGGTTTTTCTGCCATACGGAAAAATTGAGAGGTGTAAAATAGTACAACCATAAATTTGTGGTACAATATCCAGACGCACACCACAAACTGTAGAAGTTCGGCCAAACGCCGACCTCTATGATGGGCACTTCCATTGATACTAGCAAAAACCGGCAGACGTTATTCTGCCTTTATTTTTTTATTACTTGCCCTTTGCATTTGTAACTAGAAAACGAGTTTCGGTTTCAGTCAGATACATATAACAGGTGGCAACCCTCTCAAAAATATAAGTATGCAACTTTTTCTCGCCGAGACGAACAGTTCGACACAAATATTTTAATATTTAACGTCTTTGTGTAAAATTTAATGAAGTTTGACTTTTAAAATAAGGTGGCAATGCTCTTCAAGATATGGACTTAAACTTTCTTTATAACATAGCTAGAACGAACCGTTTGACACCCACATTTTGCTTTTTAATTCAAATCGACTTTTCAACCACGTGGCCACAGCCTCTTAAAGATAGCTATGAACTTTCATGCCGAGACAAAACGTGTGACATGCATATCTTAATATTTTGTATAACTCTAGTATAATTTAGTTAAATCCATTTTTTAAACAGGTGGCAACCCTTCTCAAAAAATAGCTATGTATCTTTAAACCTTTTGCTCGTTTGGAACTCATATGAAAATATTTTATACACTTGTATATAATTTAATAAAATTTGGCATTTCAAACAGGTGGCATCCCCCTCCAAAATATATGTATGAGGTTTGTCCCCGCTGAGACAAACCGTTTGACATCCATATATTGATATTTCTTGTATATAATTTAATTGAACTCGACTTTTCAAACAGGTGGCAACCCTTATAAAAGTTAGCTATGAACCTTCTCCACGAGACGAACCGCTTAACACATATATTTTAATATTTCATATCGCTTATATGTATTTTAATTAAATTTTATTTTTCAAATAGGTGGCATCCCTTTTCCAAGCACAAGACTTACTTTGCGACCCAATCTCATACCTATCAAATATTCAGACAAAATTTAATAAAAATCGGTCGAGCCGTTTCGGAGAAGTTCCATATTTTAGTTGACCACTAGGAGCAACCATTTTTAGATCAGCTAAATCAAAGATCTGTTAATCGAGCGATTCGGAAAGAGGTTTTTCCTAAATTTTTAATTGCTTTTTAATTCATAAATCAATTTAAGAGAAATCAACAGAAATTCGAGAATAGGTCTCTATTTTTAAATTGTTAAACAAATAAGCTATTTTCGATCGAGATATCTTCGGTTTGTAATCTGCGAAAACCTAACAGCAACGAGATGAGCAGAATTTAAAATCTAAAACATTAAACATTTTCGACCAAATCTTTTTGTGCCTGTTTTTGCATTTTTCTTTTGCATACTTCCGTTTGCTTTTTTTTTGTTGTTTGTATGCCATAACTTTGTCAAAACAAAAAATGTTGCCCTCATCTACTATCTCAACTGAAAAACACATTTCAGGATTACTACAATAACGAATCATTATTGATTGCGATGAAACAGGTTTGCCACAGGAGATTTTCATTAGGTATACAAATTGAGGAGGAGGATTTTCAACTATGCTAATTGCTCAGCACTAAAACGAATGAATTCTGATAAACAAAAAAAGTAAAATAGTTTACTCAAATCTATAGCCAGAAGCTACTACCAAGCAACGTTGGTATGAACTCTCACATGATTGCCTCACCACTACAGGCAAATTTCAATGATTTCTATTTCATTCTAGTAGACAAAAATATTAACCTTTACACGTACATACATACATTTGTATGTGTGTACATACAGTTATGTGAAAAGAAATAGGGGCACACGAGACATTTTGACAAGTTATGGCTATTCTTCTGTAAGTAAGTTTTGTTTTTTTTTATAAAAGTCTAGCACATTATAAACAAAAACATATCAAACTTTGTAGAAAAAATAGGAAAATGTTCATAAAGTGTTCAGTCCTTTTAATTAAAGCTAACAAAAAAATTTCAAGTAAGCAGTTTTATAGCCCAAATTAAATTCAATAACGGCAGCAAAAAAAAAAAACAACCATATATCACAAATCAACGCAAATTTTAAGCTACTGGGAATTTGCACTCTTTTATACTAAAATTTATTGGAATATGAAACTGCATACTTGGTATTTTATGAATAATTCAAAAAAAGGGGATTGAAAGTTTAATGAAATTTTGTTGCGTTTTCCTTTTCTTTAAATTTGAAATTTGTTATATAATGAGCTAGTCGTGTATAAAAAATTAAAACCATCAAAAGAAAAATACCCATAACTTTTCAAAACCTCGTGTGCCTCTTTTGTTTTCCACATTACTGTATAAATCCAAAAAATAGCCAATACATTGAAAGATTTATGTAGGTAAATCCAGGTAACTGGAAATAAACAACAGGTAGGATACAAATGAAGATTTGGCTATTTGCTGGCATTGCATATGTGGCGATTAGTCATCATAAATAGCTACAGTAGAAGCTGAGAAAATAATTAGGATTAAAGCAAATGAGTTGGATGTTGGAGAAATACCAGAATCGTCCAAAGCAACTCTATTGCAAATTGTGATTGGATTTTTTGTTGTGAAATAAAAAGATTGCTCACAATTCAAATGAAAACGAAGCAATGAAAAGTAATAGAACTGAAAAATGATTGCATAAAAATAGGTCATAAGCTTTTATTAAAATCAGATTAATACATTAGCATGGTAAATATGTAGTATTAATTTAAAAAAAACAAAAACAAATACACTTTTATTTGTCACAAAAATTCGTATAGGAATTATAAAAATATGACTGCATTGCATCACTTCTGCATCAAAAAATGAACGAAAGTAAAAATTGAAAGTGTTAAATGTCATTCCAAAGCACACATATTTACATATGCATGTATGTTTATATGTATGGTCATACGAAAGTATTTGAAGTGTGAATATTAAAAAATAAATAATTTGTGATATGCGCTTAAATATCGGAAATGGGTTTCAAATGAAAATCACTAACAAAAAACAAAAAAAAACATAGCACACAATGCGCACAAATTAAAAAATGACAACATATGAATGCACATTAGGGATATCCATTTTGGCATTTTTAAATGTCTCACAGCGGCGCATGGCATAGAAGTCTGTTGAGTTTTGATTTTGTTGAGTTTTATTTTTATGGCACACCTCACAAATCATGCCTTGTCCTGGAAGTGTACAAAACGATTTTAAATGCGAATTTAAATTTGATTAGCTAGATGGCGCAAGAGTCGCTATATTCGTAAAAATCGTTTTTTTTTTATTTGTTTAAGCAGTCGATAGGTGGTGCAGCAGTGCATTTATGGGCCAGTTGGTTGTAATTCAAAACGTACAAAATTTATAAGAGCTTTCGATTTCTCGAGATTACTTGAAAAGCAATTTTTCGCGAGTACCGCTATCTCGCGAGCTTCTCGTGTATCATCAATCTCGTAAGGCATCTCGACACTCAATTTAATTGTACATATTTTGTTACTTTGCACTTGTTCTATAAACTATAAAATAATTTTTAAAAAACTCGTCTCAACGAGTACTCGACTTATCTCGGAAGAACGGCGATATCCGAGATTGTGTCGAGAACTCGATTTGTCGGTTTCTTGAGTATCGAGATACTCGAAAATATGCGAGCAAGAATCGAAAGCAATAAAATTTATAAAAATTCAACAAATTTTTATACTTTTTAATCTTAATTTTTAGAAAGTTTTTGAGTATGCAGTTTTGTGACTCAACAAAAATCACCATGCGATCAGTGGTTTGAGTCACCGTATATTATCTATGTTATTATTCTGAATAGCGGGCCTTATCTTAGCCTTATCTAGTCCTGAAGTATTTGGGTATTTGGAGTCAAAGTGTAGATATGAAATGATAACTTTTTCTTAAGTAACGAAATTTCCTTAGGCATCAAAACTGAAACTCTTAAAATTTGGGTACTGCATTGTACAAAAATTCATTGGAACTTCCTTAATCTTTAAGTGCCAAATGAAACAAAAAAATCAGAAGCGTTGGGCTATAAGTTTGTTTAGCAAAAATTATCTGTACGAAGTCCCCTTTCAAAAACATCTAAATTTGTTATTCAAATAAAACAAATTTAAATTAAAATGCTATACAACGAACTAAAAGATAAAAAGTTATTTTGGTGAGATTTAAAAAGATTCAAGAAAAATGTCATTTTGATTTTTTTATAATTATTATTTTTGGTAATGGTTTAAAAAACTAAAAAAAACATGATTAAATAAAAAAATTTAACCATCAGCCAGAAAATAATGTTTAATATAAGTTTAAAATCATTAACCGAAAAATAACTATATAATTTTTAAAAGGCGTGGGGTGCTTTAAATTAATTGTTAATAAATAATATTTTAGAAAATTTAGATCTTTTAATAGAAACGTAGGGTGATCGGTACGAATTATTAAAAAAATTTAAAGCATAAGTTTTTTTTTTAAAGTGGGTTTAATATAACTATTTAGAACAAAGCACCCACGATTTTTGAAAATGATACGGATATTTTTCTGTTAATTATTTCACACCTGTATCAAACATTACTTTCTGTTTTTTAATTCTATGCGCCATTGAAGCCAGTCCCAAATTTCAAAACATTTTCAAAAATCCACCGCAGTTTTTAGCCACTTCAGATTTCTCAAAATTGAAGTATGACTAAAAGTTTACCAAAAATTATAATTAAAAAGTTTGAAATTTTTTTGTTGAATTTTATTAAATGTTAAACAAAGTTTGAAAATCTGATTTAAGTATACGATTTGTAATATATTACGCAATATATTTTCATAAAAAATTAAGGAGAAACGAATATTTTTAAAAATTCACCATGTGGTGAATTGGTTGAGTCACGTATGCGTGCCAGAGAAAGGTTATTTTATATTTCTAGTTGGTTGCAAAATATTTTAATTTAATTTTTTTTTTATTTTATTCATTTTCTAAAGTTAACAAAATCAATAAACTGTAACTAAGAAAAAAATCGGAAAAAATTGTCTCGTTCCAAAAACTAGAGAACATTTTAGCTTAATGCGTATTTTACACTTATACTACAGTTTTGAAAAGCAGGGCCGTGCTGCATTTGTAAAAGGTTATCCATTGATGTCCAAAAAATAAGCTAGAAGTAAACAAATTGCTTTACATTGACCTCGAAAGTAAAAACCAATTCTGTAATTTTAATAAAAATTGTGCAAAATTACTCTGAACTGCTCCGAAATAAATAATTCGATGAGAAAATGTTGTGCACACAAATTATAGGCAATTGTATTTGTCTAACATAAAATAAAAAAGAAATATGAGTTCGATCAACTATGTATGTTCAGAAATCATTACAATCAACTGCCTAATATTTTTTGCAGATCTTAAAATAACTAAACAAAGCTGTTCAACTTTTGTGTGTAAATTCTGACTTCATATATAGAAAACTCAGAAATTAAAAAATTCAATTCATAGATTAAGGTTATGCATATGAACTAACTAATAAACTTTTACTGTATTAATTTAATGACCTCCCTAATGTGAATATATGTAAAAAATATATGCATGAGGTACTATACGAATAGATAGAAAGATAGATAGATGGATGGTATTGCAACGTGTGATGTGTGTGTTTTGCAGACAGCATTAAATGCACATCGCAATTCAATAAATCATATTTGAAAAAAAATACGTATAATATATATGGGAGTAGATAGATATACTATTTCAAAATGTGCATGTTTTTCGTGTCGCTTATTTGCACATAAATTTTATTTTATCAAAGTGCTTGCCGATGGTATTAAATAAAAATTGAATTTTTTCATATATAAAAAAAATAAGAAAACACTGTAACTGTAAATTTGGAAAGTAGAAAATATTAAAAATTTTACCAGCGCTCATTTATTGGAGTCGTAATATAAAAAGAATTCTAAGTACTAACAATTTTAACGCAAAATTTAGTTCCACCATTGGCCAATCAATAAAGCCATATAGCTGTATTTTCTTCGGAACTTTAATTTAATTTTGCGAAAGTTATTAAGTGATATTTTTGTTGTTATTTGAGGGATGACCGTAAAAAATTTCCACAAAAAAAAAATTGAAAAAATACACATTTTATAAAGAAAAATGATTTATTGCTTTTCAAACCAGTTTTTTAATAATATATTCCACTCTTTAGTAAATACCTCCGAATAATGGTTTCTGAATGCCTTTACGCCCTCTTCGGATATTTGAAAACGGTCAGCGCTACCCGTCCTTGCCATGATTATTTGCCACGCATGTTGTTTATAACAAACGAGGAAAGGGCTGAAGTCATTAGATGACAAATAAGATAAATATGAACAATGAGTCATTACTTCGACTTTTTTTCTCTTCAAATAATCCATTTTCCTTTTTCTCTGCGAGAGCGGGCATTGTTCTGGTGAAGGATGATGTTAGGTTTCCTGTTATTTTTTCTGATTACGTCGAAATTTTCGAAAATTAAAGCAAGACATCCAAAAAACGCAGTCGGATGGCCGTTCCCGGTAATTTTCAGAGTTACCTTCGTAGTAGCATTTAACGAATTATGCGAGGATTGTTGAACTGTTATCTAACGGTAAAGTGATCGTGTAACGGTAGGACTAGGAAGTGTACGACTTTTCGGACCAACGGAAGAAGGATCTCCACAGGCTTCTTTTTAATGTATGTATCTCAACAAATTTTTAACTAGGGCATTGCGACAGTGAAGGCCAATCTCATTTTTTAAGTTTTGTTTTTTTTAATTAATTTTTTTATGTCATTTCATTTAATATATTTATTAATTTAACTTTATATCATTGCGTTTTATTTAATTATTTTTTATGTAATTTTAATTTTTTTTAATTTATATCTTTTCATTTTATTTTATTTTATTTAATGTTATTGTATTTCATTAAGTTTTATTTTATTTTACTTTACTTCATTTAATTTAATTTCTTTTTTTTGTGTTTTTGATATTATTCTATACTCCCGTTTTTTTTAATTTTGTTTTTTTTTATTTTACTTTAGTGGTAGCCATACTAGTGGTAAAATTAGGATTCTGTTTTATTTTATTTTATTTATTATTATTATTTTAGATATAATTTTTTTTTCGTTAATTTTTTTTAGTTCTTATCTATGTTTAGTTTATATATTTTTTGGTTTTTAATATTTTTTTTTTGTATGTCATCTTATTTTATCTTTAAGATTGATTCAAGCATTTTTTGTAATTCTATTAATTGTGTTTTTGGCCGTATGTAAAATAAAACAAAAAATTATATTTCTTTATTTGGATATTTTTAATTATTTTACTTCATTTCTTTCTATTTAATAAAAAAATTTTATAAAAGTTTGTTGTTGCTTTTACACACAAATTTGTTTGAATGGGAGCAAAGCTCAGACCAAGGCGAATTCATATAAGGCGGTGTTGAGCAAGCAGCTGAGTGAATTCGCTTGATGGACTGAATGTTACAACTATGTATTTGTTGTAATTCTTAACGATTCTCACTGTAATTGTGTGTATGATTTGTTAGTTTACATATTTGTTGTTGTAAAGTCGACACCACCTGGTATAAGTTCGCCTTGGCTCAGAAATGGCGAGCGGAGATGCGGCGAATGCAATCCACCTTTAATTTCTTTTCATTTATTTAACTTAGTTTAATCAAATTTTAATTTAATTTATATTGTTTTATTTAATTTTATTTGACTTATATTAATTTTATTTTATTTAATGTTATTTAATCTAATTTAGTTTTATTTTATTTGATTTTAGTAAGTAGTTGAATATAACTTAATTTAATTTAATGTTGTTTTATTTTACTTTATTTCATTTAATTTTACTTATTGTTGTATTCTCATTTATTTTATTTATTATGTTCTTTTTCGATTTTATTTTGTACCCCTGTTTTTTTTTAAACTTTGTATTTTATTTGTTAATTTATTTATTAATACTAGTGGCAACATTTAGGCAACAGTATGTAATATTAAGTGTACTAATAAAGTTCATTTCGTCTACTGCGTATCTACATATTTTACAATTCGTATTGAGAAATCAGCAAAAACTTTTAAACGAAAACTTTACTGCTTTTTAACTTCTGCCAAACTTACTGTTGGATTCGAATATGCTAAGTTTAAAGATTCAGTCTATGCATGTATAACATAAAGATCAACACTCATGCACTTGCAAGGGTTAATGTTATCAGACCACAGAGGAGTTAATAGCAAACGTCAGTTGACGTTTCTTATTCTCCTTATTCGTTTTATTGTTGTTCTTCGGCTATGAATTTTGCCTTTTGACTTCTGCTTGCATACAGTCCACCCGCTTTGGTTTTTTTCGCAATATAAAAATTGTAAATTCATTCACTTTAAACAATTAAAGTTATAAAGTCATAAACAGCGATTTTCATTGGGAAAGCTACAATCAACAACAATTGGGAAGCTACTCGTTATACAAATAGGGAAACACCGCAACATTTTCTGATCCTTCTGAGCCGGATCACTCCACCGCACATACATACAAGCAAATACATCAAACCGCAAGTATAACCTAAAATTTCGCGTATTAACTATCACCGCATGGTCCCGCATCAAATACATTTATACAAAAATTACATTGAAGTACAATTCAGCCACAATTGCTGTTTTATATTATAAATAAAGGTTTTTAATAAATATCTGCGTTGGTAATTAACCCTCCGCAAAACAATTTAATTTTTTTTGGCCATTTAACCTACTCATAAAAATGTCAACGTTTGTCAAGACACGCGACTCCGCGTTAGGAGCTATAAAAAGGTACATGACCAAAAGCAACGACGCAGCATTTATTTTAGACACTGATAATGTTGAAAGCTACCTTCAACTGTTAAACGAACAGTGGATACGCTTTAATGAAGCACAAGATGTAGTCGAGACTTCTTGTGGTGCAGAGAACTTCGACGTAGAGCAAAACGCGCGCATCCAGGCTGAGTCCTGGTACACTACAGCTCTATCCGTATTCAATCGCGCACGGAAGTGTAGGGCTGAATCAGTCGCCAATCCCACACAATCGCAAGCCACTGTGTCCGCAGCAATTAAACTGCCGAGAATGGATCTACCATCATTTTCGGGCGATTCCACTGAGTGGGTCGTTTTTTACGACGCTTTTTGTACGCTCGTCAATGCGAATGCTTCATTGTCTGGTGGGCAAAAGTTACACTACTTGCGCAGCTGTTTAAAGGGTGAAGCTCTTAGCATTATCAGCGGCTTTAAAATTTGCGATGCCAACTATACAGAGGCATGGGAGTTACTTCAGTCGCGTTATCAAGTTATTAGAGTCATTGTCGAAGCTCACCTTCGGGCAATAGCAGATATTCGAAAGGCAACAAACGACTCTGCTGATTCCATTAAGAACGTGCTGAATGCTTTTCAGCAACACATTAGGGAGCTGAAGGCTTTAGGGCGCCCAGTCGAGTTTTGGGACGACTGGCTTGTCCACGAAATTGTAGCAAAGCTTGCCTTCGAAACACGCAAACAGTGGGAGTTGTCGCTCGTTAACGACGAACCCCCGACCTTCGAACAACTTTCTTCGTTCCTGGAAATAAGATGCCGCTCGTTATCAATGTTGTCAACGCCGGCCAATCAACCATCGATAAGCAAGTCAGTCATGCATAAGCCAGTCGGAAAATCAGCAAAGGTTTTTCATGCCATCTCAGATCAAACGCGTTGTACATATTGCAACGGAACTCATAAGATTTATTCTTGTGAAAAATTCCGTAGTTTAGATTTAAATGCAAGATCGAAATTTGTCAAAGAGTCTAGGGCTTGCATAAACTGTTTAAGTACGGGACATTTTAAGGGCCGATGCAATAGTGCATCTTCCTGCCGAATATGTCGACAGCACCACCACACGTTGCTCCACGGTGCACCAGAGCCATTTTCTCAATACACCGCTTCTCATTATGTCGCAGACGCACCGCCTACCGCCGCAATTGCAGAACCCCCCGCTACCGATGCTGCTCCGCAACCCGCTGTCCCATCTACCTCCGCAAAAGTGAATTCAATTTCTACAACGCAAAAAGCAGTGCTACTATCAACCGCCCTTGTTAAGGTTCGTGACTCTTCTGATCGATGGCAGACTGCTCGCTTATTATTTGATTCAGGCTCTCACGCCACGTTCGTAACCGAGGCGTGCGTGCAACGTCTGGGTTTACCTCGCAATTCCTCGTCTATATCTGTGTCAGGAATTGGTTCGTCTCAGGGTGGTCGTTGCAAGGGCGAAACATCGTTATTACTTTCTTCGCGGCATTTGGGTGAATGCTATGCCATTGATGCATTAATTCTGCATAAGATCACGGGAGATTTGCCTTCCCAAAAGTTAACTGTGCCTGAGTGGTCTCACATCAAAGGGCTGTTCTTAGCTGATCCTTATTTTATGGAACCCGGTCGTATCGACATCTTGGTGGGCATGGATTTCATGGATCGACTAATTTTCGCTGATCTACGTAAGGGACCACCTGGTTCACCAATAATTCAGAGGACAGTTTTCGGCTGGACGTTGTGCGGTAATGTAAACATTTCTGCCTCACCCGCTATTAAAATACAATCGCTGCACTGTGACGTGCAACTAGACAGAGCACTGGCAAAACTGTGGGAACTTGAAGAAGCTCCGCAAACACGATATCTTACCCACGAAGAACGCTACTGCGAGGAACATTTTGAAGCAACGCATACTAGAAAGCCTGATGGACGCTTTGAGGTGGAGTTACCACTCAAAGTCGACGTGTCGTTAGGTGAGTCAAGGAATTTCGCCATACGAAATCTCTTACGCATGGAGCGAAGATTTTCCAATGATCACGAGCTGTTTAATCGCTATAACGAGTTCATGCAAGAACTGCTTGAAATGGGCCATATGGAGGTTGCGCCCCACGCGAATAAAGATGCTTATTACATGCCACACCACGCAGTTGTAAAGGAGTCGAGTGTCACGACAAAATTGAGAGTTGTGTTCAACGCGTCTGCAAAAACCACGACGGGGGTGTCGCTTAACGATGCTCTATATGTGGGTCCTCAATTGCAACAAGACTTGTACTCAATACTGTTGCGCTTCCGAACACATAAATACGCTGTAACTGCCGACGTTGCAAAAATGTATCGGCAAGTTCGTGTTTCTGACAAACACGTCGATCTACAACGCATCGTTTGGCGTACTAACACATCTTTACCTATAACGGACTATAGAATGTTGCGCGTAACCTACGGTGTTGCCTCCGCATCGCATTTGGCTGTAAAATCTATGCAACAAACCGCGAAACAATCCACCAATCATTGCCAGAAATCGGTAAATGTAATACTTACGGACTTTTATATGGACGACCTTCTCACCGGCGCGCCTAGCGAGGCTGAACTCAAAACGTTGCAGCGAAATGTATCCGATATTCTGCAGGAAGGTGGGTTCGAGTTACGGAAATGGGCGTCAAACTGCGTAGTGCTAAATGAGACCATAGCTGGCGAATCCAAGGATATAGCGCACTATACCGTAGACGGCAACAATGTACACGCTCTGGGGTTGATTTGGAATATGAAAAGGGACTGTTTCACATTTGCTATAAATCTAGAAGAACATCCCCGCATTTTAACTAAAAGATCCTTTTTGGCCGATGCAAGCCGACTTTTTGACCCGTTAAGTTTACTTTCCCCCGCAACAATAAAATCAAAAATGTGGTTTCAGGACATCTGGCGCGCCAGCATCGGGTGGGATGATCTGGTGCCAGATACCATCGCTAAAATGTGGCTTGATCATCGCTCGCAATTACAACATTTATCGGAACTTAAGGTTAGCCGTTGGGTCGGAACTGGGACGGTTGGCTCATTTACAGAGTTGCACGTTTTCGCCGATGCTTCTGAGCGTGCCTACGCCGCAGTCATATATGCCCGCACTGTGCATAACGATGGTCGCATCACGATCGGCTTAGTTTCATCTAAGGCTAAAGTCGCTCCCATAAAAACAACCACATTACCGCGTCTCGAGTTGTGCGCTGCACATACTGCTGCAAAGCTGGTCAAAAGCGTGATGCAAAGTTGGAATGATTTTCGATATCCGCTGGTTGCATGGACAGATTCTACGATTACTCTGGCGTGGTTGCAGGCACACCCTAACAAATGGGAAACCTTCGTCGCAAATCGTGTTGCTTATATTCATGAAGTCTTGCCCCCCGAGTGCTGGAATCACGTACGGTCTGAAAGAAATCCTGCGGACTGCGCGTCCAGAGGTATATCTCCAGTTCAACTTTTACACCATGAGCTTTGGTGGTCTGGACCTGATTTCCTGCGCGGAGAAACCAGTTCTGGAAGCAACAAACTGAAATAACGCATAGCACCGAATTAGGTTTACGTAAAAAGGTTACCACATGTATCGCAGCTCCCGACGTTCACTGGTCGGTCGTGACGAAGTACTCGTCCTACTCGAAACTACGAAGAATCATCGCTCATGTTTTAAGATTTATACACAACACCCGCTGTAGCTCGCTTGGCACTAATAGCAAAAAAATCGGCATTCCTAACTATCAGGAACTGGTCGACGCAGAACGCAGATTAATTAAGTACACGCAAAGTTTCTATTTTTCTAATGAAATACGTCATTGCAAGAAAAAAAAGGAGATTCCATTGCGCAGTAGCTTACTACGTTTACAACCGACTCTCGATTCGTTTGGAATACTTCGTGTTGGAGGTCGTTTGAAATCCGCTGACGTGGCTATTGATGTGAGACACCCTATTATATTGCCAAAGGACTCGCCACTCTCGAAACTGATTGTATCCGACATACATCACTATACGTTACATGCCGGCCCTCGTATCATGCAAGTAGTCTTGCAACGCCGCTATTGGGTCATTGGTGCCCGCAATTTAATTCGTAACATCTATCGAAAATGTGTTAAATGTACCGCCTTGACTAGAAGGCTCGCAACGCAATCAATGGGTGACCTCCCTTCGTCTCGGGTTACGTATGCTCGTTGCTTCACTCATACCGCAGTAGACTTCGCTGGTCCGTATATGTTCAAGTTTACACACGGGAGAGGAGCAAAATCCGTAAAGGGCTATATATCTTCATTCATCTGCATGTGCACAGGCGCGATGCATCTCGAATTCGTTGGCGATCTTTCAAGCTCTTCGTTTTTAAATGCCTTTAAAAGATTCATCAACCGCAGAGGCTATTGCAAGGTCATGTTTTCGGACAACGGAACGAATTTCGTTGGGGCAGAAAAAGTACTTCGTAAAAAATATGAAGAGTGTATGCAACATCCCGAGCTTCAGTCTTTTTTTGCAGATTCCGCCATTGAGTGGCGATTCAACCCACCGTCTGCACCTCACATGGGAGGGTATTGGGAGAGTGGAATAAAGCGCATTAAATACCATCTGAAACGCTCCCTCGGTGAAACTCTTTTAAGCTACGAGGAGTTTAGTACATTGCTATCGGAGGTGGAGGCTTGTGTTAATTCCCGCCCACTATGCGATATTTCGACTGATGCAAACGACCTATCTATTTTAACGCCTGGCCACTTTCTTGTAGGAGAACCATTGAGGGCAATTCCAGAACCTGAGGGTCAAGGGTTTTCTGGAACCCTACAACAAAGGTGGCAATTGGTCTCTACCATACGACAACATTTTTGGCGACGTTGGAGAGACGAATACCTCGTTAGTTTGCAACGACGTGCTAAGTGGTTTCGTCCGTCCAAAAATTTCCAAGAAGGTGACATGGTAGCTGTGTACCATGAGTCGTCTCCACCCACTAAGTGGACACTCGCGAAAATAATTAAATGTCATCCTGGCGCAGATGGACGCGTAAGAGTCGTTACGCTAAAAACAACAAACGGAGAACTCACTCGTCCAATATCAAGGCTGTGTCTTCTACCAACAAAAGGGGGCGTATTTTCCGAAGAAAACTGATGTACATAATTTAAGATATTTACGTTTGAAATTTCTACTTTTTTATTTAACTTTGTACATAGTTTAAGATATTTACGTTTGAAGTTTCTATTTTTTTCTATTTAACTTTGTACATAATTTAAGATATTTATTTACGTTGAAATATCTATGGTAAACATTTGTTGTAAATTTAAGTTTGAACATATCATATGTACATAGATAGTTCAAGGGCGGCGGTATGTTGGATTCGAATATGCTAAGTTTAAAGATTCAGTCTATGCATGTATAACATAAAGATCAACACTCATGCACTTGCAAGGGTTAATGTTATCAGACCACAGAGGAGTTAATAGCAAACGTCAGTTGACGTTTCTTATTCTCCTTATTCGTTTTATTGTTGTTCTTCGGCTATGAATTTTGCCTTTTGACTTCTGCTTGCATACAGTCCACCCGCTTTGGTTTTTTTCGCAATATAAAAATTGTAAATTCATTCACTTTAAACAATTAAAGTTATAAAGTCATAAACAGCGATTTTCATTGGGAAAGCTACAATCAACAACAATTGGGAAGCTACTCGTTATACAAATAGGGAAACACCGCAACACTTACGATGAGTATTTTACTCGCAGATATATCTATGTACATACATACATACATGCATACATAAAATGCCAGTAACTATATAATCGAAAGAAAACTCATTGCAACTTCGTTAGTTGTTCTTCTTGAATGAATGATAATCGATCACTGTGCGCCATTAAAAGTCGAAAAACTGAAACGTTTTACGCTCGAATCACCGCTTATAATTCACACGCACACACACACACACATACATCCTCTGTATTGTCGAAAATCAGCGATTTCCGTTTCTCATTGCAGCACAATCCGCAAGATTATTCTTTCTTCTTTCATTGACTGCATATTTTTTTGCGCTACTCCTTTTATGATTGTTAGCCACAATTTTAACTTCAAGCTTTATTTTTGTATTATTTGCTTAGCTGAACTTTTTAAGTTGTAAAATTGTTTTATGTCAAAAGTTTGAAAAATTTTACAAATTACATTTCGACCACTAATCGTAGCCATTCAGTTGCACTTCTTTCTGCCCATCGTTTACTTATGTCTATACTTTCTTTCACGCTTCCCGCTTTTCCACTTCGATTCTTCTGTTCTACTCCAACAACTGATGGTTAATATGCGGATTGCATTGTGTTGTTCAATTGTTGAGTTGGTTCTTTTAGTCCAGCTTCACACCGCAATGTCGCGACGCAGTCAAATGTCCCGCCGTCAGCCGCCAGTCGCAAGTGCAAGTTTTAGTGTTTTTTATTGATTCCGGTATGATGCCGTCGTCTGTTCATTTTAATGCTGTCGAGTATTGCAGACTCCATCAATGCTTTTTACTCTTCATGATGACCGTGGTTGCACTGCTCATTTGAACTCTAACCGGTCGCGGCAATGCCTTCAAAGCATTCCATTGTTGGCTGCGGGCGTGAATTTTGTAAGTTTTGCTTTCAAGTTTTCTTTTTAGAATTCTCAAGCAGCTCAACTTCAACTCATTATCCCACCTATATATGCAGCTATTCCATGGCGCTCGTCTCCTCTATTAGATACTTACGTATTACATTTCACTAAAATAAATGGTATATTCACATTATCAGAGAGAATACAGTAACAAGCAATAAATATGCACTATTTTATCTTTATTTATTTTTTATACAAACATTTTCAACTAATTGTTTAAGGCGTATGATTTAAAAGGTGCATTCGATGTTGGTTGGCAAGGCAATTTTGCTTAATCACAAACCTATCTAAGAATAATTGAACCCATCCTTACTAAGCGTAGTATGACAAATTGTAACGCTTTCTGAAAATTTCGAAGAATTTTGTAGAAAACAGGTGGCATCGCTTGTCAAAATATAGTTAGCGGTTAACCTTCTACTCAGCGAGACGAACCGTTTGACACCGATATGTTAATATTTCATATAACTTGTATATAATTCAATTAAATTCGACTTTTTAATCAGTTGGCAACCCTTTCCAAAAAATATGTATGAAACTTCCGACTTTTTAAAGAGGTTGTAACCCGCATAAAAGTTAGCTATGAACGTTCCTTCTATTGTGAATAAATACAAGTGAAAAATCTTAGCCCATAGACGTCCTAATTCGGCACAGCTGAGATCACCTGATGTAGCAACCCACAGCATTCTTGTGTCATTCACTGAGCGAATTTCTATGTTTGACAATCAATATTGGCTATTTGTGACATTTAATATCAGCCGCCGCTATCTTTAATTTAGAATACTTCTCACTCGTATTCATTCACAATGGTTATATTTTAATTAAATTAACAGTCTGCGCATTCGCCCCTGGGCTTCAAAATAATCGTTGACATTTAAAATTTTGAAAAAGTTGGCAACTTTGTTTATCTGGGAATCAGCATTAACCCTAGCAATAATGTCAGCCCCGGAATCCAACGGATAATCTCCTTTTTCAACAAGTTAAGAAGATGAGAAGACTTAAAATGAGTGAAACAATCAATAAAGGTCGCCCAGAATTGGTCAACAGAAAAGGTGTTGTATTCCATTAGAAAGTTTTTATACGATTAGCTTATAGCCCAGACTTTGTGCCCCCTGAGTGGCATTTGATTCGATCTCTGTTAAATTCTCTTGATTGGAAAAAATAGGCCGATAAAAGAGACGCTTCATACAGTGTGTGCCGGGTTCCAATCTTGCCCGGGCAAGTAACATCAAAAATTATAGGAAAGATTTTTCTAATACATTTCGCCGTTCGGAGTCGGCGTAAAACAGCAGGTCCCTCAATTTGTGTTACAATGTCAATACACACACCACAAATTATAGGAGAAGTTCGGCCAAACATCAAACTATGATGTGATCGGCAAATTATTACATAAAAGTGCCGCTAAAAATATGTAACTTAGCAATCTTTTTCGCGACAGAATTATGTACCATAAGTGCTCAATAGGGCTTAAATCTGGCGAGTTTCCAGGCCAATCCAAGCGTTGAATCCCTAGATCATTAAATGTATTGGCCAACTAAAAATAAAAATTCGAGCTGAATAGGATCATATACACCAATATTGTATACATAGATGTTTTATACAAGATTTGTTTCCAATCAAAACTTACCCATTTTGCACGATGGCATGGCGCTGAGTCATACTGGAAGATTAGGCGATCCGTATAAGAGTAATGCTCTTCAATTGCGGGTACTAAAAAATTGTTAACCGCTGTCGCATATTTTTGTGCATTCATTATTCCAACAACAAGGTGTAGAGGCCACAAAACATGGTATGAAAAGCAACCCCAAACCATTTGACTTTGACATTTGAGGAAACTTAACTTTCTTTACTACACAATTATCCTGGTACCGCTAACCACCTGAACAGCGCAGATAAAGCAAATTTTGTGAGATTAGCAAATTAAATTTGCTTTCATCAGACCACATAATCTGTTGCCAATCAATTTGATCCCAATTTTGGTACTTTTTAGGCCAAGAAATTCGTGCGGCCTTCATTTTTTGTGTTAATAGTGGCTTTTTGTCGGCGTCTTTCATATAAGCCCACATCTTTAAGCCGTCGGCGTAGGGGTTCGACACTTAAACTTATCCCCTGCAGTATGTTGTCTGTTTTCTCAGTTGACTTTCGAGTACGACCTGATTCCTTTTCACGCTCCAACTCATCACTATTCTCTTTTTTTTTTTTGTAAAAGACGAACATTAGTCGAATGGCTACAACCAATTCTAGCTGCTATTTGCCGAGAAAATAAATATGCAAATTTTTGGATCACGCGTTACACAACCAAAACACGACTTTAACAGAATAGTGTGCAACCCAAATTCATAAAAAATAATTTATTTCTCAGTGCTTACTAGATCTAGTAGAAATTTTTTCAAATTTACAGTTAAATAGCTAAAGATAGCCTACCAAAGCGGTGGTGCGTTTTTATTGCCGCAAGTGTATGTTTTATTTGAAGCATCACACCCCTTTTTATTTAAATTAATTTTCTAAAGGTTTGTTATAAAATTCCTTAATGGCATTAACCTACCAAATTCTTTGTAGTTTACATGAGTATATGATAAATACATAAGAACAAATATACATACATACAGAAATTTATTTACATATGTATTAATATTGTTGGTGCTCTTCGTAAAGCAGTTTGCCCACGCACTAAAATGGAAATGTTCCTCATACACAGCGCGCTTATTCAACTGTCAACTCCTTATACGAGTACAAGCCAAGCAACATTTATTTACATACATTCACACATACATTCAAAAGCGTGTAGTACATTTTATGTACATACGTATGTACTAGCCTAAAATATGCATACAACAAGCTCCAAACAAATTGAAAATATTGTAAATAAATATGTATTGTATTTGCGCAACAAAACAAACTTTGACGAAAGTGTGTAGAGAAAAATATTTGTAAAACTGACGAACACAAGTCAAGTGTTAAAACCAAACGGCCCTTGAGCCTTCCAGGCCATTGGTCTGGTCTGCAGCTTAAGCTGGGCTGCCAAAGTGGAGGCTGACACTTAAATTTCGTTGAATTTTTATCGCAACGCGGAATCGAAATAACGTCAGTGTCAACCAGAGTACATACATACATATCTACATATGTATGTTTGTAATTGTCTGCATTTTCTTTGGTTTTGTTTATTTATCTGTGTGTTATTGTTTACACTTTTGAATTTTTGTAAGATAAGATTTTTGTTTGTTTTAATTGTAATTAGCCGCTTTATTTACTCGCTTGACTTTTTCCATTTTTTATCTTCATATTTTTTTTTTACTTATTTTTAAGCTTTTAAGTTTTTCATATTGGGTTATCGGCGGCGTTGTTGAGGTGAAAACTAGGCACAAATGCGAACAATAGCGTCGTGGAAATAAACAACTAAGACGCTAAGCAGCTAGGGTAGCAGTGGAAAAGATTGATTGAGTATTTGTGGAGTGGAGTGTAAGAAGGAATGCAGATAATTGGTAACTTGAGACACTTATTTACAGACTTTAAATATGCTGGGCAATGTGTGTGTTTATTTAAAAATCCATAAAAAAAAAGCAAAGGTGATCTAAAAATTAATTTAACGGGTCGTTAAATGAGTGGTAAAAAGAGTCAAATATAAATTATTAATAGGGATACACTCGATGGAGTTATTGTTTTTGTAGTAGCAGTGCTCAACCTCCGTAGGGTTTCATCATGGGGCATTACCATCAATATCGGTATCGCCTACCACTAAGAGTCTATTACCGTGGAATCATACAATGAGTCTTAGTGCTTTGATTCTATTCAAAATCGGTTAATTTCAAAAATATGTTGTACAGGGTTGCCAACTAATTTAAAATTAATTAAAACTATAATAAGTTAAATTAAATATTGAAATATGGTTATCAAACTATGGCGGTTTAAGATAAATTTATTATAAAGTAATTTGGAGAGGGTTGTCATCCGCTTAGAGAACCAAATTAAAATGGATTGAAGGAAAGTAGAAAACATAATCAAGAAAATGAGTTACAAATATTAATTTCAAATTCTAACCTTACTGAACTATAGCAAAATTGTTGTGAAACGAAAGCCTTTAATACATACGTTTAATATTTTTAATATTTTTGAAGAGGCTTGATACCTTATAAGGAACGTTTATTCTATGAAATTGGTAAAGCTATATGATACAAAACAAACTCTTTGCTTCGTGAGAGCGCTGTAAAAATGTAACTTTTTTTATAACATTTTCCAATAGTGCCACTAGAACGAAAACGCAAGTGTGGGCATCCGTTGAGGAATTTTTGTGATTTTACACATTCAGGTATGAACTCGTTTAGTGTTGTTATTTGTCAGAATTACTTAAAAAAAATGGATTCATATTTAAAAACTGTCTTCACGTTAATTTTTGTGATGACGGCATAAGATGTTTTCGGGATAAAAAGTAATGGATTTGAATTATTACCATTGGTAGCTCGGTTTTCGCGTGTCAGCTGTTCATCGGTCCCCTGATACGGTTTTGTTGTCAGCTCAAACCACGAGTTCAGGGGACGCTCTCAGCAGACAAATGAGAGAGTCTCATATCATATTATCTTTGAAACTCCGGTAATTTTTCTATGCTGGTGTCAAAAGATAAAGGTTTGAGGAAACTTTATTTGAGAAATATATTTATATGTGGAGGCAAACCTTTCCATTTAAAAAATAAAATGTAACTAGATGTATAATCATTTTTTTAATTGGTTTGAACTGATAGAGGTGTAGGAAAACTTAGTCTCGAAAAAGTTTTGAGCAGTTGTCAACTGATTGAAAATTAAGTAGAAATTTATTAATAACGAAAGAATGCCTCACATACATACATACATAAATTTTTTATGTGGACACCATACTATTTTGGAAAAAGTTTATAAAAAGGAGGTGCTACATTTCTATTAATAAACTCATACATACACATATACATACATACATGCGTGATGCAATTATATAATACATGCTTGATGCAATTATAAAAGATGAGGAACGTAGGCAGGCAACTTTTCGTTCTAATTCCGCCACGTTGACTGACTTAGAAAAAACGTGTTATCTCTTTTATAATTTTGAGGGGTATTTTGTTTAACATTATTAAAAAGTTAACGAAATACAAAGTATGCGACACAGCTTTACTATTCAAGATTGTATTTGCATTTATTCGCTGACTTTTTTTTCTCTTGTGATTTGAATCGTAAATTACTTACAATTTCTAATTTATAATATTAGACGTATGGAGGAATGAAAGTATCTGTACACCATGATATGTATGTGTAATTTTTTGGATTCGAAATGGATTGGTGTATTTGATTTTTGACAAGTTGGAATGAAAAGTAATTGACAAATTAAACCCAAATATACATATACATATGTTGTTTGTCAGTCAAACCTTTTGTATTTAAAAGTAAAAATTATTGGGAAGATTTATAAGTACTTATTTCTCTAACATGTATTCACTTAGTTTGAAAGTTTAAAAAAAAATAACTTAGATAAACACAGGGAAAACGATCGAATCGAAACTGACCTTCCATATTGCCATGCATCACAAAAAATATTCGAACTTAAACTTCCTTGTTCTTGGCATTTTTTTATTACTTTTATATTCAATCGAACCTCAGTAAATTTTCGAAAAAATTATAAATATAATTTAGTGCTGTTAAATTAATGAGTTTGGGGAAATATTCTATTGGAATCGCAGTTTTTGTGGTGGCAAACTCAACGATAATAGTACCGTTGAAACCTGCTGATTCTATTTGTGAACAAACTTTATAAATTCGTTCGATCTAAAACCAAGGAAATTAAGAAGGTTATATAATGTAAATTTCTTTATAGGGCAAACTTGCTTGAAATCCAACTTTAGTCATACGCGCACACGTAATCTGAGCAATTGATTTTTATTGTTTTAAACTCGCT
This sequence comes from Anomoia purmunda, assembly GCA_951828415.1. Lineage (NCBI taxonomy): Eukaryota > Metazoa > Arthropoda > Insecta > Diptera > Tephritidae > Anomoia > Anomoia purmunda. Next base: position 19,344,753 of record OX639996.1, read on the forward strand.
GTAACATGATTTCTGCTCTCAGCACACATAAACGGCATTATTACATTTTTCAAAAAACATGTGTATGTATAAAATTAACTGGCAATAGCTGTTCAAACTGTTTATCGACTCGGAATGAAAATGATTCGAAAACTATTCGACCTGAGTCGGAATCAAGAACACCACCACTAAGATTACTTTTCAAACGAAATCGAAATGAAGAACAGGCCTATATATCTGGTAATTTTTGAGTTCAATAAAAAAAAATGTAGGACAATGTTTAGTTATTTTTTTTTATTTTTAATATACAAGAAAATAAAACTGCGTATCGTATTATTACTTAATATTTACTTTTGCTTTAGGATTATACTAAAAATAAGAATATTTTGATTAAAACATTTTCTCCGAAACGGCCTTAATTTCTTCGCCCAAGGCGGTAGCAAAAGGAGCTGTCACTACGTACAACAACTTGTTATTATTGTAAAAGGACTTTCTAGAAAGGCAAGTTCAAGTACTGGCTCATACATTGTCAATATCTTGGAATATAATTATTGAAATTACCATGCCAACTGATAAAGACGTTTCAGCAACCAACCTTAATCGGCAATTATAAAAATTTTTTTTGTAAATCACTTTAAACAAACTCAGATCATTTAAATAAAATATATTGTGAAAAAATACACACGATAACAATAAAATACTCACTTTGCAAGCCATTATGTAAGTTGTTAAGTTGTTAGACTTTGTTTTGCCTAGTGGTGATATTACTGAACGCACTTTTAATTAAATTTCGACATCGGCAGGTGTTGATTGATACGAATTAAAAACAGCGATACACTTTAGTTTATATTAGACATGTTTAAAATAGGCTAATGACGAACATTAAATAAATTTTTATGAATTATGAAGCATTTTTAACAACTATCACTTGTAATGCCTTATAGCGTTAATAAAGGTCGAGTATAGTATTCAAATAATTTTAAAATTTATTTTTATAAATTAGGTGTTTTTTTTATATTAAAATTGTTACCAACAGTTTAATTAATTATTATCCACAAGTTTGTACATACATAAATATGTATGTAAATCTACATATATTTATTCCTATTCACTTGTAATCACATCTAACCTTAATAAATGTGGCGATTTCCCCATATTTTACATTGACCTTGGCCTCGTTGGCCATGTAATCTTCTCAAAACATATGCACATGCTTACATATTTACATACATACGTACCTACATACATATGTACATATATGCAATACTACAATTTGGTTAAGCACTTTTGATATTTTTTCGCGATATACATAATTTTTAAATATTTTCGTAATGAATTGTAAAACTGATATTGAATTAAAACACACACTTAGCAATTATGTAGACGCCTTTGCAAACATGCAGAACAATCACAGCATTTACTATTTCGTGAATGCAACTTTCACTTTTCATCGGAATCACTCCGGCATACCTTTGTTGTAGCCGATATGCAGCGATCCACCACCCACACTACATAGAAAGTACGGCCCATACGCCGGTAATTTGGATTTTACTAACGACGCACTAAAAATTAACTTTTTTATTTACTAAATAATTGACCAAAGTAACACAAACAATGTATGTATATATTCAAGAGATATTCAATGTGTTGTCTGTCTGCCCTCAAAGGTGGGCTGCACCGGTCGTATAACCCAGGCGGCGCTGACACCCTCGGCTACCTGCTGGTGCAAAAGGAAATAGACCGATATGTTTTGGGCAGAAAAACGATTTTTTATCACTTTGCAAACCTTGGTGCCGCTTCCGAAATTGTGCAATTAAAATGCATATAAAGAATAACAAAATTATCACTTTGTACGTTTTCTTGTCACATTCTTGTTTTTTGTTTTTTTTTGTTGGTCGATTCGCACTGCTTGTCCGTTTTCTTCTAATCTTCTTTGTCTCGTGTCTCGAAAAAAAAATGTAGAATAAAAACAGGTGATTTTATTACGAATGCGCGCTTCGCGACGGCAGTTAATCAGGTGAATACGTCTGAAATTATTATAGTTGTTCACCGCAAGTTCTTGATTACATTTTCCACGATTTTCAATGCATTTTCGAAATGCAATGCTATTTTTCCGCAAACTAAACTTTACGCAAACGAGGGAAGTTGTTGAATGAAATAAAAATGTGTGGAAAGCAAATGATTTTGACGTTTCTTTTGTGGACATTCGCGAAACTTTAACAAAATAAATGACACACATAAACATTGCCGTGCGACATCTATATGTCAAATGAAAGTGTTGGTTTCGAAGATATCATTGTATACAGAGAACGTATATTATTCACACTGAAATTCGGTCATGAAGCTTCTCATTTAATATACGTTCTCTGATTGTATATAAATTAAAGTTACATGTAAGCTGTCGTTGTTCTATTTGCGTTGTTCTTGTTGCTTACTTTGTACATTCTCTTTCGGTTTTATAAAAAGTACTATAAAATTTAGCGATCGTATAAAGGTCTGCGCAAACAGACGCGGTACGGTACAGAGTAGTATAATACCTTACGATATGCGGTATCAGCTAAAATGGCGGTATACGGCAACACTCTAACAGACGTGGTAGTAGAAGTGCGGTACACCGCGGTAGAAAGAAAATACCGCGCGGTACAAGCACATATATCGTAAGCAAGGTTGTACTTTTGAACTAGAGTTCTACCCAAGTGAAATTAATAATTATTACCCTTTTCTTATAGAAATATGAATTAGAAAATGTTATACGTTAGTTTACAAAAATAAAATTTTTTTACAACAAAATAAATAAAATAAAAATTTAAGTTTTTCGCTCATTAAAATTATTGTTGACAAAAATGTTTGCTCAAAATGGAATGGAAATGCCCATCACAAAAAGCGACTAAAAAAATATAAAAAAAAACAAGATAATTGCACTTGGAACAGGTAATGATGCCAACTTATTCAAACACGTACAGCTGTCAATTCTAAAAATGTGTTTTATGACAACAATGGTTGAGTGCTCTCGGGTATTTCTGTAACGCATATCGTACGGAATCTATACCGTGTCGCGGCGGTTTGTGCAGGCCTTAAAATGCCAGCTGGTAACACCGAAGACAAAACCGCAACCTGGCAACTACAAAAATGGTATCTCTTTGTTTTGATTTTCTATTTCGCGAGAAGCTGTCATATATAACAGGCTGTCATTTAAGCAAAGGTAATCAAAAGCGTTGCTAAAGTCGCTGAGTGGAGAATATTTCGAGTGGTGATACAGCACAAATATTTGCGGAACATATATTTTGTTCTTGGACAGCCTGCGGTTTAAGGAGCTACGAGAAGAATGCTTGTCAGTAACAAAAGCGGATAATAAAAAAAAAATTCTCATTTCTGCTTGCAACAATTTAGAAGTGCTGCCTTATTGTGAGTCTAGTTCCTGAAATATTAATAAAAATGTTAGCCACCGCAAGTAATTCTACAGCATCTGCATCTGGTATTCCCGATAAAGCTTGGCAACCACATTTTGTCACTCTGGATACAACGTAAGTACATTAGCATCGACCTGTTAACCCAACGCATTGCTAATTTATATCTTCTAAATTTCATTTACAGCATGGGCGAAATCACTGTCGAGCTGTACTGGAAACATGCACCTAATACTTGCCGTAATTTCGCAGAACTTTCACGTCGTGGTTACTACAACAACGTAGTTTTCCATCGCATCATACGTGACTTCATGATTCAAGGCGGTGACCCAACCGGTACTGGCCGTGGTGGCAACTCGATTTATGGTAGCGAATTCCCTGATGAAATTCACCCGGATCTCAAGCATACTGGCGCTGGCATATTATCAATGGCCAACTCTGGTCCAGACACCAATGGTTCGCAATTTTTTGTAACGCTGGCGCCTACGCAGTGGCTCGACGGAAAGCATACAATTTTCGGACGTGTTTATTCAGGAATGCAGGTTATAAAGCGTATCGGGATGGCTGAAACGGATAAAAACGATAGACCTGTAGATAGCGTGCGTATAGTGAAAGCGAAAGTAGAAAAATATTGATTGTTTGTAAAACTACTTTTTGTTTTTATTCCATAAACTTATTTAGTTAAAACATTAATTATAATATTATCATAAATAATATATATATACGTAATACTTAATAGTATTGTTAATTAAATAAGGGGGCAGGCGGGATTCGGTAGATTACCGGTTGCCACCAACGGCTGGTCCTACATGGCACCATCCAGCATATCCACAAGCCGCTTGATTTCACGTCTAAAAAAAACATTCAAATAAATATATTTGGCGCCGCCACATTTTGTAAAGCATAAAAACTCACATTCTCTGACCCAACTGCTCTGTTGGTTTCATCGACTTGGTGATTTCCTCTGTCTTTGCCATGATTGTGTACATGCACTTGATATTTGCATCCATGCTGTCTGTCAGTTTATTTACTGAATTTTTATGCACCTCAACGTTATCAGCAGTTATCGATGATATCTGAAAATAGCGCGGTTTAAATTAATATAACAAAAAAGTCCTGAAAACTAATTACTCACGGAATGCAGTAAATTGCAGAGATTTTCCAATAAATTATCAACGGAGGCAGCCAAGTATTGCGCCTCTATCTCTATATCACTCAAAACATTTGCGTCAATTTGTGGACGCTGTGTTTGCAGAAAACGGCGTGTTAGTAAACCATCGCTAGCGTTAGCACCAGAAGGCGTGCTATTGTGTGAGGCGTAGCTCAGTTGATCTAAAGAAAAACATAATTATTAATGAGTATTTATAGATATGTAGGTATGTAAATTATAATAAGTTGAAACTTACCACTTCGTATTTTTTCTTCCAAATTGTCAGCTACAAAATGTCGCATTTGCCCATCTGTACTGGTAGCGCCTTCCAGCTCATATGGGAAAGCTGGTGGAAAGATAAGTTTTGTTTTTATTGATAAATCGTTAAGTGTTTTGCATTATTTGAACCTTACACGAATCACAATGCAGTGAGTTGGGACGCCTTGGAGTTGCATTATCCTCGTATGAACTGTCTTTGGAATTAGAATTATCTTCCTCGTCATCATCGTCCACTTCTTGTCCATCCATGCTATTTTGTCGTTCTTCTTTGTTTACTGCTGTGGTTATGGCTGAACCATCAATTGCATTCCGCTCCATTTCTGGATATTGTGCCAGAAAAGGTATTTCACTGTACGATGAAGGCTCCATAGTGCTTGACGAAGTCTTCCTTGATTTTTGTCTTGTTATTTCCATTTCCCTATCGTTCTCGTCGTTTGTTAGATCAGGTATACCATATCGGGGTCGTATCGGAATGTCTTGATTTCTACGTGACATTTCCGTACACAATCTATATTTAATATTTTTATTATAAATACATCCCCTACATTCGTAATAAGAAAAATGTACAAATTGTATATTTTTTTATACGCACAAGAAAAACAAAAAGGAAATCAGCTGATATGTCAAAGCGTTTGCTTAACCCGCCGAATCGAACTACATATAAATTGTTTTACAACCTTCATGGGGAGTACAGAAGGAAATCAAGAATGATAGAATACAAGATTGCGCCTTACCGCGGTGAAATGACAGATTTCGCCTTTAGTAAACAAGAATACGGGAGAGAGAAAATTGAACAACTTCCAATATTTCATTGAAAAACGTGTTCTAATTGTTCTAAAGTGTAAAATATGAATTTATAGGCAGACATTTAATAAATAAATTCGCAAAATACTAAAAAAAGTGTCTCTTTTTCTTAATTTGTGAAAAAAGCTTTGTCTAGTTGAAGTTGAGAATTGTCAAACCCGGCAAAACCAAAGTAGCAGTACTTCTAAAGGCGTCACCTTCAGTATTCAGTACACGGTGGAAGGAAATGTGGAAATATGTAAAAATGTTTCATTGTATTGTCTCATATTTTTCTTAAAATTCGTTCTACGATTTCTTTTGTTATGGCAAGCCATTTTCTATGTGCTTGGAATAATACCCGGACTTACAATTCTCCATTTTTAAGATTTGTAGGGGTTTGGAAGTTATCCGAGAGGGGGCTAACCAGAAATTACTCCCTAGTTTCTTACTAATCCTTCAGTCCGTGCACACGCGAAGTCTCCTATGAAACTTAAGTTATTATAATATGTTCTCAAGATCGCTAAACACCCCAATCATTTAATTTTTCATCTGACCCTTCAATTTTTATACATATATCAATTTGTATACATACATATATCGGGTCTAAATCTTAACAAAAGCAAAAATTTCGCTTTAAAAATTTATTATTTTTTATAATTATTTGTTTTCATTTGCAGATCTACATCTTTTACCAACAAAAAGTGCCACGACAGAAAATATTATATATATTACTTCTCGAACTATCTATAAACAACCAAAACTGATTCGAAATTATCGTCGATTCACAACCGACACTTTCTTTTGTTTTTAAAAGATATGGTTATAAATATTATAAGTACCTCGAATGATAATTTTCGGATTTTTTATAATTTTTTTTAAGGATATTACTTGACACATCGCGCTCACAACCGATTTTTAAGCTAATTGTTGTTGCTTTTGTTGTCGCGGCAAGTCACGCTCTGTGAACAAAGGATTCACTCATGGTCGTTGTCGGCAAACTCATCTAAGGGGAGACCCAGGACACGTGCAGTTTCGTCGGGATCGGACCAGAGGGAGAGAGGGATTGGAGTCTACTACAATATGCAGATCTTAATTGGACCAGAGTAGCGCGGGACTCGTGAGGCTGCTAGGATTCTTCATCTACAATAAGTGGTTGTTGGGCTCCTAGTATGGCATTGACAAGGCGAGGGTCGATGGTGGCAGTGACTGCTTCTTTGTGGATGTTGAAGGTTTTGATCGTTTCAATTTGTTGTCCGTTTGTAGCCTGTTTTAGTTCATTGTAAGCAACAGTACTGAGAAAGAGTTTTTGTTTTCGCAGAGTTAGCACAACGGTTTCCTTCTATATTGATCAAATTAAAAAAAAACAGGTTGCCTAAATATGTTGCACCTACAGTTTTATTTTAAACAGGTAGCTTTGAATTACCTTCCAAATTTTTTCCGTGTAGCCGACCACTTGAAGTTAGCCGTTATTTGGCGATTGTACAAATGAGTAAGAAAAATAAAGTCATAGAAAAATTGTGTTTTATTTGCCTGAGAGTAAGTGGGAGCGCTATAGTTGTGCTAAAGTTTTCGGCCATTGCTGTTCGGTATAATTAGGGTTATGTGCTGCCCGAAAGTATTAGTTCTCTTACGTCCGCTGATATTAACAAAAATGTCAAATGAAATTAAATTACAATAAATCGTATCGAAATTAAACACAAATATTTACACCGAATTTTCTTGTAAAAACAATATGTTTAATTGGATCAGCTCATTTCCAAATATTTATGTCACAAGTAGACAAAGTTCAACATTCTTCTTCTCATACTTTTCAAATACATTCATGTGTTGACGTGTTGACTTTTTCACAATTTGTCGAAACGTCGTTGAGTGTTGGTGAACCTGTCGGGAGTACGCGTCGTTTGCGTGAAATTTAATGAAGCAAAGTTTAGTGTATTATTAAAAATATCATAATGTATAGAAAAATAAATTAGAAAAAAAACTGAAATGTAAAAAACTACAAGACGCTACCATTCCAAAACAAATGACCAGCGCGAGCATGCAGAGCGAAAATGTTCATATAAATAAATTTCGTAACCGGACGTAAATAGTCCTCGGTTGGCAAAGTTTTTACAAATATAAAAATCACAAGTTACGTTGTGTTAATTTAGTGAAACAGTATTTAGAAATATAAATACATACATAGTTAAAATGTACAGTGAAAAAATGAGTTATTCAATATGTTAGAAAGCAGATAAAACGAAAACCAAACCGAATACCAAGCACCTGCTTTCGTGCGGCAATAAGTAGCTGAGGAGCAAGTAAAATTGAAGGAATACGAATTGCGTTGTGAAAATCTAGAATGGTAGCAAAAATTAAAATATCTTTACAAAATGGAGATGGGGTCACCTCACATGCAGATTTTTGCATAGCTGCACTCCGACAATGATTTAAAAAAGTAACAGCAAGGCGAAGCACCCCATTTACGCAAAACGGTGTAAATTGCGGTCTGGCGACAATGTGTACGTATGTATGTCTGTAACTAATTCGTAAGTATGTTTGTAGATATGTCTTGTGTAACCCCTCTTTTTTCCGGTAACCCATCGACCCAGAAAAAAGAGCGACACTAATATTTTTTTGGATTCCTAACGGGGTGTATCTATTTACAACTAAATAAAAAATAACTGGGTTCAGGTTCAATAGTTTTTCAAAAACAAAATCGGTTATGTACTTAAACAGGTTTGTGTTGATTTTTATTATTATTATTATTATTGTTTAGGAAACTGTTATGAATACCAGCTCTAAAATATGTTGAGCACTGGCTAGCGGAGCCATCATCTAGTATTTTTATTTTTTTCTTTTGCCTACTTATTTGAGTGTGTTGTGCGTAAATCTAGGGGCGTGGCTTCCGAAACCCCACCCACTCAAAATAACACAGTTCAAACAAAATTACCCCTTTACCTTAATGTACTTTAAACACTAGCCCTTCTGAAAAAATTGTATTTCGAAAAAGTTACTTGTATTTCAAAAGGCATCAAAATACTAATACATAATTTTTAAAACGTTCTTTACCACCAGGACTACCGAATGTTAAGACTTACCTTCAAAATGTAGATATTTATGTTAAATAGTCAAAAAAACACTAAACTTTGATTCAACTATGCACATACTTACATATATACATATGTTAATACATATACACACATACATATGTATGTATGCACATACATAAGTTACATTGAAATTAACCTTTATTTCAGATCTTTTTGTAAACATATACAGTTGTGTTCAAAATAATAATAGCATTCATTAACATCATATCATTAGAATTTTTCCCTAATTCCACGTGCAAATGAAAATTACAGCTGCTCAAGAGAACAAACGGGTATGCTACATACATAAATAACACCTCAACTCCAACGTAAAATGAAAGTTCGCGTGCAATCAGTGCGGGCCAGTCGTTTTTATTGTTTGCGTGCCAAAATTCAATGAGGGGAATAATTAAAATTAGCGTAAGGTACAACTTTAAGCGCGGTGCCGCAAAAAAAAACAGAAACAGGAACAGCGTTCAGTACATTTTTGACAGCGAAAGAAGCGGCATCTGAATTCTGCGGTTCTGAAGAAAAAAAAATTCAGTACATCAGCAACAGAAACAGAAAGAAGCACTTTGGACTTGATAGATATTTAACAAAATCTTCACCAAAGCTATATTTTAGAGAATTGTATACTGCAATCCGAGGGAGACTACGATTTCTGGGGCACCACGATTTAATGACTGATAAACCCTTTTTCAAGAATAAAAAATTTCGATATCTCGCTTCGTTTCCGAGACGTAAAATATATTTGTATAAAAAGTGAAACGTTTCTTTATGTTTTCTCTTTACTAAATTTTTATGTAAATGAAAATAAACTTTTTACTTGGCACTATTAATATTTTGAACACAGCTGTATATAGCGTATGTATAAGATGGCGCTGACGAGGTTTCATATTTACCATGTGAGCATACACCCGTCTACATACTTATGTACATACATACATACATACCTGTACGAGCTATAACTTGTTGTCACATTCGTGGATTGCGTGGGCTTCTGTGTCCAATTACCTACCTCCATTGCTGTAGTTATAAAACTTTCGTTCCAATTTCAAATTGTGGAAATAGCAACAAATGTTGCCTAGCAAAAATAAAGTTAAACCTTTACATTCCTACCACCCGGCTGAATTTGTCTCATCATTAAAATATAAATTGTGCATTGTGGTAATTGGATTAAAGCCGATAAACCAATTCGGTGTAAAAAGTTATTAGAAATACATATAGTAATAAAATATTATAAATATGTAAAAGCTACAACCAAGAACGATAGAATACAAGATTGCGCCTTTCCGCACCGCATTGACAGATCTCGTAATTAGTAAACCAGAATACGGAAGAGAGAAAAATGAATGACTTGAAATAGTTCAGTGAGAAATGTGTTTTAGTTGTGCAAAAGTGTAATAAAATGATTTATAGACAGAGATTTAATAAACAATCTGCAAAATACTAAAAACAAAATGGCTCTTTAACCCCATTTGTGAAAAAGGTTTGTCTAGTTGCAGTTGAGAATTGTCAAAATGCCCAAAACCAAATTGGCGGTACCTCTGAAGGCGTCACCTTCTGCATTCAGTAAACATGAGACTATGCTTAAAACTTAATTTGAATTTCACATATACTAAGTGTATATGTACAAATGCATATAATTTATTTTCATGAATTTAGATATTAACAATAATCCCTCATCATTTATGTTTGGAGTAAACCCAAGGTTTTTAGGCACAACAGAATTTTAGAGTACAGCCTTTTCAACCGAACTAAGTAATTTATCTTCCATATGTTTCATAAGTTTCACATTCTCTTCTTTCTCTCTTCTAAGTAAAATTTCGTTTGTTTTTTTTTTTTTTCAATGAAACGACACAATATGCCTTCCAAATCAATTTCCTATACAAGCAGTTCATTCAGAGTATATTTCTAATAAGCGCGTAGCACAGGCTACACCCACCAACGCTGCCTCTAAACTCGTCCTTTAGATTTGAATTTGCGTAACTAACATATGTATGTACACTCATACATACATATCTACACACATACATACATCTGTATGTATATATGTAGTACGTCCACATTATGAATAACTGGAAATTTCGGTATCCGTGCGATGCTTGTTGCCCGGCCGCTACTCTTGATGCATATCTTACGCCATTCACGCCACACAGTCAATGTGCCGATTCCCAGATTTCATTGAGTGAAAGCCAAAGCAAAGGCGCGGCGAAGGATTTCACTTTGTGGTGTGGGCGGGCAGTATTGGAGCTCGTTTCTAAACATATTTTCTTGGTAATCCCAGAACCCATGCCAAAAGCTGTGCTGTTGTGGGGAGAAGTCATTTCTTTCGCTCCAACGTCGTCGACTAATTTGTCCTCCAGTGCAAGAATTCGTGGAAGTGGTAAAGTTATTCATAGGAAAACCAACTAATATATTTATCTCTACCTTCGTTTATATATGTACATCTGTATAGGTAAAAGAGAAATGTTCGCTCTCTCTTATGAATTCTCTGTTTCTATTTTTTTTTTTGCATTGTAAATTTTTGCCAACAACAAGTAAATTTGCTGCCACCTTTTCTGTGTTGAAAAACTAATTTAATACGAGCATGTACACCCACCCACACAAGTCTGCGTAGAGTGAATTTGTCCTTTTTGTAATATTTAAATGGTTTCTTATGTTAATTTCATAAAATTTACCTCAAATTTTTAAGCATTGTAAGTCATTTAATTTCACTTTTGAGTTCAAGTTTAAAGTACCTAAAAATGTCCGTTAATTTTTGTTATTTTTTTTTTTTATAACAGTATTGCACAATTCTGATCAAAAAGCTTTAAATTTTAATGATAATTTGTTTGATTTTTCACAATATTGTATAAAGTTTGAAACTTAGATTTGATGAAATTTAGATTTATATGGTTTTATTCAAGGCGAATCCATACAAGGTGGTGTTATGGGGAGACTACGATTTCTGGGGCGACAAGATTTTATGACTGATTCTGGTAGAACTCGACGAAATAAACACTTTAAGGAAAAAATATCGATATCTCGCTTCGTTTTCGATTTCTGGAGCGCCACGATTTTATGACTGATTCTTGTAGAACTCGACGAAATAAACACTTTTTAAGGAATAAAAAATTTCGATATATCGCTTCCTTTTTCGAGATACAGCGAGTCAAAGTTAGAAAAAAATGTTCGCTGACCTGCTGCTGCAAGGAATACAAAGTTAAACATCAGTGTTTTCATTTTAGGAGTTACCGTATATAGGGTGTCGGACAGTAAAATCGGAGCAAGACATTTTGACAAGTTTCAATTGTTTTTCTTTTATTTGTTTAATGTTTGTTAATTTTTTATAAAAAATATAACTGAATGCGGTATGTCATCAAACAATATTTGGTAAGCGGTGACGAACATTCTTTCTAAAATTCAAGAAGAGTTAAATGAGTATCTATGTAGATAAAAGCAACAGAAATTGGTTTAAAATATCTAAATCTTTGTTGTTGCAATTTATAAATTACGAATTCTCTTTCTTTTTTTATAATTACAAAATTCACCAACCGATGTGCACGACAGTCGGTTCTACGATACCGGAACGACCTGGATCTATATCCGGCCAAGGACTGTCACTTCAGCAGCATTTCCCAAAATTTTATGTGAAATGTTTTATGCTGTTACAACAACAACAACAAGAGCTCATATTAGTTATTCTCATCATGAGACTGCAAAGTGTTTCGCTCCTTGCGAAGTGTTTAATTTTTCTCGATATTTCTTGAAAAAATCGCAAGGCATTGTGTAGCTAAAACTTCAAATTTCCGTGCAAATAGAAAAAATATTTATATGATCTCTTTGAATAAAAGATGCAAATTGCTTCAAAGATGCTATTCATAGAGGTTTTGCTTGGGTATGTAACATGAAAACAACTTTTGTGTAAGGTAGTGTCAAAAATCGAATGTCACAAGTGAGCAAACCTTTAATAATCTAATCAGGGAATATACCATTTTAATTCATTATTATTTCCATGCACCGAATAAAAAAATTTCCTTATATTGATGTAATTTTTTCTTCAAATTGAGTAAATATTTTTTGAAATGTGATGAAATCCATTTTTTCCAAAAGTAGTAAACATTTCTTTAGTGCCAATTCATTCCCCTTTTACTTTCTTTTAATGGCTGTTTTTCTTCAATCGGGTATTTTTTTAGTGCAATTTCTTGGCGGATGTCCCCCTATTAAAATCTAGAGCTTATTCACACAAGCCCATGATTTTGAAAACCCCATATTCTCACAAAGAAAAGATCTTCTAAATATTAGCTTATTGTTTACTCTCTCAATAATGAACTGTCTGGAAATAAACATCGAAGGAAGAAAAATATGAGTATTTATTTGGCTAGACAAATTAATTTTTTTTTTTTGCTTCAATGCAATTTGAAATAAGAGTTTCGGTTGAAAAACGAGGTTAGGTTTAAATTTGGGATTTGGAATGGCTTACACTCATGAAATAGGTAATAAATAAATAAATATTACTATAAATTATAAAATAAATAAATTATAAAACTTCATCAGCCGTAAAGTATGCAGGGAGAAAGAACGTTGCTTAAACAAGTTGCTACATAAGACTTATTAGAGGGAAATATTTTTTATTTCTAAAAAGTATTGGCACAGAGATATTTTTTGTGATATTCGTAATGTCCATAGCGGCAATTTTTTTCTTGATTTTAAATGAAAACATAGTTATTATAACTATATGAACTATACCAATCAAATTTTGAAAACTTGAAATGTGCAAAACTGCAAGAAACCAAATTTTTTAAAGTCAGAAAATCTTAGACCCTTAAAACTTGTATTTTGTTACACTAAAATTAAATGAACTATGAAACTGTTTAAAAATTCATATTTTGATCGAAATTTGTCGATTTTTTTTAAGTAGATTTTGCACAAATTTGAAAACTTTATTGTAAGTTTTGTGACAGTATGAATTATATTTTTAATTTAAAGTAAAAAAATTACTTGGAAAGCATTGCGAATATTATAAAAAAATGTCACTGTGCCCAAACTTGGTTGAGTGACTGTAGATCCCTGCGCTTGGTTTTTACGTTGACTGATAACTGTTACGCGGGATAAATATTTTTTCCATTGTAAGTCGTTATTTCATCTTTACACTTATCTGTATGTGTATATTTATTTTAATTTTTATCTTAATCTTCAAATCTTGTGTAATAACTCTTATTGGCAACGGAAAAAAATAAACGTGGGAAAATAACAGCAAATAAAAAAATATTTCTTCTGCATAACAGTTATCAGTCAACGAAAAAAGTATTGGGATTTAACTCTTATCGGTGAACTTTTGCGATCAAACTTATAACTGTCATGATTTTATGATTTGATCTTGAAAGTCCTACTGATTGTTTTTTTTTTGTAGAGCACAAGCTACGTTAATGTGTTTAGTTTGTACAAGTAAACATCCCTACAAAAAACTCAAGAGCAATTTTGATTCCTAGTCACAACAATCACTTTTTTTTCGAAAGATACTTATTCCACAGACACTCATGGCGGAAATCTCGCGCATTTTCGAAAGGGCATGGAAAATAATTTTTACAATCTCTTTTGCACAGTCAGAAAATTTCTCATTTTAGTATTTTTTAATTTTCTTTTTTCTAGTATCCTTTGCATTACCTAACGGTGGTGCGTAGCGCAACTCTTACGTGAAACCCTAAGCTATAATTTCACAAAGCTTTCGTAATTTTTCGTCACATCAATTTAGGGTTTCGATTTCACTAAATAAGTATTTTTGATAAATAACAGACCTCAATGTAACACAAAAAAACCCAAAGCCAGCCACGCCTAGCTAGTTCATTGTGGAAAATTTTCAACAATTCTAATTAATTTTTGTTTATTCTTTGCTGATTGACGAATGGCGCAATATCTACAGTTGCTTTTGAAATTCACACATACCCGCTTAGATTTGTATGTTTATTTTTTCGCTCTTTTTATTGACAATCGTTGTTTTTATTGCCGGTTCGCTATTTACCCGGCAAATGTATTTGTTGTCTCCGAATACCAAAATATGAATACCCTCACCGCTTCACCGCCTCATCACCCAGAAGTTTGAACCTTGTAAGACAGCGGGAAAGTGTGCATTGTGGGAAGTGAGAGAAAGCGGGAGGGAGGGGAGGAAAATAGGAAGAGTGCAGGAGAAAGCGCCACATTCAAATACATTTTGATCTATGTATGTATGTACGAGTATGTGTCCTTAAAGAGAGTCCCCACTGTTTTTGTTTTGTCATCGCTAAGCGACGTGTTTTGACTGGTCTCCCTCTGCTCTGCTCCGCCTCTGAGCCACCACCTGAGCGCGCATTCCAAATGTCTTTCAGGCGCCCTTTCTCGTAAATATGTTAGCTTAAGCAACCCTATACACAGCTGGCAGTGGGGTTTTCCAATTCGTACTTATTATGGGGGGGAATGCCGATGAAAGCAACAGCAGCGACATTACAAACCCCAACCATTTGGGAGGGAGGTTTCGGCTAGTTTGAGGTATGCTCATTTATATCAACTATGTATGCATCTAGGATTATTACGCAGAGCTGACGCACCGGGAAGTCGCAGTAGCAAAAGTAATTGCGGCAGTTAATGGCAAAAATGGCAAGATGTTTAATGAGCATGCGTCGTGAGCAGAAAACTCGATGTTTGAGAGAATTACAGTGCAAGAGAGACTTAGACAATGAGTGTGCTTGCCAATTTTGTGCAAATGAGCCACATTGAGCAAATTGAATTGAATTTCGTATGTTGGGCCACAAAAGGTGACACCTCGTTTCGTTGGTCAATTTGAAGGAAATTTTAAAGCCTTGTACTATGTACTTGTTGTTTTTTCCACAACATCCTTTTTCCGCTCTTCGCTCACCTAACATATTGTACTTGTGCTAGCTGGTTAACTCAACTCGCATTGGTAATATTGGTAGCTGCCTCTCGCTGAATGGCGCTATGATTCAGAGTGAATCACAACATCGACGAATGCGGACACTCTAGTTCGCGGTTGAAAAGTGGCCCGTTCGGTGCTTGAAGAAAGTCAAGCCAACCGGAGCAAGCAAACCAACAAGCCAGCCACAAACAAAGTCAGTTAGTTAGCAGTTAGCAGTTATAGCTAGCTAGCATTTAGTGAAACTAATCACAAAGCTGTGGAACAATTAAGTGTACGAATAGTAGTGGTGATTGTTTTTTTTTGTTGACAAAAATGATAGTGGTAGCTGCCATTCATTAAAAATCAGTGGCTAACTGACAGCTTTTGTGCGGAGCAGCATATTGGGAACAACAGTGCAAAGAGGTGCGTGTGGGCGTGTATGTTATAGAGTTTGAAATATTGTAGAAGTAGAATGTTTTAAATCATAAAAGATTTTAAATCATAAAAGTATGATTTTTTCTATTAAAAAAAATTGGTATTTTTTTTACCTGTATACCGTCTATGTCTAAACTATTTTGCTCGACAAAATTGCGCCGCAGTCTCGTAGACTTCAGTGACAGGCAGAGAAAATTGTGTTAAGGCGACGACGACGACGATGGCGAACAAAATATGGAAGATAAAAATAAACACAAACCAATACCTAACATAGCAAGCACATCCAGTCGAGTAGCAGGCAGGTTGACTCGCCCAAAAGGCCCATACTGCCGCTGTCACTAGCGTCATCAGCTTTGGCCGTAGTTGTTGTACTCGTTCGTGTATGTGCGTTTGTATGTACATATATCGTCGGCACAAGTGTATTCACTGTGTATATCTCAAGCGTGTCGCTTTTGCTGCGTAGTTTCTGGTTTTTGCTCCATAAAAACGTACACATATTTTTGTCAACTACTTAGTATACATACATGCACATAGTCTATCTATCTACATATGTAATTACATACACCCATACATACATATGTATATATTTTCGAGAGCACCTTTCAACTTTACAGCGCAGCCTTATTGACTCCGTCTACTTCGCACAACCAGCAGCAGCAACAGCAGCGGCGACAGCAACAATAAAACAATAAAAGCTCGCTTCGTGGCCCTCTCAGCGAGTCAGTTGAGAATCCGCCAACCCGTCAGCCGCCAGCAAAGCAAAGCAAAGCTGGGCGAGCGAGCATTCAAGCAGCCGGCAATCCGGTCTACCAATCTACCTACATACATACATACAAACACACATACATACATACATAAAACGTACCTACCTTTCTACGAAACAGCAAAACTGTCAGGCCAACAAGCGTCTGAGCCAAACAAACCGGCTTTTGTGAAATATTTTCTCTTCAACATTTTCTGGTCTTGCTTTACTTTGCTTGCTTTTTTTTCACTACATTCATATCGTTTGCATTTAGGCTGAAGTTTTCCCCCAAAAACATCTCACCTCCTTACTGGCTACCATCTTCTCGTGAGCTTCTAAGCAAAGTGAAAAGTACTTGGGTGGTTGGTTAGTTGTTGTGGTCGATAGGTTTTGTCTGAACTTATTACCATTGTGTATTTTCTCGACATTTATTTTCTTGTTTATTTGGTCGCAGGATAAAAAGAAAAGAAAAAGTTGTCTGCTAACAACTGACGCAGTTACATCAAAGAAGATGATGCGAAGACGAAGGGAAACAGCTGAAGTAGAAAGTCGCGAGTCAATAATATTTAGGTAAAAAAAAAACAAAAAAGAAAAAAATCTGTAGTAAGTAGTAAAGTACGACTATAGAACTTCTAAGACGTTTTTGAGTATTTAAAAACAAGCATCACATTCGAAATTTGTAAGATAAGCGGAAAAGTAGTTCTCAAAGCGATGAATCCACGGCTGTTCAAGCAGAGTGCTCAACGCCGGAAATCTGAATAATTATTTTGTATTTTTTTGGAATAGTCATTACTAAAATATCCCAGTCAGCGTTTGGGAAATAATTGAAAGTCCATTCCTCAAAGAATTGAGACCACGAAACATTCACAAGAGTGTCTGGCGGTCTGTGCCATAAAACCTTAAATTCAAATTTAACGCTCAAAGTGAACAAAACATATACGAAATTTTTGCAAAATTGTTTTAATAACATTTTGGCATCACAAACAAAATTTGTGGCCTTAAATCTGTGGCTCAAACGAGAAATATTATTATTTTTTTTTTTTTTCAAATGAATTGTATTTGATGTAAAGTCAGTTGATATAATCTTCTTCAATTTGAAAATTTAAACAGCTTTTATGAAAATAAAAAATAAAATATTATACTTTTAACGTACAAAATGGGCGTTTTCCAAAATTTTTATTTTGATGCACTTCTCCCCATAATTAAATTCTTCTTACCAAATTTGAGCTAATTTGCTACATGATTTAATAAAATATAGAATATTTTGATTTTTTTGAAATCAGGGGCTTTATCGCCGAAAAAGTGTCAGGGGCTTTATTCGTTGAAAAAGTGTCATTTAGACTAATTTTGGGTCGCGCTGAACATGAAATGAGTTTCATTTACTTTTCCAAAGAAGCGTTTTCGAGATATAGGCAAAAAACCCCTGTTTTTGAGGCCATATGTATGTAAAAAAGGACTTTTTTGCAAGTTGTTCATTTCTTTTTATTCCCTTTAGTTGATACATTGAAAAATAAAACTAAAGATCTTTTAGTGAAGACAATGTAAGAGCGTATAAATCTGTCAGAAAACATAAAAGTTATTAAAATTTAAATAAAAACCGTCAATTAAAATATTTGCTATATTCACTTTTTCAGTTGACAATCTGCCAACAATAACGCATATTATATGGGTTTGTGTCCACTGATTCTGAAAATGATACCCAATTTTTTCCGTCTAGTCTAAATGTTGAGATACAAGGTGCTGAAACTTCTCCCAACATAGGGTCACTTTTTCTCAATATTTTCCAACACTTTTTTTATGAATCACAATTCTAGAAACTGATTTGAATTTAGCATAAAATTATACCAATTTTGTCATCCACACCAAAGTTCACATTCTTATAGATTTTCCTACTGTTAGACTCAGCTGTATACCTTAAATCAATTTACTGGGCTATAAAACTGGAAATCTAAGATTTTTTTTTAAATTCTAATTTAAAAGTCTAAAAGCTTTATGAAATTTTGTTGAATTTTTGTATTTCTTCTACACAATTTGAAAGAAACAAAAGAATACTAGCCAAAACTAGTCAAACTGTCGTGCCCCTACTATTTTTTTTTACATAACTGTATGTCTATATCTATCTTGGTTGCTTTATGCTGCTGCAAACTACCGTTAGGTGAACAAAGTAATAATATCCTGTACACTAGTGCACTCGGGTATAAAAATAAAATACCTATTAGAAACTGGAGTAAACTTCAAAAAAAATTTAAAGAAAAATATTCATTTTGCTTTATTTCATAACTTACTTTACTACAGGGTTGCATCTCGATAAACACCAATTAAAAGTGGTGCTAAAACGGAGTTTAATAAAAATCTTCTGTGTGGTATCGTAATGTTCGTGTTAATTGACTCGATTTTAAGACGCCACGTAACTGTAGAATATGGAAAATTTTTTTGGCAATTTTTTGTTTCTTTTTAACAAAAATTCTTTCGTTGGTTTGGTTTAATTTTTTGGCAGTAAAAAAACCTTATGCATTTTTGTTTTAACAAAATATTTCATATAAAAAAAATTTACATGTTTTATTATAAATATCAGTATCAAACAAATTACAATATAATATGTATTTTAATTAAGATAAAAAACCTCATATCACAGTTGTAAATACATGCACCCATGCATACATATTGTATATTTGTAATTGTACGGAAGTGAGAATTTTACCAGGTATTTTTTATATTTTTGTCAAAAAGAATTTAAATAAAAAGTGTGTACGTATTTTATGTCGCCATTTTAATTTTGCATTTTCACCTTAATTTTAGCTAATTGGTTGGACTCGAGGAGTCTGGCGGGTGGGTGAAACAGGTGAAAGCAATACAGTAATAAAATACGGAAATAAAAAAAAAACAAATTAATTTTATTTCTTCCAATTTGAGCGAATTAAAGTACATATAATAAAAAAATTCAACTTTGCAAGTATTTTGTGTCATATCTGTCACACTCTTATTGCCTCTACATCTTTCTTTTAACTGAGCAATAAAAATTTAACATGAAACATCCTTTGTCTCTTTTCTGGCTTTTGCGTTTAATGCAGAATTACTGAAAATAAGAATTGCGCTTTAACCTAAATTTTATTTAATTTTGAAGGAGAAGTATTGTTAATGTGGAGAAAAAATCAAGTCGAAGGAAAATTAGAGACTACCGACTTTTATTTCATCTATGACTGCCCAATCGGAGAGACTCCAAAAAAAGGAGGAGCATTACTAATTTAAGGACAGCAAAAAACGCTCACTTTAGAGTAAATAAGTGTTCTCGTATCGCCGAAATTTTCTCGTTTAACTTTTATTCGAGAGAAGAGAAATACGCTAATGTTTATATTTCAGAAAATTTCTGTAATTTTTAGTTATTTCAAACTTGCACACTTTATTATACTAAAATTTTGGGCTATACCCAAAAAGTTTCAAAGAATCATGGTTGAAAGGTTTGAAAATTTATTGAATTTTTCTAAATTCTGTTAAAAGTCTGATTTAATTTATACATTGTGCAATAAACTATATTTTCATAAAAAAAATAATTCAAATCGAATAAAAATAAGTAAATACTCCAAACTTTGCATTTAGCTTTGTATACAGTGGCCTACAGCTAAATCATGTGGTGCTTTTTTTGCACAATATTGATAATATTTTTCATCCAAAATTTTTTCATAATTTTTTTTCTTTTTTTATATTCATAAATAAAAATTTTAAACTTTACAAATTTCACAAAAATTTAACAAATATGAAAAAATATACATTGAAATTTTCAATTTTTTCTCAGAATTTGCGGAAGTTTTTCGAGTATGCTGTTTTTTTTAGCCCACTTAGTTCTAGGAAAATAAAGTGCAAGTTTTAAGTTCCTAAAAATGTTCATTGATTTTTGATAAATTGTTTAGTAGACGGTGGCGCAGATATTTTTCCATAGAAATTATTATTTTGTCCAATGTAGATTTCTAGGAAGTTTATATTTGCACGTTAATATACTAAAAAAAATTAACTTTGATTTTGTCATGTTTGTTAAATCTTCATAAAATCTGAGCGAAGCTTAATGTTTTAAATTTTTATAAAAATTAATAAAAAAAATTTAAACCGAAAAATATTATCAATACCGCCAAAAAAGCGATTTAAGCTGTGAGCCACTGCATATGTAGCATACATATGTATTGATTTAAATTTACATATATACATATGTATGTACATACATACATACCTTAGGCACTTAGGCGAATTCATCTAAGGTGGTGTTAACAAAACAGCTGATTGGATTCGCTTGGTCAACTTAATGTCAAAATTAAGTGGACCATGATGAAAGGGTTATTAGATGAGTAGGTTTGTTGGGGTTTATGAATAGGTGATTGGTATCGTGCGGGGGCCCCCCACATGCCGGCCATTCCATTGCGAGGCCGAGATCAAGTCTGGATAAGTAGGAGTTGAGTCTACTACAATATTCAAACCCTAATTGAGCCAGAGTGGCGCGGGACTCTCGAGGTAGCTGAAGCACTTCGTTGCTATGGGTGGTGGTGTGACTCCAACAACAGAATTCACAGACGACATCCGGTTACAGTCCGGAGTGCGGCGTTTTGACAGATATGAAGCTTCATCCACTGGTCCCCGGCGTGCAAATTGGGACAGCATAGTTTAGAACCGGCCCACCAATCGTCTGGTATGTTGCCAACAACGTTTCTTTGTCTTTGCTGCCGGCGAGCGACTTGAAGACCATGTTGCGGCTCTGTACTTCATTGGAGATTGTGGTTGTGTGCGCTGAAAAGGAGAGCAGGCTGTCAAACTTAAAGGATCCTCGGGTGGTTAACCGTTGGGATTGGAGTTCCATCAACAGCAATGTTGAGTTCCAACCTGACTTCCTTTGTCCTTGTTGGGAATAGGGTCGCCGCGGCCTTTTCCCTGTTTATCGATGAATGTCGATCAGTCCAGTCGATAGTCGGCAGTCCACTGCTTCAGTCCCTGTAGAAGAGTTTTTGTCTCCACGTAAGCTAGAGTGTTGCGTGGCTAACTGTGTCAAAAGCTTTTGACAAATCTAACGCTACTAGGATGGTTAACTCACAGGGACGGTTGTGATTTAGGCCGCGGCTCACCTGTGTGTTTATGGCGTTAAGTGATGTAGTTTGTGATGTGCACTTTTCGGAAACCATGCTGAGGATTCTCTGCGCACAGGTGGTGCGTGAAATACGGGAAATAGCAGAGCCTCCAGCCTTGTTACCACTGTTGAAAGAAGGAAAATCGGCCGATAGGAATCAGCCTTATCCGCCGCAATGACCGAAGAATTGAGCGAGCTGTTTTACCAAGGCGAATTTATACAAGGCGGTGCTATTAAAATTTGATTTCTTCTTCCATTAAATAATATTTGTCTTTCTCCTTTCCTGATGATTTTCTGAGCACGTAAACAAATGGGTTCACAAAGTGCCGTGATGGCGTGCATTCGTCTATTCTCTGTTATCGCGAAATCCTTGAATTGAAAACATTTGTTGTTTTCATTATGCCACCACCTTGTACAAATGCATCGTGGGTTTTACCTTATAATGTTTTTTTACGGTACTCTCCATTTTTCTTTTTATGCTTTTGGTCGTAAATCGTGTCGAAGGGGACAATATTTATTACTCGGCTTGGAAGATTTCCCTTTATGCTACAAAACGATTAATATAAAAGTATTAATAAGACATTTTGTCAATTTCTTTATATCTTATACTCCTACTATTTCATTTCACGACTGTATATAAAATTAGCAGCTAGTAAAAAATAACACTAATCAAATATAATTTGTTTCTTATTTCTTTGCAGTTGTTCTACTTTGGTTTCAAATTTAGTGTTAATGTTAAAAGTTAATAAAAATTGTAAATATTAAAATTGTATGCAATAAATGTAGTGTAAACGCATCAACAACCCTAAACCACAAATATTACAACGACATTCGTAATGTTTCAAAAGATTCAAATCTAAGTTAAAACCAAATTAAATTAACTTAAAAAAGGAGATCAAGTAAAAAATTATAAAAATTTGGCAATTTCAATGTCAGCAACGTTAAAATTGTCAACCTATAAGATACAAGTAGAAAATGTATCCTGAGATTGAGTTGAAAAAATTATTTCATAAAAAATGTATGTACACAAAATAACGAAACAAATACATACATAAAATCAAAAGGAAACGCCGAAAGCCACAAAAAAACAAAAAACAAATAAAATAAATAAACGTAAAGAATACGAATGTCGCGAGAAACTGTTGCTGCAACAGCGCTACAAACCGACGTACATATAACGGCAGCTGATAGCAACACATGTCTGCTGAGTAGAGAGACAGCAGCAGCAACAACAACGCCAACTGCACCTTTGGCAGTGAGGACGAAGCGTGCAACTGGCTATCGAGGACATTCGTTGAAATTGAATTCGACAACGTCAGCAAAAACCACAACAAATTGTTACAATTCATACGAACGCGATACGGTGCGTCCAACAACACTTTTAACTGCAATAACGGCGACGACGACGACGACGAAGACGAGAAGTAGGTGCGAGTAGATTTTATTGTATTACATTAAGATTGCAAAGAATTTTTGCACTACATCGGTTAGCGAATACAAATGAAAACGTCGCTTGTGAACGCGTCCGATTTCGACTACTCCAGTCGCCCCGTGTACGAGGGCGAACAACGGCGCGTACTTCAGCAATATAATAACGAGCAGCGAGATCAACTGCAAGCAGAACAAGACGAGCCCCAGCTTTATCGGCAACATCAGCGGCGACATCAGCATCTAGAAGAACAGGAACATCGTCAATATCAACATCAACATCAACATCATCAGTATCAGCGCAATCATCAATCGCCATATTTGCAACAAAGACAAAATCGACAGCGACAACAACGAGAAAGCTCTGGCGTTGCCACATCGACAATTGTCTACCCAACCCCATTAAATATAAAACACTCACCGATTAGTTTTGTTAATGTTGATGAGCAACAGCAACAGCAACAACAACAGCAACAACAACAATACTTTAATCGACGTGAGAGTACAGTCATCGCTGAAGTTGTAGTAGAGCGCAGCGACGATAATACAAACGGCGATCATAATTTGGCACACAGCGTAATTTATATTGACGATAGTAATTGTGATCAGCCACAGGATTCGCGATATCCGCTAAAAGAGAGCAACCGTGACGGCGATAATTGTTTTATCAATAGCAACGGTGATAGCAGAAAGTTTGCAAATAATCTAAACGAGACCAGCGTAGTTAGCTCGACGAAAAAGCAGCAAGCATCAGCGATACGTGATCACTCCGCTACTGCAACGTCGAGCAAATATCAACAACAGCAGCAGGAGCAGCAGCTAAGGCAACGGGAGCAGTTGCAGCAGCTGAAATTATCGAGCAAACGCAAACGCGAAAAAGGTGAGTCAAATAATATACATATACATACATACATACATATGTACATACATAGATACATATTCAAAAATGATTACGTGTTTTCCAGCTGTTTGCTTAAATTAATATGCAACTAGCGCAATTTGCACTCCGCCACTGTTGAAAAGTTTCCACGTGTTTTTCACTCCTTCATGAAAAGAAAAGCGTCTTTGTAAATATAATTAAAATATTTTGAAATGCAACAATTTAAATATAAGAATAATTGAAAAAATTAATTCCCTTGTTTCACATTGTGCCTTTCGCCGTCATTTTCGCACATTGTACTTAGTACTATATAGAGATAATTATTGTGAATTTGCAATTAAATTAGGTCTCTGGAAAAGGTGAATGTTTAAAATCAGGTTTGTTGTTTCTTAATTTACTCCTCTATGGCAGCGAATTGTAAACAAAGATAAGCGTACATTTTTAAAAATTCTTATAACCTTATTGTAAGTAGCACATTTTAATCGGATCGGAAAAAATATTCGTTAAGTAATGGCGGTAAAAAGTGCTGATTTAAGTTTTTGAAATTGGAGTAACTTAATTAAAAAATGATATGGACTTTAACCAGTTGGGTTTTTCGGCAGGTTGAAAAATTTATTTATATTGAAACGAAGAATTATAGAATACAAATAGCGCCTTCTGCGAACCTTTAATCGTTCTCAGTAAATTTCACATAATCAGTTGGGGTTCTACGTTATCGTAGAGCTGTTAAAATTTTTTGTTTACAAAAGTACTGTTTTTTTTTTTTGCAAATGGTTCTGTGTGCTCTTTTACTTTGTTCGGAGTTTTAATTGATTTTAATTATTATAATTTAAGTACATAGGTAATAATTAGAGAACTACCGAACTTCGACTTTGACCATGTTCTGCCAATCAGATTTGGTTTGGTTTCGGTTCGGCTGCGGCCAACAAAAAGTCGAACTTTGGCCGAACATTTGTAATTTTTTATTGATACGAAAATTTTTACTTTTAATGCTTTTCTCTTTACAAAATAATACTGAAAGAAATTATTCATTCCGAATTTGGCACTTTTCTCATCTGCCGCCAATAAATTGTAAAAATTTTAATTAAAAATTTGGTTTAAAATATCTATCCGCTATGTACCTATGTATGTATACATATGTATGTATGTACCTTTTTTAATATCAATAAATTTTTTTTTTTTCAAAAATCATTGATTATTAATTAATTTAGACCTTGAAAATGTTCGATACGGTTCGGTCTAAAAAAAAATTGGTGTTCGGAAAAAAAAATTAGTCCTCGCTGGTTCTCTAGTAACAATGAACTGCGGGTTGTTAAACTTGTTTCCGTTATGTTCGATTCGCAATAATTCAACCTAACCTAACTTTTCAGTGCTTCGTGATTCCACTTCAATTATTCGCAATTTTTCTGGGGTTTCATGAAATTTTATTCATGCGTTATGTAGTAGAAACGGAGTTACAACGTCGAGAAGGATTTAAAGATTGAATCTTAACATGGTTAGATCGCCAAAACAACAGTCCTTGGCCGGGTGAAACCCGGGTCATTCCGGTACGTAGAACCGACTGTCGTGGGAATGATATCTATTTGCTCTAAAGGGGCGCTGGGCAAGCCCTGGGCCAAGTCTTTAATTTTTGCATATCACTACCAGATGTCATTAGTAATTAAAATGAAATAGCACATTTTATCGAGTTTCAAAATTTGCTATATGTATATCGCAGGTGGTCGTGGCTTGAAATTTATTTAAAGGAATACTCTTCAAAACTTCAATGTGTCATCTCACGGTGGATGATAGAGACACACTCGATATCGGTAATAATCGGTCTTCGTTCCTGTTGTTTTGCTTGCTACTCGTATACTCCGTGTGTATGTAAATCTTTGCATGGCGAAGACATTCGGTTATTTTTTTTTTTGCGCTCGCAACGCTATTTTTTTTTTTATTAATTTCGAAGTCAAAACAAAACAAAACGTATTGTGATGGCAATTGATGTTGTGTTTATTGTTGAAAGTGGTGCTTGTTATCAATTTTGTTGTTGGAAATGCTCGATTGATAATACCAAATGGCAACAGTAAAATAATGGATGACTGTTTGATTAAGCTGAATGTGCTAATAAATATATAAACATAGTTATGTACAGTGGTGGCCATAACATAAACGACTACTATTCAGATTTTTAAAAATGCTTTAATTTTTTAAATTTTAAAGTAACCTATACAATGCAAAACGTTAAACCATGTTACATATTCGCGTAAGTTTAGTATTTTAGGGAAAAATTTTGCAGGCCGTTTACTTCTATTTTACACATTGTTTATTGTTTCAAAGTATTTACTATAAATTTGATAAGGGAACATTCGCGACCAGTTTATTTTCGAGACCGATAAACCACACCATTTCGTTGTTTTGCCTGGGTGCATTGGCAGCTCTTGAACTTATTCGATTTGTTTTTCAGCCCAAATACGGTAAATTTTTTTTATTGAAGGACCCATTAGAGAGAAATCAGGCTGATCGCTGAACAAAATTTTGGTCGAAAACCGAGAATAGTCTTTCTAGCCTTTCGAAAGCCAAAAGTTCGAAATAGTGGCGGGCTAAAGCTAGAACTACACGCCAGTCTTTTGGGACATTGTGGTTCTCGAAGTTTTTCAAGTTTTATAGACGTTTCAGGAATGGAAACGAATTGAAGATATTATTAATTTTTGAAATATGTACATGGATAAATTACACCGTTTTTGGTTCGTTATCGCCCTTGCACTAAACTGCTTTGAGCTTTGTCCGATGTTGTTCGGCACTACTGTACCCGATGCCATTATTGCGAAATTTTCCTTCTCACTATCCATGGAATGCGTCGGACAAAATCAGTGCGGATGATTCTTGAGAGTGGAACTTCTGAAGATGTCTATATACATACATACATATGTACATAGCTCCTGAAATACTAGGTAAGGAACCTCCCAAAGAGCTTGTCGTTATTCCACATAGACAGAGACACTTTGATGACCGCTAATCCAAAGATCTCGTTGAAAAATAGCACCCAATACGAAAAGTAGGTCAGAAAGTTGTAAATATAGTAAACAGCCCTCTTGAATGAGTGTGCAAAATTGGGGAAGTGGGGGTTTCCTTACTCCTAAACACCACTAAATTTACATGGTTGTATCCAATGATGAAAAGAATACAAAAGGTGGCACAGATTGTGGTACCGCTTATCCTCTCTTGAAAATTTTGACAGCATCCACCGGTAAATCTGATGTGACGTCACAACATGGCTGTGTGACTCCGAATTCCAGATCAATCAGCGCAATCTCTTGGTTGTAACCGGCGATGGTTTCAGGTGTCTCAGCGTTGGCTGATAGATTAAGGAAAATTAAAATTAAAATTTGAAAGCCTCACATTCAATTTGACATTATAGTACAAGTAGAAATTTGTGGAAAAAAAGTAGACGCAATGAGCGATAGCTGAACTGGTTGGTCAACCAATAGAAGTTAGTTATAAATAAGTAAGCCGTTTGAAGGCAGGTTGATTAAACTTTCGTCGAGTTGATCGTCAGATTGAAGAAAAGTCAAACTATTTTGATTTTCGATAGCAAGTTTACAAATTCACTCAGCAAGCGATTCCCATTTTAGTTCGCTTTACGACTCAAAATAAACAATACAGAGGAATGGCATTAAATGGAAACTTTCCATATTTTCCTTGAGACCTGTGGGTACTATTTGGAGTTTGGAGTTGAAGCTAATTTTCATATACATACATACATACATGTCATGTGTACATACATATGTACATATGTACCTATGTAAATATTTTTTTTATGTTACTTTGCTGATAGCTGCGCCGGCGGCTCGTTTTTTTTTTTGCAGTCTGTGTTTTATTTGATATCATATTTTGTTTTTATTCTTATATGTATGTAATTTTGTTTAGTATTTATTGTGTTCTTCCATTTCGTTCCGTCAACCGTCGTTTCCCTTACGCACACATTTACGGCTTAGTTTTAACGAAAATTCGCTTATTCTAGAATTCATTCTTCTTACGTTGGCATTCGGCATTTCGCGTCCGTCAATCACCTCTTTTATACAATAATCATTCCCCCTTCCCCCTTTTTTTTATTTCCCCGCCTGGCTTATTTGAGGCTTTTTGAAGAGCTCAGTGTCGGTTAGTTCTTAATTTTGTTTGTTTGCATTTCAGAAGGCACGTTTTCTAAATACACTCAAGTAGCTAATGCCCGAATGTAGGTATGTATTAACTTAACTGCCACGAAGGCAACAATCGTTGTTTGTATTTATTTTTGAATTCTTAGTTTTTTTTTTTAATATATTTTTAGTGGTTTTTTTTTTTTACATAACTACTTTATTATGGCGGTTGTTGTTTGGTTAGAAGGTACCATCTTGCGATAGATAGTGGCCGATCCAGTCTGCTTGAGCTAAATTTTTTTGTTTACTTAGTGCTATCATCAGTCGCGAGTGCTTTGCTTGTGTTTTTGTATCTGTTTTTTTTTTGTTTGTTTTGAAATCTCTTTATATTTCTTATTTAGTTTATTATTCTTTTTGTTTCCGTTTCTTGGGTAAAATTTAATTTGTTTATATGGTGTATGGTAATTTTCCTATTCTTATGCCATACATACATATATTCAATAAATAAGCTTATTTCATACTTTTTATAACACAGACCTATTACTTCAATTAAAAATTATATAAAGGGGTATATAAAGAGTACATTTAATAGATTTGCAAACAATGTTGTTAATGTCCTTGTAGATTAAAAAAAACATTACCCTTCAAAAAAGGTGGAATGAAAAATTATAACTGCCTCTTTTCATCTGTGGTGACACCGGGAGGGGATTTTTTTGCGAGAGTAATTTTTATAATCCTCTTTACCTTAACTAACATTCTCTCGGTGGCAAATTTCAATCCATTCTGAAAACGAATGGCTGTGGTAAACGCAGCATTCCTCGGCTCGTCTTGCTAGCCATTTTTTTTTTACACAAACAAAATCGACTCGAGTCGATAAAAATCGATTGAGCTAAGTTTGACTTGCGTCCAACTTTTACTAAACGGTGAACCAAAGCAAATATGAAAAGTTTTTGTTTACAACTTGCCAATTTACAACTTGTGGCTGATTCCACGATAATCGATACCAAGCTAAATAAAATTAATAAACAAATAAGGGTATATTATTTCTAGTAAGTAATAAAGTGCGTATCATAATTATATGACAGTGATTTATTGTCAAGTTTCGGCACTTTATTATTTTGTTATTCAATTTTAATTAATAATTTTTTTAATATACATACATAGTTCATTCCCAAACAAAATATCCTTTTAATACCGACTTCAAATTTGCGCACATTGAAATAAAATTCCACTAATTTTCATAAAAACTCAAAACTTCATTGACATGAACGCAAGAGCCAGCTAGAACTTTGGAAGTCTCAATGTATCTCAGGTATTGAGAGTTAGGTTCGTCTTATAAAATGGAAATAAAAAAGCATTTTATGCCGCAATGTCACTTTCTATTTCTATCTATTTTCTATTTATTTCATCTATTCCTTCTTACACCCCTTTCGTATCAGCAATGTTATCTTCCTACCGAAACAATAATTTACTTAGGTTGTTTACCAGTAGTAATTTATAAATCAATTAATCACTCTGCCTCATAAAAATTGTGAAAACCATAGCATGTGAATGTAATAAACACGCATACTACAATATAACTAATACATACTGCGTACCCCTTTTTTATTTTCTCTTAAAATAATTGTAAATGAAAACAAATGGCTTATGAAAAGGAAATAATATTTTCAATTGAAATATTGCTCCAAGTAATTGAACAATAATTCTACTCTATGGCGAGAATGGTTAATTCGGCAAAAGCTTTATTGTGATCTGCTTTTCTCAATTTATACCAAAAAAAAAATATAATTAATTTTTTGGACAAGTTAAACGATCGCTTGAAAAGTCCAGAACAAAACAAGAACAAATCTTTATTTTTATGTGTCAAAAAAAAAAACCCAAAAACATGCGAGCCAAAAGTTAAACTCCTCTGCCAATTTCTTAAATAAATAGAGATGAGAATGTGCGAAAGACTTGGCCTGATCCAAGATACTGTGCGGGCTCCCGGTCACTGCGTCGGGTAACTGCGAAGCTAATGAGCTTGCTCGCCAAGGCACGACTCTGTCGGACACTAATATCAGCGATTCACTCGGGATTCCTTTACAGACATTTAAGCTATTGGTTAGACAGGAAATTTGTTAGCATCGCAAACGACAGGTGGTAGGTTGATCCCAAATTGTAAAAAAAACTCGATGAGTGACCAACGAACGAAATCTCTCCTCAACTTGGGGAGACAGGACATTAAGATGACGACTGCTGTCCTAGCCGGGCATCGTTTAATAGGTGCACACGCAGCAAGACTAGAGGCCCCCTGGCGTGACTTCCATGACATCACCTTCTCTACCGCTGTACGGCACTAGCTTGAAGGAGAGCTGTAGCTGCGGCTTGCTACTTTCTTAATGAGCTTGACGATATCAGGCCAGTCGAAATTAGGGACCTGACGAAATGCCTTAAGAAGACTATAAAGTGATTTTAGGAGGAACAAGGGCCACTTAACAGCCCCAATGCGGTACCGCAATGGACCATGAGTGTAAGTGTGCCCCACTAGGGGCTGCAGCCTAACCTAACCTAGTGTCGTAATGGGCCAAACTTTATATGCACATACTTATGTATATATAGGTTGCATTTACCTAGAGGATTTGTTCTTGTTGAATTTCGCATAATTTGACAATTGCCGAATAAGGAAAAACAACTGCATACCTTGAATTTTTGTTCAATATATATTAATATATATATTCATTGTTGTAGGGGCTTACGTATTCCAGTACCACAATATGTGTATTTGTCGTATCTCACAATAGTGTCGTGACGCGATTTTGTGACGTGACTTTGTGAGGCGACGTTTGAAAAATCACTCTTATGGCGCTAAAGAAGTTTTACTTCAAAAATTAACAATAAAATTTAATATCTAAAACATTCTGGTATTATAATTTATTGACCCACTGTACCATGTAAGCAAGAAAGCAGATGCTAAGTATAAATCTGTTGAGTTCAGTGCATGCAAAGAAATGCGTTCTATGCTATGACCTGCTAGCGCCCTTTATTCTTCATACTTTCTCCCATAAATCTCAAACCACAAAAGCAAAAACGGAAAATAAATAAGAACAAATTGAGTAAACGAATAAAGAAACAGAAAAACATTAAATACGTGTATATAGACGAACGTCGACAGACAGGCAGGTAGATAAATAAAAAATAAAACTGTATGCTGTAGTTTGGGCTTTCGTGTTAAGAACGTACTTATATAAAAAAAAAAAGTAAACCAGAAAACAAAGAACCAGCAGCAAAGCAAAAGACTGCAACGAAGAAAGCGGCACACAACGTTGACAGCAACTGCAGCGAAGAGAAAACAGAAAGTAAAAACACAAAAAAAAATCTACGGAAACTACGCCAAATCAACCGCGACAACAACAGCAATAATCATTTCAGCAACATTATCACCAACAGCAGCAACCCAGTCGATTTTGCAACACACCACTCATACTATAAACGTTAACGCTTGTGGCGGCTTTCATATCAAATACATAAGTAGTAGATATATACTCGTATTCTCATAATTTATCTTCTCCAACGTTGCAGATTGTAAGTAGAACGCGCTAAAAATAACGCTGCCACAGCAACAGCTACAGCAACAGAAGCTGAAGCAGTAAAAGCACAATTGACTGCAGTCGTAGCATTTAGAATTCTAACCAATGCAATGCATAGCTGCCAGAATGCAAAATTGTCTTCTGTAATAATGAGAAAAAGTCGCATAGTGGGGTATAGTATGATACAAGAACATGGCTAAAATTTTTCTTTGTTTTTTTTTTTCTTTATATTTTTCATTGTAAGAAATTTTTGACGTAAGTTGCAATGGAAAGGTTCTAAATAATTTACTTTATGCGCCCATTAAAAATACCAAACTTCTGGACCTACGCCTATTTATAGAGAAGTTCTACGGTGAAAACACTTTTTACTATGGTGAGAAAATTTTATATTTCTGCTGTGACAATTTGTAACTTTGCTACTGAAATTTTTTGACAGTTGCTTTGATTTAAACGAAGAACAGCGAGTTGAGGCGGTAATAAAACACCTTGGTCAAATTCAACTCTTCTGGAACTGATGTCTATCCAATTATTAGAAGCCTATAGCGTCTTATTCTTGGTTATACTTCTAATAAAATTTTTCAATAGCTCCCAAAAATTTAGTTGTCAAAGTACTTTTCCATCAATTGACACACGTCCTCAGAAGAGAAAAAAGCTGAGAAAATTAAAATCGTACATACAGTGTTGGACCTATCGTTTTGGACAAAATTCAATTCAATACAATATATTTTATAACATAAACCATAAAAATAAAAGTAACGAAATTCACAAAAGTTCAAACAAATTTGAATCAGAATTTTTTCAAAACTTTTCGGGTATGCAGTTTTGTGGCCAATTCAATTTCACTACAAGTGAGTAAAAATTCGCGTGGATTGTTTAATAATTTCCTCCATATAACGAATGTTCAACATTTTTTGCTTGACGTTATATGTTTGATGTGGTTAGGAAATGAGTCAGGTAGATAAAAAATTTCATTTTGTTGTATCTACATAGGTATGACGTTTTTTTTGGGAATTTCCAGCTTCTATGAAAAAAGTTTTGCTCGCATCGCCATCATTTCTGAATCTGCATTTTTTGTTTCTCAGCAACTTTACAGATTCAATTATAGTGATTTTTGTACAATATTCACAATGTGTTCTTCTGCTAAACCTTAAAAAAAAAAAAAAAAAAAAAAAATAACATTTTAACTTTGTGAAAATTTTACGAAATTTTACAGACTTGAAAAAATTGACGTTAAAATTTTCATAAACATAAATGAGAAAAATTAATATTTTAATTATTGTAAAATTTTTACTCAACAAACTTAAAAAAAATTAACAATTTCAATAACATAAATCAGAAAACCCCAAATTTTAAATTTTTTTTTTAAATTTTACGAAAATTTAACAAACTTAAAAAAAATTTAAGTTGGGATTTTAATTTTTTTTTGTGATAAGTTTTTCGGGTATGCAGTTTTAAAGCCTATTCAATTTTAGTACAATAAAATGGAGTTTCTTGAAGTTTAAGACTGATATGGATTGACTCAAAATAATCGATACGGTTTGCTCGACAACATTGAGTCTTCTTATTTTACCTGGTTTTCCGTATAAACATACAAATTTCAATCCTTCTAGACCAAGTATTTATTAATCTTTACTAATCGATCCCTTGGTTTTGATGCTAGTGCCATAAATTTAGTATTAACTTTATGATTTGTGGCTATAAAATATGACTTCATGGTTATCAGAAAACTATCGTCTAATTAATCAAGTAACTAAATTTAATGTTTAATTGGTAGCTTTTATTTGTATGTAGTTGTATGGCATCTATGCAATCTTTTGTTAAACTTTTCAAGTTTATGGTTGAACGAAGGTTGCTGCTATTCACATGGATAGTTGCTCTGAATCAATACGATGGCACAATACATTTAAAATAGAAATTGGTAAATGAAAAAAAAAAAATAAGCCATGAGTTAAAAATAAAACTAACTCGTTTGTCAACACGTATTATGTGATACATATGTATGTACATATTTTGTATTCTAAGTTTTTTATTTCATCAATTTAAACTCAGTGACAGGTTACCTTACAATATGCGATCAATTAAAATATTTAAAGAAAATATCTTACCGCTGCCGAATTGACGCAAATCGTCTTCTCTGTCTGCGTATACGTCAAACGAAAATAAGCGAAATAAATAGAAAAAGGTGATAAGTAAACAAATAAACCAGAAGGACAAAAATAACCAATCGGCAAATTATCTACACATACACGTGCACATCAAGTTAGACCTGTTCGGTCTCATAAAAAAAAAAAAAAAAAATTAAATTAAAACAAAAAAAAAGATTTTTTTTATGAATTTATTATTACACTTCCTATTTAGTAAAGCAATAAATTTTTAATGTTATGGCAACTAAAATTGAATTTAGCGGGGTACTTGTGTTGGCTGAGTTAACTGATTAAACGCGGTGCTACAGGACAAGGTAATATTCACAGTGTCGCTTTATTTAAACTTTGAAACCCCTTTCTAGATTCACAAATATTTCCCTTTTACCATAAAGGGTAGGGGTATCCTTAAATCTAGGACGCCATCTTGTGTGGATAGTGGGCTGGACAAATTGCGACCGATTACTTAGTGCGAATTCCGATTAGTTTTATTATTAGTCTTAGTTGAACTTGATGTAATTACTGAAATTTGCTCGCAATAGCCCTCATACAGTTTTTCTAGACAAAATTTTCAATATGTTTAATAAAGTAGAGGCAGTGACAGAAAATATTTTTCAACAACAATTGAACTTTTTCGTTCTTGAGGTCTTCGTTTAAGGAGAAAAGCTGCAAAATTCGTGAAGCTATACTGATAATAAAAAATACTACTTTGTTATCCAATAAATCTAGATTATCCAGTTACTATCTTTACAAAGTGAAACGCATTTAAATATTTCACTTCGATCCAACCATCACTGACCTTTTGATAAATGATGGTGGGTTATTCTGCGGTTCACAACAGGTCACGGAGTTTGCCACAAGGAAATAATAGTTACTAAATATAACGTATAACTTTGATGTTTAAAAAACGGGAGCGTGGATTTTTAAATCGTTTTTGTACGCATTCTGCTATGGAAGTGCGCGAAGTAAAATTTCTGTGTCGATTTTACAAAGAGATAGAAAGTTAAATATGAGAGAGTGAGTTTTATAAGACATCATTTTAACTTTTTTTTGTAATTCCTAAAACAGCGGTGGAAATTATTAAAAATCGTGGTTGAAATTAGTAAAAATAGTGGAAGAGATTAAGTAAAAATAGTGGAAGAGATTAGTAAAAATAGTGACAGAAACTAGTAAAAAAAAAATAGCGGGAGAAATTATTAAAACTATTGTTAGAAGAAGAAGAAGCATTAGTAAAAACAGTGACAGGAATAAGTAAAAAATAATGGTAGGAATTGGTAAAATAGCAGTGGAAATTAGAAGCAGCATTATAAAAATTAGTGGCAAAAATTACAAAAAGTAAAAAAGTAGTGGAAATTAGAAGCAGCATTGGTAAAAATAGTGGTAGAAATTACAAGTAGCATTATAAAAATTAGTGGCAGAAATTAGTAAAAATAGTAGTGGAAATTGGAAGTAGCATTAGTAAAACTAGTGGTAGAAATAAGTAAAAATAGTGGTAGAAATTACAAGTAGCATTATAAAAATTAGTGGCAGAAATTAGTAAAAATATTAGTGGAAAATAAAAGTAGCATTAGTAAAAAGAGTGCTAGAAATAAGTAAAAATAGTGGTAGTGGAAGCGGCGGGGTTCCTACGCGTGATTCGATTGTAAAAAATCACTGCCGCTAAAGAAGTTTCACTTTAAAAAAAATCTTTCAGGATGTCATGATGCCTTAAGTGGTTGTAGAAATGTGTCTGGAGTGAATCTATCAATAAAATAAGCCGATAAAAGATTGAAAAACGGTTTGCTCGATAAAAAATTATCTACTTAAATGATCTGCTCAATTTCCTAATCTCAAAAATTCTAAGAATCCGCGTAGAGAGTAATGTTTCTAAGATGCAATTTATTTAAAAATAATAATAATAATATTGAAACCTTTACATATTTATGCAAATAAATATATAAATTGAATAAGTACTCACTGTGTATGCTGCGTTTTAAGCCGCTTTTGCTGTTGCATCTTTTCGCCCAGTCCGTCCAGTCAGTCGACCACTGGTTACCTAGAGGTCTCAAATGCCCTTCGTATAATTTAAATAATGAAAATGCAAAATGAAGAGAAATGATTTTGAAGAAGCGAGTGCCAAAGATGAATTGAGTATACATATTTACTTGCGCTCGTATAAACGAGAGGAATTTAACCTGAAGACACGCTGCCGGTTTTTCGGTCGGCATTTTGTAAAGGACGCTGCAATATCTGGCGAACACAAATTCATATCAACCAATTTACGAACACACACATACATACATGCAAACATAGTACATGTTAAACGACTAGGGAACAATTTCATGGTTGTCGCTTAGAGCCTCTACCGGACCATCTCCTCCAAACGTTTTTACGAGGGGTGACTTTTATATTTTGCGCCTAATAATGAAAATACAGTAAAATAAGAATGAAAATGGCTTTATTGTTTTTCAAATTATTCTCCTTGAATGCTAATATAACCCTCGTATTCACAATGGATTAGAATTACATTGTTCTAATCACAAATGCAAATAAAATTTTTGTCTTCAGAAACTTATAGTAGCAAAATTTAATGAACATTTTTTTATAGAATATGTTAACCCTTGAACTCCCATCTTAACGGGTCTATTTAACAATCATTTAAAATAGGTTTTATAAAAGCGGATTAATAAAGCCTTTAGAGGGATACAATGAAACATTTAACGAACAATTTTTTTGTAGAACCTTTTAACCCTTGGTATGCACCGTCTTAATAGATATTTAAAAACAAAAAAGTTAATTGAAATTAATTAAGGGAACTTTTAGAGAGTTAACATGGAAATTTAAAAAGCAATTTTTGTAAAATATTTTAACACTTTAGTGGGTTTTTCAAAAATCTTTTAAATGAAGTTGTATAAAAGCAAATTAAAATGTTATACAGAACTTTTAAGCATGAAAAATTTCGTCGGGTTAAAAAGTACATGGTTTATGTGGGGCTATAATATTTTGATACTCAAAAACTGAAATAGTGCCAGTAAATTATACCAAAAATAATATCAAATTTTTTATCCGAGAGCATTAGTGTCTAGGGTGTAAAAATTACACTTAAACTGTTACAAGCAACCGATATAGATATATGTAGTATATATACAATATATACTTAAACAAAAATGTTCAGAATGAAAAAGGGAAATCGATTTAGCCATGTCTGGCTGTCCGCTCGTCCGTCGGATTAAGTCGGAGAAATGTCAATGAACCTTTGTGCACATCTTGTCCTAGACCTAAACTAGGTTGGTTTTGAAAATATGTAAAATCGAATAGGAACCACGCCCACAAAACGATGTTATGCGAAAATCAAAAACTGCAATATTTTGGTAATAACTTCACCAATCTATACAGATTTTGCTATACGCTTTAAAGTTCAACTCAATAAAGATAACTTTGTATTTATTATATCGGTAATTTACAAGAATCTAAAAATTACTTGAATTTCCTTTATTTAATTAAATTTTTTTTTATATCAATATAGCTCATTCTACAACTAATGCCGGTTAAATCCTAGTTTCAAACTTTGTTCAAATGGAGGAAAAAGTTTGAAAATTTGAAGTGACTACAAATAACCGTTTCTGATGCTCTTCCGTAAATCCGTCCATATAACGCAGGCTCGGATTTGTTTTTGTGCAAAAATCCGGGCAAAATCCTCAGTACTCAATTATTTTAAACGTTGACGTTTGTTGAAATTTTTCCTCTATTTAAATAAAAGTTCTTTTTTCACAAAAAACAAAAATCTTTTCAAAAACAGATGAACGACAATAAGTAAAAGAAAAGCTCTGTTCATTTTAATCGATATGGTTTGCGTGTGATTATCATTCCGGTAATCCAAGGTTCGATGCTCACTTTGGTTAAGCAAAATCGCCTTTTTTTCTCATTTGTCTTTTTTCAACTACCTGGTATTTTACCTAAAATTTACATTGATGAAATTTTGTTGCAAACTTGTATAACTCAGGTTTGCTGTTTTAAGAGGTTATTTTAATATTTTTTTCATACAAAATATTAGTTCTGTGGTAGTATAGTGAGTTGCGAAGCGAATGCTGACTCGAAAATTTTTGAGCATTTGTATTATGAGTATCAAAAAAGTGTACTTGACAAATCAGTTCAGCCAAATTTAACAATTGTGTCATTTCAATGTCAAATTAGTGTAAACAAGAAGTATTAGTATTAAAAAATCACAACTAATTACCGCCGGGTTTTCGTTTCGCTACGCAGACTACAAAACCGATCAATTCGGGTAAAGATTCATTCGCTTCGCAACTAAAAATGCTGTCCTTAAAAATTATAATAAATTAAAACAATACAATCCTAAAACCTGTACCAATAGTTATCAGTACAGACATTTGTCTTATAAAAGATTTTTGTCTTTCGAAAAACTGTGGGGAGTTGAAAGACAGCTGCTGGAGTTGGCCTGTTATGCGATTCTTTACTTGTTCCAATTGGGATTTGTTAAACTAAAAATTTGTTTCATGTAATTTAATAATATTCTTTGTTTTCAAAACTCACAACGCGCCTTACCCAACAAAATTATATCAGCACATGGAAACAGACGTAACAACAATGTTGAGTATTTTTCGTAAATTACTTTTCTTCTCAAACAAATCTAGTAAATTATTTTGCGAGTATGTTGCTCTTCACAAAAACATACAAATGTATATATACATATCTATATACATACATACATATGTATATTATTATTCAAATGGTTTTTCTTAACCACAGCTGGATGCATTTCAAATTATTGTCCAATGGACAGACATACATATGTACATATGTCTCGATGCCTCGTTGCTTTGCACGGTTAGCATCTTTATAATCATTTTTCATATTTTTTCAACCCAAATTCTCTTCGCAAACTCATTTATGCCATTAGCTGAGTTTGAAAAATTTAGCCGACTTGCTATTACTTTCACGCACTCATAAAGAAATATTTGAAACAAATTTTTATACGCATGCCTACCTGCCTATACTTATTGTTAATGAATGGCATTGTAGTCGATCTCGTGGAAATTACAATAATAAGGGTAGCTCAGAAGTACTACACTGAGAAAAAGAGATATGCGAGGTAATTATGGCAGAGAGTTTTATAAGACTTTGTTTGTAGTTTTAGAAGAAGTAGTAGAAATTAGCAAAAATCGTACTAGCATTAATAAAAATAGTAGTAGTAATCAGTGGTAACATTAGTAGAAATTGTAGTAGAAAGTAGTCAAAATATAAGTAGTAATTAGTATTAGCATTACAAGACATAGTAGTAGAGATTAGTAAAAATAGTAGTAGTAGCAGCACTAGTTAAAATAGTAGTATAAATTAATAAAAAATAGTAGTAGTAATTAGTAGTAGCATAAGCAAAAATAGTAGTCGAAATGGGTAAAAATAGTAGAAGTGATAAGTAGAGTTAGTACAGACAGTAGTGAAATTTAGTAAAAAAATAGTAGCAGAAATTAGTTAAAATAGTAGTAGAAATTACTAGTAGCATTAGTAAAAATATTAGCAGTAGCACTAGCGAAAATAGTAGTAGAAATTTGTAAAAATAGTAGTACTGATTAATAGCAGCATTTGCAAAAATACTATTCAAAGTTAATAAAAATGGTAGTAGTAATTAGGAACAGCATTAGTACAAATAGTAGTAGAAATTGGTAAAAAGGGTAGTATAAATAAGTAAAAATAGAAGTTATTAGTAAAAATAGTAGCAGAAATTGGTAAAAAGAATAGTAAGTAAAAATAGTAGTAGATATAGTAAAAATAGTAGTAGTAATTAGTAGTTGTACTAGGAGTGGTGAGTAGTGAGTAGTAGTAGTAATAGTAGTAATTATTAGTAGTGTTTGTAGGTACTCATACAGAGATGCATCCATCTATAAGTAAATATGTACATACAAATCGATATGTCGCTATATGCGATATTTTCTCCCGATTAAGTAGAGGTTTCATGAATCTACGTAAAATCCTAAATAATATAAAATATGTTTTCTCCAAAAGTAGTAAATATGTATTTCTTAAACGAGATTTCATTCCCATTTT
Organism: Anomoia purmunda; assembly: GCA_951828415.1. Lineage (NCBI taxonomy): Eukaryota > Metazoa > Arthropoda > Insecta > Diptera > Tephritidae > Anomoia > Anomoia purmunda. The sequence goes on from OX639996.1 coordinate 19,384,755, forward strand.
TCTTTCTTTTGTTAGCTCTTTTTCATCAATCCAGATATGTTTTTTTTTTGAGTGTACAAATGTATGCACGTACCTACTACATATTTACTACTTGTAAATGAACGCATTTGCTCCACTTCACTCTATGTGCAGTCAGTCGCCGTCATTGCCATAGTAGGCTTTCGATTTTATTGAATTAGTTGAAAACAGCTGTCAGCCGTTTTGTTATAACGCACATTCCATGTGAAGTACTTAAAATCTGAATACTTACATACATTAAAAATACAATACAAATTTTAAAAATGGGGTGATTAATTTTTTGGTTACCCTATATTTACAATCTCAAACATGTGAACAAATGAGCTTGTGCATCCGAGAAATCATTTCTTTCAAATATGTAAGTACTTCAAATATTATATTAAAACTCTTAATGCTTTTGTGTGAGTGCACAATTTTCTTCTTCTACTCCATGGTGGTGATTTTAAAAGTATTTTTAACGGCAGTGACTTAATTGAATTTCTGAAGTAGGGCATTCATTAAATATTATTGAAATGCGTCTATTGGTCACCTTTGCCATTTTTAAAAGTTTTGCAAAATTGGTTGCCTTTCTTTTAATTTTTGGATTATTTTTTAAGTTTTTTTTAACTTCTGTTGTACCTACACTTATTGCTAAAATAATGGGTGCGTGAAATTTTTTAGGCGTTTTGTCTGTTTTCTGTTTTGCTTCATTAATCTCTTCGTTCATTATTTTTATAGTATAACGAAAATCATATAGTACATTCAAATTTAAAATTTTTCGGATTTCCATCAAGACTTTTCTACTAGAATTTTTAAAACATTGTTTGGGGTTGCAGTTGTTTAGGGGTTTATTTTGGATTATTTTTTTAACAGACAAAAGTCGGTCATACTAAAAAAAAATTGATGGGTCGTATTCTTAGCTAAAATATCCTCCTAAGGGAAGTTAGAATTGCATAAACCTAACTGCACTTTTTGAAGAATTACTTAACTTCGTCGCTGGCTCTGTAAGATTACGATTGTTCAATAATAACAACAATCTGTGTCTAGATAGGAACCTACAGATTTACGCCGGTTCCGAGGGGTAGACGATCTTTATGCGAAGCCTTTTCATTGCAGAGAGATACACTCGGAGCTTTGCCATTGTCTCTCGAGGGCGACCGCTAGTAGGAAAAAACTTTTATAAAATTTTCTAAATGTTATGAATCCCAGGGTGTGTTCGTTGAACCAGGGTACCCCGGGTATTGGCACGCCTCCGTTACACAGTCTAGGTGGTGATAGGCAATTTGCCTCGAATTCGATACAAATTGAGAGTGTCTGTAAAATCGATACGCAAAAATTACTCATGACTTCAGATTTTGGAGCTACTTCTTGGGTAAAAAATTATGTGTAGTTCGTGCTTCCGAGCCTAACTGAGAATGCGCCATCCAAATATGAAAATACCTAAAAGTTGTAAATAAAAAGTTTGTAACTTTGTTTGCAAAGTTGTTGATTTAAATTTTGTTTTTTTTTTATACAAAATTATTACAATTTAAATAAACGATATCGCGTTTCGATAATGTTTTCCAACGCTGTATGTGTTTATATAAAAAATAAATTATATAAAAAATAAATTATGATTTTTTTTTAACTTTTAATTTTAAAAATTTATAATTTAACGATAGTCGTCACGATAACCGATATCGCAGTAAAAGGGATTAACAATATCGTTTTTGTAATAAAATTTAAACAACTATGATATTAAACTTAGTGATGCATGCCCAGATTTTCTAGAAAAACTCGTAAAACGGTTTTCAATATCATTTACAGAATTTTCATATGAGTAACGCTAATCTCGATTTCTAGCAAAACTAATAGTTTTTTTTTTCAATATCTTACTAAAATGTTTGCGATAATTGCTTAAATCTATGTATATTCGGTTGCCACATAAATAATAAATTCAGATTAATTATTTAACAAAATCATAAAAAAGAAATTTATATTTTGCCCATTTAAAAATAAAAAAATAGACTTTTTTGAGAAGCCTTTTTGAGGTCATGAAAAAACTTGATGTGATGGCGTCAAACTGACCTCAGATTTGGATTCAGCGACCCTAAAACCGTCTGGTAAACATGGTCTGCTCAAAATAAGTAAATTTTTTTTGTGGAGTTTTGAAATTGGCGTAAAATGTATTGATAGCTTTTAACAATTTTGACTTTCCTTTGTTAATTTTGATTATTTTTTTATAAAAATAAGTTAATTCTATAACAAAAACTATCTAAGTCAAAAAAAACTTCTAGCATATTTATAAAAAATCTGCAGATAAAAAAAAATCTTATCAAAACATTTTTTTTGTTTTTACTTTTTAAACCAAATTTTTATTTATACCAAAGTGTAATTTTGAAGTAGCCACATTTTTTTTCTCTCAAAATTTTTGATATTTTTTTTGCTTCATACATAACACATGAACAAAATTTACTTTTAAAAAGTTAGAAATTTTGATGAAAGTTTTTGTTAATTTTTTGAGTTTTTATAAATTATCTAGAAAGTTTGAAACTTCGAATTACATCAACGTACATAACTAACTAACTAAACTTTTATAAAAAAAAATAATTTAAAATAAATGAGCAAAGAAAAAAAAGATGTGTAAACACATTTTTACTACTATTTTTGCGAACACAGCTGTGTATGTCAAGTTTTTTTTTTTGTTTGTTTCTATTCAAGCAGTTAAAAATGCCAAGTTTCATTGATTCAAAAGGCAATGCAGCTATTTTCTTTAACCTAGTTTCACTTACATACATACATAGTTACTTATTTATGTTGTACATCTGTATGTGTGTAAATTTATTTACTCGATTTATTTGATAAACTAAAATAAAGCCAACAACCAGCTTTGTAATAATCATAACTGAGAGCCACAGCTCATTTCGTGCTTCATTACTGGGTTAATTAGCTTGGTGCTTTGGGTATTTTAATAATTTACTGAAATTAAATTTTTGATAGGCAATTATAAACACGTGATGCGAACCGAGAGCAATCAAATTCAACTTTAATTCTGGTTGGTTTTTTTTTTTTTGAAATAAAATACGGCACTCTGCTAAAATTTTCTTACAAATTTGTTGGAGCGCCTTTATTGAAATGCTTAAATTACGTCAATTTTGGAATGGTTTTTTTTTTTTTTTGTAAATTAACTTTTTTTGTATTTTTTTTTATATCTTTGTGTTGGCTCAAATTAAAGTACACCTTCACATGCATTGATGAATAAAATAAAGTCGTTATTGATACATAAGAAATACATTTGCCAAAGCTCTCAGCAGCGAAGTTTGAATAATATAAATTAAGCTGTATGCCGTTGTTTGCTGTTTTTTTTTTTTTCAAAAATATGTACATCATTACGGGCCTTGCTTTACAAACTTTCATATTTGTATGCCCCTGTATTTAGTTTAAGTAATAATTTGTATGTATTTTTTTTTTGTACATTGCCATGTATATTATTGACAAAAAAAAAACCGTAAAAAAAATTAACGAAATTGAGAAGAAAACATTAACGAAATTTCATGGCTGATAACTTTCGAAAAACACTGAGCGGTTTTGTGCATCTACATACATACAGACACACATACAGACACAGCCACCCAAAGGCAAGACGAACACAGCGTGTTTTTTTTTTAAGTTATCGACTCGAGTCTCTGCTGACATGAGGGAGAAGATTGTAGATATCGTACAAACATACATACATGCATACGTAGTTATGTATTTAGCAAGTCGGGCAAGTCAACAACAATCAAGTTATATAGACTTGTTAACCTCTTTGTTGGCGTTGTAGTTGTTTTTGTTTTTGTGTTTATTCTCCTACGTGCTGACTTGCATGCACACATACTGTATCTATCTAATATGTACATATGTATGTGTGTGTAGTTGTACAGTCTCAACCTGCACGCATTGAATTAAAGATATATTGTTGTTGTTGCTGCATTCGATGCTTGTTGTGAGGGCCACCTATGTACACAGATGACGGAGGGGAGTGGCCAACGCTTTTGCGCTGCCTGATAGTTGTTTTATGACGCAGCAAAAGAAGAACGAACACGTTGGCTCGCATGTCGTACACTTCATTCTGCAAGCGTCAAATGCAATCCACTTAAATGCAACGTCAACACAGAGAGCGTTTCAATTTGAAGAGCTGCTGAAGTGGGGGTTGTGATGTGAGTTGTTGCCACACGAAAATTGTTTTCCTACCAAATTTAATGCGAAAAACTACCAAATAAAACGAAAACCTGCCAATTGTTTTTTTTTAGTAATTAAAAAAAAAATACCATAAAAAACAATTGTATTTTAAATAGATTTGTACTTTTTTGGTATATGGCACAGTGATTCAAACAGTTAAACAAGTTGACAGAAAATCTGCAAACCGCCAGCACAAAAAAAAATATTATAAATCAACTGGAATTTTTATAAAATCCATCCGTTATATGCAAAAAGTGCGTAAGACCAAATTTAAAAAAATTTTTTTTTTAAATTAACCTAAATTTTTAGCCACTTCAGATTATGATATTATGCCAAAATTAAATGCGCTAAAAAACTATAACTATATGTATAACAAAAAATTGTCTGAAAAAAAAATAAAAAGTTTGAAATTTTGATATAAATTTGTGTAATTTTTATAAATCTTGTATAAAGTTCGAGATTCGGATTTACATATGTATATGCTTAACCCTAGTGATTAAATTAACCGTAGTGAAAATAATTCCGTATATAAAAAAAAAAAATAACAATTCAATTGAATTGAATTTTAGTCATTTCAGATTATGATATTATACCAAAATTAAATGAGCTACAAAACTGCACACCCAAAAGTTGTATGAAAATTCAAATAAAAAATTTTGAATTTTTGTTTGCATTTTACTAACTAAAGTTTTATAAAAAACTAACTATAGCAGTTTGAAATTTTGACATAAATTTGTTGAATTTTTATAAATATTGTACAAAGTTTGAAATCTGATTTACATGCTTTTTCTTGTATTACGAATTAAAGTTTTATAAAAAATTAACTATAGTGAAAAAGAATTGCGAATATTCAGTATAAAATATGTACAATTCAATTGTATTGCTGTCTAAATTCAAATTAAAGAGTTTGAAATTTTGATATAAATTTGTGCAATTTTTATAAATTTTGTACAAAGTTTGAAAATCTGATTCATATGAGTTTTGTTTTATGACGAACTAAAGTTTTATAAAAAACTAATTATATTGAAAAACATTGCAAATTAAATTTAAAAAAAAAAAAAAAAAAAAAAAAAAAAACAATTCAATTGTTTTGAATTTTTAGCCACTTCAGTTATGATAATATGCTAAAATTAAATGAGCTACAAAACTGCATAGCAAAATGTTGTCGTTTTATTATATTACGAACTAAAATTTTATAAAAAAATAACTATTGCGAAAATGATTGCGAATTTATTTAGAAAAAATAACAATTCAACTTTTTTCACAAACTAAAAATATCATCACAATTCAGTTCTTTAAAAATAGGTTTAAAATAAATTTCACATTTTCTGGTAAATTTTTTAAAAATATTAATCCATCAGTTGAACCGTCAGCGCTGGCAGCTAGTTTGAATACAAAATTAAATTTATATTCAAAGTTAGTTGTAGCCTTTTGTTTTAGAAAAGATAACACATTAAATATTACGTCAAAAAGCAACAACTAACTTTAAGACTCGCCTTCATTTAGACTTTAAATACACCCTTATATTTTTTTTTCGCTTTCTTAGCATACTTTGGAAGATTTTAGGCAGAATAAACCCGATTTTGGTCATGGTTTTTGTAAATATGGATGAGACTTATGCCGGTATTCTGTAACTCAGTCTCATCTCAAGTCACAAAATTTGAGACTTTAAATTAGAGACATTTTTTGTGACTTGAGACGATTTCGGTATTCAGTAGGCAAAAAATTTACCAAATATTGTGGTGAAAAGCGATTAGTTAAAATATTTGGAAGAATTAGAACTATCAACAATCGATAAATGCAGCTTATCATCCATATGCAGATTCGATCAAAATGTCAGAACAAAATACAATACATGCAAATAAATAGTTTGTTATGCGTTGTTGTGTGTTATGAAAATGAATTGTTATATTTTACATATTGAAGCTAAATATAGCGAATGCCCAACGGGCAGATCGAGTTCTACTTCATTTTCGCTTTTGTTAAAGACTTTCGTCAATTTCTTTATTTTTTGACCTGCACAGGAGCCGCTGACAAATTAGTGAATTTATTTTGAGACTAGAGACTTGAGATGGCTTACTGCATACCGAATAGTCTCAAAAAAACGATCTCACTACCGAAAAGTTTCAATTCGTGACGAGAGAGTGCTTACAGAATACCAGCATTAAATCTACACCGTGAACCTAAACTGAAATAAGAACGTTTACAGTGGACTCAAGCCGATTGTTCAATTGATTGGGTTTTGTCGAATATTATTGCAAACGTTTTGGACTTGTTGCATAAAAAATTTCTAAAATATGCCCAGTTTACAGCAGAAACAAATAACTTTTCATCAAGATAATCGAGATATTTCAACTATTTTCACGATGGCTAAATTGAAACCAATTCGAACTACAAATTACTGAGCAACCGCCATATTTATTAAGATTTGCCTCGAAGCGATATCTATGTACCTCTTCAAAAAGTGAAAAAAAAAAACAGCAACAAAAGTGTTTTCCGTCGAAGCTGAGCCTTAGAAAAGTATTATGCAGAGGTTCCGAAAAAGTATTACAGATAATACATTCAATAAAAAACTAACATCATTAAAATATTTAAATAGTTTCACTTTTATTTTCAATACCTTTGACCCATTCTGCGGCATATTATTTCTTAGTCCATCATTTGTCTTTACCGGACATCAAAACTAAGAAAACTTTTCTAAAAAGTTATAGCCCTAGTGCACTTACATATAATATGTACATATTTTTGGTTTTCATGTATTTATTACGTTATTTTGGTTTAATACGTTTGCGTGTTGAAATATTGTCGCTAGAATTACTGTTTGTCTTTGCTTGTTTGCCAAGTTGAAGTCTTGTTTTCGATGCTGCAAAATTTTATGGCTTAACGTGGCGCACTTCGCATAGCGCAAATTTTATTGGGTAAGATCTTTTGACATTTTCGTTTCGAAATATAGAGACATACATAAGTATGAATGCATCTGTGTACATACATAGATAGTCATTTGTTTCGCAACTGATGCATCAATAATACTAGATAAGCGTAGGTCTTAAAAGGTTTTTGAGATAAATTTCTTCTTCGCTATATGGTAAGCGTCTTTATTGCTCTATAGAGAGTGATTTAGTCAATGCTGGTACTGAATTAAAAATAGGGTTTATGAGTAGTTTTCTATAGGACGAAGTACATACTTTACCAGCTCTTCAGCCGCTTTAGTACTTTAATTTGTGACTGACAATGTTCATTAATACTTACAAAGGATTTAATTTAAAAATACAATGAATGAATGGTGCTAGTTTTATGGCATTGTAAAGTATGTTAGGATATCGTTCATAGAATATTTGAAATCATTTAAGAGACATTTCAACCCTCTCCACGTTAGTCTTAGCGATTTTATATAGTCTCTTCGTTCTCTGGCGAAAATACACTTACCCATTTATCGGTTAATTTAATCACAAAACATAACTAAGCCTTGTCGATGCATGATTTAGTTCGGTTCTCTAACCTTGGAAATTATGAATCCGGAGAGGGAGAGCCAGCGGACTTTTTGGACAGATGGGGGCTCTATGTCGGCTCAGCGAACTATGGGAAAATAGCTCGACAATAAGAATGGCAAAGAACCTCCGGCCGGTGGTGAACCGTAGGCGTTCGTACGAGCTTCGGTAGCTAACAAAGCGACAACTCTCGATCCTCACAGGAGTTATGACCGAGCGGTTAGGCTGAATATATCCTACGGCCCTTTTTTTCGTAGCTGATTGGTCTATGACGAGGTGGAATAATCTTTTCATATTCAACTCAGCTGTCCTGCCTATGTTAGGCTGATTTTTAAGTAACTTGGCTATCAGAAGAGATTTCATGGGTAGGAATCAGCAGCTTGCGGAACTTAATTTTGGGCACGCAGAGTTTCCCCTGTTAACTTTACAGTTACAGTGTACGTTGCCGTTGAAATAAAAAGTGGTATCACAATAGATTCCTCTTCGCGAGACTAGGCCTCAGGTATCTGGGTTCGCACCTTATTCTCTCTCCACGCGGACATAGTGGGAGTGGAGATTAGCCAGCTTCGTGGCTTCATTGCATGCACGCGGGGTTTTGCTGATAACAATTAAGAAGCCGCCGTTCTGTTGAATGTACGGTGGTATCAAAATGGATTCCAGAGGATCTAAGTGAGCTCTAAGGAGCAGCCACCTTTTTCTGTCGCCCCTCAACCAACCATTTTTGATTCCACCTGGCATGGGCAATAGAGAATTTGAAACGTGATTGGAGCAAAGTGTTATTTACAGATGAATAATTTTTCGTTGTTTGGAACTACTGGAAGAAAGCTTGGGTTGGTAAAGACACTAAATTTGTTCAGTTATTTGTTAAACACCCTGCCAAAGTTCATGAATGCGGAAGCATTTCTGAAAAGGGATTCGGCACTTTGACTGTCTACACAAAACTTCGACGCCAAGTGTATGAAAAAGAGGTCAATTACCCAAATCCCAGAGTCGACTATGCACGTCTTGAACTCTAATGAAAACAAAGACTCGGTGAGGAAAATGCCTACATCAAAAATGGCTAAGACACTAAAAAAAAGTTTGAACACTATTTATTTGTTTTGTGAACAGTGTTTTTCATTCTTATTTTAAGATCTGTATTTAATATTAATTTGTTACTTAGTATTCGAAACGTTTATTCAAATGTAGATACATGCCGGTCTGTTCTGTTTTGCCTGACACTGGTCTAAATGCGCAAGGTTGTCGTCTGGGATGGTGAAATCTAAATCTGCATTTGTGCTTACTAATACAAATTATTTTGGGACTTATGTTATAAAAGTCTTTTCTTAATAATTATCAACGAGATAAACTTTTTTAAGTCTTCAAAGACTTTGATTTTGAGTTTTATGTAATAAAAGTCTTCTCATAATAGTTATTAGTAAGAAAACATATTTTACGCTTTGTGGAACCGGACTTTTTTTGGATCATTTCGGCACTTAATCGAGACTACTTTGAAACAATTTCGTTACTATTTTGGGTCTCGAAATAGTTCCACCTTTAAAACTGATGCAAACACTTTTATAATATAAGTCTCAAAATAAAGGTCTTTGAAAGACGTAACAAAAATGTATCTCACTGATAATTATTATGGAAAGGCTTTTATAATATAAGTCTTAAAATTATGGTTATATATACATATATTATATTATCATTATATAAGTTTCAAAATAATAACTATGGAGAACTTGAAAAATTTCTCTGACTCATATTTTGACGATAATACATACTGTATAATTATTATTAAAATTAGGATGATTTTTTTTTAAACTCAACGTGAAATAATTATTTATTATTCTGTATCTCTGAATTTCTAGCTATCTTATTGATGCTTGTTGCCAGATATCCCAACTTTTTGTCTCAGTTTTTCCCAGACAGCTTTAGTGAAATCTAGTAGCTAGTTATAAAAACCAATAACTGTCAACACTCAATTTGTTGAAAGTGTCAAGTGCAATAAATGCTTGGAAAATTTGTATAGCTTTTTTTTTTGTGGCACAAGAACACAATCAAAAGAAATATCTCGAAAACATTTTGACTAAAATATGAACTTAATAATAAATAGAGAGGTAACTTCACCTAGCCTATGTATGCCATATGTACATTGTATACACTACCTATGTATGTATATAAAATTCGATATCGATTCAACCTCTTATTGCCCTTATGACTGCGCTGCCCCATACCAAGTATTTAGTCGCAGATGGCTCTGAAAACCAGGCAGAATAGCATGAAAACAAGTCATATTGTGAAATAAATATATGTCAGCAACTGATATTGTTGATATGATTACATACATACTACTCGTACTATCGCATTGTTTACTACGCCTCGTTGATGACGATTGCATTGTTGTTATTGTCATATTGTTCTAGTTGTCTGTTTTTGAGTGGAGGGAGCAACTGTCATTTGCAGAGATGCAACACTGTGTTATTCTGGTGACTGACTGGTTACACAGCTGTGGTGCTCTCACTCAGCTTGTCTGTCGTGCTGATAAAGTGCATTGAAGTGTTCATATCATGATTATTGTTGCTTTCGCACTACGCACTAAACACTAAACGGTTTAATTGATGTTAATGCAATCAATTGTTGTATATTAGGAATGTAGTAAGTAACTAGAGGCTTTCTAAAGTAATATATTAATTTTTTTGTATTATCTACCTCAAAAACAGTTTGCTAATTAATACTCACTGTTTATTTATTTTATTGTATTGTATGTATGTATGCGTGTGAATTCATAAAATTTCAATGAAAATATTTGTACTTTCCCACATGTATTGTTTGTTATAAAATAGTACATGTTTTACAGTGGAATTTATTATCGTTTTATTTGAAGTAATCTACTCGCAATTTCTTTAAATTTCAGTTAAAGTATGAACAAAAGGATTACAGTAGTATATTTCTACTCGCGGCTGCCGCCGGCGCCAGGGTTTTTGTGTGACTATCATTCGGTTTATCTCGGGTCTCAAAAGCCCATTGTGGACACAAAACATTGAATAATGGAAAAAAGTATTATTTTGTGTAAAAAACATCTGCTGTCCAAGGGCATCATAAGCGACGCTCCAGTGTTCGGGCACATTATTTAGTGTGATATAAAGGACACAAATTATTTCAATATTATTCGTATTTATTACATACTCGTACAGTGGCTAACAAACCTGAGCAAATATTAGCAAGGGTTTTCATGGTGCTCTGTTTTTTATAATTTTTCATAAAAATTCTGTTCATACTATAGCGAAAATTTTTTTGATTAATGTTTCACGCGTTATACAAAATTTATAAAAACTTAACAAATATTCGTCAAAATATTCATAAAAATTTAAAATTGTTTAGAACAGTGTATGTGTATGTACGTTTTGTGGGTATGCAGTTTTAAAGTCTATTTAATTTAATTTATAGTTAAGTGCAAATGTGGAAGAACTGCCCTCCCTCACATTTTTTATAATGCCTTGCAAACTTTTTTGGTTATAAAAAGCATACATTTAAACAAAAAAATGTCCGTTAATTTGTAATAATTGTAAATGCCGACAGTATTCTGCATTTTCTATTAAATACAGAAAATATGTAGTACTTGTATAGGTATATTAGTATTATTATTTTTTTTTTGTTAAGTTTCCAAGACCGAAATTCCAAAAATGTTAAATGAGCTTCAAAATTGCATACCCACAAAATGTATAAATATTATTCTAAAAAAAATTTAAATTTTTTTTAAATTTTTATAAATTTTGTATAAAGTTCGAAGCATTAATTGCATGGTTTTCGCTGTCGCATGAATTATATTTTTATATAAAATCCGAGAAAAAGTTGTGAATATTAGGCCTGTTTCTTTGTAACCGATTAGCAAACAGCGCTACAGCTCGAATAAAATTTTCTTTATTTCTGTGCTATTTAAGATCAGAATATAGTTATATATAAATGAAAAAGGATTTGTTGCTAAGTTGAAATTTCCCATGCATTTTCTTAGGGCTAATTCACAATAGCGCAGTTTTTTTTTACTTCACAACACTGCATCTCCGAGTTTCCGAGTTTTTACATGCAATTTATTATCCTACCTATAACTAGGGGTTTCTTGCCATTCTGTTCCAAAAAAAATTAGCTTGTAAAATAAAAAATCACCATTCGACCCGTTTTGCTCGTTAGTGTAAGTACAGTAGATTCGGCTTAGCAACCCAATCTCATTATGCGCTAAACATTTTTACCCTCTGACTTTATCAGCATTAATATGCCAAATACCCATATTCCAAATACAATATATATATGTACATATATAAAAGCCGAATACCAATTTACAGCAAAAAAAATAAGGAAAAAAGAGTGTTATCAGAACAATTGCAGTTAAACAAGATTTTTTCTTGAAATTATGCCTGCAATTTTGTGGTACGTATCGCGAATATGTGAATATAAACGAAGTGCAGATAAGAAAATAATTTGCTGATAAATAATTGAGCTAATGCAGCTGAAACGAATTTGTGTGGTAGTGACTTAAATATTAACTGTATACATTGTGGTTCTTCGGTAAAATAAAATAAAAGAGGATGATTACCATTACCCGTAAGCATACACTACACCAACGTTGTAGAAAAAGAGAACTAGAATGACGAAAAATTAAATACATAATTATTGCATTAAGCAAAAATGTTTTTGAGATATTTTCATATCAAATTGCCAACAGTTTAAATAATATATATTTATTATTTATATAAAATATTGCAATACAGGCATCAAATAGGGATCGAAACTGTTAATTCTTTGTTTATGTTTAGTCAATAACTTATCGATATGTTATCGATACGAAATCAAGAGTTAACTGACGGATGATTTTTTTTTTTAATCAAAAATAAAAATTAAACTAAATTGAACATTTTATTGTTCTTTATGTAAAATAAAAGTTAACATTTGACGTTGGAAAACCCACAGTTACAATATAGTGCATATTTTAGTGAAAGAAAAAAAAAAATGAAAAATGTTGAAAATTTTGTACAAAGTTTGATTTATATAGTGCAGAATAAATCATATATTTTTTATAAGAAATTAACAAAAAAGATTTGACATGAAAAACATTGTGAATATTGTAAAAAAGAATCACAGTGCCAACACTTTTGTGTCCCACTGCACGTGGTAATAAAACCTTTTGTAGTTTTAACTTTTATTACCAGATGATATAAAGATTAGATTTTAACTTTCACATATATTTGGGAGACTTTTGTTGACTTTAACTTTTAACGAAAAAATACAAGTACAATTTTAACTGTTTAGATACTTTTATTTTTTATCGGTAAAATATTGAAAAAAAAAAAAAATAATAATTTAAAGTTAATATTTCTTCGCTATTAAGCATCGCACAGTTACTATATTCAAATATCAAATAGACAAATTCTTTCCGTCGTCTGACTTCTTGAAATGTTTTTTAAATCAATTTTCTGAATCAAAAAAACTCGAATCATAAAATATTACAAGACACTACAGGATGGAGCTTTTATTTATAGAAAAGATGTATAAGTTACATATGTGGCTATGAAGTTATTGGGGAAAAAGAAAACAAAAAATAATAATTATAAATTGGGCAAAGCAAATGCAACAAATATTTTACCAAATTTTCATTTGTTTTTAGAAATTTTTTTTAGTATGTAGTTTTCAAGCCCATTAAATATAATAAAGTCGAAGCTTGAACTGGCTAAATATTTGTGATAATTGTCTATACAGACGGCTTTGTTCATTTTCTTTTATACGATATAAAAATTAAAGTTGCTTTGAAAGTTTAGGAATTGGAACTTGATTGAGTATGGTTGTAAAATAAACTATTTTTATTATTTTAGGAAACAATTGACTATGAAAAACATTTTGAATGTCGTAAAAAATCAAAACAAAATACTTTTGTGAGTAGAAGTATATGTATGTATGTACATATGTATGTAATTTTGTTTTTTTTTAATTTTAAGGTCCCCATCGGATAATGTTTCAATTCATTTTTTAGCCTGCTAAAATTGTCCAGATTCTTGTAAAGTACATTATTTTGAGAGTTTCCATAAACAATTAGATACCTAAAATTTTTTCTAAAAAAAATATGCCTTTTTTATTTCTAAAAAAAAATATGCCTTTTTTGCTACAAAAAAGTCTTAAACGACGACTTTGCCATATTCTACAAAAACCGCCGTCTGGTTAGACACGCACATAACATTCGCAAACAAATGCGTATAATTCAACTAAATACTTGGTATTTTTCCTCCATTTTACCATTAGCCGGTTAGCGTTTATGGTCTCGCGTTAAAAAGTCAATCTATATACATACATAAATCAATAGAATTGTTATAATGCGCGCGATATCAGCACATTACGAGTGTCTGTCTATATTTATTCAATTAATAAATAATACTGAAATGGAACCAACAAATGAACCGGAGCTCAATACCAATAAAAACATACATACATTTATAACTACATACATACATCGCTACATGTGAACACGCGAAAATACACGCACATATGCAGTGGTGAAAGAGAGGCGGGGGAAAGTAAAATAATCATTGGTTATTTACACAATAAATTCTGTTCGTCGATACTTGCCGCCGTTGATATTTAATTATACTATCGCAAAAACATTTAGAACGTTAACGACGAAAGTCAGCGACGTACGGGACGGATTGCTTGACGTTAACGTTGACGCTGAAATTGATGTCGACTGTGATCACAGCGACAGCGAAGCTAATTTTAATCCATATTTACACGTACGAAGTATACGTCTGTTTATATTGTTGCATTTAAAACGAATACATACTTGACTCGGTCAATGCTTATCATTGTTATTATTGCTCTTTGTTTTTATTGTTGTTAGTCGTTGTTTATCAGGCTTGTCGACTAAAAGTAAATAAACCCCGTTTGCGGTCGTCGCAATCAGTAGCGGCGATGGTTGTATGTAGTCGTTGGTACGGTTGCCGTATCGAACCATTTTGTTTATTTTTTTTTGTCCAATGGTGCATTCTTTTTCAGAATGGGGCGTTTTATTTTAGTACTTAAGCTTAAATTAGTTTAGTCTCACTCGCTTGCAAAAAAAACTGGAGTAGAAGGTGGAGTAGACGATATCGCGCATTTTTATTTTGCTACAAAAAAAAAAACAACGTGGCAACTCTGTCCTGATAACTATCTTAATATTTACTAATATTTACCTTGATTTAATTACTCATATTGAACTTATGTAGGTGGCAACTCCTACATAATTAAATATAGATATATCTTGTTAATTTATATCCATATTATATACCACGATTTAGCTTTATGATGTATTTCAGTATTCTTTCGACTTTTTCGACTAACCGCTCATAAATAACTACTCGACTACCCGTTGGTTTTCGATTTTTCGACAAGTTGCATTCTCACTATTCGAATAATTCGATTTTAAGACTGCTCGATGGCGAGCGGTTGGTCGAAATCGAGTAGTCGGTTAGTCGATTTTTAACAAGAGTTCTAGTAACAACCCTAACACTATTTTTTCAGTGAATTCTCAAATATCTATTATTTGATTCCCATATCGTAGATATAATGGAATTCCTGCTGTCGAAAGTTATCGATCTCAGTTTTTGAGATATGAAACCAAAACATCGAATAAGACTAGAGCTTACAGAATCGGTTCAGTAATTCTAGATATTACACTGCTAATATTGTACAAACAAACAAATCTTCTTGGCCACCGTAGCTGAGCGTCCATGTATCATTCGAGTTGGGTTCGAAGCTCGAATGTAACATGAAAAAAGAAACAAAAGAATCATAGAAAAGAGATTTACTAATATCGGCCACATTTCGGCTGACAATAGTAAACTTCCGAATGTATTTCTGCCATGAAAAAACTTCTTACAAAAATCATCAGCCGTTCCGAGTCGCCGCAAAATTGTAGGCACTTTAATTTGTGGTACAACATCGAGATGCACGCCACAATTGTAGGAGCAATTCGGTCAAACATCGAGCTAATTGATGTACATAGGCGCCAAATTATTATGATTCTAGATATAATCAGTTTCGATACAGCTTCGCGACAGCGGGGCAGAATTGTTTTTTGTTATTTACCGTTAAAGAAAACGAAATTAAATTTCGGTGTACAAAAACATTTTTAAAAAATTCATACAAATTTATTGCTTTATTTATTAAAGACTTCCACTTGCAATGTACTAGTTGATACCCAAATCTCTGTCTGCGTGACTTCCTATTTTTCCATATATGTAGCTACTCGTAGTAGCAGCAAATTTTTAATGCTAAATATGCAGTTTAACAAATAAGGATATTATGAATATCCCGAGCCCAGCTCCATCAAGCGGTTCTATTTTTCGCAAGATAATATCGCTTCTAATTTCATCAAAATTGGAAGGTCAGTACAAATTTGTATGAAGATCTTGCTGAAGCTGTGTGGCTTGAATTTGGTTGTTGTTGTTGTTGTTGTAACAGCATAAAACATTGAATCTAATATGACGGATGTTAGTTACAAAATGACGTTTTATTATTTTCACATTAACTCCTATGATATGGGTATCAAATGTACATAAGTGCTTGATAAGCAAAACACAATAAGTAAAGTGTCGTTATTCTAAATAAAATTTGGCGGAATAAAATATTCTTAATTTTTCTATTTTTTTAAATTCTTTTTTCAATTAATGCCAAAAAAATATAGTCAAATTATAATATTTTCAAGTCAGTTAGAAACACACAACGCGTCATCTCACTGTAAATAAATTTGTTCCACTTTAAACTAGTTTGGTACATTCTTTAGTCCGATAAAAAAAATTGCAAACGGCAACCCGCCGTGCTCGTCGCCGCGATCGTCAACTGACAAGAGCCGGCGACATTGACAGTTGTGCTATATATCTGCGCTTGTTTTTGTGCATCCTATGCTCTATGTTTGCTTCAATAAATCGAGTCGATCAATAAAAACGTGGTGGGGCTGCTTTCTGTTACATTTAAAACCCACCGCCCGCCACATGCCCATCAAAAATGTATGGATGTGTGTGTGTTATTTATGCAAGTATTTTATGAGTTTGCATACAGTGCCGGAGAAAATATTAGAACAGTATTTTTTTGTTCTGATATTCGTTGGGTTGTTCATGCTAAAGATTTTTTGAACATTTAAAAAAATGTCATCGAAATTTCAAACTTTTTAATTAGATTACTTGGATATGGAGTTTTGTAGACCATTAAATTTTCAAGTTTTAGGTGGCTGGCCGTTGATTTATGACATTTTTTTTGCGACGGGATTTTACATTTTTTCTCCATATAACGTAAGAAAAAAAATTATTTTTATATGAAAGAACACGGGAAACACTACCGGTGAAAAATATCAAAGATCATAGGGAATTTTTAGCCAGTTAAAACAAGCACTTTATTGTAGTAAGGTTGAAAACTGCATTCCCAAAATTTTTCTTAAAACTCGAATTAAAAAGTTGAAAATTTGGATGACAAGTTTTTTTAGATTTGCTGAATTTTGTATAAAGTTTGAAATTTATACATAGTTTATGTTATAGAATGAGCTACATTTTGATAAACAATACACAAAACTCTTCGCATGCAAGACACTGTGAATAATATAAAATAAATTACTGTGCTAATATTTTTTGCCGGCACTTAAGATGCGTGGCATTTGTTTGCTGCCTCTGCTTCACATGCTTTGTAGTAGCCATTCTTTTTTATTGGTTTTTTTTTCTCTGCGTATGTTGTACATAGTATAAACGTTCCTACAACGCAGTTGCTTAAATTGTCTGTCTTCTCTGGTTGTTATTCGCAATCAAATTTGTATTCATTTTATTCATTTTACTGTTGTTTATATGATGTATGTAGTTGAAATACGCGTAAAATCCCCTGAGCCTTCATCGACGAACCGCAACCGAGGGGATTACCATATGGAAACTTGCTGGCTTGGTAGGAGGCATTTAGTAGGTATATGTACCAATAGTATAGACAAAGTTGGAGTTTGCTAAGTGTGGTTGGATTTGTTGGTTTTTATTTGTTTTGTGTGTGTGGCTAGTGTTGGTGATATTCTTGCTTGTTGCTTGTTTTGACGTTAACGTGCGCGTTGGCGTTGACGACGTTAGTTAGTACCGATGACTAATCGATGTTTTCACCCGATTTATTTGCGACACACCATAACCATCGACTGACTCCCCGCTCTCTGTGTCGTCTATCCGCCCGCGGTGTCTTGCCAAATACCGCTGCAGCTACAGCTATGTGTGTGGTGGGTATATGAGTTGCACATTTTGCATCAAACCATTATCAATTTTAATGGAAATAAATAACGTTTATTTTTTATGTACAAATGTTTATTATTTGTGTGGTAATATGTGTAATTATTTGAACGTCCGTCTGTATGTTAGTATGTATATTTAGATGTACAAGTGTATTTTGTTAATTTTTGCCTTTATGTATTTCGCGTCAATATTGCAAATGCAATAAAACGAAATTGTCGTTAGTGTGAAATCTGCGTAGGCAAGCGTTTCTTCAAAATGCACAAACAAAAATAGCAGCAAAAAGTTTTGTATTTCCTTATTTGATTGTAATAATTTTTTATAAAAATATAGCTAATTCTATAACCATTTAAGTTAAAGTTTCAAACTTTCTAAAAAATGTATAAAAATAAAGTGTAAATTTCATGTGGTAAAAAATTTATCACGACTTGTGATTGCTGACGGTGTTTAGAATTTTAAAAGTAAAAGTGTAACACCGTCAGCTGAAAAAAATACCAAAAAAATCAAAAAAAAAAAAAAAATTTAGGTACTTGAATTTTACGTAAAATTTGATGGACTACTAAACTGCATACTGGAGAATTTTCTGAAAATTCGAATTAAAATCTTTTTCTTTTTTAATTTGTCGAATATATAAATTTTCGAGAATGGTTTGAACTCGGTTTACATGGTTTTGTTATAGAATTAACTTTTTTTATTATATTATTACTTTAGAAGCTCTTAAGGAGAACAACCGTTAAGAAATCCAGAACTGTTTGGAAAACCCCATAAAACTAATCCAAATAGCAATTTAGAGATTATTTTGCCAAATATCATAAAAACTTATTAGAGGTTTCATAATAAGTCGTAACGCGTTGCAAAGTCACAAAGTTTTAAAATTTTCTGCCGATATACTTTAACTCAGTAAGCAGTCTCAAAATATTTCATCAAAGACTATGGTGAAAAGCAGTAGAGACAAACAGCTGATCGTATGTTCAGCTAGAGATGCACAATCAACCTCAATGAAAATGTGTTGATCGATAGCACACTCTATATTTTTCCAAATCTTTGTCAACAGCATAAATGGTCTTTAAAAAGTTAAACATAATGTTTATCTTAAATTAACATTAAAATTAACCGTTCAACATTTTTATTACTGAAATTTATGTGAACGGAGTATTTGAAATGCATATGTGTAAAAATTAGAACTATCAAAAATCGATAAATACAGCTACTCATCCATATACACAATCGATTAAAATGGCAGAACAAGAATCATAAGCGATTTTTTTTTATTATGCGTATTGAAAATTATGTGTTATTTTTTTTTTTACAGATTTAAGCAAAATATAGCAAACGACCAATGGGCAGATCGAGTTGTACTTCATTTTCGAGCTTGTTCAATACTTTCCTCAATTTGTTTGTTTTGTGACCTGCTCAGGGCCAGCTGACAAATTAGTGACTTTATTTTGCGTGCAGAATACTGGCATTAAAGCAATTTAATTTTTTTTTGTCATATTGTTGGATTCCAGAAAAAAGAATTTAGTTAACATAACTTTGAACTTTTAAAAGTTTACGATTTTCTGAAAAGTTTTGTTTCATTCGAAAGATAATATTTGGCCGACTTGGTTGTATAAATTACTAAGTTATGTATTTATAAACATCGCACAAATACATAAAAAATAATTTCCTGTCTTTAAGAGACTCAATTAAATGATAATAATAATAATAATTTGGCGCTTACATCATAGCTTGATCTGGTATGCTTCTTGATGTTGTAGCATAAATTGAGGTAGCTAGAATTTTACACCGAAGAAATTATTTGCGTTATGAATAATTTACCAAATACAACTGCAAATTTCTAAAACTAAAAAAGTGCTACATAATTTTAAAATGAGCTAGAAAACAAAGCCACAATTTTTGAAGCTAAATTAAAAAAAAATGAAATGGCAACACTGGCGCCGACAAAGTTGTTTACCATTTCTTTTTGCTCTCATATTCGCTTGACGCTCTGTAAGGTCATTAATTCATTTTAGAATGAAAAAAACCAAAAACTATGCCAGCAATACTACTTGCCGGCACTGTACGTATTTTTGATTACTCGTAATCAAGTAATCAAAGAATTACCTTCGAAACACAGTTGTGGACGCTGGGGACTTGGAATTGTGGGGGTTATCTTTTTTTTTTTTTTCAAGCAATGGTATAAATAAGTTCAGTTTAGCATACTTTATGCAACACACCGACCGCCTTCAATTGGCATTTTTTTTGTACAATATTTCATTGATACATCAAAAGAAAAACACTCCCGAGGTCTGGTTTAGCTATCAAAATATTTCGGCAGCCTTTGGCCTGAACAAGAGCTCGTGACTTCGTTTTGCTTTCAAAATACCAAGTATAAGCGATGGTACGTAGAAAATTGTTTGTGTTGATCTATTTAAAAAACAACAAAAGAAAATGTTTGCCTCAAATTGCGGAAACAAAATATGCAAGAGTGAAGAAAAAACAAAAAACAAATAAGCAATCAAAGGCTGTGTTTCGCATTATACACTTTATTTCAATTAATTTTTGAATGTACTCTATGCATGTGCATGTGGTTTTTTTTCGTTTTCTTGTATTTGTGTTGAAGGTCAACTACCAACGCGTCGTCGTCATACTAAATAAATACTTTTTATTGATTTTTTTTTTTTTAAACATTTGCATGCACACAAATACTCTGACATTAATTATATGCGCGTAAGCTAGTACTAAGTTGTATCCCATTTGTGTTGGAAAAAATAAAAAAATCAATGCATTCGCAAAAATTCAAGTTCAACAACGCGAATCTCTATGTAATAGAGTAAAAATTTCCTTGACGGTAAAAGGACGTTTCATAAACGAATTCACTCGTGCGTTTATTGAACAGAACAGCAGGGGGTGCTCTTCTATTGAATTTGTATGTTGAAAGTAGTATGCAATAATGAGGAAATTGTAGCCGTCAATTATTTTCTGTTGAAGCATAAATGGTTCCCACTAAAATTTGGTGTGCAGTCATAAGCTATGTATGTACTTGAATATTATGTGTGCATTTATTAAGGGTGGACTCCCATTTGCTGGTCTAGCCGTGAGAACCACACTTATGGCACATCCAGGTGGAACGTTTACGTTGCTTTGACGTTGACTTCGTTTTGTTAGCATTAATATACCTAAAATTGAGCCTTTTTATTATTTAAAGACAATTAGAAACGTTATAATAAATTCATATAAACATTATTTATATAAATTTTTGTTTTGTAACTTACTATATTAAAACCATCTTCTACTAGAGCCTTCGATTTCTCAAGATTGCTTGGCAAGCAATTTCTCACGGGGGACCTCTTTCTCACGAGCTTCTCATGTATCGTAAAACTCGTACCACTCGCGAGCCTTTCAGTACTCAATTCGATATGATAACTGGATTAGTTTAATTAATTTGGCACTACATATCCTAACCCATTATGTATACAGTAGTCAAAGGTCTTAGAGTCTTATAAAGGGTGTTTTTTTTTTTTAGATATATGGTTTTCATGAAGAAATAAAACGCATATCATTTAATGGCATGACCAAGAATTCAGCTCTATTATAATGATCAGGGTTTGCTATTATGTTCGTTTCTTAATTTTTCCAGTATCGAAATACTGTGCGAGAAGAAATCCAAAGCCCTAATTTATCCTATAGTACTGTAGAACGATGCAGAGAAAAGAAGGTGACGACAAAAACACATCGTACTTGCCTCGTTTATAGAATTGACGTCATTAAAGTCTCTTTAAAAGTTAATTTTTCTGAGTTTTGAGTGATTTTTACATTAAAGTCAAACACAGAATAATAAATAAAAAAATTTCGAGCTTTGTATTGTGGCAGTTGCCCCAAAAATAGAACCCCCATGTGTAGTTGTCACCTTGCCTTTCTTCTCATTATTCCTGTGGCGGGACCACTGTGACGTGTACACTGTCAGCGTTGTTGTAATCTGGTATTCTATCATTTTTGGTATTGTAGGAAAGTTGTGTCTGTCCATTGAAAAATTCTTTAAAATAATTGAGGAAGGTGATGTAATATAGAATACATTGGGACTATTTTTTAGAATTTTTGTCTGTCTGTCTGTCTGTTTGAACTCACTAATACATATCTGAAGCTATTGATTGTATTTTCAAAGAACTTTAACTGGATACTAGACAGTAATGTCGAACATAACATAGGGTATATGTATTACCAAAATATTAGGCGCCTCTCTCTGGTGTAATGGGTAAAAAAATAGATTTTTTTTATTCGCTTAATTGTTAGCAATAAACCTCTTGGAAGGCTCGCGGAATCTCCATGACCACGCTGCACTTCTTTTGTGCGGTTATTTGCTGCCACAGCCGCAGATCGATCGACAATTAACTTTAGTAATGTTTTGCTCGAAACCGCATTTTTAAAATTGGCGGAAACGAAACTCAAAAACAGTTCAATAGATTGACAATTTTTCGCAAAAATTATATATAATCATTTTCCCTTAAAACTAATTATTTTTCCAACGACATCAAAGTAAAAAAAATCGCTACATTCAATGCGCTATCGAGCTATCATTAAAAAAAAAATCCAAGATATTTTTTCTTTAGCCAGTTTTAAGACAAAAAATTTCTTGAAAAATACGCGTAAGTCGTTGTAAAAAGTTTAAAAAATATATGTATATGTATATATTATTTGAAATAATTTTTGTGTTAAGTTTTAAAAATATTGTTTCTTAAAAAGCAAAATTTGTACAGTGATTTTTTTTTTAATATTCACAACTTTTTTCATGTACATAAACACAAACTACTTACATCAAACATTCAAACTATATACCAAACTCAATTTCAAAAAATTAAATACAATTATTTTAAATTTTTCTTTTAATAAAAATATAGTTTATTCCATAACAGAAATTACATAAATCAAACTTTCAAACTGTTTCCGAAATCCCAAAAACTCAAAAAATTTGAATCAAATTTTCAAATTTTCTGATCAGAATTTTTAGAAACTTCACATATCTGTAATCAATTCAATTTCAATAAAGCTGAAATTCTATAGCATTCGTATGCGTACGATTCAACTGTCATTTTATTCAAGAAAGTATAAATTTAAGCAACTTTCATCTGTTTTCGAATGTTGCTATCTAGGCGCCGACATGCAATTGTGTGTAGTCTGATTAAAGTTTGAAAATTGTATGAAATTTTTCTTTAATTATGGTTTATGTTAATGAATAACTATATTTATAAAAAATTAAAAAAAATTATAAAAACAAAAATTATAACCCTTTAAATATTGTAAAAAAATGTAAACGGCATAAGTATGTGAACGTATAACATTCGATGTGATTTTCTTTTATAATAAATATTCCTGAACATTTGCGTCCACAAAAGTATTAGTAACATGTTTGACAATTTCCCCTTTCCTTATTAAAATTTAATTATTTTTTATGAAAATATAGAGGGTTCTGTAACAAAAACCATGTAAGTGAAAGTTTCGAACTTTCCAAAAGATTTGTGAAAATTCAGAAAATTAAAAAAAAATTGTCATCATCCTGATCAAGTAGCTGAAAATTCTTGTTCAAATTGGATAAGCTTTTTTACTGACCCTTTTCAGCATTTTCTCCCATCTTTTCGTTAACAACAAAAAAAAAAAACAAAGAATCGTCTAAAATGAACCAGAAAATTTAGCTTCGGCTTTTTTTTTTTATTATAGAATTAAGTATATTTTTCAAAAAAAATATTAAAATTAAATAAGATAACATACTAAAAAAAAAAAAACAAATGAACCTAAGAAGATTGTTTATTATTTTGATGCAATTTTTTCTTCAAATTGCGACATTTTCTCCCGATTGAGTAAATGTTTCTTCAAAGTGAATAAAAACCTACATAAAATGAAGTCTGTTTTCTCCAAATTCCGTAAATATTCCTCGAACGTCATTTCATTCCCATTTTCATATATTTCATAGCTGTTTCTCTTCAATCCAGATAATTTTTTTTAGTGCAGGTATGTATAGATGTGTGTATGCAATATGTACATACATATGTATGTATATTAAAAATGGTTTAAATCAGAGTGCACTCATGCCAATTTCCGATATAATGTATACTTATTCTGATATAATGCATATTTTATTTATTAGTTAATTAATTTATTCTATTTCATTTCTTTTTCAGGTAAATATCAATTATGAAAAAAATTCCACTTCAAGCATAAATATATACTCAACCTGAACGTTGGTAAGGTCGAAATATATAAATAAATAATATTGTACTATATTATGCACTTCAAGTTGTGTGCCGCCCTCACCTAAGAGCTGTTGTACAATACTGCAAATAAATTAAAAAAAAAAAAACAAACGTTAATCAGAATATTCATTTCTTTACGTAATGCGCATAACACTCGTGTATCTACTTAGTACATGAGGTGTATTTTTATATATAAACACACCATAGATAGCAACATTTTTGCATATTCATCTTTCTAATAATAAATATGCTAAGCATTTTTGCTTTTCCTCAAAATTTGCTTTTCCTCAAAATCTACCGAAGACTTTTCTTAAGTGCAGAATACAAAAAATGTGTAAATTTCTTGACATCTATTATTGCTTTTCTGCTTCTTGGACCACTCGGCTTGCCAACATTGCGCACTTTAATTTATTTTAATAATTATGATTTTTCTGCTAAAAATTTCGGCGCATCACTTCTTAGCTTGTTCTACCCAGCCATGCAACAATTAAAAAAGAAGAAAAACAACGTACGACAAAAATAAATTTTTGGCTGTATGCTTGCACTACTTCCGCATAACTTGGATGCCATGTATCTAAGACTTTGTTGTTGTTGAATTTGTTGTTCATTCCAGCGCATTTAGTAGCTGTCACAGTGGTAAAAGGAATATAAAATTCGGATAATTTTACTTTGAGCTAAGTGCTCGTAAAACAAAACAAAACTAAGCAAAGTGAAGTAAATTGCATGCACTGCTGTTGGTTGAATTTTCAATTTTGCTCGTGAACGCAGTGCAACAGTTTTTGTTTGAGCAATTCATATCAACTATGCTCTCCGGCGGCACTGCTTCATGTATTTGGCTATAATGTATTTGAAACGGCGCACATATTTCTCATGATGTTATTTTCGTCAGCTGCGTGAATTTTTTTTTATATTTTCTTGGTTTGAAATACATACATATGTATGTATGTCCAACTGAATGCATTCAGGCGCTGCGTTTTGTCGACTTTGTGACAACGTCAAACTACTACCCGTTAGAGTTGCTAAATGAAATAATCCTAGTTTTTATTTTCATCTACATATTTTCTATTCGTTTTGGAACTATATAATTAATTTAAAAAAAAAAAGTTAAAATTTAAAATAAAACAAATAAAGAATCTACTTTCTGGTAAACCTGTACTTTAAATACTCGACTCGTGTTTTTAGTTCCAATAAACAGAACTTGTGGTGTAATAAAACCAGTTGATATAATACTCTTTATTTTGAAATCTTAAACGGCTTTTATTTGTTTAAAAACAAAAAAATATTATTTTAAGGTACCATCCTACGCCCATTACCAAAATTTTTTTATTTTATGTATTTTTTCTACAATGCAATTCTGTGTGTCAAATTTAAAATTGGTAAAGTGAAAATAATCACATGATATCTATGTCCCACTTGTATAGTGTGAACTTACCTTAATTAGAGGCACAAAACGGAATTAAAATCCCGGACACGCTATCGTAATTTATGGCTCATTCTTAATTTATGTGCAAATTACAATGAAACTAAGAAATTTCGCCTTGCAATATCTTTCAATAAATTAAGACGAAATGAGGGATTTTATCATAAGACAAGAACCAAATCGCGAACAAATTAGAGACGGCTCCAAATTTTATCGATAATAACCGAACAATGTGTTCTCCTACACCCAAACTGGACGATGTATTCTGAAAAATTATCATTTTTCTAAACTGCTTCTTGATTTTTTGCTCCCTCTAGAAGTTTTCCTTCGTGGTCGTAATTTAAAAAATAAATAAACAAGATATCACAATAGAATATAAATGTATTAAAAATGTACACAATCTTTCTCATTTGTTCCTTTGATCAAAGTATTAAACAACCCTGTGGGTACCGTGCTGTCAAAATAAATTAGGAGTGACAGGTGTGGACACACTTGGTTTATGCGAAGTAATTTGGAGCAAAAAACGTAATTTACATTGTAATGTGTCCAGGCTTTGAGTTTAATAATAATAATATTATTTTGGCGCTTACGTCACCTATAGCACAAAGTTTCGCCGAACTTCTACAATTTGTGCTGTGTTTCTTGATATTTTACTACCAATAGAGGGACTTACGCCGAAAGCGAACGATAAACGATTTTTGTGAGAAGTTTTTTCACGAAATTCACTCGTAGGTTTGCCCTTGCCTGTCGAGGGGCGACCGCTATTAGAAAAAACTTTTTCTATAATTTTTAATGTTACTTGCCCCGGAAAGGATTTGAACCCAAGACCCACCGAAAGTAGCGCGGCGCGCACACGCTACACACTCGGCTACGGCGGCCGCCTTTTCTTAACTTAACTCAAACTTGTTAAATGCAAATCTCTGTTGGCGGTTATTCAAAATTTAACTAACTTCAAGAACCTGTCGATTTGAGATGGGCCTTCCGCCGCCGACTCCATTCGTGTGATCAGCCATCTCATGAGAACTTTCAATTTATTATCATGCGAACAGTTAACACAGAGGAAATTTTGTATGTGGCATTTCATCGCATAAGATTTCATTTCAAAATAAATTATAGAACGTAGCACTCTGCTTTCTTTTGCAAAAAAAATAAAAATTCGAACAAGAAAAACTTTTCCAAATACATATGTATGTCGATTTCTCTTTGCAATGAAGTGGCAAAGCCGTGGTTACAATGTAAATAAAATTGCTCGCACTAGAGTCTCGACTAATCCGTTAATCGATTAGCTAAAGTATAAAAAAAAGATAATCGATTTCACATAATCTACTAACCGTTTCCGTTCGATTTTTTCGACTAACCGACCAGAAACAACTAGTCGACTAACCGTTCATTTTCGATTTTTCGGCCAGTTGATTTCTTTCAATAAACTATTGTTTTTTATACTATATGCCACTATTCGAATAATTTCGGTTAGTCGATTTCCAGATACATAACTCAATTAGTCGAAAGTGAACATTTAGGGAAATACTTGGTATTCGATTAACAACTAGACGTATAGTCGATTTCAAGTAAGATGAGAGCGGTGAGATAATAAAACTTGCCCTATTTTCGTTTTGTCATTATTTTAAGCAAATAGTAGAAGGTATTTTTCAAACTCGTTTTTTTTTTATTTGATGTGGCAACATAGGCATAAATTGCCAAACACCAGTAAATGACAGATGAGGAATTGGATCTTGGATCCTGCTTGTATCCACCTTTAAAAATTTGTATGGAAAATCTTGTTCATGATATAAGTTAGTGGAACCCAAAGCGGATATATGGAGGCAAATAATGTTGGAGATGAACCAAATATGCATGAAATAAGAAATGCCAAAAATGAAGTTGGCATGATGAACAATCGTTGTCAAATCTTAAGTTAAGTAAAGTTAATTCTCGACTAACTGAGACTTAAGCCATATAAAAAAATATATAAAAAAAAATTATAGTGTGCTAAACAAGCGCATATACATACATACATACATACAAATACTTACAGTATGTTCGTATCAACACCAAACGCCAACACCAAAATTATTTTACTACTACGTATGATACATATTTACATCCATATGCTTGTACTATACATAGTTACTTTCCTACTGATGTATAGATAGCCTGTAAATTTGTATCTCTATAAAAAAAATGTATGTATTTTTGTTTGCGGTCCATGAGTCACTCGCCAACTACCAGACTAGACCAACAGTGGGTTGACGAATGATGCCACATTGTACATAAATATCTATGTAAATGTCTGGGCAGGATGACGCAGAGAAACAGCCAAGCAGCAGCCAACTAACAACGAATTGTGGGTTGTGCAGTTTCTGCAATAATAGATGTGGAGGTTGGCGGCTGAGTGGACGTACGGCGGCGGCGGCGCCATCAATGCTTGTTAGCTAAAGTTTTGAAACGAAAATTGACAAGCCAAACAGCAGAAATACAGCTTGTTAAAACAAACAGAGAAGCGTAACTATAAATTACAAAAAAAAAATCCACAAAAAAAAAAAGGAATGAAAGTTAAAAATACAATCGGCAATAAAGTGTAGGCTAGCCAATTATCAAGATTTGCGATTTTGGATACCTAGTTTTGGGGAATTCGAATAAAAATTAAGAGTAAATAAAAAAAAATCACGTTTCGATTTTATGAATTTCTGTTATTTTGACCTTTCGTTTGGCGTTACATTTATCCTATAATGTATAACAACATATCATATATAGGGTTATATTGATGAATGCTCTTGGAAGTTTTATTTACTTCAAAGTACAGAATGTAAAAAATTAATCAAGAATTCAGAGTCAATTCACTTTTGCTCTATATGCCCACCTTTTACATTGACTCTGGCCTAGAGATGGTCAAAAAACGAATTGCAAGCTGCCCGAATGTGACTTGCCGGTATTTTGGTCCACTTACAGCTGATGTCTTTTTTACTTCGGACCTTGCCCTCCACAATGGCCCATAAAACACTTTCACATGGCCTCCAGAACACTTTTCCGATAATATATCGCATTTACTTTGAAGTCGGGCTCGATAAAAACGATTAGAGAGTGCTCATCTGGGCCTTTTGGAACTTGTAAGGCGTAACCTTGAGCTCCTTTTCTAATATGCGTCAGCTGGTGTGGTCCGATATTTTCAGTTCTTAAGCCATTCGACTGGCACTCCGTCGTGGATTTCGCTCAAGTCGCTTATTCATTTTTCGAACCACCTCACGCGACGTTACAGTCTTTTGATGACCACCTCCATGGCATTTTGCGATGCTACCAGTATTATTATAATGAGTTATGGTGCGGTAAAAAAAAACTTTATTCACATTAAGGTATTTGAGCTCACGAACAATTGCTGGTTGTGATTTGCCAGCTAAATATAAAGCAATCATAGTATTACGTTTGAATTCCATCGCTGATCCCTTCTTGCGTTCACTTTTGATGAAATGTTTTTGTACACCTGCAATCATTACTCCGAAAAGGCATTCAGCAAATTTTTAGACAGCTAATGGTTGGTTACCCTTCAAGTGTCGGACCATGCAATGAAACGGAGGATAATTAAACGAATATTATGACCCTAAATCGACCTGTGAAGGTTGCTCAGAAAATGGGGTAAAAATTACACTTTTGTAAGGATGCTAATGGGTTAGAATGTTTTACAAAAATATTCCTCGTGAAAAGCCGAAAATATTATTATTAAACGGTCCGTCTCGGCGAAGAGAAGGTTCACAGCTAACTTTATGAATGTTAGCCATCTATTTGAAAAGTCGAATTTAATTCAATTTTACGGGGTGTCAAACTGTTCCATTCGCTGAAGAGAAGGCTTAGATCATATAAAGGGTTGCCACCTGCTTGAAAAGTTTTTTTTTTTAATTATACACAAGTATGTACATAAAATATTGAAATATGATTATCAAACGGTTCGTTTCGCAGAGGAGGAGAGTTGTAGCAAGCTATATTTTGAAGAGGGTTGCCACCTGTTTGAAAATTCCAATTTAACTTGATTGCCCACGAGTTATATGGAACATCAAAACTTGGGTGTCAACTGATTTGTCTCGGCGAACCGAAGGGTCGTACTTATATTTCGAAGATTGTTGCCACCTGTTTGAAAAGTCGAATTCAATTCAATTATATACCAGGTATATGACATATTACAATATAGGTGGCCGGCGGTTCGTCTCGGCAAGAAAGTTCATAACTAGTATAACTTTATGAGGGTTGCCACCTGCTTAAAAAATCGAGTTTCATAAAATTATGCACAAGTTATATCATATAGTAAATGGGTCTCAAATGTTTCGTTTTGCTGAGAAGGTTTATAGAGGGTTTATATAGGGTTGCCACCTGCAGAGCGTTAACTTCTTGCTTTAACTAAAATTTGTGGGCATTTCAAGTTAATACATTTTTTTTAAGTTTGAAATTTTGATTTTTATTTTAAGATTAAAAAAAGTTAATAAAAGTCTTGTTTTCTTCTTTCTAGCCGAGGCATTGAATACTCTGCTTCTCCCGGTATGAGAAATGAGAAATACATATGTATGTATATTTAGTGTAAAGCAGTCTAGTATCTTTTCAGCCAAATTCCAACCAAACTATTTTTCCTTTACTACAACGCCATTTTCGCATTGAAAATTGGTCTCGCTTGTTGGACTGCATTCATGTGTTTTTCTCTGCGCATTTTTCTCGCATCTTTGCAATTGGCTTGCCCATAAATGGATCAACTCGATTATTTATTTATTTATATGAGAATAATACTTTTCGAAATATACAGACATATGTATGTATATTATTTTAAATTTATTTTTATATTTGTTTTCCGTCATGGCTGATGAGTTCAATACTCTGCCTTCCGGCTTCATTGCTGCTGGCTGTTGCTCTGATTGTTGTTTTTGCTTTCACTGTTGCAGTTCACGCTGTTTGTTTGTAAATTCGTTCAACCGAGCAAATGACACTTCGAATGCCGCTTAAAATTCACACTGACACGCATAATACGCGATGTACATATATATTTTGGCTTGCTGCAACAACAACAACAACAACAACAGTCAGCATTGGCATTACACCCATAAATAATTCAACACCTTTATGCGGCTTAAAGTGAAAGAACTAAAACAATTTATATACTCATTTAAATTTTACTATCTACTCCAATTTCATTTTATTTCGTAATTTAAACAAAGCAAAATAATTCTCATGTCTTCTATTCGAAAATGCGTTTCATACTACATACATATGTACATATATGTAGTTGTATTTAAATTGCATTAATGAGAATCAACAGCGAAAATATCAAATGAATGTAAACAAAATGCATTACGTAGTACGTGGCATGTGATGTGAATTAATTTTGCATTCCATTTAAGGTTCGCGGAAGAGAGGAGGCGCCATTCTTTATAGGGGTGGTAATGTGAAAAACATTTGGCCTAGTTCTCGCATTCTACCTCTTTCGAGTGCAGCAGTACTTGAGAGGAAGTTAGTTGGCTTTGAGTAGCAATTCTTTTGCGCAGTTTAAAAATTTTATATACAACGGTTGAGAGTAATAAACTAGTTCTCAGTATTTGAAAGGGATTAACGTATTATTATTTCTTAGAATCTATTGCACAGTAGCGCTTGTTAGAATAGCGCAAAGTTGTTTTTGTAGCAGTAAATATTGTATTAGCTGTTAATGTCTGCCAAGTGACCGCGTTCAAAGTTAACTTTCTCAAGCAAAATGAAAAAAAAAAATAGTAAATGCATAAATACTATACTAATAATTATTATATAAAATTATAATCAAAAAAATTAACTTTATCAAGATGTTTCGAACAACGAAAAATATGCTTTTTCTGGCCTAATTTATTATTCCTTTTTGATTTTTAAAAGTAAAAAAAAAAAAAAAAAAACCGTTGCAAACAAAATTCCCGCTGAACGAATAAAAAAAAAAAAATTCAATGATATCTCACTTTCGTAAACCGAAGTAACTCCACCGCGTAGATTATGCGAATAGAATTGTTTTACAGAAAGTTCTTTCAAAGCCTTCTGTATAGTATGTAGTAAAAATTCACATCAAAATGAGGGAGATTTTCCCGCAACCCTTTAATTTGAGGAAATGTATATTTCAAAATAAAACTTATTTAAAGACTCCATCTCGAATATATTACGACTAGGTCAATACTACCGTAATCGAAGATATCACATATAAATTTTGGTCCCAATTGGAGATGGTTAAGGCTTGTCGCACAAGGGTCAAAATTCAAAATTCGCCTACCCCGTAAAAACTCAAAATGTTCAACTTTTTTATTGTTCATCTAATACGCAAACTCGTTAGCACTCTATCTAAAATATCACACCCCTTAAGCGTGCCCAATAGAGACAAAAATGTATGTATGGTATTTGTCCATGGTATTGCCTATTGAGGAATTGATACTGATTTTTAGTTTTATTTTGAACTATGTACGTTTTTTTTTATATAACAAATAACGGCTATTTGCAGCATCTGAAGATAAATAATATATAAATATTTTATTGACTTACTGTGGTTTTAATTGAGCCGTCTTTTCACCCTGTCATAAAAAGCGAATGGCATAAGAAAAGCGTCTAAAAATCCTAGAACAAAAATCCAATATTTAAAATTTGTTCTTCATGGCTGTCATAAAATATGACGAAATTTCTTTATATTAAAAAAGAAGTTGTAAGAAGAAAAGTGTTGAGGTACTAAAAAAGAAATCGAAAAAAATCAAACCAAAACAAAAAACGAGCAAATTATAAAAAATTTATCTGAAATTCGGGATAGTAACTTGGCTGGGACATCGCATCGGCTTTCTCGTTGGAGAGAACTGAGAAGAAAGCAGTTGTTATACATGTTAGAAAGAGTGCACACTAAAATTGTTAGACACGTTGGAAAAAATACACCCGTTTGAGCGGACCTACGTACACGATTTTTTGTAAATAAACTTTTGTTACGTAGCTGATTCTGTCATAATTTTTAAGAGATGGTTAGCGATACCACAACCTGCACCCTCTACTGTATTCTTTCCATACATCTCTCACTTCTCATCTAGCTTATGAAACGAAATATATGTAGAAAAAGCATGAAGAATGCTTACCGTCGGCTGCCAGATACTGAATGGGGTTACCTACTGTTTTTGGGAACATTTTCGTTTGACTTTTAGATACCCGAATGATTTGTTAACGGATTTTTCCCGGGCCTAAAATACATGAAGAATTTTTCGGTTTCAGTAAAACTTTAACCCCGTATTCTTAAGAGTTAAAAATTATAAATTACAAATTTGCCAAAATTTGCCTAAAGTAGGCTTATTTTCAAACCTGTTACCATTTAAAAGTATTCAATTTTTGAGGAATTCGATTCTTGAAACCGATATTTCTAGGCATTTCTAGGGACACGATATCGAGAACAAAGTATCGCTCTAAAAGAATCGGGTACCCCTAAATATCGAATTTTAAAAACTCGATACCCAAAATATCGATACTAAATTAAAAATGAAGTTCAGTCATAATCTGCAAATTCGATACGATACTGTGGTTAAAGTACTCGATTCCAAAAAATATCGGCTTAAAAGTATCGAGTAAAAAATATCGGTATCGATATGATATCATATCGTATCGAAATTCGTGCCCCTAGGCATTTCCAAAAACTAAAATCAAAAATGCCCAAAACCGATAAACGATGATCATTTATACTAAGGTTTGAAGGGACATTTATTACTTATAGACATGTACTAATTTCCCTGCTGAAAGAGTAAGCGAATTCTCCTTTAACCCATTAGTGATCTGTCAAACCAATTTTATGCAGACTTCAATAAAAAAGCGGTCAAAACGATCATTTCGGAAAAGAGCGCTTGGTTTAAAATGTTCTACAATATTATTCCTCGTGAAATTTTACTATACTAATACAAATTCGATATTCTGCTCGGATATGAATTTAGCCGTTTTTTCAATTATTTTAAAAATACGCATGCAAAAGAGATTTGCAGGCTTTACTATATGGGCCCGAGATCTTTTATCCCGAGTAATAATCATTCTCTCCCTTTAGCCAATGCTCCTAAAATTAACTAGAAAGTAATAGCGTTTTCTTTTCTCGAAAAAAATGTTGCCCAGTTGTGGGGCAACATTATAAAAATTTTGCCCTACACCCTGTGAAAATGTCGCATGTTCTCCATTAGAAAAGAACAAAAAAAATGTCACCCTGCCACTGATCAGCTGTTTGACTGTTTTGTTTTGCTATTACAATTGATTCGAGTGTGCTGTGGAAGTATTTGGTTTTCAAATAAAGATTAATGATAATATTTCAATATAAAAATGGAACAGCAAACAATTGAAAACCAGTATTTGAAGCGTATACAAAGTAAGTATACAAATTAAATATACATAAATGGCCTCAGTGGAAAATACAAGCATTTTATTGTTTTTATTGTAGTGTGGTCAGACAGTGAGACCCGCCTTCTGCTCGACAGATACACCAGCTATTTTCCGGAGATTGGACCTATGAAGGCTCTTCGAAATAAGAAGGAAATGTGGGAAAAGATCTCAACAGAAATAGAAGGCAGAACAGCAAAACAGTGTGAAGAAAGATATAAAACTGTTTTGAAAAGAAGGAAATCAGCGGTTGAAAATAACCACACATCTGGCGCTAAAAGGCAAAGAATAGAATTCGCACAAGAGTTCGAAAATATTTGTGCGATGGATGACTCCATAGAGCCGGAAGTACAAATGAGCAGCCAATCAGTAGCAATGAAAATATCGGCTACACCAAGCCCAAAGGCGAAGGAAGTGAAAAAAAATAAATCAGTGCAAGAGACGTTGCTCGAAATAGCAGAAAGAAAGGAAAATGCTCGAGAAAGACGGCATAGGGAGAAAATGGAGTCACTCGGGAATATACAACAACTTCTTGCGAATTTGTTGCAAAACGGTCAAAATTAAACAATTTTATAGATAAGCGACGAAGTACCTAATTTTTTTTAACTATCCCATAAGCAATCCTATAATGAAAAGACTTGAAGTACTTTGCATATGTATACATATAAAAATAAGTATGTTTATTAAAACTAGTAGATAAGCATTTGTGATGAAGCTACATGAACTGAAACTGTGAACTAAATAAATGAATTACAAATTTAAGCTATTTGTACGTTTCTTTGAATGCATAGCTGATTTTTGACTTCGTTTCGTTTAATATGTCCTAACTGCGAAAGCAGTTGTTCTCTCCTATCTCCTCTTTCCGTTAAAATACTTTCGTTCTCATCACCCATGGTACTGCAGTCGAGAATGTCGTCTCTTTCGATGCAAAGATTGTGAAGGGCGCAGCATGATATAACAAACTTTGCCATCGACTGAACGTTGTGAAAATCTAAGCGCATTAGCTGACGGAATCGTGATTTCAGCATCCCAAAAGCATTTTCAATTCTTACCCTGGTTTGACAAAATTTCATATTGTAAAATTTTTCAGCTTCAGTCAAATTTCCATAATTCCGGTAAGGTGTTAGTAAGTATTCTCTTAGGGGATATGCTGAGTCACCCAACAAATAATATTTAGGTGCACATGTACTCTGCAACTCTTTTCCAATGAAGGACAATCTCAAAACTCTAGCGTCATGGATTTTGCTTGGAACTCCTGTGAATACGTCCAAGAAACGTAACTTCGCGTCGCATGTGCCTTGCAGAGTGATGGATACGCAATCGTGTCTGTTCGTATAAGTGGACCGAATTTTATGTTTTGGCTTTCTACTTGTAATGAAACTTCCATCTATGCACCCCAACACATTCGGAAATCCAGCTATCTGCAAATTACAGAAATTTTATATTATGTTACAACTTCTCAATTAATTATATTTACATTTTCAAATAATTTAGCGACTACTTCTTTTTCTTCGATTGTATTTGGAAACCTTATCACCTCCGGCGCTAAATCTTTGACAAGAAAGTTCAAAACTTTATTGAAAGTAATGTACATACTTGACAAAGTCATGTCAAATAGATTTGCAACTTCTCTGAAAGTAGTTTTATTTGCGGCGAACCTAAATAAGATATATGGTTATTTTTATATCCAGATTTTAATTCAAAATTGCAATATGCCTACCACAAAAATGCCAGTACGTGAGATTCCGCTTGTATTTGCGGTCTTCCTCCTTTGTAATTCCTGGTTTTATACCAAGTGCTTGCAGAAAATTTGGCCACGAGATAATCAGCAATATCACGATTGATGCGGAAGTTTTTCTTGAACTGTAATTTACAATGTTTAAGAAGTTTCATTTCATTAAAATTTATATATTTACCTCTGTAATGGAATAAGAATTCACAACGTCTTCCAAAAACCTTTTTACTCTAGGCCGTGAATTTCTCCTAAGAAGTAGCGACTCAATTTCATTTTCAGATGAGGACGACGATGAATCCACCAACTCATTCACCACTTCTTTCACAGAATTTAATAAAATTATCCAATTTACATCCATTATAAAAACACAAATTACAAACGATTTAAAACAATCCGTCAGTTAACGCTCACCCTTGCAATTTGACAAGGGCAGAAAATGTCGCACTTTTCTCGGGCGAGAGGGCAACATTTCGAGAAAAGAACAAACAACCCTGAAAACATGCTGAGAAAAGAACACGAAAATTTGACAGCCCTGGCACGGGGTAGAATAAGTGCAACATTTTTTCGAGAAAAGAAAACGCTATAACAAAAAAAAAAAAAAAATCAACACACCCTTCCTGCTATCACCGATGCAGCATAGCAACATTGTTGAAAGAAGAAATTCAACGAATCAATTTATTCAAATGCAATACATATCAGCGGTAGGTCATACAATAAAAGTTATAATTATGTCAACAAACCAGTTCCGGCAAAATGTCGTTGCAATTACAAATTAAACTGTAGAGCAAGCAATTTATGTGTTGAAGCAACAATATGGCAATCGTTCAAGTGATGTCTGCAACAAAGTTGTGTGGCAACAAATACTTGTACGACTTGTACGTTCCTACATATAAAAACACCTAGTATCTAGTAGATCTTGTTTTTCCTGCCGGCCGACCAACTGCATTGTATGTACAGCTATGGACACATAAATAGCACACTTGGTCTTGAAATATAAAACGTTTATTTATTCCTTAAGTTGACCACGTACGGTTTTAAAAAAAGTAATGGTTTTGTTTTAAAAATTATTCACTTTCATATTAAGAAAAAACAAGAACAATAAATATTCTAGTATTAATAGAAATAGACGAAAACATCAATATCCTGCGAGGCTGCTGGGACACATAAATAGCACAATTTGAAAAGAGTTTACATAAAGTTAAAAAACAGTAATCCAAATGAAAAATAAATGGAATAAAGTTGCTCACTTGGTTAGTATTTTGAACTATATCCACTACTTTTAATTACTTCTTCACATCTTCGCTGCATGCTTTCCACCGGTTTTTGACATCGCTCCTTTGGGATTGAATGCCAAGTTTCCTCAATTCCAGCCCAAAAATCATCAAAATTTTTGAACTTTTTATGTGCTATTTTTGTCTTGACATCATTCCATAAATTCTCTATTGGATTGAGGTCCGGGCTTTGCGCAGGCCAATCCAATATTCTAATTTTTTCTTTTTCTAACCATTGCCGTACTGCCTTTGCGGTATGCTTCGGATCATTGTCCTGCATAAATGTCCAGTTAATGGGCATGGACTCAAACACAAACGGCTCCATTTTGCTTTTTAATACATCTAAATATTGATACCGGTCCAGTTTACCATTTATGCGAACAATTGGCCCGACGCCATACCATGAAAACGCGCCCCAGACCATGATACTTCCACCACCGTGTTTAATGGTTTTTTTAGTATACTTAGGGTTGAGAGCTTGACCTTGTGGACGACGTACAATTGTTTTTCCATCCGGACCCATCCTATTTATCTTGGTTTCGTCGGTCCAAAGCACGTTTTTCCAAAATTGTGTTGGGTTGTCTCTGTGGGCTTTTGCAAATGCCAGTCGAGTTTTGATGTGCCGTTTTGACAGGAGTGGTTTCTTCCTGCTAATTCGTCCAAAAAGTTGAGCTTCGTTGAGTCGTCTTCCTACAAGCTTTCTAAATACATTCTTCATTAACTTCAAGCATAATTTCTCTTGCTGACTTAAAAGGACCAGCTTTGCTCTTCCTTACTATTATTCTGTCAACACTCATATCGGTTTTACGTGGTCTTGGTTTTCTTGTTATCTTTTTGCTGACACAAGATGGATCTTCTTTTATTGCATTAAGAGCATTATATACCATTTTCCGAGAGCAGAGCAATATTTCAGCAATTTCGGCAGGGGATTTTTTGTTTTTTCTAATCGTTCATATAAGCGCTCTCTTTTCCGGCGTACAGTGTTTTCCGCGTCCCATTTTTACAAAAAATCGACTAAATAATTATTGATTCGCAAAATCAAATTAAAAACACGCGAAAACTTGACACAAAATTAAAAATAAACGATGTTCTTAAAAATGTGCTATTTACGTGTCCACTTCAAATTAGCATTATGCCCAATAAAATTGGCACGCACAAAATTAGATTGAAAACAAACGGTAATTTTGTGCAGGGAGATGAGCTTCATAACGGTAACAAGTAGATACATACAAAATTTTTAGTGTTCAGTTAATTTACGACTGAAGAATTTAGATGTAATATTTGGTTCGCTTTTGTGCTATTTATGTGTCCATGGCTGTATATACAGGCTCATTTTCTTTTTGTGTGGCATGCAACACGAGATGATTTCTTTGCGATGCTATTGCAGCAATGAAATGAGTATTTCGTTGCCACACTCCGCTTTCGCCATAACTCGTTCAACTACTATATACACTCGGTAAAAAAAGTCTACGTACGCGCTTATGTCTCATTTCATTTCACCCGAAATTAACTTATCTTTTAAAAAATTTGGAGAAAAATCACATTTCATACTCAGAGTATGGTTTGGGAGAAATTTTATCATGTTACTTACATTCACAGAATTTAAAGCAATGAAAATCTGGCAACCTTTTGTTTTACTATATTCTTAGTCGTTTTCGTAAAAGCAACAATTTTAAAGCGATTTTATTACATTAAATTTATTTTTTCAAATATAAAATATACCATGCCGCCTAAAGGAAAGAAATGAAATGACCTCCCCTGAAAGGGAAATTATGGTAAAGGTTTTCAAAGAAGGAAAACCATATCGTTCAATTGGCCGAATTGCTGGGAGGACAACCATGATACCGGTGATCTTGTTTCTCACACACTTTAATATCCCGAAAAAAAAAAAATTTTAGCAAATCGCCGAGGATTTATGTCTAGGAAATGATAACTACTTTCAGCAGGATAGCGATCCGAAGTATAGTGCCGATAGACATAGTTAAGTTACTCTATAGCGTTCCTCATCAGCTTCGAGCACTACCACAATCATCAGATTTGAATGCTATAGAGCACCTCTGTGTTTTACTATAATGAAAAATTCGCCAGCGCAAAAATGCCCAATGGCTATGCTCAGGGAAGTACTACGCGGGGAATGTGCTGAAATCTCTTCGACGGAAGCCTCTAAACTTGTCGAATCAATGCCAAAACATCTTGCGGAAGTTTTGAGACCTAGGAGCGATCCGCAAGAAAAATTTCTTTGTTCAACTTACGCACAGAGATCGAAAATAACCCTCTCCACTTATTTTTTCATTTTGTCTCCCAATAACACAAACACAAACTTCTCAACCAAAACCGGTTTTATTCCGTGAGAGGTAAATCTCTCTGTACAATCTCTTTATGTTTTCTGTTGTGGGTTATTTATAAACAGAAAAAAAATCCCCTAAGCCAAAGACACATTGGCAGTGATTTTTATTTTAATGTAGCCTCGTAAGCTGGTTATTGAAAGAGAGAAAAGTATAAACGGACGTACACAAGAGACAGATAAGCATTAGGTATTTTTTGTTTTCTTTGGTGCGTTATATTTGTCCTTAAATAATAACAGTTTTTTGGGACATTTTAAGAGTGGGGAGAGTTATTTTCTATCTCTGCTCACGCACAATACACGCAAACTTTGTTTTGTTTGTATTCTATTGATGGAAAATTTATCTATTTTACTTTCATAAAACTGGAAACTAAATATCCTCAAATGAATTTAAAATAGAAATGGATTTACATGTTTTAACTTTTCCACTTATTTATTTATATCAAACAATAATTTTTATGAAGTCTGATTAGGAGATGTGGTGATCTCCGTAATAACTATAAGTTCTACCAACTCGGTTAAAAAAAACGGGCCTATTGTTTTTTTCTATAATTTTTTTCTATTAAAAATGGATTTGAGCTCATACAAATTATTGTTTGATATACATTTGATTTAATAAAGATTATATAAAATCTTTTTTTTTTAGTGAGTTATTTTGGTTGGTTGGTTACCCTTGTACGTAAACTTTTTCTGCCAAGTGTACTTGTTTTGTCGTGAATTGTATTTCGTTGCTGCGGTCGTTGCCGATGCAGTTGCAGTCGCTTATTTGTTGCTAAAACTTGGAAACGTTGTGGCGCTGCAGGCGATACCGTTTGCCTGAATTATTGTGGTTGTCGTTTTGATTGACTGTTGCTGCTGTTGTTGTTGTTGTTTTCATTGTTGGCTGTGGTGTGGTTGCTTTTATTGCTTCTGCTTGCAATTTTATACATTTCGTATGTATTTAACGCCTTAGCAACACCAACCAACTGCATCTAATACATTTCATCCGATATCAACAACGAACGGCATCGCTAGCGGCGATCGTGGACAACATGAATTGACAGCAGCAGCAACAACAATAATAACAAATGTGTTGGTGGAAGGCGTGTATGGTGTAGTGTAGGTAGTAGACTGAGAGGAGGAAAAAAATAAACAACTACCGAACGTCAGCTACACACACAATATTGCAAACAAAACCACTAAATATCATCGCACGGACCATCAACCGCAACCAGATAAGAAAGTTTTATAGCCGCATTTATCTATCTAACAGCAACTTAAATCAATTGAACTCAGCTTGATTCGCTCCAACTGCAATTGGAACTCTCTTACGATCGTCGTTTATTATTTAAAAATATTGCATTAATTCAAGGGGTTTATGTGCATTTTGTTATTGTTGTTTTTGGTTGCTTGCTTGTTTGTCATAATTTGATTTGACGGCAACTTTTTTTTTTTGTTTTTGCTTTTTGGACTTTGAGATTCCAATTTCGATGAATATAAAATCTGATTATTTCAATAATTTTTGTAGCTGGCAATCAACTGTGAAATATGCAAAAAAAAAATCATCAAGTAAGTGACAAGAAAATTACAATATGCCTAATGAAGTCGATATCAAATTTTGCGTTTTCTTTGCTCATTATATTAAATGAACATTTTAATACTTTCGACAGCCGTTAGCTCTTAAATAAAATAAAAAAACAAGGAAAATTTGGCGCGTATATCCTTTGTATTTGGCCGAGCGTTTGTAACAGTTGTACATTCGTTTTTCTCACACTCAACCGAAATGTGATTTTTATGAGAAGGCTTTTATGACGTAATTACAATCGTTTATTTTTCTATTTCTTTATATATTTTTTTGTAGTAATTTGATGAAGTTTTCAAACATATGGCTCGGCCTAACCCCAACCCATTTTTCTAGGGATCTTATTACTGCATCTGAATTGCGCTTAACTTCAAACATTATGTTGGTATTATAATGGCCGGTGACCTAATGAAAGTTTACATTTTTTTTATTAGAAATTTGTTGTAATTTTTCGTTGGTCTCAAATCGAAATAAAGCCATATTTTTGGTGTTTTAATTTCAATGCGACTGTCTTAACAAAAACCGGCCGTAAAGTTGCATTAGAGTCTGATTTTGCCGGATTTTGAGGTCACTTGCCCCTCCCTCACTTTCTATATCTCTTCTTTTTTTTTGTTTTTACTGTACTGCCCATGTGATCCAAAATTTATTTTGTTAAACAAATTTTATGGCGTTTTCTTTTGTCTTTTCGAAATACTGTTGCCTTTTTTTCTGAGCCCTTTCACAGAGTTGTGTGTTTATTTTTCAAAATATTGCCCTCTAACTAAGCAAAAGTGCAAAAATTTCCACGAAAACCAAAAAACGCCATATTGCAGGATGCCAGGTAAACTAATGTACATAAATGTTAAAATATGAGAACGCAAGATTGTTTTCGAGAAAAGAAATCACCATAAGACTTCTTACTAATTGAAATCAAATTTTATAAAAAGGTTAGCTGTGTTGGGCTGTATTAAAATTGTCCGACAATGTCTATGCACGCCTGTGTTCACAAAAATAGTATCGGCAGGATTAATTTTAAATGTTTTGTGTAAAAATTTAGTTAATTCTATCACAAAGACCCGGTAAGCCGGAAGTTTCAATCTTTCTTGAAAGTTTATAAAAATTCAATTCAAAAATTTAAAATTTAAAGGAAATCTTCGAGTATTGAATTATACACAAATACATATATAAAATATTAATATGAGTGTCGAAGGTTCGTCTCGGCGGGCCCAAGGTTCATGCGCAAACTTTACGTTCTATGCTTTAGATATAGAAAGGTCTGTTCGCATGTGGTTTATAGACTTGAACTCTACTGAACCGATTGAGGTTAAATTTATAGGTTGTGTTTGCAAAGGTGTTGTGTCTATTATGCAAACAAAAATTCCGCTAGGTACCACTGGTTTCGAGATATATCTAGAAACTGAATTTACAGTCGGATTTGATTCAAATTCAAAACATTTACATATTAGCCACATAAATATAAATATTTAATTTAAAAAATTACCCGTTAGTTGGCGCTTGAGCCAAAGCAACTCTGAAACTCTAATTCACAGTTCAATTTGATTCAATTTCAGAAAATGTATTTGTAGGTTGCAGCGAAGCGCGCCTAGTCAGCTACTTATAGTATATCTATATTTATGCCTGCAATACTCACCATATAAAAAAAAATCTATACTGTTTTCATCGGAATTATAAAATTAATTATATTTTAAGGCAACTACCAAAATATGAAGCAAATATTTTTCAGTTCTCAATGTTAGATTTTTAATGGTGATGATTTTCTTTTTTGTTTTATTTTCAGCGAAAGAAAATTTGTTTTTGTTTTTTGTTAATCAACTTAATTTAATTGTTGACACGTTTGTGGAACATTTCCAGACAGATACGAATTTATAGCTCTCCCTCTTTACTCAAAATTGTTTGTTTTTTCGTACGATATATATATGTACATATGTATATACGGATGTACATATATTCATAAAGCCTTTAAGGTATGTACTCAATCGCCACAATGGGCCGCGCAGTACATAAACAATTTCGGGGTAATAAATTTTCTTATTGCGATATGAGCGCATTAGATAAAATGAATTAAATCAACAAACATAACTACGTACTACGTACAAACACATACACTATTGTACAAATATTAACTTTGTCACAATGTTCGCAAAAATTTTCAAGTTCAAACTGCTTTCTTCAGAGATAAAGTAGCGAAATGCATAGTTTCTAGATAAAACTGATAACAATGTGCATAAAATTTAGAACCCAGCGCTTTCAGTTATTATATTGACGTAGAAGTATATCATTATCCATTACCAGGGCTGCACACCGCTGTAAAAATCATAAAAATCTATCCGGTTCAGTTCAGTCGTTCGAGCCACTTAGAAAAAACTTACACCGGTACACAAGTATCGGTTTGGTTCAAATATTAAATTTAACTATTTTTTTAAACTAAGTGATACAAATGTGACAAACTCTTTACACATATACTATACAGATGAAAAAATAATAGTGTTGTAGGGTTAATTCAAATAACCACATACAGTTACTCAACAAATTCTCCACATGGTGATTTTTATTATATTCGCGATGTTTTTAATGACAGATTTTTTTCGCAAATTTTTTATAGCAAAAATCAGTTGAATCGAAAATGTTAACTTTAGCACCAGGCTTTCGGTCCCGGTAATAATTATGTTTTAAATTTCATTGAACAACTCAAAAGGTTCCGACTATCGGAGAACAATTTTGAGTATACATATATCTGTGCATATCTTGTCATACCTTGTATGAGTCTGTTACGATTTACAAATATTTGAGCGATATCTCTAAAAATTATAACTAGCAATTATTATTAGAATTTTTTTAATCGCTCAGATGTCGAGTTTTATTTATTTATTGTTCACAAATAAAATTAATTTTTTGAGTGCTATTTTTTCGCTCTGTTATAATGATTATTTTTTGTACTACAATTATTTTTAGTCAATCCAATTATTTTTAGTCAAAAATAATTATCATTTTATAAATTTAATTTTTTCGGTCACAAAAAGTAAACTTTTTTTGAGTCTTATTTCTTTCATCGAAATCAATTACTACTTTTTGAGCTATATTTTTTACTCATTGCTTGAGCCTTATTTTATCTTTCATAAATAAATATTAAAATTTGATTTTAATTTTTTTTTTCTCAGAACGAAAAACTCAAAACGCCTACCACGTTTTTAGTAAGTAATATATGTATGCAGGAACTCCAGCGAAACTCGTACAGTGATTTGCTTTAATATTCACAATGTTTTTCAGGATTTTTTTTTGAAATTTTTTTATAGAAATATATTTTTTTTATAGAAATATGCATCTAAATATTTGTACCTCTATAAATCAAAGTTCAAACTTTATAAAAAATTAAAAAAATCAATACCTTTAAAAAAATGTTTTAAAAAGTTTTATTTATTTGATCAGTTGAAGCATTTTGAGTACGGAGCCAAGTAAATTGTAATATAATAATGTATAATTTTAAGTGGCTAAAAATTACCGTTAATTTTTCGTAAGTATTTTTCTGATGGATGATGAATTTTGTCCGTAAAATATACAACACCAACACCATCAGCTAAAAAATTACCAAAATCAACGGCAATTTTTAAAATAAAAATTTAATATTTAGAGTGAAAAAAATTATGGGTATTCATTTAAAAAAAAAAAAACCGGTTTCTTATATAAAATGAAGTTTAAGTTTACGGGGTATTTGCGCGTTTCGATGAATATACATTTTGTAAATATTGATAAAAAAAAAATCAAAAAAAATCAAAAAAAAATCAAAAAAAAAATCAGTTGTGATTCACCGTACGCATCAAAAACCTTTGCTTTGGTAATTACAAAAATTATTATTTCAAAGAACTGGTGTATCTGTAGTTGAATAAGTGAAGACAGGAGAGGCTATTATCTAAGTGGCTTATTATAAATGATATAAATTATTATCTAATTAACTATACCAACCTACGCTTTAAAAAAAATGAAACAAAAATTAAGAAAATGGTTTTAGGATATTTGTAATAAACATTTTTTCCACTCATTTAATATTTTGATAAAAAAGCCCCCTGAGATTAGAGTGAGCTTAAGGGGGTGTTCTAGGGTAGCGGCTTCCAAAAAACGATTTGT
The DNA here is from genome assembly GCA_951828415.1 of Anomoia purmunda. NCBI lineage: Eukaryota > Metazoa > Arthropoda > Insecta > Diptera > Tephritidae > Anomoia > Anomoia purmunda. The sequence continues at coordinate 19,429,740 of OX639996.1, forward strand.
TTTCTTATCATATTTTTCATTTAAATGTTGTTAAAAATACGCTGTTTAAAGATTAAAGTTGTTTCTGCCTTCGTTTAGGATTTATAGAGCTTCAAAAACGATCGACGCGCGGCGTCTTTTTATCATGTTCTATATTTTTAAGGCGGGTGCACAGTTTTGAAACAACTGTTCCAACAATTGACACACACTTTTTTTGTTTGAAAATCTCTACCGGAACACTATTTACAACCTTTTTAAGAAAACAAAAAAAAAAAAAAAACGGAAAAAATTGCTTTCGTCAAAATCCTACAATTTCGAATTTTTTTTTTAAACTTTTAAAAAAGCTTGTACGACGGCTTTAGCTCATGTTTTTGCTTCAGATTATCCGAACTCTCAAAACCCTTCCCAGACACCCTCTTTCTTTTTTGACCCATAAGGCACATATGTAACTAAAATGTGGAAAAATTTTGGAAATTAACAAAAAAAAAACACATACTGTCAATAATTGAAAAGTTAATAACAAATAAAATGAAAAAAACCGAGTTGAAAAATCTTCAGTAGTTTTCCTACAATTAATTCTCAAAAAAAAAGGATTCGAAAAAGGGCCGCTACACTAGAACAGATGAAACAGGCAGGGAAAAGTTCCAAAAATGCTCCAAATGTATTTCATTACATTACCTGCATCGCCTTTGGCATTTTTTTTTTTTTTTTTTTGAAAGGAGTTCTCTATACCCAGACATGGCTACAGTTTTATTGCAAATAGTATAGATTTTTTTTTCAAATACACTGCAGGGTGAAATTAAGCAAATTTTAATATTTTTTTTTTGTGTTTTTTTTTTTAATTTTGGAGGCGTCGTTATACTAGTGGGGTAGATAAAAATTTATAACCTCACTTTCAATTGATACTCAAAATCTTGTCTTAGCGTGGAAACCTCCATTTTCGATATGTTAGAGCCAAATAATAGAAGTGCGACATTTTAACCAATTTTGACTATTTTTGTGTTGTTTGTTTAGAAATTTTACTATCAGGGTTGCATTTTTAGGCAAAGTTGTGTGTATTTTAAACATACGCGTTATTTGGAGTGATTTTATGTACGGGTTTTTGTATTTTCAAATAAAAACGGTTCGATGCGTAGCACAAAAAAACGGTGGTTCGGTTCAAAGTTGCTTTACACCATGGTTTTTATATCTCAAAGGCAACAGTTTGAAGAAACCTAGTAAATATTAGGAAATTCGTTACTTTTGTTAGCGTAAAAGAAAAAAATGTGCACCTAGGCGAAGACAAGTGCGACCCATTGTTTTTTTTTTTTTTATAGAAATTAGTATGCATATTCACGTATACAACTTAATTTTTTGTTCAACCGTCTGATATTGTGTTGAATGCGGTTACACGTCGCAGCCTTGTTTAACAATGTAATATCTTTAAGTTTGTAGAAGTGTTTATCGGCATGTACTTAGTATTTTTATGCCACGCTGATTTCTCTTTTTTTTCATTATTAATTTTTCCCCCCCTATGTGCGGCTGTATTAAACTTAAGTAAAATTAAACACGAAATGAAGTGATAGAATACTTTAAGTATAATGATACGCCTGCAATTCTAAGTATATGGATTTGTACAATAACTATGTATGAATGTATGTATGTATGTATGAACGATATCTTTGTGTGTAAGTATGTCGTCGCACATCCAATGACAACCACAAATTTAATGACCGTTTGTGTGTTTTTTTATTTAGTTTTAAAGGTCATGGGAAAGACAAATTTGCTTTGTATCTTTTTTTTTTATTAATGTGGAAAGCAATAATTTTAAACAAGTAGAGAATGGAAAGCTTAATATATGTACATGCATACATATATTTTTTATACATCTAGTACACTTGTAATACTATACGATTTATAGTCAGAATGATTATTCTCTTCCCTTAAGCGTGCAATGCCTGAGATGACAGCAATATCATTTAGAATGTCGCCTCATGTAATCAACTAAGTAATGCAATGATTGGTTACTTAGGCTGCTTACGTGAAATCGAAGGTAATCCTCCGGCGGCGGTGTTGTTATGTTTGTAATTAACTTTTACGTTTTCAAGGCAAATAAGAACAAAAAAAAAACCTACAATTTACTACATGCATAGGAAAATTTCTTGTGCCATATTTTTTTTATGCAAGACACAAGATTTTTTTTTTTGTTTTTTTTTTTGTTTTGTTTTGTTGAGGCTGTACATGACAAACCAAGTTTTGAACAGGAATATATGTATGTATATTTTTCATCATGTAAATATGTAGTAGCAAAATGTATTGACAAGTTTTTGGTAATTTTATATTTACTTATTTAATTTTAATAACTTTCTACAAATATGTATATATTAATTTCTATAACAAAAAAGTTTCAAAATGTCTAGAAAATTTATAAAAAGAAATTTAAAAAAATTGCCATCAGAAATTTACAGCAAAACTAAACCAAATGGGAATACTTGTTTTTGTTTCGCTTGTAAATTTATGGGAATATTTGTTCCCAAGAAATTTGCGTTATTTTTGGCTGACACTGTACAGATTTTATTCCATAAAAAAATTATCAGAAATGAACAAGAATTTTTTGCTACTTGAAGCATGCGCTTTTTGTAAAATTTAATGAGCTACAAAGCTGCATATTTAAAATTTTTTAAAAATTCAGAAATTTGTCATATTTTTTATAGATTTTCTAAACAGATTTAAACTTTGACTTACATGGTCTTTTTTTTTTTACAGCATTAACTATATTTTTATGAAAATTAAACAAAATTAAAAAGGAAAGACAAAATTGTTAATACATTTTGAAAAAAAAAAGCAGTAGTTTCTGTATTTGCTGTTTTTCTAGGAACACGCTTCTATATTTTCAGAGCGCCAAATAGTAATTTTCATACTATTTTCTAACTTCATACTTCTTCTGCAAAGTCACCGCTAAACTGCTTATCTACTGATTTGCGCAAGAAATTTTCTTGACGAAAAAGAAAGTGAATTTTTTCTAACTTTCATAGCGATCAATATCACGCCCAATTAGTCACTAACAAAACACATATACTCTCAACTGTGTGCATATTGTACATTAGGGTGCCTCAAAAAAAAAAAAAATCGATTTTTCTAAGGAATTATAAAATTTATTATGTTTTAAGATATATTCGAAAACCCCATTAAGATTAAGATGAGCTGGACCTATTTGAAAATACCTCCAAAAATTTTGTTTAAAATAAAAAACGCAACACAACAAAAAATGATGAAAGTAAATTATTTGAATTGTTTTGCATGATTTAAAAGTATAGTTGAATAGTTACTGATCAACAAATAGAGAAGTGGAATAGTTCTTTTGAAGATGCAGAAAGAGATGGGTTGTAATGCTAAAACAATTCCTTATACCCATTGAATTTTTGCTATATTTTAAAATTAGTTAAATTTAGTTTGTATCTACCCCCATCTAAAACGCCGACAGAAAGAAATTTTTAGCTAATAAATAATTTTAGTCTGGGAGAAAAACTCAACTCAATATTGAGACTCTAAAATCAATTATTAAAAATTATAATTATATTAATATATAATAAAAATGATAATGACGAGTGAAAAATATCTGCTCTAGTTTCCTTTTACTAATTGTTACGGTTATTAGTTGTATATAATTGAAATTATACCAACTTGAATTTGGTGAAATTATAAGTAGTACATTATTCGCGTTTATAATTGTTTTATTATCTTGGCCGAAGAGGGAAAAGGGGTTAGTAAAGAGGTTTAAGTTTAACATACATAGAATTAGTAACCGTTTTGCTCTATCATCATTAAACGGACATATGCAAAATTATTCTTAGCAAAAATATGCAAAACAAATTTTTCTGCAATATAATTGTATTTTTCTGAAATTCATTTGGCTATTTCTGAAATACATTTGTGTTTTTCTGAAATTCATTTGGCCTTTTCTGAAATACAATTTGATATCTTAGAAATGCCCCGATTTTTGTTCACAGAAATCTGGCCATCGTACTTTTGTTTTGGCTGATGTATTCAAATCTTTCAAAAAAGTTCAACAAAAACAACATAAAAAATGTCATTATTATGATATTGTTGAATAAATTTTAAAATATTTTGATGCAGATCTTTTCAGCTTAAACGGTTCTATCATCTGATATTATTTTTTTGTTATTATAATTTATAAAACTTATTTACCGTTAGAAATTGTTTTAAATATTTGTATGCATATATTTTAAGCTTAAACTGCTCTATCATCTGAGACAATTTTTTTTTTGCTTTTTGGAAAAATATTTAAACTTTTCTTTCATAACAATTAAGGAATTTTAATATCGGTCGAGCTAACAAATATCTTTCCTAAAAGTTTCGGTCAGGGACCGTAACCGTTACAATTTTTATTATAAAAATCCCTCTTTAACAATAGTTACAATTTTGCGACTTCTATTTAATTTCTCATTAAATAACAGTCATTTTTGATTTTTATAAATCTGGGATAACAATTATTTTTCGATTTTTGTTTTACAAATCATAAACAGTTATTTCTGATTTTGATTTTTATTTATTTTTTATTCTATTTTTTTACTATTTTAGATGTATAAAATAAAAATAAAAAATAACTGTTATTTTTTCTATTTTGCATAAAAATTGCAAAAAAAAAAACAATTAGTTTCAAATTCGATTTTCGATGAATTAGGAAGTCAGTTTTCAGAAGTAACTGGAAAAACTGTACCGATTGATGTTTTTTTTGTGGGAAGTGATACATCCTAATGTACATTGTATGTACATATGTATGTATGTATTAGACATTTACGCCGCCGAGCTACGCCGCCGCCGCCGCCGATTTTTACCAGTTCAAACGCGCCGCCGCCGAGTTAACAAGAAAATGGCGCGGCGGCGGTGTGGTTCGGCGTACCATAACGTTTGGTACAATCTAAAATTATTTCCATGATAAAAAGCAAATTATGAAGATTTAACGTAATTTTTTTGAATATTTGGCTATTAATACTATAATAACATGATCTCATCGATATATAACTATGAATTGAACTGTGAAGTTTTGTTTTTTTACTTTATTAAATAGGCATTTACGCCAATTGTACTGCGACTTTTTTATTACTATGTTTGAAGCATCTTTTTTCAATAAAAAAATTTTCTCCAATTTCATGTAGTATTTATTTTGTTTGTAATTATTAAATATTGTATTTAGGAAAATTTCTTAAATTTGTTGCAAAGAAAGCCGGCTCGCCGCCGCCGCCGGTTCTATTAGTGCTTTACGCCGCCGCCAGAGCGAAAGCACTCGGCGTAAGCCTCTAGTATGTATAACGATCATAATTTTAAATTAGTACACAACTTGTTTTTTTTTTGCTTTTTTTTTTTGCTGATAGTGTAATTGATATTAATTTTTCCCATTTGTAAATATCAAAAGCGAGCGTATCTACTTCAATGCCCATATGTGTAGATACATACTACAAGTATTTGCACTTACTTAAATAGTTGCGCAGTGCACCAGCGACGATACGTGAATTGTTGCCGAGGCATATCAAATTGTAAACCATTGCAGGCACACAATTTCCTTGGAGCAACTATAGGCAACGTGCAACAGTTGCTGCCTAAGGTTGAGTACAAAGTCGAAACAGTCGGTGACGGCGCGAATTGACGTGCAGTACAGTGGCAGCATGCCTGGGCTAAGCTAACTATGTATGTACTTACTATATGTATATATTTTTAGTAAACTGTTGGGACTAGTGTCGTTGCACTCGAAATCAACAAAGCGAATTTAGCGCCATATGTACGTTTGGACTGCCCTCTACTGCACTGGGCAAAATACATACATACAACGTAGCTTATGCGAGTCAAACTATTCGATTTGGTTTTTGCATCGTACATTGAAATTGTCTATTATATGTACCTACATCCATGCACCGATTTTTTTCGCTTTGAGCAAAGAGCTTCGTTAGGTCTGTTTTTTTTTTTTGCCTTATAGCTTGGCTTGTTGTCACTGCAATGGCGCCGCGGCTTTAGTAAAGTATCGATTTACAAATCAATACAAACTCTGGTCTGATACTGATGAATCTATGTATGTACATATGTATGCATTATTAACAAATATATATATTTGTGTGTGTGTGTGTGTTGATATGTAGACTTGGAAGTACCTGTAACAGACTGCTTGTCACACTTTGTGATTTTGTCCAAAGTAGAAAACAGCGTTCCACGTTGCCAAATCAAAACGAACCAAATTCAAACATTTTGTTCGTTGTGCTAAAATAAAAAAAAATAAAAAAATAAACCGCAACCATCGAATCTAATGTCAGTGTGAAAATGAACGACAAACCGATTCGGTATTACCTTTAAAATGCCATTTTTTTTTTACTGCTGCAGTTCCACACACAAACTTTGCTTTGCTGCCTAAAATGATTTGTAAAGTTTTTTATTTTTTTGCTTAAATTTTTTTGACTTTGCATTGCGTACAATTTGGCGTAATTTATGCGTAGCAGAAAGCGAAATAGTGTCGGACGTAATATAAGAAAAAAATCAGGTTAATGAACAGCAGTCGTTTGTTTGTAGCTATCGAAATGAGTAGAAATTCAAACATATTTCCCTATTTTAATATTCGCTAAAAATGTGTAGAGTATCAAAAGGCGGATATAATCTTTCAATTTGTTACACTTTGGTTCAAAGACCGATGAACGAATTTTAACAAAATTTTGACAGTAAATTCGTTAGACCCCTGACACGGACATAGGCTATATTTTAATTCGTTAGGTGTTCGCATGAGTTGCGAGATATGAAGAAAATCAGTTTTTATTCTGCGATATTGATAATATAATGTGTGAAAGAAAAAGAAATGGAAAGATAAATGCGCTAGATGGCGATAGAGGCGAGTTAATCCGAAAATCTGTATGTATTAGCCGGTTTTGATAAAATTAGAAACGAAAATTTTTATGAAAAATTTATCCGCTAGGTGGCGATATAATCATATTATTCATAAAATCCGTATTTATGGTTTGATATTGATGGTACAAGAAATAAATGACGCTGGTGCAATAAAAAAATAACTTTTAAAATATTGATGCGATAGGCGGCGCTACAGGCGAGTTAATCAGCAAATCTCTGTTTTTGACAAACCCAAACCCCTATTAAAGTTTTTATCCTTGAATTGATTTATCACATGATAACTATGATGAAAACAAATTTTTGTTAAAACTTTAAAGTTCTTTATCGTCGTAGCAAAATGTTTTGACAATTTTGTCTTTTATTATTAAAAATATTTTTAATTCTGGGCCATGGAAGTCGAAGTTCCAAACTTTCAAAAATATCTATAAAAAATCATCAAAATTTGAAAAAAAAAATGATTTCAAAATACTTAGTACTTTGGACCAAGGCTGTATATTCGGAGACCAAAGTTCACCGCTTGGGCCAAAAAAAGGCTGAACTTTGGTCTAACATTTGCCAATTAATTTGAAAACTGTATAAAATCTCAATGAATATCTGACGTCGAGAAATTCTGTTATTTTTGAATACTTTTTCAAGCCCATTGTTTTTGTTAAAAAAATGCTGTAAAATATCTGTCTGGTCCGCCATCGAGTGTGCCTAGTACTGCAGTCAACTTTACAGCGAAAATATGGAATCTCTTGCAAACTGGAAATGGCGATGGCATATTGTTTTCACATTAAAATATATAATACATATATGTATGTTTTTATTTAATTTTTATTATTATTTTAACAAATTTACGTATGTGTGTTTATGTGATTAACGTAAACTTTATTGGGCGAAGCTTGGTTCAGTTCGGCCCTAGAGATCGGTGTTCCAACGTTCTCTACTAACGTGTTAAAAAATGCATGAAAATCACTGCAAAAACCTAACACCCACTTAAGATTATTCGATAGTGGTTGAAGAAAACTTAATTTTCTTGCTTTGCTATCGAGACGTAAAACTACTCGATTCGATTATTGTTTTTTCCGCTTTTCAATATTCTTAAAGGTTTTGCTCCGAAGGCAGTAGTGCATTCGCCTTTCATTACACATCGTGCCATATACAAATATACATACATTCATACATACATACATATGTACTTGTGCGTCTATTGCCATTGCATGTGACCTTAATTGATGTTCTTCTTGTTGTTGATATTCCACGGGGCATAAAAATGAAATACAAAAAAAAAAAAAATTATAATAATATAGTAAAATATAAAGCGTTTCGTTCGTTATTGTTATTGTAGTTTACAATATGCCGCTTACGTCTGCACAATATGCACTCGGCGGTATCTTCAAATTTACTTCGCTCTCCTCTCGACCACTCTGCTCTTAAGCGTCAGCAGTTCTCAACGTTTTCGTAACACTACACTACTCTTTCAATGCTTAACCCTCTTCTGTCAGCGTTCGCGACGTTGTTTGCCCTGCTTAGCTTTCTACTTGTGTGTCTACCCCTTTCACTTTAGCTTTTGCAATAGTTTTATTTTTTTTTTATTTTGCCATGCATAGTTTAGTTTAGTTGCAATAATTTGCAAACGCCAACTGCCGCTCACGGCTCGTCTACCCGGCCGCCCTTCGTCCATGCATTATGTACAAATACTTAGAGCATGTCAACACTTCCCTTCCATTCGTTATACTCAGCCGAGCTCGAACAATTTGCACACTTCTCCTTTTTCTTTAGTGAAATACTTATGATAGTGAGAAATGCCGCTAGAGTGGTGCTCTGTGTTCGCTTTCAGAGAGTGCATGAGTGTGCATGACTAGAAGGGGGCAAATGATGCAAGTAAGTGGGTGGCGTGTGACTGGTATCCGCTGCGTTCTGCTTGTATGCACTACAATGTGCCGTTTAGATTAGATGCCGTCGCTGTTGTTGTCGCCAACACCGTCACCGTCATCGTCGCTCATCGTCGTCTTCGGTTGACGTTTTTGGGCCTGACAACCAGTGTTGCCATTTTAACCTTTTTTCCAATTCTTTCAATTTAGCTTAAGCCTAAATAAAAATTGTGGCCAGCATCGCTTACGCAATCTACGACGTCAGCGGCGACATGGCTTGCAAAAACCTTGAAAAATTTATTAATTTTCAATTTTCACTTTTGTAAAAAATGTTTTATTTTCAACCTCAGACATCTCTCTAAGTAATATTATACTTACTTGAAAGGGTTTGTCTTAATTTCCCTACAAATCAACTGCAAAAATACCTTTTTCTTGGCCTCTGAATGTGTTTCTCCCTCTTAATATAACGCATGAAGCTTATAATAAGCGAAACCCGTATAAAATTTGTTATGAAGTCGTAATACGAATAAAATGTTTGAATTGTTGATTTATGTATATGCTTTGTATTAAACAAATTTTGATTTCGCCTTCTTATATTTCGCCTCTTTAGGCTTTTTTCAAAACTTTTTTAAAACTTTTTTTCAATTTTTTTTTTCAAAACTTTTTTCGGAATTTTTTTTTTCATTTTTTTTTTCAAAACTTTTTTTTTTTAATTTTTGTTTTCAAAACTTTTTCTTAACTTTAACTAAGGTTTTTTTCCAACATTTTTTTTTTCTTTCAAAAACTTCTGGCAACACAGCTGACCATCCCTAACCCCTGGCTGTTTTGTACAGACACCCTATGTATGTTATAAGATTCTTTTTGACTAGCCTTGCTGACTATCTAACAGGCTAACTGACTGACTGCCTGAGTGTCGGACTGGCAGAGGCAGTTGGCGGTTGAGTCTGTTGGTTTGCCGGTATGTTTGTTACTTAATTGCTTACAACACAACTTGGGTTGGGTTACATCAGGTCATTTTGGTGTCGGTACACTTCTCGAAGGACGTCCGCAGATATAAGTATGTACTACATTTATAGATGTGTACATATGTACATACATTGCTTACGTGCGTCTTTATTTGTTGAGGCAATCTTCATGTAGTATTCTGCATATTTATGTAATTTCACGCCGTTACGAAACTATACAATGTAAGATTTGTATGAACAAAATCAGTAAAGAAACTAATTGGTAAGACTGGAAGATATATAACTTAATAATATTAGAAAATTCCAGGTCAGCTAGCAGAGCACAACAACCGTATTATATGTGCATAGTTGTAGTTTATTACTTTTTGCTCTATATGTTATAATTCTTTTCAATACAAAGGATAAACACACCAAAACTTCGACACTTAAAAATTGCTGCAAAAAAAGCTGGAAGGCTTGAAATACATATTTTTTATTTTATTTTTATTTTTTATTATATATTTAAATCCTTAAAAACCCCGAAAAAATACGAAACCCTTTGAAACTCTTACATTTCAAAACGATGAAAGATTTGAGTTAACGAAATTTCAGCGTAGTTGCCAAAACGAACTTGTAAAGCAAAACAAAACTATATTTATAAAACTTTAATTCTTTGCCTTCTGTTCTTTTTTTTTGTTTTTGTTTTCCACTTCAATCGACCTTTGTAATTTCACTTTTTGTTATCATTTTATGTTTTTCTTATACAGCCACTGTCGGTTGAATTTGACACTTTTCATAATTTTGCTAGCAAATCAGGATTTTTTTTAACATACAAGGTTATTTAAATACTGTCAGCTAAATTCTAATGCTTCCCAATTTAGAGTGGCATTTCGGAAATCTATCTTAGCATCTTAAAATAGTATGGAAAAATTATATACGTTGTAGATTATATTGAAATTTGTTAATTAATAAATTTTATTTATTACTTTGATTTAGTAAAGTAGAGTAACGACTGGCGCGCCATGTTGAAATCGGCCAAAATCGCCTAGGCAGTTATAGCGCCAATTAAGAAGAAGTTTTATTTTATTATAGATTGTGATTAAAATAAAATACAATAAAATGAATGACTTTAAAGCGAAGCCATAGTATAGCTACTATGTTTTGTAAATCACTGAAATTGATACATTTCTTACAGGACCTTGTGTGATCGATAAGTAAATAGCTCACAAAATTCCACAGTTGTAGCTGCGAAGGAGTTTTTAAAAAATCACATATCTGAAAAACCAATTGTCTGGGAGCTACGAGTATAAGTTATAGTGGCCTGATCTAGACCGTATACCAGGCCTGTTTTTTTTTTGGTATATTGCATTTCCATTTATTAAATAACTGCTTATAAATCACTGAAACATACGGAGTACTGAATGCAGAAGGTGACGCCTTCAGAGGTACCGCTACTTCGTACTTGCCTCGTTTGACGGATTGACGTCACATTTGGCTCTTAAAAAGTTCATTTTTCTGAGTTTTGAGTGATTTTTACAAAAAGTTAAACACAGAGTAATAAATGTGAAGTGCCGTGCTTTGTATTGTAGCAGTTGCAGCGAAAATAAAAGCCCAAGTGCAGTTATCACCTTCCTTTTCTTCTCACTATTCCTGTGGTATGAACATCTGTGACGTGTACGCTACCAGCGTTGTCGTAATCTGGTTTTCTATCATTCTTGGGGTTTCACTGAAATATTGGAAGTTATTCAATTTTCTCTCCCATATTTTTGTTTACAAAATGCGAGCTCTGCAGATAGGGAAGACAACTAGTGCGTATGTACTTATGTAAATATATAGTGTCTTGTTTAAAAAATGTAGTACTTCACGAGGTTTTTGCTTTATTTTAAACTTAACTTTTGCTGTCGGGTTTATTGAGGCTCTATGTATTTAGATATTTATTTACACCCGTATGTATATTGACTCTTTTCAAGCCTTGAATTGCAAAGTCCATCCACCTTTTGCTTTCGAAATTGGCAAACGTAAAATTTTACAACAAAGCTTTACTCTTTTTTTGTGTTTTTCAAATTTTATTGCAGTTTTACTGCCAATTTACACCAACTATTGTAATGTTTTATTGAAGGCGGCGTAGAGAGCGGGATTTCTATGGTATAATTTTTATTTGTTTTGTTTTTTTTAAGCTTTGTAGGTATTTGCGCATTTGCAGCACTTGTTAGTGGTGCGGTGGGTGGTGGGTGGTGGTGGTTGACGGCCGCCGAATGATGGGGCTTCTCATTACACATCGACTGACGTGTTGCACTAAGCGATTTGCGTTTGTATGTATGTAGTGAAATGTGTGTGTGTGTGTTTGCCTGTGAATGGGTTGCATGCGCTCGGTGGCGTGAAACGCATTACTATTGTTATTGCTGTTATTGTCGCTATGCCTACTCTGTTTTTTTTTTTGTTAGCGCAGTTGTTGTTGTAAACATATGCAACAAATCAAAATCATTTTGCCGTAAATCCGCGTCATTTCATTGCATTGCATTCCATTTCAAAACGACCGACCGTCAACGTTCGTTGATTTGTTGCAAATTTTGAATTTCCATTGTTTTTTTTGCGTAGCTAATGAAAATCATTTTTTTTTTAATAATTGAATTTATAAATGTAGAAAAGAGACAAATAAGAAGTTTTTCAGGCAAAACATTAATAATTACAATTAATTTGAAGTGCGCTCGTACTTTGCTTGAAATTTTTTTTATTGAATTAAAAAACTTAATGAGTGTATTAGCATTTCATTTTTCACATTTTCCGTTTGCGGTTCGCAGATGTGTTTACCGCTTTTTTTTTACCGCTCATACATATTAATTAAAATATTTTGTTGTTGATTTTTTTTTAATGAAAATCGCTTCGCTTTCAAACAGTAATATTCCGCAGATTAGCACCTGGCGCTTGTGTATAATCGTGAAAACGTGCTTAGGGATAAAATTCCGCCTTTCAATAGTTCTCGAAAGTTAGAAAACCTACTTTTTTACGTACAGTAGTCTTCACGAAAAGAGCATCAAAATGTATTCATAATTTTTCGCCCTTTTTTAATTTTAATTAATTTTTATAAAAAGATGGTTAATTTTATAATAAAAATCATGTAAGATAAAGCTTCAAACTTTCTAGAAAATTTATGAAAATTCGACAAATTAAAAAAAATGCATACAAATTTTCAACTTTTTAATCCGGATATTTAGTAAACTTTAAACTATGCACTTTCTAATTTTTATAAAAATAATGTTAATTCTATAACAAAAACAATGAAAGTCAAAGTTTCAAAACTTTGAAGGAAATTAAAATACGATGAATTTAAAAAAGTTTTCCAAAAAAATTTTCAACTTTTTAATCCAGTTATTTAGAAAATATTTGAGTATTTATAGAGTATGCAGTTTTGTAGCCCATTAAATTTTTATGCAATACGGTGCAAGTTTCAAATGCCTAAAAATTCTTTTTGGTTTGTGATTGTTTGTTGTTTTTTTTTTGCTGACGGTGTTGCGCTGTTTCTTCCATATAACGAATGAACAAAATTTACTTTTTATGGAAGATAAAAGCGCCAGCAAAAAAAAAAAATTATTAAAGATCAACCAGAATTCGCAGCTAAAATGATAGGTATAGATAAATAGGGAAATATAAATGTTCTCAGCATTCTTTTGGAATTTAGTTTTTTGCTACACTGACCGCATTCTCTCCACAAGCGAATTTATCTATTGACATAACCTCAAAAAAAAAAAAAAAAAAAAAAAAAAAAAAAAAAAAAAAAAAAAAAAAAAAAAAAAAAAAATAATAATAATAAAGAAAGAAACTAAAAATAAATTAAGAGTGAGTTATCTTAATCTTATCATATTACACTGTGCAACAACCGAAGCGGGCTTTGTTAATATTTTCTTAAAGTGTACCTATCCAGTAAAAAAAAACCCCTCTAGATTTTTATCGATTTTTTTTAATTGTTTTAAAAAGAAGAGTGATTTGTTTAAAATATGTTTCATTTTAACCCATTAGCTCGCACCTATAAGTGTCGTTTAGACCCTTACTTCAAGAAGTATCTCAAAAACAAATTTGGAAAGTAGTTAGATAATTAAAATGTTCTCAAGATTTTTTCTTCGCAAAATTTTATTAGGGATCTTTTCAGAAAAACGTTTATAGGAAGAACGACGTAAAAGTCCACAGAAAAAATAAATAAAGATCTCCCATTAAAATATGCAACATTTAGTTAAGCTACCCTCTCTTATCTAATCTTTATATGAAACTATTTGTTATTTTATTTTATGTAGAATAATTTTCTAGAAAATTTCAACTCTACCTTTCAAAATCATGTTATTCATGCTTAAAAAAATGGTCAAAACGACACTTTCGCAAGAGAGCTAATGTGTTAAAATGTTGTAGAAAATTATTTCTTGCGAAATTTTGCAATATGTGCCCAAACTAGATATTTGGCTCTGATGAGAGTTTTAAACTTTTTTTCAGCTATTTTATAAACTCTTTCAAACTTAATATGTCCATTAAAAATATTTGACTTGAGAATGAAAAAGTTTTGCAAGTTTCACTATATGCGTTTAGTTATTTCACTCCGAGCTTGGCGGCGGGCTACAGACAATGACTGCATTTGTTGCACGGTGTTATTTGCATGCGCTGATTTGACGTTAAAAGTGAATATTTATATAATTCTATTCATAAATATTGCCGAAAGACGTGCCATAGAATTTCCATATATTTATTGTTATTTTTATACTTTTCCAGTCAACAGAATTGTAAACAATGCCATTTATTTAGCTCTAGCTCATTATTTTAAATGAATCTATAATTATATTTAGATTTGTTTTTAGAAAATAATGTAATTAATAGAGCCCTGCACGAGAATACTCGTTTTCGATTACACTTTGCTGTACACGCTGGACCGCTGCTGTGTTGTTCGAAGACTTCGAGCAGCGAAGCGTAGACAAGCGAGGCGGCCGACAACTTCTGCTGCAACTGCTCGCTGTGCTTCTGCTTGTATAGCAAATATGACGCGCTAGCCCAAGAAGTTGTCGAGAACTTGTGAATGTTTCGAAAACTTGTTTACGATGCCGACGCATGTATGTTAAAATTTCGTTGTGTGGAAGAAAACGCGCAACACCGTCCGCAAAAAAAATTTTCAAAAATCAGCGGTAATTTTGACCTACTTCAAACTTGCACTTTATGATACTAAAATTAAATGGGCTATCAAACTATGTACCGAGAAAAATTTTGAAAACTCTCAATAAAAAGTTGAAATGCAAATATATAACTATGCACATAGGATATACATGTAGATGTGTATTTCCATTTATAGTATGTATGTATTTAAATATTAAAAAATATAGAAATTCTTGTAAATCCTTTAATGTGTCTAATTTTTTTTGGTTACGAAGTATGTATTGAGATAAAAAAAAATCGCTACCTGTGTTAACCATTTTCACTAAACAGTTTAAAAAGTTCTAAATGCAAAATGTTTACATGTAGGTACACTAATGTATTTCAGTAGGTAGCCAATTCAATTAGTATGTTAACTATTTCCATGTACATACATACATATATGTATTTATGTATAAAATTCCATAATAGGCAAAATTTGAGGAATTTTTTGATCTATTTTCTGCATTTAAAAATGCATACACAGTACTGTTCAATATTTCGGTTACGTTAGATGTGTTTTTGCGAATTTCAACTATAATTATACAATATTTATCATGATGGAAGTTGCAGAGGCTTTGGATCGACAGGCTTCTCCTGATGAAGGAAATATTCAAGCACAAATTGAAAATGGAGAACTTATTTTGAGTGAAAAGCAAGGAAGAAGCAAAGTGCGGCAGGTTTTCGCAAAAATTAGTAAACAAAATGGTAAATTAGTAAAGAAAATGTAGAAGCTGAAAATAACTGCAACTCGGAGGGAACAATAAGCCAGGAGCTTCAAATGTATAAAGCTGTGCGAGTCATTAATAGCGAAGTCTTTAATGTATACAATTGGTGGGAAATGAATAAAAATAATTTCCCAAATTTGTACAAATTAAGCTGTACCATACTGGCGACACCTGCAAGTAGTGCTTCTTCAGAAAGGGTATTTTCAGCAGCGAAAAATCTTTTGTGTGAAAGAAGATCCACACTAAATGAATTCGCTATAAACCAAATAATGTTTTCCCATTTCAATATGGAGAAAAATGAACTTAATATCGAATTTTAAGAATATATAACAACATATGTAGAAATAAGTGAAAAATTATGTTTAATTTCAAAATAATGTATAACTGGATTCAAAATAAATGCCTAATTTTCTTAACTCATCAACGTTTTTTATCTTATGGAGGATTAATGGTGGGAAACTCACAAAGTGCGTGTTTTAATCACTAGCAATAACAAATATAAAGGGGTTTACCAGAACAATTTATTTCATTGCCGACATTACATATATTACCATATGCATGTACATATATCGTTTGGAAGTATCGAGAGGAAAAAACTCCCTAAGTACCTGCTTTAACCTCTTTCACAAAACAGTTCTGAGTACAAAATGTTTAAATACGTGTATTTCAGTAGGTAGGCAATTCAATTAGTATGTAAATTATTTATGTATGCATATACATATACGTGTGTATAGTTATACAGTATTGTTTAAGCAGTGGAGTGAAAATAAATAGGCTCACTACATTTTGACAAGTTTTGACAAGTTTTGACCATTTTTAATTTGCTTGTTTAGTGTTTCCTATTATTTTCTTTTTAAATATAGCTCATAAGATATCAAAAACTATTTAAATCCAAATTTCTAACTTTATGCAAAAAAAGAGAAAAACTCGGCCAAGTTTCACCTTAAATTCCAACTTTTTAATTAGTTTTAAGAAAAAATTTTGGTATGTAGTTTTGTAGTACATTAAATTTAAGTCTAACAAAATGCAAGTGCCAAGTTTCTGAAAAATCCCGCCGATTTTTAATAATTTTTTTTGCTGGCGGTGTTGGGCATTTTCTTCTATACAAAGTGTGTTCGATCATTTCTATACACAATTTAACTAGTAATATACATATGCACATATGTACATACATATGTAAGTATGTACATTTGTATTTTTGTGACCACGTGCCTACTTACATATGTACATATGTACATATGTGCACATGCACGCATTCTTTCGCATCGCTCAACTGGCGCAAAATAAATCCATGCGCACATACACACGTTAGGTGTTCGAAGCCTTCTAAAAAATTTCGGAAACTGTACAGTAGTTTTCGAACATTTTTTCCCCGCAAAGTTCGCTTTGAGCAAAACGAACATCTCCGAGTATGCCTGCTACTTTGCGACCGACTGTTTTCGTTGCCGATTGGCAGGCAGCAAGTGAAGCAGTTGGACCGAAAAGCAGCGAACTTTTTCGAACGGCCAAATTTGGTTCTCGTGCAGCCCTCTAGTAATTAACTTAATTGCTAGCTAAATCTATGTAAATATTTATACATCAGTATTTATTGACTTACTGAGTTTATTTTTACATACAACTAGCGTGCTATAAAAATGGAACCCTGATGCATTTACTAATTTTTGTAACTGTTGTATTGCTGGTATGAACTTCAAGCCATATGACACAATATTATTAAGTTACAAAATCTTTGATCGAGAAGTGGAACACCTATTAGGATTTTATATAATTCGAACTTTTTTTTTAAAATTAATTTTGGAAAACAATCTGCTTGTGTTTAAATGAATCTACAATAAATTGTCAGAGAATACTATAAAGAGGAGGTATAGCTCGTAAAGTTAACTCTTAAAATTTCGGAGAAACTATCGGTAGTACCACCGACTAACGTAATCTTAGTGTCGCATTTTTATTCTCGCTACTGTATATACTACGTACACACACACTATGTAATATTTATAATTATTTAAAAAAAAATATATTTTAGAATTAGTGCCTCATAAATATTTGCAAAATTATAGCGTCACCGCATATTTAACATTGAACTATATTAACGAAATATAAAACAAAATTTAGTTACGAGAGCAATTTGAAAAATCCGTCCAAAATTCATCAGGCGTCTCCACTAAAAGAAAAATGGCGTTACTGTAATAGAGTACCAACATTAAAATCATTAAATACGAAGTTTCAAGAATATCTATCAATTGGTTTTTTATTGGCAGCCATTCGAAGCAAACAACTTTTGAGTTTTGTGAAAAGTGGAAAAAAGACAATTTCTTGTTATCATGAAAAATTATTTTTTACACAAGAAAACGAATGCAGAAAAAAAAGCGAAGCTTGATAAACATTTCCCGGCCTCTTCACCATCAATTATTAGAATGATTTACAAGTGGATCGCAGATTTTCGTTGTGGTCGTACGAGCACCGATGATGCTGAAGTTTCTGGCAGGCCAAAAGACGCTCTCACTGAAGAAACGACAGAAAAAATTCACGCTATCGTTTTGAACGATCGAAGAGTGACAGTGAGCGAGAATAGCTGCCATGGTGAAGATCTCAACAGAGCGCACAACGCCTTGCACGAAAAATTGGGTATGAAGAAGTTATCCGCAAGATGGGTGCTGAGTTGGCTCACAATGGATCAAAAACGCCAACGAATGAAGTAATGAGAAAACTGAATGATTTAGGCTATGAATTGTTTCCGCATTCTGCAGATTTGGCTCCCTGCGACTGTTATCTGTTTTCAAACTTGGAGAAATGGCTCGATGGTAAGAGATCTTTTGTCAAATGAGGAAGTTGAATTGGAAACTGAAACCTATTTTCCAGACTTTGACGCAGTCTACTTTTTGGAAGGCATCAAAAAGTTGGGAAATCGTTGGACTAAGTGTGTCGAGCTACCAGGAGACTACGTTGAAAAATAAGATGAAATTTGCCCGAAATAATTTGGCTTTCACTTGCCCTCGTAAATAAAGAAAAGTGGTCAAAACTTTTCAAAATGTGATGGCGTTATAATTACGTAATGGGCTATATATACTTGTAAACTATCTGCCATAAAGATAGCAATCGTGCCTATCACTGAATCCGTTTTAGTCCGAGTTTTCGTGAAATGGATTCGGCCATAGTTTTCATTCGTAGATTTCGCGAAATTTCAAACTACGATGGTTTCGGTGATAGCCCCAAATATGATGTGTTAGTTGTAGGCGTATTCGTTCGAAAACCTTTCTTCTTCTTAAGATCTCTTAGCGTCATATTTAATGCCGTCGAATAGAACAAAGCAGTGAATAAAATAGATTTCTTCAAGTGCAATATTCCTATTTCCTATTCCTATTTCATTGCTACTATTTTATCTACTTTTTTTTGTCTCTAACTTCCTCTGTATCAATTTTTTCTCCACAGCAATATTTGCTACATGCATAGCTCTAATGGACAAATTAAAATATTAATTGAAAGTATTAAAAAAATGAAAGCTCCATGGGTTTCTTCAGCTCTCAACTCTCTTCTCCATCAAATGTGTACGTTGAAGTACAAAGAAAATAATTTCCCTACATTTCTAACGCACAACATCAGAACATCTCTCACTGCCGGCCACCTTTCACTTGTTGCCATCTTCCTACCACGTGCATGTGTTCTTAATATAATCATTTTTCAACGGATATGACTGATTCCAGTAATATATTAGAAGTCAGCCAATGACTACTTGTAAATTATCATTTTTCCTCTTATCATCTACTGATTTGTATCCGCATAAATATTTTTTTTGTATAATTTGTATTGCTCACACATTTACAACATAAACAAGAAGTTATCGGCGGCTTCTCTATATATTCTTCACATTATTAACTTGGAAGATTATATCAACATCTCCCTCCTTTTGCGTTTACTATTTAATAATCTGCTTATAGTTAGTTGGATTTCCAATCACGCCTCAAACTAACTCACATTTGCTGTACCTATTTCCTCTTCCGCTTGTTAGCAACCAACCAATCAACTTGGCCAGCAAGCCAGTCAGCTAACTCTAACTGAATGCTATAATTCACCCAGCCCTGATCGTCGCTTAGTAAAAAAAAAAAAAACAACAACTATGTTTCAATAAAGTGTGTTCGGTCGGCAGTGCGTCTGCGTGCCCCACCAGGAAATTTTGTGTTTGTGGAAAAATATGAAGTTCATTTGGAGATGTCATCTAAATCGAAGGCGTTAAGTGCGCCATTTATAATTAATACTCTAGGTAATACATGGCTGGTTTCGAATTTATGAATGCTTTGTAAATAGTTTGATGTAAATTAGTATAACGCCTGGAAGCTGGATCCCAGTATTTACCAATTATTCATTATATTTTCATATCCCAAACCGTTTTTATTTTATTTAAAAAAAATTGTTGTAGCGTTCCTATTCAAAAACATACAGGGTGAAGTAGTAGCGCAATGTACTGACAAATATTGGCAATGCAATTTTTTTATTTCTTATTTTTTTCTTTACTTTGTCTACAACAAAAAACATATAAACAAAGCTTAAAATTTTGCGAAGAATTTATAAAACTTTCGCAAATTCACCGAAATTTTTAATTTTTTAATCAGAAAAATTTCTAGTATCAATTTTGCAGCACAGTAGTTTTTATTAATATTTTCCATGCTCGCAACTGTATGTACATATTTTTCTGAATTGTTTTATTCTTTTACAATAAAGACATTAACTATGAATATTAATAGTTAAGGTTTTTAGTAAAATTAATTTTACGTAATTTGTCGCTTAAATTCTTGCTGGGGTACTTCCGCACTGCACTGTATAAGTATGTAGTCGTGGTCGCGCTAACTTCCTTACAGGCATAACTTGTAACTATGTTATGTACACACTGCCACTGCCGTGTTGCCGTTGCCTTGCATTTAATTGAATTTTAAACTTGTGGCAGCGTTTAGTTCACAAATGGTTTACGTGTTTTTTGTATGGCAATAACCAGACGAGCGAGCTTACAAACTACATATGTATGCGTGCATATTAAGATGGTCCTTAAAAAAATCAAATACACATCGTCAATACCTACCACGGGTAAAGATATCATATATGAATTTTGGTCCCGATTGGATATGGCTAAGGCGTATTGTACGCGGGATAGTAGTATCGATTTTCGGTATTAGACAAAAAAAAAAAGCAGTAACAGCACGAGTACCTTGAGTAAAGACTGGTACTGAAAGTTCCGGGTTGGTGGTTCCCATAGTGAAGAACGACGTGCATTTGTGCCCACATTTACATATGGCTTGCCAAATTAGAACTTTTCTGCTAAACTTTTCTATCTGGATGGGTTTCCCCTATTCAGATATCTCTTCTCTAGATTGCAAGCAGTAAAATTGGTTAATCGGTAATGTCTGAGGTCCATTTTCAAATTTCAAGTTTCGTCGTCCCCCATTTTTTCCAGTTGTGTCTCATCAACTTATACACACTGGAAATGCTTTTTTAGTTTGTTCTTTGCTTCGTTTTCAAACTTTTTCTCTTTATAAGTTCCTATACCGTTTCTCTTCTTAATTCGAATGACTTGTAAATTTATGGTTTTAGCTTTTTTGACGATATCTCTTGTCGACATGGAGCGTTTCTTCCTAATTATGGTTATTACTTTGCTCTCCAACTGGACGCCTGCTGATCCATTTGGGCGGCCACTTCTAAGCTTATCTTTTACTGACCCACCTTCCTTAATGCGCGAAGCCGTCCTTCTTCGTGTAGTGTCATTAGATGATCCACTGACTTTCGCCATCTTTTTGTAACTAATATTGAGGTTGCTCTTCCAAATGTACAAAATTTGTTTGCCGAGCTTTTCGTTCATGTTAATTGTGTTCGTTGTTGAGAAACTAATTAAGTTTCAATTTTCATAGGTGAACTTTCTGCAAAACTTGCTGTACCGGTGCTTATTTTTTTTAAGCATTTTTTTTTGAGTCTGCGTTGAGTTATCTGAGCTTTAACCGCTGTATGTGATATCTTCGATTATAGTAGAATCGACGTAGTGGTTGAGGTTTAGGAATTCTGATGTACACAAATTTTCTTCTTACATTTAAGAACCGCCCCAATGTACATATGTACATATGTACATAGGTAAAGTACATCTGCACATATGAATAGGCAAGTATTGACATACATATATGCATATCGCAAACATTGAGCTGAATCTCTTTATTATTGCAACTACTGTTGCTGCTTCCGCTGGTCCCAATTCAGCAGCTAAGCAAAATTTTCATCATTTTTGAGTCAAAAGCCAAACCTCTATTGCTGCTTCTATTTTCAAACTACCAACATGATGTACGTTTGTAACCTGCATATTTGTTATGTACTCGAGTATTTTGGTACACATTGTAGTTTTGTACAAGTACAATGTATATAAATTTTATATATGAATCGATGTGCTTTAGCTGTCTAGTATTTATAACACCCACCTGTTCGAAAACTGTATTCATTTTACGCTTGCAAGACAACTTCCGGTTAAAACAAAAAAAAAAAAACTATGTAAGTAAATACAAAAACGCTTTCTACTTAGTTGAAACTTTATGTAAATTTTTATTTGAATTTTATTACCTACTTTTTATATAGCATTGGTGTATTTTATCACCTTAATTTGGAATATGCGGTGCAATTGTGTACACTATAGCCGATTGCCGAAGCCGTTGAAAACTCTTTTTATGGAAATTTAAATCAATTTATTGCGTATAATCGAAAAACAAACTCAAATTGTAGTGCATAAAATTAATTAAGTTTACGTTATTTACGCTGCCAGTTTTGTGGTGATCTGTTGACAAAAAAAAAAAAAACATTCTTTAAAACGCTTATGACGTGCCGCTTGGTCATTGGGTCTATGAGAACATGTCGAACCGCCTCAAGAGAGCTGTAACTCCCTACACCTGATGGGACTTTTCTTCATAACATGCCACGATCTGGAATCCTAAAAATATGTAGAATTATTGAATCCATGTCATGCTAAAATTTTTGTCCGAGACGTTTGGGCATGCGGCTTCCCTCATCTTGACTGCTGATCGCTACGTTGGTATGCTGACCCTATCCAAAATGGACGTTGGTTGGTACCATGCTATGTATTGCGATGGGCCAATGACCTACCCGGCATTTAAGACTCAGCCCCAATTAAGTTATGAAAGTTGCATTTATAACTATCTTTATAGACAGCAAGCGACTGTCCAGGCTCTTTCCAAGCAGATATTTACCTCGTTACTGGTTACGGAGGAATGTAGTTTAGATGTGCTAAGTACCTGGATCGAAAGTGAAGTGAATGCCTTAGGGTTGGCTAGGAAGGCTTCGAAAATAGCCTAGTGGGATCTGAACCATTTTGCGGCTTAAGCTGTCTGTGCATCCTCTAAACAATTAACTACTGAGTGTTTAGACTCAGAGCGTAGTAATTACTGTGGAACTGTTGGAGGGGTCTCAGATAGGCAAGATCTTTCGGCGATTCCATCTTATCGCTAGGTAGGTCTGACATCAGACTTTTTGCTAGTTACCTAACCGGTCACAATCCCCTAGGTATGTATACTGAGGCAGAATACTAGCATGCAAATTTTGTTACATCGAAGCGTATCTTTTATACATAACCGACCTTGGACAGACTTTGAGATTGAGGAAGTGTTGTGCCTACCAAACACCTTGTAACGTTTATTAAAGAAGCTGAAGTCATCCTGGGAAAGCATCATAGCTATCTATACATCTATCTACAGCAACACAACAATTGACCACATATTAATTTTGTGCAATATTTCAAATATTTTTATAAATTTGATTCATACATTTTTTATAACAATAGAGTTCGTTATAACAAAATCATATAAATCGAAATTTAAAGCTCAAAATTTATAACATAATAATTTGAATTTTAGTATAATAATCTGACAATGACTTTTCTTTGCGAAAAATGTGTTGGATCGTCAACACAAAAAAAAATATTAAAAATCAACCGAAGTTTATATAACATCCATCCGTTATATGGATAAATGTCCAAATTAAAAAAAAAGATTGTCAAAACCCACCCAGCCACTACATACTTTCACTTTATTATACTAACATACTCAAATATTTTTTTTTTTAATTTAAAATTTTTATGAAAATTTGTTGAATTTTTATTAATTTTGTACAAAGTTTGATATTGTGATTTATATGCTTTTTGTTATATAGCGAACTATGTATATTTTTATAAGAAATTAGCAAACAAAAATTTATCATGAAAAACATGGTAACCCCTATAGAAAAATTACAATGTTATCATTCACTGTATATCCTAAAAATACAATTCCACGTACATACTACTTTATTACATGACTATTTCTATAATAAAATATCATGAATGTACCTATCAAATGACCTCGTAATAAAAATGTCTTCTTTTCTCTTATACTTTCAGGTAAATATCTACATACATTTACTCGGAACATTCCGCGCAAATATGTCATAATCAAGTATTTCTTAATAGCAATTAATTCTAATGGAAAGTTCTATGTCGCTTTTGTCGCTTTGGTAAGCAGGAAGTTTATACTAATTACACAATTGTGAAGGAATCTACATACTCGTATATTCTATATGTATTTATTATATCGCGTTAGATTATCCTAAGTGCATAATGTTGTAGCTAAATACATACATACGTACATAGTTATTTACTTTCCTTCGACATGTTTATTTAATAGCAGTTAGTCATAATAACGCCCTGTTGCTGCAATAAAATTGTAAGGTTATGTTACGTGTATGAATGATGATGGCCTTGTGTTAGTAAAGAGAAATTTCGCCATTAATCGTGTGTTGACCGCGCTACCCACTGCGGACCTTCACTATCCACCCACCTACTCTACATGCTCGGGCTCTAAACTACTCGCACTAGAACGATGGTGGATTTCTGAAAGTTATTGGCTTGTGCGAAATGTCGTAATCAATTCGCTTTTACTTTCGTATATTTTGCAACGCCATACTCGCTGGTTGTACATACGGACATACGGACATACATACATACTTATATATTCTAAGGTCGCGCGTTTATCGTCCTTTGAGGTTTGTACTATATCGTTACATTGCTATGGAAAGGCCTTAACGAAATTTTTTTTGAAATCGAGTTCGAAGGCAACATTATGTAATAGTTTATTATTAAAATCCAGGGACTAAAAATAACAGTTATCTCGAATTTACAAGTTTAAATTTTCAAATTTGTACGAGTATCATTACTCTTATTCCTATATTTTTCTTTACATCCGCCATTTCATATCATCTATATTCTCTGCTGCATTTCCATTTTCATCAATATCCTTATTTTATGACATTCATAAGACAGCGTATAAAATAAACGATAGGATATGACTATGTGGTTCGACTTAGTTAAAATATAATAAACTTTGTGGAGTTAAAAAAGTTGCCATTATATATAATCGAGGATATTAACTCATATTTCATAAAAACTATGCTCGAAGCAAATAAAATAAATAAAAATAAATTTTGAGCAGCTTTAAAATTGTATGTTTTTATTGTGGGTATAACCCAATTTCGGCTTTGGCCATGTTCTGCCACCAAAGTTCGGTTCGGTCCGGTTCGGTTTTGGTCATAGAAAAGCCGATCTTTGGCCGAACATTGATCAATTTTTATTAATTAAAAAATTGTATAAAATTTTTCATTTGATATGTTTCTCTTTGGAAAAAAGTCAAATAATCCTTTCCGAATTAAAATATAGCGAAATGATTTGCAGTAATAAAACTGAAAGAATTTATCAATTGCGTAACGAATTGGGCAATGAAGATTTGCGGCCAAGACATTTTTTTAAACCCATACTCGTATTTCGGAGGAAGTGAAAATTTGCCAATGAAAGTGAAATACTGAGACTGGTATGCTCGGAATCGATTTGTTCAAGAATCTACTACTTATTTTACATCACATTTAGCATGATGGCTGTCTAAAACTTCGTTTATTTACATACTACACAATATTCGTTGATATCCGAAAGAATTTTATAAGTAGTACTCGTATCTATAAGGCAAATAAATTTCGATTTCTTTTTCCATTACAAATGGAATTGAATTGAAAGGGTTTATAGAAAAATTTAGTTAAGTAGTACCAGTTCTTGAGGATAGTGAAAGTCAATACTGAGTACAAATAACTATTATGCTAGCTTAATTTTTTACTAGATCAGAGGTGGTGAATTGAAAACAGTTTTTATGCTTTGATCACAGCGTAAATTATTTTTTGAGCTGCTTTCACAAACATAGTTGACCTCTGCTTTATGGGACGCGCAGGAATGCCATAAGTATAGAATTATTTTGTTGTTTTTGTAAAAAGTCTAAAAAATTTTAACAAATACTATGTACCAAAATATTATTTATTACTTCTCTTTTTAAATAAATAATAAAAAATAAAAAACAAAAAGGCATAAGACACATAACCTCACTTTTTCTGCATGCGGTCACGCATTTGAAGGTAGTAGAAAAAGGTGGAGAAATTAGTGTTGTTTTTAGAAGTTTTTGGGTACTATCTCCATTACTTTGAAGATTTATTCAAATATTTAATACAGATGTGCATTCTAGTTGCCTTCAGATACGCAACAAGTTGTTGTTGTCGTTGTTCCCCCCGACATTTCCCAGTTGTCGAGGCAACTTTGTCTCTCATCGCCTTCGTCACCTTTGCCGCAATGTGATTTATCGCGAGGCGTTTTAGATTTTGGGGAGATTTTACTAAAGCGCTTATGCTTCTTTGGTGGTGATTAGGAAATCGAATACAGATTTTCTACTTCAACAACAGTTTCTGTTTCTATGCAGGAGCCAGCGCCCGTATCGAGTTTGTGTGCAATTGTATTTCCTACTAATTTCCCTCCTGTATTTCGGGCTGGCGGTGATCTTACTCCCAGTATTTCACGTGCTGCTTCGATGCGGTCTACAACTGCTTCCGCATCTGTGACAACGTTGTTATCTCCATTATCGCCCGGTGGCGTTTCCTCTGACTGCTCAGTAGTCGGCTCAACATCAGTCATTTTCATTAACTGCTCTCAGTGCTATATAATCGTGATCTGTGTTTCCAACACTTCTTCGTCGAAATCTTGATGTTGAATACAGACGGCAAGCAACATAATTATGATCTTGTGATTTACTGTGCGATACAGAATCTTTGGGGGAATATTTCAATTTTGTGAACCAAAATTCGCTGAAAATATAAAACTATCACGAATTTGAGTTCCAATAAACTTTAAAGACAAAATGAAAGAAGGGCAAATGTTAAGAAACAATAATACCCACAAATACTATATTGGCAAAACTGTCAAAATTAATTGTCTGCTTCATTTTTCTATTTCGCCCAGAAATATCATCACTCTAAGGCTGGCATGCCGAGATTTTTGAAACTACAACAACCACACCTTAAGTGCCATCACCTTTTTTTATTACACCATGAAAAATGGTAAATAAAAAATGTGGAAAGAAATAAGTGTATAAAATATATTTGTTTATTATTTATACTTTTTAACTTAAAGTCCACAATGAAAAATTAAACATTTTCGTATTTTCGCTGAAAAGTTGCATGAGAAATATTTCGTTCTAACTAAAGACTTAGGGTTAGGCTAATATCAAAAAGTTGCTTCCACAAATGGCGCATTCGGTACACCACCTTCTAACAGTTTAGAGCGGAAACCATACATAATTTTAAACGTCCTTGAACGTTTAAAAATGTTTAATGTTTATATAATTTATATATAGATAATAAATTTAAAATAAATTCTTTATTTTTTTTAGTAATAATTTTCAGTCAATCGCATAAACACATTTTCTGTACTCTATGGCTATCATCATTTTACCTTCAGATACCTATGTGTGCAAAAATAGACTTTTCATTAAATTGATTAAATGTTACACCTCCGATAATTCTTGTTGTCATATTTTGCATTTAAGCATTTCAGCTACTCTCCGATTCGACGGGACGATAGTAAAAATAGCGATTCTATGTTACATTTGTTGGCTATTGGCATTGGCGGCGAGTGAATGGGTGGTGGTGGTGGGTCGGTCGACAAGCTTTGTTTGGCCGGTTTCATACGCAGTGCAAGAGGAGGAAGTGTTTGCTTATCTTTGCGTGAGCCTGCAATAAAATTCCGCTTTATTTTGCGCATTTCATTTTCACCTTTCTGCCACTTCCTTTTTGTTGATGGATGCATATATATATATGTATGTTTTTTTCTTTCTTTTTTTAATTTCATTCCCTTCTTAATGGCGTGACATTTTTGTGGCTAAAGTTAAATCTAACCATCATTAGTAGAAGTGCATACGAGTAGCTGTTATGTGGCTGTAGCACGTCACGTGGTTGGCCCAGAAAAGTTTATGTTGGTCATTGGTAGTTTATGGGTTTGGCTTTTGAAATAAAATTACAACTGTTATACATTCAAATGTGCTCATTTAACTTCAGATATGCATGTTAAGCTGTAGTTTACTTAGAAAAAAAAGGTTTGCTAGTTAACCATCGATGTTTGGTTTAAAAATAATGGAATTACTCATTGCATGTCCAGCTACTAAAACTTTTGGTAAATTTTATTGGTAAATTGTTGTAACCAGAAGTTACTGGAAGTCAACTGATTTTAGGTTATTATGGAGGGAAGTACCTTTAGATATTTCAAAGGATCTCTTTTTATTGTTTTACTATCGGGTCAAAGTTTCAACAATTCCCAAGGAAGAGATCTCGTAAGTGGCAGCCCGACGAGCTCTTGACCGCAAATTTTAACCATGTTTTTTAAAATTGAGTCATCATCTAACACTCATTTTAAAGAGCATTAAAAACTGTTCTATGTATTTAGACTAAAGATTTGAAAAACAAATAATTTGTAGACCTTTTCTTTTACTGCAAGTACAAATAAACCTTTTTACAAAATTGTATTTTTGTTTTGGGAGCCTGTTTTAAAGTGCTAATTTTCGAGTATTGGTAACGTAATTATGACGTGAGCGGCGACATGACTTACAAGATCCTTGTAAAATTTGTTAATTTTCATTTTTCACTTTTGTTCAAATTGTTTTTCGCCCACTAAATGTACTTCCCCCTTAATAGCGGTTTCTAATGCATATTAATTTATAATGCCGATTAAATTTAAAATACTTTCCAAACACTTCGTCTAGGTCATCTTCGGTTGATTTAAGAAGTATTTGTTTTAAAAAATCATAGTCATTTAGAAGAATCTTCACGGAGCCTTTGAGGGTTATCAGAGGGAGCCTTCTCGGACGCCGAAATAACTTATTTAAGGAGTCCTACATACACACTTTTCATATAAGGGATGATTTTTTAAAAGCTATCTGAAATTTTAAATAATAATGTTTTTCTTATAAAATTCAGAAAAATGGCGTGAAACGCGATTGCTTCTCAAATGCTCCATCCGCTTAGTTCAATTCTGGTATACCCTTTCCAACATTTCGGCCGGGATCTAAAAACAAAAAAAAAAAAACAAAAAAAAAACTAATTGATCTTCAGCCAACTTTTCGAAAGCCCATTCACCAAATTTTGCATTCTGATAGGTCGTTTGGCTTCAATTCTTGCACTAGCTGTATTTTTAAAGGCTCCACACCCAAGTCCTTCTGAAAAATTTCCCACGTGGAGTAACAGAATTCCAATTGCTGGGAACGTCGTCGAATCAGTTCGCACACTACGACAGCGTGTTGGTGGTTTAATGTCCAACAATGTAAATTTGATGCGAAATTTATTCACGATAGCCCAGCCCGTATAGCCGCCTCAGTAGTGGGTCGATTAAACTGACCATAAAATGGAAGAAGCGCCCGATATTCTTTAAGCACACATTTTGATAAGAAATTTCACTAATTTACAACCATTGTTCGTTTGTGAGACGATTCATGTTTAAATTATAGACCAAATTGTCACAGACATGAAACGTGCGTGAGCTGTCAAAACCAGTGTTGCCATAAAGAAAACAGCTAAAAAATTCACCTTTTATTTATATGTTAGGAATTCCCTTTTCTTCCGCGGATAAGGAGCTTTGGGATAGATCCTTTTCGGAGCCTCCTTAGGGGGATGAGCATACCGCGTAGGTAGCCCTAATTGTGCACCTTGCGGATTTCGCTGGTTGGCTGGGTATTTTCGTGATCATAAGTGTACCCAGCAAGGCAGGTGAATATCATATAGCAAGTGCTTATGTTATCATTATGACTAATTACAAAAGTGCTCACCAAAGTACTCATTTTTGTTCTGACTATGGGCAAAAACTGACGCTTGTTTGTGTGATATTTTATCTCTTTTCCACTAATACAATTTCATATTTGCTCTACCTAACAAGGCAACTCATCATTTTGATGATTATGATTTACTTAGTGCTGTTAAATAAACTACTCATTCTAGTCATCATCATTAAATTACGAAAACAAAATTGTTTTGAAATGCGCTTGTATTCGAGACTAATAAAAAAAATTGTAAGTGTGCTAGAATTTTTGCCTAAAATACTCAGCAATGTTTTATAGGGTATGTATTAATGTACACATATGTAAGTATAGGCATACGCTTTGCTCGGAATTTTTTTAAAATATAATTTTAAATTTTCTATAGTCATTGATTTGAAAACTTACATAAATGCTTGTGTTGTTGCATTTCTTTCCTGAATACTCAAAACGTTTTGTTTTTGACATTTTTGCGTTACATGTTTTGATATCTTAATGAAATGAATGGAATGTTTTATTTTTTATCCGTCAACAACAGACACCAATTGCCAATGGCAATGGCAGCGGCAAACACGAGTACCTTCAGTTGCGCACAACGCCGAAACGTGCGAATTATGATTAACGTAAATGCGTTTTCCAATTTCTTGTAAAGGATGTATTCTTTGTTGTTGTGTTTGTTTGTGTGCTCTTCATCGGTATTTGAATTTAAAAATAAATAAATAAAAGTAGTGACAACAACGATAATTGAGTTGTTGTTGCTATATGCTCCACATCACCGGTAAAGCGTTGTTGTGTGGCCGGGTGTGTGTGTGTGATCTCGTTGGGACGTGCTCATTTGATGTGGTTTTGTTATGTAAATTATGGCTTTGTGGATATTGCTGGTGGTGCTCAACACGACTTAACGTGCTTTACGCCCTATTTGTTGGTATTTTAATATTGTAATATAATTTTTGTTTCCTTTTTATTTTAGTTTTTTTTATTTTCATTTGGGTGCATCGACACCATAACAACAAGGTATATATGAGATCAACTTTGTTTCCACCAATGGGGTTGTGGGTGAAAATTAACACGGTTGTTCCATTAAAATTGTTTCTCTTAATTGCTAAGCTCTTTGCTTTGCTAATAGAGTAAAAGCGGATTAGTATCTAATCCTAAAATGTTTAACTTTTTTTTTAATAAAGTTTTTAAATTACATTGAAAATTCTGCCAAACTAAAAAGTGTATTTAAATAAGTTTGTTGATGTTTATTAGCTTGTGCCCCGGAATGTGTTTGTATGAACAAAAATTGACGGTAGGTGTCACTGTATCGGTCGAGATATCGTATTTATGGGTCTATTTGGCTCATATTTAGTATATAAGATGGTTTTGCAGTATGTGGGTTGGCTATGCAAAGAAAATGGTATTTGCAAAAATTAATCCGGCAGGTGGCGCTGGGCTCGAGATATTCCGAAAACCCCCCGTATTTGTGGACCGATTTCGTTCATTTCCAGTATGTAAGATGGTTTTGCAAAGAGAAAGGTATCTGCAAAAAATATACCCGCTAGGTGGCGATGAAGTCAAAATATTCCGAAAACTCGTAAGTGTGGACAGATTTGAGTCATATTTTTTATGCAAGATGGTGTTGCAAAGGGAAGCCTTTTTGCAAAAATACACCGCACTGCATTCCGAAAAATCCTATTTATGTGAGTTGACTGTGCAAAGGAAAACATTTTAGGGAAAAGTATACGCGTTAAGTGCGGCTGAAGTCGACATATTTGTAAGCATATTTTTTATGTACCGATTTGGTTCATATTTTCAACGGATATTAATTAATAGATAAGAAGTATTTTGATTTTACTCAAGAGATAATGCTAGAGTCCAGATAATTCCAAAAATCATATTTGTTGGCCAACATGGTTCGTAAACAAATCAATTTGTTTTTTTTAATTTGTAATTTTTTATATTTTTTTTAAATTTTTTTCATTCTAAATATGTCTATGATGTTAATTAAATCTTTACCTTCCTGCGTGTTATGTTTGATATTCGAAGCAAAAATTGTTTAGATTTTATCGAAAAACTGAGATAAATAGGATTTTCTTAAGTTTTTAGAGTGTTTGGATATTCAGCTAATGCAATATCAGTCGACGTTAATAACAATACAATTATAAGTACCACTGGCTGGTGAAGGGAAAGAGTGATTACCTTGGTTGCCGGCCACCAGAGTCATTGCGATCATTATAGTATCAGAAATAGGAATAGACTCCAAACACTTCTTGGCACAAATACCGAAATGCAACAATTGCTTTCAAATGACGTCAATTCCTGCATTTAATGCTTATACCATTCGACACTTTCACAATGTGCGCTATTGTTATTAAATAATACAGATCCAAGGTCTAGTAAATTGAAATGTATTATTTTTGCGTTAAATTGAATGAGGTCAAATATGCACAGTTTTGTTCGATAACTTGCTGCCATTTTGATGGTAATTTCATAATGCCACTCTCGTGAAACCCTCATTCCTATTGTCAAAAGCCTGGGACAGTCGATTTTCACAAGCTTCTTTTGAGGCGAATTTTTTGACCAGCAAACCCATTTGCGATAGACAGAAACAGGTAATAATCACTTGGTGCCAGGTTTGGACTAAAAGATAAATGCGTTACAATATGCTAACCACGCTCCCGGAACTTCTGGCGAGTCACTATCGATGTGTGAGGCCTAGTGTTGCCCTTCTTCTATTAGCCAAAGCTGGCCGCTTCTGAGCTATTGGTTCCTTCAGACGCACTAAGGGGTATTTGATGCAAAAAACCGGTCATAATTATTTAGGGACCTATATTATCTTTAAATATAATAAAAAACAATATTGAATCAATATATAGCATTTATTAATAAAAATACATGATTAGAATAGCGAAAGTCAACTCCTCGACAGGTACGTGAGCCCGTAAATCTACAGTTCTGCGCCGCTTACTCCTTTCGCTTAATTCACGAAACTCTTTGACTGGACGACCAGGCTTGTGCGACCACGAAGGAAGTTCTAATGATGTTCTTAGCCATTCTACGTTATTTTTTACGAACCTCTCATCAGTGTTACGAGCTGCTGACCATTTTTGTTTAAAATCTGTCTTGAAATGCCTCAAAGAACGAGACAAAACATTTCTATCCTGTGTTGGGCATGACGTCAACTGAGCAATTCTATCTTCCAGAAAGGTGAATTTTTCGTCCATTTTTTTCCTTTGTACTCCTTTATAATATCGTATAATTCCATTCGGGTGATATTTTTCACCATTGCTGCAGAATCTGTGAAAAAAAAACAAAACCTTATAACATCCTATTTTGTATAGAATTACACCGTGCACTTTAAAAAAAATACCTATAAAAATGGGGTGGGTTGGGGGACAATTTTACTTCTGTTTCGGATAGAAGAAGGTCCAAATTACATTTCCGTACCAGAATTCTGGCGCGACAAATCCCGACAAATAATCAAAAACAATAATGTTATACTTTTTTTGTAAAAATACTACATTCTTGCAAAGGCAACTAACAACATGAGTTTAAATGCTTAAATTTAAGAATAAATTGACTGTTATACGTCTTAATCATAAGTACATACCTTTTACTTCCATGTTCAATAAAGAATTTCCAAGTAAATCTCCACACGCAGCCGTATCAACCAAGGGAAATTATGTAAATAATCGAGAACGCCGAGAACAGAGACACGCGTTACACTCAATGATTGGGTTCCGACTGGATCCGTGGCGAGAGCGGGGTAAAAAGAGGGCGGGGGAGGGGCGCGCAGGTTGGAGCGGTTATTGTAAATAGTAAAACATGCGGCGTAAATACCATTTGGCGAAGTTTAGTAAAACCACTTATGACCGGTTTTTTGCATCAAATACCCCTTAGTGAGACGGTCCTATTGTTGACGGTACAGGTCCGAATCAAGAGTTTGTTTGCTGTCATTCGCATCAATTGAGTTGGAAATCTTACCATTCTAACGCCATCTAACGTAACCCGATGGCACTTATACAACGCGAGATACAGACTACTAAAACCATCTATTGGATCTATTGGAATAATGGATTTCTTTTCTAGACCTCCTCCAGCTGTAGCTGATTATTGCAGTTAGAGAACATTTTGAACCCTGTGATACATTTTCCTCTCCTTTTTACATTTAACACAAGCTTATAAAAAAGCTTTCCTCTAATTTGCAAAATAAATACAGAAAAAAATGTGTAACACTTTGTGCAGGACAACGTCTGTCGGATGCTAGCTATGTAGTTATTTGAATGAATGTAACTGGTGGTAGATTTTAAAATTCACTCCCTTTATAATATAGTGTACCACTTTCATGAATATTAGCGAAAATAGTGAAAAACCTCTGTTGTCTATCGGAAACTACTTGAGATACTTATATTAAATAAAATTTTACTGGAACTATTTTGCTGATACTACTTTTACAATAACAGTACGAACCTATTAATAAATAAAATTCTCCTATTGCTTAGTTATATAAATGCATAATTATTTACTCCAATAAAAAATTCGATAGCTTTCTAACATGAACTATAAACAAATTATTTATCGCATAGCCATATGATTTTCCAGGGGAGACTATTCATTGTTCGACTTCGTGGTTTTATTGAACATACATTGCGAACACATTTATATTTTATATGTATAAAATCAATCGACAACATTTCACCTCGCATTACAAAAATGTCAACAACATTTAATTGTTTGCAATTTTTTTTTTTTGTTAGTTTTTGATTTGACACACTTCAGCGTACACTTACAAATAATGCGCACATATAATATACAAATATTAGTAAACATAAAGACAGATTGAAATAAAAAATAGTCATAAAAGCGCGCTTGTTTGTACTTACAATGTAAATGTTTAGGTACTAATATTTGAAAGTGACGCTTTTTTGCAAAATCAATGAGACAAAGTTTTGAATATTTTAGAGATGAACTATTGTGTAATAACGTATAATTTTTATTATTATTTACTGCGTGTAAAATATGTATGTATATGTTTGACAATTTGGCTGTTACGCCACTTATTTCTATTTGGAGAATTGCAATTTTATAGTGTATATAGGGGGTTTATATATTGTCAAACAAGTAAACGTATTTCAGGGCTTAGTAATGTATCGAACATGATAAATGAAGGAGGAATCTAAAATTAAATCCAAATTATTATCTACATATAAATGAAAATCTGTGCAGATAATATATGTATGTACATAGATCATAGGCCACATTCCTATAAAAATTCTACAATAATCACCTATTAACTAATTTTATTCTAATATTACAACTGATATTTTAAAACAAACCAAAAAACACACATATAAGAGTAACGGAGAATTTCGTCGAACGCGGCGACATTGATTTCCAACGTTCGCCGGATAATTTCGCTTCAATTCAGCGAAGCAAGTGAAGCGGAAGCGAATGAAAAATCAGCTGTTTTGGCCACTTTATCCGCAACTAACCGAAAGCCTCTGCAGCTAGAGCTACTCCTTTACTTTTTTTAAGTTTATAATTCCTTATAAATTTTAAAATAATACCAATAATATCAGCAACTAAAGTTAGAGTACGAGTATGTTAAACAAGACATCCATATAAAAGAAATGCAAAATAATATCAAACAGATAAGCTAAAACACCAGACTCCACATATGTACAATACAATTATTATTAAACAACTATAAAATTGATTACATTTTATTTTATTTAGTAACATTGAAATAATAAAACAATGCACTCACCCTGATTTGGTTGCCCCGTAGCCGGTAATATAAATAAAATCAATCCATCGTCGCGAATGTTCCTCGAGAGAAATTCGTTGCAAACTTTGGTTGTGCGCAAGGGGATTTCATACAAGGTGATAGCATCCCGAGAGCTGAGTGCTTTTTTTCTTTTCAAATTCGCAGGGTTGTTTTGTTTGTTTGACAGCGAACATTTGCGGTGAAAAATTTGCCGTTCGCCGGGGTTGTACTTAAGCTATAAATATCAGTTTATCAGTATTTACTTATTTGATTTTACACACGGCAACCTTCTTCAAATCATACCCTATATGTTATTTCAGGTTATAAGCTATTTATATACCATATTTACAGTGTTCGTCAAATTACGTGTTAACAACCTTAAAGCGGTCATTTTTGTTACTCATGACAATTACACCGATACCGAAAATAACTGGTTCACATTAAATTCAATGATCTTTTTCAATTATGATCCATTATTTGCCTTTTGTGATGTATCACTGAGAGAAAGATTATATAATGACTGAATGTGAGAAATATAAAAGCTACGAAAGTAAATATCAAATATTAGTTATTTATACCTACCTGGCCACAATTATGCCACAATTATAGGCGATGATTTACTTTTTATAACACAAAATAAATCGCAATTTGCGATACTTTGATAAATGGTCCGGTTATTTTCGGTTTCTACAATTACATAAAATTTATTCTGATGACAGTTAAATTAGTAAGGTGAGGAGGAAAAGTATGCCAGTATGTACGTACGCGCTGAAAACATAACTTCAACGCAAATATTTACTCGTAGTAAGATTAATGAAACTCGGGTAAAAACTATCGAGGAAGTTTCTAATTTTTTAGCAAATTCTCTTCTCTCCTCTTAATAGCAATCCTATTTTAGAGTGGGAAGACTGAAAAGTCCCTTACCTACATATATACATTAACAAACTTCTTTTTTTAAACGGTATGCCCGAATCCAATTTTTTTTTCATTAGCTATTCCATAAAGCAAAGTCTAAATAAGGTAAAATAAATCTTTTTTAAAATTATTTTTACACTTTTCGGTTTTTTTAAATGAATAAAAAAATATTTCCAAACAAAAATTTTGAACTGTTAGAATATGTAACATTTAATCTGCCGAATGCTGTATAATATTAGTAGGATGCCCAACCTACCGTTAACGCCTAGATCTGGGCCTACTCCTTTTTCGTTACAATTGCTCACAAATTTTTAATAGCAACTGATATATACATACATA
The DNA here is from genome assembly GCA_951828415.1 of Anomoia purmunda. NCBI lineage: Eukaryota > Metazoa > Arthropoda > Insecta > Diptera > Tephritidae > Anomoia > Anomoia purmunda. The sequence goes on from OX639996.1 coordinate 19,466,481, forward strand.
TGACTATTCCGTATGAAAGCTAAAATAAAAATAGTGCACGCTGTAAATAAAAATTTTTTAAATTTCTAAAGGATATTTTTTTTAGACGTGTGGAGTTAGTCTTTTTGACAGCTGTTATTTGATTTATACATACGTACTCAGTTTGGTTTGCCATTTCATAATGAACAGACCTACTCCGGAACAACGCGTCGCACGTTCGGTGAATGGGTCCAAAACGAGATAGCCACCGATCCCTATTTTCACAAGAAAATTTTGTTCAGCGGTGAAGCTCACTTTTGGTTAAATGGTTACGTTAATAAACAAAATTGTCGCATTTGGAGTGTTGATAATCCACAAGCCATTGTTGAGACGCCGTTATATACTTAAAAAGTCACTGTTTGGTGTTTGCTCTATGAGCAGAGGGAACCATTGGTCTATATTTCTTCAAAAATCCACCCGGCCATAATGTTACAGTCAATGTTGTGTCTGATGATGTTGGTTCCAACAAGGCGGCGCTACATGCCACACAGCCAACGAAACAATAAATTTATTGAAGGAAACTTTTGGAGAACGCATTATCTCGCGTCGTGGCCTCCAAGATCGTGCGATTTAACACCGCTGAACTATTTTTTGTGGGATTATGTGAAGTCGCTTGTCTACGCATACGATAAACCCGAGACGATTGACGCCTTGGAAGAGATTATTCGGCGCGTTATAGCTGAGATACGGCCTCAATTGCTGCAAAAAGTGGTCGAAAATTGGGCCTCTTGGCTGGAATTTATTCGAGGCGGTCACTTGCCCGAAAACATATTTAAAACATAATGGCAAACCTTTAACTTTATAATACAGCTAAATTCTTGGTCATAACATTAAATTATATGCGTTTTATTTCTTTTTGAAAACCACATGTCTAAACAAACACCCTTTATTTTTTTCAATTAGCAGTGTACTTATTGAATGTTCAAATATAAAAATTGCTTTGAGTTCGAGAATATTAAAAGAAATATCTATTATCATCAACATGAATAACGAAACCGCAATTTATTTGACAGGAAGGCGATGCTCTGTATTTTGATGAGACGACAAATGTGCCACTTTTAAAGAGTTCTTGAAATCTAGTGATGCAATCAATTTCGAACTAAATATTTTCTGCTCCACATATGGCAGAAACTATGCGGTGTTGAGTTACTTTACTATTCTCCATACTACTACGAGTATAACTTTGCGATCGATAGACTCTGTTTGAAAGTTTAAACTCACAATTAGTAAAATTCTTGTTAGTTGCACGACTACTACTACTAATTCCAATTGCCATGACGAAACACAAGTACAGTAGTTATGATGTAGTTAGCTACGAGATTGGCAAATAGGACAAATAAATTACACGAAGTCATTGAAAAACCAATATCAATTTGAAACGAAAGAAATTCAAGTCAAACCAGCCGCCATCTGAGGCAACAATCGCAATCAGTTGGAGTTGACGTTCGTGTTGAACCTGAGTTGGATGGCATCGTTCATTTAGCGATATTAGAGCAGACAGACCACTCACAATACTGGTACAATAACAAAAAAAAAAAAACATGTTTTTTTTTTTTATAAATCGAATTTCTTATTAGTTTGTTGTGCTGGCGATTTCGCGTAAGCGTGAAATGCCAACCTAACCTGCATTAGTACAAAAACAACCAGCAACCAGTCAAAAGCCAGACTTTCATAAGTACAACGAGTATTTGTCGGACGAGACAAAACCACGTTTTAGATACTTGAACTCAATCTAATATGCATACATACATACAAACATACATATGTACATAGCTTATAGATTGATTAACAATCGCCGGCTGGAAAGCTGACGCGCTTTCGTGCATTTAAAGAAAAAGTAAACTTGTGCACATCTACGGACATACATATGTATGCACCTGTGTATGTATCTATATATATATGTACATCTGTATGTGATTGCATGTGCATGCTTGTATAAGGCCGTTTACACCCATTTGGATCGAATACATATGTATGTATCTAGCAGCATCGCAGTCATTTACGTTATTTTCTTGATTAACTGATCTTTTAATTTGCACGTATTCATCGATGGTGGGCATAGCACTTACATATTTACATTGCACATTAATTCATACAATGTTGTGACCGAGCATATACAGTGAATGCCAGTGAAAATCGTACAGCGAATTTCTTTCAATTTTGTGTTTTTTTGCTTTTTGGTTTTTTTTTGTTTTTTTTGTTTTTTTTTTTGCTTTTACAAAACTATATCTTGTACGACGGCAGAAAACATATGTATCAGGGAAAATTGTATATACAAAATTTCGAATAAAAAATGGTAAACAAAATTTTATAGTAATTTTTCTTTTGTTTTTGCTGCTTGGACAGTCAAATTATTTCAGAATCATCTGCTTTAGTAACACCACACTTCATATGAATTCGCCTTCAACTTTAAAGTTACTGTACAGTTCTTTTTTTATTATTATTTTTGAATAATTTGTATGTTGTTTAATTATTATTTTTTATTTGTTTTCAATATTATAATTTTTTTTTAAAGAATTTTTGTTTTAATAAATGCTTTTTAACTATTTTTGTTAATACATTTTTTTATACGGTTTTTTAAATAATTTTTTTTTTTAAATAAATTTTGTGTTAATAATTCGTTTTTGCGACCAACCAATTTTCGAAATTTTGTACATTTCGCACTTCTCATGAGTTATTTTCGCTTACGTTTTTGTTTTGAGAGTGATGCTTGAAATAAATAGGGCGTTTTTTTTTTTATAAATTTTTCGACATTTTTTAACAACACAAATTTTGTAAATATTGGACAAAAATTCGCTATTTATCGTTTGTAATACTTTCTGTTGTTGTATGCAATGAAAATACATGCAGCTGCGAGAATTGAAATAGCAGTATACATGTAGCTAATAGTATCACAAAAAATCATATAAATCAAAGTTTACAATTTTGCAGAAAACATAGAAAAATTCCACCTTTTTCTGCATTTTCCTCCATGTAAAGTGTGTTCGACTCTTAAATTTTTTTTTGGTATCGAAGAAAATGCTGGTTTGAATTTTTTCTGCTTAGAAAATAGTGGTTGTTTATTGTTGTTTTTTCTTTGTTTTAGGAAATAAAAGTTATTTTGTGTTTAATTTTTTGTTAAAAAAACAATTTCATTTTTGAGGTTTACTTTCTTTCTTAATAAATTAAAGTTATTTTTTTGCAGCTTGGAAAATGAAGTTATTTTTTGGTTTTACTTTTCGCTTAAGTGAGCACATTTTCCCTATGGTTTTTGTATGTAGTTTAAATTTGAAAAGTAAATAATTTGAATAATTAGGGCTATAAAAGTGAGTTCAATTTGTGGACTTAATATACAGGGGGCAGCAGTTGAAATTTTACCTATTCAACAGTTCTTATCTTTTTTGCACGAAATTATTATTTTTTTTTTAAATGATTTTAAGGACAATTATTGGTGAACATAATCAAATAATTGGGATTTATTTAATTAAGCTTAATGTGATCACCTTTTCCGTTGACTATAGATTTTAGAAGAGCATACAAGGTTTTTTATTCTATCCGTATAATATTTTGCTGGTACTTTAGAATATTCGTATTGAATTTATTTGTTCAAGGCGACATACTGGCATATTTGTTCAATTTAAATGTCTTTAGCTGTTATCAGATAAATTTAATTTAATGTAATAATTTAATGTAATTGTTATGATTAGTTTAACAAATATGACCGCTAAAACCGTTGGCAATTTTTTTTTCTTGCTATATAAGCGAAAATATTCGATACGAAGCGAAATATTCGAATTTCAAAGTTCAAGCTCGCAAAAAAGTAGGACTTTTCAATTACGGAGATATAAAAATTTCAACGGGAGATGAAATGTGTGATTTTTTCTCAATTTTCAAATGAAGTATATTAAAATTAAGTTTAATTAATTATGTAACAACAAAAATCGTGAATTAATAACGAAATATTTTTTTTTACATTTGGACTGGTTTTTTTCTTTTATTGGGTCTATAGCTTAATTCGTGCGGGGGTTTTCCAAAATTTGAACGTTTATTTAAGAAAAACATGTACAACAGTATTATTCAATGTATTCCCCATCTGAAGCTATGGCTTTTTCCCATCTTTCTGGCAATTTGTGGATCCCATCACAAAATAAGTGCGCCGGCTTGGCAGTCAAGAATGAATCAAGCCAATTTTTCAGTGGGGTAAAACTTCCCATCCACTGTTTTCCAAATAGTTCTTTACCGGAATAGCAACGTGGGACCGAGCGTTGTCATGGTGGAAAGCTATTGCCTCGTGTCTGGTCGCATATTCCGGGCGTTTTTCGGCTGCTGCTCTCTTCAAACGGATTAATTGTGTTCGATAGCGTTCTCCATTGATGGTTTCACCCGGTTTTAGGAGCTCATAATACAGCACACCCTTCTGATCCCACCAAATACAGAGCAATACCACTTTTAAATCATGCAAACTACTTTTGGCACGTTCGCTTAGCTAGAGCATGTTCACCATAAACTTCCACCAAATACGATGACTTTCGGCACCAGTTTTCTTCATATTAAAGTAATGAAGAAGAACTCCCCGCAAAAACACTTTTTCAGGCACAAAGTTCGACATATTTGACAAATTATTGTTGTTTACGCTTCAAATGAATGACATATACTGAAAAGACGTACAATGACAGTAGCTTTCCAACGTATGTTCGGAATATATTGGAACAATGGAATATATACAAGTTACGCCATATCTTAGCAAACCGCACGAATTAAGTTATATACCCAATATTTTATTGGAAAATAAGAGCAAAATGTTTTTCTAAACGCTGCTATAATTTGATAATGGGAAAATTAATACTTACAAAGCTACGAAAAAATTATACGCCAGAAAAAACAACTTCAGATTTGTATTTCTCGTGCAAAAATATCTTAGGGAATAAAAATTTTGAAGCTGGTGCATTTGGAGGAGTAGTTATGGAAGTCTCCTGGACAATCTCAAATGTCAATAGACTTCTCTAATACTACACTTAGTTATTTTTTATTCGCGCATTCTTTGTCTTTCTGTTGCATATTGAACTGAGGTGATTCTGATTTGTTACTATGCGTTACATATTTACATCGAGAGCTGTTCAGACGCAGATAAGCTGGTCGAATGATGGAAATGCACTGAATGCGCTGCACAATAGAACAAAACCGCTTACCACAACAAAGGGGCATTGACGTTTTTGTGCCAGCTGAGAAATGGAAATGGCATAGAGTATCAACTGCTTTGCGTAAATTTGTATATTGTAGCTGCGACGAGATGGCATGCGTAATTATAAATTTGCATGTACATATATGTATATATAGTACTTATATGTGTACACCTGTGTTCATAACATTAAGAGCAAAATGCTATTACTGTCAAGTTTTAGCCATTTTGTCTTTCCATTTTTATAAAAATGTAGATGATTGTATAATAAAAAAAAAAGAAAAAGTAATTCGAAGTTTCAAATTTGAACAAAATTTTCTTTTGTGTGGAAGAAAATGTTGAACACTGTCAGCAAATAAAAATTGTATGTAAAAAATCAACAAGAATTTCTAGCCACTTGAAACTTACAACTTAAAAACGGCATACTCGAAAATTGTCTAATGTTTTATTGATATTTCTTTGTTAATTTGTTGAATTGTTATAAATTAGAATATTCGACTTATATGATTTTTTTGTATGGAATTGAATATATTTTTTTATAAAAAACTATTAAAATTAAATAAAGAAAGACAAAATTATCAAAACTTGTTATTATATTGTGCTATTATTTTTATGAACTTAACTGTAGAGTGACTCGCCGTGAAAATGCTCCAGTTTTTTTTGTCTTTTGGTTGCAATATTGACAAAGTTTTTCCATTTATAAATTTTTTTCATAAATTTTTTATAAAAAGTTCAAACGTAAAAGTCAAGACTTTAAACTTTGTAAATATTTGGACGAAAATGTATCAAAAACATTTGAAAAGATCTACGTTATTGTTTTATTTTTTTTTCTACGATTTTTCATACGATTTTCGGAAATGCAGTTTTACAGCCGTGAGCAAAAAAAAAAATATCAAAAATCAATGCACATTTTTAGTAAACTGAAGCTTCCACTTGTTTACGCTAAACTTTAATGGGCTATAAAACTGCGTATCTGAATTTTTTTTTGAAAATTCTGGGAGAAGAAATTTAAAATTAAAACATTTTTTCACTAATGTTTTATAAAAAGTTTAAACACAAAAGCCATGACTTTAAACTTTGTAAATATTTGGACGAAAATGTATTAATCAAATTTGAAAAAATTTACGTAAAAATTAAAATTTTTTTAATGTAAAATTTTAATTTAGATTTTGTCAAGTTTGTTAAATTTTCATAAATTTTTTTTTTTTTTTACTAAGTTTCAAATAATCAAAATTTATGCGCTTGAATGAACTACATATATTTTTTATAAAAAATAATGAAAAGAAGTTAACTCGGAAAATGCAGTCAATAGTGCAAAAAAAAAACACTGTACTCTGAAGTGTTTACGTCTATTTTCAAGTTGGCTAATTTTCCGTAGATTTTGTTTTAAGTTTAAAATTTGGATTTGTATGATTTATGGTAGTGAATGAAATACATATATTAAAAAAAATGTATGGAAATAATTTAACACTGACAATGTTATCAATATTGCAAAAAAAATAAAAGAAAACTGGGCAATTTCCACTGTGATTCACTGTATATTGACTTTCTAGCAACGTATGTATGTATATACTTACATCCAAATACTTTATACCATTGCTTCGATGCTACTTTGTCGCAAAAACAGCAAAGGTAATTTGTAAACAAATAAACAATACGAATATCGTTCTACGAATAGTCTCAATTTTTGATTGTTTTATTTTTCTTTGTTGTTATTTATGTACATACGAACATGGCTTGCATATTTACATATTTCTTCGTCGAGAAAATGCTACATAGTATACAAGAATTTCCACTATTTTCCATTCGTAGAAGCGGTGCTTGTATAATCTGGCCATCTATCTATCCATGTACTTATGTTCGCCGTCGTTTCTTGCAACAATTGTTGCCGGAAATTGTGTGATGATGGTTTTTGTTTTATAAAAATTTTCGCGCAATTTAATTAAGTCTGTTTCGAAGTAACATATGTATGTATGTACATATGTATGGAAACGTATGTGTATGTATGTTTTTATGCGGGTGGTTGGGGGCAACTGTATGGCTACTTGCGCCGTATCACTACCAGCTGGCTTGTCTGGCATTTATTTTAGTGCCCTCAGTTTTAGTTTTCCGTCCGTACGCATAAAGAGCTGTCGGTGTCGACATTCCAGTTTGCGAATTGCTTTTAATATTTTGTCTATGTATGCATACTATATACGAAAGGTTTTTTTTTTTTTGATAAATATGAAATCTTTAAAAATCAATAAAAAAATTTATTTTTCTTTTTCAGAGTGTGATTGCGGTTGTCTCGATTCCTACACATCCTCCTCGTACATTGATTCAGGTTCTACGACTGGTTGTCCAAGCAACAGCAACGAAGCTGTCGGAGTTGGTGTTATAAGTAGCACAACCGCAGCAACAACAGCAGCGGGATCTGCTTCAGCGCAAACGGCATCCACCAATTCGGCAACGGTGGCTGCGGCGGGGACGACGACGACGAGCAACAGCCTCAAGACGGCGCACACTAAAGTCGCCACGTCTGGGGGGCACGCCAATACGCAGCCCCCCAGCAAACGGTCGAGTAGCGGTGCTGATGGCGATTACCAGCTGGTGCAACATGAAGTGCTCTATTCGCTCTCCGCTGAGTATGAGGTGCGTTGTTGGTAGAGCAGTTATCACAGTATACTGTTATAGCTATGTTCTGCATAAATTTCTGAATTGTTTAATATAAATACATACCGACTTATTGTATTTGTAAATTTTTTGTATTTTATAGGTATTGGAGTTTTTGGGGCGTGGCACGTTTGGCCAAGTGGTTAAGTGCTGGAAGCGTGGCACCTCCGAGATTGTGGCTATTAAGATTTTGAAAAATCATCCCTCATATGCACGACAAGGACAGATTGAAGTGTCGATTTTGTCGCGGCTCAGTCAGGAAAATGCCGACGAATTCAATTTTGTGCGAGCCTTCGAGTGTTTTCAACACAAAAACCACACATGTTTGGTATTTGAAATGCTTGAACAAAATCTATATGATTTCCTCAAGCAAAATAAGTTTTCACCATTACCATTGAAATATATACGGCCTATATTGGAACAGGTTGGTAATTTGTTATGATACATATATTTTTGAAACAATTTATTACAGAAGGCAATAGCAAAAATTCCAACTCAGAATTAATGTCTCTTATAGTGTTTTGTATTATCAAGTGAAAATAATATGTTTGGCATAGTTTTAAGTTTTACATTATTTTGTTGTTTTTTATTTTTTTGTTTAAAATAAAAATGGTCAGATGAACACCATTTTGTTTTTTGTTTAAAATTAAAATTGGTCAGATGAACACCAAGGATAAGTTGAGACCAAAAAAATAGCTTAAAAAAGCAAATGGGTCAAAATGCCCTAAAAGTCACATACGAGTAGTGATGTGCCGATTCAAGTCGATTCGAGAAGTTTACAAATACTCACGTAACTGAGTTTGTAAAATTTAGTATTCGGATACATAGAGTCGAGTATGTTTTGTGAGTACTTATAGGATGCAAATGTCAAATCGTGTATTTTTACATACAAAAAATTTAGGCTTAGTTTGAAGTTAGAAATTATATTTTCTTTAATCCGAAAATGAGCTTTTGATTTTTTTTTTTTTTTGGTTTAAATTCGTTCCGAAATGCAGTGCGAGATGAGTATTCTATTTATTTATTTTCATTACCATTTTCCAGTTAGCTTATGGAATTTTTTTATTGTTTTTTTTTTTAATTAAAAGACAAGTGGGGTTGCCTTGCCCTTCTATCAATATTTGAGTTTGATCAGAACTCGAATCTATAACTTATACGAATACCAAACTCTGAACTCGAATACCCGATCCGACTTAATGAGCACTAAATTACTCGAGTATGAAAAATAGCTTACTTGGCTCGGACGTAGTGCGATCAGCCATAGTCAAGGCGAAAGGTGACCATATCAACCTGAAGCAAATAAATTTGAAGTTCTGTGATTATTTTCATTTAGTTTTGTCTTTCAAATCAATAAAAAATAATTTCTCACTTTATATTCATATAGTAAATTTCTCGAAGAATATTTTATGGCACATTTTTTAATTCAATAAGGATTAAATCTGGTTTTATTAGTCTGAAAGTTTCTCAAATTTCTACAGCGTTTTGTTTTTAAGAATTAGAATCATTTTGCTGACAACATTCCTAAAAATCTTGCAGTGTTTATCAATGAATTATTTGCTTGTTTTTTGTTTTTTGATTTTTTTTCTTTATCTAGGTTTTAACGGCGTTGCTGAAATTGAAGCAACTTGGTTTGATTCATGCGGACTTGAAGCCGGAAAATATAATGTTGGTAGATCCTGTAAGACAACCTTATAGGTAAGTAATTCCTATTTTGTTAGTTTGTTGTTTATTTCTTTTTCTACGATTTTTATTACCTTATTCACATTTTCTCCTTTTATAAATTGTACCATTTTAGAGTGAAGGTAATCGATTTTGGCAGCGCATCGCATGTCAGCAAAACGGTATGCAACACTTACTTGCAATCGCGCTACTATCGCGCACCGGAAATTATTTTGGGTTTGCCATTTTGTGAGGCAATCGATATGTGGTCATTAGGCTGTGTTGTGGCTGAGCTCTTCTTGGGTTGGCCCTTATACCCGGGCTCGTCTGAGTTCGATCAAATAAGGTGAGTTACATATATATTTATGTATGAATGTATGTATGTATAAATGCATACATACATATATGTATACTTTTGTAGGCACATTAGGGCAGTCAAAAAAAAAAAAAAAAAAAAGTAAAGTCGGAATTTTAATAAAGCCGGAATTATTCTATATATCGAAAAATACCCCTCCTTTTTAAATGCAATATATATTTAGAGTTTTGCTCGAAGTAAGGCTGGGATGTACGAATATCCGTTGAAACGTATAAAATCCGGATAGTATGGATAACCGGTTAATATTCGTTGGTGATTTACGAAAAACCAGTTAATATTCGTATATGCAAAAAAAATCAACGAATCACTTTTGATGAGTGGTATTCCACGATAATCAATTAGCGCTCATATCTTTAGTGAACGAAGAAGATTAGAACACTAAAATTTTGATCGATCGATTCGATTTCATAATTTTTTTTTTTATAAAAATATAGTTTATTCTACAAAATAAAACATATCAATCAAAATTTACAAAAATTCAACAAATTAAAATTACTTAAATAAAAAAAAAAATAATCATAATTTTTAGAAACTCTTCCGGAAAAAATTTATTTTTATAAGGGAGAAATCAGCTACTGAGCTACCTTTAAATATCACAATATTATGTTAAAAAATTGCATACCAGAAATGTTACAAAAAATTCTGATAAAATGTTGTACGATTTGTTTTATTTTCAATTATCTAAAAATTCTGATTAACAATTCTAAAAATTCTGATTAACAATTTTGAAACTTTGCTTTATACATATGTCTTATGCTGAAGAATGAAATATCTATCTATTGGGAATAACTAGTATTTTTATGAAAAATAATATTAAAAAAAATTATACAAAAATTTTTAATTACTATTACTATATTTTTATGAAAAAATTTATTAAAAAAAAAAAAATCATACAAAAATGTTTAATTACTTTAAAAACTTACATATGTATGTATATCGCGCTAGTAACAAAATTTTATTTCTAAAATGTGAAGGCAATATTAATTATGTATTTAGGTTAAAAATAACGTAAGTCCAAATTTCTTCAATTGACATTGATGCAGCTCGATAACCTTCAATATTGTTTAAACATTTGCATTCAAACGAATAAGTTCAAATATTTTTATTTTAAACGCTCAATAGAAAACCCTTGCTATGGCTGGCAGTATAGAGTGCCGTTTATTACATACACTTAAAACTTTCGCATTTCACTTTTTAGGAAACTAATTTTTTTTTTGTAATTACCTTTAGGTACATATCCCAAACGCAGGGTCTTCCCACGGAGCATATGTTGAATAGCGCCTCGAAGACATCGAAATTTTTCTATCGCGACGTCGATTCGACCTATCCATTTTGGCGCTTGAAGACCACAGAAGAGCACGAGGCCGAGACAAATACGAAGAGCAAGGAGGCACGCAAATATATATTTAATTGTTTGGATGATATTGGGCAGGTAAATGTGCCTACCGATTTGGAAGGCGGTCAATTGTTGGCCGAGAAGACCGATCGTCGAGAGTTCATTGATTTGCTGAAACGCATGCTGACAATTGACCAGGAGCGTCGTCTTACGCCTGCTGAGGCATTGAACCATTCCTTCGTACGCCTCACCCACCTAGTTGATTATGTCTACTGTAATAATGTAAAAGCATCGGTACAGATGATGGAAGTGTGCCGTCGTGGTGATTTCCATACGTGAGTATTGCTTTAAAGTTTTGCTTCTAATTGTATTTACTTTAATTATTTACAATGTTTCTCTATGTGCATTGTTTTTTTTTTTTATTTTGCACAGCGTACAACCAGCCTCTACTTTGGTTACCAATTTTGTACCCAGCACTACTGAGAACATGACGTTTACGATCAACAATCAGCTGACTAGTCAAGTGCAGCGTTTAGTACGTGAACGTCCACTAGCCTACGAGGGCCTCTACCAAATATATGGCGGTCGCAATGTCGGACGTCAGTACACCCAAGGACGTGCCGATGCGTTCCAACATCAATTGAATATTTTATGTCCGCCATCTTATCAAGCCATGCCCAGTCCTACCAAGCATGTTGTTGTTGGCAGTGCTACAATGCAACCACCATTGCAAGTACGTATACGCGGAGGTTTTAATTCTTTTAAAAAGTAACGAAAATTAATCATTTCAAAGGTTCCTCCACAGCAGTATGTAAATGTGCCTGTACCAGTATCGATGGTGGAACCGGCTTCCGGACAACGTATGTTGCTAACCAATCGTGTGCAAGCAAGTGGCGTGGCCTGGCCACAAACAGGACGACAAATGGCATTGGTACCATCATGGCAGCAGGCGCCAGCGCATTCGTTAATTGTCGATTCGGCACCATTTTTGAACGTTGAGGAAATTTATCCAAAACACCATTTGAATATACCAAGAAATGATCTCAAGAAGGAGTCGCCAGTGCAGCATTTAGTGTAAGTTGGCGCCACATATTTTTGTTTTGTTTTGTTTTTGGTTTTTTTGTTTTGTTTTGTTTTTGGTTTTTTTTTTGTTTATATACAATATATGTACAATGTAAGTACATAATTTTATGATACAATTTTTTTTTTACCCCCTTCAATGGTACAGTACGAAGAGTAATTCGTATAGAGTGCCGCGCCACGACAAAAAGGAAAATAATCAATTGTCGCCTGTTAAGAAGCGTGTAAAGGAGAGTTCACCGCCGCATCAGCAGCGCTATAATCGCGCTTCGCATGTTTCACCACAGTATCATAGTCATCACAATTGCAACTATGGCAGCAATTACAATAGCAATGCTGGACCAGTCATTACATCAGCTTCGTCTGGTAGTAAGGAAGCATCCAACTTTCAAATGCATTTTTGCTTTTTTTTATTCTCGCTTTTATAATGTAAATTTTTACTGCCTCCACAGACATTGTTGGCCAAGGCAACAGCAATAGTGGCGGTCATCATCATCATGGCAGCAATTCGGCCAATCAACAACATGTCATTAGCAGCAGCAGCAGCAGCGGCGGTGGTGGTGGTGGCGGCGGAGGTGGTTATAGCAATAGTAATCATCATATTATTAACAATTGTGGCAGTAACAACAGTGTTGGTGGCAATTACCATCATCAATCGCATCACACCCAACATCAGCCGGCACCACAAACGGTGCCACATTCGCATCAGCATCATGGCGCTATTGTGAAGCAGCAGACAATTACTATTCACGACACACCATCGCCTTCGGCTGTCATAACGATTTCGGATAGTGAAGATGAGGGCAATGAGCCACCGGCACCAGCACCGGTTGCACCGGTAATGAAGCAACGCGCACATGCGCAATCGCAAACCAATCCGGCATTGTTGCAGCACTCTTCATCGTCTTCGTCATGCCGTGGCAATGGTCATCAACATCAAGTGCATTCACAGCCACAGCAACAACAGCCGCAACATGTGCACCATCACCACCATCAACCCCAGCCACAACCTCAGCAACAGCAGCAGCAGCAGCAGCAGCAACCGCAACAGCAGCAGCCACATCAACAGCACCAGCCGCAACCGCCGCACCAGCATCAGCATCAAGCTGCAAATATTTATGGTAATGCATCAACATCCACTTCAACGTCTACTAGTAGCATCACTAATCATTCAAATGCAAAGTTGTCGCATGAATCTCAATCGCATACGAATACAAATTCTTATTCGCACTTGCATTCAAATCTAACCCATAACGCTGATGTCAGCATCAAATGTCCAAGTAGTTCGAACAGTAGCAACAGTAGCAATAGCCATAGCCATAGTAATATCAATAACATTAATAGCAATAGTCAAGGCGGTGGCGTACATAACAGTAACAGCAATCATAATAATAATAATAACAGCAACAACAACAACAACAACAACAATAGTAACAATAGCATTAGTAACAGTAATCAATATGCCACCGCCGCCCGAAGTACAGCACCAAATGCTATACAGGGCGGAAGCGGAAGTGGAACTGGATTTGGTGCAGGAGCTGGAGCAGATATTGCCATTGGCGCAACCGCGGTCGCCGCATGCTCGGCACAACAACATGTGCAACAGCACGCACACTCGCTTCCACATTCGCATTCACAATCGCAGTCGCATCATCATAATTCTCATCATCATCACCATCAGCCGCCGCCGACACAACAGACACAGCTTATGCAGCCACAATATATTGCAAGCAATCATCATCATCAGCCAATACAGCCACAGCAGCAGCAGCAACATGCGGCTAGCAATTGCGGCAGCATCTCTCACAATTCCGCCTCCACTTCCGCAACCAACACCAATTCCAATTCTACTTCTACTTCCACCCACCACCATTTTAGTAGCAATAATAGCAGCAACAATCATCACAATCATGTTGCTAGCAACACTTCCTCCATACCCTCAAATACCAATAATGCTTCCTCACATTCAACAACAACAACATCATCATCATCATCCACTGTCAATCCCTATCCCCCTGTGTTATCTTCTTCCTCCAATACATCCTCTTCCACCACCAGCATCGCTCATCGTCACAGCAAACACGTTCAATTAGTAATCCCATGCGTAACCGTAGGTGACAACGATACAGAGGAGGTGCGTCGTCGTGGCAGTCATGTACATAGTGGTGGTAATAGTCCCAGGCAACAACAACAGCAGCAACAGCACCACCACCATCAGCATCAGCAATTACAAACATCATCCTCCTCACACCATCACCATCAGCAACAGCAGCAGCAGCAGCAGCAGCAACAACAACAACAACAACAACAACAGCAGCATCAACACCAGCATCAGCCACAAATTTCACAACCCCAACAGCCACTGCAACACCAACAACAACACCAGCAGCAGCAGCAACACCAACAGCAACAGCCGCAATACCAGCAGCCTGCTCAACAGCCACAACCACAGCCGAACATAAAATACGAACCTGGGCAATCGCAGAAGAAGCGTATTTTGGCCATGGCACAGAATGAGTGTTACAATAATGGCGGTAATGCAGCTGGCTGCAGCAACAGCAGTTTAGGCAACCAAACAGCTAGCTTGCCTCATTTACCAACCAAACAGGAGCCAGCTGAATTCTATGATTATCCGCCACAACAACCCACTACAGTCGTTGTCGATAATAAGCGTTCTTCTTGGGCAGCCACAGGCACACAGGCACCGCCGGCACATCACAAGCGTGAGGTTACCTCCACAGCCTCATCTGCATCGGCGTACGTACAGCATGCGTCATCTTCGTCAGCAGCTGCACCGCCATTGGCACATTCGAAGAGCTCCTCATCGGCAATTGGCGGTGGGGTGGCAGTAAGCTCAGTTTCGGGTACTGCTGGTGGTCCGCCATCGTGGGGTGCACCACAAGTTTACCATCGGCAACAGCAAACACACACTGCTGTGCAAGTGGTTGCACCATCAGCCCAACAACAATCACAACCACAGCCGCAACATCATCAACATCAAGCGAATACACCAATTGGTGGTTCGCCAGCCGCTGCAACGGCAGTGATGCTACAGCCGGATATTTATGCACAGGGTGATATGTATCGACGTCCGACGGTGTTTGTTTCGCAAGCGACGCCAACATACGCGTACAATCGCGCAGCAGTTGTACCGCCACCAGCCCACAATAGCTCGAGCCGTCAGGTGAGTTTTTTAGTAATTTTTTTTTTTTTTTTTAATATTTTCACGAGTTGCGAGCTTGATTGATACCTGGGTTTCATTACGTCAAACCAACTCGTTGGCATTTAGTAGAAGGAAATATATCGCAAATCATAAGCGAACGCAGGATTTGCTGGTTTCGCAAACACCCGACGAAATTCTTCTACTCATTCAGATCTAAAGTAGCCAAATTTCAGATTGTCGTTTAGTGTCTCTGGCACAAATTGTGCACAAAAGACAAAAAATCACGCGAACGAAATATACGTTTTCTAAAGAGAAATTTTGTTTATATTACGAAAAATTTAAGAGTTTCTCTTGGTCTGGTTTTGCTTTAGCGATAACGTTAAAAATTCGAATTGACTGTTAAATCAGGATTAATTCAGATATTAACAGCCGGTTTAGCTCTTAGATTTAGTTCTCGGAAATAAAAACGTCTAGTAGCTGAATGAATATATGGTAGAGATACGCTCTATTTTGCCGGAAATAAATGCTGCTTAATTTATTAAAGTGAGAAAAATTAGATTCTTTAGGGAAATCAAGACAACCAGAAGATATAAAAATGAAACGTTCCCACCACAGTCGGTCCTACGATACCGGAACGAACCCGATTTATATCCGGCCAAGGACTGTCTCTTCAGCAGAATTCCCCAAAATTTTATGTTTTATGCTACCCAATTTACCAGAGCGCCATATTGTGGACGGAGATGCAAACGTAGAAATCTGCGAGAATTTGATTTTTTCCGTAGAGATATTGGTGATTGTACTCTCTCGCATTAGCAGAGTCGCAAGTTGGTACTTTTTGAAATTAATAGAAAGTAAACATCTAAATTATATTTGAAATATTCTTAAAATAATTAAATATGATTACCAAATGTAGTAGATTAGTTTAAGTCAATTATATCATAAAAAATGTCAATTTAAATGGAAAATATGAGCAATTGATATGCAATTTGATCGATCGTTGTAGCCACGGACATGAGTTCGTTTACATCTTTTTTTTTACGTACGCCAACTGCGAATTAAAGCACCATACGTTTTCTTTATATGGAAAACCGAATGCTAACTGCAAAATGCAAGTTGCTGACGAAATTTCACGGCTGTTAAGTTATCACTAACTTTTAGGATGAAATTTACTTTTAGCTAAGGTTTTACTCATTCCATTCCTGGCTCCCGTTAAATTTGTAAAGTTCTGTAATTAGAGCTATAAAGATGTGAATTCGATAAATTATGTGAAAACAAGTTTGCTTGAGTTTGAGTAAGTTCATTTGTTGTACGTATTTTAAACATAAATATAACGGTGATTTTCGAAAGTTCTAAAAACGCCAATTTTTTAGTAACTACTAGGCATATGCTACAAAACTCAAATTCACGCGGAAGTGAAATACAGAACATGCCATTACTTCACCGAATCATATTGAAGCTAGAAATACAACTTCCACGAAACCGCCTACTTTGAATAAATATCTAAATCTCTCGTGATCGAACCAACTTTATGGGCAACACTGTTTCCAATTAGTGGTGCCTTACCATAACGCCATGGTCATAACCATCACCATACTTATCAATTGAATTTTGGTTATGGGTATGGCGTTATGGTATAGCACCTATAATTTAACCTTTAAGGAAGAGGGTTCGTGCTCTGCGCGCTGTTTTGTGCAAATGGGCACTACGATAAACGCTGTTGACAGAGAACGCAAACAAACAATAGCAAACGTTTCCCAACCGTTTAGTTTCGCTCATGCATGGTAACGAAGTTGTGTTTACGATTCAAATCACTCAGAAACATTTTGTGAGCAGTAAGTTAACTCTGATAATGCTCGTGATAGCTAACACAAACAAAGCAATTGAATACATAGCAATAGGGAAACAAACGAAACACAAAGTTAGAGCCAAGGCGAATTTATAGAAGGTGTTTTCTTCCGATCAGCTGATTGCTTCTTCTTTTTTCGCCTTGAATGGTGAAAGTGTCAACTGGTTTGTTTTTTGTTTACATCTTCATTTTCTGTTTACATTTTCATTTAAAAATATTTTTAAATTCAAATTGATTTGAATTCATATATTCAAATTTTCAAATATTTCGCAAAAAAATGGGAAAGTGCGTATTATGCGGGAAGATAGTAAAGCGTGGAACGGGTCCGTTTTTCTTGGTACCAAGTGAAGAGTCGGAGCGGTTAGTGTGGTCCCGATCATGCCGGGTGCAGTTGGGGTGTAAAGATGTCATTTGCGCCGATCACTTCCGTCGTGATGATATGGTTCTCGGAGGAAAAAGGGCTCGATTACTAACTAAAGCCCTTCCATATCCAATATTTGAGAATCCCAACTGCACTGCGGCTATTTCTTTTAACAATGGAGTTGCATTTTATGGAATTTAGTATACACTTTGATAATTCACTAAGGCAGTGCAATCGATGTTTTTTTATACAAAACCATTTAACAAACCCATAAGCAGTGTTTTAGCAAAATAACTTTGGGCCAATCAACTACATTTGCTTTTGCTGCATTAATTGTGGCAGTTCATTTACTCGCATATTGCACCGGCACTTTATGCGGTCGCTATTGTAAATTTTAATTTAAATATATTTACAAATATAGTTTTGGCCAACTGAATCAAAAATAAACAATTTTGTTGTCAAATTCGTTCCTATTTTGGCATTCTCTCTGTTCAAAATTATTGTTCTATATTTCATTTATCTGACATTCTCACCATTCAGAAGCAAAAACAAAACATGTGGAGTTTGTGTGTATGTGCTCTTGCGACCACCTTATATGAATTCGCCTTGGTTAGAGCTCACAACAGAAAACGAAACCTTTCGTTTATTAATCAAAATATAAAAAAATTGTGAAATATTTGGTAGAGGAATGATTCGTTGTTTTGTATATTAATGTAAGCGAAATTACGCAAGCATGCAAGAGAACAAACTATTCGTTTGGTTTGTACTCAACTGATATTGAAAAGTTTCGTGTATTGTTAGTGTTCAGGAGCAGTAGGACAAAAAGTGTACAAAATGGATAGGTATACATTCGATTTGTTTTCGTTCAATGGATGTTGTCATAATGAAAGTCGCTCTGAAGCGAGAGCTCGCTTACCGATCAGTATAAGAGAAAAAGCATACCTTCTACTCTTAGCGGTCTTCACGTGCGACATCTCGCTTGCTTCTCCATCCAGTCGTCCTCGAAATTGATAACTAGAGAAAGAATAAAAATGTTATATAGAAATTTGATTTCTTCATATATTTTATTTTCTGATCTTATTTATTTATATCAGTAATAGTCTTTCAAACTTGAATCCAGTTTATTTTTTATTTTTTTAAATAAAAGTCAAGAAAGAAGTATGTTGAGGAGATGTTGTGATCTGTGTTATCATATTTTCCAGTAAAAAATTATCCAATGACTTGGGAATGACTTGAGAGAAACATGCAAGAAAGTACGAAAATGCAAAACCGGCAAGAAGCTGTAAGTTTTTGTTGCAGCTGATTTTTCTTTGACGCGAAGCACAAAAAATACAGATTTAAAATAAAGTAATATATCCAAAATTCATAATTTACGTCTCACAAATGTCAATCGCACCCAATCTGGCTGAAGATGCTGGACCATGCTTGTTAGCATACTGATTCTGCGCCTCTTAGTGATATACATACGTACACAAAAAACTTCATAAACTTGTTGTACGTTTATATAGTTATTAACTTCTCTATTTTTCACATTTTTTAATGAAAATAGTTAGCGTAGTGATCAACTTTTTATTTTACTGACAAATTCTTACTAGTGGAATTAATCCAGAAATCTATGGTTTCTTGCAAGTTTTGTCGTACGATAACTAATGCGTCTTAATCCAACTCCAGATAAAGTTAACTCCTAAGTTAGTTTCTGCTATTTTGTGGCAGATAACCCATTGAAAATTGTGTCAAGAAACTTCTACTAACTTAATAATCTCGGCTTCATCTTTACTGTTACGACGTGACACTGTTTTTAAATTCATCGAAGCTGCATTTTTTTGCTTTGAAAATTTGCTGTGCATATATGGAGAGGTAATTAAGCAATGCAAACGAAGTCAATTAGCTTAATATACAATAAAAGAAAATTAAATAGTATGTTCGCAGCTGTGTCCGAAACCGTTTGACCGATCACAACCAAATTTAGCACACCTATTGCATACAGTCAAAAGAATAGTCATAGGCTAAAAATAAGTTCGATAAAAAAAGGCTTGATTTATTTAGACTGCATCTCTGGAGCTATTTGTGATATAGTTCTGAAATTTGATATGCAGTTAAATGAAATAAATCCTAGTAGTAAGGGTGTAAGTTTCTTATATCATATCTCTGAAAATATTAAAGATAGGTTACAGGAATTCGATGTGAAGACTTATCCCACCAAATGTAGTAGCAAGTTTGAGAAGTGGCGATATCTTTCAAAAACTATTAGGTATAATAGCTAAGCTGAAAGTCGTTAAAAAAATGCTATTTCCTGAAATAAAATCTCCCATTGCTTGTTTTCTATTACAGGTAATACCATCGCATCCACTGCCCGCTCATATCCATTTTCCCACACAGTACAGCCAATTTGGTCCCCTAAGCCCAGCACAAGTTGCCGCCAGCAAACATGCGCATTACGCTCCGACGAACATATGGTACGGTGGAGAGTAAACTGATTTAAAACACTCGAGTGAGTCCAACGAAATGCTAGCATTACTTTTGATTATTTTACTATGCAACCTTACTAAATAGCTTTCATTATACATTTGTCTTTTGTTTCTGTTTTTTTTTTACGAAATCTTAATGTGCAATATTCAACCTGACGACGGTGTGTTTCTCCGTATGTATAGATCGTTTCTATCTGATTGTGTTGGCAGCAACAGCAGATTTAGAAAAACCAAATGCAGTAAAAAGAATTATAGTAATCAAAACTTCATTTTAAGCGAGTTGCAGCAAAAATTGCCAGCTTCGCCGCTGCCGCTGCAAATACAAAATGTGAAGAAACAAGAGCAGCAGCAGCAGCCACAACTAAAACAACAAAAACAACATGACTTTGAAAAACTATTAATCGCCCGAAAAGCGACGACGGAGATAGAAACTAACGCAGCAACAACAACTACAACAACGGCAACAACAATTGAGGATAATCAAAATTTATGTTTTACACGCTGGTGGTTTATGTTGATGCAACAAACTATTAACTACAATTACAACAACATGTTGCAACAAGCGGACGCTGCTGCAGCAACAGCATCAGCCGCAACAGCAACCACAACAACAACATCATTTTTAGATGAGCTACTGGGAAATGAAACAAATATTTTTCAATACGAATAAGGTCGACGTGAGAATTGTGAAATTTGTTTGTTTCTCGTGTCGACTGTACGAATGAATTGTAAAGAGTGGTAGAAAGTGAAATTTGTATTGTATACATATATGTAGAATTCGAAAACGTGTTAATTTACAGAAATGGTTAAAAAGCTGACTACTATTTAACGTATATATCAATATGGAGTTCAACAAACTAACATACAATTAGACATTTACTTTAACTAATTACACACACACACTCACACACAAACCTATAGCCGCAAACAACATGATAATAAAATCTTTAATGTGTGCAAGAGAATAGTAAGTAAGTAATTTTTGTACAGTTAGCTGCAATCTGAAACCTTTTGAATATGTAGCCAACATTAATATTTTATAGTTTGATAAACAAACAATAACCAAAAAAAAAACAGCGCATTAATCCTTTCGTGCAAATTAAGATATTCGCATAAAGCTACTACGCGTATAAATAATTATATTGATTTTTTAATATAAGCTTCAAATTAAATTACATACTTACAAATATCACTCGCACTATAAAATGCATTTTCATAAATTGAAAAAAAAAAACAAAAAAACAAATGCTACAACATACTATACATGCATATTGCTAACACTATTTACCCTTAAGGCTCTTATTACAACTATTCTAAGATGTGTCTGCATTATACCAACTGATATTTTGTTACGCAAATATTTCTTAATTTTACAACGGCATAATATTGTAAGAAAGAAAACCAAGAATACAAGTGATTATTGTAACAATGTACTTTAAAAACAAAGAAAAAACAGAAGGAAAATATGTAAAGAACATATAACATATACCGCTCGCCACCACCACCCCTATAAGTAATTATATGTATACCTATACTACCTGCATACCTACATAGATCAGTTTTTAAATGTGAAAAGAAACAAAAACATACAATTAAACGACATATATATTATAATAGCTAGCATAACTGAATTACAAGAGCGGGGTATGGTATGATTTAATTTTTTTTTTTTTTTTTGTTTTAACGCGATGCCGCTAATAAATGGCCAAATTCTATTAAGTTACTAATTTTAGCACATTTTTAAACAGTTTTTAAATTTTTTTCATTACGAAAATATTAAAGAAATGTGTGTACACTTTTTTTTGCACAAGTGTAGAAATTAATATTTAGAGCATACACATACACACATACATATAGACGCCGTATATTTAATCAATATTAATATAAAGTTAGCCGTTAAATACATTTTCGATATAAATTTCTACATTTACATTTCTTCTTGGCGAGGGAAACCAAATTTTTATACAATTAACATGAAATTTTAGTTTAGTTTTGCAAGTTAGGTAAATTAATATTACATTAGTATTAAATATTTTATTTTATTTTATTTTATTTTTTTTTAAACAAAATAACTGTCGTGCAAATTACAGAATCGAGGAGTTAATTATAAGGCAAAAAGCGATAAATAAATAATATAAATATTTTTTATATTGACCTAACAATTTCCTAATAATTTAGTAAACATTTCAACGAGTTCGTACACAATTCAAATTACTAAATTTCAATAATGAATTTTAGTTTTTTTGATTAATTAAATTTGTGTCTTACGATTAAATATTTTCAAATAATTTTCATTTGTACGTGAAAGTGCAAGAGAGCCGTTTAAAAAATGATATTATGTATCAGAGAAGAAAAAATTCATTTACAAAAATACTGCAGTTAAACTAAAACTGTTTCATATAAAGCTTATTACACATTTTCAAAGGCAAGTGATTGCAAAAATTGCAAAGATCCCACCAATCTATCAGCTCGCTCCTACAAATTGAATAAACGCAGTTGTATCTATGTCTACAGATTAGGGTGGTACAAAATAAAAGTAAAGTTGGTATTTTCAGGCACTCACTTCCTTGTTCTGTATCGGAAAAATATCGCTTTGTAAGTCAAAATTTTTTTATGCGATTTCTACGAAAACCTGTTTTCCCCCATATAAAGTACATGGAAAACTTTGAGCGCTTTGAGAGATCTCTGAGGATTTTCCGAGTTTAAAAAAATGTTTTTTTTTCGATTTAGATCAATCGTAGGGAGTGAGGGCGTTAAAAATCCGACCTAGCTTTTTTCAATACATTTTTGGAACACCCTAATGCGCACATACGTATATAAATCAATGTGGCAATAAAAGCTATTCAAAGTAGATTACCCCAGCGCTGAGTAGACATGATTGTCGTAGCCAATCACAAAATGCCAGTCCCAAATAATAGATTCACTTAAAATTCACTAAAAAGTGATTTGAGCAAGTTGAGTGGATTGGTGTCTTTTTTTTTTAATATACTATTAAGTTTGTAATTAAAATTAGTTGTGGCATTTTGTAATAATTTTTAATGGGTTATCTATCAAAATATCTACAACTAATTTTGATTACCAACTAAATTTATTAATTATAAATATAACCCATGATCCATTGGTTTTGTATTTTTTTCCCCAAAAAAAAAAGTTTTTTTAGATGTACTTCGTTAATCGCAAATTAAAAAATATGTGTTTATAAAGACGACTCACACGCGCTCTAATAAACAGAACTAGTATTTTTTTTTAATTTAAGAAAGCTCATATTTTCCGATAAATTTTGAGTTAGGCATTTTTAAAAATTGTGGTTTTACACGATAGGTATTTGCATGCGCAAATGCCACTTTTGTGATACATATGTATATGTATAACTACAGCTATCTGTCTAATTAACTGTATTTTTTTTTAATTTTTAAAATAACCTCAATTTGGCTTCTTCAAACACTAAAAACAAGCAAACATAAAACAACTTCCTATTTGTGTGTCCTTCCCTTTCCATAAGTAAAAAAAAGGTGTAACAACGGCACAAGCAAATTAGTATCGTGTATACCCACAGAGCGATTTGAAATGAAAATAAAGCAATTCTCGCGGCAAAAAAAGCAACACATTTCTCTAATTGTTTGCAAATTTACTAAGAGTTTTTTTTTTTAATTCGAAACAACTTCGACATACTCTGTGCTACATTTCATAAACGTTTAAAAAAAAATATAAATATTGTAATAACTATATACATACATACATTGTATTATTTAAACACTGTCCAATTGATTTGGATATTTTATTATTGGCATGGAGTTATAGTTTTGTTTAGTCTAACATTACTTTGTATACAAATGAGGTTGTAAAAGAAAAGACAAAGCAAAGAAGAATCGAAAACAAGAACGCTAAATAAATAATATGATTTGTAATAAAACCATTGCATACATGAGAATAAAAGCGCACTAAATATGTTCTGTTTATGTTCATGTTAAAAAAAAAAAAAAAAAAAAAAAACAGGGGTGGGTGAACGTATGATTTATGGGGAGAGGCACAATAGCATCTACTATGTGCTTGTAACTTAGTTGTCATTCATGTCACTAATTTAATAAATAAATAAAGTAATTGTATGTATTGCCTAATATTTATGTAAATATGCCGTTAATCGTTTGGTTATCAATGTCAATTATTAATTTGCTTTATTAAAAAAAAAAGCGAAAAATATTTAAATATTTTGTGCGGTGTTTGGTATTTGCATTATCATTAGAGTATATTATTCAAAACTTTCATTGGCAAGAATTTTGGGTGAGCTTGTGCTATTTAATTTATTATTAAAATGATATACCTATTTTGTAATAAAACAAATACATAACTAAGATTAGAATTATTCACTTTTCTTCATATATAAATTAATAAACAGCGTATTGGATTTGTATTTTGTTTTATAATAATATAAAGCTTTAATCACACACTTAAAGCCACGTTACGTATGCACACAGGCAAACACACATAGACACATAGACATATACACAAAACTTCTATTATATTAAATAAAACTAAATTATACTATATGATGGCATACATTAAATTAGTTTTAGTTTGCAGTAAAAAAAAAAAAAACAAAAACAAAAAACTACAAACCATTTAAGAGTAGTTTTAAACTCTTTGTAGCTGCTGTTTAACTAGCAATCTTTTTCATGTTAAATGTATATGTTTACCAATTTTTTTTTTTTGGATGTCAATTTGTATGTTCAACTCTAGTGCGCGATTTTCCTTTCGCAACTTTAGTGAGTTTATTTGTAGACCGATGAGTATAAGTTAAATGTGAAAGTAATTTCAAATCGTGTGAAGTTTTAGTAAAACTGTAAAACTGTTAACTTAATAGAGTTGTATGCATTATATGTAGAAATTTCTGTACATTAACAGCATGACTTAACAGACTTATGTGTAATCTTGCTATGTATGTTGAGTCGACTAGTAAGTTAATGGTTAAAATTACAGAGCTCTGCCAGCTAACATTATGTAATACACACTATTTTAACAGACTTGTGTGTGAAATAAATTGCGGTTTATCGAATAACACTACAAAAAAAAAATATTTCGCCCAATTCATCTGAATTTTATTATCATCACGTAATCTTATTACAATTGCAGCTAACTTAGCAGATTAAAAGCAAACAAAAAAAAAACAAAAGCAGTAAACTATAGTAGCAGGAAAAACACTAAAGCAAGCTAGTTGAGCTGCTTTAACTTTTAACTCAACACCACTTTTTTTAATCAATTGAACTATACTATACTATATAAAAAATATAACAATATTTTAACGATTGAAACATACAAATCGCTATATTATTTTAGTTGTATTCTTTTAATTGTTTCTTTAACGTATGCAAAACACAATACTTTTTTGAAAAAAGTATAAGTAGTAGTTTCTTTTACCTTTTTTCTTCTCATATATTCGCAAATTAACAATAAGATATTAATAGTAGTTTAATGAACGAATGAAGTAAGAACAAAGTGGCAAACAAACAACAAAGTTAAACAATAAATTAAATGTATGATGTTAAGGTAATGTGTAACGCAAATACATATATAGTAGGTCGAAAAACACGAGCAAAAAATAGAATAGAAATTAAAAAGTTGTAAAAAAAAAACATACAAGTAGTAGTACACTAACTAAAATGTGGTATATTATATAAAAGAAAACAATAATATTAAAAAACAAAAAAACCAGATAACACACATTTAGCTTATAATTATTGTGATGTAGTTTTTAAATGGTTATACATACATACATACATACATACAAAACAAGCATATGAATATAAATACAAATTATGTTAAAGAAACAACAACAAATAAATATTACTACAATACAAAACAAGTAACAAACTTCTTGTATTAGAAATACATACATACTATTATAAATACCTACATAGATACAAAAGAAAACTTTATATACATTTTTATTGAGAAAAAAAAAGAAAACAAAAGAAAACAAAACAAAACTCTAGTATTAGCGCAACTCTTATACAAAATAAAATAAAAACAAAAAATAAATGTATCTAAATCAAGAAAAACGAAAAAAATATATAAAACAAAGTAAAAATAACATACTTCTAACTCATTACGGTATAAATAAATTAAACTTACAAAAAAATATATATATCTATATATCTAAATAAAATATATTCAAACTAATAGAGTTTAACAATTGAATTGTACTAATCTTATTTCTTTATACTACGCAAATTATTCGCATGCAGCTGTAGGGACAAGAAATTCGAATGTGAATTTGAAATTGATTTGTTTTTGCTTTTTTAACTTCGCTGCACTTTGAGGGGCACAATTTCTGAATGCATAAATTGTTATTATTGTGTTTGTTGTGGTTGTAATAAATTAACCATCAATTTGCTTAACTATTGCTGAGGATACAGTCCTTGGCTGGGTATAAATTCGGGTTACTTCGGAAAAGTTGAACAGATTATTGTGGAAAAGTAGACATTGGTCTGCCGCTGTCTTTGTGACATTATAAAATATTAACCAGTTTTTGGTCGGGCAAGAAAGTAAGAGGAATTTTTATTTTCAAAACTTTTTCAAAATTAAAAAAAAATGTCGGCTACATTTTATCGCGATTAGGACTCGTTATCATCAGGTTTACTCTGGTAGCATATGCTCGACTGTCGACAGAATGTTTATTTTTCTTAAATCAATCGAATTCTAGATGCTCCAAGGTAGGTGGTCGCTGTTAAAGTAAATCTACTGGCGAACATTTTTTAGTCAAGTAACAACCAGGATATTTCGTATCTAAATAGAATTAGTAAGCAACTCATTACATTTATTTTTGAAAAATTATCAGATTAGAAGATTAATTAATTAAGTGGATCGCAGAGGCAGTGATGAGAGTCGCCAAAAAAGTTCCAATCTTCATACGTATGAGTGCAACTAAATAAATTATGACTAATTTAGTATTAGTATGAAAAATAGCTACAAAATTTTTTTAGTTACAACGTTTTTTTCTTAATTTTTTCCCCCCCACCCTCAGTTGCAAGCGAATAGAAGTAATTTTCTACAAATTACTGTTTATTATGTAAAATATGGACTTACAACAAGAAATACTAAAACACTAAAACGCAAAAGTTATAGGGAAACATTACAAATGTAATAAAATTTGAATTTACTTGTAGCTATAATTATTTAAAAAGTAGAAATATGCGGTAAAAAAACAAAATACCAGAACATTTAACAAAAAAAAAAAAAAACAAATAAATAAATGAAACAAAAAAACAATAATTAATAAATAATAAATTTATGTATTTAAATGTGTTGTGAATGAACCTTTACTTGAAATGCTCTACTCGTGTAATTACTCGTGTAAATGCTGTTAGTTAATTGGCGCGGCGTGCACACACATTTTTTATAGGCTATCATAGCACCACGACTACTACATATATTACACGATTTGAATATTGATTATCCTGAGTAGTCAGTAGCCAGTAGATAAACAAACAAAACGAAAATTAAAATTAAAAAAATGTATATGCAAAACTAAAATTGCAATACATGTTGCTGTAATGCGAAATGAGTTAAATTTTTAACATACAGTGATGCAAGTTACATAAGACATTTGGATTTTGTATTGAAAATGTTAAGGCTTCGAGCATTGGCTGGCAAGGTCAAGAGCTTATTGAGTAGCGCATGAGAAGAAAAATAAAATAAAATAAAGCAACAAAATTTCTTCAACATAGTAAAAGTTATGTGTCATTCAATGTTTTTTACAGTGTCTAGCTATTTGAAGATAACTAAAGAAATTAAGCAACTTTTTTTAGACAAAAAGCTATGCAATTTAATTCGTGTTCTAGCAAATGGTCTTTTATTGCAGTTTTTACACACACACATACACAAGTAAATTCATTAATAATAATTCATAGACTACTTCCAACTTGTTATTTTTTTGTTTTTGTTTCCTTTGGAGTTTATACTTGAATATCTACTATTTACTTATATGTAATATTAGTTGCCAATTTAATGCGTAGGTTTTAGGTAAACATATTTAAAACAAAAAACAAAAAACAATTAACACGAGGGTTAAAACGCCTTAAATAAATATAACTACAATACAATAATTTAATTATTTTCATGAATGAAAAAAATACAATTAATTAACAATTGAAATCTTCTTAAGCCAATTTATTCAATATTATTATTCACTGCGTGTAGTATGTAGAGAGTGCGCTTTTGATATTTGTATACTATTATGTTTATATTAATTATATTAATTACCAATTCTTACTTACATATGTACTATATAATATAACTGCAAGATAAATACATATATACATATATATTAAAACAGAAAGCAGTATGATAACTATGGTTTGCAAATTATTTTGTACTTTTTAATCGAAACCACTATCACTCATACCTACATACTTATATGAATATGTTAAAAACAAAACGAAAAAAAATATTATCTATGCGAATGTTAATGGAATATGTTTTACTTTTTATCACAACTACTCCATATACTACATACAATATGTATATCCGCTTATAATAAACTTAACTCTATTTGTATCGTCTTATTATTGAAAAAAAACAAAAAAACAAAAACAAAAACAAAAAATTAAAAATCAAAACCAAACAAAAAGATTATTCAACTAAAATATTAAATATATGATTTAAATGCAGCAAATTCAAGATTTTGTGTTTTCTTTTATTTTCAATAATTACGCTTTTAACTTGCACCAATTTTATTTTATATTTTTAAATTTATTTTCAATTTATTTCTAAATTGGCAGTTGAGTTTTTTTTTGTACACAATTTTCGTTTACACGATTTGCAGTGTGTGCAAGACTGACAAGGCAAACAGATTTGATGATCAATGCAGCTGATGGAATTATGGAGATTTTGTGAATAGTTTGGCTGAATAGCTGTACACAATCTATCTATACTAAAATGGAAGTGCCCAATAAATAGTTGACGATATTTATGTGCCAGGAGATTATACACCCCTATCTATGCTGGAATCCGAATTTTCATAGTTGCGAATTCGTAGCAAAATAGTAAGTAAAACGGTATCTGGAAATTTAAAGTTTTCAATTAGCTATTTTGCCAGATATAAATAAACAAATATTATTTCGAAAGAAGTATGAATGATATTTTAAACCACGATGCAGAGAAATTAATGTGACTACAAAATCACTTCCGTTGCTTCGTACTTGCTTCGTTTGATGGATTGACGTCACAAATGGCACTTGAAAAGTTGATTTTTCTGAGTTTTGAGTGATTTTTACAAAAAATTAAACACAGAATAATAAATGTGAAGTGCCGAGCTTTGCATTGTAGCAGTTGCAACGAAAATAAAACGCCCCAGGGCAGTTATCACCTTTCTTTTCTTCTCGCTTTTCCTGTGGTATGAACATCTCTGATGTGTACGCTGCCGGCGTTGTCGTAATCTGGTTTTCTATCATTCTTGATTTAAAACCTTGTTTATTGGTAACTTGTTTTTTTTTTAAATAATTCAAATATAACGGATCATGTATCTGTTTCACTTTTGCCTTAAAAACTTGCATGAATATGTAGAGCAGAATGATACGTAATTCTTCTAAACGATTTAAATTCAGTTATCAAATGAAATTTCACTTATATATTAATATTGAATGGTTTAAAAAATTAAGAATTTGTGTAACATTTTCGCCTCCTGAGGGGGGGAAGAGCTTGGCCTATGTGAAAAAATCTGATATATATGAAATAATAAATGCAGTTTTCCTATAAGCAAATAATGTGGCATATTTTTATTTAGTTATTCTTGCGCATGCATTATTAGTTTTCTAAAACTCGCTCAGCTTCGACACTAGTTGCACTTGGTACAAAATGCCCGTCAATTGGCAGCTACGTCGGATTTGAGCATATCGATTCTACGATTCGTAGCACAATCGAAGGTAGGACGGATTCTGGCATAGTGGTGATAGTATTTCGTCACTTTCTTTTTAAAAATACTTTTTAAATAACAGAACTTAAGTAATTTCTTAACTTCATCTATAATAAAGTTTTTAGAACTAAGTGTGTTCCGACATACTTTCGCGTATCAAGTTTAGAAAATTAGTTCCAATACAATGCCAGCAGTATACATTTTTTTTTGATGCAAATGATGCTTGTTTGAAAATCGGCGTTGTATAACGCTTGACATTCGACGAGCTGCCTGTCATATTTGCATTGCTGAAGTTCCTGCAAAAATAGTTTGCGCATTTTGCTGAATTTCCCAACACACTCTCTCATACAGGCCTCCCTCGGAGTTTAGCTGTACAATATAGGGGTTCTACTCTGTAAGGTGCTGCGAATGAAAAAAATGTTCCTTTCCGTACAAACGATACTCCATGACTCGATATCGCTCTTCATTTTTGTAACTTGCGAATTTAATTCGGAAAATCACTGTATACACCATTGCTATAAATCCGTAAGACTTACAAAGTCACCGCTTGTAACGTCTTACAGAGAACCCCAAATTATGGCTATACCGGAATTTAAATCGTTAGTCCTTGCGGTCAACATGGTAAATTTGTTAACGATAATTTAACTTTTTATTAAGGTGATTCGACAAAGCAATGCATTAATTGTTAATAATTCTATCTTCAACAATTCGATGAGGGGCCGTCATTCAGCAGTGTAGAATAAGAATTTTCGAAGCTTTAGTTTTATATTTGTTCAGGTGTATTCTCATTCAACGTGATTAATAATTTTAGTGTGTATTCTTTCTAACATGTATACCAACGTGTTTCCTCTCATTTCTCTCCACCGACAAATCTGGTGTGACGTCACAGCCAAGTTACTCTCCGAATTTCAGAGCAATCAGCTCAATCTTGTATTCTATCATTCCCGTATCCTACTACATTATAACTAACTATCAGAAATGTACAGTTGTCCGAACAGTTTTAATTGCTTTTCAATTATCCCGGCTTAACTTATCCGATATTTCGGAAAGCTTGTAAATATATAAAATAGAGAACAACAAATACTAAATTTTTTTATTTTTTCTTTATTAGAAGAGAAACAACACATTTCCTGGATTTTTTTAAAGCTCTGCCCTAGATTGCAGTTTATGTTGAGCAACTTTCTTCTTGATGGCATGTCATAGATGCTGCATCGGATTCAAATGCAAACATTTTTGCAACTGAAAAAGACAAAATGATGACGTAAGACACTATTTTAAAGAATGCGGTTAAGAATATATTGATCACTAAATGCCACATTAAACATATCGACTTGACCCAATGGGATAGGGCGGAGCCGTTCTTGTCTTTCATCATACCATCAACAAATCATCAACAAATATTTACATTCCAGCCACCCCCAATCAATATGGTCCTGGATTATAAAAACTTATTTTGCATTGCGTCAAATCGACGAACATGTGTTTTTAATTTATAAAGACTTAGAAATATTTTTTTTTGCACCCTAAAACTTGATATAGCTTCTTTCGTGATTTAACGTTGCGATTTCCGAGTTTAACAAAAAGTTTATATAAGGAATCTGGCAAATACCTGCAGAGAGAGAGAGATAAATGGAACGTAATGTATTTTTAACCTGTTTCTTCATTATAGAACTCATCGAACTAGCATCGAAAGAAACGAACCTAAGCAATTAGAATAGGTGTGATTTTTCCCCAAATGATATTTCATATTACAGTCGGCGCACTTTTTGCTGAACAAGATTTGATTTAAAAATGCATTGTCTCGAACTCTTACACTGTGAATACCCTAATCGGTTACCAATTTGCATTGCTTGCAGGCAAAGTGATTGAGCGAGGGGTTCTATATTAGGCCAATTTCTTTGTACCAGATTTGCAAAAGAACGTTGCAACTTGGATACAATTTTCTTTAATTGCAAAGGCAACCCTGTTCGAAATTGAAATTTCTCATGTATTTTCATCGATATATCATTTTTTCCGAGTTAACTCAACTCGCATATTTTACCGAGTTAGTTCTGTTGCTTTACGCGGTATTCGTCTTCATAACCAGTGCCGTTTTGCAACTCGGTTATAAAGAAACGGGCCTATTAAAAACTTATGCGGTTGATAACTTTTGAGACGTTCTTTGTGCTGGGCTAAGGAGGGCGAGAGTTTTACCGGCACTGCAAAAAAATATAAATTAGGGTCATTCGGAAGGTAGATCATTAAACTAATTATTCATTGTTTTGCCTTTAGGTAAATGGGCACTTTCATTATAGGAACTTTGGATAATCCTTTAAAGCAGTTGAAATAAACAATAGGAAAATCGTGAACAAGCTTGGGCAATAGAAAATGTTCTGTATGGCGGCAGCTGCTTCAATAATTAAGGCACACAAAATGGTGTATATTATTTCTTTATTCTTATTTGTTGTATAACTTTTTAATTAAGTAAAGAAAATTAATTAATTGATTTAATTTGTATAATAATTTGTATTACTTAACATTTTCCAATGGCAAACGCTTTTCTAAAATTAGATGAGGCAACTGTTATAAATATTAAAGCGTTATAAAAAACGAGTTATAAATAATGCAAAGCTGTATATATAAGTGGTAACCACAAATCGATATAAATATTTCACTAAATGTTTATCCCACCAAGCAACAAGGAACCAAAAAACAAAAAAAAAAAAACAAAACAAAAATAATATTAAATCAAATAATATAAAAAAAATTTAAATTTGTAACGGAAAAAAGTAGCAAAAAGAACGTTGCAATCCCCAGCTTTATTAAAATTTAAATATATAGAAGTGAATATAAACAGTTTTTTAAAATTATTAAGCAAATGTTTTTTTTTTTAGCAAAAGCGTATTGATTTGAAATCGCTAACAAACAATAATTACTACATACATACGTACATACATATGTACGTAGAGCCAAACGACACAAATTTATGAGCTTCAAGTGATTAATTTCATTGCTTCGAATGTGGTTCATTATGCAATTTTTGTGCATTTAACGGGAAATAATGCAAAGCAGAAGAAAAACAACAATAACAACAACAAAAACAAAATCCAATGCTGGATACACATACACACATACTTATTGTATGTACATAGATATGTATGCATTGTATTGTAAATATAAAATAAATATTTGATCAAACGATGAATTTTTAAAAAGAAGCCAACACCAAATAGTTTATATGATTGCTTTAAAAATATATATACATACATATATGTATGTATATTAAACACAAAACAGTAAACACAAATCAAAATATGTAGCCGTTTTAACAAAAAATAATGCTAATAAAAGATGAGCATATCGCGAAAATTAAAAAAAAAACCAATATATCTACAAATATTGAGAAAGCGAAAAAAATAGCGACACAGCGAAAATCAACTTATAGCGACAAAATATAAAAATAGCACTTTGCAAATTAATTACAATTAAAATTAACAACCACCAATATGAACTTAAAAGTTAAAAATTTAATTCTAAAACACCACGTACAATACAAAGGCGTTTGAAAATTGAATGGCACTTGATAAAAAAAGTAAATAAATACTTAGTTATATAATTACAAATAAGATTGATGTCATACCCGTCCAAATAAAATTTGATTTTAAAGGAACGAAATTTTCGATGGAATAAAAATTAAAAAATAAAATAAATTAAAATTAAAAGCGAGTTTCTAAAGTAAGAAATTTAGAATTTAGTGCACTGAAATTTCATAGTTTATGGTAACAGCTACTAATGTGTGTATGTACATATTCATGTGTGCTTAAATACATAAACACTTATGTGCATGTCTGGGGAAATATAAAATCAGTGAAATTTAGATAAAATTAGCAAAAAAACAAATTATGTTTATATGTAACACAAAACTTTAATTTTTAAACATAACAACTGACAGAAAAAGTATCTTTTTTAAATGTTCTCTTTGTTGACTATAAGGAAAATAAGTTCATCAAAAGTAGGTTCACTTTCATAACCTAAATATTTATCGTTTTTAAGTTTCTCGACATTCATAATTCCCTTCAATAGTTGAATTTCTTAAGCCCAGATTGGAATTTTTATCAGGGGTTACTTAGAATCTTTTCGGCGGTCAAAATGTAAAGGTAAACCGAAACGTGTTCCTTCTTCCCCCTTCGTCTCTATTTGCACCTTCATTAGGTAGCCTTTCACTAAAATAAGAACAATAAACAAGTTCTCAATATGGACACCACGTACAAATTACATTTAACATTAGGAGTGTTCGTTGCGAAAGCTCAGTAAAAATTACGTCTATTTTCATTTTCATGTCTGATGAAATTCTAAAGAAAAAAATGGTATCGCCGTGAGTTCCTATTTTCTTTTGTCATATTTAAAATGCTGTAGAAAATTATTTTGCTTAAAATTTGACTAGAGGTCAGGATTAGGGGTAAAATATATGGTGAATGGTGTTCGGTAGCCTCTGAGAGGGCAATTTAGGCGCTTTTTATTTTTACGAAAGGCCTGCTAATCTTATTAAGTAGTTTGGCCCAACTGTTTCAAAAGATTTTGAAGTCAGTTCTAGGTCTAAAATTTAAAATACTACTTAATCTGCTAGATGGATGCCTCAGGCTCGCATTGTTTAAAATTAAAAGCCACGCATTTTTTGTCCGATTTGACTTATATTCAGCATAAATTTTATATAACGTACTCTCCGAGTTATATAGAACATATTTGATATTAATTACTAATTTTAAGGGCTTAAAAGTTATAAATGTAGGTTGGAGAACTTATTTTATGGTACTAACTAATCGTTGCCACGATTTGCCTCCACGACCCCACGCCGACCTATCGCCATCTGGTTATGCACATTTTTTTTTTTGTTGTAAACTTTAAGCTCTGTATATGCCATTCGAAATGTAGCTTCATAAGTCCGACATATGTTATTAATATTAATCTAAGCTAACAATTTTAAATTGCGAAAGCTCCGGAAGTCATAAGCCAACAAATTTTCCACCACTTCTCGCTCTGCGACATCTTTTTAAGTCCATTTTAAAACTTTTTATTCAAAAAAACATTGCAATTTCAACAATGGCGGGTTTTATGAAAATCTGCACTCCTGCGCCACCTAGCGCGTAAATACTTTTCCTTTAATATAAGTAATATCGCGACTACTGCGCCATCCAGCGGCAAAATTTTTACATTGCATTTAATTGATATCTTAAATATCTAGCTCGACGGGAAATTCGCCTATAATTGATCACAAGATTTATACCACACATAGAACAACGAATGCGAGTTACGTAAGACATCTTAACTGAAGATGAAGGTTATGAAATTTACAATACTTGCTAAATTCGCAAAAATTAAAACCCATATCAATAAATATGACTTTTCTGCGTAGAGTTAAAAAATTTATAATTTTTTCGACTGGTTTTAAATATCGAATTTCGAACTACTTCATCGAATGGTATGGTGTTGGTGTGGTTTAACATAAATATCTTTTCAACAATACAGGTAACCCCCACAATATTACATATACTTTATATTAAAACAAAAACGTACATACAACTGTGACTTACATAAAGAGGTGTTTAATGGCATAATTGCAAAAATTTTCGTATTGAAACTTAATAGGTTGATAAGCTAAATAACAGACATACACACGTACTTAGTAAATAATTAATTTATTAAAAAAAACTACAGATACTTTGTAGCTACTAAGTAAGTAAATAGAGCCTTATAAAACTTGAACCAAGGCAAACAAAAGCTTAAATGTTGATTGTGAAATTTATAAGACTAGCATCTCTCCTACCTATTAATTATCTAGTATAAAAAAAACACAATAAACACTAAAACAAAAAATAAGCCAGCAAAAAAATAATATTACTTACAATAAATACATACAACAATTTACAAATATTATTAAGAGTTAGAAAACATAAAGTGAATACCAAAAACTCAATTATCGTACCTTTTTTGAAGAACAAAAATCAGTAGCATTGAAAAGCCACGCGGAGGCAAACACAACAATATATGTATGTATGTATGAAAATGAATTGATAAAGAAAAAAATATTACTAAAAATGCAAGTGCAAAATATTAATCGACAATGCATTCGTAATAGAAGTATTTGGGTGCAATGTAAGTACGCAGGTGTTTTATATTCATGTAGTGATAACAAACGTAAATGGTTACAATATTAGTTATTATACGTAAATTAATTAGGCACTTAAATGCGAAAACTTATTCAATTTTTATTTAATATCACAAATTAATATAAAACTAATTTACTCATTAAAGCAAAGAAAAATTTAATAAAACGCTTATCTATGTACTATATGTACATATATAAAGCTAATAAGTGTAGCAACAGAAAGTGTGAAGAAAAGGGGAAATTATTTATATATATATATATATATAATGTATCTATAAAAATATTTTTATATGTCCACAGATATTTTCTAAGTTGTATATGAGTGTATTTAGCAATTTATATGTGTATGTATGTACAAAAAATTAATAAATATATACGTGTATTAATATTTATTATTAATTAGATTCATATTTAGCACATAATTTATTACATAAATTAAAATTCTTTATGTTGCTTCACATAATAGTGATAATTTTCTAAATACTACTTTTAATGAAAACAAGAAAATCTGTGCAAAAAGCTACAATAGTATATCTAAGGAATAAAAATATACAATGCTTTGGAGTGATGTCATTTAAAGCGCAGTTGAAGTTCGAAATATTTCAAAAATCAATAATGCTGAAAACGTGTATACAATTACACAGGCAGTACGTGAACAAACTCAGTCGGATCTCAATAACTGGCATAATACAAAATTTATTTCAGCAAACTTTATCAATTGCTATATAAGCTTTAAAGCTGTTTTTAAGCATTTTAAATAAGCATCTGAGTCTCAACTTAATATTCTATTTTGGATATATCGACATTTTACCGTCAATATCAATATTTCATTTGAAATTATTATTTTATGCTAGAACTCTCAGCCTCTTTCTTAAACAATGTATTGGTAACACTCGTCGTAAATTAAAACTTGACATGATCGAATTCGGGTAAGGACAGAGGAAAATATTCCGGGGCTTGCCATGGTGGCTTAAAAATATTGTTGCCTACCCGTTAGTTTCATGCCAACTGAGCGATTACTCTCAGCAGGCTTCTAACGCTTCGGCATTTATCGATTGACATACACAACTTTTTAGATATCGATATTGTTCAGAGCGATAACTCATGATATCGATATTTTTTTCAAATAACAAACAGTCCTGAACAATTTCCCGTCTAATCTTGATCTATAATTTTTATTTTGTCGATCAAATGTGATCGATACTGGTAAGAACAGGACTACACAGTGACTCAATCAAGTGATCACATGGTGCATTTTTTACAGTATTTCAAATTTTTTTCACGATAAATTTTGTTCGTTAATTTGTTATAAAAAATTAGTTTGTTCTATAACAAAAAACTCATCAATCAAAATTGTAACAAATTTTTTTTTATCAAACTTCAATCTTTTTAATCAGAATTTATAGAATGCAGTTTTCTAGCCAAATTATAGTAATATGCAAATGTCAATAGGGTAAAAACTGCTGTTGATTTTTGAGAAGTTTTTGAAATTTTGGTCTTGGAAACTTTTCAAAAAATTTTCAAAATCAATCAGCATCTTTAGCCACTTGCGGCTTGATAAAATTGATTAAGCTACAAAACTGCAAACCTAAAAGTAGTATACAAATTCTAACTAAAAAGTATGTTGAACTATTAAAAATTTGTACACAATTTTGAAATTTAAATTTATATAACCTTTATTATACTCGTACTGCTTAGTTTTATTTATTTGTTCCAAAATAATCCAAAAACATAACTTTTGAAAACTAAAATTTTATGACTATGATTTATGACATATTATGACACCTTGTGAACCACCCAAATGTAACTCCTTAAACAGGTGACAACCTTCTTCAAGGATATATTCCAAATTAATATTTCTTAATTTCTTTCAATTGACAACTCTTTTTAGAAAAATACTTCCATATCCATAATCCATAATCCATTTATGTGTAAATCAAGTGCCATAAAAACTTCACTTCAAAATTTTCATTCTGAAAATATGAAAAATCATAGAGGGTTTTTTATGGGTCCAGTTTGGCAAAATATAATTACACATAGCTTTCAAAATTATATCTTTAATTATTTATCAGTAAATGCTGTCTCTTTTATATCTACAAAAGTTTATCGAGATTCGACTGCTTAATTGTATAGTACCGATAAATCAGTTTATTAAATTGCCTTTGTCAGAGTAAAAATTTAGAATTGGCTAAATGTTCTGAGAAAAAAGGCTTATATTTATGCGCATATGTATTTTTTTTTTTAATTCTTCAATCACTTGCATTATGCACAGAAGCTGAACATCCAAATGGAACGGAAGTGCCGTTCTCTTTCGTTTAGCTGGTAAAGAATTATATATAACATATGAATACATTTTATCAACGCCATTTCCATCCATAACAACAACAGAGGGGTAGCATTTAAAAAATATGGACACCAAGAAAAAATGCAACAGCCATAAAAATGAATATTATTATTATTATTATACCATTTTTAAATCACTCTTAACTCTAGACAACTAACTGGTTTCTTCACTCACTCAAAAACCACCAATTATGCTTTGATAAAGAAAAGAAAGAAAAAATATAAATATTCGTTCAAATAAAATGGAGTCCAAAAATAAACTTGCACGCGTAGCTGCATAAATAAATAATAAATGAAGAAGGAAAAGAATGAAGAAACGTAAAAAGTAGAATACTTTTACGATATCTTTAACTGCGAAATGAAATCCTTAGGTAAAACAACGAAATTAAAAATATAAAAAAAAATCTTATAAAAACGGGAACATTGGAGATTTTGTACATTGCCTGATATCCCTGGTGTCCCAACTAAAAAATCTGTTATCACATACCTACATACATACATATTTATGGGCTGCAAAGTGCAAAGCACATCCCTTCAAAGCGCCGAGAAGTATGCGTCGTTTGATTGCTTCGCTGTATCACTTTTGGTGTTGTACTATTAACAAACCATTTAAATGTGCAAAGCTTATACCAACTTTTTTGTACCTTTCATTTAGATTAATGGCATACATATATATCCGTACATATATTTATAGTGATTGTCATAACTATAAGACAGAGACCCTTCGACAAGTTTCAACCCTTTATTTTTGTTACACTGAATATACAAAAAAACCTGAGAAAAATGTTCTCCATTTTGTTGTTACTTTTTCTTCAAATTGTGTTATTTGTCCTCGATTCCGTAAAGTTTTCTTTAAAATGAGTAAAATCCTACATAAAATGAAATCTGTTTCCCAAAATTCTAAAAACCACAGTCTGTGGTGAAATTTTTTTAAGACTGAATACCGAAATCGTCTCAAGTCACAAAAAAATATATCTAATTGAAAGTCTCAAATTTAGTGACTTGAGATGAGACTGAGTTACAGAATACCGGCATAAATTTGTAAATCAATTTGTCTGTCAACGATCTGTTTCGAACACAAGCGGGTCTTCTGACCATTGGATTTTATGTTTTCATACTTAAAGTAAGAGATCTTTCAAATCACTTCACCATGTATTTGTTATATTTTTGATATAGTTTTTTTTAAATCTTTGCAAAGTCGAAAGTATTCAAATAAAGATCTATATCAATACTCTTCCAAAACTTTCCTGTCATTTATCGACAAGCTAATCAACCGAATGCAAATTTTTTCAAACGATTGAAGTCAGTAACTCCATTAATCTTTTAATTTTGTCGGGTCAAAATTGCATCATCCACATAAGTAAATTTGCATTAGGTCATTCGGGAAAGTAGTGACATTTTAAACTTAGCAATTTTTTATAGCACCGAATTGGTAACTAACAAAACGAGCGGCCCAATGGTGACTGTTTGCATAAAAACCTATTCCTGAGATATTTAAGTTACTGAACTTTCTAGTAAATATTAAAAATTCCACCTTTGCACTTATTCAGATATCCAAACGACAGTTTTTGACAAGGGTAATGTTTTGAAAACCGATCACCACTGTAAGTAACTCGGATGTTTGTCATTGTCCCTCGAAATGTAAAATGCTAATAAAAGACAATATTTTATAAGACAGGAACAATAAGAATAATTGTAGTTTTTTTTTTTAATTTAAACCCCTTCTACGCCATTTAATGAAAGGTACTTATTTAGACTTCAGCATCGCCAGAGATGAGGGCATGCGGATTAAATAGTTGCCTCTAAAACCTACCAATTAAATGTGTTAGTTTTTGTTAAGCTTTCGTAACCGATCTACAAAGAAAATGAAGCCCGTAGAATTGCACACACGAATGTCCTACATACTTGGTGTCCTATTGATGTGAATTATCTTGACGAGAGACGGCTTAAAGTCATGGGAGACGATAACAAAAAAAATACTATTTTAAACAATAATTAAGCGGTAAGCTATTACTTATATAACATAAAACCCGCGAATTAAAAAAGGAAAAATAGCTTTGAGAATTTACAAAAAACAAAAAAAAAACTCAAGAACTTACATGTTGGCTTAAAGTAAAAATAAAAACTTAATATAAAGTAATAACAATAAATAGAAGGAGAAGAGTCGCACTTAAACTACAAACTTGAAAATGTAAATAAATATAATCAAAAGAAAAGAACCGCAGCACACCGAGCAACAGTAATTTTTTTCCAAGTTTAACAATTTATTAAAGACATAAGTGCATTGTAGTTTAAAAATTGCAAATAAAAATATTTATCTACTTATATATACATATATATGCGATTAGTTTAGGGATGATATTTCACTAATACCCGTACACGTGCCGTTTACTAGAGGCATAAGAAAATACAAATATATGTACATAAAATATGTATGTATAATATAAACAAAATTTTGCTCTTGAAGAACTTTAAAAATTTGCTGAGTATTAAAATTATTTATCGATAAAAGCAGTGCGCAACTTAAGAACAATAGAAGTATATTAATAAAATTAATGAAAATTCTAATGTGTAATAAACTTGTATCAATACATATATTATGTATGTACATATATATATATATCAGCGTACCTTTTTAGCAATTACTATAAAATTATTAAAAACAAAAAAGCAAAGAATTTTTGAGTAAATGCATATGAAGTATGGTGTTTCAAATTAGTTTGCCATAAAAAGCATAATACATTAAGTCCATGAATCACATACCACATACATAAACATATAAATCATACATACGTAGATATAAATATATATACATATATATAATATATATTATATTAAGAAAAATACAGAAATGCATTGATACCAAGCATTCGCACTGTGGTCGCCCATTAAGCATACGTAGAACGTACATAAAAACATACCTACAAATTTTTAAAGAGTTTTCACACTCAAAATAAGTAAATTTTTAAATAATCGTTGTCTTTAAATAAAAAACAAAAAAACAAAAAACAAAATTAACAAACTTAAAATCGTGTGAACTATAACCATATTTGTG
Organism: Anomoia purmunda; assembly: GCA_951828415.1. Lineage (NCBI taxonomy): Eukaryota > Metazoa > Arthropoda > Insecta > Diptera > Tephritidae > Anomoia > Anomoia purmunda. The sequence goes on from OX639996.1 coordinate 19,508,048, forward strand.
TGAAAACTATAACGTGCATAAAACTCATATAACAGGAAAAACAAATAAAATACACACTTACCAGAGGAAACCCACAAATAAATTTAACTTTATGGCTGTTCTTACTATATTGCATAGTTATTGTGTAAAATTAGCAAGCGAGCAGTATAATTAATTGCATAAATAATGATAATAATTAAAAGTGAATGTGAAAATACTTTGAAAATACAAAACAAAGTTGTATAATAAAAAAATTGAAATTTCTAAATAAATAAGCCCAATTTTACAAATTTATATACCACATACACAAATATACATACTTACAAAATATAAATAGGCCTAGCAACTGAATACATTAAGTATGCAAAATAAAAATTTAAAAAAAAACATCTAAATATAAAATTGTAATGAATGCAAAAATGTGTGTAAATGAATTGCAAAACATGCATATTTCGATTTTTACTTACTACAAATAAATGATATACGAAAGTAATACCTTAAAATAAACTGAAAAATTACAAAATAAAAACGCTAATAACTACTTGCAAACAAACTCTCTGGCGTGCAGTTAGCTGATTTTTTTTTTAATAATAAACTAAATATTCAAAAATAATAACTGCAGAGCAAAGGTAATGATCAAAAATATTATAACAAATCTGATAAATACTTAATTGTATACATTATCGCATATGTATGAAATAAAAATAAATACTTAGCGTGTGCAAAACCAAAAGCGAATAGCGTATACAAAAATTTAACAACACTTACAAATTAAATTCAAGATTTTGTGAAATTTAGTGTCTTTACACTTTGAAGTCCTCGTAAAATTTACTAAACCAAACAAACAATTTATAAAAATTAAAAAAAAAAAAATAACAGCACTCATATTATATGTAGAATATGTATGTATGTATTTCAACAATAACAACAACAACAACAAAACCCCTTTTTCGTAAAATGAAGTTTTGAAATTTCGAATTCATTACTACACAATATTTGAAATTTAAGTGCATAACTTATTATAGTTACTATAAATAAAAAAGAGGAATATGACAAAAAATAATTAATTTGCAATTGTCAAATGCATACATAGATACTTAGATTTGAATGTATGAAAACCAATAAAAATAAAAAATTGTATTTAAAGCAGAAAAGCGCAACTCAAAAGATGTCATTTGCGTCTAATAAAAACTCACAATTGAGTCAGATAATTGAAGATTAAGAAGAAAAAAAAACGGTATATGAGGTAGAAAAAAGATTTATTGCAAACAAAATAAATAAAAGAAACAGAAACAAATTATTATAAGCAAAATATCTACATATGTGTTTTAATTGTTTATGTGGTTAAAGTACAAAGTACAGTTTCAAGGGTGTTTCAGGAACCAAAAATAACTCTTAGCACGAATTTACAAATTGGAAACGTTATATGAATTCTAAAATTAAAAGCAAAGCTGTGCAGTAACTGTTATTAGATGAAAAATACTTTTAACGTTGCTAATAAAAGTAACTACCCTATTTTCCCCGTTACCTAATAACTGTTACATAAGAGAAATATTTTTCCCATTGCCAATAAGAGTTATTTTTCGACGTTTATTTTTTATGTTGTCATCGGGCATTTCTATTCTAAAGTTTAACTATGATGCAATAACAAAAAGTTGCTAGACGTAGCGGCAATTCGTTTTGCTACTGCCTTCGCTCAACGTCGTATTTTGGAAGTGGGGGAAAAATGGGAAGAAATTGAGGCTGTTTTGGGGGGAAGAAGTTCTAATCAAAATATTCTCATTTTTTTGTATAACCCTAATGCAGAAGTATTAAGTAATAATACAATAAAATAATAAAGTATATTAAAATTAAAAAACATAACTAGACAGATTAATGAACTCAAACATTACCAGCATTTCGATTTGTTTTGAAAAGTGAATTTCATGGAATTCCGACTCATTTTGGTGGTGTGTTCTTGATTCCGACTGAGTTCGAATAGTTTTCGAATCAATTTCATTCCAAGTCGTTAACAGATGTTTTCAATTATTTATGTTTCTAGAAAAATTTAACAATGCTCTTTGTGTGTGCTGAGACAAGAAAACCTGTTATTGCGCGTACAAAACAACAAAAATCATTAGCTGAGAATACGCGTGGACATATAACGAAAGCTGGACTTCAAGCATATTTGCCCTTTAAAGAAATTTACATTATAAAACCTTCTCAATTTCCTTGGTTTTGTTTTGAATTAATTAATGAAGTTTTTTTTTTACAAATAAATCGATCAGCTGGTCTCAAAGGCGCTATCGTAGGGATTGCCAACAGTCGCAGATTCTGCGCAAAAACTGCGATTCCATTAAAATATTTCCGCAAAACACATTCATTTAACAGCACCAATATATTTTTATAATACCTTTTAAATATTTACTAAGGCTCGAACGAATAAAAAATGCCACGAACATAAAAGTATAAGTTTGAATATTATTTTTGATGCATGTCTATCTGGAACTTTTCGATGAATATTGCGCATGCGTTGAAGCGGAATCAAGAATAGGTTAGTTTCGTTTCGATCGTTTACCCTATATGTATTTAAGTATTTTTTTAAATAGAACTTTTCTGATACAGATTTATAAAACTTATTGAACACAGATTAAAAGGGTAAAGATTGGTAAATCTTCACAATATTTTGAACATTGAAGTAGTTACAAAAGGTTTGGCTGTCAAACAACAAATTTATTAGGGTTTAATTTGCCGATTACTTTTCATTCCGACTTATCAAAGGCATGAAAACCAATCCATTTCGATTCCAAAAAATTTGATCCACCACCAAGGGAACCAAAGGAAATCCTTTCATGCCAGAAATACACTCGTAGGTTTGTCATTCCCTGTCAAAGGAGGACAGCAATTAGAAAAAAAAATTATACATATAATTTTTGATTTAATTTACCCCGGCCGAGATTCAAAACTGGGACGGAATGACACACTCATAATCAAGCGATGATGAACTTGAAAAAGAACACAACACCAACGAATTTAAACCAGTACTTTTTATTAACCTTTTTTTGTAAAATAAATAAAGACTTACTTGAACGTCTTGCATCATGAAGTTTAACATAAATATTTTACCATAAACGCACTCAGAACGTTTTGATGTTTATGCTATATTAGTGTTTTTAAAGTGACTTAAAAAATTAATCTCGACAAAGAAATAGCATTAAACCGTTAACATTTTTTGTGCGATTACTTTTCACAATTTTCAACGTGGATTAACAAGATAGGAATGCATTGATGAACTAAAATCATTATTAAAAAACAATAAGCCCGTTTTCAACCAACAAACCCTCGCATTACATATTCCCAATATGTAGTGAGTTGTGATAGGTTTTATCATACAAAAATATCCTTAAATTAAACACACAGGACGAAAAATGGCACTGAAGATGGCACAACGCCGAAACCGGTTTGTCTCCATACCAAACTTGACATGGAATGAAATAATAAAATGTTATTTAAAAATTCAACATATTTAGTACTACGAGAAGATCAAATGGATTTTCTGCTCGATCAACAGCAAACAAGTCTTTCACAAAATTTTGGAAGTTAATGTTAACAATTTGATTATGTTGACCAAAAATACATATACATATACTGAAAGCAACGGTATCAAAAACGATAACAATCTGCGCGCAGAAGCGATTTTCGGAAAAAACCCCTGTGGTAATGCGGGAACACCAAACTAAAGCGAACTCATACATACAAGGGGAACCAAAACGCCAACAACATTTTTCAATTTACGGATGCCACCATGATTGAATATAATAAAGGAATGGAAGCCATCTAAGCACCCAGAGAGTTATGTGTTTTTTATGAAAATAATGTCAAGGGGAATACAAATATAATCAGCTGTTTTAATAACACCGCCATGGGTGAATTTCTTGAAATAAATCGAACCGCGGTTCAGAGTTACTCATGAATCGGAATACAAGCTTTTGAGGTGGTTTGCAGTCCAACATGCTACCCCCGGCTACGACGTTCGCCGTTTTAATGGCTATTACTATTGCATTCAATTGTTATCTTTTCAAATTTTTGTACTGAGATTCTAATAAAACTACAGCATGGTGTTAAAAAACAACAATTACATTTATTACAATGTTATTTAAAGTAATAATTTGAGCATTCAGTTTACCGGTTTTGATGGCAGTGTATTTATTAGTTAGTTTGAAAAATAACCTATGTATTTCGAAATTGGCTTTTCTCAATATAGCCTTTACAATCCTTTACTACTCGATGTAGAAGTTAAGCATCTTAAGTAAGTTTTAATGTTACATTCTGTTAGGACTTTAAAAATATAATCAAGTTAAGCTCTAACTTATCTTTAAAACTAAGTTATTACTGATATGGAAAATTTTTTATTTAATTTATTTAATCTAGCATTTTCCATTTGTGGGCGCCTTTGGACGACAGATTTTACTACGCCCATTCGCACCGTATACAATGTTGCAGGAAAATGTGAAATACCCACAGGTAGATGACTTTGTGTAGTAGGTCGATTGGAAATTTTTATTCTCCTGTGGTGGATTCTTTGTATTGTCCATGCTACCCGTAATCGACTTGGTTACAGTCACGTAACTATCTGGAGTGCGGTGCTTGCTTGAACCCTCCTCTTCGGCGCTATCAAGATCATTGTCAGTTGGTTGCAATTTCACGGCTTTAGGATGGAATTTTTTCTCCACATTAACGGTACCACGAAAGCCGCGAGGCACCATTTCCGTAGTCGAACGGAAAGGATATTTCTGCACGCGTCCATTTTGATTTTGTACTAAGAGATATTTATCTGATGAGCTGGGTACGGCGGCTTGCTGGCTTTGTGTTGGGGTTTTTTGTGTATAAGTTCGGTAAGGTGTCTGTGACTCGGATTTACTTTCGGATTTAGACTCGGACTTTTCGTTGTAGTACTCCTCCTCGTCGTCATATTCGTCATATGGATCCTCTTCTTCATCTTCGTTTAAGTTGGAATCTTCATCAGTGACTTTGTTGGCGGTAACGACTGTAATTAATTTTGTAAATAACATATTATGAATTAATAAATACTCCACTTAATAAATGAAACCTACTTTCTTTAACACTCTTCGAAGACTTCAAGTCCAGATCAGGTAATGCGCTGCTATCAGCCGATAGCGATGATACCCCAGGCCCACTATAAACGGCGTCGACACGATCAGTCACACTAGAAATAGTTGATTTATTTAATAAATATTTATCAACCGGGTACTTAGAGGCGTTCACTTACGTATCCGTGTTTCCAAATTGGCTTATACTATTGAACAGTTCCCGATTCTGTTCGCGATAGCTTGCCACTTGCTCTTTAGTACCAGAGGCAGATTGAGCAGCGCCATGATAAGACACGCCGAACCTGTAATTAATTATTTTCAATTTACCATTAGATAATTTTTTAATAGCACGAGTACAACATACGTAGATGTGCCTTGAATCTGTGACTGACTCTGACCAGAGTGGCTACCAGATTGCGCTGATGCTTGACCGCCTCCGCTAATTGGGGACGCAGAACTGCCGTCTTGATTCGGTCGGAAGCCGATTTGGGCTTGTGACGAAGTTTGCCCAGGACCACTCGACTGTGAATCAGCCAAACCACCTTTATCATTCGCTTGTACCTATGAGAGGGACAATAATACAAGCGAAATTCAATTATCAAAAGAAAATTTGCCTTTATGTAACAAGGAAACTTACCTCACTCTGACTCTGATGGATAACACCTCCGCTCTGCGAAGAAGCCTTTGTACCACCATTCTTCGAATTGACTTGTACTTGAGCTTGTGATTGAGCGGGACCACCTTGTCCTTGCGACTGACTCATTGCTCCCTCACTACTGCCACTCACTTGTGCATTGGCTGAACGGTCGCTATCAGATGTTGAAGCACTGGCACTGAATGTACCAGTTGAGCTATACGTTCCTGATACTTGCGTCTTGGCAGTACCTCCGTTCTTTTTGCCTTGTGCACTGGCAGCTGCTTGTCCGTCGCTAATAGACGATTCAGCTTGGGAGAATGCATCATCTGCTCCAACAGCACCGGTTGCTGTTACCAAGTTAGTTGGCCCTTAAGACAAAATTTGTTTGTATAGATATTTATACCTATCTTGTATATTTAATTAAAAATTACCTTCTTCTTTATACTCACCTAATGCTCCCGCAACAGGTATTGCTAATGCCCCACCTGGGCTAACACCGCTGCCAGCAACACCACCTGCCCCGATGCCTGGAGCAGCGCCTTGTCCATAAGTTAAATCTGTTGGCGCGCCAGCCCCTACGTCACTTCCTGGGCCATATGTTCCTACTGTTTGTGGAACTGTCGCATATGGCCCAGTTGGAGCTCCCCCTGGACGAGCAATAGCACCATATATATCACCAGCGCCTGGTCTATATACTGCACCCGGTTGTACGCCGATTCCTGGTTGTCCACCACCTTGGAAATCAAAGCCAGGACCATAAGCTGAACCAGGTTGTACGCCTGCTCCCGGTTGTAAACCTGCAACTGGTGGGATGCCTGCTCCAGGTTGGAAACCTGCACCTGGTTGTATGCCTGCTCCCGGTTGTAACCCTGCACCAGCACTTGGTTGATAGCCGACCCCTGCTCCTGGTTGGAAACCTGCACCTGGTTGTAGGCCTGCCCCCGGTTGGAAACCTGCGCCTGCACCTGGTTGATAGCTGGCCCCTGCTCCTGGTTGAAACCCTGCCCCTGGTTGATATCCGGCCCCGGCACCTGGATATGGCCCTGCAATTGGTTGATAACCAACCCCTGCTCCTGGTTGGGAACCAGCACCTGGTTGAAATCCAGCCCCGACACCTGGTTGGGGACCTGTACCTGGATATGGACCTGCACCTGGTTGATAGCCGACCCCAGCTCCTGGTTGGGTACCAGCACCAGGTTGAAATCCGGCCCCGCCACCTGGATATAGACCTGCACCTGGTTGTACGCCTACTCCTGGTTGTACCCCAACACCTGGTTGATAGCCTGCACCTGGTTGTAAACCTGCACCTGGCTGATAGCCTGCACCTGGTTGTAAACCTGCACCTGGTTGATACCCGGTCCCTGCTCCTGGTTGATATCCAGCCCCGGCACCTGGTTGTACGCCTACTCCTGGTTGTACCCCAACACCTGGTTGATAGCCTGCACCTGGTTGTAAACCTGCGCCTGGTTGAGAACCAGTACCTGGTTGAAAGCCGACTCCTGCTCCTGGTTGGAAACCAACACCCGGCACATAACCTGCGCTCGGTTGTAAGCCAGTTCCTAGTTGATAGTCTGCACCTGGTTGAAGGCCACTTCCTGGTCGTAGACCTGCGCCAGATTCAAAGCCTCCTCCTGGCTGTAAGCGTGCACCTGGATGTATACTTGCTCCCGGTTGATAGTCTGCACCTGAATGTAAGCCTGCACCTGCTCCTGGTTGTACCCCAACACCTGGCTGATAGCCAGAGCCTGGTTGATAGCCTGCACCTGGATGTAAGCCTGCACCTGGATGTATACTTGCTCCCGCTTGATAGTCTGCACCTGGATGTAAGCCTGCACCTGCTCCTGGTTGTACCCCAACACCTGGCTGATAGCCAGAGCCTGGTTGATAGCCTGCACCTGGATGTATGCCTGCACCTGCTCCTGGTTGTACCCCAACACCTGGCTGATAGCCAGAACCTGGATGATAACCTGTACCTGGATGTGGGCCTGCACCTGGATGTGGGCCTGCACCTGGTTGTAGGCCTATGCCTGGTTGTAGACCAGCTCCTGGTTGAAAACCAGCTCCCTGTTGTAAACCTGCTCCCGGTTGCTGACCTGTCGGTGGATGTATGCCTACACCTGGTTGAGCTCCAGAAATACCTGTGGCACTGGGTCCGTAGACTCCACCACTGGCCGTGGATGGGACACTAGATATACGTCCTCCAGGTTGCCAATAAGCAGCGCTGGGATATGTGCTTGGTCCTGGTCCTATCGGCTGCCCTCCAGCTCCAATTCCATATCTATCTCCAGGACCAATTGGAGCACTAGGCACATAGCCAGGATATAAGCCTGGTGCAGTTGGCTGACCTACGCCACGGATATCGCTTGGATGTACGCCGGTTCCAGGACCAACACCTGGTCTATAAATATCGTCTGCTCCTGCTGAAGGTCTGTAAGCGCCAGGATGAACACCTACTCCCGTACCAGCTCCTCCACCTGCACTAGGCTGCACACCTGCACCTGGTACCGAACCAGGTCTGTATACCCCATCATAGCCAACTCCAGGTTGAAGACCGCCAGAAGGTCTAAATCCTCCACCAGGACCATACCCGGGACCATAAATACCGCCAGGTTGTGATCCCGGTTGAATGCCAGATCCAGGACTGAGTCCACCACTAGGTTGTAAGCCACTACTAGCATCTATACCACTGACCCTTGTAGGCTGACCGCTTCCTTGTGGCCCACCTTGCACGAGCGATCCGGGTCTAAAATCCGCACCGGTTCCGCCACCAACTCCTGCGCCAACTGGCCCTGCAGGAATTCCAGCGCCAGGCCCGTATACTCCACTGGGCTGAAATCCACCACTTGGTCTTATATCTCCTCCCGGTTGCACACCTCCACCTGGCTGAATGGTTGAACCAGGTCTTAAGCCACCGCCAGGCTGTGCACCAATACCTTCGGTACCGATTGTTTGACGCCCAACACCTGGGCCATAACCACCACTTGCTGGAACACCACCTGCTGTGCCAGGCCTCGTAGCTACACCTCCTCCTGCTGCACCAGGACCACTAATTTGACCAAGTCCATATCCGCCACCTGGTTGAAAACCAGAACCGGGCCGCAACGCACTGCCGTCAGGTTGTCCGTAAGTTGTTCCGGGTTGTAATCCAGTACCTGGTCTTACAAGTGCGCCTGCTTGGGGAGCCCCTCCTGGTCCAACACCACCTGGCCCAATTGGTTGGCCAGCACCTGGGCCATAAATTGTACCTGGTTGTAATCCAGCGCCAGGCCTTAAAGCACCACCACCGGATTGAGTACCGCCCACAGCACCTGCACCTCCGGCTCCAGGAATTTGCCCACCATAACCGGGTCCATAGATATCAGCACCAGGTCTTTGCGGTCCACCTGGCTGAACACCTACTCTGCCATCTAACCCAGCGGGTCCAGTAGGTTGACCACCAATTCCAGCACCATATCCTGCTCCCGGTTGTTGCGCAGTGCCAGGTCTTAATGCGTCAAGACGACCTCCCTCTCGTGTATTACCACCGCCAGGCGTCAAAGGACCAGCACTCACAGGACCTCCAACAGTACTAGTCCCTCTCGGACCATATATTGTGCCAGGTTGTTGAGCGCCTGCACTAGCGCCTGGAGCACTTATTAAAGCATCCGGTCTACCACTGCCGCTAATTAAAGTTAGTGGGTCAGGAGAACCAGCGGGATATTCTAAATGAAAAAATAAAAGTAGTTAAGAGTGGCGTTAAGAAGTAGAAGAAAAAAAACTTATGTAAGTACTTACCGTAAATGGGACCTGTTGCACACTCGGTACAATCACCCATAGAAAATTGACTTTGCGCCTGTCCCATACCATGGGTTCCAGCTAAAGAAATACATTCACTAATTATAGAATTGAATGAAATTATTTTTGTTATGTCGTACAAACTGTTGTTCTAGAGCCATGTTCTGTAGCCTCTGCTTCAGCTTTGCCGTCCTGTTCTGGTTTACCAAAATTCAGATACTGCGATTGCGTTTGTCCACGCATACTTAAAATATATAGAAAACAAATTAATTGAAAATGTTGAAAGCTTGATTTTAGCAAATAAACTTACTAGCCTCTTCCGCTTCTTTTTGATCTATCCAAATCAAATTGATCATTATTAGCATCATAATTTGATTCTGCTTCACTTCCATCTGCTGAGGTCTAAAATTATGAAATTAATTTCATTTAATGTGGTATTGAAAGTATAGAGTTAAGCACATATATATGTATGTATGTAAATTTAAATATGTGGGTACTAAATTGAAAATATTTTATGTTTTTAAAATATTCAAAAATTATACACTTATCATATACTGAAAAAAAAGTAACCAAAGAAAAAATTATCTTATTTTAATGTAATTTTTACTTCAATATGCAATATTTTCTCCGATTGAGTAAAAGTTTCTTCAAGATGAATAAAAACCTACATAAAATAAAATCTGTTTTCTCCAAAAGTAGTAAATATTTCTTAATCACCATTTCATTCCAAGGTTTCCAAAAATTGTGATTAAAAAGTTTGAGACAAGGCAAATTCATATACATAAGTTGTAGTTACTATAGCAGCCCAAGGCGAATTCATACAATGTGATAGCATCCCAAGAGCTGAATGCTTGTTCTTCTTTCCGAATTCGCTAAGTTATTTTGTATACACAAACAAAATACATAAGCAAACTGGGCGAATTCAGTCGCTTTGTTTATCTTGCTATCACCTTCTATGGATACACCTTGTAGCAGCCCATTTGATTTCTTTATTCACCTACATGTATTTTGTTTTTGCTTTTGCGTATGAGGCTTCAAAAACCGTAAAAGCGAAAATAAAATGTATGTAAATTTTAACGACTTTTCCGCAAAAGCAAAAACAAAATAATAGAAAATTTTTGAAGTTGTACTTATAACACCACCTTATATGAATTCGCCTTGGTTTGAGAGTTAGATGGTAAGTTTTTTAAATTTTTCTGAAGTTTTGTGAATTTGGTATAAAGTTTCACATGAAATGGTTTTCAAAATCCTTACAAATTTCATTGCCGTTTAGTAAGTGTGAAATTTCTCAAAATTTGTATATTCAGGAATGAAATGAGTGTTACCGTTAAAACCTCAAATTTATTGTTTTCTTAGTAGAGAAAGGCAAGCAAATAAGGTGACCCTTTTTTTTCGTCATGGCCTCTTTTTTGCGACTTTCTGATAATTCCACGTCTGGGAAGTTAGTACTAACCTTAAAGTGTGAAGTTTTGTTTTGTATGGTATATGAACTAACAAATTGTAGGAGAAGTTCGGCCAAACATCAAACTATGGTGTAAGCGCCAAACTATTATTATTATTATTATTATTATTATTATGTGAGCGGAGTTTATAAAGTGCAATTTTGTAGAATTAACTTACACCTGTCATATGTCCTTCTCAGACAAAATCTTCATACAAAGAACGTAAAAGTAAACCGGGATTAAAAAAAGGTCTCCGTGAAATATGTAACATTTATTTACATATACTCTCCTTCATTAAAATTAAAATTGTAAGTTCTCATAGCTGTTATCTAATTTGTATATAAAACTATTTTGAAAGTCCGGCTTTAAAAGCTACAGATTTTCCCTGAGAAGGCATTTATTAAAATTAAACGATGAACAGTGTGATAACGACATTTTAATTGTTCATAAAACTTATGTATAATATAATTAAATTCGACTTTTTAAACAGATGGCAACTCTCTCTAAAATAGAGGTATGAACCTTCTCCTCACCGATACAAACCGTTTGACAGAAATATTGTAATATTTCATATAACTTGTATATAATTTCAATTAATTTGACTTTTGAAACAGCTGACAACGCTCTCTCAAGCATAAAATATAATTTACGACTACTTCTCATACCTATCAAATATACGTAAAAAAATTATTAAAAACCAGTCGAGTACACTATGCACGTACGTATGTGCATATGTACATACATTAGTCTCATTCATCAGAGTAAAAAAAATATCATTGACTCCTCTTATTCTGTATCCACTCCTTCTTCAGTCTCAAAATGCTCTTTGTAGCACTCATTCGGCACCTCAAATAACGTTTTTTTTTTTCAAATGAAAACAGCTGAGAACAAGGAGATATCTTCTTGCTTATTCATTTTATATGGAATTTTGTCCACAAATATGGGATTGTAAGAAGAAATCTTCTCGTTTTTATGTTAAAAATCATACAAAGTAAATTAAAAAGGATATCCTCGTATAACTTATTGAGTTTATTAATTATTATTTTTATTTTTAATTAAAATTTTGCTTTTAATATGTTAACTTACATGTGTACTCTGTGAATAATCTATCATTTTCAAAAGGATGATTTACCTATTTATTATTTCAGATGTTTTCAATGAATACAGGTTCAAACAGTTCAAAAAAAAATTTGTTTCAATAAATGTTCTCAAAAAATAAAAATCCTTTGCTCGAGAGTGACGCTTTATTTTTCCGTTGTCTTTCTTTATATTAAAGATGCCAGTTACACTTATTTTAATTGTTCTTTTAACAAATATGTAATACCTTTCATAATAACATATAAAAGACTTAAAATTATTATAATTATCTATAATCTAATTTAAAAAAATAGGAGACAATAGTTTCAAATTGATAAGGTCATCGGCTTATTGAAATTAAGAGGAGGTTCGATTTAACACCAATATTCCTTATTAATTTTATTGAAGAAGCTTTCATCTTAGTTTCACAGGTTATCTATTGGATTTTATTGAAAATGTTTGAACTTAATTCTATAGGTCTCTTTCTTAATTACATTGAAAAGTTTACAATTTAGTTTAACAAATTATTTTTTTGATTTTATTGAAGAAACAAATCCAGTCGTAATAAGAAGTGCGCCTTACTAAAAAAATTTATAGAGAAATCCGCTAAATGCGCATAGGGCATTTTATCGCGCTTATTCGGGAGCAATGGCTGCTTCCATGCGATGTTAAGGAGTAGGGCTTGCCCAAGTTAGCTAAATGTGCTTAGATTATTTTGCGAATGGCGGAAATGCCACCAAAAGAGCACATCGCGGTACTTTATTGGGTATTTGTATTATCTTGAATTATATTAAAAATATATCTGCTCTAGTGTGAAAAGAACCAAAAATTTGTTTAATCTCACAACTTTGCTGAAGGATATTTAATTCGATAAACTGGAAACTTCAGTGGCTGCTGGAAATAGCCCAAATTTTACGTCGCTAATTTAGTTTCGGAGATTGGTAAAAAGTTTACGTCTGGCGTAATGTCAAAACCCTGTTTTACATAACTTCATTTTTATGTCACGTCAGCTTTACTTCGATTTGTCTATTTTTTCCGAGTACTTGGCGTTCGAAAACAATTTCGTCCTACAATTTGTAGTATTAATAAAAAAAATAGCTTTTTTATGATTTTGAGTATTTCTCAGTTTTTTCCTGATGAAATTATTCACAGTAAAAGTAAAAAAAGTGGTAATATTAATTGTTAAAAAGTTGTGACAGATATTCATATATTATTTGTTGGCCTGATTTTATTAAACTACAATATTAATTTATGAGGTCCGTATAAGGAAAGTATTTTGGGCATGCCCCAATATTTTGGAAAACACTGGCCTTGAGCTCAAAAATTAATATTGTCGTTGTGACAGATATTAATGCGGAGTTTACCGTATTTTCCAAAGTCCTCGTTCTAAAACACTTCTATATAGAAAAGGGATTCGACATAGTATGGCATAATGGTTTAATTTTCAAATAGTTTTTTTCCACTGCATTTAGATTAAATTATTGGAAGTTTTATGAGGAATTGATTTTTTTTTTCTGTGTTCAAGTTGCGGGCGAATACTGCGATTTTAATTTAATTTCGCCATCAGGGCTATGCATGCAGATGATATAGCTATTTTTAAATCGCATGAGTTCGGCCAACAATCTATTTCTAAACTACAATCTGAGTTTTACTTGATGACGAACAATTTTTAAAAATGGAAAATTAAAGCAAAACGCAAGCCGTCTTTTTCACGAGACAAAGTAAATTCTTTCTATTTTCCCCAGTTATAATCTACCTTACCGTCGTATCAAAAATTATAGAAAATTTTTTTTATGTATGCCTTGAAAAAAAAACTTCTCACAAAAAACAAACATTCGCCATTCGGAGTCGGCGTAGAACTGTAAGTTCCTCAAGTAGAAGTTACTGCTCCGGGAACACATTCAGTACATAATTACCAAATTCTACATACCCCTCAAATACCTATCTTCGTTAATAAATATAAAATCTTAACTTTGTAAAGAAAACAAAACTACTACGCGACCATTATCTTTCTGTTCATAATTTTGAATGAATGCCGAGTTAATGGTCTAATTAAAAACTAACTTTTATTTTCTAAGCAAGAAATAAAGCTTGAAATTTAACTTAACTTAAACTCATACCTTTTTTTTCTGACCATAAGTATAATACAAAAACTAACTATAAAATAATAATTATGATCGTTGCGATCCCTGCAACAAATACATTATTACCGTTGCATTTCATAAATTTAATAAATCAAAAATTATTCGTTGACACTGTACCGGGCTAAGTCTTTCCAATAGATCTATCTGTACGTAAATATAATCTTTAGTTTCCATTGGACCAATTCTAAAACGAACTGACCTTGGTTATATTTGAACCTTTAACCAAAGTGATACGTTATCAGTACTAAATTTTTTATAGCTAATTTTTGTCGTAAAGAGCCGTTCATCCTTTATGTGTGTCTGTATGGCTTGTATAAATAATCACGAAAGACAAATTACATAATATAGAGAAGTGAGTATTATTAGAAATATCACGTTATCAACAATGGTGCTTAAGTTTGTATATTCATATGTATGTACATATGTATGCATATGTACAGTATTAGGATGATACAAAAATACACAAGAAAATAAAACCTCACCTCACAGAATTATAGCAAATGGAAAAACAAGAAACTCATATTTTTTATAAAGGGCCGCAAGAGCTTTGAAATTTTCCATGTATTTTACATGGGAAAATTAAATTTCCTTTCAGAAATCTTCAGGAAACGAAATTATTTTTTTATATTTTTAAATTTGTAATGGGGAGAATATATGTATTTGAATATAATTGTTACAAAATACATAAGTATTTTTTGATCGAATATTAATTCTTCAATAATTGAATTTCTTATCCAAATCCGTTTTTAAAATTATATTAACTAAGTATTTTGCTTTCATAACCAATAACCCCAAAAAGAAAAATTGCATGCGTTTCTTTATTTTCCACACAGAGTTTGTATTATTTCTGGGAAATGATGGATTAATGCATTTTAACAATACTATTACTTATTCATACAAAAAAATCTACGAGGATGCATTTCATTTTTTTTTTTCAAATTTTTGAAAGTTATATTACTGGGTATGATAACCAAATTTTCCATTTATTGGCTCTAAAGAGAATAGTAAATATAATTTTAAAAATAAATATGCATCAGAATTTCATGTTTTGAAGATTTCTCTGGATATATATTCCTCTTCGATCGAAAAATTTCTTGCGACCATACTTTTTTCTACCACTTTAAATTGTATACATATTATGTATTTCTATCATTTGGAAAATTAAGTAAATTTTCGCACCTTTACTGAATACATTGAATAGACAGACAATCTAATTTTTCTTTCATTAACTTTTCCAGTTTTTATTTTTTATGCGAATTGATTGGTTCCTTGCGAGTTTTTATTTACACTACAGCTTTTTAAGGCAAAAACAAAATACATAGTTTGTATTTACTCTACTGATATGTACTACCATTTCAATGTGCCTTGAGAAATATTTTTTTTTTCGCAATAGAGAACATTCCAAAGCTAATTACAATTGACTCTAAAAAAAATCTTTATGTATTTCAAATGCAGTACACAACTACTACAAATTTGGTGCATTATTTGATCTCGTTTGAACATTTTGAGCTCAGTCATTATTGGCTTTTTAATTAATACTTTACGTTGAACTAATATAAAAAAGTCTACATATGTATGTGGAATTAAATATTATCATATCAAGGTTATCACTTCAAGAGAATCCCTTATCAAGCCAGTGGCTGATTATGTGAATTTTGTTGTTGTTGTTTCAAACAAACATACTTTGATTTTTACTTAGCATTATTTGAATTAATTTCTGCCCAGTGATTAGCTAGGTATATACTGCTATAAATCTATTAAATGATCTGATACATACTAAATTAGATTAAGGTATTATCGCAAGATATTATAAGCAGCTCTGAATCCGGTAAAACTTTTTGCAATTCACCATTTTTTCTATTCTGTTGTATGCGTATGCATTGGATTTTTACTAGTAGGTAGTTTCACGCGGGCAGATACAGATTTTTTGCTTCAAAAAACTGCATACCCTTCCCTTATAACAATATAAAGCAACTGGGATAATAGAAGCAAAAGAAAATTGTAGTGAAGCAGCTTAAAGAAAAAAATATTTGTAAATCGAAGCTGGGGCCAGAAAACGACAGTTTAACCAGTTTATATGTATGTTCGAAAATTTTTTTATGGAAGAAAATGTGTGACTGCACTGGAAAAAAAACTTAACAAAAATCAACAGAAATTTTAAGTGTTAGAAACTTGCCTTTTTGTTATATTACGATTTAATGCAGTATAAATCTGCATAATTAAAATTTTTATAAAAGTTCTGAATAAAAATTATGTTGTTGTTGTTGTTCTATACATTGTATGAACTTTTCTATATTTTCTTTACAGTTTGAAATGTGGATTCATAGATAGAGTTTTAGACAAAAGAAGAATAGCCAAAACTGTGTCACGTGCCTATATCTTTCATATAACTGATATACATTGAGTGCATAACATGGGTTTGTTGACAAGTTTTGACAAATTATTAGTTTTATATTAAGTTTTGCTTCAATTATTATAAAAATAAATGTTTTGCAAATAAAGCTACGTCCCACCAAGTTTCAAACTTTTGCAAGCTCGAATTTTTCTTACATAACTCAAAGCAAATATAAATTCTCAAACTAATATTTGAGTCACTTCTAACTTGCCCTTTATTACATTAAAATTTAATGGATTATGCCCTACACTACATGCTCGAAAATTTTCTAAAAACTCTCATTAAAAATTGCTATGTTTTGAAATTTTTGTTTAATTTGCGAGGCATTTTTCTATCTAGAAGAAAAAAATCCACCAGCAAAACCCACCAGCAAAAAAATGCCCAAAAATCAATTTATTATCCCCTTTATTGGACTGCAATTACATGGCCTAAGGAATTCCATACACAAAAGTTTCCAAAATGTTCGAATAAAGTTTGAAATTTTGATGATTTTTTTTAAATTTGGCAAAGCATGACTTTATATGGGTTTTAGTTTTTAAATTATTTGAATTTTTTTCATAAATTAGTTAAAATTTAATAAAAAAAAAAATAAATTGTGAAAATTTGTCACTAAGTCTCTGCCACTGTCCTTGGAGTTAGGTAAAGCAGTATATGTACACTTTGGTGTAAATGGATAGTGTATCTTTGTATGTTGATTACACTATTAATTATAGAATTATGGCTGATAAAAGTATTAGGTTTATTGTTTTTTTAATAGACAATCAATTTTTTTTCTGAAAGGACTTAATTTGCATATGTTTGGCGAAATGCAGATCGGATCACTTACAAACAAAAGAACATATCACAAAAAATTTACTACACTTCGACAGCAGGTTTTTTTTTTCATTTACAATATTTTATATCTTCATATACTTTTGCATTTCGTTATCCTTCGAACACCTTTTCATTTGTTTTTTGTGTTTTTCTTCTTTTGCATTAATTTCAACTTATCTACGTAATTGCGATTATAATTTGGCTGAGCTATTTTCAATTTGACACTTACTATCACTGCTCCATTTGTAGCTGCAATCAAAAGCGCGATGCCGACGAAAGCCCAACGAATGGGCAACATAATTATCCTTAGCACAGACACAGAATTATCAAATTTTTTTTAGTTTTTTTTAGCTCACTCCACTATAGTTAAAATAAGTAACGATTTTTCGAGCTGCAATGATTTATAATTTTAAATTTTTTAATTTCACAAACATGTATTATATAATTTTTTTCCATATATAAAAATGCGCTATGCGCTTTCACTAATCAATATTGTGAGTATGTGTATGTATGTACTGTGTGTCTTTCAAAATTTTTCAACACATAGGAGTTTCGCTTCCTACAACACATTCACATTTATACAATCGAACTCGGTATTTTTGCGCACATGTTATTTTCACTAGAAGTGTGCATGTATAAAATTAAGAAGAAAAAAAAACAAACAGAAAACACATCCTTTTGTCGCTATACACTTGTCTCAATATCTTTCATATGCCACTGAAAAAAAAAATTTATTCCCTTACGAGGAGTTATTCCGATTTGTGGGCTTCCGATCACGACGACCGCTGGATTGCGAATAACAGCAACGCAATTGGAGATGGCCCCACAATTGGAGAGCTCCAATTGAAATTAACGAGTAAGTTCATTTTAAAATTGTCGATGTCTATGTGAAACCAACAAGAACAAGGAATACTAAAAAAAAAAACAAAAAAAAACACAAATATAAATGAAGAGTTTTATAGATTTACATTAATTTCAATACGATTGCAAAGGCTGCAAGCCAGTACACACATACACCCTCATACACATTCTCGAATGTATTTATGTTTTAGTATTTATGTAGGACTACGAGTATTATGATCGCATGTGTACGCACTGCCTGTCAGTTACTTAACCATAGGCACACTCTTTCGTATTTAATATGTATGTGTGGATGTATGTATGTATGTAGGTGTTGATGATCTACCATAAGTTCTCAAACGCCCTATCAACGCTGCTGATCGCGTCAATCGATCATTTTACTTCCATTCAATGCTGCTCCATTTCAGCAACGAAACCATAGCTTTACCCTCGGTTGGTTGGTTTCTCCTCAAGCCGTGTTGGCATTTGTGGCTCGATTGTCTCCAAGCAAAATTACTAAAGCGACACTATTTTTTTCATTTTTCAATGTCTCTTTTTTCTTTCAGTTCAATCGTATTCGAAATGATATTTACTATCAAATGTATATGTATGTATGTATGTATGGATGGATGTGTGCACATATGTATAGTTGTTTCGCAGCATATTGCGTCAAGTGGTCTGGGCGTTTGCTTTTTTCACAACAATCGTACATGCGGTCATATACTGTTAAAATACAACAAAATTGGCATAGACTTTTGACCCATTTCGAGCCAAAATCAACGGAAAATATTATTTGTCTATATGCTTAGCATACATCCGCTAATGAAAACCCAGGACTGAGTCTCAAAAATCAAAAGCGTTTATTGATTTAGCGAAGCTATTGTTGATAAAAATCATATTTGAAATCGCTTCGCACCGGCAACTCTACTAGATCTGTAGGAAGTTCACACCGTGACTGCGGCTTAGTTAGTTTTTTCGAGTCTGGATTTCTAAAATCAACCTCGTTCATTTTTACCACGTTTATATCAACTCACTTTTTTCTTTATTTGTTCAGATATTTTAACATATTTTGCTTTCGATTTTTAACCAACTTCCCGCGGATGTCGATGCTTGAAAATTTAAATATAGTACAGAACCCGAGGACTATATAATATTCATCAGGACACCAGCAAAGAAAAAGTAAGCCATATTTTTTGTTGTTGTTTTTATTCGATATAGGCGAAAACGCAGGGCAGGTGGCTGAAAATGTGAATAGCGTTTATGGTCCGCATTGGTATGCCGTTTGCCACTTGCAAACTGCTACTCAGAGATTGTACATATAAACAAGCTGACAATAGATGGAGGCAAAATATGACCTGTCGAACCTCAAGGCAGACGTGGCCTAAATGGGATCGGAAACGATCGCGCAGCGTTCACTCTCTAAGAAAGGAAAACATTTCGAACGTGATCGGGGCTCTAACAGGGCACTGGGAAACATGCATGGGGGTGCCCTTCCGAAGATGCTGTAAGAGCTGCAAGATTGACAAGGAGGAGTAAACGATCTTGCATTTACTGTGTAAGTATCCTGCACTGTGTAAAAGCAGAATGCGATATCTGGGATCACCGTTTCGGGATGACCATAGTAAGGCTTCAAGCACCGAAGTAAATTGTCTGTTGAGGTTCATCAATGAGGCAAACTGGTTTGGTGAGGGGTAAGTTCTTCTTCTTGGATGGTATAAAATTTTTCTTTGTGGTAATACAATGGGCCTGCTAATACTGGCCTAAGTGAGCCGCTGCAGACGGCTGCCACTCCAACCTAACCTAACCTAACCTTATGGTCCTCATTCTGTAACAGCCAATCACGCGTAATTTTGGTTTCCTCGATTCCGTTATGGTCATTTGATATCACAGATACACCACGCTCGGGAGGTTCAATTGTCGAAATCGTCGAGTTCGACCGTCATGTAAGTGCTGCTTCAATTTCCGAGGAGCTAAATAAAAGCAAAAAGCTGTTTGGAACCATTTAAATAAGGCTGGATACAGGAGCTCGATGTATGAGTCGTACACGAGTTAACGCAAACAAGCCTCATGGCTCGGGTCACTTATGACTATAAGCCGACGCAAATGGTCAGGAAGGTTTTGCTATGTGTTTTGTCGGATTGGCAGGGAGTCATCTACTATGAGCTACTCCTCAAACTCTTAATTCAGACTTGTAATGGCAACAAATGGAACGTCGCAAGGAAGTAATCACCCAGAACTGGTCAAAGCCAATAAGAAAGAAATCGTGTTCCATCAGGACAGTGCCAAATTCATAGAATGCTGTCACTTTCATTTTGCAAAGAAAGTAAATGAAGCCTGACAACAGAAATGATCCTGCGAAGTGTAGTCCTTCGATCATGTTGTGCAAATATAAACTAAGCGAAGGCACTAATCATGGGGCTGACAAGCGCCATTTGCTGGTTAAGTTTTAATTCACCCTCTATGGGAAATTTCCCAGCTGAATATTTGGAAGTCATTTTATGTTTTTCTATTCGTTTTTTTAATAACCTTAGTAATAATTTATGTCACTGAGTTTTGTTTTTAATTTGAATATGCTCTCAAATAAGGCCTATTCTACGTTTAAGTTTAGCAACTTCGGCTCCGGCACTGCGCACAGGCCAAGACGAAGGCGCTGTACTAATACTTTTACGTTGGTGGTGTAGTTGTTGCAAAAAACATTAATTGTAAGAAGGTGGATGCAATGAAGCAATTCAAGTAAATCATCGAAATGCAGGTCTTCATCGAAACTATGTCGAAATTAAACTAATGTATTTCGTATAAGGACCGTGGGTGTTACCCGCTCTGCAAATAAGTATACGAGTATTTTATATATAAATTCCTCTCACTTTTACGGAAGATCTTGCATTCACATTTCAACGCTATCAACTTGTAAAGAACTAAAGCATTTCATAAATACAATCACATTCTTGACCCTAGTTTCGATACTAATTTGACAGAATATATTTCAATAATTTCTACAAATGCTTGAGCCAATAAAAGTACAAGCAGTTACTTACAGAAAAACTACATACAAACATAAATAAATACGTACATATTATGTAGAAGCTATATCGGTATATTCTTCTGACTGCTGCATGCCCAGATACGCAATGCAATTGCTTTTGAGTGTATCTGTTTCCACTTGACGTTTGTCATTTGCCGCCTGCTGGGCAATTTTTTGCCTTTGCTCATCATCCAACAGCAATGGTCGAACGCCGAACCAGTGTCCCTATGTAGATGTTCCACTAAAAGCTTTTGCTATCGATCGATTGCCGTGAGATTGTTGCGATAAGTTTTCAGGCATGACCACAAACATACATACATACATCCATATGTGCATAGTAATGTGCTAGCTGTGGGATGATTGCCCATTGAGAAGATCGTTCCATACAAACCAACACACATACAACACACTCTTTAGATCGTGTGTAATTTTTCAATTTATAAACACATGTCAGCAAGTATTTTCTTAATTTGCGTCCACGCTTTTCTCTCAAGCAATTTCCATAAACTCAATATGAGATCGTGTAAGTTCAATTAAGTACAGTGATGCTTAGCTATTACTTACTTAATTACCGCTATAACCACCTAAGCGATTTGGGGCGAGTTGAACATATCACTCCTATCATTATTCTTCCTACTAACTGGGGCTAATTAAAAAATACCAAGTGATGCCAATTCGTTGTTCACCTTCCTCCTTTTGTGTCACCACCAGTGGGTACCGCGTTGAATACTTCCAGGGTTGGATAATTTTCCGCCATTATTACAACATGACCTAGCCATCGCGGCCGCTGAATTTGAATTCACTTTACTAAGTCCATGCCGCGGTAAAGTTCATACCAAAGATTACTAGATACATTTTGCAATCGTGCCACTAGTATAAAATGAACAGTGGGGATTTTTGAAATTATTATTGGATATTTTGCACATTCCACACAACCGTCGAGATTGGCAACACGCGTATTACCGAAGTAAGTTTCGATGGCTCGACTCCCCTTATAACATCTATATACTTAGTAGATAATAAATATACATAAATATAAAGTTATAATTATGGATCAATAAAACAATTCAAAAGAAAAGTTGTCCAATCAAAATAAAGAGGGGAAAAATCAGATACCACAAAACACAACTTACAATATGTATTCAACTAAATTAATTAACAACATAAAAAATTAAAAAAGAGTGAAATATATGATAATATTACCAAAGAATAAATAAATATCTTAAAAGCATATGAATTTAATATAACGAAAAATAATTCCACTTTTAAAACATAGAAATAAATGACTAAGAATATTTTTTTTAAAACTTTTTAAAGTTACCTATACATGGCCTTAAGTGAATAAAATTAAAACAGAGAGATTAAGTTCCTCACAAATTACTTCGAAAAGAAGAAAAATAATAAATAATTTACTAAGGTTTGATCATTTTGTCTTAAAAATTGACGATGGTACGTAAACTTTCATAATTTTGTTAAGGCCTCACACCCTCCACCATAAAAATGTATAACGCACGGATTCACCCAATTATTCACGGCACTGTCTGGCATCTCGCCATTTTAAATGCCAGCTGTTCGCCGAAGGATTTCTTTTGCTTTGTTGCCAGCCCAAACACAAGATAAATCCCTCGGTTCTCTGCTGAAAATGAGAGAGTTTCGTATCATGCCATCTTTGGCTCATACAGCTCATCGTTCTATCGTCTGCGGTATTCGACGCCGCTCGCAGAGAGCTCTCCCAATTGTGACGGAGCTGGTTGTGTTGTTCAACGTCAATTTACAAAGTCATATTAGTTTTGCTTATGTGTGTCGATTCTCTTCCATCGGGTACTTTCCAAGACGCCAAGCCTAAGGCTACACTGATCAGGGCCAATAAGTTCGTTGAGGGTGCGCTTCAGTCTTTTACCAAATATTGACAATTTCTGGGATATAGATACCGTGAAAGAATACTCTAGCTTCTAGGCTTATGAGTAATTTATCCAAAGAAAATAAGGAAAACTATATTTGAACCATGCAATTTGATCAATGTCGACTACGATTCGATCAAGAAGAGTTTGAAACATGCATACGTACATAACTTACAATAAGGATTAAGTGCATTTTGGGAGTTTTGAAAGTGACCTTTGGTGTTTATAAAGGGATGATTATTTGTGTATATTTTAAATGGTGACATTTAATACGAACCTTTTAAGTGGGTGAGTGCCCATCATCATCGCGTTGCATATAACCGCTAAATGATGTGCATGTGTTAATGCACATACACACAAAATGTTTTAATTATGTAATATGTGCATACATATCTACATACGTACGTACGTATGTCTAGCGTATCTTCAATGTTTTAAGTGTCAAGTGGTGTTGGTTTCTAACGATTAATTATTCTATTATCAATTATTTTAATGAATAGTGACATTGGTATGCTACATAATGTTGTGTCAACATACAACACTATAATTCATTGCTGGTAATTGGAATTCATATACATATGTACATAGATATGTACGTTTGTACTAGGGATGCCAATCCCGGGAGATAACGTAATCCCAAGGCGAATTCATACAAGGTGATAGCATCCCATGAGATGAATGCTTGTTCTTCTTTCCAAACTCGCAGGGTTGTTTTGTTTACACAAACAAAATATATGAGCAAACTGGGCGAATTCGGTTTTTGACATTTCACTCGCAAAGTTACATTAACAAAATACATAAGCAATACTGGGCGAATTCAGTTTTTGACATTTCCCACGCAAAATTACACAAACAAAATACACAGCGGATTCGCTTTATTTATCTTGCTATCACCTTCTATAGATCCATCTTACGTAATCCCTTTAAATGAGAAGCCTTAAAAATTATTAATTTTTTATTAAATAATTTTATTTAGTTGCTAGCTTATCATGGTATCCTACCTCAAATACTTCCATAGATATGCTATATGAGACCTCTACTTATATGGGAAGGGCCACGCTCCCTTTTGCAATAATTCCGACATTCTACTGTGATATGGAAATGATTTCATTTATCTGCTTATCAAATTTCACTATACCATAAATACTTCCAAAGGTATAAAGGATGAAAAATTCAGTTCGTATGGAAATTGCCAAGCCCCATTTATATACATATACATATATCGAAATTAATTTTACTCTATGCAAGTTTGCAGTAGGTGTCCCAAATTTAGTTGTGTTCGGCCAAGTGGCTTAGGACATCTTGAACATGTTTCTTTTTACAGTATCAACTATATTTTTATAATAAACTAGTTGATACCCGCGTCTTCGTCTCCGTTGGTTACCACGTTGCCATATACTTGCGGAACATTTTTATAAACTAAAAATGCAGTTTCGATGAATTTAACAACAATGTCCCAAAGTCACCGCAAAGATGAATTCGACTCTAAATTTAGTAGCAGTTTTTTTATGTCATTTTCAATGGGATATCTGCCAAAAAATAGTTGCAACTAAGACAAGGGTAAATTTTATTTCGACTATAACTAAGGAGTGTTGCTTTTAATTGCACAAAGTTTATTAGATTTTGACTAAGTCTAATGATAAATAAGGAAAGTAAAAAAGTACCTATTTTGCTCCAGCTTCACACTGTTCTAATATCATCGATATCGGACCATAAATATGGATTTTCGAATAGCGAATTTAAATATAACCTATACCCGTGGCACGGATCTAAGGTACATACATATATACTGTTCAAGCTTGGTTGAAATTCGTTCATCGGATAGAGCATACATTCCTAATTTCATAAAAATCAGATTAAAGGTACTGATTTCCTGAATATCCCGGATTATGCGCCCTCTAGCGGATTAAAGTAGACCCTATGACTGCACCACGTAGCGAGAGAATATACTGTTTAAATTTGGTTGAAATCTGTTCGGTAGTTTTTGGTTCAACTAGTCACAAAGAAACCGGCTACATTTTTACATATACAGATTACGAAACCAGTGTAGCTTGCTAAATGTTGCCCATATATAAAAAGAATATGTTTCATATATACCAAAATGTTCAAAAAGAAAAGATAAATCGATTAATCAAGTTTTTCTGTGCGGCGGTCCATCTATGCATCGGATAGCTCGAGTAAGTATTGAGATATCTCAACTAAACTTAGTACATATTAATCACCCTTGACACAGGTTAGGACGGCATTGAAAATGGGGGAAATCGGATAATAACAACGCCCGCACCATGCCATAGTTCAGTAAGTATAAAGAAGGGAATACTTGAGCAAAATTTTTTGAGAAAAATGGGTACGGACAAATAGGTATATCTCCAAAACTAACTAACTTAGCTCAACTAAATTCGGTACATACATTACAATTTAACCCAGTAAGTATAATTTCGGCGGCCGTGTGCCGTAGAGTATGCCTATACGCATCTCGACCGAGGCAAGTACCAAAAAAATTATAGAAAAGCAGCAATGTCCAACCTCCGAGTGTATTTTTGCCACGAAAACTCTTCTAACAAAAATCTGTACGATCTCTGTAGTGAAATGGATATAGTTAAATGGATAAAAATTCAACGCATACATTGGCTTGGGCAAGGCGATCATCCGTTTTGGCACCCATAGTTGGACAACGACAGCAAGGGTGCACACGAACACAATTTTTCCCAGTTAGAAACTTAGCATTGTCTCCTGCTACCATATTTACCACCTGGACGAAGGAGGTCGGGTTGAACCTCGACATTTGATAGTCTGCCCTCCTTCTACCGCAATCGCCAAGAAAGTATAGAGCTCCTACTCGTTTGCCGGCAGCACTTGGGAATGGCCTGGACTAAACCAGTATGATCACCAGGAACTAGTAGGACACAGTCCGTTAATCTTCAGACCTCCCAGAATGCTGCATTCCGAACAATGACGGGATGTCTTCTGATGTCACCTGAGGTCCATCTAAACCAAAACGAAAGTTTGCTTCAAGTTAAGGGACACAACCTCATGCTCAGTAAGCAGTTCCTTGCCTGGGGGCACCCAAACAGGCATCTGATTGACGACGAGCCACTGCCCAGGTACACCGGGAGACATCTCCTTGAACTGAAGGACAAGATCCAGTCGCTCCGGGCTCAACCACTAGATCCGACGGCGTGCACGAGGTTCTGAACAACATACACAGAGAGACAATAACCACCTACATTGACTATCGCTCTGTAAATACCGTTATAGGAGTCTAACCACCACCTATTGAAAAAGGGGGTTCCATCTGTCTAGGGAGTCTCTACGGCCCACGCTACTTTGGCCCACCTACAACCATGCTCTCTTAAATCAACTCATCTAACACCTCTCTATCCCTGGTCCAACCCCGTCGAAACCGCAACGAATGGGTGAATAAGATCTTTACAGGATGTGGTTAATCGCTATAACAACAATAACGAACACAATTCAGTGTTTAGAGAAACCCTGCCTACACTTGGTGGGAATAATTGGCGCAACTTCGCACACCAGAAAGTCGATTGGCAAAATTATTTTGATGCCGGCCCAAAGCGACAAACGGTTGTAGAGCCAACCAA
Organism: Anomoia purmunda; assembly: GCA_951828415.1. NCBI lineage: Eukaryota > Metazoa > Arthropoda > Insecta > Diptera > Tephritidae > Anomoia > Anomoia purmunda. The sequence goes on from OX639996.1 coordinate 19,534,764, forward strand.
GAAGAAAAAGGAATTGCTCGGAATAAACGCGCGCTCAAATTTTCTACTCAAGTTTGGTAACTATAGTTTTCTAAAAAAAAAACTCATTAATACATAAATACTGTAATAAAACTGAAAAAAAATCGTGTATGTACACTGAATATTTCTTAAAAGAAGGACCGAAGGTGAAACAAGGGATGTAATAGAATACCTTTGGGCCATTTTTAGAATAAGTTTTGCTTGCTTTAAATTACTAGTCTCCGGATTTTTATGTGGCTGTAAATGGTGACTAGACAGTAACCTCGGCCTTAACATGGGGTATAGTATTTTATATTAAATGGGGAAATCGTTTCTTGTAGAAATTGTTTAGAATCGTTGTTTCTTTTTAATAAATTTTAGCTTTTTCAATGGTATCAACGTACGCCGGTATCTATTTTTTGTAGATGATTTTGCAACTGAAAAGAAAATTAATGTCAGCCATAAATGATTTGATGAAAAAAAAAACAAAATATTAAAGCGCAGAGGCGGACGCTGGGTATATCTAAATAGTTATATATAAATATCAACAATTATGTCATCACATCGACCTAAATTCTATTCGCCAAACACTTTTTATTTCATTATTCTTTTAAGAAAAAATTCAATTTATTTTCTTGATATTTTAAATAGATTTGCATATGAAGCCACCCATCTTAATTAATACTCATTCAGTGGAAGATTGAATTGATATATATTCAATCTGGTTTACAGCACTACACAACAGTCAATGCTTACAAACAATGAAATACATATGTACATATGTATGTAGGTATGTGTGTGCGTGCGTACACAATCTAAAATCTTTCACTTACAACTCGCATGCGTAAGTTTGTTTATAAGTACATATGTATGTATAGTACAATGTGTGTTCAAAACGTGAACATTACAAATTAAAATGATAGCCTTGAATCAAATTGCTTTAATGGTTTTTTAGAACAATTCATTTATTGGCGCCAATGGAACGCACAGCGCGCAAACACACTTACATCCACACATACATACATACATACATACATACCCAACGCATACTCGCACAGTTATTGGCGCACTTACACACATACATACACTCATTCACACATACACACATCTGTGGACTCGTATACGCATTTGCCTAAGCGTGCAAACGCTAGTACGTATGTATTGAGAGATGTTGGAGGTTAGCTTCCTGATAAGCTTAGTTTTGTTCTAAATTCAAGGGTTAAAGTGCTTTCAATGCTTCTTTGTTTTTAATACGAATAGTATGTAAATAATTCGAATTGGGACAATGCTAATGAAAAAAATAGAAAACAGAATTTTGGCAAAGAGTACAGACAATATTTACATATTTATATCGTTAGCTTAACACAAAAAGGACCTAACAAATTTATTTTCCAAATCAATTTTGTTTGCAAAATTCAGATAGAACTTTCTTTAATACAACTGCTAATAAAATCTTCCATATATTGGAAAAACAATACTTTAGTTATAACCCCAAATCCACTTTTTACTAATAAAAGAAAAGGGAAAAGGATAAATGTATAAAGAACCCCAAAATATCAAATATATGTATAAAACAAGCTTCCGCCTCCTCACCATATTTTGCGCAAACTGTTAATTCCATTCACTTTAGCTTGAAAGTACAAAAATTATACAGTAATGATAAAAAATGGCTGGATCCCTTATGAAATAAATACTACAAACCAAAGAACGTAGATTACTTAGAAGATGGATCCTTTCACGGAATATGTCAGCATAACATTTTGGCTTATTTCACCATACCAGAATTATATACCAGATATTCGAATATGCTTAGATCCAATTGGTTTGTGGTGTGGTGAAGTAAGCTAGCATTTCATACCACAGGATAATTTCACTGATGTAACTTCTTTGTAATTCACGTTCTTTGCTACAAACTAGCCTTCCTATGCTGGTGACTTGACAAAATCTATCAACCTGACAGTTGTCAGTTTTACTGCCCCTAAATCATTATGTCGCAGAATACAACGTCGTTGTCACGTATTCAGTAGGACATAACAACGGCAACGACTGTCGTCATCATTGGAGAGCTAAAAACCAATTTACCGCATATTTTTAGGCGCAATAAACCTGATAACTGTCAGGCTACTAAGTTTTTTCAAGTCATCATCATAGGTGGGTAGAATTTGTTGCTGATTTTTTTTTATCGACGGGTAGCAGTAGTACTCAGTAGACAAAACTACAGCCCCCCTAGAATCCTGCACTCCAAACAGTGATGGGACACCAGCTGGGAAGCCAGCACCCCTAAGTACCATTTACGCCCACATGCTCCTAGTTAGTGGGCATAAATTTATGCTCAGCAAGGAGTTCCTTATGAGATGTCACCGCCTGGAGCATCCTAATGGGCATCTGATCGCTCTCTAACCACTTCTTCTTGAACTCAGAAACGAGATCCAAAAGTACACTACACAACTGCTGGATTCGACAGCATACAGACAGGTCATTTACTACCTTTTCTAACTCTCGCAGCGATAGTGGTGTTACTGGAATCAAATCTCTACCCATTGCAGACGAAGAACTCTAGCGGCCTCGTGAGTCTCGCCTTACTCTTCAACCCCGACATCCAGGGCCGCCGAGAGGAAAGCCAGGCCCAGGGGTAAAAAGGTGGGGCCCTCTTTCTACATAAAAGTTTCGACTACTTCATCAATTTCATCAACTATCTTTCTACTTACTACTTCAATGTTTTTAAAGAATAAGTCAAATACGACGATTTTTGCTCTCATCAGTTCATCACATCTGTATTGAATTTGCATTATAGTTGATGTTGGGTGAAACAAATTTTTTTTATACGATTTCGAAAATCAATAGAATGTATTAATCAGTTCATATATAGACTTTTGTTCAGATTATATCGGAATATACGAATATAGAGATAGCAGGACTTGCCAGTTAATAAGTAGACAGAAACATCTTATTCAAACATTTATTTATCGATCTGATTAATTAAAAAACAGTTCTTTCGAAGTCTGTTGACTATCATGATTAAGTTTTTGAACATGCAGTTTAAAATCCTTCAATCTTCAATTATTTGGAGCTGAGCTTTTCCAGCTTTGGCAGCAGCGAATGCGTCGATAATAGTCTGGAAATCCAACTTCTTGGCTAATTCTGCCTCTAGGCATAGTGTAACTAGTCCTGAATTCCTGCCCTGCGGCGAGCTTGATCGAAGAAAATTTTTGATCTCTGCTAAATCACTAGACGAACATTCTCCACTTGAAACAGAAACGGGTAAAGTTTAAAATATTCTCAAAGCGATGCAGATATTTGGGAAAAGTCTTTCTAATTTTCGATTTGCATCGAAAAGGTGTTTTAGGTGAATAGTTTCGTTGGGCAACTTATCAGATACATCAACAGAATACTTTTTTGCAAAATGAAGCTACAAATTCACTCAATTTCTTGGAAATACCGGGCCCCTTCGAAAACTCCGAGGCCGGGGGAATCACCCCCTCCCCCTTCCCCCTCTCGTCAGGCCTGCCGACATCCCCAACATATGTTCGACATGAGGAGGTTCAACGCACGATTCCGGTCACCATATGTCTATTGATGTTCATTAGAATAATTGTGGAAACTTCATTATTGTTTAATAAACTAAAACTTGAAACAATTTAATTCAGACAACTTCTAATTAAAAAACAAAATGAATTCCTCTCTTGCCAAAAATTCTTTAGTATATTTAAAATTTTAGAATAAAATATTTTAAGAATCCATAGCATACTTACTTAACTCTAAATTTTAGCATTAACATAGTATAAATGATTTAAATTATAGTACTTAAATTGAAACCCTGCTGTAATTATTCTGCCAACATTCCTTCATCTAGTTTTGTTAGACAACTTATGGTTTTTAACGCGTACATATTTCTATATATTTTAATGAACCTTCACTCTTAATATATTTTCGGCAGTGTAAAAGGAGGTACCGCGTTTCAAAACTGCTCTTATATCTTAACTTTGAATAAAAAGAAAATTGAAATCAAGAAGATGAAGATGAACATCCAAAGTGCAAATAGTTTCTAGGTCTGAGAATTTTCTAACACTTGTTGTTTCATTCAAATTGAATAAAAAATAATTGAATTGAAAACTACATTGTTCATGAGTTGGGACATTTTCATATTAAAGTAACGATACTTATACATGTATGTATGTATGTGCGTAAAGAGCGTTTCAACTTGATACGAATGAAGTAATATTTTATAAATATAATTTGCAACTACAAACTTTTCTAACCTGAGGTTATCGGAAATTATAGTTAACGCAAATGCTTAGAATATTGGTAGTTCTAGACAAATTATCGACGCCGGAAGTATCCACACGTATTGTAGAGAATTTTGGCGAATACGAAAAAAATAATTAATAAATACATAAACAGTAATTAATGTTGATGAAGATTTAAAATTGTAGCGATAGGGCTATTTATGAATTGATTAAGTCAATCGGCGGGTATATTTTTTATATTGTGCCTACAGTCAAAATTTAATTATGGCACATTTCATTGTGTCTGGTGGGTCATTTGACTTCAGAATTTTACCAACCAATAATTATAACTATGTCATCGGAACTTATGCAAAAGTGAAATATACACTTTTAAATATAGATAAATCACTAATGGAAAATATTCGTTTATAAAAAATTGCAAAGAATTTCTAAGCTACTTGTAACTATTATTTGAATGAATGTGACTGGTGGGACACTGAAAAATCCCTATATTTTACATTTGTGCACTGAAATTCGATTTTAGCCAAACAACTTAATTTTCTAGGTAGATTGATTTTTCTATGTTGCCATTAAAAATTAAATGATTATATCAGTTTATAGAAATATTAAACAATATTTGAAATTATGACTGGAGGAGCAGGTATTTATGACTGAACAAAATCTGTAAAGATTATTATTTACTGAAATCAGTTTCGTTATTGTTTTGAACTTTACTAATGTAGTTGTTTATTAATCTTACCATGCAACTTTAAAATAAAACCAGCCACTATAAAAAATAACCACCGGCAATTGATTCAAAGCCATTTCTAAGAAAAATTGTTTTCGCCATGAAAATAGCGTTATGTAAATAAACCCAGTCTTTTAGTGTTAAGAAAATCCCAAAAATCATATTCCTGGATATTGGCAACCTATGTACCATTAAGTACCAATATGAAGATGATGGGCTTGCATTTTAGTCTTTACTAATCTTTTTATAAATCCATACGTAAATCGATTTTTAAAATTTTTTAAGGTTAGCATTCTATTCACAAAATTGTATTGAAAAATGCATATATTAAAAGTGTTTTCCACAAAAGTTTAATTTTATTATAGTTTATTTAACTTAAAAAAACTTCTTTAATTGTGGAAAAGTGGCCACTCTCTTATGGGCTGCTTTCTAAAATTGGTTGTGGAAATATATATAGGTATTCACGGGAGATATCCTAATTTCACTTACGTTATTAATAAATTTGTATTTAATTTTCAAATAATTGGCAACCTCTCAAAATTTCTTCGAGCCCAATTTTTTCCAAACCTCTATAAGTTCAAACAAGTTTTGTGGTTACGACGATTTCTTAAACTTTCTTGGATTGTTACCAATATAGTAGAATTTAAGTTACCTTACCAATTATTTTGAATCAGGCGTTCTTTAAAAGTTGGCAACCCTTTTCAAAAATGTTTTCATTTCGTTTCACACCACTACTGTTATATTTCAGTAAACTATAAGCTTTGAATGAAATTAATATTTTTGAACAGGTGGGCGCACTCTTTAAACACATTTTCATGATTAAATTTTCTCAAGCGTATTTTCTTTGAATCTGATGGCGTTATATTTCCTTTCGCTTAAAAATTTAATTTAATTTAATCTAGATAATTAAGCAGTTGTCAACCCTCTTAACTTAACCGATGAAGGGGCGTATGAGTAACATCTAAAGGCAAGGTATCGCAAGGAACAGAAATTATTATATTACATATGGTTAAACGATTCGCAAAACTTGTTTAAAAAAATAGTCGACTTCGCCTAATCGACTAACCCTTTCCTATCGACTTTTTCAACTAACCGCCCATAAACAACTAGTCGACTACCCTTTCATTTTTGATTTTTCAACAAGTTGCCTTTTCTTTAATACATACTTGTGTTTTATACATATGTGTTGGAATGGTTGTGCTTATTGACAAAACTCGTTTTCATCTATAATTAAGTTGTTTATGAATTTATTATGAGTAAGTGTCATTATTCGAAAAATTTCGGCTAGCCGATTTCCAGACTACTCGATGGTGAGCGGTTAGTCGAAAGTGAACGGTTAATCGAATAGTTGCTATTCGACTCCAGCCCTTCAAAAAAGTTCAAAGTCAATTTTTGGCAAGAGCTCTAAAAATTATGTTTCTTTTCCATTTTCCCATGTTTACTCAGAGATTATTTTATTGAATTTTATTAAAAAATGATAAACCAATTAAAGAGAGTGAGAGTAATTATTTTACTTTCTCGTTGCCTTAAAATATTTACTGCAATGGCTGCAAAAATTTTCCTTGGCCTTGTAAACTGCTTACATATCGTAAATATTAATTAACATTAGTACTTAATTGAATTTGAATTTTCAAACAGCTGTCAACAGCCTTTAAAATTATCATCGGGACTAAGAATTTCTAAGACCTCTTTCATTTGACACTAATAAACTAGCATTTCAGATAGGTTAGGTTACTGTGGTATTTCCCGCAGTGGGAACTCACTTAGACATAGTAGTAGCATTTCAGTTAGCTTATTAGTTAAATTTTTAAACAGGTGGCAACCCTCCTGAAAGGTATTTTCATATAAACTGCACAAGAATTTTTGTGTTTCATCCTAGGTCCTTGTTAGGAGTTGCATTGGATGTTCGATCCTCGTTGATTATCGCACATCGAACATCGAACGGCAAATTCGTATTATGAGCTGTGCAACTCTGTCGAACAGAATTATGCTTTCAACGCTGTATCGAAGGTTCAGAAAATTGCTCTATATGAAAGAAATTTGGGATGGTTCGTTGCTTATGGGGGATCAAACACTATTTTTAAACTATAATGAGTGCCAAAATAAATGTTTGAGGAAAACTTAATTTCAAAAATTATTTCAGAGAGGGTTGCAACCTATTTAAAAAATTAATCAAAATTTCAAATAAATCTTCATTTCTCAAATACTTTAAAAAAGGGATTTTTAAAATCAATTAAAACTACAATAAGTTAAATGACATATTGAGATATACAATATGTAGGTGTTATACGAAGGAGTTTTAAGAAAGCTTAATGGGAAAAATACCTTGGAGTAGGTTGCCACCAACTTCAAAAAGTAAATGAAGTTAGATTATTAAGTTAAAGAAAATATACGCCATGAGATTTAAAGGAAGTAGGCTTAAAAAAACTTAATCAAGAAATTGAGACTTCTAAGTACATAGATGTCACTATCGTTTGATTTGTAATAAATTAGGTTTCACTTAAACGGAATAGCATGGAGCTAAAAGTTTCAGCAACTAATCGTAATCGGAAATTATGAAGTAGGGGTAGATTTTGTATTAGTTAGTAAAAAAATAAAAGCGTAAACTAAAAATCCATTAAAACTTATTACCTTTGGTAAATTATTTATTTCCATTTCCGTTCGATTCAAATCCATGACGTTAAGCCGAATGTCATGCGAGCGAAGCAGCGGGTTACTAGCTAGTATAAAAATAATTTAGCGCACACAACCTGGCTTGATGTTTGGTCGAACTTCTCCTATAATTTGTGGTGTGCGCCATTTTGTGTAAAATTTGTTTCAAACTCTTCCAGTTCCCCGAGCCTCTCCCAAGTTACATACCAAGATTCACTCCAAAAAAAAAACAAACAAAAAATAAACCAAATTTTATTTTTCTTTCCTTTTTATTTAGGTTTTTGGCTCGTGTATATTTTCACGAGCGCTTAATGTAAAACTAAACATAATCTTTGGCATAATTAGCTTTTTGTGTATATTTGTTGGTATGTACATAAAAAAACATGAATAAATGTGTATATAACGAATACATATATGTATTATCTACTACAACTAAAATATAAAGAGAAAAAAATGAAAAGCTATACAAATGCTCTGTTTCTACGTTAACTAAATAAGCTTGAATTAAATAATTATTACTAAAAACTACTTGGCTTGAGTAAAATGATGAGTATTTCTAAATAGAGGTGTACATGCCTTGTATGCGATCGGGCATACTAAAATATACTTTATGTACTATATGCGTGTATAAATGTTAAAACATACACAGCAGATTTATAAATGAAATTTCTACTCTGTTTTTGTTTTCTCTTCTATCAAATATTGCACGCCACACGGCCTAAGAGTTAGAAATTATACATATAATATACATACATTTTATTAATGCAATATAAAAGTAATTTACAGTTACGAGTATATTTAGTTGAAGTTTCGCAAAAGATCAACATTTAAAATTAAAGACTAGACAATCTCGTCTGTTTGTTTTGTGTTTATATAAATATACAAATTAAGAGCGTAAGTAAATTTAAACAGTACATATTTATATCTTACATGTTTATGAGTATATATATATTTATGTATGTATATCTATATAAAATAAATATGAATACAAGAACACACGCTAGAGCTACAATAAGATACATACATATACATATAACAATTTTCACTTTTGAACTAAGCGCTACCTTTTTTTTGAGTAACAGGCTAAGATCACTATATAAAAACTGAATTGGTGCAATTCTGTATTTGTGTATATTTGTATTTTTTGCATTTACATACCTACAATACACTTATATGTACATACAAATGTTGCTTAGTATTATCATTATTATGGAAAGCTGGATAACTCAACGTGTAAGAACGTTGCATAAAATACTGTGCTGTTGCTTTTAAACTACTTGAATTTGCTTAGAAAATTTTTTTATTGACTTCTACTAATATATTGTACATACATGGCTTCAAAAAGCATTCAAAAATTTCAGATTTTTGATAACTAAATATTTAGTATACATATGTACATACAGTTAAGTTCACGAAAATAAGAGCAAAATGTATTTTATGTATTTTTGATTTTATCTTTTCCTAATTAATTTTAGTTATTTTCCATAAAAATATAGTTAATTCTATAAAAAAAACACTATGTTAGTCGAAGCTGAATATTTTCTAGAAACTTTATAAAAATTCAAAAATTTAAAAAAAACATTAATTTCTCTAACTTTTTTTATGATTTTTTTTTTTTACTATATTTCACTTCAAACTTAGACTTTAAAAAATTTAATTAGCAAGCGGAAGGCATAGACAGCTAGTGCTCTTAATTTGAAGTAAAATAATAATTGTGTTATTATATTTCTGACAATAAATAAGTCAATAAAAAATTGAAATTTATTTTAATTTTTTTAATTTTTTCAAATGTTCTGGAAAGTTTTAAACTTCGATTTACATGCTTTTCATTAGAAAATTAATTATATTAAACAAAAAATTAAAAAAAATACTGACTAAGGAAATACATCGTTTTCGCAACTATTTTTATGAACGCGGTTATATATCTTTCAAAATGCTAATTGAATGTCCAACATTTTTAATTTTTTTTTATTTTAATATGCTAATTGAATTTTTAATTTTTTTTTTGTCAAGTATTTAAAAATATAAACCAATAAAAACTATTCAAAAAAATAAATATTTAATTCAGCTAAAAAAAATTATGCAATTAAAATTTTCATTTTATAGTCCTTGTGAGTTTTGTTAAATAAATACAATTTAAACCAATTAATTAAAAAAATTTGCACACTTTTTTATTTTTAGTTGGATTTTTAGTCGAGCCACATATTTCTTGATACTTATTATTCAACATTTTTTAATTTGCTTTAAGTATATATGTATGTAAGTACATTGACATAAAACTATTACGAGTATAAGTAAATATATTTACTTACATATATTTCAAATATTTATTTACGACACAATTTGTATTCAACTAAGGCTAATCTTTGTCATAATTATCACAATCAGTTTACTATTAAACTACCAGCGCAAACTATTTTTTGCTAAATTGTTGCTTTATTAGTTAATTTTGTTTTTTGTTTTTAGTCTAATAATTCGAAATTCTAAAGTTACCCTTTCCTGCAAAGAATTTCCTTTTACACTATATATGTATTTGCTTTGTGAAAAATCGAGGTTTCTTTAAAGTTTGCTGGATTCGAATATGAATTGCAACTAGGTTACAAAAGAAACGGGCCCAAAATTAGAAAAAAGGGGTTTGGTTCGCAAAATAGGTTAAGTGGAGAAATCTCCTTTTCCTTATCAGCTATTGATACGAGTATGCTTGTTCTAAGTCAAATTGACTTCAAGCAATCACTCTACCATGTTAAGTAGATAAATAAATATTTCTGAGCAAATTTAACGCAAAATCTAACACGAAAAGTTCTATCTATTAACAATGGTGGAACAGTGTCTCACAGTATTCACTTGCCAGTACGCAAGGGTTTTCGTAATTATCATGTCAGTCATTATCATTAATAGCTTTTTCTTTTCTCGAAAAAAATTTCACCTCATTTTACAACAACATTACGAAAATATTGCACTTTTGCACGTTGCACTTTTTATTAGAGAAAAGAATAAGAAGTATTCTACCTTGGCAATTTCCCTTTCATCATTACTTTCATTCTCGTTTGGTAACAGATAGAATATGCCGCACTCTTGTCGAGCCAGCATGCAAAATGTTTACTAAAGAATAAACAACCCCGAGAGAATGCTGAGAAAACAAATCGTAAATTTGTCAGCTGAATATATGCAACAGAAAAAGAAAACGCTATGAGTTTAGCGACTCAATAATATATCTGATGGTCCATACATATATGTACATATGTAAGTGGTTTCATTTAAAAGTTTCCAAAAATTAACAAAACTAAATTTGTAGCGATTCATTCCGTTCTGAGGAGATTTTATACTGGTTCCTGCCACGATTCCCAGCGGGAAAAGTTCTCACTAGCAAAAATCATATGACTAAAAAACCTACTATATGGAGCACCCTGTATGTGTGTTTCCTTGAACCACCCAACATGGGAGAAATTTTAAAAATATGCAAATCATTTTAAAGACATAAGGTAGAAATCACATTTTTAATGTTTAATGACCGGTCACAGTTGTCTCAATCAATTGAACTTTATTTAATTGGGCTTGAAAGGAAATTAAAATATTTTTTAAATAAAGCAAACTCTAGACAGACCTTTTTTTAAGTAGATGGTGTCGTTTGGAAATGATAACTAACATAAAATATATTAGCAGTGAAGTGTGTAGGAATAAAATCGGAACTCAGACTAATCTGAAATGTGGTCGCCTCCAAATTAGGGGTTTGAACTTACGTGTTGTCTATTTATTTAAATGTGCCAGATGTTCTGAATTTGAATGAAATTGAATACAGGTTTTAGAGGTATACATATGTCGGCTCCTTCCGCACCTACAGATCAATTTTCAAATAATATATTTATTTTGATGTGACTAATACATATTCTGGATTTTGAATCAAACGGTTTTACAGATAATTCAACACCAGCGCCGCCTATTGGTCTAATTTTTAAATCAAATATTATTCGAATCAGATCGGACTGTAAACATGGTTTTTAGAGATACCCCGGCTAAAGTGGCTAATACGTTTTTTTTAATTTGAATCAAATAGGGCTGTAAACAGGAGTTTAAGAAATATCCCGACTCCAGTGACACCTAACGCATTTGACAGAAACAATTAAATACATACATATCTGTATGTCGCTTCACATAGGAGAAAAATATTTGATCTGGCAAAATATTTAGCTCTTCAAAAATAGGCGAGAGCTATGATCCGTAACTAGTTCTTTTCAGTGTATTTACAGCTTAATGAAAAATAGATTTTTTGTCCTTTCTAATTATCCGAACACCACCACCTCGATTTACTCAACATTCAAAAAATCTCAAATAAGTTATTTAGAGATCTTTCTTAAATGGAAACAGTGTATTGCTTGATAAAGCAAGGAAATTCTTAGCTTTTTTAAACTATAATAAAACGTATCTTTCTGATAAATTTTCATTTGGATTGTCGTACAATAGATATACTCTAGAAAGGCACACATAAGTCTTCGTTAATTCGATATAATATTGTCCTTTTGGCTTAAAACAATTTCCAACAATTCACTTAGCTTTGCTTAAAACTCAAATAAAATTTTGTATTCGAATCAAACACAATCCAGCCATTCTCGTCTTTTTCATACACAAATCTGTTTCTTTTTAATTGAGCCATTTCCATACGTGTAGAACATTCTCAGGCATCCGAACATACCAGCAGTCTAACTATTACAAATTTATCATTGTCTTTTTTGAACTACATGCGCGTACCGTTTTTTTCACGTACCCCCCATACCTTAGGCTAATATCGCATAATTACTGGTCAACTCAAAAGGGCTGGTCTTTGTCGAATGTGTGAAATTGTTTTTCGGAGAAAAGTCCATTGGCTGATCTTGCACCTGATCGTTAATTTCATTTCTTATGCTGCACATTTGTAACGGCATATGCGTCGTTGTGTCACCGAAACCTTGAGCGCCCATGCTGTGTTCACGATAAATTAGATCGTTCGATATGGCCGATGTTTGTATGACACTGATGCGTTTGAAGCGTTCATACTCCTCCTGCGACATGGGATTTGTAAGCATAGTGTAAGATTTTTCTTGCTTTACAATCGGTTTGATTGGACCATTTGTGTCCGTCAGCGTCAAAACGGTGTGAATTTCTAAAGTGTTTTGCATTGTTTCCGGTTTCATTTCGTTATAGCCAAGTGTAGCTTGTCGACGATCTTTCTCCTTTTGCAAAAGTTTGCTAGCCAAAGTGGACTTGGCTGAATCTGATGTAGTTGGTGTGGAGCCCAGAGTTTTAGCGCTGGGTGTGTTTGTGGAATTGGTAGAGTTTCGGTTTGGACGCGACTCACCACGTTCACCAATACGATGATGATTCTTCATACACGAAGACTCTTCGTGCTTGTACAAATATGATTTGAGTGCAAAAGCTTTGCCACAGCGACCGCAAGTGTGTGGCTTGGTATTCGAATGGGTCTGTATGTGAGCGCGTAGATTGGATTTATCCGCAAAGGCTTTGTTGCAAACGCTGCACTTGAAGGGTTTCTCGCCTAAAACAAAATAACGCAGTGCATTAATAAGTAGCAAAATAATTAGTTTGCATATTTCACGTTTTCTTCTTTCTCCACTTACCGGTATGTGTACGTATGTGACCCTGTAAGAGCCATGGCCGAGAGAAGCATTTACCGCAGTATTGACACTCACAACCCTGATTGTGGGTCCGCACATGCATACTGAAGGCGGGCATTGAGACGTAGACTTTCTCACAGTATGGACATCGTCGCGCCTTTTTATCCATTATTGACCTATTTATTTGGGAAAGTAATGTTAAATTAGACATTCGAGCAATGAAATTTGCACTCTTGTATTTATACCTGTGTGTTTGTCGATGTCTCGCTAGATTGGACGATGTCGAATACTTCTTGCCGCATTCGGGGCAAACGTGCTCATCTTCCAACAAATTACTACCATTAACGCTACCCTCAGAGCCATTGCCCAACTTGATATTCTCTGAGTTGCACGAATTGCTCGAGGAACCCGTAAAATGTTCCTCACTGCTACAGCTTGGCAAACTGCTGCAAGAATGCTCATCGTAGCGGGAGTGATCGGAGATTGTAGAACGACGTAACTTTTTACGATCAAACACCTTGTGACTGTAGTAGTTGGAGTCATCATCGGAGGATGAGTAGAATGCGGTGCGCGTCATAGTATTGGCAGGATTGCAATTATGGTGATCTGCTTGGGCATTTTGGTATTCTTTTGACTGATAAAGTGGTTTTTTGACACTGGACTCCTCATTGCTAGCCCACAAGCCATTCGAAAACTCCGTGCATGCATTTGCGCCTGCTGTTGGCGGTGCGAAACTTTGTGATTCTGTCATTGGTATATCTGATGTAGCCGTTGGGGCTGGAGACTCATCAGCGAGAAACTCTAATGTCTTGTGACGTTTTATGTAGTCTTTAATTTCTTTTATGTTGGTTGTACTAAGTCGTCCGGCTGCCAATGTTACCTCAGCCAGTTGTGTGAGGTTATATAGTTCTTCTGGTATGACGGTTGCCTGTTCCTTAGTCATCTTGCTTTTAATATTTGTTGGGAGTTTTTCAACTGTTTAAGAGAATAAGAAACATATATTAATTTCAATATAATAGGTTTTGGTTTTTTTTTTGTTTATAATCATATAGTAAAAATTCTTTCTGCTTGTTAGTAGAGTTTCCGAATGTCGATCTACATAGACGTTTCATTTCTCCTCAACAATAGCTCAGGGTTATATACATTGCACTCAATTGAAATTTTCACTTGTGGTCCAAAGTTTCAAGGAATGGAACTGGGTCTGTCAAACAAGATGAAATGCTTTGGTGTTATCCTGGACCCCATAGTCAATTGAAGGCTGTGTATTGAGGAGCTTCCATGGAAAGCCTAGGTGGCTCCTGCAGGTTAAAATCAAGAATTGTTTACTGGATGCACACAGCTATAGTACGATACTCTGCTATTTGGCGCTAGTCTAGTGGCCACCCCGCACCAAGGATTGCGTTGTTAAGAAACTATGCGGAATTCAAAGTTCAGTGGGCGTTGGTGTTATGGGCGTAATTAGGTCCTAGCCAATGGATGTTTTGGACATTCTGCTAAATTTATTACCGATACATATCTTTATAAAAAATCGCTGCTAATATAGCTATCAGACTGCCGCCTAAGATCAAAGCCCTGTTCAATGGGTATATCCTGTCAAAGGCTTCGGTTGCCCATAAAGCAAGCCGTGCCTAGAAGAACCATCTGAGGAGATGAAAACATAAAATTTGTGTAGAGACAGCTTAAAAAAGGTTATGACCTGATCTTCTAACAGCAGAGTGCTTAGAAACCTACCAGAACATTTGGTTATAAATAAGGTCGATGGAAGGTGGGCCCCAAAATTCATTTTTGCCTTTCAAAACCAAACACGAGTGAAGTGGTGTACGAATATATGTATATCTTTTTGTGCGGGACGACAAAGAGATGTTTTGGATTCTTTATGACCGAACAAATCACAAAAGTGACTCTATCTAAGAAAAATACTTTGAATACCAAATTTTTTGATTCGGGATAAATTTTCCTGGTACATTTTAAAGATCGCGACACAACAATAAAGGGTGATCACTATGCTTCCTTGCTGCTTTAATTGCGAGAGGCCTTTGAAGCAAAACGTCAAGGAAAGCTGCCACGAGAATTGGTGTTGTTTCATAAAAACCTACATATGTATATATAACCGTATATATTTCCGACTTGTCTGCAGCTACTGACTGTTATTTATCTTTTTAAATAAATTTATGTTACAAATATTTTTAAATAAAAGTATTTAACACGGATGAAAACTGAAATCAGTCATTTTGACAGAAAAAAATCACACTATTTTTTAAGCGTATAGAAATCTTAGAAAAATGCCATTAAAAGCGTATTAAAATAAAGGGAGCTTATATTAAAAACAATAATAATGTTTACAGTTTCACTTTTTACTTTATAGCTCAGAGCAGACACTTTTGGACCTTACTACGTACTGTGGCTGACAGCTTAATTTGTGTAGTATAGATAATATATATTTTATGTAAAATTTTTTTTGTAACCTGTTTTTTAAATATATTATATTCAATAGCATAAATCATAAAAATAAAAAAATTTTAACTTTTTTCAAAATTCTCAGAATTTTTTCGAATATGCAATTGTATAGCCCATTCAATTTTGGTATAATAAAGTAAAATATTCAATTCGTTCAAAATTTCCACTGAATTTTGATAGTCTTCTTTTTTTTTTTGCTGGGGGTGTTGGGAATTTTCTTCTATATAAGTATAAAAAAACCTGTTACATTCGTTATATGGAGAAAATGAGCAACACCATATGAAAAAAAATTATTATTGAAACTCAACGCGATTTTTGAGATTTTTTAAGCTTGCACTTTATTACACTGAAATTAAATAATAATAAAGCTACATACCCATTTAAATTCTGATCACAATTTTTTAAATTTTTTTTGAAATTTAAACAAAATTTACATATTTGATTACTGCAGTTATTGTTGGATAATGAATTGTATTTTTATAGAAAGTCAACTAAAAATCAATAAGAAATAAATTAATTGTGAAAACTTGTCAATAATTACCGGCCGTGTAGTTCTAATATGCACTATAGTATTTGGTAAAATTCTATCCTAAAAATTGTCTACCATAATACCCCTAAAGTCGACGATATCTGCTATTTAAATTTACTATGCTTATATACATACATATACTTTTTATTGCACCAACATACATAGCTTATCTCAAATGGTTTTGCCCAATTATCGACTGCGGAAGTGCTTATGAGCGAATATCAAATCAGCGTTCAAATAAAATGGAAATTTTAATTTAACTCAAATAATTCTTTCACCGACGATTGCATATTATTTTCAAGGAAAACATGCACGCAAGCCCACATGGTAAGAAGGAGCTGTCGGAAAGCATAACGAAATGAATTTCACAATATAACTGCTTTTTCTCAGTCGTATTTGAAGCACTCGACTATAGTCACATCACAAGCAAAACAGCTGAGAACATGCAGTCATATATAGTGTATGTATGTACATATATATCTAGCTATGTGTGCTATTGCGGCTGATCAATAATGATCACCACTTGCCACATTGCCATTTGGCTAATGCCACAAGACTCACTGCTCTCGGCCACAGTCCGTGCAAAGGAGGGGCAGTTTCGGAGGTTCAAACTCCACCAGAGAATTTGTCAATTGAAATTTAGATTGTAACCGAAGTTCCAGTCTGTTACAGAACATGCATTGAATAAAGTTCTCGACATAACTTTTCAATAACCGCATAGACTGTAAGATTTAAAAAAGTCAAATCGGGAACTTTGTTCATTTAAAAAAGCCTGTGTGTTGTGCTATAAGTGGCCGTTAGATGTCGTCGTCGTAGCCGAGAGTGCACTACGTGCGCGCATCATTCGGTGAGTTCCAAATTGTATTCTACTGTTAAATTTTGAAAAAATTCTATGCTTTGCGTTTGTCTACATTAACAAATATTGTTGGTGGGCATATGAGTTTAATTTTGAGCGTTTTTAAAACCCACCTACTGCCAAGCATAACGGACTACTATGAGCCAAGTCTAACTTTCACCAAAGAATATCGCATATCAATGCCAAGCAGAGAGTCATGGACAGATGGAGTTCCAGACAGAAAAGACATTCCGCCTTCCGGACCACTGTAGTCCCTTTCAAGCCGAATTATCGGCAACCCAAGAAGCATTACAAATCTTCGAATGTGCTGTGATTATGAAAACCAAAGTTTATATCTACTCAGACGGTCAAGCTGCCCTACAAGCAATTGACTCGGTTACAACAAATTTGGTGACAGTAGCGAACTGCCACAGATCACTTAACGAGATGGCAAAGTGTGGGTAGCGGGACATTGTACCATACCAGGTAAGGAGAAGGCAGAAGAACTCACAAAAAGAGGTACTTCTCTTGCATCGGCCTGGAAAGAGGTTGAGCATGCTGCTCGCTTCCAGCAAGGTCGGGACAAAGGATTTCTTCCTTAAAGAAGGGGGTATACTGTGGAAACGCAGCGAGACTTGAAACACTCCTCCGAACCTATGTGGGCTAAATAGGACATAAGAAAATCCCAAGAACTTCTTTCGCTAAGTAGGAGAGAATTATACCCTAGCTATGGGAGTAATCACAGGGCATATTCCTATAGGAAGACACGCCGAACGAATAGGAGTACCTCATATCGATTACTGTAGAAGCTGCTATGTCGAGGAAGAGCCAGAAACTATAAGGCACCTATTTTGTGATTGCTCCGCACTTTGGAGGAGACGACAGAAACTCCTGGGTGCGGGTTTTTAATGTCTCCAGACTTGACAACCAATATACAACAATTTTTAAATAGCCTAGACGCGGTTGCAAAAGTGAAAACTCAGGCATTTAACATTCAACGAGTAGATGTAAACGAGGTGTTGGATGAGTTTTTTTTTTGTTCGAACGTATCAATTTATAAAATTAATAATTCTTTGGAAGTTTCGTAACCTTAACTTATAATTCTATTTGTGAATTTAACACATTTTTATTCACATCCATAGGATAGTGGTTTTATTTGAAGAAGAACTTTCGTTTTATAAAATAAAATTAACCGTGCGCCCCCTCCCAGGAACAAATCTTGCGCACGGCCCTGCTTTCGGCTCTCGCATTTTCCAACAACCAACCATCAAAAATTGTACACGAGTATGTAGTAGTATCTCTGGCTTTTGTGCGCAATCAAATTTTCAAATCGGATATCTATCTATGTACTTATAGCACATGACGCAGGCCAGCCTGTCAGCTAGCCAGTTCAGCTGTTCCTTCGATGCTTAACTTGTTGCTTTTCGAGGGAAAGGTGAAACAACCTGCTAAATACAAAATGTGCGTCATTTTCTTTTAGACGCTCATAATTTAATGAGTTGAATTGAGGCCAAATAGGCGAAAACACAACAAAAAATTTAACTTCGCGTGCGACAATTCGATAATAAATAGGTGGAATGTTTGAGGGGGGTAGTTGGCAAGACGTTTCGGCGAATTCGGCAAAAAATCAAAACAAAATCTTCTCGCGCAGTCACACACACACACACACACACACATATCAATTATACACACACTCACTTAAGCCAATTTGGTGCTCATAAACAAATGGCAATTAAATACAAGATCTGTGGGCAATTAGTAGGTGATAGCGATTAATATTCAGATATATATATATAGATATTTCTATATAAATCTGTAGGTTGACGGAAATTTTACTTCCGACACGTAGATTGAATAAAAATAAATTTTACTAAAAATATTTTCGTAATAAAAAAGGAATATGCTATTTTTGTTGAAATGTTGATGTATAAAGATTCAGGTTCGTTAGCCAATCGTTTTAAATAAACATTGAATGTTTCATAAAAAATCGGTGTACATAAATTTTGAATTTCATGACGTCAAATAAATCCTTCATAGCCAACACGTTTGGTTTGATAAAAAAATTGATGTAGGTTAATCAACTACAAAATTTAAGCAGGTGTCTACCTGTAAATGAGAGGTATTTAAAAAAAATTCTTAATATGCTGGTTAAAACGATTGCTATTCAAAAATAGTCCCATACAGCTGTAATAACCTGAAAACCGTAGATGTTAGTGCCTAGTTTGTTTAAGTTTTTTGTATGATTTATTATACAATAAATATATCAATAATAATAATAATAAATTTTTCATAAAAAGTCCGATTTCTCATGTAACCCAATTTTTTTTTACAATGTCTTCTTTAGTTCTCATATAAACGATTGATCAATGTTGAAACACAAATTAAGTAACCTGCGGCAAAATTGCAATTGGAGATTTCTCATTGGCTGTTGAGTGGCGACCGTTAGGGGAAAATATCCTTTTTGTTTGATGTTTGAAGTTATGTACTCTGGCAAAGATTTGCAAAAGGGGGGAACATCGGGTACTAGCACGCTTACGCTACACTGTGTTTTTGTTTTTGTTGTAGCGACTGGCTACGCTCTGCTAAATCACCTTACACAGGGTCATTATCAGGGCGCGGATTTTATGGCAATAAAAAATTTGAAAAAGGCAAACACAAAATTAAAAAAAGGCAGAAATAGGCATTTTTTTTTAAAAGTTCACAATAGGGCAATATCTTATCCAAAAGCAAAACGAAAATAGGCAAACAAGACTTTTTAAAATGAAATGATTGAAATATATATCAAGTTTGGTGTGATTATATAGTATAATCGATACATTCATATTAATAAAAATACTTAAAGGGAAGTGTTGTAAAAACATAACACGATCAGGTGTTTTGTATAATTTTCTGGCAACATAGACCTACGGTTGTCTCTCATCATTGATTTAAAGGAGCTGAAAGTTCTTTCCACTTCAACTGAAACTAGTGGAGTCCAGTTCAAAGATTCCACATCTGTTGGTGTGATATTATTGGGCAGACTGCAATTCGTTCCACTCACAACCATATTTATTTTTCTAATAACTTGCAAATCAGTATTCTTGGCAAGCACACTAGTAAATTTTTCACGTACAGATTCCCCAACAGGTCCAACTGCTTCTTTGAGACCGATCTCAAGCATATCCAAAATTTTCAAGCCATAGTCTATTGAAGATCCTATAAATTTTATAATGTATAAGTTTTTGAATAGTTGAAACTGGAATGAATTTTAATTGATTCACCGCGTTTTTGTAGCTTTTGAAGAATACCGCCGTCTTGGTCAACTATAAAGCCAAAATTAGTTAGAATATATGCCAAATGTGATCGAACTTCTCCTTTGCTTAATAATTTTTTTGTAAAAATAATCGAAGCTGCATCGTCATCCAAGTCCATTACAAACTGCTTTATTTTCTCAAAATGTTTTGCATAGTAAATTGCTGCTTCTAACCACGTACCCCAACGAGTCAATACCTAGTGAAATAATAATGGATATTATTTTATATTAAATTATTAAATACATTATTTTTGTTTATTACCGGTTTTGGTGGTAAAGGTAGTTCCGGATGTTTTTCTTTGAAAAGATGAATCCGCTCGTTGCATTTCAAAAATATCTTTTTGGCATTTGATATTAAGCTATCTACCTCAGGAAATTTTGAGCGAATTTTTTCACACAATCTATGCACGCCATGGGCAATGCATGTAATATGCACCATATTGGGGTAGAGGAGTTTCAAAGCTTTCCCACTTTTTATCATGTATGGTGCAGCGTCAGTCACAAATGCCAAAACTTTTTCCCTTTCCACCTTCTCAGGCCACAAAACTTTGAGCGAATTATCAAAAACAGTTGCAATTTGCGATGCGTTGACTTTATCAATAATTTCTGAAGTAAGCAAGAATCCACGTGCATTTTTCCGCAGTGCTCCAACAACAACATTACATAAAGCTCGATTTTCTTTATCAGTCGTTTCATCAATTGATATGTAGATGTTGCTGTCACCAATATCTTTTCGAATTTCTTTAATCACATTTTCGTGCAGATTGTTTATGTAATTTTTCCGCACTGTTGACTCTTCAGGAAGCTTCTTACCGGTATATTTTTCCATAAATTTTTTGAATTCAGGTTGTTTAAGCTTATGTAAAGGAATATCACATGCTACCATCATTTTCGTTAAATCCTTTACGAATTCATTTTCGACATTGGTATTTTCGGTGAATGGTGTTACAAACTGCACTTTTGATGATTCTTGCACAGCTACTGAGGACTTATGCTTTGCAGTGGCCAAATGCTGCTCAATGAAATATTTTTTAGAATGATTGACTTTTGTATTGCATTGCAAACACAACAAAATTTTACTATCAGTTGAAAAAACATTTTGTCCATACTGATGCACAAGTTTGTGAAGTTTATTAGAATTTGAGGAGCACGTTTTTGGCATTTTTAAAGTATTTATTAACACGTGTAGGAATAACAGTAAATTTATTTTTAAGCACTGATCGTTTACCAATTCTGAAAACTCTAAGAGCAAAAGAGACAATCACAGTGAGCGGTTAACCTAAATATTTAACTAACAGCACTAACACATGTTGCATCACACATGTTGCACCGTAATGTTCGTAGCATTGCTAAACCATATGCTTTCGTGTAACATGGATGTTAATTCTCATTTCAGCTTTTATTTGACTAGTTAGTTTGAATAGTTAACCAACGTTGGTTGGGGGTTTAACTAATAGTAAACCAAGCAGTGCGAACAAAAAATCATTGGTTAAACCATTGTCAATGGCTAACTAACGACTGTGAATCCGGCCCTTAGTCATTTCGATCAGACGTTAAGCAGTGGTGTTAGAAAAAATTTATAAAAAAAGAGACAGAAAAAAATGCAATATAAGTAAAATAGGCAAAAAAGGCAATATACGTAAAATAGGCAAAAAAGGCAATATACGTAAAATAGGCAAAAAAAAGGCAAAATAAAATTACATACTTAAGATCAGACTTTCATAATTCGTGTTTATATTCAATTAGTTTTACTATAGGATCAAGCAAATAGAATAGGCAAATGCCATAGAATCCGTGCCCTGGTCATTATCATCAAGCTCATCTTAATTGAGTACCAGGAATTGAACTGTTTCGACGTGATCGGGAAAAGGCGCCAAATAAAAGTACGGGAATGAGGAGAGATTTGTAGAACAAGATTTTTGTTCAACGATGCCTTTCTCGATAAGACAATGCTGCACAGTGTGATATGAACGCTAGACCACCACTATTGTGCTTTCCACTGCAAAGCTTTCCTGACTGATGGTGACGGATGGCATCGCAACTGCCTGCGAAAGTTTCAGCAGTCTTAGCATAATTTACACTTGATTGATATCGCAGTATTCTGGTAGGAGTTGTTGTCTTTAGAACCATAGAGGTAATTTGGATGCTGGTTAACACCGGGGTACTTAGTACGGCATTTTGGGCCGAAGAAGCCGTCGACGCTGACGGGTGCCAACAACACAAGCCTACATCCCTTGTGCTCCAATCCGTATGACTCATAAGGTCTGAGCAGACCTAAGGATAGCTCCATCCGTTGTACGTATTATCAAAGTGAAGTTTTGACGGGCTTCTGGACCTGGCTTTGACTCAATGCAAACCCTGAGAGAGAACTATGTGGGACAACCCTGCTACAAGGGTAAAGCACGGGCCATTCCGTTAGGTAGTGCCGGTTGTTGTGGAAATATTTACGCTGCCCTCTCGGCTACAGCCGTCATCTCGCATGGCAACAAACAAATACAATACTTCCTAAGATTATAGTTTATTTTTCCTACTTATGATGATGGTAACCTGAAGCGTGTAATTGGCTTGTAGAGATATGTTAAGGTGGAGCAAAGAGATGGAAAATAAACTGCAAGACGGTTTGTTTCCTGGATTTTTACAAGCAATAAAATTAAGTTTGCCCAAAAACAATTGTGTACCATTTAAATAAGAAGAAAATGCGGGCCGCATCTATATTTTTACCTTTTTAGTGGTTCTCATATAATAATTCAATTGAAATTTTTAGCAAATGTCCAATTTCGAACTTCCATTACTCGATCTCTAGAACTAACTTTGGAAAAAAGCGGAGAAATTACTTTTTCACTTACCAATCTTTTAAAAAAATTGGTTTGGTCGAATCCCCAGACGAGCACTGTTCATTGAAATTGCTGTCAATATTATTCGTATTCATTATACTCTCTAAGATCAAATTCAGTAGGATCAAAGGTACGATGCATCAACTTCCATACAAAAATAAAATTTGTATCATTTTTCCATCGGAATTCTAAATTATAAAATATTATATTTTAAGGTGGTCTCGATTGTAGATGCCTACCCTAGATTATCAAGGACCCGGACCCAGACCCATTTGCCCAGGAAATGCTCGACCGCCTCCCTCGCAGCTACGTCTCTACAGCTTTTGCAGTATTCGTAATTCGGAATGCCCTTTCTTCCCGCAAGCGTGTCCAACGTCCAGTAGCCGATGTATACGACGATAAGTTAATGGCCAACGGCCCTAGACCCAGAAAAAAGACCTCTGGTCTTCTTCTCATTATACAATTGTCCGGCTAGGTAGTTCTTGATATCCTAAAAGTAGTGGTAGGTTTCCACTTTCAATGTGCTTTGTTGAGATAGAAGTTACTTATATTTCCCTTCGCTGAGGGTAGGAGTATACCCACCTCGATATTGGTTGTTATTTCATCCTATGCTGAACTCAATGGCTTTCTCGTTACCTTCGATTTTTTTATACCACGGTACCCAGATGACAGAGATTTCAAGATTGGTGATAAAGGAGGCAATCAGAGCACCGACTACCCTTGAGGAAATATTTGGTGCTGCTAGCGCCTTTGGAAAAAATAGTTATCTTGTCCGTTACGATCCTGTTCTCAAGCGATTTATAAGCCTGCCAAATCACGAAAACTTCCATCTGGAACACACTGCAGTAATAGGGAAGTTTGATTGACAAACTTCCGTGTCGGATTCGGAGTAAACACAGGTTCCAACTTCAGAGTCCATCTTGGAACGGTCGGTGAATATTTTTAGTCGTTATCGGAGAGAACCTCACACCTCTTTCCATGAAAAGTAAATGAACGAATTTAAAAAAAAAAGTTTTTCTCATCCAAAATGATGCAAATAAGGACACCCCTAAAGTTTATGCATAATTGCCTCGGATTTGAATTTGTATTTCACATTTATTTGAGCAGTACATGCATACATACATATGTACATACATATGTATAGTTAAGTGTGTAAAAATAAACACGTCCATTATTTAAATATTTTTGCATAGTTTCCCAAACATACTACTCATGCTTATATAAATACATACATATATATATATATGTGCATACCTGTTCGATTCTGCTGGCTAAACAATTTGGAAATTATTTCCTCCTAAAACTTATATTTGTTTAAAAATTTTTGCTTTATATATTTTGCTCATAAGACGCAAACTGGGAAACGCACGCGGAAAAATTTGCTGTCACATTTTTTCTCAGCCACCCCCTCATTTTACGCCTCGCACACGGGTTATTTGGTACATACATATGTATGTATTTTAGCCAACACAACTGGTGGCAACAGCTGACATCTGGGAAATTTCTAAGATTTGTACATTTCAATATCCATATACAATGTATGTATGTATGTACATATATATGTATGTTAGATAGGTATATATGTAGATATATACACATCTGTCTGAATTGCTTTGCGTCTACATACATACGATCTAAATTATGCTTTTTGACGCGAGTCTTGTGGTTGTAGCTTGTTTAGTTTTTGTTGGAGTTTAGTAATCTATTTGATGTCTGTTAAAAATCCGCATGTTTTTCTGACAGCCAAATTATTAATTGGATTTGTCATGAAGACGAATTATTAAGTGGATATATAGAATACATATGTACATGGGTATATAAATAAAATATTTCTATATAGAAAAATTACTTACGTACTTGAATTCACCATACATATCTAGGAAGTGTGATTTGAAAATCTTTACATACTTTAATCCACAAATTTAATTCGTCAACAATTTATATTTCTATTATTAATATTTTTCATTTCTAGGAAATACATATTTGCTTTGTGCTCTTGGTGTTGATCGACAAAATTCTGCATATTTTTATTATATTTGCATTCTGTTGGTATGTACTTCTTGGAACGTCTATAGTACGTACAACAACAAATTTTTTTCACACTGCTCTAGTGCTTTGTTTACAACTCAACTTGAAACACCTTTACCATTCCTGCAACCACGTACTTATTTATTTATTTTTATTACAAGCACAGAGAAGCTATACAATAAAAAAAAAAGCAAAAACATTAAGAAAATAGAGCGACAAAAGTTCAAAATCCTTTTAATGAGTATAAACAAAATGCCGACGACTTGCAGGCCACCAACGCTTAAGACACCGAGAAACATGCTAAATATATGTAGTAGGTATGTATTAAAAATTTCCAACATGATGTAAATATGTATGCACACATTTACATATTGTTGTTCGATTGGTGGCTTCGTTGTTGCCTATTTTTAGTAATTTTTTTTTGTCTTTATATTACTTTTTAGTTCAAACTTGAAAACGATTGCAATCGAATAGAATTATGTGTTTTGATGCATACATTTCAAACTCAAACAATTAGAAAAGAGACACAACTTAAAAATGTAAATTAGACTCGTCGTGGATCATGCAGTGCCAACAGGAATAATAGGAATAATACAAAAACTGGCAGTACGATTGTTTTCTAGTAAAAGCAGATACGCATACAAAAAAAATTTTGGCTTGAAATTTTAAGAGATCTGTTTTCTGAAACGTTTTATGGACAAAATTTGCCGCCACAATTTCGAGTTGTCACTCTTTTGTATTTAGTGTGCGATGTGTAAGTAAGTATTTCCAAAAGCATGAAGGCAAGTAAATTTTCATATGTATATGAATACCTTGTAGGAAAATGCAGGAATAATTACAATACTGTTGTGGTGTATTTGAAAATTGGACTAATTTAATTCTATTTTTTTGTTCTTGAAAAAACAATTAAATTAATGAGTAGATAGTAGAACGCGCTTTGTCTTACACTCATAACATAATGCCATGTCCAAACCGAAAGTTAATCACCACAAATCCAAGTTAATCTCCATCACTAACTATTGCAGTCCAAAACGCGGTTTGAGGTTTACAAATCATACAAGGTAGTAGCGTCATTACAAGTACAAGAGACCTTGTATTTTTTATGTTTGTTTTTTGAGTGTAGTGAATGACAGAGAAACTAAGAAAGACAACCATATACGAACGGGTGGAATATCAAAACAAGGAAGAAATTCGAGCGTAAATAGGAAGTGAAAATGTTAACTAAACAAACTATTTTGACATTTTCATCGCACCACGCGAAAATAAAACAAACATTCGCCTCATAGAACGCTACCACCTTATATAAATTCACCTTCGCTTGCTTGGTTTCCACTCCAGCTTGGGTTTCCCTCCGGCTTTGTCGTGGTTTTCACAAACAGATGGCGCAAATCAGGATATCATAGAAGATTAAATGTGCATTAACTAAGTACTAATCTCCTCGGTGACGTGATTTTCAAGTCACAATTTTTTATGGCAAAATCTTGCAAAATCAAGTGGATTTGCGAGTTAATTCAGATAGTTGCTATAATTACAAGGTTAATTTTTGGTCTGAACATAGTATGAACAGGCTTGAAATTTTGCTTCGAATCTTTTGATCCTTGAGGAATCATTTTAATGGATTATGCAATAAAAATCGAACTTCCAGGCAGTTTACTGCGGTTAACTCTTTGATAACAACTTTCGCCTATGCGTTCCTTCCAGGTTTTTTAAAAGAGGATTTCAGTAGATTTAAAAATAAAATTTATTTGAGTTTATATGCAAAATCACTAGCTGATTAAATTAATTTAAGCTTAGAGATACTTGCAAAAACAATGGTTACAATCTATCATGATTATCTTAAGAACCAGTTGGACACCCTCGATTAAGTCGATTTTCAGAATCAGCGTGCGATTTTAACGCAGGAATTGGATAGTGGCATACGGTATAACATAACAATAAAAATCTAAATTTTAAATAAACTTTGTAAGAATTTTATGAAAATTTAATAACCTTGAAAACGCGACTTTAAAATTTTAAAATTTGTCTCCGAATTTTTAAAAGTTTTTTGGGTATGCAATTTATAATTTTTGTATGATATTTTTTTTTGCTGACCGCGTTATGCGCTTTTCCCCATATAACGCAAGCACGAACTGATATATGGGAATAAGAATTTAAATTTTAAAGTTTATGTATTGAATGAACAACATTTTTGTAAAAAAAACTAATGAACAAAATGTAAAATGGAATATGGTGCCAATCTTGGAAACAATATCACTGAACTATTTTTACTTCGCATAAACCAAGTTCATTCACACAAATCATTTCTAATTTATCTTGACAGCCCCGTAGGCAATGCGATTTCATATAAGGTGGTGTTATAAGTACAACTACAAAATTCCAATGTATTTTGTTTTTGCTTTTGCGTAAAATTTACATACATTTTTTTTGCTTTTATGGCTTTTGAAAGCTCATACGCAAAAGCAAAAACAAAATACATGTACATGAATAAAAAAAAATCAAATCGTCTGCTATAGTAACTACACCTTATATGAATTCGCATTGCGTGTAGCCGCAGGGTTGCTTAGTTCTTTGATTCAAGGAAAAAATGTGAGATATTGTGTACATTTTTAATATATTTCAATTTAATTGTGAGAATATTTTTTGTTAAAATTAACGATCATGACAGAAAGCATTTAGAGGCAGTAATAATCACGAACCAGTTGAGTGAAATGCTAATTCAAAACGCCTCGTCCAGTTTGGTTATGGATACATTTTTCGATTATTATCGATAAAATTTAGAGCCGACACTGCATTTCATCTTAATTTATTGACAGATTTTATAAAGCGAAATTATTTAGATTCATCGTAATTTGCTCATAAATTACGATAGTGTATCCGGGCTTTAACATCGACAACGATGGAAATTAAGTCACAAATTCCACATAGAGAGAATAAATTTACACAAGCAGTCCATATTCATATCACACTTAATTTGACTTTAATTTATAGGAGCAAAATAAGTAGTTGTATTTGAAACTTGAATATATTCACAGCGAAGAAATATTTTTTTATATTCATGAAATATCTGAAGTCTTCGCCAGGACCGAATACAGCATAAGGCTCGTTTCTTTGTAACCGACTTTGCAAAAAACAATAGGTAGGATAACGAAATGCACGTAAAGCAACAACATAAACCCGGAAAAATATACGAGTTTAAGTGTTACGTGAGATGTAGTGTTGGGAAATGAAAACACTGTGTTATTGTGAATCAGCTCAATGAAAATACATGAGAAATTTCAATTTAACACCAAACACCATTTTGTATTTATAGTATTTTTAAACATATAACCAAATCGAACAAAATTTGCCAGCACAGCTATTTTCCGTTCTTAAATAGCACAAATTAAATCGCATGTTTTATGAAAGATGTGATCAGGGTTGCTTTTACAACTAAATAAAATTTTATCCGGATCGGAGCGTTCTATTCCAAGTCGGGTACAAAGAAGCGGACCCATTATATTCACTTGTTTTTCAATTTTTTAACTATTATTATAATTTTTTATTTCAGGATCATTTCTTAAAGATGCATATATGGGTAAAAATTTTCTTTCAGGATGCCAGAAATACTATAGGAAGCCGGTATATGTAAACCAGAATTTTGTTTATTACTTAACTACAGATGGATGTTGTCCAGGTTTTCTCTACTGGGTAGTTTCCCATACTCGAATTCATCTAAATGTATTTATTACGCATAACATATGTATGTATGTATGTGTGAACTACATTGGCAACGCACAAGTGGAGGAGAGGTAAGCAACATTGCCACCGCAGCCAATGTGACCACCACCTTGGTCTGCTCCCGCCTGGAGTGTTCAATGCACATTCACTAAAATTTAAAAATAAAAAACTAAAAATGCATTAAATATTGTACTATATAATACATACTACTTCGTACGTGTACAGCTAGAACAGGCATTGTGCATTGAAATCTTCAACTTCGGAATTGAACCCTAAACGATTTGTTTACATAATTTCAATTGTAAACAGAAGCAAATACAACTACTGTGCAACGTTTTGTTAAGGAGTTTTTCTGCTACTAAATGCATAATTATCCTTTGAATTATTTTCCGACATTGACCTCAACACTGCTTAGGTCTCAACGCTACATTGCACTCGTACATCGTATAAGATGTGGGTCTACATATGTGAATGTAAACAAATGTGGTATTAAGCGGTGTGACGAAAGGCTCAGTGCAGACAAATGAACGATTTACTAAAACAATAAACGAAACTATAGTATACCTAGCTGTTGGTTATTGTAAAAGTGAAAATTGAAGCTAAAGTCAAGAGCTAGAAAACGTAAAACACTTTTTTGTTTATGTAGTTACCATTTGATTGTCTTAGTTGTTCATAGGATTTCTTCGAAAGTATTAAATCAAATTACTAGCATCTTTGTATATTGGCAGTGTTCACCATATAAACAGACACTCTTCAAAAAAAAAGTACCAGGAGTTTAGCACAAACACGTCCCGCTTAAAGGGGTTGTAAAACTTCAACTGATTTTTTCAAAAACTCACTAGCGTAAAGTTCCCTGAAGATATGCTATAACGGATCAATTCATACACCACTTATGTACGTTTAAAATATTGACCAACTTTGGAATGACGCCTCTCAACTGAACCGAAACCAAAACCGAAAAAATCGCATCAAAATCGGTCAAAAGTTAAGATAATCTTTTCTCCGATCTTCACGTTGCTTTGCACTAAACTAACTATCACGGGGTTTGACGATAAAGAAAGATTATTATCTGAGTGTTATGCGTCATTTGATTGAATGAATTCATCAAAGAAGGAAAGATTTGTGGAAAGGAAACTTGTAGATTTTGCATCATCACTTGGGATATAATTGCGAAATAATTTATGTCCAAAACTGGCTCCGGCCGACTTTTTCTCTTTCCAAAATTTAAATTATCGAATTATGATTGGTTTATTCATAAGCAGAAACATTCTCATTTCACTTTTTAGTGTCTGAAGTGCCAGAGCATTTTTCATAGAAAGCACAGTGACTAGTTGACTTCAAAATTTCTTACTTTAATAATTATTATATAAAGTTGGATTGCAGTGATAGTTTAATAAAAAATTCAGCGTTAAGAAAAAATTAAGTAGAATCTATATGTATAACGGAGGAGACTTTTATGCAAAAAACCAAGGACCTTCCCAAGGCGAATTCATATAAGGATGTCACGATAAAAGGGAATACAAGAATGGACGCCATTATTTACTATGTCATGGGAAAAAGAAAAATAGAAATATATTGAAGCAAAAAGACATCAGCTGCTTTAATAATTTCACCGTATATGAATTCGCCTTGGACTTTTCTGTCCCAATTAAATTGAATTATTATTATTTTTACAAGGCGAATTCATGTAAGGTGGTGTTACTTTAACAACTCATTTATTATATTTTTTTATTCGAATAAACGTAGGGATTTCCAAATTGAAACATTTATAAACTTGTAAACATTTTCTTTCTGATAGAAGTAGTTAATTGACTATGACAATCGGTACGTGAAAACTAAAAACAAAATATGTACATGTGAGTTTTGTTTTTCTTCTAATAACATCTTGTGTTTTTATTAAGATTAAGAGCTTTTTTGTGACACATCCTGAGTGTTTAAATAAATGCGGAAAATCTTAAACGTAAGCTTTTCAAATTATGAAATTAGTAATTGTGAATACGAATTCAAAAAACCTTCAACGCCAAGTCTTTTGAAGATACATATATTAAATTCTAATATATTCAAGGCCGGCATATTGGATCCGCCATTTTGATTGTTTAAGCTTGATTTTAGATTCGTAATCAGTTACCCCAAAAACAATGGATAGCGTAATTGGATGTTTAAAATTGCTCGTATCCTAGGATTTATTAAGCTGGGGTCTTACAAACTCCTTAATCTATAGTAATACTTCGACAGCAATTCGCCATAAAAATGATAAAAAGTTCTTAGTCTAGTTAATAAATGGGCCTTAAATAAAATGATTTGAAAGAACTATTTTTTATTGTAATATGCCGTAAGCTGTAGAATATTAAAGAAATATAAATTTGGAAAACACTTTGAAAAATTACTAAAAAAAACTCATGTCTTACAGCGAACTCAATAGAAAATAAGCGAGCAAACCCTATTTTTATTTTTAAATAATTTCCATGGTTACTTTCGACCGCGTACTGGGTTTAAGAAACCAAAAAGATGTACAGCCATTTTGCAAATTTCTTGGGAACAAATATTCTCATAAATTTACAAGCGAAAGAAAAATAATGTTTCCCATTTTGTTTTGTCCTGCCTAACAAAAAATTGTCTTCAATATTTTATGTAGTCACAATAACAACAACAAACTGAAAGTTCGATTTGACTAAAAACTAATCGCTATAAATTTCAGTGTTTGCCGGCATTGACTTCCATTTTTAGAAATGTTCCGCCAATTTTGTCAATATTCGGCAAAACTATAATTTTAAATTATTTCTCAAAACAAAATGTCAAATATTACCAGCGTTGAAACGTATGAGTATTTCGGCTTCTCGAAATTTTCAACAGGACTCCCCAAAATTGGAGGAGAACGATAAGCTCATTTTACATACAAAATATTGGTAGTTAGTTTTAGTAAACGCTTTATGCGCCTTGAATTATGCAACACATGCGGAATTGAACGATGTGAATTAATTTTGACAGGCAAATCTAATTTAGCTTGTATCATTATTTTCTCAGCAACAAGCTTACTAAAAATAATAAAAAATTAAACTTTTAGTACAATGGCACTCAGTAGCACAAAATAAAACAAAGCATTTGAATGTGTAACAATATTTTGCTGGGTCATTAGGAAACTTGCAACTAACTTACATATATTAAGATGCGCAAAATTGCATATGCAGAAAATCGCGTTACACAAAAGATATTTCTTTTACAGAAATCTCCTTTCAACGCATTTGGCTTTATTATTATGAGTTGAATAATTCACAGACGCAATTACATTTATTACACTTGACATTGATTGCAGAAACGTAAATGAAATTGGCTCGTAAATGCAGATAATATATAGAAACATTCACATCTACACTAATACAATTAAACATACAAATGTCATAAGCAAAGTTACAGCAATATTTATGCGCTCGTCTCTTTGTAAATCAACAATTAATGAGTAGTTGGTTTATTTGTACTAAGTCTGCATGTGAACCGCAACAACCTCGCGTTCCATGCCAGCTAGATCAACATATATATACATATATATCGCACATTGTATTTGCACCTGAACATAGAGTGGACCTCATTAGCATACATGTATGTACAATTTTTTAATTTTTACATATTCTGTTTGATCTCAATAAAAGTAGTCTCACCCAAGCCTTTTTGAATATTCTCATTGCAAGGTATTTTACACGGTCAAACACAAACACCAAGCCGCGACCGAACCAAGTACTATGTAGGTAGTGTTGGCACGATTAATCGAAAAACCTGCTATAATCGATTATTTTCTTTCGATTCACTGCAAGAAGCCTAACCTATAACTATCGGTTATATTAGCGGGAAAATAAGCTCAAACTATTGGCCAGTTTGACGGTCAGTTTTGTATGAGCATCGGGTATCAAGTGACCACTTTTTCTCTTCGCTTTTCTACATTTATGAAAATGTATTCACAGATTTCCTTATTTTCTTGTTATACACACAGTCCTCCCCAGCTAATATTAAACTCAAATTTTCTTTGATGTATACGTTCGTGGTGAAGCAAATTGGCCGTTTCGCATCGTTTCCAGGAATGCGTGCGTGTGTACAATTGATAACATATTTTCGATATGGTCAGCAACGACTCGATTACCAATTTGATTAATCGAATATTTAACCGGAGAACTTTCAAAATAATTAAAAACACACTATCAAAAAATTACATTACTAAGGCAATAGCGTGTGAATCAAATTTACGGAAGCAAAAATTGCCACTGTAACCACATAATAATATTAACAACCGTGCAAGTGCCTGCTGAAAATTTGGATCAACTTTGCTATATTCAAGACTTAAACAAATTCACTTCCAAGATCCTCTAGCTATATGAACAGGCAGTAAATTGGCATGCCACTTAAGACGCTAAGTGTGTCTCGCAAAACTTGGGGCCCAACGACGTCTGCTTAGTCTAGCGCCTTTCTATAGAACATCCAAGGGTTACACTACAGAACTAATACAAAGGGTAAAAGGCAATCCAAGAGATTTATATCTCCCTCTCAGAAGATCTCTGAACGACTTCTGAATCTTAGCCGCGAATGTGTAAGAACTCTAACTGGTTACCTAACAGGTTTCTGCAAGCTAAGATACCATTTTTCTAAGATGGGGCTAGTCGAAGAAACGGACTGCAGGTCAGAGAATGTATTGTGTGATTGCCGAAGTGTTATTTGTCTTAGACTCACACACCTTGGAGAGCGAATATCATCTCCATCCTCCAAAGTGCTAAACTTCTTAAGTAGCCTAGGATTGGAGTGATAATGTATACTATACGACACCATTCAAAGAGCTGACAAGCATGGTTGGAAGCCTAAGGTTGTGAGTGTTCTTATTTTTGGGGGTCAGAATAAAGGATCTCTTTAGGTCGCAGCGCGATTATATCCATATATAATAATTATATTATTATAATGTCTGGTAGACTATAGCATTGGGAGTGGAAGTGAAACTTTATTTCTTGGTGATAATGATTTTGAATAATGTGCACACTTAAGACTTTGGAGCGCTATTGCCACGGCAAAACGAAATAGACTTCCAATGGAACACTTGTCAAAACTATAATTGTGTAAGTTCTATTCTTAAAAGTATATTATTGTTTTGCCGAAGATATATGCGTAAGCACTTTTCCATAAACTTTAAATAATTCAAATAAAATATAATTTAAAAATGTTTGTTTTAATAGGTTTAAAAATAGGAGCGTAAGTTTTCACAACAAGGGAAAAATAAAATAGTCTGTTTCTTCCAGTTATGTACTTACATTGTTACTAGATTATTTAATTTTTTTCGATTTTAATCGAAACGTCCGCTTAATCGATTATTCATTAACCGATTCACTAACCGATTAATCGGCTATTCACTTTTTTGTCATCCCTAGTACTAGGACGTAGTTACACGCTGAAGTGTGTCGAGTGGTTACGGTGTGCCCGCTCCAATCGGTATGTCCCGGGTTCAAATCTCGACCGGGGTAAGAATCATCAAAAATTAAAAAAAAAATCGGCAGACAATGGCAAACCTTCGAGTGTATTCCTGCCATGAAAAACTACTCACAAAAATCATTTGCCGTTCGGAGTCGGCGTAAAACTGTAGTTTCCTCAATTTGTGGCAAAACAGCAAGAAGCACTCCACAAATTGTAGCAGTAGTTCGGTCAAACATCAAGCTATGGTGTAAGCGCTAAGTTATAATCATGTTGAAATTACTTAGTTACTTGGCATAATAAGCTACCTTTGCATTGATATTAGGAAATCAAAATTTAAAATAGGCGTGGTCACTCAACTGGGTCGTCCGTCCACCTCCCATACAAAACTGGAATCGTAAATGAGACATTCCTAAGTTCAAGTTCAGTGGAATTTTTTAACGCTTATGTGGTGCGAATCATATCTTTATGACAAGAACTTATAGACAAATTTAGACACCTTAATAAATTTTAATTAATATGGCTTCAAACTTTGCGCAAATTTTAATGAAATTAAAGAAATGGTAATGAAAATTTCAAACTTTTTTACCTTCGCCACCTATATGTTTTGTATGGAGTTCTAGAATATTAAATTTGTCACTAACACGTCTATTCTGCACGTTACCGGAAATTTTGTAACCGGCAAATTTTATTACCGAAAAATGTTACCACTTCTTGTAACCGGCATTCTTGCACACTGGTAACGCTGTCAACAGTGTAAAACTCACCATACGGTGTTTGCTTTGGTGTGGTGTGAATTTGAACACAAATTTTACAAGCGAATCACAATGGAGATGAATAAGTGAGTGATTTACTAAAGTAAATTTAATAAATTATTATAATATCATCAATTTTTAATTGCGGAAATACGCAAGGACAACCCAGCAGCAATTACGCTGGTATGTAGCCTTCGTAAAGGACCGTCCGGAGCTGCTCCAAGGCAAGAACACCCCGAAGGCACCGAAATTGCATGCTTCTTTCGGCATTCGAAAATTCTGTTTAAAAATTTCATTTGGTAAGCTAAATGGATCGCTGTTGTTCCGAAGACTTTTCAGTTGCTGTCTACGTAGGGATATTTCATCATCCTCCTCATCAATCAGCAGTAACATTACCAAAGAAGTCGCCATTATGTTTTTAATCTTGAAAACTCGTATTGCAATTAGTTTAATAAAAAAATCAACGTTTAATACTTCACTACTCTTTAATTTATTACAAAAATGTAAATAAACGTCAGATATTTTCTAGTAGTTACCACCTAGTGCGGTGGTAATAAAATTTTCCGGTAATAAGAACGTGCAGAATACCAAAAGGGTTTAAAAGTTGCCGGGCGTTTTTATTACCGGTAATAAAAATGTTGTTACCGGTGCAGAATAGACCCGTAATTGACAACTCTGTAAATCCCAGTTGGTAATTAGAAAATTGTTTCTAAATAAATTTTTTCAAGCAGAGCTTTTTTTTATTAATTTGTATTAGAAGCTATACCTCTCCGAATTAATCGGATGGCGATGCACAACAAAGTTGAGTTTGAAGTTTTAACTCCCCATTTCTCCTCTCTCCACCCTCAAAAATAAAGTAGCTGATTTGGGACACCATGTATAAAAAAAGTCAAAAGTCTAAGAAATCGACTATATGAATTATATAAGTATTGTTCCTTTTAATAAACATATTTTAAAATGTCAAAATTTAAAGGAAACAAAAATTTAACAACAAAATATTTGTTTTACGTATGCACATACACACATACTCACATACTTATATATATTTGTGTAACATTTAAAAAGTGCTAGCATTCAGCAATTTTCAATATATGTGTACATATGTATTCGTAATTTTCTAAACAAGTGTTTCTGTTGTGATAATTTTAAAATATTTTACTTTGGCGTCTTGCTGACCGCAATTAGGACACAGTTGCATCTTGATATTTTTGTACATATTTTGTATGAATATAAAAATATATTACAATACATTACATTCATAGCTACTGAAAACTTGTATTTTGTAGAAATATTTATATATGTATGTACATACATACATACAATCTTATTTAAATGTTCATTTGAATACGTAAGTAATTACAACGGCATGTGACAATTTTGAAGGCATCTGCCGGCAATTTATCTGATAAACGATGATTGCCGTAAATCATTTCAAAAAACACATAGATATATATATACATACTATAGTTGAATTTAATATACATACTATATGAGACAATTAACATTAACTATAACCTCGCTCTTTGGTACCCGAGTAGTGCAACTCGGTTAAAATTTCCTTTTGGTTGCAATTGGTTGATTGGTTTGATGAAATTTGCAAAAGGAAAGGATAAATATAATAATATATAAAAAGTAAGGAGGTATGTATATCTCAGATATTATTAGGCCCGTTTCTATGTACCCGAGTTGCAAACGAACGCTCCAACTCGAATAAAATTTCCTTTAGTTACAAAAGCAACCCTGATCACATCTTTCATGAAAGATGCGGCTTGTTTAGTACTACGAGTATTTAAGAACGAAAAATAGTTGGACAAAAAAATGTAAGGTTGCCAATGAGGTCTCAAATTGAAATTTCCCATACGAATAAGGTCTTAAACTGAAATTCCTCATGTATTTTCTTCGCGCTCATTCGCAACACTACATTTTGGTCGGATATTATTTTATAAGCTGGTTCCACGACCCTGAAATTACGCAATTCCGGCACTCAATTTCAATTTGAAATTGTGACTGTTTACACGCACAACTCAAATAAAATCGTAATTTCATTAAGAGTTGTTTCGATACGATTGGACCTTGCTCCGTAAGTTCTGACCAATGGTCACGCTGGGACTTATCAAGTTTGCTTTATATTTTATTCTGGAATGGTGGTAATTAATATTTTACAATTTCAACCCAGAAATACCATTTGTGATAATTATAATTCGTGTGGTTTTTATATTTTTCTCTTCTTTCTTAGCTAACAGCCACAATAGGTAAATTATAGAGCTGCACAAGCGAAATTTAGTGAAATTTAAATAATTTCGCTGAAATTGGATAAAATCCACCAACATATGTAGTAGGAGTATTGACACTCTTCCCGTTATTCTCGCGATCTGCAAAAGAGTTTTCCTGTGAACGACCAAGGCTTCAAAATAATTCATAATTATTATCAAATGGCAACTGGAAGATTAACTATTTTGTTATCGGAAAATGTTGTTCTGTGACGAGCTTCATTTCTGGCTTAGTTGTTGAAAAATAATGGAGAAACACTCATAGATTCCACTTAGCCGAAGCAACAATCGCTATACTAAGAGAAATATTTGGTTATCAAATTATGATTTTATAACTACCACATCTCACAACATCTTGCGAAAATGGCACAATCTCGAAACAGGTTTGTCTCGAAACCCAACTTGACAAGGTATGACGAAAAATCGTTCCAATATAGATCAACTTTCCAAACTTTTCAACCTGTGGAAAAAACAGCAGATCAAAAAGATCACAATTAAGTGACCGTTTTCGTTTTGCTACCCGTTCGATCAATTTATGGCGTTTTCCAACACTTCCGACAATAAATTCTGGTTGGTGATGTTTGTTCCCCTTAAAGGATTCCAGAATTTAAGGCTTATTCAAAAAAAAAAACAGTATCTTCAAAAAAATCACAGCGAATTAAGTATGGGACGGTAAAATCTGGAAATCTTGCCAGTCAGTGGATATCATAAAAATGCAATATCCATCGTCCCTGAAAAGTTTAGAGTTATTACTTTCGAGGTTAAATCAAAGAAAGAATGTTCGATATGTTATCGATATTTTTTTATTTGATATTTTCTAGATCGATGTATACATATGTCACGTGTATTTAATTTGAGAAACATATTTTGCATTTCCATAATACACAATCGGCGTACAAAATGAAATTCAAGATGATTTTGGTGCCTTTACAAAATTATGCGGATTATCAATTACGGGAGCTTACATATTATTAAACAAAATCTGAATGTTGTTCAAATGAAATTGAGGTTTATATTCTTGGAGTTCATTATTACATTTGCCAACGTCGAGTTTAAAAAATATAAACGATTTTTTTAGCTTAAAAGATTTTTTCTTCGATTTTATCAATATTATCGATACTGTTCGGCGCAATTTATCGGCACACCGCTTTCACTTGCAATGCGATTCATGATATCGATTTTTCCTTAAGTATCTGACATATATGTATATATAAAAGAGAGTTTAGAATTAGTGATTCAATATCACTGGGCAGTTATGCAGCCTTACATATTCTAAATTTAAAAATTATTTTCTTTCTAGTTATAAGATGACTTCAAAAAGTAAAACAAAAAAAAATCAATGTATTACAAAGTTAAGTGCCAACTAGAAAAACAATTCACCAAATTTATATATAGGATATATTATAAGAGTGTTATGTTACCATTTTATAAATGTGAATTAAAGACAATTAATAAGGCAATAAAATATCTACAATAGAGCGTTTCACTATTTCTGAAATTTTTGCTAAAGTCTTTTATCAAATTCGAAATGAATCCTAGGTCCTAACCAATTTTCAGAAATTTATTAAAAACATTTTAAACTTAAAGAAAAATAAGTGTATATGTATAGTATCTTTAGAAAATTATATACAGCTTTATTGGCCGATTTTAATGAAAAAAATCATTCCGTCTCTGGAGAGACATTGTGAATAAATATCTGAGAACCAGACTATTAATTTTTTTATGGTTTGGTTTTCAAAAGTCATTCAAAATTTTCTTATGAATTATAAAAGTCTTTTGATAATTATTATAGCATAATAAAAACTATGTATGTCGTCGGTAACACCTATTTTGAGAATGAAATTATGAAAGTATTTTGATAATAATTGTGAGTGAGATACACTTTGCATGTCATCGGTAACTATTTTTTTTAGACCTATATTATAAAAGTCTTTCCATAATAAATAAATATATTTGAGAACAACTTTTTTTAAGTCTTGAAATACGGAACTATTTCGGGATCATTTCTAGACTATTTCTGGAAAATTTCAAGACCGATTCCCATATCTCGAACAAGTGCTAAAATTGGTGGCAAACGAGTCTCAAAATATTTCCGAACTCGGCCCGAAATCATCAAGACTTAAACAAATTTTTCTCACTCATAAGTATTTTTCACACTTATATTATGTAATAAAAAATGTCCTATAAAAATCTTATATAAAATACTATATTTCTAATGAAATATTTAATATAAAAATTGTTTGCTATTTTTTCTAACAAAAATAATAAAATCGTCTTTGAAATATTTTCTAGCATACTGCATGAAAAATACATCAAAAAGCAGTAAAATACTATTTCTCAATCAAACCGTATAAAAAATTTAAAAAAATGTGCGACAGTGCCACAGAGTATCCTAAAAAATCACACACTTTAGATACGTAGAGTATGACAAAAAAAAGCCAGATCTATAAAAGGTGTAAGCCCTCATTCACTTTTGGTTTCATTAAATACGTAGAATGTTATTGCGCTGTGTAATTATTGATTGATTTTGATTTTAATTATTATCTCTTATAATTGTTATGTATCTGGTAAATATAAGCTTGCTGTTGTCTGCACAAACAATTATATCTGCTATTGAGAATGTCCATCAATTCTTATAAATATATTTATTTTCATGACCACATTTTTTGTTATGTTCTTTCATTAAGTGATCACTAATTTCACAAGAATTCAAGCTAAATCTGCCTATCCCTCTACCAACACCACACACATTCGGGCACATATGTACCTATATGTACATTGGTGTGGCTCATCAAGAAAAAAATTTCGGGTTTTCTACCGAAATTCATAGAAGTTATTTTCTTTTAAGAAATATATTCAAATTTACATGAACTGAATCATTCGAACTCGAGGTGAAAAAATAGTATAATATGCCGGACACACTACAACTTTAATTAATTATTTTCGTCGAAATTACTTCACATAAACCAAGTGCGTCGTCCACACTTGCCATTCTTAATTTGTATTGATAGTTCTGTAGCTACAGGGTTGCTTAGTTCTTTGATGAAAGGAAAAATGTGAGAGATTATGTATATTTTTAATATATTTATATTTTATTGTGATAATATCTTTTCTTAAATTTACGCTCATGAAAAACAGCTACCAGATACAATTAAAATCAAGGAACAGTTGGGTGAAATGCTAATATTTCAAAATGTGTAGTCCTGTTTTGTTTGAGAGAAAATATTTTTCGAATATTATCGATTAAATTTAGAGCCGACATTTTTTGTTCATGATTTCGTTTTTGATTAATGATATCAGCTTAATTTTTTTGACAAATTTTACGAGGCTAAATTACTTAGTTTCATTTTGCTCATAAGTTAAGAATGAGCCATAAATTGCGATAGTGCGTCCGGGGTTTAAGCTTAAATAGTCTGCATAAAAATATTACAAATACATATTTATTCAACGGAATCATAATGATGAGATTTACGAAAAAAAAAAATTGGGTTGAGAATGGGTGTTCTAACTTCGCAATGATAAGTCTAAATCGTTCAAGTTTTGGTTGAGGTGTTTAAATTTTTCTTAAACCAATTTTCCAAAAACATATCAAAAAAAGCATACAAAATCTCATTATTATAATTCCGTAGAACATTTTTTTGAAATATTTTTATGCAGGCCTTTTTAAGCGTAAACTGTTTTGTGAACTAAAGTGATTTAAAAAAAAATATTTTATTTATAAAAAAACTTAATTTTGGAGGTAACTTGCACTCTGTCCAGTAAATCTTAATATTTTTCCGAAATATTATATTAAAATATAATATATTTTGTAATTCGGTTTTTTTTATAATACAGGGATTGATGCAACCTAATGTAAATACATTTTGTATTTAAATACCATAGCTGTGCATCAGTGTGCAGATAAAGCAAATATGTTTTTAGTAAATATTTACATACTCATGTTATTAATTGTATAAAATAATTTTTCTTGCAATTTCCACGAAGTGATTAATAATGTCCTAGGTAAATATTTGAAAGCTTATTGTTAACTCTCTAGAAGCGCATTAAATAAATACTTACCGAAGAAAACGGACGCTACGTATATATGAAATTTGAATTTTCCACTTATCGGCTATAACAACGCAATTTTCAAAAAAACGATTTGCAATTTGTGTTCAATTTTTTAGCGAAATATGTAGGGAGTATTCGTCGATAGACAATATTTAGCTGGATGATTCAGCGTTGCGGATGAGAAGTGGCCAACGCGGCGAATAATTGGACCCGCGTGCCCACGCGGTAAAGCTGTCACCACAACCACCACCACCACCACTACTATCACTACTACCACTACTACCAATAACGTTAACCAAAAATCACACTTGAAGTATGCAATAAAATACCGTTAACCAAGTTAGTTATTCAGTTAATTAATTTAAAACTAAAAGAAATATGTCTGCGTGGCTTTTGTTATAATTTAATTTAATACAATTTATTTTTGCTCAGCTTTCCTAATTAAATTGCTGTAGGTCGAGAAGTTCCACTGAATTATGAAAATCACCAAACATCTATTGCCAAACTTTTGCAATACAAATGTTCTATGTATCTAAGTATGTATTTTATATAGTAAATATAAACGGTTTGTTGTACTCTTTGGAAAATATTTTCAATTTTCACTGATTCTGCACATATTGTTTTTGTTTTTGTTTTTTTTTTTTGTTGAGCTTTGGTCTGTTTTCCTTTTGCTATGTAGTTTATTTTTTGTTTTTTTTTTTTGTATTTTTGTTTTTGACTTGTACGCTATTGGACGTTGGTTGTTGTGCACACGTTTAATCACTTGGAAATCTCGAAAAGTACTGAAATGGTTTTCAAAATACCACTTACATTTTTACATCTCGAAAAATGTTTCCGACGCGCTCGTCCAACGCTGTGGCGCAGGCTGCAAGGCGGCGCACCAAGATCAACGATCGTTAGATGATGAGGATGAGAGAAGGGAGAGCGATTGATGATGGCGTTGGTATTGACGCTTAAGTATAAATACTATGCCACGAATGACGGTGGTCGTAGTCGTTGCCGTGTATTGCCGTTCCGTGCTGGTGGCAATTCTTGGTGGTGGCGATGGTGGTGGCTGCGTAGATGATGACAGCAACGCAGACCATAGCGAACAGCGCGACGCGGTAGCAGCTGCGCAATATGTTTAGGATACCAAAAAGGCCTCCCTCGTTCAAGTTGCGGGAGACAGCTGAGAGGTTCGTGTGCTGCAAAACAAGTGTGATATGTTAAAAATAAATCCGAGTCAATTTTTTTCTCGAGAGCAACAGATTCTCGTACACACAATGGGATGCATGTCGATATGGACTTAATGTTGATATATATATATATATACATATGTGTGTGTGCTTGTGTGTGTATATGTATATGAAGGAAGTGCTGCCGAGAAAAGGTGAAACAAGCGAGGAAGTTTTCAAAGAAGTCAAACCAAAACAAAGGAACATCTTGGAAAATTAAATAATATTCATGGCTACATATTACAGGCTCGTACAAGCATTTTACTTTTTTTTTTTATGTAGTCATCACTCTGTCGGTTAGTTTGAGAAACCTGCAATTTCACAACTGAGCATG
Source organism: Anomoia purmunda (assembly GCA_951828415.1). Taxonomy (NCBI): domain Eukaryota; kingdom Metazoa; phylum Arthropoda; class Insecta; order Diptera; family Tephritidae; genus Anomoia; species Anomoia purmunda. Next base: position 19,577,753 of record OX639996.1, read on the forward strand.
GCCGAACCCATGTGTGGCGTCTAATCGTACGGGCGTGCATCCCAGTCATGTGCCGGATTGGCTGCGGGACGATTACTTCTTAGCAGTGTTGCCGTTTTTAAAGTCGCAAAAAATTTATCATTGGCGGATAAAATGGTTACTTATTGTTTTTCCTTCTTTTCTATACTAATAAAAGAAAAAATTAGAGGTTTCAATTTTACTTATTTACTTTAAATTAGAATATCATTATTTACATAATATATTTCATATCCAAGTAAAAATAACAGCAAAATTAAAAAAAATATACTAAGTATACAAATTTATTTATTATTTGCTAGAAAACGCATTTCGGTTTCACTCACATATAACTTGTGTATAATTTAATTAAATTTGGGGTTTCAAACAGGTGGTAACCCTCTCTAAAATATAGGTGTGAACTTTGCCCTCACCGAACCGTTTGACACTTACATTTTAATATTTTATATACTTGAGTGCAATTAAAGTAAATTTTACTTTTTACACAGGTGCCAACCCTCCTAAAAATATACATATAAACTTACTCCTAGCCCAAGTAATTGTTTGGCTCGATTTTTAAACCACGTGGCAACGCTCTTCAACATATCGCTAACTACAAACCATCTTCTCAGCGAAACGAACCGTTTGATACGCACATTTTAATATTTTTTATACTTCTGTATAATTTAATAAAATTTAATGTTTCAAACAACAAACCATTTGGCATTCATATTTTAATACTATATGCATTTCATATAACTTGTGCTTATTTTAATTAAATTTGATTTCTCAAACAGATTGCATGTATCAAAACTTATTTTTATTTATTGCAAATACCGAATGAAAATTTACGGGATATGTACCTGTCAATTTAATTGCCGGTTTCTTAGTATCTAAATAAAAAGTAAGATACTAAGTATAACCAAATTAAGCGTAGAGATTTAACAACTTTTTACCGATTTGCTTTATCGTTTTTTTTCTTTAATAAATAGCTTTGTAAATATTCTTTCAGCTGCTAGTTTGTTTTTAATTTAATATCGATATTTTCGGTATTTGAAAAAGGTATAAAAGTCGCATATTTTCGTAAAAAAGGATACAAAATTCAAAAGTCGCACAACGACAACCCTGTCTCTTAGCTGTCCATCAGTCAACCAGTCGTGGTACGTGCCATGCTACCGTCTGATGATGTGAGTGTGGAGAACGCAAAGGAGCAGTGCGCAGAATCAAAACGAGCACGCGATGAGCTCAAGATGTTTTAGCGATCTTCTGACGTTCGCTAGCTAAGGAACTTCTGCCAGAGCGCAACGCGCCTACGTAGCCTCAACAATCAGTGTCAAAAAACTCACAAAAATCACTCCAAATACGCTACGCAAAGGTGAAAATTCGCCGGTCTCTTTTCGCTTTTGTTTTTATTTTTTTTTCTTCAGTTTTTACGCTTTTGGCTAGATGTAGTTTTGTTTGATGATTTTTTTGATAAATTGCCTTTGTTTCAAGCCTTTCCCCACATTCCTATTAGTTCAGAATTTATTATTACCATATGATTTTGTTTTATTTTTTATTTTTTGTATGTAGTTAGGTGGTTCGAAAACCGAATGAAATATCGCAATATGTACCTCCCCGTCTGCTGAGCGGTTATTTCGCCAAAAAAAAATATGCGCAGCACGCTTTTTTGGTATTTTCCACATTAGCGGATTTTTGATGGCTCGCCGTGGTGCAAATATTTCGAGCCAATTTCAATTTTAAGTTCTTTCAAAAGTTTACACTATTACACATACACGCACACCTACATATGTATGTATTTAGCATACTCGCAAAACATTTTCATCACAGGTGTGTGCCATTCACGTACGAGTACATACATATGTACTACTTAGGTGAATATGCCTACCCAAAGGTATGAAAGTCTGGGGCATGGATATATCGAGCTTTTTGCAGTATAATGAACTTTATGTCACTTTTTGTCAGGTGCGAAAAAGATGTACGTACATACCTACTATATCTCGCTTCACACTTTGTTCTATAAATAAATAAATATTGTATTTAGTGGATTGGATTGGTTTAGCTTGGTTAATCAATAAGGCGATCTGTGCGCGTTTCATGGGTTCACTTTAAATATTTCTGTGGCAGACATTGACGCATTATATATGTACATGTGTATATACATACATATGTACTTATTGAACAAAGAGTCTAAAGAAATACAAAATAGAACATAGTTTTGGCAATGGCTATGTTCAAAAATAAATGTATAAATATCTACATATTTTTAATGAGATTTGGAAAATTTAACAATAATTTTCATATGCGAATGTGCAAGCAAATTATGTAACAAATAATCGAAAATATGAATTTATTTCTTTCAACGCAATCACCTGTTGCCAATGATAATGTCTACTTATTGCGAAGCAAAATTTTTAGGAATATATTTGAAATATTTCACCATCCAATACTGAATTTATATAAGACCAAGATTGGGTTACTGAAATATAACTCATTTATTTAATTGATGCCATAATCAACTAAGCGATTTTGGTCGAGTTCAACGTTTCACGTAAGCAGTTTCTTCCTCCTGCTAACTGGCGAAATTTGGAAATACCCAGTGATGGGAAGTCCTTTCCCACTTTATCTTGATCTTGATCTTACTACCAACGGGTACCGCATTGAATAATTTCAGCGCTGAAGCGTTTTCGTTTGCAAAAAAAGATATCCGGTTGGAGTTCGAGATTGGCATTACTATTGGTGATGAAGGTGGTTCCAAGATTGGCAAAGTCCATTTTTTCAAACATGTAGTTGTCAACAGTGATGCGTGAGCCAAAACGCGAATGCACTGACTACTTGATAATAGGAATTACTTCGTTTTGCTCTCATTCACCTCCGGACCCATTCTTCGCTACGCTTTTTTATCCAGCTTGAAAAATCTGTTCTAACCAAATCTGACAGCACTGGTCTGTTGCTCAACGTCATATCTCATAGCCATATTAGTTCCGCTGTTACGTTGTAAAGAAAACTTTGCAAGTCGACAAAGAGACCTTTCTTCTTTAGATTTAACAGTTCTATACCAACACTGATCGGGTCCAACTAGTGTATTGACTGTGGGCTTCACTCTTTCACACAATTCGCTCGACAGAACATGATATGCTGTATTTAGAAGACTCGCACAAATTGTAGAATCACACGAGAAGATGAATATCAGGTGGGCCATGGAACCCATCTGCCGGATTAACAAACAATTTTTGCCAAAGGTCGATGTAAAGCGATCCAAAGCACTGATTCGTCTTGGCCGATCTTCTCTCAGACTTATGGTTGGGGTAATAATCGGACACCCCCTTATGGGCACCCACGGGAAGAGATTGGGATGCCTAACCAACAATTTCTGCCGAAGTTGCGAAGAGGAAGTGGAGAGCATCGAACACTATCTCTGCGACTGTCCCGTCCTAGCCAAGACTCAAAAGCAATTCCTAAATTTGTATTTTCTTGACTGTACTGGCCTGAGCTCGGCAAGCGTTCCAGATTTTCTGTGCCACGTAAGGCGTACTCGTTGGTTTACCTCCTAAGGAAAAGGAAAGAAGAAAACGTAATGGCCTCCACTAGCGGTATCACAATGGACTTTGTCAGCCTACGTATGCATCCTTATAATTGCAGGGTTGCCGCCGCTCTAACCTAACCTAAAATATAGTTTAGGCACACATTAAAAGTTTGCAATAGTTTGAGCGAAATGTAGTGAGGAGAAGGACGCGTGTTTATTATAGGTACATATATAAAGATGGTCCAAATGTATGGTTTTATATACACGATTCCAAAAATATCATTTTAAAACTATCGAGTAAAAAGTACAGATATTGGATAGCAAAAGTATTGATATGTTATAGTTTTGTGTCGAGTTGTTTTTTATTGAAGCGTTGTTATGTCGCCCGCTTGTCGTGCTGATGGATCAGAAAATAAATCGGATGGTTTTCATCTGACATTATATGTTCCAACAAAGGCTAATTTTATCTTTCAAAATAGCAAATTTATATGCTGAGATAATAAATATATCTTTAAATATATATTTTTATATCGTTTTTTCTTGTTTTATTGTCTGTGGTGCTCCAAACTGGAAATATCGATAAAACCAGACTTATTTGATGAATTCGCTTTATGTTTGCCAATCATTCGCTCTTACTGGAAGAGTATTCTCTATTTTAAAAAACCCCGTACCGCTTAAAAAGGAGACTCCTAAGCATATATTTCTGCTTACATTTTTTCGCGGTTAGGCGGAGGTGGCTGCAATCAAAGAGACGGCTGATTCGCTACTCACCAATGAAATGTCCTTTAGACGGCAAAGATCTATTCTAACAGTCAGACTGCTAGTAAGGCCTTAGGGTCTCTAATGGTCAGGTGAAAACTTCCCTCTCAGTCGCCTCTGAATACTTTGATATCGGACTGATTTAGGTGTTCTGGAAGTCATTGCTCCAAGCAGGGCGAGGATGGGGGCTCCTCTGGCCGCCTACGAAATTTTATAGGACAGTTGGGCTCTATGCCGACTCAGCGAGCTTTGGGCAGCTACTACGAGATGCAGAATTGCAAGGATCATCTAGCCGGTGGTGGACCGTTGGCGCTCGAAGGAGATCAGGTAACTCTCGATTTTCGTAGGAGTTCCGACCGGACATTGTCCGATAGGTATTCATGCGGTTAGGCTGAATATATCATCTTTCCATTTTCTACTCAGCTGCCCTGTCTTTGCTAGGCTGAGGTTCAGGTACCTAGGCGCTTAATCCATTAACAATCCATAAGAGCCCTCTGTGGTGGAAGTTAGTAGTCTGCGGGATTTCATTTTGGATACGCACCTTTTCTTTAACCACCTTTTGATTGCAGTGTATGTTACCTTTCCAACAACAAGTGGTATCACAATAGACTCCCTCCCTCTGCGGGGACTACCGCATCAACCTAACCTAACCTAGGCTCGATATGTACTAGTGCAGAAGCCCATAATGCAAAAAAAAAACTGATTAAAGCAATTTGAATAACTAAGTGAAACTATCATCTCAGCTGTCTAGATTTGAAAGACTAGCCAAAATCTAACGAAGTTTTAGAACAAAAAATTTAAAGTATTCAAAAAAATTGTTAGAACGTATGAATGTATAAATATGTATGTATTTATTTCCTACAATACTTTCAATGAACTTAAATTATACGCTAATTACAACAATAAAAACACACGATTGCTTATTTTTTTTGGAATTGCTGCCTTGTATTAGCAAGCCTTCTGGTTGACTTTATTGTGTTCTGCTTTGTTTTATTTTGATTAACTATAAAACCACCCCCAGGGTGCGCCAATCGTTCCAACGTAATATGCATGATCGTTTATTTCGAACCAGATATCCTTTCTTTGTTCGCGCACAAAAAAAAGTGGAAACTGTATTGTAAATAAATAGCACTTTAAACGCCAACAACGCAAAAGACAAGAAAATGCAATTTAAAAGAAAGGTCACAACACTTCGCAGCCTCTCGAGACACACATCAACAGAACCACACAAAGCTTACAAGAAGCAACAACAGCAAATCGCACCTAGAACAAAGAAAGTAACGCGCCAAACGGTGATGTGGCACAAAGTGACTTCGATGTTGATGGTAAAATTTATTGCTTTGTGGTGGTTGGTGGTGGCGGCGTATGGTTTCTGGCTACTGCCGTCTGATCATGGGTGATGGTAAAATGGCTGATGGCCGCGCGCAGTTCTTGGCTGTCAACCAACTGGCGTCTGACTTACAAGCATGCGTGACACATGTGCCAAAAGTATTTAGGCGGCGTATTTGCAATACCAACATGCCAACACCAACAACCACTTCCGTTTCCAGCTGCATCTACATATGCATGTAGTTACCTTCAACTTAACGCAGCTTTAAATGAAACGCATTGTGTATATATGCAAATGTAAATGCAAAGTGTACGAGTATTTTTTTAATTGCAAATAATTAATATTACAGCGAAAAAGTGCGACCCAACCGCAATACAAAAAAAAAAAAAAAAAAATCGAAAATAGTGTCGAGCGTGATGTCAGGGGCGGTCATTCAGCACGCGTACGACGCGAGTTGACGAGTCAAGAGGGTTGGCGGAAGAGCTATAGGCCTTCAGCACTGGAGTGAATGGTACTCGTAGAATGCAACAAACACCTCATATCGAAACCACGGCTGTTGCTCTGGCTATGTGTGAGCACGTATGGGTGTTTGTGTCGCTTGGTGTGAGTTCGTCTGCATTTGATTTAAAAATAGTCAAAGGCATCTGTTGAGCTGCTGCAATGGCCAAAGTACAGACGATCACTACAACGGTCGAGCGTCGCACAATGTCGAAAAGCGGCCAAATTTTAATGTCAAACATTTAGAAAGACATCTACGAGAATTTTAAGCAATATTTATCAAAATAGACTTGCGCTATTTTACAGGACTTGCTGAAAGTAGGAACTCCGAAAAATTATTGTTTTGCTGATGTTTTCCCTAAAAAAATGTCTATGAAGAAAATTAAAATTCATAAATCGTTTTTCAATTTAAATTGATTAACCCTGGTGCGATAGCGGTATTTTTTACACTGCAGCAATAGGGTTAATTTTTTTTAATTACCTATTTTTTCATTCAAGAGGGTTCCATTATCTGTCAAACTACAAAGACATATCAAATTATCTTCTTCTTGATTCAGTTTTTGCACAGCATTTTTGACGTTCCATGAACCAACAGCAACAACAAAATTGATGTCAGGGTTGTATTTTCTCTAATGCTGCTACCTGGTTAGTCAAAGTGCATCAGACATGATATAATAATAAAAGGTGGCGTACGTTGTGACAGCTACACATAGTGCACCCAAAGCGCTATGTTGTATTTTGGGGAGAAGCCGAGAAAGGGGCAGAAAAAGCCAAGATGAAACGTAGACAGGGCGGAAAAATGCAGAAAATTGAATTTTCTTGCTTAGGTTATCTAAAACTGAACTGGCTGATGAAGTGAAAAAATAGGAGTGAAAGTGAGATAAGGAATAAAGTTCAGAATTTCCTTATTGAAAAAGAACTTAAAAATTATGATTAAACACAGATATGTGATTTTAAGAACTTGTAGGATTCAACCTCTGTAATAAAAATTTGCTGCAGACTCCATTGAGCAGTTCAAGTATAACTTTTTTAAGCGAATTTACACTTGGTTTGGCAAGGTTTTGTTACACAAAATTCTCGTCACTGGGAAGGTCAGGATTGAATCCCCATTCAATCTTCTGTGCAAAAACTCCCAAACAGCAGTATAAAAACAAAACAAACCAAGGCTAATTCATACAATATGGTAGCGTCACATGAATTGAATGATTGCATCTTCCAAATTTGTTTGTTTTGTTTAAATTTCTACTTTCTATAAACGTTCCAATTGAAAAAACGGTAAAATAAAAGGGTTTGCGGCTTTCGCAGACCGCTAGTTCGTTCTTGGTAGATTTTACTTTTCTTTTTTGCCGACATTCTTTTACACAAACAATGCTAAATTTTTTCGAATTTCTTCTCATTCTCTAACTTGTATTGCGTCATTTTCACTTGCTCTCAACTCGGAAGGCGCATCAACCTAGAAAACAGTATGTATAACGACGGAAAAATGTATGTGCCTCTATGTTAATTTAGTCTTTTTCAACCCTCTTACTTGCCTTTTTGGCCTTTCCTTTCAAAAAGTGCTGGCAACACTGGTTGAATCGTCAGATTACAAAATAAATTATATCGACGATTTTTTCATAATTAATCATAAGTAATCTTATGCTTGGTTTTCATTGGATCAAACTGGATGGCATATATTGTCAGTCGATTTTACGCCTTGTTGACATTTCGTGTACTATTTTGTCTTCAAAATATGACCTAATGAAAACCATAACATATAATATAAATAATTATACTTTTTCTATTTTATAATAGCGATATAAATGGAGTGTGCTCCTTTTTTGGCAAGATATGCCAACCAGTTCTTTGGTTGAATCAAATCTCATTGATTTTAAGGAAGACCAAAATAGCCCACGGTGTGCTGAATACAGAAGGTGATGCCTTCAGAAGTACCGCTAATTTAGTTTTGCCGACTTTGACAATTCTCAATTGCAACTAGACAAAGCTTTTTTAAAAATTGGGGGCAAATATCCACTTTTTTAGTGTTTTTTATTTATTTATTTATTAAACCTGGGCTTATAAATCCTATTTTTACACTTTAACACAACTAAAATTCTTTCCCCTGTAGTATACTTATTCACAAATGGAAAGGAATGTCACTTCGCCACGGCAAGACGCAATCTGTGTATTCTATCAATCTTGAAAATAACCTATGAATGTTAAAAAACAACAAATGCAGTTTGATTTTAACAAGATATACACTAGATGAGTATTATTATTTTTGTATCTCAAGCGATTCTGATTGTGAAATATCTAGAATGATATAGTTTTGTAAAATTGTTAGATATATAAAATGCAATTCAGGTAAGATTTATTTTCTAATACTAACTGAATATCTTCTTTTTTTAATCTTTTTTTATATATATACATATATATTATGTTCGAATTCTATACCAAATTAAAAGTAAGAAGTGTCAAATATAAATTGAAAATAATAACTGAATTATAAAACTTTCCATTTCGGCGGGAATAATGGATAATCTAAAAATATGAAACAAATTGTTATAGACTAATTTATGGTGTTTTGGAAATCCGAAAGAAAGTCACCATTGAATAGTACTTATCCCTTCCAATGCGGAATATATGAATCTTTAAAAATAGGAAGTTATTTATCACTTCTTCTCAAACATTTATGTGCATATATGTATGTGTGGTGGGCGTGTCTGAAGCCCAATCTCTGCCAAGTTTCAAATCTTAACTTTTTAAGAGAATATAATGCTATGTCTCAAATTTTAAGGAAATCGAATCAGTTTCACTTTTTCCGCCCACTTGGTTAGTGGGCGTGGCAGTTGCCAATTTTCACTATATTTCCGATGTCCTCTTTCTACAATAAATGTGGCACCTATAACGAATTACACCGAATTCACTAACTATTTTTGCCCGCAACTTAAATTGGATCGCGGCACTGTGCCACGCAGGGGCGAATGATGCGATTTACATGCACACAACCATCCACACATATGTATAGTAACTACATATGCACCTACATAGCATACTATACTGGAATGCAGTTCCAGCGACAGCGGACAGTGCCTCGATTCACGATACAAAATGAGTGCAATCTTCGATTGGGGTTGGTGGTGTGGCGTTGCTTGACTTGATGGCGCGCCAGGCGTAGCATTGACTGCCACATGAAACTGCCGGTAATAAATCTATTTTCGTCCTGGATTCCTGCATTACAACAAGCAACACAACACATGCAAAGGGCAATAAGACACGTCGCGCCGCCACGGCTTTGATGCAACCTTCCTTTTTTTAGTTGCATTCACAATAAACGCCGACAGCAACCACATTGGCTTCTGCTGCGACGCTGACAACGGGCAATGCAGTTGCTGTAATCTGATTGTTATTGCCGTTATTGTTGTATCTCATCTTTTTCGACAACCATTGTAATGCCACTGCACCCGAACGAGCGCATTCGATGTGGCAGCAACTAGTGGTGGTGGTGGTGGTGTTGGTGATGCTGCTGGTGGCCATAGTGTTTTTCTTTGCTTTCCAACGAACGTAGGTGGGGGGTGCGGAGTATTTTTATTTTAAGATTCATAATTTCATGAACAACTTTGCGTAGGTATCTACATAAGTACATATGTAGGTTTTGATGCTCCTACGTTTGTAGGTATCTAAAGATTTATTCAACTTTTGCCTTCCTACACGTTCATGTTCACCAGCTTACATAATTATTATTTACATACCTACATATGTACATACGCTATTTATGTATATACAAACGTGCAAATGTATGCACTTACAAGCAAAATTTATATTACATATTTCGATCGATTTATTTACAATATTTGGTTCAATGATCAAAATGTGCTCGCCCTGCTTTGATCCGTACATGTGCGTGTATTTTTTTGTTTTTATATGTAGTTGTGTGCGTGTGTTGCCTTTTTGGGTGTGTGTGTGGGCTGCGTTCATGAGTCCAACGCCACAAATTTTTCGCAGCCAATTCCACCAAAAGTATACAGGTCAAATGCGAATTGCATAAAAATAAATGAAGAATCGTTAAAATCACCGCACTTGCCAAAAGATAATCACATCGTAAACATCTTAAATTTTTGATTCATTAAAAAGCCTGTATGAAATTTACTATAAACAAAGATATGTACAAACATCTGTGCGTATTCAATTCATAAAAGCGATGGTGTTGCCAATCCCGATATAGCGTAAACGAAAAACCTTCAAAATCGAACAATTATCGTTCGTCACACTTGCATACCATATGCTAAAGCTGGAACTCTAAGCTTTTAAAGCAAACTACTCGTATTTACTAATCTACCAAAATTGGATATATTCAACTATTTCGCAATTAGTTCAGGATCATTTGAGGACAAGTTCTGGACCGTTTCGGACGGACTAGCAATTTCGAGGCCATTTCAGTAGTTCGGGACTGGTTCACGACTACAACTACTACTACTACTACTCCTACTAGTTACCACCACTAAAACTCCTATTTACTTACTACCACTAATTCTACAACTTCTACTACTACTGCAAACTACCACTACTACAAATACTAATTATCGCTACTACTAATTACGACTACTATCACTACGACTACTACTGCTACTACTACTATTTTTACTAAATTCTCTACTAATTTTTAATATTATGTTACTACTAATTACTACTGCAATTTTTACTAATTTTTACTAATAATTTTATTTCTATTTTTAATCATGCTGGTACTATTTTTACTCATTTCTACTACTAAGTTTACTAATTTCTATTACCATTTTTATTAATATCTTCACTAATTTGTACTAGTATTTTCACTCACTAAAAAAAACTAAAAAGATGTCTTATAAGATTTCTCTCCCATATTTAATTCTATATCTCTTTGTAGAATCGGTATAAAAGTTTTACTTCTGGCTCGCGCTTTTAAGTGCACGCGTGTCTTTCCTAAACGAAAACCTATCTATTAAATTTAGTTTAACCTAAGTTTGAATTTGACTGAAAAACTACACTGGTTAATTTAAATGGCAAACAGAGTTAAACTTGCGCATGCGAAAGCTGGCTCTGAATCGACGCACAGCGGTCTGCCGTTTACCAAAAATCAAAACTTCGATATGTTTTGAAATGTAAAGCTGAGTGGACTTTAAGCAACCAGTACGTTTTAAAGATTTGTATGTAAAAAATGTAAATCAAGTTTTTTGTATGACATCGAATGCACATTTTACGGTATCAATAATGGTAGTGAAACAATTATTTAGCCGTAATTCCCTATCTTTGCAGGTACATTCTAATGTATGTACTGTAGTTACCGGTAATAAAAAGAAAACACCGGCCACTTTTCCACCCTTCGTATATTCTTCTCATGTTTCACACATAGTAATTTGAAAAACGCCACTTACGCGCAATGAAGTTACGAAGCTGTCTAATCTCCACTCCCGACATGTCCTCAGGAGAGTCCAAATATCCATTTCGAATAAAATTCGATGCTAGAAATTTGAGTCTTAGTCTCCCGAAAGTAGGCTAATTGAGTAGAAGTACTGAGATGATTTCATAACCCCTTCATCTAAGCCTGCATGTTCTAGTAGCTGTCCAGCACTTACCAAGCCCATTCGTTCAAGAGCAGCCTACGACTATCTCATCTGCACAATTAAAATCATTTACTTACTTTCTTACTTAATTGGCGCTATAGCCGCTTAAGCGATTTTGGCCGAACTTCTCTTTGATGTTGTAACACAAATTGAGGGGCCTACAGTTTTACGCCAACTCCGAACTGCGAATGTTTTTTTGTGAAAATTTTTTTCGGGGCTCGGAGGTTTGCCATTGCCTGCCTAGGGGCGACCGCTATTAGAAAAAAAAATTTCTAAAATTTTTTGATGTTACTTGCCCCGGCCAGGATTTGAACCCCTCGGCCGCCGAAGTCATTTACCGTAGGAAAAAATACATACAGTGACTCACAGAGAAAATTGTCGTGCATTTTTTTGGTAACACTTACAACATTTTCCATGTTAAATTCTTTTAATTAATTTTTTATAAAAATATACTAGTTCATTCAATAACATAAATCGTAAAAATCTAAACTTTGAACTTTGTAAAAATGTTTCGAAAATCTAAATGAAAAAATCGATCTTTTTGTTCTCAGAATTTTCAGAAGTTTTTCGTGTATGAAGTTTTATAGCCCATACGAAATTTTTGTTTCCATTTTTGTTATATTCGAATTCATAACGTTAAAACGAATTCCGTGCGAGCGAGGTCGCTGGTAAAAGCTTGTAGTATAATAAAGTACAAACTTTTACAAATTTTCATTGATTAAAATTCATTGATTATAAAAAATCAATCAAAATTGAAACTTGAAACTTGCATTTTGCTGTACTGGATGGAGTTTAATGAGCTTTAAGAACAATTTTTAAATTTTAACGGCAGTTTTTTGTTAATACTTTTACTTTACTTTTTTTGAAATTTTAATGTTTATGGTTTATGTTAAGGAATGAACTATATTTAAATCTAACATGGAAAATTTGAGTAATGCGTATTGCAAAAAATAACACTGGGCCATTTTCACTGTCTCTAAACTAAAGCAATGTATATATGTATGTAGTTCACGTATAAACCCATTTTAACCCAAATTATTTTGACGAAATTCATAAAATATACCAAATTTCATTATTAGTTTGCAAAACCAGCAATTTTTAGTAGTGAGACACCTTAATGTAAATATGTATGTATGTATGTATATGTGAAAAAAATAAACATCTATTTAAAACAATTTGTTTAAAAAACCGTTTGTTTTAAAATTTTTCACACTTCGTACTTGACTGGCTGGGCTGCGGTGTCGTTGCACCTGAATTTACATTAAGAAATGACTGTACGATACTTTGTTGTGAATGGGCAGATAAAAAAGAGAACCAGCATTATAATTATTAAAGAATAGCTCTACTATGGATATACATACATACATACATAAGTATTTTTCTATGCACTATAGAGATTTGTATATGTGACCATAAAAGTACAAATCATACGTCGTATGTCTTTCTTTTCAACTTCCTTTGGCTTGTGGCAAACATATGTAAATATGTGCATATAATACATACATATGTATGAATACTTTTGTTACAAGTGCACATTTTTCGTTGCAACACTCTTGAGCTTAGCGGATATGGTGGTGATTTCTCTCGGATCATTTCAAAGAAAATAACACCATAAAAGTCTATTTTAAACAATAAGTTTTTCGAATATTTAAAATGCGGTGATATGCAACTTGTAAAGAAGCGTCTGCATCGGATGTGTGTCTGTCTGTCTGTCCGGCTGTCTGTCCGTTTCCATGCTAATAGTCTAATAGAGTGCACGCAATACGAACTTCAAGCGAACTTCAAATGACGCGTGAGTGCATCCACCTTCGCCGCTCAGTTACAGAACACCGATGCTATTTATTAGGCCTAAGTGTATGTACACCGCTGGCACCCTAATTAGCACACTCTCACTAAAGTTTGCTGTACTGGAATTTTTTGTATTTTAGCGTATAGAAATATTTAGTTTTATAATTTAATATAAAAGCTACCTACTTCATGAGTCTTAACCATTCAAAACTTCTACATTTGAAGTTTATAATTTTTTAAAAGGTTTCAAAAAGAGAAGAATGTTAGCAAAATTGTCCGATCCATAGGATGTTCATACAAAAGACTTCAGAATGAGATCAAGCATTTCCAAAAATATAAACATTTTGCGAATATAAGACGTTCTAGGGCCAGAAAAACTACCAAAAAAGAGAAGATTCCTCAATTGTACGACAAGCATTGAATGATCTTTTCACGACTTCAATACATATAAGAGCCGCAATGCAACAGGATTATGATGTAAATTTGGCAAGTAGGACTATTAGACAACGACTTTTAGAAAACAACCTCCGGGGTTGCCAAAGCTTGAAACCCCCGAAAGTTTCGCCTCCCAACCGTTCGCCAGGAGCTATATTGACTCTTCACCGTCTATTTGTAAATCTGTGATTTGAAGCGACGACTCGAAGTACAATTTGTGTGGACCTGATGGCAGAATTTATGTATGACATCATCCTAACAAAGGAGCACGAGTGTTATGGTATGGGGTTGTTTTAGCAAACACGGTGTCGGGCCCATTGACCAAATAAACGGCAAGTTAAAGGGTTTGGCTTATCAGAATATATTGTCGGAACACCTCATACCAAATGTGGATATCTTGCCATTATATGTTTATTCAAAACCAGTTTCCCAACAAGACAACGCGGTGGTTCGAAGATCAGGCTATACAAGTCATGGACTGGCCTGTCCAAAGCACTACATCCAATCGAAAATTTATGAACACTTATTAAAAGAAGAGTTACGGCACTGAAACCGAACTTTTGTAAAAATTCTAGTTAAAAAGTTTAAAATTTGTTGGACAATATTTTGATGAGCTTTTGTGAGTTTCGTAAAAAGCTTAAAACTTTTATTTATATGGTTTATGTTACAAAATAATCTATACTTTTGTATAAAAAATATTTAAAATAATTTAATAAACATAAGTGCCCAATTGTATGATATTGAGTTTTGTTACTTTTGATATGCACAACACCGTACATGAAGGAGGGTTATCTCTCCCAACGGCGAAATATTTACATTCTTTTGTTGCTTTTGCTTTATTTCATTTCATTTTCTTTTTAAAGACCTGCCAACTCTATAGATGGATAAGTACCGTTAAAGAAAGATCGAATACTTCGAGATCATTGCTATACGCTAAGCATCAACCACTAGCTGCAAGCTAGCTGTCCATCAATTATGGTGGCTATACATCTTCTACGTATTTAGCACCACACTAAATACACATAGATATAGAACAGAAACCAATCCTCAGCGCGTTGTCAATCGAGGGAAATTGAAAATTCTTAGTTCAAAAATTAAAAAGAAAGTGACATGATTTCTTTTTTTTTAGTACAGGGCGGTCCAAAAACAAGTGCACATCTTTTTTATTCACATCTTTTAACACATACCATATTCACTCGAAATTTTGACTTTCACTTGAGCTTTTGTGACATTAGGTCCGAACTCGTACTTTTCCAGTAAAAATTAGTCAAT
Organism: Anomoia purmunda; assembly: GCA_951828415.1. Taxonomy (NCBI): domain Eukaryota; kingdom Metazoa; phylum Arthropoda; class Insecta; order Diptera; family Tephritidae; genus Anomoia; species Anomoia purmunda. Next base: position 19,592,937 of record OX639996.1, read on the forward strand.
AAAGAAATTTCTCAGAATTTGATAGTATTCGCTCTCAGAGAGAAAAGCATCCCAAAAAGTGCAAGAACACAAAACTAGCAGAGACTTGTACGTTTCACGAGCAGCTGATTTCATTTGTGGTGGACAAACGTATAGTAACAATAAACTATAATTAAATTTTTACTTAAGTTTTCATAGAGCTGAGTAAACAACCATTTCCATTCCAAACTTATTTTTCTATCTTGTTTTTATTAAAATAGTTCAGGCGATAACATTTTCTATTTTTATTATGTACACAAATGTTTGGGATCAGCTGTTTTTTTGTCATTTGCAAGTTCTTACAAGTAAGAATGATAGAATACAATATTACTAAAAATATTACTGAAAAAGTTGCTATTTGCCGCTCATTTGTGTAAAAAGCTTGGTCTACTTGTACTTGAGAACTGTCAAAATCGGCAAAACCAAAGTAGCGGTACCACTGACGGTATCACCTTCTGTATTCAGTCTGCCGTGAAGTAAAAACTTATCCAGTAAAACTAGTGAATTCTCCTCAAAATGAAATGTCATTTTACTTTCCAATTTCCCTACTTCGCAAGTTTTTTTTGGGTACGAAAACGCCAAAATTTGATAGTTATTAACATTTGTAACAAGTGTGTGCTTGTATTCCTCAAGTCAAAACTATTCAACAACAAAATTTCGCAGAATTTGATAGCATTTCATCTCTGAGAAGGAAAATAGCCACAAAAGTACGTGGTCGCAAAATTTATTTATTTATTTATTTATTTATTGATTTATTTATTTGCAAAATAATTTCGAAAGGCAAATTTCCTTTTTGCCTAAATTACAATCTGCTGTTCGTAGCCAGCTGATTTCCCTTGTTATAAATATATGTAAATAAAGAGCTTTTCACACTCATAGAGATAGTCCGTCCAGCTATTTAAGTTTAAGCGGGTACGCTGGGCCAACCCATAATTTATTCAACAACAAGAATGATAGAAAACAAGATTGCGTCTTCCGAACTGAGTGTAACTGATAGTGACGTAATTATAGCTAGAGAATTAGACAGCAAGGAAAAAATTTTTAAAAAGAAGAGGAAGAGAATACGAAAGAACGTTCAAAAGTTTTGTTATCATTGCTTTTATCACTAATATTTAGTTTTAACAATCCAACTTTCAAAAAATGTAACTTTTTCGTTCAATACAGAGATGCCGACCATGAGATGTCAAATGGAAACCTGTTCTCCAGAATTGTTTTAAGGCAAAGAGCGTCTGATCGTACGAGCCAGAGGCTGACGATCCAGTGTTGGAAAATTGACCCCAGTATGTACATAAATGATTACTCTTTCCAAAAAAAATTAAAAAACAAAATACTTATAAGTGGATCACCCTTTTTAAAAGTTAAAGACAAAAAAACACACTTCCAATACATATGCAGCAATGGCACTCAAATGGAAGGAAAAAGCAACAACATAGAAAGCACAGCATTCGAATCAAAGACCGCAAACTTCTTGAAAAAGCGGAAACGCAAAGAGCTACATGGCGCACGGTGGGGGTGGGTAAGTAGATACATACTATGTATGTACATAGGTAGGAAAATATTTCTGCGTTTCATTCGAATGTGGCCATTGAACTTTTCATGCACACACTTTGCATTCAAATATATTTTTGTTTTGATTTTTGATTTGTTACTTTCAGCGCTATTACCCCGCCCAACGTTACACCCCTCCATGGCGCATTTCGTCTAATCTGCTCCGTTTAACTTCGTGCGGTCTGTGGTTATCGCGGTGGCGAGCACAACAACAGCAACAGCAAGAAATATGACAACAAATGGAAAATCACGAAAAGTCGAATGAATCGCGCGGTTTGTACGATAGGAGGCAGTGAAGGAAGCAGGTAGTGAAATGTGAGGGTAAGGCGAGTAGAAAAATTCAATTGCTGTAGTCAGAATGCTGTGTATATTTATTTATCGATATTCCTTGAGTTTGCAGATTTTTTTTTTTTTGGTTTTAAATCGTTTGCCAGCAAATTTGCAAATAATAAATAAATAAATAATCAACGTGTGTTCTATGTATGTTGAAGTCGATTAAAATATATATTTTACGTTATAGTAACAAAAATTTTTGTGATATATTTTTTAGCGGCTATGATTAGAAAGTTGCGAGATTAAAGAAAATTGAAATACCCAAAAATTCAAAAGTGAGTCAAATGTAAAAATGTCGAATTAAATATAGAAAATATTAAGCGTTTTCAAAGGCTATTTGTGTTCTCACTTCATAATCACAATTATTACACTATATAACACCCAAAAAATAATAAGGTCTGACCACGTATTTTGGGGAAAAACGATATAAAGGCAAGAGTATCCGATCTTTTATAGTTGATATAAGCTGGACAATGGTTGATATCGAATAAATCCTCTCATAAAGTTTTCTCTTGATATGTTACTTTTAGTAAAATTTAACTCAACAAATTTTTATCATACATCCAAAGCTCCAATGATCTAGTTTTGTGGGACATTTTACAAATTCCGAATTATCTTCATTATTTTCCAGTGTACTTCTTTTTTAGTTGTGTTAATGAAGTCACAACGAATTTATGAGTTAACCTGAAAAAAGTCAAAAATAAAATCGTTGGTTTTATTTTCTTCATATGCAAAATACTTCTGTACTTCTGACGGTCAAGTTGAATTTTGAACTTATACTATGTATACAGTTACTTCTAGTACGATTTTATGACAAATGTTTTTTATGATATGCCTGTTTATCAACTAATGAGAAAAAAATGTCCATCTTTTGACGAGTTAGAGGGTTAAAATTTTCTTTATCGTATTTTACATGGAACTGCTAAACAAATTTTATATCTAAAATGTAAAGATCAGCTGGTTTCCTATATCTACTTACCATAATAATGCGCAAAAACGGGCAAACTAAAAATTTGTGATTTTTAAACCAAACATGAGATTTTATTTAAAAAAAAAATCAGATAATAATAATCTCAATACCAAGAACTGGGTACACATCATATAGCAGTAAGGGTTTTCTTAACTTTTCCCGCTATTTAGGGGACATTTTGTATAACTTTTGATGTAACTTGCTAAGGCCAGGATTTGAATCCGGGACCATTTGATTCTTTTTAAGCATCAATACCTTTTGATCCGACTTTTTGTAAATTTTAATTTTTTGACCTTTGGTAAAATTATGTGCAGCTTTTCCTCCTTTTTTAGAAATTTTTTTCTACAATAGAAAATGTTAAGAGAACCATGTCAAAAACCGTTTTCGCCTGTAAATGCGAATAAGTGCACCATTGCTATTTACTTTTGAAATTGATCAGCGGAATTTTTTAAACTGCTAGTAAATTTGATTACTCTCCACTTAACTTAATGTTATTATCTTTTATTCAAAAATTTTATTTTCAGAAATGAAACGAGAGTTACAGTTAAAACCTCTAATTTCATTATTTTATTAGTATAGAAAAGCAATAAAATATGGGTCACCAGGGTTTTTCGCCCATGAAAAATGCTAGATCTGAAATTTGTACACTTTTGTTGATGATATCAACTTTGTTCTGACAAAAAAATGTCAGCTCTGACCGTTCGATGTACGGTCAATTGATTGCAATTCTTGCATGGCAGTGTAACATAAAAACCACAGGTTGCTCTATTCCTCATACCTGGCCTAATCCGCCATTGTTTTTGCGTCCTCAGTTGATTCCTTTTCTTTTTCGATGCAATTAGGGTGCTGGCGCAAGAAAGTTGTAATTTGCTGGAATTGTTCGATAAAAACGTAATAGAAAACTAAATCCATCTAATAGCTACAAAATTTAAAGGATTATTACGTTGATGCCGTTGAAAAAAGAAAACGATCCTAAGACATGATCCCATGAAAGTCAATTTTCAGTACTTTCGGAGATTAGTGAGCTCTAACAAACAAACAGACGGACAAAAATTCTGAAAATGGTCCAAATATATTTTATTTATTACATTCCCTGGAGCAACTTCGTTATTTTTTTCAAAGAAATTTTCAGCGTACAATACGACTTTTCAACGCTTTTTTAAAATAACATTACACTAGTTTGCAAATATTTGATAAATTAGTGGTAGCTTGCTGCGTCCTCGAACAAGAGTTTCATTTATTTTACCAAAGGAGGGATTTCGAGATATAGAGTAACCCCGGTTTTCGATGTTCTTTTGGAGTTATTTCCACAAAACTCCAGTACACGGTAATATATGTATTTGTTATCTAAATGGGAGTAGTAGGTTAAGATGCAAAGAAGAAGGAAATTTTCGAGCTTTTTCGAAAGATGTTAATTTTGTGCATTCTTTTTAGTGGATAAACTTAAAAAAAAAAACAAATAAAAATGTTTGGTTGAAAGAGAATTCCATTACACAAATGTGGAGTGCAAAGCGTTTAAATTGTAAAACTTATTACAAATTTAATGAAAGCGATCAATTTAAATTTTCAGTTGAAAGTCTGCCGAACACTTTTCATTTAACGTTGCAACAGCCAAAATGTACACTTGACGCAATAATCATATTTTATATGCATTTGGGTCCGTTCTTACGAATCGCAATTCTAAAAACGGATATGAATTTAATGTAAAATTATGAAATTTTTTTTATATGAATGTACTCCGAAAAAGGAGTTTTGGATAATTAAAAGAGATAAGCCGTTAGTGTTCGATTTTTTTAACATTTTATATTTGTAGTAATGTTCAGAGTATCACGATCTTCGGCTACTGCCTGTGTAGAATAGAATGAAAATTCAAGCATAACGATGGCATGTTCGTAAACGCAATATGTTTCTGCAACATTTTTGTCGATTGTGGTTGCTACTGCACAAAAATTCTTTTGGATTTCCGAACGCGAGAGAGGATCAAATATTTAATAAATGTTAACCAAGAAATTCGGAATATTTGGTAGAATTGCGTTAAAAAAGGATAAAGCGAGCAAAGAGAGTGAGTGTGATCAGTGCATACTTTTTCATTTTGGCTTCGCCCTCTTGCATCTGTAATAGCTACAAAAATTTGGAAAAATGCAAATAAAATACTAATTCGCCTTGCCTCACCGCCAATTGCTGAAATCATTGTGAATGGATAAAGAGCGACAAACGGTTAATAAGTGCGATGAATCATTGTGAATATTTCTGGACTAATTTCAAATTCAAGAATGATAGAATAAAAGATTGCACCAGCCCGGGCAGCGTATACGTCATAAGCAGAAATAAAATAAATACATATGTACTATATATATACGAATTCTTATCAGGTGGTGTTATAGGTACAGAAACAAAAATGTACCCTAACAAAATATACGTACAATGACAGAATGGCGTACAATAAGCGAATTCAATCATCTGATTGGTCAACTCCACCTTATTTAAATTCGCCTTGGCCAACATGTTGACCTTTAATAAAATTTTTTCATGTTTTCATACAACTGACGACAAATTTGAATTAATAAAAATCAAGCATAATAAAGGTACCCGACCAACTTATGTCACAGCCACGAGGAATTCACTTCATTTTTATATCATTCACAAGGCGAATTCATACAAGGTGACAGCATCCCATGAGCTTAATGCTTGTTCTTCTTTCTAAACTCACTCAGTCGTTTTGTTTACACAAACAAAATACATGAGCAAACTGGGCGAATTCGGGTTTTGACATTTCACTCGCAAAGTTGCACTAACAAAATACATGAGCAATACTGGGCGAATTCAGATTTCGACATTTCACACGCAAAATTACACAAACAAAATACACAGCGGACTCGCTTTATTTATCTTGCTATCACCTTCTATATATCCATCTTGTATCATTCACATATCTATTCTCTAAATTGCCGAAGACACTGCCAAACGTAAGATACCACACCTTTTATTCCTGTGACAACAAGTTTTTACGAGTAAAATCCAGAAATTGTTTACACATACCATCGAAAAACAAAAAAAAAAAAAAAACAAAAAAAAAAACAAAATTAAAAGTTTTCAAAATTATTTAAGCAATCTGAAAACGCCTAACCGTAACGACTTTTATGAATTCGAAATGCCGTTAGTAGAGCAGCTGGTTTATTATTATTGTTTCATAAGAATGTCAGCAAAAGCGAACTACGAAATATTTTGTTTCCAAACTATTTCTTCGCTTCACACCTTGATTTACCAAAAATTAATGCCTGTCGTCTTTCTATTTTCCATCATCTTGACAATTTCGTAACCTTTCAAATCGACGTTGTCATCATACGGGTTAACGCTTGCACCGTCACTTTACGTTACGGCACGACTATTTCATCCTATACGCGAAACAGCTGATAATCAATGTGACCTCTTTCGTCCAAAATTGCACTGCTGTTAATGAAATAAAATTACTTGGAAGCACTTAAAAGGTTTATGATGCGCAAACGAGGAATAGAAAGCAGTGAAGGATTTGCGAAAACATAATTAAATAAACAAATAGTTGTAAAATATGCATTTAGCAATAGATTAAGTTGAAAATGGAGCCGACAGATGCGATAGTGGAAGCCTCGGTTGAAATTGTCTCGCAAGAAAGCATTTTAAATGATGGAGCGACCAATAAGAAAACTGAACTTGATGAAGTGGGAGAAAATCTGCAAAGTGAAACGAACGCAGAAGACGTGGCTAAATCAAAGGTCTATCCGCCACTGCAGGAGATAGTAGAAGCTGTTCTACTGCAGAAATCAATAACATTGCCACAAATAGCTGGAACAGCTGTTTCAAATGATCAAACGATTGCTGCCAATCAGATGGCACCTGTGGAGGCTGAGGTGGCAACAGAAGCCAATGCGCTGCCAGAAAACAATGCTTCTACGCCAACATCCACTGGTGGATCACCTACCTCGCCGGGTACTCCAAGGTCGCAGATAAGAGATTCCTTGGTACATATTGACTGCTTGGCGCAAATGGAAAGACAACGACTTAGTTATGAACAACAACTTGAACAACTACAGACTGCACTAACGCAAAAGGAAAATATGATAACATTGTACCAGCGAGAAAATGCCATACTTGATAAGGAAAAGAATGCTGTAAGTAATAAAAATTTTAAAATAAAACTCATTAGAAAGATAAAAACTTGTTTATAGTTTCGCAAAGAAAAAGAGTTGGCCACTAAAGAAAAGGAGACAACAGTTATTAAGTTTGCAATGAAAGAAAAGTTGCTGTTGGATGCCAAGAAGGAAAAAGAAGCTGTCGAAAAGCAGCTTTCAGAAGCCAAAAAGGAAGTGAAAAATGTGACCATACGTTTTCAAGCACTCAGCGAAGAAAAGTCGCGTATGACATATGTTATAGATGAAAAGGTTTGAGATTATTATGGTAAATAAATTCGATAAAAATTGCATTTGCTTTATTTAACAAATTTTTAGTGCAACGAAGTACGCAAGTATCAACGTGAATGCGAGAAAGTAAAAACGGACTATGGGCACTTGGAGTCTAAACTGAAGTACCATGTGAATAAATTAAATATTGAAATAGAGACAAGAATGGTGCGTGAAATTATAAAAATATATTTTTATTTAATTTGCTCTGCTATTAACATTTGCAGGCCTTGGAAAAGAAACTAGAAGAAGAACGAAATGCACCTAACAAATTGGAGGAAAAAGCTAAAGGTTGGTCATAACAATTTAATTTTGAAATAATATTTAACCACTCCGTTTATTTTCAGAAAACTTAAAAATGGAGCATGAAGCTAATACGATTTTACTAAAACATAAAATTAAAAGCAAAACGGATCAGTTAGAGCAGTTAATTAGGGAATTGAATAAAGCAAAGGAAGAAGTCAAACAGTTACAAGATCAGTTAAGCAAAGATATTGTGGAAGTAATTTTATTATCGTACCTAAGTGAATTTCAAAAAATTTACAAATAACCCTTCACTTGTAGAAAAGTGATTTGTCTAATGCTCTGATCCAGCTAGAGGAAGAGCATAATTCACTACAAAATGCCTACAGCGAAGAGATGTTGAACTCGGCCAAACTGCGTGGCCAATTGGATGAGCTTCAGTTACTAAAAACCCAAAACACGCTGTAAGTTCTAGAATAGAATGATTTATTGAATCAAAAACGACCTACTAAAATAAATTTTTATTTTCAGAAACGAGGAAAAAATCTTAACACTAACAGAAGCCACAGAAGAAATGGAGGAAAAGTTGCATGATAATGAACAAGATTTATATCAGCTGCACGAAAGAGAAAATGAACTTTTAACTATTAACAAAGAGATGAGTGAATCGATAGTTTGTTTACAAAATGAGATTTGTTTGCTAAAATCCAAGGTATGTACAAACCAAAAAAATTACTATTAGTTGAAAAAAAGCTAGTTTTATTTGTTTGCATTTCGATGGTCCAAAAAAAATTTGAAATAGCATTTTAATACAACAAAAAAATAATAGCGTTCATATTTGACAATATTCATTTTAACCAAAATAACCTAGTTGGTGATTGGTAAAAATCATATTGCCTAGGTTTAAAAGCTTCGCGAAATAGCTTTTATTAAGATAATTAATTTCTTAAAGTTGAAATAAAAAAATTATAAAAAATTATGCCCCGGGTGAGGCTCGAATTCACGACCTTAAGATTATGAGACTTACGCGCTGCCTACTGCGCCACCGAGGCTATGTCCGTCTGCTGGCAAATTACATTATTTAAGCTTACGATCACAATTTCAAAAAAAAAAAAATACTTTTCAGGTACAAGGCATTGGTGCTGAAAACGATATTTTAAGAAGAGAAAAGTTGGAGTACGACAACAAGTATGAAAAGCTGTCAGAGGATTTGAAAATAGAGATAGAAAAAAAGGCGGAGGAGAGACAATTGTTTGCCAAACATCTTTCCGAAAAAACAAAACTCTATGAAGTAACAAAAACCAAATTGGACAATGTTGAAGGCGATTTCGAAGCGACCAAGCATAAACATTCCACAGTAGTTAAGGTAAACCAAAAAAAAAAACATACCAGAGTTATACATACATATTTACATTTTTATATACAAATCGTATTTTTCAATATAGGAGCTCCAACGTGAATTACAAAAGTACAAAAAATCTATGGAGCACGGGGCATCATCCGATGCTGCTCATGCACGTCAATTTTGCTCCCAATGCAAAACTGGCATTAAAAGTGCTGGTGTGGGTAGTGAAGCTATCATTCCGTCCACCAATGGGTTTGGGGAAAATGGTATTGCTGCTTTAGCTACAACACCTCATCGTACGCATAGCCGCACGAGTAGTCAAAGTAGTCAACCAAGTACAAGTCGGCGTCCCAGCGAGACATCCGAATCGGAAACAATTGCCAGCAATGTCACAACTGTGCAACAAGATTTGCAGGTAATTTTCTTTTTTCTTCGTAATGCGTATATAGTACATACATACATATGTACATATGTAAATAATATTTGCTTTGGATTTAGGGTCCCTCGAAAAAACATCTGGTCGAACGCATATTGCGTCTACAGCAGGCATCAGCGCGACAGACGGAGAAAATCGATTTCCTTGAAAATCACACTCTTTCATTAGTGGCGGAATTGCAGAAAAAATCCAAAGTGGTCCAGTATTATATGCTGCGTGACCAAGCAGGCGCACTCACATCAACGAGAAGTGATCAAAATAAATCCGAATTGGCCAAATATGGCAACGGTGTGATGTCGGCTATATATAATGGCATAAAGGGTGATACAAAGAGTATGACGTTAGATTTGTCACTGGAAATAAATAGGAAACTGCAGGCAGTGCTAGAGGATACGTTGCTCAAAAATATAACACTAAAGGTAAATTAAAGCAAATATGTGACTAATGCAATTATCTATCATTATATCATTTTCGATTTTATATATAGGAAAATCTGGATGTATTAGGCTTAGAGGTAGACAACTTGACTAGAAAATTGAGGCTCATGGAGTCCAGAGAATGACACAAGCCCATGTTTTAGGAAAGCAAGACTGCTACTTTTTCGCGCCACAAATGGACCAACAAATAATATGTAGTATAGTGTAAATTAGGACAATGAAAGGAAATTCCATTTTCTAAGGTAGTTTTGTATACTTATTCGATATCAATATTTTCGCTGAATATACCAAACAAGCTATGGTAGACCAATTTGTGAAATGTAAATAAATAAGATAAGAGTACGAATTCATACAAGGTAGCGTTACTATAAACGCTGATTTAATTGTATAATTAGTCTCAGCGCATGGAACGTCAAATTTAAATATTTCGTATACGTTATAATTGTTTCCGTTATCAAGGGAACTGAATTTTTCATATTTTCTGCAAAATACATCTAAATTTTATTTTTGGTATAATAACACTACCACGTATGAATTCACCTTGGTATATATGTATGTATGTATGTAAATATTAATGAAAAATAAAAAATGTGAAGGAAAATGGGGTTGATTATTGCTTCGATAGAAAAATGATTTAAAAAAGATAGTTTTTATTCGCCAACGGCTTTGTATATTTCAACCGCGATAGCCTACCAAATTTAATTTGAAAATACAACAGCCCTGTTCCAATGTAGTTACTAGGCAGCACTTTCCTTAAACAGGATACACACGACAAACTTGTTCAACAAATCTGTTTGAGTTTGAAGGAATTTTTTGCTGTTGCTGCTGTAACAACATAAATCACTCTCCATCAACTGTTTAGAGATTTTAAATATATTTAAATAATGAATGGCCTTATGACAAACAATTAATTGTCGATGTTTCTTTTATTTTCCGCTTTTTGCATTGTTGCACTAATAGGCAGGCATACTTTGTGTTTTTCTGGTTACCTATGAAATTTACCTTTTTTTTGGAGGTAATTGAACTGTAACAACTGTTTCTATGCCTATTAAAAAAATGCCCAGTGAACAAAGCTCTCTCGCGCTTGCTAGAACAAAAAGAAGAAAGCAAGCGAGAATTTGAAGCAGACCTGTAAGGTATTTGCACCTCCAGCTGGTATTGTAAATTCTCGCTCGCTAGCTGCTATTTGTTATCGCAAGCGTAATTCTCGGTAGCAGCGCAATGCCCCAGCACCACTTTTCGATTTCCACCACTACTCAGCAGTCTTTACACAGATTTGTCAAACAAATTTGGCGTGAGTACCCCGCTTCACCAGATTAAATTCATTTACAAAACAGCTGAGCAATTTACATTCTCCTTGCAGGTTTTTTTTTAATTCATAATCGCAATTGTTCTCACAATAAATTAAAAACTATTCTTATCAAAGCAATGAGCATTGTAAAATATATTGGCCGTACAACAGATTTTCGCGGCAAGACATTGTGGGAGATTGTAGGGAATCTACGTGACTTTGGTGTCGGCCGGTTGGTAATACGTAACAAATTCCAGCGATATGAGGAGCCGTGCTACATGCGTATACTCAAAGTGGACGTGACTCCGCATGATGTGAGTATACAGCCTAGCTTTGTTTTTTATCAATAAACAATAAACAAACATATGTATATTTTAACAGCCCGCAAAAGATGAAATTCGTAAAGTAGCTGTCACGGTAGAAAAAACATGGCGTGGGGTAGTAAGCCCAAAACCTGTCACTATTTACAGCGCTAGCTATAAACCGGACTATGAGTTAATACCAAAAGAAGAAGAAGCAAAATATCTTAGCAATACAAAGAAGGTGTCTGAGCAAATATTAGCTGGCAAGATCAATTTTCCGCCATTGTTTCGAGAATATATACGACAGGAGACTGGTGTTCCGGAACCCACAATGAAAGTGCATCATAAACAGACGCATAATAAATTAGTGCGTGTGGCTAAGGATGGTGAAAAGCCGACTATTGAATGCACGATGGGCCTAGGCGCGCCAGCGAGTCCGAAGCTTTATGAAGGCGTATTATAATATCCTTAATTCTATAAAGATCACTTACATATTTATAATGTATACTTATGAATTTGATTTATCCTCTCGTAAAATTCAATAAGCTTCTGAATATATAATGCTAGTTTTTTATTTCGCAAAGTTCGTATTCATAAATTAAAGGACAATTCTATTTTCAGTCAGAACCGAAATAATCCGTTTTCACAATAATTGGCTTATTTGTAAATGTAAGACAAAAGGATATCTACTGTAAAATATGTGGGAAAAAACTCCAAATAAAAAACAATCGAAAGAACTCCATTACAAAACTATAATTAATGTAACATACATAATACATAAGCCCTACTTGCATTCTATTAAAGTCTATGAATTATTAATTTAATTCATTTATAATCTTACTGCGTGGATGCAGCAATTTTAAGTTTACGTTTCAACTGATGCAGCTGATTTGAAAGGGATAAACCGTTCCCATTCTATTTGTTTGGCTGTATCAGCATGCATGCCTTTATTTATCATATTATTAATCCTATGCATTCGGCCTTCTGTGAAATTACTGAATTTCTCCTCACAATATTGGTAAATGATTGCCGCTCGGTATTCAATTTGATATTTTTCTTATTTTCGATGCTGTTACATCCACATTATTTTCAATCGGTGCTTTCGATTTTGAACCTTGTGAGATTGAATCCGTGACATTATCAACAGGTTTTTCACAATTTCCGCCTTCTGAATCTTCAGGTTGGTCTTCATCTTCATCGGCCTTTGTCATCAAATAACCACTTGCTGCAGCAGTCTTAGTATTATTCAAATATTTATGTTCCTCCTCTTTGGGCACGAGCGAAAAATCTGGTAGATAACTTATTTGATTTATATTCGATAATTTAGGAATGGTGACACCACGGAAAGTCTTTTGGACCACACACTTCGATAATCTTATTCTTTTAGCCTTCCATACAGATTTGGTTTTTGACTGAAAAATTATTTCAAAACAAATGTACTATTTTCATTTTATATGTATGTATATGTAAAATGCTTTGTCTGAACATACATTTAGCGGTGTCATATCCACTTCCATAATACGAAAATAGGTGGGTTCTCCTTCTACTTGTATTTCAGAACCTCTTGTTATCAACCGACCAACACCATTACCAGGTAGGAGTCTCAAAAGTGTCACAAGTGATTTTCCTTGAAGACGACGCAATCTCGCTTTCTTGCCCATTTCAAAATATCTCTGAAAAAAGTTGATAAATCATTTTCACAAAAGCAAACGTTTTAATAAATGCTTGCTTACCGCTGAAAGCTTTTTACACCGTTACAGTGAGTTGAATATCCAATTTGGATAATTTTTTTAATTTATTATGTTACAAATCAATGTACATATGTTACAAATTATGTATGTATCAAATGTGTTATAAATAAGAAAAACATTATCAATTCATCGACTATCACCAATATTATTAAAACCGATGTTTCCGTAATCGATTTTCAAAAACATCGGGAAAATTCCAGCACATCCCCTTGTTTTAAAATATAATTGGCCCGTTTCTTTGTAACCGAGTCGCAAAAGAACACTCGAGATAACGAATCGCCGAAAAATATGTCGGTTGATCCAACTCGGTAAAATTATAATCGAGCTGAGATGTGGTGTTGGGAAGTGATACAATTGCCCTGTTGTGAATGAGCCAGAAGAAAATACATGGGAAATTTCAGTTTCAGACCTAATTCGTTTTTGCATAGTATTTTTAAATATATAACCACGTTTCCGTTTAAATAGCTCTTAAATAGCATTTTTCATGAACGATGTGAACAGAGTTTGCTTTTGCGCAACTAAACGAAATTTTATCCGAGTTGGAGCCTTCGTTTGCGACTCGGGTACATAGAAACGGGCCTAATGGTGTAGAGCAGGGAAGGAAAATGAAATTTTTAAATTGTACCTAATTTGACAAAAATAGTATACTAAAAAATAAAGGCATGCTTATATGTACATTTGTGGCTTTATTTATAAAAAAAACCTTCCAAGTGTTTTTGCTTATACAGAGTTATTTGTACCGGTTCATATTTGCACTTTGAGATCAATAAGTTTGTAGATACATATGTATAAACTTAAGAAAGTTATATAAATAAATTACATGAATTTACGCCAGCGTACTTATTAGTGAAGTAATTCACTTTCATTATAGTTTTTATTTAGATGACTATTGCCGAGTAAAGTATTACATTCTAAATTAAAGCACAAACTTTTATTACATTAAATTCAGTCCTTAGTTTGTATTATTGCGGCACACGCACCTAGCACCAATTTATTTCTACAGTTTTTTTAACTAAGCTCGGATTTGAGAAAATTTTCTCAACACAAGCCGAGAAGTGCGGCAAAAAGCATACAACGGTATACAACGCGAAATATATGTAAAAATACTCGCTGATTTTGTGAATTTTTTATTCACGTCTTTCTTTACAGTAATATAGTTTTATGTTCAATTATATTTAACCATAATCCACTTGGGCAAACAAAATGTTTGTATGGGAAATGAAGAGGTTTCCACTACTCGCTATCATAGTACATGCAATGTAAAAAGCGAGTACAGTGTTCCCCATTTAGTAGCGCAATTTTTGGGTTCAATTAGCCGTAGAAAATTAATGGTACGATAACACTTATTTTAATTCAATTTTGCAGGGAATACTGTATACAAATTAACATGCTATGAACTAAAGCTATACTCCCAAGGTAGTACTCTTGGATAATTCATATGATGATACGTAGCTATACCGCGCACATTAATAAATTTGTATGATAAAAAACGAAAAAATCAGATCACATATTTTGTAGACAATAGGTCAGCTCTATTTTTTACTTTATTTCATTGCTCGTTTTAACTAATTCAATTATACAGAACGAACTTGATAAAATTTCTAACCAATGATGATTGGCAAAATATAAAAAAAAGAAATATGCAATTTTTCAACAATTATTTTATTTAAGTCAGTTTCATGATTCACATGTGTGTTGTATAGAAAATATCAAATATGTATTTATGTACATATGTATGTACATACATATGTATATGTATAATATTTGTTATGGTCGACAAAAATTCGAACCCGATTAAAATATATCTAAGTAGGCCCCACAATTTGTGTTACCACATCAAGACGCGCACCACAAATTGTAGAAGTAAGTAATAAAAAAAATATTTAAATGTACATACTATATGCTATCAATTAACCTTAGCCAATTTTTTGTTTTCTCCATCTGTGTCATTTGTGGACCGGTTCTTGCTATGTGGTCTCTTTAGATCTGACGTATTTTTTTCTTCAGTTAACTCATTGGCTGCAGCTGATTGGAAGGCTTGATCTCTCTCCCATTCTATTTGTTTAGCTGTATCAGCGTTCATACCTTGGGTCACCATATTATTAATTCTATGCGTTTGTTCTTCTGTGAAATCACCAAATGCCTCCTCCTCGCACCAAGAATTTAAATTTTTCTCAGGAGATTTTACTCTGTTTCTCGCAGTATTTTCATTAGATCTTCTATTTTTAGTTTGGCGACTACTATCCTGTGCAGAGCGAGTCGATTCTGCCTTCAGTTGCTTGCCTTCATTATTTGCTTCAGAATTTTCAACTTCATTTTCGAATTCTTGTGGATCTTCAGAATCAATTTCATTTTCATCATCCTCATCCTCATTATACTGCTCATCTGGAAAACGTTTTCTTTCTTCGACATCTTCTTTTAATGCCTTTTCCCTTTCTATTCGCTTAGCTTCAGAAGGTCTCATGCCGGAGAGTATCATCTCCTTAATTCTTCTCTTTTGGGAACTAGTGTAGAGGAAATTCTTTTTGTTAAATGCCGGCACACGGTTTTCCAAATATTTGCTTTCCTCTGCTTTGGGTACGAGCATAAAATCGGATAAATGACTAGTGCTACATATATTCACCGGTTTGGGATTTGTAAAACCACGATAAGTTCTTTCCACGATAACGACTATTCTAATACTGTCCGCATGTTTTACATTCAATTTTTTTTTGGACTGAAGGATACTTAGTTATTTTTTGTTTTAATATTAATAATATTTGAAAAAGCTACCTTATAACGTGTCATATCGACACTTAATATGCGCATATATGAAGGTTCTCCAGGAACTTGCCGGGTTGATCCCCTTATTATTAAACGACCAACACCATTAGCGGGAAGTTTTTCCAGAAGTACATGAAGCGGTTTACCTCGAAAAGTCAATTTACTTGGCCCCCTCCTATTTCTTACCATTTTGAATACCATACGCTGAAATAAAAGTAATTACACTATGATTTCTAGTTTTCTCCAAAATGTCACAGGTATTTACCAAATTCGCCAAAAGCTTCTCTACTACCAAGTATTTCAGTTAAGTAATGTGGATGTTTTATCGACGTAAAACGATTTATGATTGCTACGTATTTAACTATCGATTGTATTCATGGAAAATTAACTCAAACTCTTCGCCAGTTTGTCGGTTAGTTTTGTATGAGCATCCGGTAACGAATGACCACTTTCTTCTTTGCTTAATTGCATTTATAAATATGAATTCACATAATTCTTTATTTTCTTCGACTACACACACTCTTTGCCCGTTGTGCTTCACAGATAACATTAAATTCAAATTTTCTTTTATGTACATATACGTAGGTGGGGAAGCATAAACAGTATGAATTGGCTTTTTCTCGTTGGTTGCTGGAGTGTGTGTGTCCAATCAATAACATATATATGGAATATCAGCGAGGCAGGCATTTTTTGCAGAGCTCATATTATTGAAAGCTTATATGTATTGCGTCCGTTCGTGCAACCCTACTGCATTCTTAAGGCCCGTTCACATAGAACCTACGCGTTGACGTTGACGTGTCGACTCGCACGTTAGAAGTATGATTTTTGTCCAATTTTACTACACCAGCAACTAATTGGATCTAATCGGATTCTAATGTCAATCAGCAGAAGTGAAATTAGTTAAGGTAAGGTGAATTTGGATGACTCTTGCAGTTATATATAATCGACGTTCTTTGAGCGGTACCATAATTTGCACCACCTCTTCTGAACTCTTTTCACCACGGTTAAAACACACATTTTGATTTTATGTTTGAAAAAATATTAGATAACTAGGGAAGTAGATAATGAAAAAGTTTCAACGCGTTTCGTTTCCTATGGCAAGAACTTAGATCGTAATATCAAAGAAGTTGCATGGCGTTTCGTTTGCTGTGGCAAGAAGCCTCGCCCAATTTACCACACGCAGAAACCAATTGGATCTATTCAGATTCAAATATCAATCAGCAAAAGTCAAATTGGTTCTGGTATGGTGAATTGGATGAGATTTTATGTTAGAGGAACGGTAGGATGGGGTGAAGCTTCTTTGATATCTAGTACATACTTATGTACATACATACATAGCTCTCCGTATATGAGGGAAAACCAGAAGACGATTTCACATTAATCATATACAATAATACATATGAATTATTTACGTTTCTCATTTAAAATAAGCATTCCTCTTTGCGTTTATTAAAAAACATTTTTGCTATTTATTTCAGTGAATGTCAGACACTGTAAATCCAGTTGAATTCGTTATTTCAATAGGTTTACATACTTGCATAATTCTTAAAAATATGTTCGAATGCTATTAAATAATTACAACTTCATTATGAATTAAAAAGAGTTCATTATTTGTTGCAGATGTGCAATAAAGCACTTTTAGAGGCAAATTTTTCCGGTGGTTTATTTGCAAACCAACATTAAGTATAGTTTCAAAATCTTTACTAGACCATAAAACGTGATACGAGTATAGTTTAATGAAATGGGAAAGTGAACATGCTACAGAACGTGATACGAGTATAGTTTAATGAAATGGGAAAGTGAAGATGCTACAGATTTTTTGAGTGATTATGAACAATATCTTTTATTTGAGTGAGAGCTCAACTATGAGTTTATCGGACCAAGGCGTGGGTCGAATCTCGGAAAAATAAAGCCCATTTTAAAAACCAACATCCATGTTGAAATTGCTAAGGTATTGTGAAAAGAGGAAGAAATGGGTCCAATATCAAAAATGAAGATACTTTACATATGTAGAGTGCACGTAACTTGCACGTAAACGATTAGTTTTTATAAAAATTTTCAGTATTTCCCTAATTTCTCAATTGAAATTCTTCGAATATATACTCGTGTAGCTACGCTCCCGTTTTAGGTGTCTCTTGCAAGGCCTTTGTTTTTTAGTTATTGGAGCGCTTTTCAAATAAAACTTAGCAAGTACTGCGACAAATTCATAACAATGTTTTGATATTGAATAGCATTTTCAAATTTTTCAACATGCGCCCACTGCTAATGCATACATAGTATGTCTATTAGCCGACTTTCGGTACTTTTGCACTAACACCTTGTTGATTTGATACTTTAGAAATGTTTCTTTTTAAATCACTACTTGGACCAGCTCCCGCTTTATTAAAACCGCTGCCAGTGGCTGCTGCCAAAGCGGTTTGCCTCTCCCATTCCATTTGTTTAGCTGTATCGGGATTCATACCGTTTTGTATCATTTTTTCAATTCTTTCTTTTTGTTCTTTTGAAAAATTATTATAATCATCATCTATATTCCGTTCACTTTGATATTCGTCGCTGTGGCCGGTTTCTCTTTGCGTATCATCTGCAGTTTCATTTAACCTGGTTTTCTTTTTTTCCCCTACCTTCTTTTTTTCTGGGGAATAATTAGAGTCAAAAGACTCGTCAGTTTCTTCAGCGTCCACATCGTCATCAAAATTATCACTGTAGTTAGTTTCATTAAGCTTACGAACCAATAGTTGACTCGGTTGTACACCATCGCGTTGTGCCGCTTCGGCTTGTTCGCGAGCAATACTTTCCAACTCCCTTTGCTTAGATTCCCATGGTGACATGCCTTCCTCTATTCTTTTTTTAATTCTTTTCTTTTGGGATTCAGTCCAATAATAATAGCCCTTTTCACTGGCTGTCTTCGTATTTCTTACATATTTCTCTTCTTCATGTTTAGGTACCAATTGGAAATCCGACAAATAGCTTGTACTGGTGATATTGACCGGCCGGGGGAAGACAACGCCACGCCAAATTCTTTCAACCTTGACTGGTATCCTTATTTTCCCATTCTTTTCTTTTCTTACCTGTTGAATAATTGATTATTGTAAGTTATTTTTAAATTATTGAAATTAACTCACCGCATTTGACGCCATGTCGACACTCAGAATACGCATATAGCTGGGCTGATCCTCTTTTTGTGAGAAAGAGCCCCGAATAATTAGCCGCCCGACACCATGGTTTGGCAGATTATCTAGAAGCTGCCAAAGTGGTTTACCACGGTAATGTGGTCTAGGCCTACCTCTGCCCCTATTCTTTTTTTTATTCTTACCCATTTTCACAATCAATATTTCTACAGAAATAATTTAGCAAAAACCGACAGAGAAATTAGAAGTCATATATGTCAAAGATAGTTGTATGTATGCACAAATTGTTGGTAGTTTGTGTGTCATCTTTGATTTGTGCATGAGCAGCAAAAAACATCGAAAACGTTGCCAGTTGTGACAATAGAATAAAAGTTCTATGTTCAAAGAACTTTCGTATGTATTATTTGCAAATAACAATTTTCAAAGAGCTAAATTTTTTATTAAAAAAAAAACCATATCGTAGAATTATGTATTGATTTTTGGTATTACTTGCGAATACCCAATAACCCAAGTTGTATTTTTCTTTTTTTTCGATAGTCAGGTAGCGCTACCATCCTATATTTCATAATGCGGATTATTCACGGCGGAATTGTTTAACAAATATGTTTGAGTTTGAAGGGACTTTTGTTGTTGATAACAACATAATAAATCTCAACCTTACATGGATCAAATTACGTGACTGTGTTTGATGGCTGTTTGACCGAAAATCAAAGTAATTTTGTTGTTCGTCAAATTTGATCCTTATTTTGAAGAGCGTTGTGGACAATGTAAGGTACAGTTTGATAAAATTGTCTTCCTCGGTGCTTTTTGTTCATAAAAGTGAACATTTAAACAAGTGGGATTTGTGAATAATATTTTTAACAAAAAATAAAAAAATAAAACGAATAAGAGGGACCAAACATGGGAATACATCAAATAGAATACTTAAAAATAACGACAAATAAAAATACCATTTTGTTTCGATTGTTTTGAACTAAAATGGAAAATACACTAATATGCGAATAATATCCACAACCATTTAGATACCTTTTGTTAACCTATTATTCAATTTTTTTATAGCTGTCCAGCTGTCAGTTGAGGTTGATGATTTTTGGAGTGTACGTTACGAAATCCGAGTAAAAATTAGCCAGTAAAATAATTCGGAGAATAATGGGCCGTTTACATAGAACTTTCCTCGCTTTGCTTGGCAGCTCGAACTTTAACAACAAAGCGTGAGGCGTAGAAGGTCAGCTACATAGAACGCTTTGACAGTTTCTGCGTTAGTAGTTTGTTATGAGTTGCGATTTGTGTTTGTTCAGAGTGTTTTGTTTAAAGATAGAATAAAAAAATGAATTTTACTGGTATCATGGAAGTAGTAGTAGTTATGCTACTAATGTTTGAAATTCGCGAGTGTCTGTAGTGTGTATACGCACGCCAAAATAAAAATAAAATGGAAATGATAACAGCTGATTGCCAAAGCGTACAAAAGTTGAGAGTTGCCCATAATTTTGCTTCGCTTTGCTTTGCTCTACTTTTCTCGCCTTGTATTTAGCAGGACTCATATAACATCATGTATTGAACTTATCTGTCAAAGCGAAACTCTGAAGCAAAGCAAAGCAAAAGTCCTATGTGAACGGGCCTTAAGGCTTCTTACTCTCTTATTTGGAGAATAAATAAATAAATACAAGAAAGAAACATTCTGGGGTTTTCGCGATCAGCGATTAGTAAACATTTGCCAGAAAGCCCGCACAGTTATATCTGAATTTATGCTTTTGAATCATATTAGGTGTTTTCATTACGAAAACCTAGTAAAAATTAGCCAGTAAAATAATTCAGAGAACAAAGTGTCTTATTCTCTCAAAGGCAGAAACTTACTGAGTTTTTCCCGAAGAGGATTTTCAAGGAAGCCCGCAAAGTTACATTTGGATTTATGCTTTTGAATCATTTTACTTATACTGTTGGTGTTTTTTTGGTTTCCGCTCGATCGTTAATAAATGGCTTCGTATTTCGTTCATAAATCACTTATGTTTATGCTTTTGCAAATTTATAATTTGCAATATCGAATTGGTGAAATGCAGCCATAAGCCACAATCAGCTGTTTTGCTTGCTTGCTAATTTGCGCTGAGACAAACTTCCCCTCCAAATGAAATGTCGAAATTGTGCACTCACCTTGCAAGTTTTTTGGCTAAACGAACCCGATTTGGAACAAGATTATACAAGCTTGTACAAGTTTTCTGCCAAACTAATACCATTTTACTTATATGTACTCCTGGGTTGTTCTTTTCAGGGTTCGGAAATATTCATTTATGACCTTATGAGTTTATACGCGAACGTGAATATTTAAAATTTTTTTTTGCATTCACGTTCGCGAACGAGAACGTGGAAAAAAATCCATATCGTTCGTATTCGAGAATGATAGGTAGAAAAAATTGCGCTATTATTCGTTCGCGAATGCATTCGCGAATCGAAGTTCGTGCGTTCATAAACGAATCTACAAGTGGCTTCGATGCATTCGCGAATGCTCGCGCTGTCGTTCATCTTCATAAACGAATGCATTTAAAGAACAATTAATTAAAATTTGCGATAGAGAAATGGAACCATTTGACATCAATATCTTGGATTACTGTCGAAAAATCTATCGGAATAATTCCGAGATGTTACAAGTAATAGAAGTTGTACTAGCTATGCCTGCAACACAAGTTTCTGTTGAGAGAGCGTTCAGTGCACTTTCAACTATATTGACCACACTTCGTACAAAACTTTCAAAGAAATCTTTAGCAAATTTATTCTCGTTCGCGAACGTGAATGCAAAAAAAAATGAAGAAGTGTATACTTTCGCGTTCGCGTACGAACGAGAGTGAATGATTACGAACCCTGGTTCTTTTGTTTTCCGCTTGTTCATGAATCAGTACAATCAGCTATTTTGCTAATTTGCTTGCTAATTTGTACTGGCACAAATTTTCTTTCGAACGTGATTTGGTGCAAGTTGTTTCAATGTTGTACAATTTATCTGCCAAACGAACACTTTTCAATTTATAGGGTGTTGCGTAGTGCACCGGATCAGTTCTTCTTTTTCTTTTTAATTGGCGATTTTGACCGATTCCAATATAGCACCCTTAGTCGTTTTAGCTGGCGCCAAGTAAATCCAAGACTTTTTCCAATTGGCCTTCCCAATGTAGATAAGCCTTTCTCCTTCCGGGCCGATTCAAAATTCAAGAGTGCGTTCTCCTCAATAAAATTTGATGAGAGTAAATTATGTGATTGTTATCATA
Source organism: Anomoia purmunda (assembly GCA_951828415.1). Lineage (NCBI taxonomy): Eukaryota > Metazoa > Arthropoda > Insecta > Diptera > Tephritidae > Anomoia > Anomoia purmunda. The sequence continues at coordinate 19,615,189 of OX639996.1, forward strand.
GAGCGAACGGGAAGGGATCAAGAAAAATTTTAAAGGCATTGTGCCTTGTAAGCAAAATGTAAATAATTTTATAATGACGTCGAAGCCCTATTGATTCTGAGAGCGATTAGCGGTTCACAGAAGGCGGTACCTTTGGCGATTTTATGGCCAGAACAAGAAGGAAGAGGATAATTGGTCCCACTGTAGATAAATTTAGCATGATTGATTTGACTGTAGCCCGGAATAAAATATTACTTACTACAAGGTTCAAACAAAAACATTTAGTGACTATCACCTTGGAAAAATAAAAATCAAATGGCATGTTGTGGCATGTTGCCAGTGTTTTGCTAACATCGATTCGGATTATCACCATCGCAAGAAATTATTAACTATTTCGACAATGACTTGCACTCCTGTTCTCGGATAACGATATTTGCTATAATGGGACCACAATTCTCGATTTAAGTAAGTAAAACCGCTGACGAAAGAACTGGAGTTTGCGAGCGCGAAAGAAAAACTGGTACGATGAGGAATGCCGCGTCGCTGCGGAAAGAAAAGATGATCCCTACAGAACCACCGCGAAAGCGAGGACCTTGAGATGCGGGCACGAAAATTCTATCAGAAGGTACGGCGGTGTTACAGACGGTTTCAAGGGGGGCGGGGCACTTCTCCTCGTTGTCGATGGTGATGGCACGGAAAGTCAATGAAAACGTTGCTGAAGTCCTGCTACCCGGCTTGGATGAAACTCGCATGGTAATAGAGGGGCTCAAATCCAACAAGGCAGCTGGTGCAGACTGTCAACTGAGCTATTCAAGTTGGGCGGCGAGGAGATAGCAAAGTGCATGCACCAGCTCATTTACAGAATATGGTCGGAAGAACACATTCATATAAAGTGTTGTTATTAAAACTACTGATGTCTTTTTCTTCCATTATATTTGAATTTGTCCTTCCCGCATTCATCCATTCCTTAATTCTGTTTTATCGTGGCTTCCTTAAATTGAAAAATGTGTGTGTGTGCGTTATAAATTCCCCTTGAACGCTTGGCTGTTGGTTGGAATTTAAGTTTAATCTGTCCAATCTACAAAAAGAGCGATCCTGCGATGTGCGTCAACTACAAAAAGTTTTTTTTATCTCATATAAACATAACTTGTTTTACGGAACACCTATAACAGTTATAATATGTTACTCTTCTTTTTTTAAATCCTTTAACGAGTTTTATTTATTTGAATATAAACAAACAACATTTTTATTTTATGAATTTCTTTCCCTGAACTCTATCATTTTCGAAATAGTACTTACTGAGTTGAAGTGTAGATGTTGTACCACATTTTTTACCTTTCTCTTTTGTTTCTAAAGACAAACTAAAATTAATTTATGGCTGAAACTGGATCTACTACGTTTGCGCAAATAATTAGAAATGCAAACATTATCTAAAAAAGCGGCTGTATTTTGTTAATTTCAAATCAATTACAGCCATAGGCAGTCGCGTGTAAAGTTGTGCACATTTTTTGTTTTTTGTATTTGCGTTAAATATTAGAGATACCATGTTATCTAGAAATCCACCAGCTAAATATTTACTATTGCCGATGACCATCATCTGCATCATATTGTATTTCGTGTCCCAGGGCAGTGGTTTCAATATCGTACGACGAATCATCAGCTTCCGCACTTGGGGGATTATGATTGGTGCTATCGTGTAGGCCTAAGGTGGCATGTGCGGCCGCCTTCGATGCGTTTACTTGAGCCTCGGCGGCAGAGGATGCAGCCTTCAGTGTCGCCTCCTTCGTAGCCTCGAAATCAACACGTGCCTGCTTCAATTGCTCCTCCACTTGCTCAGCACGATTTTTTGCCTGACCGACCATTGATGATTGTGATGCTAATTGATTTGCCACCTCATTTGCAGCCTGCTCTGCCTGTTCAGCCAACGATTTCGCATTATTCACAGCCGCTGTCAACACCGAAATATGATGACCGGCTGCTTGTGCGGTCTGCTGAGCCAACTGTGAGGCAATTTTGGCTGACTTCAACTGGTCTAGTTCACGTGAGAGTGAACGTTGTGCGTCGGCCGCCTGCTGCTCCAATTCCTGAAGTATCACCTGCTTGCCTGCCAGTGCTGCCTGCGCTGTAGCAGCCGCTTGTGTGGCAGCCTGAGCCAATGTGTTTTTCGCTATGAAAGCTGCCTGTTTAGCAGCAGCATGTTGATTAGCAACAGCGGTGTAAGCCTGATTGGCGGAACCTTGCGCTATGGAACGTAAACCACTACCGATGCTGTAACCTGACTTCACGCTACTGCTGCTACTGTGGCCTCCCCCATGCGAGTTAACATTTGGCGAAGAGGGTTTATAATCGTAATAGGAAGTACTCGGCGCATCGTGGGAAGGACCAGAAGCGAGCTCATGTTGGTGCAGTGAATTGCTACTCTCATAGTAGCTATGCGATGGTCCAAGTGGTGGTCCAACTGGTATTTTGTAATGATAGCCGCTGCGTTTATTAAGGCGAGCAAATGTTGTGGCACAACAGAGTGCTGAAAGGAGGGTAAGAGATTTTTCAACATTACTAGGTATGTAAATAAAAAAATTGATTTGTGTAATTTTTATTTACCAACCCAATAGAAGTAGCGGTAATCCGGCGGTATTAGCCAAGTTGCACTTGATCATGCTTGCTGTAAATTCGGTAATGAGCATTTGAATATCCTGCACTTTGGTTTTATACACCGAAAATCGCATGTATGTAAATCCATTAAGCTCAAACTCATAGGCATATGAAACTTCCAATAACTAATTTCTTAAACGGTGGCTGCGCTCAGCCGTTCGTAACGGCCCCAAAATGCGGTATGATTGCTATTTTGTTTAACTACATACTTCATGCATACTAGACCGGATCGATCCCCAGATGAAAAAAACAGTTTGCAATTATCCCACGTAGTTTGAAAGCTTAGCTTGAGAGGATTTTAGAATCACAGCTTGTCTTAAAAACAGGATAATTTTACTGTGGAATGCCTCCTTAGCCTAATGAGCTCATTGTGAATGAATACTAGTGAGAAGTCTTCTAAAGTAAAGATGGCGGCGGCTGATACTAAATGTCACAAATAGCCATTATTAATTGTCAGACATAGAAATCCGCTCAGTGAATGACAAGAATGCTGAGGGTTGCTACGCTGTGACGAATTTTTACGTCTATGCGATAATAGTTTTCACTTATATTTATTTACAATGGTTCATTTAATTTAATTTCTACCTTTCGAAAAAATTTGACTCTTCGTAAAATTAAACTTTTTAGTAGGCGATGCATTTTTTCTTCGGAAAACTACTCAAAATTTTCTTTTCAATGATATATAACTCTTTTGAATAGAGTAATAAAAAAAAATTTATAAAGTTCCTTTTTTTCTAGGAAACGCCAAGGACAAACTAAGGTTTCAAACTAGGGAGGCTAATTGTTAACTTTTGGTTTGCGTTCCAGTCTAATACAAACATATGCGGCTACTAAGTTGGCTTCTTAGTTTATTAGTTGGCCGGTTGGCAGGTTTGAAATGCAGCGCTGGCCACAATCATACTCTTTACTTTGTACTCTTACCTTTTATTCGAAAAAAAAAAAAATATACAGTAAATTTAGACTCAACTATTCTTTTTATATTTTTCTTTTTGTAATATTTGTTTCACTTTTTTTCTTAGATCGAACATCAAGGTATGTACATACAATATACTTACTTAATATGATTAAAGTGCCTATGAGGAAGTGAAATTTCCAAATGTTAGTTATCACGCTTGCTGCAGTTAAGGTATTATAAGTACTCAGGTAGTAGCTGAATATTATAAAAGAAATTTAATGAGATATTGCATATGACCAGTTAACGCAATTTTAATACAAAATTCCAGAAAGTCAATTAAACGAATAGCCAAAATGGCGAGCTCTATCAACAGCTCAGAAAAAGCATGTAATGAAGCAGTCAACTGTGATAGAGGATTGGTATATTTATTGACAAAACTGTTATATAGTTTATACCAGAGACGTCCAAGCCAAAGCCCATAAGCGCTGGCGAGCTCAAAAAATTTCAAAAATCTTCACATCACGAAGAGCTTGTTGTGAATTTGCTGCTCTTGTAGGCAGTAGGTTTTGATCTTGTTTTTAATTTGTATTACGAGCGAATTTCAAAAGTCACAGCTACTTTGGCGTTGAATTTGAAAAATTTTGCATTCTCTGCTTATGATTTTTAATAGTTTGTTACAATGCCATGCACTGCGAGAAAAAAACTTTGATATAAGGTGGCAATTTTACTACATTTCTTTTTTTTTTGGTTGAAAATGCTAAGGTTGAATAAGCTGGCATTTGTATCGCTCCCGCTCGATATATTAGTCTGAGTTGCTTTATTTTTTAATTTGTAGAAACTACTACTAAAACACCGCGTCAAATGGATTAGCTTTACCAAATACAGACCTTAGCAAATATGGATGAACCGATTGAGTCAGGACATACATATATGAAAATTTTTCCCAGGCTGCCTCCCAAAAATAATGTAAATCCTCTTTAAGAACTCACAGTCGAGATCCGAACGTATAGAGCACAACCCCTGGGTCCGGTAGCGTAAAGATAGGTCATAAATAGCATTCACTGAGAGGCACCTATTTACATGCCCTCTTTGAGGCCACACAAGGCCACGTCGAAACCGCTCATTACCTTGGCCTTCCCCTAGATGAGTTAGCCGATAATGATCATGGGTAAGCTGAATGCGAAAATACTTACGAAAATACTCGGTAATATTTTTTAAACTTGTAGCAGGTAGCTGATCGCAGGGTTGCACGCAGAAAAATATTTATGTAGGCTAATTTAATTTAATTAAAGGAAATAAATTTCAAGATAATACTACATTTTTGGGATTTCGGTAGGGGTTTGAACCGCGAAAATAGAAGAGTACACTACCTTTAGTTTCTTATTGTTTTACCTAGCGTTAAAATTATTATCCGCTTTCTCTTTCATTATCAAATGCAACCTTACAACCCAGTTTAGAAACACAAATGTCAGAAATTTGGCTCGCGTCTGTCGTTTAATTGAGTAGCTAGTGCCTTTTGAGAGCAAAAGTGAAAGTAAACTAAGAATCTGTTGGCTGTCTGTTGTGATTGCAGCAAAGCGAATTCTTATAAGATCGTGTTAATCAAACGGCTGATTGCATTTGCTTGGTGGTCTGAATGTAAAAAATATGTGTTAGTTGTATATGTGTTGTAATTTTTATTTGTTAGTGTAATTTTTTTTTTAATCTATTGCAAGATGTTCGACTATTTCTAGTTTTTCAAACCAAATTGCCCTCAGTGTGCTAAGAGAGAGGATGAAACTTTCCAAGTGAGACCAAAAATAACTCTATTTCTATCTTGGCGTAGAAGTCGTTTTGGTATCACGGTGAAGTGCCCATAAACCGTTATTTGAACTTCGTCACCTATGCCGTCGGAGCATAAGCCCAGTTGACCGAGCCGCTAACAAGGGTGTAGACAATACTAGGTGTTCTTTCTCGTTGTCGCTGTAGTGGACACCCTAAATTCTAATGTTTTTATTTTTTACTTTCCTCGTCCGTATCATATCTTGGGGACTATAATGCTAGCTCTCGTCATTATAAGGGCATCAACTATACGAGCCCAGTTAAATAACTAGAAAATGCAGGCCGTGACCGCAAGAACAACGCTTCCTGCAAAGTGGGTAATACTCCGACATTCTTCAATTCGTGCCCTACAACAATCAGCAGTAGCAATCAGCTTTGCGACATGGGTAGGGCTAAGTGGGGAAGCTACAAAAAAATATTTACTTCGAAGCCCTAACCAAAAGTGAAACTTCAAATGGAACCGATTGGAAAAGTTTGCCATGGAAAATTGTTGGGTGCCGCTGAACCTCCACATCGGAAAACACGATGTCGCACACATCTCATTTGCTATTGATTCAAAATATTGAAAACTAAAGTATACTTCTTTTTACATATAATTAAATATTTTTTATTCAAGTTCTACAAAACGTAAGACTATCGGATGTCACAAAATAATTTAGTAACTAAAATAATTTAATTTATTTCAAAGTTCACGAGTAGTATCTTCTTTTCGCGTACGGCGTTAAGGCGATGAAGGTAAAATAAGTTAACAAAAGTTGAAGAAGGAAATAAGTATCTACAAATAAAATATAAAAACAAAAGAAGACAAAAACAAACAGTCGCACTGCACAGCACATTTTTGTGCACTTACACTTACAACACTAACAAAAATAAATAATATAGTTAACATAGTCATATACTCGTACGAATTACGACGACATAACAAAAATGGCTTATCGAAAGTGAAAGTGGAACACATCTCGGTCTTGCGATTGACAGCTGTGATAGGCCGTTGTGGACGCCACCATATGTGTCGTCAACGTTGATGCCGTTACTCATTTATAAGATTGCGTAATCTGGCGAATCCAATCCAAATAGTGAGACACACGTACATACACGCCGGGTACATTGGCTTGACCGCACCCGATGCCCCAGGACACAACACCAACCACATTCCAGATGCCGTTGCGTTCGCACACCAATGGACCACCACCGTCACCCTTGCATGCATCCTTGCCCTCCTCACCGCCAGCACAAACAAAACCGGGATTCAATTTGTAACTGTAACCTAGACGGGTTTGGCGCAACTGCGATTCGCATTGATGATGAGACAAGATTGGCACATCAACTTCTTTAAGAATATTCTGATATTTGCCATGATCGCCAAAGGCATCCTTGCCCCAACCGGTGGTCCAACAGCGAGAGCCGGTAAAGTCGGAGAATTTGTCTGGCAAGCAAGCAGGACTGATGTGTGGATTTTTGGTGAAGTCGACGGGGTGATCCAGTTTCAGTAGAGCTAAATCGTTGTCCAAAGTACCAGCATAGTATTCGGGGTGAATGTGTACCGAGACAACGTCGCGTTCAATGTAGGGGAAGAATTCCACATCGTGATTGACATCCCACTCACCGAGGCGGGCACGTAAGTCGAAGCCGTTTTGCCTATTTGTTTTGTTAAAAGGAAGAATGGATTAGCCAATGTTGAAACAAATTTTAACCATACATATGTGGATAGAACTTACGATTTAATACAATGAGCGGCTGTGATCACGTGTTGGGCATCGATCAATGTGCCACCGCAAGCGTAAATTGATTCCTTGGGATCCTTCTTCAAGATGGCCACGTGCCATGGATATTCGCCGAACTCACTGTCACCATCAATATACGATGGATTCTTGATGCGACCGGTGATGCCATTAGCATTACGTGTGCCGCAACGGCCGAGTTGTTGCTGTTGTTGCGGTGGACGCAATGGACGACGGCAACAAACTTCGTTTACACGACAAGACTTTTCAACGGGACGGTTACCATAGTAAGCGCGCTGCAAAAGAGAGAAACCAATATTTAATACTTGCACGCCGGCGCTAAACTCAAAACATTCTTCTTCTTCTGGTTTCTACGTCATTTTCTAAATCAACACTATACCCCGCTTTACCTGCTCTGCCTTTACCCCTCGCGCCAAGACACTCTCTCTACGTTCCGCAGCCTCCTCATGTTCAACCACATCACGTCGTCGTCGATCACGTGGAAATGTCACATAATCACTGCCTTCAGCTGCACCAGGCGCTTGCGGAGGTATGGGACGTGTGTTGTGCTCATATCTCAAGCCTTTACCTTTGCGACTAGGCAACGCATTTACTTCTTGATGTGTCGGACCATGCTCAGTTGGTGACTTAATGGTTAGGCTTAAATTGGAACTACGTTCCGCATTGAAATGCCCATGGGCGAAAATCTCACCACCATGACCACTCGAGTCGAACCCAGTTGAGTAGCCGGGATGCCCTAAAGCTCCGCCATAAAAACCTGAACCATGACCGCTAGCGCCATATCCGCTTGGACTCGACCCACTGTAATGGCCGGCACCCGTGCTGCCCGAATGATAGCTAGGGTATGATGAATGCCCACCAACAGCTGAAATGCCGGGATAATAACTCGCCGGGGAGGTTGCCCCGAAGGATGTGTGTTGAAATTGCTGACTCGTTTGATGGTGATGGTGCTGCTGGTGTAGAAATCCTGTATCAATTATTGTATCTGCAGGGGCCGTTACAGTGCTGTGATGCTCATAGATCGGTTTGCTCGACACCACATCGATGATCGAGGCATGCGCATGCGGATGCGAGTGATGGTCATGTTCGAAACTATTGTAATGATCGTGATGATGATAATGCGTGTTATGAATACCATCGGGCTTCGATTTAAATAATTCGCCGACTTTTTGAAGGATATTGCCATTCGGAGTGACATGAAGATTGACTAGTGGTTTTACCACTTTATCACCGAATTCGGTTTTGCTCACTTGTACGGATACCAATGGATTTACGTTTACAAGACCTAGATTTAAGCCATTCGGTCCAATCGAGCCGAAATATGGATTTTGTGCAGGATAAAAGTCGCCTTGCGGATTCGCGGGATAACCAATACCGCCATTGGGATATGGCAAGCCAAATGATACGCCATAAGTGGGAAGAATTTTACGTCTTATCAGCTCGATGGCTGCTAGATCGGGAATGCCTGTGCGCTATAGATGGTGAATGTTTGCGTAGGGACAAGTGAGAAATAGGTAATGAGTATATATGATATAAGAAATTTATGGAGGATGGATCGTGTAAGGTTGGATATGGCATGCTAGTAGGCGTGCGAATTGGACCGGAATGGTATGAGTGGTCTGGCTGTGCAGTTAGCAATGGAAAGTTTTAGTGGGATTAGTTACGAATACGTTGAAAGCGCACGACGAAACGAGCTTTGGGATATATTCTATTTAATAATAAAAATTCAATTTGAACGCTTTGTCCAGGTGTTCACTTGACATCCACTTTTATTGTGTCGAATTTGTATTATTTCTATGTCGGCTGGTGTTGCTTGGGGGAGTACGACGTGTAACGCGGACAGTGGTTTCATGAGTGTGCTGTGGAACGTAGTCGAGTGATACACCTATACCTGTATTGCCAATTAGTTTGTATTAATCTTAATTTCATTTATCATCTATTTAGGCACGAAATTATTTGGGTTACGGTTACCAGAACGTAAATATGTACTAAAACATACAATATGTATTTAAAAAAGTCACTTACCCCTTCGGCATCTAATGGCAGTTCAGCTACCTCCTCGTCCGATTGTTTATCTTCGGCTTTTACTTCTCGCTTGCTGCGTTTAGCTTCTTCCTCGTTCTTTTCCTCTTTTTTATCTTCTAACGCACTGACGGTGGCATTTGTAGCTGTTTCATCCCCTAAAGCTTCAATGTCTTTACCCAAATTACGTGGATCAATAGCCAAGATCAGATCTTCCTTGCGCCCAATACGATCGGCAGCAGGGCATTGATTGAATGGCACACATTGACAATCTACGATTTGCTGACGTGACGGGTCGTAACCATTTAAGTATTGGCCACCCAAATTATTACCGATGCCATTGTAGCCTGCTGAAGGGCCAATACCGCCAAAGTTTTGCAGCTCTTTCTTGTAGTAATCAGGATTCTGGCTGTGATAACTACCGCTGGCTTGGCCGAAGTTGTTGGTCTGTCCAAAGCCACTCTGTCCGAAAGCATTAGCACCGGCGGCTTGCTCGTAAACTCCTGGAGCGCTTGCGCCATTAAATCCAGTTTGTTCATATATTCCCTGAGTACCAGCATTACCAAAGCTACCCAATCCGCCTGCAGGCTTGTACAGTTCTGTGTTGGGCTTCTCGTACGTACCGAAACTGTTCGCTGCCGCCTGTGAAAGGAAACCACCCTGTGAAGCGCCATTGTAACCGGCTGTGAAGGCATTCGATTCTTTGAAACCGCCTTGCGTTTGTGGTGTGAATGCAGTCGATGATTGCGCAAGTGCAGAGAAGTCGGTGTTCACCGACTGTCCAGCGCCAATTGGTATGGGCACTGTTGGCACATTAGCGCCAGCAGCACTATCGCCGCCCTCTACATGGTGAAAATGGTGGTGCACGTGTTGTTGTAAACCGCTGGCTGGTCCCGACACTGGAATGGCGTTTAAATTGCCCACCACTACTTTCGAAGATGAAGCGGATGAGGCCGAAGATGACTGTTGTGCATAGAAACTGGTCGGTGAAGAACCAGATGTATGAATCTTCTCAGCGCCGGGATTTTCAAACGCATATGGCGGTGGTCCTTCCGAATTGCCAGCGGTAAAAACGGGACCTGGTGGTTTACTGCCATAAATGATAGCGCCGGGCGGCGGTTTGTTGAATGTGTTTGGTCCATTACCGCCAATCGCGGAGGGTGGCGGATTTTCCAAATAAGGACCGTTATATACTGGACCAGGGCCAGATGGACGATATGGTGGTTTATAAGAGCCTTCGTAGCCAACTTTACGTGGTGGACCGAAAGAGTTCAACGACGATGGTGGTGGTGGCGGTGGACGGCTACTGAAATAACCCGGGGGTGGCATGGGTTTGGCTGGACCATATGGACCGCCACCAAACGAGGGTGGTGGTGGACCTTGCGCGTAAATTGTTGAGTAGTACGGACGTTTCTCTTCAACATCACAGCTCATCAGTCCCAGACCGCACAACTTTTCCCGGATAAGATTGCGTGCTTGCAGATCATCACCTTGCTGCAGTGCCTGATCGATATTGCCATCGGCATACACCTGATCGTATTCACCCAAATTACGGCCCTCGCGGCGTGAATTTATTATTTGTTCAATTACAGCACTGATATCGATGTTGGTGTCATTGCTGTAGATCGCTTCATTCACCCCATAATTACGGCCTTGCACCTCTGCAGGTTGAACAGCAGCGGTATCGGATTTTTCTGACTCTGTGGAACGTCTGCTGAGCATTGATTCCTTTGAGGGTTCCCAGCCACCCCCCCAAGATGATTCCTGTGCATGTAAGAGTGAAGAACCAGCCAAAAGTATAGCGGCTACTATAGCCAGACGATGTGTTAATCTCATTATGAAGACGTACGAGCTGTAAGAAAAGGCAAAAATTTAATGCGAGTTCAGTGATTGCAGTCGAAAAAACGATGAAATAATAATATAAACTTTTCACAATCTCGTATGTATATTTTTTCACGTAGTGTTAATTACTTAACCTAAATATTAATGATGATACCAAACAGATTTGTGGTCATTGTGCCACTTTTGTGACGCGACAGCGTTTGCGCAAAGATCAACAGTAAATATTGTAAAATATTTCGGCAATTTCAGACAACCGGTTTCCTACACTCTGTTGTTTATAATAAGCGTAGTGGTAGAGTGTAAGTTACGCGCCAAGCGTTGAGCTTGAAATATGAGTCACGCTTGAAGTCGCAACTGGCTGGCTGGCTGGCTGGCTGGCTAGCTGGTGGAACGAGCTGGAGCTGGAGCTGGAGCTGGAGTAATGCGCGAAAGACTTTTACTTTCATTTTAAGGTCGTTAGCTTGAATTGAGGTAATGAAAAAAACAAAATAGCAACAACAACAATTAAAGCAAACAATCGCCAGCAGCTTTGCATTTTTACTAAGCCAGCACGTAGTGTTGCAAGTCGCAAAAATGGAGTGCGGATGTACACGAGCTGTGAAGGCGCCGCTGCTCATTTTATTTATTTATTGTGAGTGTGTGTTTTTTTTTCGTTGTAGTTTAGCCTCTCCGGGAAGGAAGTGCGTTTAGCTGATGTAAGCGTTTTGGCTTGGCGCGGGAAATTGTATGCAAATCTCGTTGCTTTTAAAAATTTTCCTAAACAAAATGTAATGAAAATTTGCAATCTGAACGCTAGGTATGGGATTTTTTTTAATTTACATACTCCATAAATGCAACCAATGCGACCGTTACATGGGTCAGAGCACAAAGTAGAGGAAATGGCATAGGGGAGAAGTCGTGACTTTTGGTTGGTGTTGCTTTTTCGTAAGACCTTTCCTGCTATGTTTCACTTGAATGCGTCAGACCTGGATGACTGCTGTTGCTTGACAATTTTTCATTTTCTTATTTTTATTATTTCTTACTTTTTGGGGCTATTATGCAATCGATGTGTGTTTGTGTGGGAGTTCAAGGTATTGTTTGTTATAGGTTCATATGTATGGGCACATACATAGCTCAAGTAGCTGTTTTTTTCTTCTTGGTTTTTTTTTTTGGCTATACTGTGGTGTTATGTGTGGGTTTGAGCTTCAATAATGCTTTCTGGAGCGCAATTTGTTTTTTTTGTTTGTGGTAGTTTATGAAAAAAAAAAACTAAAATCGTAAGTATATTTTTTATAGTTCATTGTTGGTATATTTTTATATTTTTCTTTTTCAACTTTTATTATGCAATCGCATCTGATTTTGTATTGCTACATATTGCATATGTAACGGCTTATTTTGTGAAATCAGTGTAGGGGAAATATTGTAATTAGCAATGGATCCGGTGAGTGGTCGGCCTGTTATGGCGCGCAGTGTACATTTATGCAATGTTGCATTTTTACTACGTGCAGAGTGCAAATTTTTTCTCTAATTTGCATTATTTATGAGGCGTGTATGCTGATGCTTTTTGATTTTTTTTTCATTTAAAAATTAACATGACTGCCATAAATTTTGGACTTGTGCTTTTTTATTTTAACGGAGCGATGCTTGTTAATACTCGCTTACTATTTATATGTAAAAAGTGGAAAAGCTAAAGAAATTAGTGCCGTAATTTTGACTGTTGACAAGAAAATTTATGACACTTTCTATTACTATTTTTTAATAACTTTATAAAAATGTACAATAAATGCAAAAAACCAGTTTAGTAACGAGCGATATTTAAGAAGAAAATAGTGTAGGCAAAATGTAATGCCGAATTAATGTGTATTTCATTCTGCCATTTCTTTAGTAACGGATCACTTAGTAAGTTTAATGCATCTAGTTGCTAAAAAAAATATACCTCATGCTTGTATGATTAACCCTCTGCAGTTCCTACTGTTATTGTCGCTCATATTATGTGCGGGAAATAACCTCAGAAAAAAAGAATTAATTCGAAAGAACTTTCCCCGGGCTATCAGTGATCAGTGAGTGCTCTTGCTTCAAGCCTATTTGTTCCAAATCTCTCTGAGAAAACTGACTAGCGAAACATCAATTATTTAAGGCTGTGATTAAGTGATCTGACCAAAGGCGTTGGCTAAAAGTCAAAACTGAATTAATTTGATTAGCGCTGTTTTTTATTTACCGGGTTAAAAACTAAGGGGTCGATTTCTCGACTTGCTGCTAATGTGAGAATCATGAAACTGGAAGTTAAATTTGTCGACATAATAAATTCGATTTCATTTTCTCAATAACCGGTTAAATATTTACTTAACGAATACTTGGCAGCACCGGAGAATAAGACAAAAGAAAAAGCCAAAATCAGCTGTTTGAAAAAAATACAAATCCAACAAAATATAGGAAAAAAGTAAACTTCCGATGAGCACATTATAATCAAAAAATATCAAACGAAAAAATGTAAGCAAGTAAATAACCAGTTTAATGTTTTCAAACAAAATAGTTGGATTTGTCGAAGCGACCAAGTTTTAACCGCAGAATTGACTGCCTGTTAAATTTGTCGATGGCATAAACATAGCCGGCATTTGAGTAAACGAAAACTCATTTAAAGAGGAGAGAAACCGGCCCTAAGACAAAGAAACTTCCAGTGAGAAGCTACAACATTGGAAGTCAGTTAAAAAGGTCGGCCTGCTAGACCCCACGTCTTTTGCAGAAGGTTAATAAAAATTGAAAAAAACATGTAAAAATAATCTAAGACGGATAAAAACGAACCTTAAATACCCGGCGCATGTTTTTTTTTTTTCAAATAAACAGTACTTGTTGTATGCAAGAAATCCAGTTAATATAATACAATTCATTTTGAAATCTTAAAAGACTTTTATTTATTTGAATATATACAGAAATAAATTATTATGATTTTATTTATTGGGATAAAAGGTTTAATACTCTGGGCACCAGCGGGCTCGGGTATAAAAATAACCGTTCACTTGAGTTTTATAAATTCATTCTAAATCAGCCCGGATTTCGTTAATGTTCTCTGAAAGTATCCGTGGCCAGTGATAAAACCTCGATAAATTCGCAAAAGTTAGCCCGAATTTATATTTAAAAAAAAAATTGTTAAAATACATATATGTATCTACATATATCCGAGCGAAATACAAGGTTAAAACACAACAAAAATTTAACGGGAAATATTTTCGTAGAACATTTTAACCCTTTAGCTCCCATTTGATCCTTACTTTAAGGAAACCATCAAAAGCAAAATCGGAAGGTTAAAATGTTCTAGGCAATTATTTTAGGGGTCTCCCCTCCGCCTCCGTAGCCAGTAATAAAACCTCGATAAATTTGCAAAAGTTAGCCCGAATTTATATTTTTGAAAGGAAAATTGTTAAAATACATATATCTACATATATCCGAGCGAAATGCAAGGTTGAAACACAACAAAAATATAACGGGAAATATTTTCGTAGAACATTTTAACCCTTTAGCTCCCATTTGATCCTTACTTTAAGGAAACCCTCAAAAGCAAAATCGGAAAGTTAAAATGTTCTAGGCAATTGTTTTAGGGGTCTCCCCAGACAAAATCTGCGCGAATTTAAAGCTGAATCTACATAAAATAAAATAGCAAATTGTTTCATATAAAAGTGAGATAACAGTTCTGTTAACATTGCAAGTTGATGTTAATGAAGAGGGACATACAAAATGTTGCATATTTCAAATGGACCTATTTGCCTTTTCTTCTCTGGTTTTTTACGTCCTTTGTATAAAAGTTTGTCTGAGGAGACACCTAATAAACTTTTCTGAAGAATGATTTTCTAAAACATTGCCATCTTAAAACTAACTACTTATATGAGAACAGTGTATAAAGCGAAGAAGATTATTTGACGGTGATTTCCATAACTTGCACTTTGACTACATACCTATCACTTATAGCCTATTTCTACCGAGCGCTTAGCTTTGACGGAAGTGAACATCGCATTTAGTGGGTCAAATCACTTTGAAAACTGAGTTAACTTAATTTTTGTCGGTAACATATTACGTAACGGAATTACAAACAGCATTAAGGCAGACAGAGCCGGTACTGTAGAAATGATAGTGGGAAATTCATTACCTGCTTTGTAATAGCATAATCCCTCTAAAAATTGCTTTAACTTTTTGTGTTTAGCATGTAACTTATTACAAATAATAAATACAGCAAAAGCAATTTAAAAAACTTAACATTTGCGTATGACGACCACCTTTACATAAAAAATACAGTCGTCGCTCTAGCCAGATGGTTGAGTTATCTCTATGGTCATTTGAAATTCTATAAACAAATAATTTTATTTAATAATAATAGTTAACAAAAAAAAAAAATTCCTGAATGCAACGATTGCAAAAATTATTACTTAGTGTTATTTAGTAATTTGAAATCATAACGGGTCATTCACTAATCCGCTTTGCCTTTTAAGCCCGTTTATGTCAAATTGTGACATTTGCGGTCATAACTCTAAAAAAAGACCATTTATGCCAAAAACCCACAAAAAGCTAAACATGATTTTGTTTTTTTTTTCAACTCATTCACTATAAATAGAGAAGTTCGTTAAACCTACGCTAAACTATAAATTGTAGATAGATAAAAATATATTTGCTGTTTGATTTCCTCTTTTTTGTTTTGCCA
Organism: Anomoia purmunda; assembly: GCA_951828415.1. Classification (NCBI taxonomy): domain Eukaryota; kingdom Metazoa; phylum Arthropoda; class Insecta; order Diptera; family Tephritidae; genus Anomoia; species Anomoia purmunda. The sequence goes on from OX639996.1 coordinate 19,630,811, forward strand.
TTAATTTATCTTCCTCCTCAATGCCGAACGGAATGCATAATATAAATTTACGAACATTTATTCGACATGCACACTTTGAGAGCAAACCAATTTAACAAGCATATATTTTTTTTAACGTTTTCATACAATAAATGCGAATATTTATAAAATCATTGGCGAATCGCGTGCAACTTCACTTGTGTAACTTATCAGCTTCCCCACTAATTTGCAATCTCAAACATTTTATGTTGTGTATAATTTATTTTGGAAAAAATTACAAGTAAAATTGCTTCCTTTAAAAAAAAAACAAAAACTAAAACACTTTTGAAGAGTTAAGGTAATTTGTGTAATTCCATTTGTTTTGCAATTGAACGCATTGATGATCCCCAAGCTTATTGGCAAGCCTTTTTTCTTGTTTCGCGGTTTTGCTATATTTTTATTATTTACACTCTTGCTACACCTTTTTTTTTACCTTCACTCTTGACACACTTAATTTCTTTTCATAATGCTCTGACACAATTCATATATTTTTTTAATGTTTGTTTTAAGTTTTTTTTGGGCTTTGCAAATATCGCAAAAAAAAACTCACCTCGTTGCTTGTTTCGCCACAACTTTGTTTTAAAAGAAATAAATAAAAATCACTTAACACTTAAAACACGCTCAATGTCGTTGTTTTTATCCTTATATAATAATCCACAAAATAAGTAAATCCTTTATTCCCTCGTTTTGTGCGGTGGATTGCGCTTTGCGCTTTGCTGATGTTGGCTGCTTGACTGATTTTGTTTTGGACCTCACACAACATTTTATACCACAGCCGTCTGATGTTGGTAACTTGCAGTGCCGATTAAGCCGGCAAATTCAATAAGTAAAAAACAAACAACAATGGAGAGACGGAATGAGTAGAAAAAAAGCGTAAATATTAAAATTTGCCCAGAAAAGAGTTGTATGAAAAAGCGGCAGCAAGTAAAGCAAATAGCAAAACTTCTCCTCCCAACTATACGCACAGTACTCGTACAAAGCTGCATTTACGCGGCCGCAGCAGTTACTCCAAAATTCAACCAAAAGCCTCAGCAAATGCGCTATGGTGGCTCTCAAGCGCATCTGATTTTGGCGCCGCTATGAGCGCTCTCGGGTGGAGTGTGAATTCATGAGAATTCCTAAAGTAGATTTGAATTTGTTTTTTGTTTTTTTACCGATGTCTTTAGTTGCTGTTAGCTTATAGTTTGACTTCTGCGAATACTTCGAGGTCGTTTATGATCGATCGCGTTCCTACCTAACTAGGTATGAGTTTTGGGGTTTTCGCAGTTTCGATTCTTATTGATTTAATACATTTGTATTAATATGTTTGTTATAAAACTATGTACACTTCTTAGAATAAAAACGCTCGGTAAATCCTAGTAATAATTAATTCTTATTTAATTTGTATTTAAATTTTTTATGCTAAACTGTCTAAGAAAAATATCGTCAAAGCGATGCAAACTTGTAAATAAAATGAACTTCAAGTAAATCAAGACTTTCGGAGATTCCTAGCAATATTCGAAAGTGCTTGGTTTAGATTAGGTTCTTATGAGGCTATCCTTATCCTAAATGTTCTTTGCGGAATTTACCTATGTATGAAAGGTTCATCATTTTGTCTCCGTGTTCGTCGCTAGGCTAGTGAGTGCGGTTTAACCGCAGAAAATATTTTCGATTAATTTCTAAATTCCCGAGTTTCCGTTACACTCACAGTTCAATCTTTGTTGGGATGCCCGCAATAAAAATCGGAATCAGATGCGTCTTTGTATTCTACTAATTTCGTAAAATCTTCCATAGTCTACAAATCATTCAAAGCATCTTTCTTTGAAGTGCTTTGCACAAAGAACGTAGATTACAAAGAAGTTGCATGGCGTTTCAATTCCTTAGGCAAGAACACTCGTCCGATTCACTACACCAGAAACCAATTGGATCTAACCAGATTTCAATATCAATCAGCAAAAGTAAAATTAGTTCTGGTATGGTGAAATCGGATGAGACTTTCTGTTAGAGGAACGTTGATGCATCTTCTTTGTAATTCATGTTTTTTGCTTTGCAGTCTATTACAGCGGTTATTACACTGTACAAAAAAACCAAAAAACTTGGGAAAATTAACGGATTCTGGTATGGGAACAAAAAAAACCGAAACTCTTAAGATGGATTCAAAGATTTTGGCATTCTCCATATTCTTATCGGAAATACTTACATTCAGTATTTATGATCTGTCCAGAAGTTTTATAGGAAATACGACGGATACATTTTTGAACTCTGTCGGCACCAAAGACGACCTTTTTTTAATTCCTTTGCGGGAAAGGGCAGAAAATACTCATAAAACCGAGATAAACTGGTTTAAAATGTGCCAAAAATACATTTTGCATAAAATTCTATCATAAATCCTCGCATATTTAACTCGCATGCTAGAAAGAAACCAAAACTTTAAATATGTTAAAGGGTTAATTTCGTACTTATTTCGAATTGGTGCTAAAATGTACCATGAAACCAGTATTTAGGTGGTTGGTGCATATAAAGAATATATTTTTGGTAAAAGTTTCTCTACAAGTCACTATTTTTCCCATAATTATTAATGAAAAGTTATATTTGGCGGTCAAAAGCCTAATTTCTACCAATCAGCACTATTTCATTGCATGCCGCTCCACTGTTGCCAATTTGTCCATTTTCAATGAAAATTGCATTTCTGCACTCCGACAATTTACACTGATATCTCTAAGGTATATGACAAAGTTTCCCACTGAATACTCTCGTCGAAGCTTGCGTCATTTTTCTCGTGGATCAATTCATATTTATCTAATAAACGCTGCGGAGCCTGTCGCACCTGACGCACGGCGGCTTCGAATCCCATTTTAAACCTGCTTCCAATTGACGTACATATATATATTATGCACACCTTCGGAGTTATAACTTCGGCTTAGGAAATCTGGGTGCTGGGAGGATACACAACAAGGGCATAGTAGTACCCTTAATCAACTACCTTCAGAAATAATTAACACTGGTACGGATTTCAGCTCTCGCACACTGGAGTTTGAGCACAGATTCAAGGCTGTGTTTTCAAGCAGGAATGCATGGAAGAGAGGTGAAGACCACGCCGATAGTGGCATACAAATATTCACCGACGGTACTAAGATGGACTCTGGAGTTGGAGCCGGTTTCTATCCCGAAGCCGAAATAGAACTATCCATGTCAATCAAATTCCCCTCGCATGTAAATTTTCAATTTTTTCCGACAGCCAGGCACCAAATATGGGCTCAAAGGTAGTCGGTGCTCTGATTTCCTCGTTAATCACAAATCGCGAAATCTCTGTCCTCTGGATTTCCTGGCATAGGGGAATAGAATGAAATGAGAAAGCCGATGAGTTAGCATGGTGCGGCTCAGCAGAGGATGAAGTACAAACCAGTATCGAGGTGGGTATACAGTGTATACTATACACCTCGCCGTAGCTAAGGGAAATTTACGTAATTTCTATCTATACATGGCTAAAATTATAATACCCTTGGGCATCGTTGCTTTCGGGTATAAAAATGGGAATAATTGAAATGTTGAAAGAAACACATCCAGTGGCAAGCTTTTAGTCGCAACATGCTTTAAACTATTTTTTGTATTTTATCTGGTGCTCATCACCTGTAAACGCGTGTAATTTAATGATAGTCATCGTAGTATAGTATATATATATGTAAATATGAAGATAATCGTACAAAAATAATATAATAAAGATGCCCAGACAATGGAGGGAAATGCGGGCACAAACATACATGACATGAAATTTCAACAACAACGAATTGATGTAATCAACGAGTGAGTGAAATGAACAAGTTGTAAGCCAAATACGAAGCATTGAAATTTTTAATAATACCTAAAATAAGTGAAAACGAAGCAAATTTCGCGATGCTTTTCAAGCCTCTTTCGAGTGTTATGCTAAAAACGCACGAGAGAATTTGTTAAAACAGCCATAGCATAGTTGCTTGAAGTGCTGCTGCATATGGAGCTTGGTTGGTAATTTAAATTCGTGTTAGTGCAAACGTCTCCTGGAATATCAAAATATTTTGATCAAGTGTGGTGTTTGCGGAGCGGCTTCGTTATCCCTCAGAATTTTTCCAAAGTTATACTCTCTCCTCATAACTCTAGTGCGATCCACTTTAAAAACTGAACGAAGATGTTGTAGCTAGAGTTAGATGTAAATCATCCGAAAATTTTACTGATAACTAGAGAACGACCGAACTTCGGTCTCGGCTTCGGCAAAAAAAAAGGCGAACTTTGCCCGAACATTTGTAAAATTATATTAATATAAAAATTATATAAAATGTTACTTTAACTATATTTATCTTTAGCAAAAAGTCAAATAGGTCTTTCAGATTTACTTATATGATAGCGATACGATATGCAATAATAATACTTTTATATAAGAAATTATTCATAGGACATTTTTTTCACTGCCGAAAAATTTTGAGATTTTTGAATACTTTTCTGTTAAAAAACACACTCGTGCACCTAAGTGCGCGTGTCAAAAGTAAAAATGATATGTGCCGATTCTCCAAAGAGTAGTAGCTAATAGTAGTTAGTAGTACTTAGTAGTTGTGGGATTACTAAAAATAGTAGCAGAAGTTGTAGTAAGTAGTTGCAAATATTGTAGTAGAAATTATTAAAAATTGTAGTAGTGATTAGCAGTAGCATTAGCAAATATGGTGAAAAATTAATATAAATAGAAGTAGAACATTAGTAAAAAATAGTAGTAGAAATGATTAAAAATCGTAGTTGTAAATAGTCGCAGCATTAGTTAAAATACAATAGCAGTAGCTTTAGTAAAAATAGTACTAGTTATTAATAGTAGCATTAGTAAAAATAGTAGTAAAAATTAGTAAAAAATAGTGGTGGTAATTTTTAGAAGTAATTGGTAGTACCATTAGAAAAAAGAGTATTGGAAGTATTAGGAAAAATAATACTAGTATTAATAAAAATAGTACCAGAAATATGTAGTGATGGTAGGTACTAATAATTAGAAGTAGTAGTTGTAGTGGTGGACCCTAACTACTAAAGGTCCCGAAATATCTAGTCCGAAAATAGTGCCGAAACGGTAAAGACCGTTGGGTGAAACATACAACGTAAACAAGTTAGAAGACACACAAGTTTTCATTGTGGAACTCAAACAAAACCTAAGTGGTTTTGCTGTACAGTAACAATAATTTGGCGCTTAGATCATAGCTTGATGTTTGGCCGAATTTCTCCTACAATTTAGGGCGTGCCACAAACATTGTGAATATAGATATACAAGTGAAAAATCTTAGCCTATAGGCGTCAAAATTCGGCACAGCTGAGATCACCTGATGTAGCCATTCACATCATTCTTGTGTCATTCCCTGAGCGAATATCTATGTTTGACAGTTAATATCGGCTATTTGTGACATTTAATACCAGCCGCCGCCATCTTGAATTTAGAAGGCTTCTCACTTCACTTGTATTCATTCACAATGGCCACAAATGAGGAAACCTATACCGCTATTAGAAAAAAAAAATTCTTGTTTTGTTATTACTTAGCTCGGCTAGGATGTGAACCCGAGACCTATCGAATGAATCGGCCGCTCTCGCTAGACACTCGGCTACGGCGGCCGCCACGTCAAAAATGCAGTTACTTCGCGTCGGTTAACGGTATATAACGACAAGGCGAGTTAAAACAATGTGATGTTGCTTCCCGACGACGAAGGGTCAATGCAGGAGCATCAAATACGTTCTGTGTGAAAAAAAAAATTTAAAAAAATTTCGCTCACGTGTTCGTTGCTAGGGCTCGTTATATAGTATGTTGCTACCGAAATATTGCCATTTTGTTGAATTTCTCAAAATACCGTTATGTGGGCGTGGTTATTATTCGATTCCGACCATTTTCAATATCAATGACATGGCTAAATCGAATTATCATTTCTGAACATTTTGGTATCTATGTATATATTTATATATACTATGTCTATATCTATCTCGATTGCCAGAGGATGTTAGAAATAATTGCTATGTGAAAGTTATAAAACTCTTGAATTTAGTGCGCTCGGGTATCAAAATAGTTATATTACCAATACTTCTTCTGATATCGCTAATGCCATATTAGATACACACAAATCAAATTGGTAATCATTTCCAAAAACGGACAAAAAACAATACAGGTTCATACATATTTACATATGTACATAAGCAGGTAGTGATCTACATACATACATACATATGTAGTAATCGCCTTAAAACATTACATAACTACCAATCTCTTGAAGAAAACAAAAAAATCAACAAAGTTGAACACCATAAAAAATAGGTCAACACACCGAACGATTGAAAGTGTAAAAGATGATTGTCTAAATTTTCCCAAACAATTTAAAATTGAAATGAAGAAAACGATAAATAAAAACTCAACGAAAAGAGGCCAAGTAAAATTGACTACAATTAGCAAATCCAATCGATTGACGTCATGAAGGTACACAAATTGATATTGGACATAAACCATGACACATGCGGTCCAAATTACAAATTGGGGGAAAAAACATGAAAAAGTCAAACTAATGAAATAAACCATAGAAATTAAACAATAAAATTAAAATTTGCACGAAATTTGCTATAAAAACTCAAACACACAAACTAAGGATTGTATTAGTTCGCATCAGCCAAATAACAGCTGTTTGTTATTTTGCGGCTGAATTGGTGGGAAAACTCAGCATTTACCCCAATGCCAGTCGATAAGGCATGTGAGAATGAATAATTGTGATTTGAATACGTCCGACATACTTACAATTGCGTCGGAATAACCGAAAATCCGAAATGTATGCAGTTAATAGTAGAATTAATCAAAAGCACAACCGTCGAAATTTTGTTAGTAATTTGTGTAAAGTAAAAATGTCTAACAGCAGAGCTGAAATTCAGGTTGTTACTAACTTTTTTTTCTCTGGTTTGCCCATGCAGGTACGCGTGCCACATTATTAATTTTTAAACCAACAGCAAAAAAAAAAACAAAAATAAACATTCACTAAATATTGAATACACATTTATGTATGTATGTATGTATGTGTGTATTCCACATTAAGTTCGTTCGTTCGTTTTTTTTCGTTTCTTTCTTCGATTTGTGCGTTTTGTTGAGTATGGTCAGTGCGACCTTCAAAATTTCAACGACTGCTGCTTCGGTTTTTTTCTCTATACATTTTGTCAATTTAATGTTAATCATCCAATGACTATGACAACAACAATAAACTGCATATATTTGTTTTTACTTTTATTTGTTTGTTTGTTTGTTTATTTATCAGACTTTAATTTTTGTGGTTTTATTTCCAATTCCACATCAGTCGGTTGAAATGTTCGTAATGAATGGTAGCGTTTATATCTGATGCTAATTATATCTCAAGCTTGATTTCTTTATGATTTCAAATGTTAGAGCAGAGTTGACCATCGGGTTTTCTTGACGGCATTACCTCACTAAAGCTTATTGACTTCTTTTTCATAATCCATTGAACTCTTCTTAAAATTTGAAGAATGATTGATGTGATGTGATTCAGAGATCTGTGCTCGTCTTTAGGAAATAGTTTAACTTCAAGATACCGGGTTTGTTGCAATTAAGACAATTTTTTTTCCAGTATATTGAAACCAAATAAGATTTCACAAAGGACTGTTCTGTATTTGTAGTAGTGGGTATGACCATTCGAAATCAGCTAAAGATCTGTAAATGATGGCACCAATAAAAAACGAAAGAAACTTGAAGTAACAGAAGCATAGAGGATAGAAATTTCGGATGTGAAGCCGCACAGATTGTCTGCAATGGGAAGGGAAGCAATGGCAGGTGAAAAACGATAACTGTATACATCTACAAAGCCTCCATCAAAAATCAAATTTTTTTCGGTAAATTTTAAGTTTATTCGAAAGAGCAAATATTGCAATTATTTATGGAACACGATTTTATACATGCGACTGACCCGGATAGCTTCACAGTACCGTATTCTATTAATCCAGTTTTTAGAGATCTTCGTGACAGTTTCTGGCTCTATAGCACGAAAGACTGGCTCGATATTCGCCTTAAGGGCCTCAATCGTTAATGGCTTTTCGCATAATATCGGCCATTCGAGACACTAAACCTGTGAAAAGCTTAATGCTAGAATCAGAAAGCCCTGCCGGAGTGAGCGCCAAAATCTACATGTGATCAGGCCTTCCTATTGACTGGCAAGATCTGGAGTCTCAGGTCCCGCCATGTCCATTGCAAAAACTCAGCCTGCAAAAAAAAAAAAAACTACATTAGATGCTAGATCCTGCGGTGGTGCTCAATATGGAGTGATTTGTGAAGAACGGAGTTCCGTCTACCGGAATTCCGAGATGGTACCCGATTCCTATTCACTTCTGCCAGGCTAGTAATTCAAAATTGACTGATAGCCATGTCGTGTATGCCATTCTCGACTCATTCACCCATCTTTTGCAAAGCTTAAGACGAAAAAACTTTTTCGTATTTATTTGTTGAGTTTTATTAATTTCTCAGAAAATAAAGGTCAATACTTTGGTAGTATGACATATGTAACAATATATAGGATATGCAAAAATTGTGTACCATATTTCTGAAAGAAGGAATACGGTGAAATTTGGTGATCACACCAAGTTTTAGTGCAGCATACCTTAGCATCAAGTAAATCAAGCTTGAAGTTAATCAATTAAAGCATTGCTTATCCATCTCGCTTCCAACTGTATCTTTTTGAAGTAATATAACCAGTGGTATTATTATCATATAGGGCAAAGGGGCAGCTGCTCAGGGCGGCAAATTTTCAGGGGCGCCAATTTCAATCAAAGTTTAGAATTAACATATTTTTTGTTTTTAAGGACACTCATCCTGCATTATTTCCACTGTTATCATTTTCGTTGTGCATTCAAATAATTGGATTAACACTGGATTAAAAACTTGGAAAAATAAAGTCTTTTCAAGTTTGTTGTACAGTGTAAAGCAAATAATTTGAAGCAGATACTTTGGAACAACTCAAAACTGCCGATATTACGAAAACACATATTATAAGAAAATTGTCTTTTTACAAAACATAGTCTTTAATAAATCGACACATAGTGTCACGAATTGTTAGAAGTAGATCTGGGTCTCATTTTTTTATGTCGATACACATAAACATACGTAGATCTGCACAGATCAATATGGATTCCACATAGACTTCGGCGGGCGGTAACAAAACTATCTTAAAAGGGAGTTTTAAGTGTGACTTGATAACCATGAACAAAGTTTATAAAAAATATTGCATCCTCTATTAAATTGAGAAACGGAGGTGAACAATATGGTTTTGTAAATTGACGCATGTGGGATGGGGGCGGGGGTTCGAAGAATGTCACATTGTGTCACAAGGGGGAGAGTCAATTTTACGAAAATTTATTGTCACTTATTTTATGGAAAATGTGCGTCAAACACAAAAGGCCGACATATTTTTGAGATTGAAAAGGGTGGTAATTTAGGTAAATCTGGTTTTTAAGTTATCAAAACTGAAGTTCGCAATTTTGGCACAACATCAAACCTCAACTTTTTAAATCCTCCAACAACTTATTACAGCCAGAAAATATTTACATTCACGACACATCTAAATCTAGCGAATAAACGACCTTCACTCCATTAAAATTAAAATAAATAGTACCTATAAAGAGACAATAACTATGTATGTACATTTGTATGTTTATAGGTAAGCTAACTGGTAGATCATTCTCTATTATGTGGGTTATATGGAACGCACGCGTCACGCATTAAAATGCAAAGCATACCCAACAGTTAGGTGTTCAATCCGTAGTTAGGTAAATTTTTATTAAAAAAAATCAAATGAGTCAACAACTAGCAGCATAAATAGATTTGTAAAGTAATTTGGTATTTGCTCATATTGCTACAGTAATAATTCGATAATTGTGACATTCAAAAAATTTATATCTTCTGATAACCAAAGTAGTTTGTGTGAACTCGATTTTTTCTTTAAAGTAATTTTGATTTATTACGATTGCAAATATTATTTAATTTTTTTCTGGCTTATTACTACGAACTTGACACCGGTTTTAATTTTTGGAGTAAACAACAAAAGTTAAAGTGGTAGTGGCAGTTATAGCTGCTATTTCGGAGATTCCCACATTTGATCAGACTTCTTTTTTCTAGACCTGAAAAATTTTAATTTTGAATTGACGCTACTTTAATTTTTGGAAGATTTTAAATTGTTGTCCTGCCTGCCCCAAGCACAAAATGGACTTTACGACCTTTTCTCATATCTACCAAATATATGTACATATACGATTTCATAAAAATCGGTCTTGGAGGAGTTCGACCAGAAACACCGTTTTATAGGGCCCGTTTTATTGTACCCGAGCTGCAAAAGAACGCTCCAACTCGGATAAAATTTCCTTTGGTTGCAAAAGCAACCCTGTTAGCATCTTTCATTTGTTTAGTGCTATTTAAGATCGGAAAATAATTGTATTTTTATATGTAGTTAAAAATACCATGCAAATTTAAAACATATTTGGTCTTAAATCTAAATTTCCCATGTATTTTCTTATGGCTAATTCACAATATAGCAGTTTTTCACTTCACTACATCTCAGGTCGGATATCATTTTACCGTATTGCTCCAACTCGCATATTTTTCCAAGTTAGTGTTGTTGCTTTACAAGCAATTCGTTATCCTACCTAGTGCTCTTTTGCATCTCGGTTACAAAGAAACGGGCCTAATAGTGTTATTGATACTTTGACAGTTCTAATAAATCTTACGATGCTAATGCGGGGCGGTCACCGTAGCCGAGTGTGCAGGGTATGTGCGCTTCATTCGGTAGGTCCCGGGATCGAATCCTGGCCGGGGCAAGTAATATCAAAAATGATAGATCCTCAATTTGTGTTACAACATCAAGACACATCCCACAAATTGCAGGAAAAGTTCGGCGAAACATCAAGCTACGGTGTAAGCGCCAAATTATCATTATTATTAATGGAGTATCAGCCCAAAACGACGCACGGCTTTAGAGCTAAATAAGAAGAAAGAGAGCATGCAAAAAAATTGAGAACACAAAACAGTTGAGCTGCTAGTTGAGGCCTAATAACTTTGTCTGCAGATACGTTTTTCACATTCCAAATCCCTTATCTTGAACTTTTCCTTTTTGAATATTTTTTATAAAGTTGGTATTAATCGAGATTCTACTGTACGAGGCCAATGGCACGCATGCGCATATGATTGTTCAGATTTGAATGAATCTATTGTACTACATGTTTCGCACTCTAAACCTCATTGTCGGCTGACAGCAAAGCACACATACAGATTTATATACACACGTACGTAGTAAGGTCAAAAAGTTTCTGTCCTACTCAGAGTAGTTTTGACATTGTCATTAAACCTACCCACAATAAAAATAAAAGGCGTAATTTTGTTGAATAGATATATTAAGTGTAATAAATTTAGTTTAAATAAGTATAGAGCATTTAATTTTTGTCAAAACAAGGTTTCGTAAGATAGAACTGGACGGCCGAAGGCTCAAAACTAAAATATTAGAACTTATGAAAGGAGTTTCACAAACAAAAATTTCTTCAAGAATCCTACATGAATATTTGAAGTTAAATTCGGTTAGTGCAAGGTGGCTCCAAAAACTTTGTGGACCCTGATAGAAAGAAGTTTTGAGTTGAGTTGTTTATGGCGTTCAAAACATATTACTACATAAATTATGATCTTCTGTCCAAAGACCAATCGTTGAAGTGTAGTCGTCAGGGCTCTCCACTACCGAAGAAACCTTTGTTTCTGACTGCATGATTTCAGAAAAAGATTATGGCTACGATCTTTTAAAATTCTGAATGAATTTTTCTGGCGGACTTTAAACCATTCACTACAAGTTTTTAACGGGTAGTTTTAAAAATCGAATTCTTTCAATTCTTATCTTATTGGCTTTAGGAGTACAAACCACTATTCAATTAAAAAAAAAAAAACAAATTTACTCTAAATGCGTTTTTGGAATGTATCCTTACTGATACAAATTTCATGTATGGCACAGATAAATGCTAGATTTTTATTCTGCTTTATATTTCAACTTGCTTCTGTTGCAATGGCAAAAATATCTAAAACTTCATCATTTTCAATTAATAAGAGGTAAATATTTATGAAATAAAAATTATGCACTTCAGATTCATAAAAAATAAATCCAAAAAAGATAGTTAGAATATTGAAAAAAAGTCCCTGTAAGAATTTCTTGATCCATTGAGAATGCACAAGAAAGCATCGAATTTGTAGCACTTATGTATATCTGGTTTGACCCTTACGTCCTTGGATTTTCCATCTACCTTTATCCTTCATGTGCTCCGGCCAATGTTAGTTTCCGCCATAAAAGTAGTCGATGTCGTAGCTTTTCGTTTTTTCCCGGGGGTACATACATATATGGACTGTTTGGGATATTCTCATTAACTTGATGTTTGGCGTCCCCGTTTACGAGAAGGTGTCTCTTAATTTGACCGAGCCGTTAGTCCATTCGCAATATCATTACGAAAGCTCAATAAGTCCATATATTTGTTTGTGTGTCCATTATCCTCTCAAAGGTTTTCATTTATTAGATGAGGCGTCAAATTTAAAGATTTTTAGTTACTAATTTAATTTAATTTAAAAAATCTATAGGTACAATAATTTAATATATTTCTTTGGATACTTTTCAGTAAACGTAGTCTTTGGAGTGGTCCAAGAAGGTTTTTTATAACGCAATTGGTAAGCCTCTTTTAAAGAAACTTGCGGAGTTGGGAAACCAGCGCTTTCTTGAACTGTCCCATTAACTGAATAGTTCTTTTCTATGTAAATTTCCCTTTTTACAAAAACTATGATACTTTTTTTTTTAATTTTATAGTTTTCTCAGGTCTCAGAAAACCTTATATATTTTTATTGTAAGCGTTTGCTAAAACCTTGAAACATCATAATTAATTGAAAGTTAGGTTGTCCTTATGGCGTGGAGATTGCCAGCCGCCCACAAAGTTTAGTGTATTGATATGGATACTGTACAGCGAAAGGGTTAAGGGTCGCAACACATAATAATAATGGATAACTACAGGATGCTATTCAAGAAAAACCTCAACATCGGTTGTTCCCAAGGTTGTCTTTAAGGAATGCAGTTTCACCGAGCTCGAGAAGTGAAGCCAGCTCTTTTAGGACATTTTGACGGCAAAAATTAAGACAATTTTGTTAGGGGTATCAGAAAGTTAGTAAAGCGTTCTGAAAACTGTATTGAAATAAAAGGAAATATATTGATAAATAATGTAATTGTGGTTTGAGATATACCCTTCATTTTATATGTAGCTCAGGACAGTAAGTTTTGGACCTTACTACGTGTATAGTTAGCGACAAATTGTATGTTTGCATTACAGTGTTGCTGCTGTTTTAAAATTTTTCCAAATATTTCCATCTCAGAAAACGAAAGTATTACACTTTTTAGCAAAAAGGTTTCAATTAAATAACAACAACGTCATATAAATACGAAGCAGTAGAAGCTAACTGCCCAGAACGAAAAAAGACACTGAAGATGTTGGAACGCTGAAACCAAACTTGACAAGGGGTAATGGAAAATTGTGCCAATGTACAACAACTTTTTACCCTGTCGGAAAAACAGAAAATCAAAAAGAAACGTTTAGATTAAACGTTGAGAGAATAAAACAACTCATTTCTCATAGCAATCAAATTGTTTTTAACTTCTTATTTTTGTTTTGTTAACTAATGAAAGCTTGTTGTACAACCTGTTTTAAATAAAATTATTTTATTTTTCTAAGTATTGCTATACAATATGAGCAAATCTTTTAATAAAGGGTCTTTCAATAGAGACGCTACAAAAGTAGAACGATAGTGACAACAAACGACGCCATATTTTTCCCCGCTCTTTTGACATTTCTCTTCAGTAAGGTTTGCCATTTCATCAAGGAAAGATATACGATCCAACAACGAGTCGAAATTATTAAAATTTACTACCGAAATTCGGAGTCAATGACCTCAACTTTGGTGCGGTTTATGGGCCGGCGGCGTCATTGGGCAGTACTTCTTCCGTCACGATCAAGACCGGCACGTTATTGTGAATGGGAATCGCTGCCGCTCAATGATAGCCGAATAGGTTTTGGCCCGAATGGTATGATATGGATTTGGACAATATGTGGTTCCAGCAGGACGGCGCCACAAGCCACACAGCGAATGTCACAATCGATTTATTGAAAACCAAGTTTGGTGAACGTGTTATCTCACGAAATGGCCCAGTCCATTGGCCGCCTCGGTTGCGCGATTTGACGCCGTTAGACTATTTCCTGTGAGGCTACGTCAAGTCTATGGTCTATGCCAACAAGCCAGCGACGATTAATGAACTTCGTACGAATATCGAAGGTGAAATCGCAGCAGTATCGGCCGATTTATGCTTGAAAACCGTCGGAAATTGGGTTCAGCGTTTGGACTTCTGCACTTCGTGGGGCCCATGCAAAAGAAATCGAGTTCCATACATAATGGCATCGAATGCACTTTCACAGGAATAGAGAATTTAATTCATATCCCAAACCGTTTTTGTTTTATTTAAAAAAAACTTTTGTAGCGTTCCTATTGCAAGACCTGGTTGTTACACAAAAGTAGTGCTCTCGAAATGCTCTCCCAATTCGCACAATTCGTACCCCTCGAATGTTAGGACAGAAATATAGCAAAACGGCAACACTGGCGATTTAATGTATAGTAACTAATTCACACACACACACACATAAGTACTTCAATGCACTAAAAAATTTGCTTCTTTGACGCTGAGTCAATAGTTGAGTTGCTGATTTTGCATTGTTGTTGGGGAAATCCCCATGGTTCAAAAGCAAACGCGGCAGTCAGTCAGCTGTTGTCTGAAGTATTGCTGGTTTTATGTTTCACTTGGCCAAGAATGAGTTGAAAAGCATGAAACTTGTGTCTCGAGCGAAAAAACAAAACTGCATCATAGCAAACGTTGCAGACGTAGCGAGCGAGCGGTTAAACATTTTTTTTTAAAGTTTTTTTTTTATAGCCAAAGTGCAATTTTTCTCTACATCTTTTGCCACATTCACATCTACTCATTTAACGCTTCGACCGACTGTTGATTTCGGGATTTTCCCAAATATTCGCAATTGCATATCCATTGCATCGCCATAGATTCGCTTGCATCGCATCGACTCGTTTCCTGTTGTTGGTCTGCATTTGTGTTGTACAAATTTTAATGATTTTTTTCGCTTTATGCAACACTTGGGGATTTCACATTGCGATTGATGTTGCAATCTGCCACTACTTCTTTGGCTAAATCTGATTGTTTACAAAATAACTTGGTTTTCCATAATGCCTTGTGACACTATTATTTCTATATTGTAGCGCATCCAACCGAACGCAGATTGTCAAATTAGTTTACTATGTTTACTAATGGCATAACTTCCTCGTATGGATGGAGGGACCAATGAGGGTCAATGCTCTTATTAGGGCATATCGATGGCGTTCAGCTAATATATTGTTTTTGTTTTTTTTTTTGGTCAAAAGTTATGGTCAATGTTATGAAATTTGTCCCAGTCGCTGTCTTTTAACTGAATGCTGTGTGGGCGTTTGGCTTAAATGCCAATTTTGTTAAATGTTTAAGCACCCACACACTCACATACACATACACATATACATACACACATAGTATACACATATGTATGTATGTATAAGTTCATATGTCCATCAAAGTATGGGGAGAGCGCAACAGCCCCATGCAACCTTCGTTTGTGACAACTTATTAAAATTATTTGATTTTATATTTACATGTCGCTGACACTGTTGATTGAAAAAATCTATTATAAAATTGTTGAATAAAAAAAAGATAAGTTAAATCAAAGAGAGACATGTACATTGACTCAGTTTAGTTGAAGATGAAAATAGTTGAGGTCATGTGCACTACAATTTAAGTTCCCTTGACTTTCAAATATTTAGCACTATAGGAATTTAATCAACATTTAAGCAAATTAACGAGTCACAAGTTCCATATAAACACAAAATAAAAACGGTGTTTGTTTTTCCATGCAAATCGCAGCTGCCGAATATTCTTAAAACTCTATAGGAAGTGAAAATCTATAAAAATATAATTGAGTTCAAATTCAATTTTTAACATGACCACATTTTTTTCTTAAATCCTTGATGTGGATCTTTTAAGTTTTCATTTATCTATTACATCAGGTTATTTCTTTGCATAAAGCAACTTGATTTGTACGCGCACATTCCACATCGTCCAGGTCCCGCATTACCCAGTATTGATGCAAAATGTTTTCGTGGAAGTTTTGAAATATTGTATATGATATATATTATATACAGACATTTACAATATATGATATATAAAAATCTCCTGTCCGGGGGTTTGTGGTCGAATTTCTCTGAAACGACTCGAGTGATTTTCATGAAATTTTGTGTGTATATTTGGTAGATATGAGAATAGGTCGTAAAGTATATTTAATGCTTAGTAGAGGGTTGCCATCTGTTTTTTTTTTAATTTTTTTCTTTAAATTATACATAATTATATAAAATATTAAATTGTGGGTATCAAACGTTTAGTTTCGCTGAGAAGAAGGCTTATAACCAGCTATGTTTAGAAGAGGGTTGCCACCTGCTAGAAAATTCGAATTTAATTAAATTACATGCAAGTTATATGAATACAATATGTATATAAAAATGAGCTTTGTCTCGGGAAGAAGGTTCATAGCTAACTTTATAAGGGTTGCCATCTGTTGGAAAAGTAGAATTAAATTAAATTATACACAAATTATATGACGTATGAAAATATAGGTGCCATATGAGGCGATTCACTGAGGAGACGGCATATAACATATAGAGGGTTTGCCGGGTTATAACCAATTACGTGAAATAGTGAAATTTGGGTGTCAAACGGTTCATTTTTCTAAGTAGAAGGTATATATTATCGAATTTAGAATATGGGTGTCAAACCATTTGTTTCGTTGGGAGAAAGTTTTTAGGTATATTTTGAAGAAGGTTGCCACCATTTTAAAAACCCACGTTAAATTAAATTATAAATAAGGATATCAAATATTAAAATATGAGTGTCAAGCTGTTCGGACAAGGTGCATACCTACATTTAAAAGGGTTGCCACCTGTTATATGTGACAAAAGCCGAAATGCGTATTCTGCTTACATAGGCACATAGCAATTAGCAAATAAATATAGGCAGGACAACGTCTGCCGGATTTTTCTAGTTTTTTATCTATTATCAATTTTCGACTGCAGATTTTTTAATCCTAATCCTAAGAGCAGCCCAAAACTAAAGTAAACTAGAAGTTTGTCGAGCAAAAACCTTCATCTACAACAAAAATGTACACAAAATTCTTTTTCAGACGTACCATGGCAAAATCTATAATACACATTTCATAACTTCAATATACATATGATAATTAAGCCCAGGGATACATAAGAGCATCCATAATAGTCGCGACCAGAAACTTAAATAAAATAAACTAGATGGATTTAAAAAAATAGGTATCCAGCTAGCAAAATTGCCAGACTTTTTCTAATATTAGACTAGTCGGACAGATGTCTGATTAAAAAGCTTACTGTTTAGACAAACCTTACATATTTTGTCAGTTTTCTAGTCGAAGTGTCTGGGCAGTTTGTTTATCTCCTCATCCGACATGCCCGATCGAACTCTGTCCTATTTGGAATATAAGGGTCAGTTTTATAATGCATTTTTAAGTTTAACTTAAGTCTAGTTTTAGATTTTCACTTTTGAGCAAAAATTAAGTTCAACTTAAGTCGCAAATATTGGTGACTTAAACTGTTCTCATCTTTGCTAACAGCTGATAGGAGCAAAAATATTTGTGAATTTCAAAATAACTGAAATTGGTAGGGAAATAAATTCGAATATATGTATGCAATGTTTTTTAAATTAATACAATGACATGGAACATACAGACATACTATGCTATCGGAAAAGACTTAATTACTTGCTGACTACTTTTTCTGCACTACAAGATGGCAATTCGACAATATCTTCGCTGCATTTCGAGCATATTTCGCGGTGCTACCATATTTTGAATAAATGATTTTCCAATTTTGGATTTTAGAAAGCATCAGTTCAATTGCAAACATTATCTTATGGACTTGAGAATAACCAAATGTTCTTTAGAAAGCGTAAAATCTACTTTGGATTAGTCAAATGTACCGTTTTTAAAATCACATTTGACATTTTCGAAAATACTGTTGGAAAAGCTGTAGTGCGGAGAGAAAAGTAGAATGACAATCATTAATTTATCTCTGAGAGAATTTTCATCTTTACAGCTAACTTACAAAATCTACCTCTAAGTCCATTATTTCGGTTACTTGTACTCTGGAGAGTCTTCAGATTTTATGCCTTTATGTATAGATTAGCGAGTCAGTTTGTGAGAAGTTTGTCATGACGAAAATACTCTCGGAGGTTTGGAATTGCTTGCCGAGTGGCGACCGCTACTAAAATAACTTTTTGTATAATTTTTTGAAGTTATTTGCCCCGGCCAGGATTCGAACGCGGGACCCACCAACTGAAGTGAACACAAGCTGCACACTCGGCAATGGCGGGCTTCTAATGCAGTGATGCCAAAAAACAAAATTTCCATTAAAAAAAAAACGGCACGCTTACAAAAAAATTTAAAAATGTGTATTTGAGCTATTCCTGGATTTTTTTTTTTGTATTTTCGTTCCTGTAAAGCATTGTAATTGAACAAGAAAGTGGGGTTAAAAAAAAAAACTGAACCTAATTTACGCTAATTTTTTCATCATATACTCGTCGTAAAAATATTGCTTTTCCACCGACTGTATCGCCTTCCTAATAACGTCCTCCGGATCTTGTTCGTAAATACAAAAATCAATTAATAATAATATAGATAGAATTATAAAGTTTTATATGTTGCGTATTTTATATTTTTAGAAAACTTTTTTTACCGTGGGACACATCAAACCTTAGTATAAGTTCCTTGATTAAAATAGATAACATAATTTTTTTTTTTACTTCTTCTTCATTACTTCAGGACTTCATACCATTTTTTTTTTTACTTCCTCTTCATTACTTCAGGACTTCATACCATCAAACTATTGAATATAAATATGATAACTGGTGATTTCTTTACTACGCTTAGTTGATTAAGGAAGTACAAGTTGGGAATATGGTACTCACGTAGATAAATTTGTTGTCCTCACTAATATTTTCTTCAAGGGCTGCCAAACCTTCATCAGTTTGCCCTGGAAAGGAAGGACTCAACATGCTTTTGCTGAGGGATCAAGGATTTCATTAAGACCGTTTGGCTCGCTGACTCCTGTGTTTTATTGTCCTCTGTTAAAAAATGGTAGACAATATTTAGAAAAGTTTCACACATATTCGTAAGTTGACGTATTTTGGTCCACTGTACTTATGGAAATATTTATCTTGAATGTCTTTGAGATATTTCTTCGAAAAATCTTCAAGCTCCATACATTTCGAGCAACTGCTTTCTCTGCAATATGAAGGCGTTTAATTTGTGGAGGCTAATTTTCATCGTTAATTGAAAGCACAGTTATCTAGTAAAGCAATGTAATTGAACAAAAAATCACCACTTACAATACTTTCGATAAATGGTGCTCAAAATAGTGGCGAAATTATTTTTTAATACAAGTACTAAATTTACATTGAAATTTATTTTTTTTTAATTAAAAAATAAAAATGTTATAGTTATTAAAAATTAGATATATTTTTAAATAATTGGAAACGGACAGGTTTGAAAGTAGTTGGTAGTTAGATTGATTTTAAAATACTTTAATTTCAATTAGTATTGTAGCTGGAAAAAAACTTAATTTTGTTGTTCTTTCTGTCATATATCGTAGTATATTTAAAAGTAGTTGAAATCAAATGCAGAGTCAGATAATTGACTTGCTTCTAGGATATTGCCATAATAATAAAGTTTGTTGCTTACAAAGAAAAAGGAAAGAATTTCAACCACTTGTGTTGTTAAAATAAGTACTTTTTAAATTACTTTTAAAACGTATGTATGAATTGCTAATCGTGTCTGTGTGAAAAGTTCAATTATTGTCTTCTTTACGCGTCTATGTGCTGGTCTAAATGCACTCAAATTTGGCGCCATGTTGTTTGGGGTAACCTACAAACAGGCGCACTGTTATACATAAAATCGGCTACTGTGGCTGCGGTATTTTAGTTAAATCCATAATTATTTTCGATTATATAATGAAGACCGGGCAAGTTATTTAAATTCTTATGGGAATTGCATTAAAAAACTTGCCAATAATTTCCATAAAGTCGACTTATTTTTGAAGTTAAGAGCAAATATTTGAGGGAAGTTATCATAACACTGCGGAACAAAATTTTGCGGTAGGATTGCGCTGATTATGAAAATAATATCAGTTTTGTCGAATTGGCTCTAGTTTTTCAGATATAGACTTTTGAATATTTCACGAAAAAACCTAATCAAAAATACCAATATGGATTTAAATTATATTTTTATTGCGCGCCTGTATAAAAATAATACAAAAATAAAAAAAATATATTCTTTTCATTAATTAATTTTAAAAAATTACAAAAAACTTTTTCTGTAGGACCTCTTATGATGTCGTTGCTCAGGACAATCCCGTATTAAGTTCCAGCAGTAGTCTGCCATCATGTGGTCGTCCCATCGACCTTGGTATCTTTCTTCCATTATTTTTATGTCCTGGTGGAACCGTTCACCTTGTTTCTCACTGTAATCGCCTAGGTTGTCCGGGAATTTGTCCAAATGACTATGTAAATAATGTAATTCAATGCTCATTTTAGCTCCTAGTTTGTGAAAATTGAGAAGAATATCAGCAACTAGTTTTGTATAGTCTGGTGATTTATGATTTCCCAATTCAGATTCAATTTGTTTAAGAATTCAGTGTCTTTTAGAAGGGTACGAATTTGAGGACCATCGAAGACTCCTGTTTTTAATTTTTCCATACTAAGGACTGGACATTTTTTGCACACATATTCGAAACAGTCACCTGTCTTATCAAGGGCTTTGATGAACTGTTTCATTAGCCCAAGCTTGATGTGAAGTGGTGGAAGAATGATTTTTTCTCGGCTTATCAGTTGGTCATGAACCACATTTGCTGTTCCTACCTCCATATCTTCTCTCACCGGCCAGTCCTTTCTAATCCAATGTTCATTTCTTGCACCACTGTCCCATAAACATATAAAACAGGGGTATTTAGTATACCCGCTTTGTTGGCCCATTTACAAGTTACATTTACAAGTCACGCGGTCGATAAAGTGCAGCGGCTGGCAGGGACTGTTAGAGTTTTCAGGTATTTAGGCGAAGTCCTGCTACCCTTGCTCTCTTGCAAGGGGAATAAAATGTTTAAACCAACGAACTACTTGTTTTAATAATTTATATAACAAAACTTATTGAGGAATAATTAAATTAATACAACTGGAACTGGGTCATATAATTTTTTTTTCATTAATTTCTTAAGTTTCGTTTATCTCAAGAACTAGAGCCAATCCAAAAAAAGTAAAAACACAGTTCGTAAGCCTGCTACTAATGTTAATAAAAACTATTAACAAAATCATGACCGCAGGTTTTTTTTTTTTTAAATTTTTGTTCCGCAGTGTAATTAATTTGGAGAAAGTAATGAATGTACCCAATATACATAGTTTAATAATATTTCAAGATAACTGAATAGCATCTATAATTTTCATAATTTTGAAGTAAATTGCAATAAATAAATTATAAATTATTTACAACAAATTCAACTATTAAATTTACATAACTTTCATTTTAAAATCTGAGTAAAGCACAAAAGGCAAATGCAACTCAACGGGTAGTAAATACTGAACTCACATTTGTCTATACACACTAATGAGCATTGAAATGTGTACATTTTATTTTTTTCCTTGAAAATAATAATGATACTCGTAACTACTATATAACTATACTTCTTGGAATAATTCTAATGTCTTTGAGCACGAAAATAAAAGATAAACATTTATAAAATTTGACACATCACCGCCTCTTCTTCTACCATTGCTTTCATGTCATAACATTTCATTTAATGTTGCTACTTTTTGGGGGAACTTATCTAAAAAAAATGATAAAAATTACAGAAAGAGGAATGGTGGTGGGTCTTATATTGGGTATGAATGTTCAACTTTCTATAAAGAAATACCCATTCGGACCCTAATAACCTTTAAGGGTAAAAAAACAGAAACATTCAGATACATCAACATCTTTCAGTTCAATCACGAAAAAGTCATTAATCATGGCTCTGTAGCGTTCCCCATTGGCTGTAACATTATGGTCGGGTTGGTTTTTGAAGAAATATAGACCAATGGTTCCCTCTGTCCATAGAGCAAACG
Source organism: Anomoia purmunda (assembly GCA_951828415.1). NCBI lineage: Eukaryota > Metazoa > Arthropoda > Insecta > Diptera > Tephritidae > Anomoia > Anomoia purmunda. The sequence goes on from OX639996.1 coordinate 19,653,154, forward strand.
AAACAGTGACTCTTTGAGGAAGTAACGGCGTCTTAACAGTGGCGTCGGGATTATCAACACTCCAAATGCGATAATTTTGTTTATCAAGGTACTCATTACACCAAAAGTGAGCTTCACCGCTGAACAAAATTTTCTTGTGAAAATCGGGATCGGTGGCCATCTCGTTTTGGGCCCATTCACCGAAAGTGCGACGCGCTTGGTGGTCGTTCGGCTTTAATTCTTGCACGAGTAGGATTTTGTAAGCCCACAAACCAAGAACCTTCCCCAAGTCTTTCATAAAGTGGATGGGCGCTATTGTTACGGATGGACTCATTCGGATCTTTTTCGATACTCTGTCGCACTGCAGCAATAGCGTCTTTGGTGCGCACTGTACGACGTCTCTGAAGATGTGCATTATGCACTAGAACAGCACCATTATTTTGGTAATAAAATTTTGGTTCACAAGGCGACAGCTTGGCCCAGCGGCAAAAGAGGATTGGGGTTTGATATCTCGTCTATTCTAGACAAAAATCTGATGTTGAGAGGTGGTGATCTCCTAAATAGTAGCTATATGTAACTTGTACCACTTTGACTGTTTTTGTTTTTTTTTCAAAACTTTCCAAATAAAAAATAAATTATTGTTGATATAATAAAAGTTGGTAAAAATTGACTTCTATTTCTCCGATATTTTTCCAAACAAAACGATTCATAGTAGATATTGGATCGATTTTTCTTAAGCCCTTGTGATGCTTGGTTTGTAGACAAACCTGCCACTTTTCCGAAGACGGCACTAGTCCAGAGAGTCCGGTTTCTTTTACGGAGGTTTAAAATGTTAAAAATATTTGGAATAATTTATCGAATTTTTGGGATAATTTATCCATTCTTCTATATTAGAATTTAACGAGTCATATTTGTTTTGCACGGATCTCTACCTTCGTTTTATCCTTTCTCAAACTAGCTATTTATATTGTTGGCTATAAAGCCATAATTAGTTTGGTTTTACTTTTGCTCATATTAAGCTTTCATTATCTCGTGGACGAAACGGTTTCGACAGAGAAGAAGAGGTAGAGAGTAGAGGTTTTAAAATTTTTTCAATTGAAAACTTAGCAAATTTCACAATAAATCGCAAGCAATCGCCAATAGAATAAATAAAGATGATTTTAAGAATCAAGGATCAAAAATTATTCTAGAATGATTACATTGCGTTATCTTAAAAATCTTTTTCTTTATACTTGTGAAAAAAAATTTCGTATAATCTGTATTTTCAAAAGCTTGTTTCCAAAAGCAGTCGCCCGTCGCCCCTCGGCAGCCTATGGCAAACCATCGAGTGAATTTTTGTCACCAAAGGACTTCTCACAAAAATTATCTGCCCTTCGAAGTTGGCGCATAATTGTAGGAGAAATTCACCAAAACCAGCTAGCTATAGTATTTATGATGTAAGCGCCAAACTATTATTATCATTTAGTAATATAAATTAAGTGGTCTACCCGAAAACGCCTTACCAGTACAGTTCCTTGTTATGTTCTTTGCAGTCAGGAAAAGTACCACAATTTAATATAATCATAGCAATTGTTTAGCCGTCGGTGGTCGGGCGGTCGGTCGTACACAACAATTTTGGATAATTTGACTAACAAGCGCAAAGTGGATAACATTCTAACTGCTTGGCGTCTTGATTGGCAACATTCAACATTGACAGGCTAGAGATGGATTGGCTCTCTTCATATGTAAATATATATTGTAAATATATGCACAATATATCCATATGATTTCCCAGATTTGCCAGCGGGCATATACATATTTACTAATAAATATTTGTAATAATGTTAGGTTGGCTCAGAATCGAGGACTCAAAACTGTGGTATGTGCTAAAATGGCAACAAGAAATAATAAATATTTGAATTTACAAAAATGAGCTGGTTTTAAAGCGTTACAACGGCGCCCAAACTTACCAAAGATATTGAAAGTATTAGGTCTATTAAAAATACATCCATTATTTTTGCATTAAATTGAAGGTTTTATTTAGCATAGTTAGAATGATCCGTTTTGTTCGATAACTTGTTGCCATTTCGAAAGTGATTTCATAATGCCACTCTCATAGAAACCTTCCCCTCATTCGGCAAAAACTGGGACAGTCAATTTTCACAACCTTTCCTTGAGCTCAATTTTTCACCAGCAAATTTTTCATTCGCCATAAACAGGAATCAGGTAGTAATCACTTGGTGCCAGGTCCGAACTATAAGGTGGATGCACAAGAACCTCCCAACCATGTACGAGGAGCTTATGCTGAGTTATTATCGATGTGTGGCCTTGCGTGAGTAGAAACAATTTTTTAAAGTCTTGAAATACATAACTGTTTCAGGATCATTTCGGGAGTAGGTCTGAATTTTTTTAGCGACTATTTCGGTTCCCGAGCAAATGCCAAGATGATACTAACTTTTCCCGAAATAATCCCGAAATGGTTCCGAAACAGTCCCGTATTTGCCCAGAAATGGTCCCGAAAAAGTTCCGTATTTCAAGGCATACAATTTTTTTCCCTTTCCATAATTGGTAGGGAAATTTTTTTTATAGTATAAGTCTCAACATATAGGACTTTTGAAGACATCAATATTTGTCTTACTCATTGTTATTATGGAGAGACATAGGTAAGAGATATATTATAAGTTTCGAAATAACAAAATAATATTTATCGAAAATCAAACAATAATTTTTATGAGCTCAAGGCCAGTTTTTAATAAAAAGAATTACAGAAAAGTAGCCACAACAACAGGAAACGTGAGTTCCATCCATGCAAGAAGTCTGATGAGGAGATGTGCCGATAATATATACATATATGCTGAGCTATAACTTCTTTTCTATAGTTCTTCTTGAGCTCATAAAAATTATTGTTTGATATAAAAGTAAATAGGCCGAAAAATATTAATATATTTGTCGAGAATTTGAAAATTTAATATTTTCATAAAATAATTATTGATTGTGTGCTATCATCTTATAATAGTGAAAAAACGTGTTTTGAAAAAAGAAATTTGGTCACCCTAATGAAAATATGCACTAATAAAATTGACGTAAACATACAGAGCCAAGAAGCTGAAATCATTTAAAAACAATTTGTCTATTCGCATTTATATATCTTCTACGAAATTATATGCACAATATTATAGACGCCTTAATGAAGAAGTGATTTGAGTAAATAATTTGGCGGCACAGCATGAAATGACTCAGCAAGTTCTAGGTATTTAGTGTGGGAATAAAATTTGAAAACAACCAAAGCTTTTGTGTAATGAAATTCCAGAATTTAAGATAATTTAAAAATTTAAGTGCATTGCTTTTACGCTATTTAAATTGTGATTTGACCAATAATGCAAAAAACGAAATTACGTAAATTATTTTTAACATCCTTAAATATTGAAGAAGTTAAATGCTTAGCTCATTGTTGTGTTTTTTTTCTGATTAAAATATTAAAAATATACAGAACGAAGCAAATGCAAGTTTTATTTAATTACCGTTAATTTGATTTGGTTTGATTTTTAAATAAATAACAGTGGCAACCTAAAATTTGTACGCATAACTATTTTTCTTTCTTACAAATAACTCGCATGTTTCTTGAAAGATTTTGACAGGGTTGTTTTTGCAATCGAGTTGGAGCGTTCCTTTGCTATTCATTTACAAAAAAAAAAGGAAGCTGACCTTATCACTAATTTTCTAATTTCCTAGATCTCTTTCACAATACCGAATTTGTTTTACTTTAGCTCAGGATGGTTATTGTTTTATCGAATTGGCTCAACTCGTATATTTTTTGCCGAGTTTGCGTGGTTATTTTACATGCAGTTAGTTATCCTACCTGCCAGCCTATTCTAACGATTTGGTAATAATAATTTGTCACTTTAAGTTTTGTTAGAATTTTGTTACCCATACCTGTAACGGTTATTCTGGCAACTTTGTAACAAGGAAAAGTTCACCATGTGGTGAAAGTAAAATTGTGGTCAGCACTGTTGACAGCTGATTACTTAAATAATAAATTTGGCAAAGAAAGTTAAGAATATTTAAATTTATTAAATATATTTTTTTTGCAGCAAATTTAGATATCACTTCACACTATCACACTGCCTTTCCAATACTTCTTTTTACTCTATTTCCGTAGCAAAAAGAACGAAAAGTGCTCTGTCCATTTAATGTTCGTAAATGTAAAAGTTGTATGCGCGAATTCAATTTCAATTATATTATAAACATTAATTGCGCTTTGATTTTAACAGTTCATAAGATTTATGAAAATAGCTGTAACTAGCTCGTCACATCTTTACTGGCTGGTAGCAAGTTTTGTAACTTTTGTCGCAGTATGAAGAATTCAGAATACCAATGGTTTGCATTTGTAACGAAAGTGGTCAATTGTAACTGTGGTGACTAAATATAACGACATCAAATTGCTAATCGGTTACAAAAAAAACAAGCGAAAACACGTGAAAGTCCAAGATAAAAAAAGGCAAAAAATTGTCTAGTCTCATTCAGTCAACTTCATATTGTTTATAACTATTTAATATAAAACAATGATCTTAGCATTTGCTTACGAATACGTGTAGAGCCGAAGATAATTGGTAACGTTTAATATTTTTTTAATCTTTAAACAGAATTGAATGGAGTTTCTTTCACGTTCAAAGTAACTATAATAAATAATTTTCTAAAAAACTTTCCGAATAAATAAAAAACTAGAGTTAAGCTCAAGAAATTATTGTTCATATCTTTTGTAACTGTTATAAAAAGTAAATTAATTATTTGAATTCAAAAGTTCAGATAAAAACGAGTATGCAGGTCAGTAAAAGAGTCAATTATTTTTCAAAATGTGGAGTAAAATATTTATATTAGTTTTCAACAATAATTTTTGAGTCAAAGGTCACTATTTTATTTGAAAGTATTGGAAAAAGACAATGATAGTTCTAAGCGGTAGAAATTATACTTCCCATTTCGTACCACATCTCCTCTTCAGATTTCTTTGTAGATCCTGCCCGGACTTGAACCAAGGGCTTCATGCCTGCCAAGCAAGCGCGCAACTGCCTTCTGACATTTGTTATTTTGTATTTGGAAAAATTTCCAATTCTGAAGACCATCCTTGAGACTGTAAGTTATGTAAAAACCACATTATTACGCTTCTCTAAATTTTCTCGATACAATTTGTCACAATACTGCCATTTGTCACTCATCATTAGTAGAGCGGGAAGCAAACCAAGAACAAAAACGTTCCATCACTCTAATTTAAGACGACAAAAGACATAACTAAAAAAATAATGGATCTAAAGTGGTGGTTAATGCAAAAAAATAACTTTCACAAAAAAAAAATTTATAAGAAATTGATTGTGAAAATAGAACCTCGGTTTTTGTCTGTACAAAGTTAAATTTCCTTAAAGCAGGGAAATACACACAATTTAAAGAATAGAAAAGATGCAATTTTATGGGAAATAACACCAATAAATTAAATAATTATAAAATATTAAATACTGCTTCAATTGCGTGCATACTAATGGTTTCTGTTTTGTTTTGTTCAAGTGCTACTATCTACTATTCGAAGTCCCGTTACACGCATGTAAATTTCTGTAAATTGTATAATTCTTTTTCATTTTTGTCGTCCTATATTCAAAAATCGTACACTTTGCGTTTGTTTTTTGTTCAGCTGTTATTACCTGGTCAAAGTGCTTTGGAATCGACGCAATTGGTTTATGCTGTGATGAAAAGGCTAACAGTTTCAGCCGAAGCAAACGGCACTACACTCTCGATCAAGATTTACATATATCCTGCCAAGTGCTGTCATTTCAACAACAGGCCTCAAAAGTTGTTCACATTGAAAGAGAGAAGTCAAATTAATTATTTTCCAAGTCACAACAATACAGTGGACAAATGCGACCTCTACTCGTATCACAGAGTTTCGAGAGGAAGCCCGAGAATTTAAAAATGCATTAAACGAAAATATTTATTTTGAACTTTGGGGATTCGTATCTAATTTGTTTTTTATTTATCACTAAGTAATTCTGAGGTGAAAAGAATTTTCAGCACCATACTAATTTTAAGAACTAAGCAATGGAACAGATTAAAATAAAATTAAGCATTTCCTTAATATCAAATTCCAATCGAGACGTTTATCAAAATTTTGCAGCACTTTCAAATTTTCGTTTATCTCATCTGAAACATAAATTCGCGTAGTTTATATGGTGATTCGAGCTCTTCTGGTTCATCAGATGCAGATATCATTACAATTATAATTAAATCGACAATATTAATTTTTTGAGCTCAAGGCCAGTATAAGAAAAGTATTTTCTTATAAAGACAACAACAGTCAGGAGTGGTAGAAAGTATAGCCATTTCGGAGATCACCACATCTCCTCATCAGATTTCTTTCATGTCTCCGCCGGCATTTGAACCCACAACCTACGACTAGGTGGGCAAGTACGTATCCAATGGACCACAGTCGGCTTGTGAGCTGCTGTTACTTTTATACCATATATCCTATCAACGGAATTCAGGTACGACAGTGAATGTGCGGTTATTGTTGTTGGTTAACAAAAAATTTATTTAGTTTATTATTGTTAGAATTTGCTATGTTTGGTCGTCATCCATTACAAATATACATATATTATTTTTTGGTCTTGAGCTCAAAAATTAATATTGCCGAATTGATAAATCATATATATTATATAATTATGATATTTGTGAAACAAGAATATTTATTATTTATGCTTTTAATTAATTAGCAAATTGGTATAAATAAAATACAAAAAAAAAATGTAAAATGTACAAAAAATTGGCATTATAACTTGGGTCCGATGTTTGTAAGTATGAGAAGAAAGAGAGATAGATCTAAGGAAAAGTATACAAAAATAACGAGGACGACGAGATGACACAATTTAGCTATGAACAGCTGCCTGTTTGTATGGAAACTAGTCCCTCAGTTTTAGAAATATATGATTGAAACTTGATAAATATGTAGATGTGTGCTTTTATAATGTATTAATCATTTGTCGAAACCGACATGATCGGACCGTATTTAATTGAAATGCATAAAACTCATTGTTCAGATAGGAAGTTTTGCATTATAACTACTGTACTAAAGCAGCCAAGGACATGATATGAGGTTTTACTTTTCATTTAATATTTTGAAGTTAAAGTCCCATGAACATTCGCTCAGTTGTTTAGGGGGTTACTGCGTTCAAACAGGCGAATAGACAAATAGATAGACAAAAATTCTGGTCCAAATATATTCTACTATATTCCCTGGATAATTTTAAGGAAAATTTAAATGTACAGAGACGATTTTCCCTGTTTTATTATAGTATAGAATTTACTAAATAAATAGTATTTAAAAATATTAAATTTTTACGATAACAATGCAGTCATTTCAATTAAGTTTTGTTTTAGACAGAACCAAGGCGAATCCATACAAGGTGGTGTTATAACAACTACAACTACGAAATTCCTATGTATTTTGTTTTTGTTTCTGCGTAAGAGTTGTCAAAATTTAAATACATTTTGCTTTTGCTTTTACTGCTTTTGAAAGCTCACACGCAAAAGCGAAAACAAAATACATGTAGGTGAATAAAAAAAAATCAAATCAGCTGCTCTTATGCCATCACCTTCTATAAATTCGCCTTGGACAGAACGTTCTTTACTTTTTTCATAGCTTCTAAGCTTCTTTAAAGCCAATTTAGTTTCACTTTTTTTGATTATCTGGTCACACAAAAGATGAGACTATACTAAACATATGTCTTTGTTGGATAACCCCTTTACAATTAATTTATTTTATAGTTCTAGTCAAGGAAATTAAAAAAAAAATTTTGAAATCACTCTCTAAATGTTGATCTACTTACTCACTAAAAATAATATTTTCTACTAGTAGAGAAAATGTAAAACGGCAACCCACTGATCGTATTTAACAGTAAAATCAGTAAATTTACTGTATACATTTTACCACTATAAAAAGGACATAGATCGACAACTATAAAATACGATGTACTAAAATTTTTTAAATAAAAATCCAGATCACTCAAACAACTGTTTTATACTAGATTTGGAAATAGATTTATTTTTTAATATACAAAAATTCATCAACTTCAACTTTAATTGTAGCATTTGTTGTGGTCAGAAAGTAGATGGCAAAAATAAGCTATGTAGTTTTATCAGCAATTGGGAGTAAATTCAGATGCTATTCATAAATATCTACTTACGTGCAGCATATGTACATACAAACATATACATATGCACATAAGTATATAGTTTTATAGGTCATTTTATTGCGCATATAAAAACAATACACATCTGTTTTTTTTTGCGCGCGTATCTAGCTAATAGAATGTGAAACGCAATTCTATGTATCTCGGAAACCTATGTCTACTATATCTATGTATGTATATCTGTATGTGTGTCTACTGTGTCTACTGTGGTAAATGTGGGCGTACATATGTATGTAGATATTATTTGTTTACTATTTTGGTATATTTATAGGAAACTTAACTCAGCCAACTAGCCTCGAGTGTTTACAAATTCAATACTTCGCAATCAACTTTTAGGCGTAAGTTTTACGTATCAAATGCATTTGTAAATATATAACTAGAGCTTCCAAAATAAGCTTCCATTGTGGCATATCTACACACATACATACATACATACATAGATATGAATATGCATTTTTTGTTGTTCAGACCAAGTCAATAAGCGCTTTTAGGCATACAAATACGGTAAACAATTGAATGTATTGGGAACCTATTTTTGTGTTAGGTTTTACGGCGTAATTTTTAACAAAGAACGCCCACGTCGGCAGCAAAGTATTTATGTGTGTGTGTGCTTGGGTAACTACATATGTACATGTGGGTGAATTTGTGTATCTCCTTTTTACCATAAACTTCCTGTTCTATCGATGAGTTTCGTTTTCCGGTGTGGCTTGTACAATACATACATACTTATAAAAATTCGAAAGTTTGCGTATCAAAGTGTTAGTCAAAAAAAGTTCGATTGATTTTTTGCTTGGAGCTTCGTTTTTGCTGAAGTTCTAGCTAATTACATCAAATTAATGTCGGATATTTGCATACATCCTACGAAATCTAAATATGCGATTTAAAGAAATAGCAAATCAAATAATCCAAATCTTCCCAAAAAAAATTTTTTATTGAATACATTTACGTTTTCTTCGTTCTTACACAGAAAGTCTGACTTTCTTTTTTTTAAGTACTTTATATTTTAAATACTGGAGTACTTACCTACCTACTTAATTGGCGCTATAACCGCTTAAGGGATTTTGGCCGAACTTCTCCTAAAATTTGCGGTGTGCGTCTTGATGTTGTAACACAAATTGAGGGTTCTACAGTTTTACACCGACTCCGAAAGGCGAATGTTTTTTTTTTGTGAGAAGTTTTTTTTCATGTCAGTAATTCTTTCGGAGGTTTTACCTTTCCAGCCGAACGGCGACAGCTATCAGAAAAACGTTTTCTATAATTTTTGATGTTACTTGCCCCGGTCAGGATTCCCGGAACCCACCGAATGAGCGCGCACACGCTACACACACGGCTACGACGGTCGCGGAGAACTGCTTTGAGTATATTTCTCCAAAGGCCCTGATTGAATCTGTACTGATTTAAAAAAAATTGTTTGGCGATATCTAATAATTATCGATATAAATGTTATTCGACTTTCATTAGTCGCACAAAAATATAATACTGAAAAAAAAAATTGAACTAATTTTTCGAGTTTTATCTCTTCGTTCTGAAATGGTGAATATTTTGTAAATTACTATTTTTTTGATAAAAAATAATCATACTTTTTTAAGTTTTATATGTTTCATAATATATAAAAATCTATAATAATTATTATTTTTCGAGTTCTTTTTCTATCGCAAGTAAAACTTAATTATTGAGCTTTATTTGATACCTCAGAAACAAAACTTTTATTTTTTGAAAATTGTGAAAATTGATCTGCCAAAAAAAGAAACTCACAAATTTTTTTTTTATTTCTAAGAGTTAAAATAACGCTCAAGATCTGAGTTTTACTATCGATCATAAGAATATCAAAGCAATGGAACTCATAAAATAATCATTATTTTTAATTAAATAATAATAATTAAAAAAAAAAATTTTTATTTCAGAGCGGACAAATAACACTCGGGCAACGAACTTTATTTTTGTTCCAAAAAATATAATGCGTTACAAAATTTTTATTGAAAATAAATTAATTTCCGGAATTTTAAAATATTAATTAAAAATAAATTGTTTTGATAGAACTCATAATGATTACGGGGCCTGCTTTAATTTACGCTCTCAATCCAGCTCAAGTACCTAGGGATGTTCTTAGGCAGAAAAGTCATCTGGAGCATAATAGAAAGAGTGCCACAATTAGCTTCGATGTTTGCCAAGGGGGCTTTGCCATCTACTCCCACAAAGGCCCTAGAACTCCGACTCAACTTTATTCCAGTAGATACATATACATATGTATATTGAAAGGTCAAGGCAAGCTGAACTATTTACATTACTCCTCTATTCTGTGTTGACAACAAGTTTTAAACACACATCCCAGGAAGAGATGAACGGGGGAAGGCTGCTCAGAATTGGCCACAGGGACATCCTCGGAAAATGTGCCGCAAATTAGCTGGGTATAAAATATAAAGACAATTCGATTAACATTGGTAAACGTGGCTCTAAATGTGGCCAATCCCTTATCATTATACAAGCAGCGGCTCAGATCAGCTTTCATTGAGAATGCAAATACAAGGTGTATCCTGTCGGATTGCAAATTAAGCTTGAGATTGGCGTTAGGAGGTCTAGGTTACTAATAAATAACGACCTCGACTCCTTCACTAAAGTAGTCGGTATTATAAGTGGGCTGTGAGTGGGACTACATTACACCAGGTCGTTACCCATATGAAAGAAAAAGTTGAAATAAAAAGTTTTGGTTCATAAAAATTTTCGTCCTTGGTTCCTGAAAATAAACCAAAGTTGAATTTTGAGTACTATATTTGCTTGTAGGATTATTTTACTTTGGAGTACATATTTAGCATATTAAGTTCAAATAATTTCATTTCTACCCTTCTTAAAATAACTTTACTCTCCATCGAAATAAATTTCTTTCTTTGGGAACGTAAAACTTTTAAGTTTTCTGTATAAAGATTTTGCCTGAAAATAGGCCTAGCACATTTTAATCCTGTAACAAATTGTCAAATTTGAAGGGGTGCTTTTTTTCAAAACGACACTTTTAGGTGGGAGCTTATGATTTAAAATGTTCAACGAAAATATTTCCAATATTTGCTAATTTGTGGCGTGCATCTTCACATTGTTCCACAAAATGAGGGTCCTACGTTTTACGCCGAGTCCGAACGGCAAATAATTTCAAAAATACACTCGCAGGCTTACCATTGCCTGCTGATGGAGGACCACTATGGTTTATGCAAAGTAATTTGTACGAAAATAAGAAATATGAGTTTTAGTGTATCCGGGCTTTTAATTTTCCCGGCCAAATATTGAACCCAGGATACACCAGTTGAAGTGCGCACACGCTACACACTCGGCTAAAAAAAAAAAACAAATAAAATATAAACTTTAACATCCCTTGCCGTTATATCGCCCACTATAATTTACAAACCGCATTCAAGTCAATAGCGACATACAGCTTGAAACAAAGCAGATTCTTACCTCATTTCAACAACGATTATCATACAATTCTTGTTTATGACGAAGTGAACTAGACGATTCGATACTTAAATGCCAACTTGTATACACTTGGTTGCAAAACTTTGTTGTTGGTGTTCTTAGTTTACAAAATGCGCTTACGTGTATCTATGGCTGTGTAGCTACATTGACGCAACGCTTATTAAACTAAATCATTTTCAAGCATCTCAATTCATATTTTATTACAATATTTATTTTATTTATTGGTAAGTCCTTTGAATTGCATCGTTGACATTGGATGCTGCCTTTGACAAAATCCAGCAGTAAGCCAAGGATACTTTGCATTTGGAATATTACGAAATATATTTACATATCTACATAGCTACGTAAGTTGTCTTGTAGTTATTGGGAGAGAAATTCTAATTGTTCAATAGCTCAATTGATTGTGCATTAGTTCCATTCTACTGTCATTAGCATTTGATAATTTTGTGCGATGAGCTAAGCATTAGAGTTGCCAACATATAGAAAGTAATATTTTTGATTTTTTTTTAAATTCAATTAATTTATATACAATATAATAAAAATATAAAAGACAGTGAGAAATGTAAATTTATGTCTCGGGGATGAAAGTAAAGGTAATTGTAAGTTTTCGGTGGCGCACACAGGAAAATATGTGGAGGGCGGGGGGTTTACGCGAATTTAATTTAGAAAAAAGTTCATTAATTTCAAGATAGTACTAAAGTTTTAAGATTTTGTGGGGGGTTTGAACCTCGAAATCCTACACCCATCACCACTGGTGTGCTCCAATGTAAGTTTACAATTCTAAATAATTTTTAGCCCATAGAACCATTTTATTTTTAAACGTATTTAAAGTTTGTGATTTTTAGCATAGCCTGTAATTGAATAGCAGATCAAAAAATAATTTTTTTTTGTAAAATTATTCTGGAAAGTTATGGTACTTTCTTCTTTGGGGCCGAGGAATTTTTTTTGTATGTGTACTTAACCTAAAATTTACGCTAGGTGGCGCTATCGTAGCTTTTTTATAACATTCGGAGTATGCGTAAATAAGAACGGAGGATAAAAATTCCCCTAATTATACTCGTACACCAACCTAAGTAAATATCATACGAACTGTCATTTTGCAATAATGTGTCCTGAAATCATAGTCTTAATTGGGCAAGTGACAATTAAGGTATCAGCTTTGAAACAAAACTTCTTTAGTGGCACTATTTTTACTAATTCTGCTACTAATTATTACCACTATTTCTACTAATTTTTACCACTATTTTTGTTAATGCTACTACTAATTTCTACCCTTATTTTTTAAAAATTTCTACCACTATTTTTATTAATTTCTTCCACTATTTTACTAATTTCTACTACTGTTTTTACTTTTTTTAACACTATTTTTGTTAATGCTACTATTAATTTCCACCACTATTTTTATTAATTTCTTCCACTGCTTCTACTAATTTCTAACATTATTTTTATTAATTTCCTCCACTATTTTGCACTAATTTCTACCACTAATTCACTACTTTCTGTCATAATTTTTTATTAATGCTACTACTAATTTCAACCACTATTTTTATTAATTTCTACCACTATTTTTTATTAATGCTACTACTAATTTCTACCATTATTTTTACTATTTATAGAAATATTTTTACTAATTTCTTTCAATATTTTACTAATTTCTACCACTATTTTAACTAATTTCAACCACTACTTTTACTAATTGTACTAATAATTAATATCACTAATTTTACTAATGATATTACTAATTACTACGACTACTTTCATTAATTTCTACTACCACGAAGAAGTTTTACATCTGGATCGCGCACTTAGGTGCACGCGTGTTTTCGTTAAATATTAAACTTTCGCTGGCGGTTCACAAAAATATATAGATCGAAAGTGGTATGCACTTGCACTATAAAACTCGCTCACAATATTGACAAAACTAAAGGATAGGTCGTAATAAGGAAACAAAGGTTGCAGTCCGGTTTTTGTTTACTATAACTTAGCGTTAGTGTAATAAGTTATATGCACATACAACAAAGAGAAACATATATACTTTTAGAATATATATGTATGTATTTTAAGTAAGGTCATCAAATTTCTGTCCTGCCCAGATTAGATTTGTCGGAGATGCAACATTTGGATGTCATTAAATTACAGGACTTTTCATTATCTTTCAAATTGTTTTATCTTCTTCCCAAGAATATTATGATAAATTCAGACGGCCAATTGGAAACTCGAAATTCCGAAAATTTAATATTGAGCTCAGATTTAATTTTTGACGAAAGCGGGAGGGACACCAGCGGAAATCAAATCAGGACTAGCACCATTGAAAACTGTAAAAATTAGCAGTTATGACTTGACTTTCAAAATCAACAGGGAATAGAATACCACATGAATACCCTGGTATGAAGAAGATTAGTGCTAGTTGGGTTCGTTGTCCAATTTCAGAAGAAAAGCACCAAGTCTTAAAAAGGTACTAAAATTTTTAGTTGATTTTTGACAATTTGAAGAAAAAAATAAAACTAAAAAAATTCTGACAATTTTTGATATAAAAACTAAAAGCTATTATTTTTAGTCAAAAAATTAAAATTCACAAAATAATCTTCAGCTTTATTCTGAGTTCCAGCCGACCGTAATTTTTTCATCCACCCAAAGCGGATAGCTTATCTAATATGAGCCCCGCTAGTAATAAATACCACTTCGAATTCGAACATGGAAACTACATTTCTTCTGTGTTTTGTTTACAAAGTGTAAAATTGAATAAGTTGGGCTTCAAAACTTTTTTCCGCTTATGGCTTATTAAATGCCAGCCGATACTTTCGGCATGCGCTGCTACGGGTCAGTGCCTTGTGTAGTCTGAGATTTTCGGAATTCAATCTTCTTTGCAAACATTCCTTCCGAATTGGAGGCTATTATGCAAAATGAACTCTTGGGCCATCATCGGCATAAATATTGCTGGAGCATTGAGGTAAGGATTGCACTTGAATTTTATGGTTAAATTAAAATTTCTCATTTACGTTTTTCTTTCCTTTATTTTTTATTAAATTTGATTAAATTTTATTTACTTTTATTTAATACCATTTCATTTTATTTCATTCTTTTCGATAATTTCGACTCCTTTCATTTATTTTCATCTTTCAATTCAATTAATTTTGTAAGCTATTATTTATGTCTATTTTATGTTGTGTTTATCTTTGTTTTTCATGAAATTTTATTTATTTTTATTTAATTTCCTTTCATTCCTTTCGATAATTTCGATTTTTTTTATTTTTTTCCATCTCAATTAAATTAATTTTGTACCCTTTCATTTCAGTTCATTTTCTTTCTATTTACTTTCATTTAATGCAATTTAATTTAATTTTCTTTCATTTAACGTAATTTAGTTTAATTTAATTTCAGTTCATTTCATTTTATTTCATTTCAGCATTTTCTTTGCTCATTTCTTACAGAACACTGGTTTAAGGTGGATAAAAAAAAGGACCCCCATAACTGACCTGATAATCCTATACGATATCTGTAAAATTACAACTAATAATTATGTTTTGATTTTTATTAAATGCTCAGAAAAAATATCTTTTATTTTTTTGTTCAACAATAAAATTCGATTTTTGAGTGCTATTTTTGCACTCTGAAATAATGCATTTTTTTGTGAATTTATTTTTATTTCTTCATACTAATTTTTCCAATCGAAAAAATAAAATACAATAAATAATGATTAATTTTGATAAAAAAAATAAAACTAAAAAAAAAATCAGATGATTTTTTATCTAAAAAAAATAAAAGTCTTATAAAACTACTATTTTTAGTCAAAAAATTAAAATTGAAAAAAATATCGTCAGCCTTATTCTGAGTTCCGCTCGAAAAAAAATTCGCCCGTAATTTTTTCATCCGCCCAAAGTGAATAAGCAGTTCGAAACAGCTAGTGAAATTCGAACATTGAAAATACAACTCTTTGTTTTGTTTATAAAATGCAAAAACAATAATTTGAACATTGAAATAAGTCCCTATTGTTGAAATCACATTCAAGAAAAATGCAAATTTAGGTAACATGAACTCTATTGCAATGCGACTTTTGTGTGTGGAAAGAGACAATGCAGATCAACGGGCAGCTCAGGAGCTTGGTCACCTCTCCAATTTCCGTGAAAAAAATCAGTGAATTGAATACGGGTACTCTTTTCACCCGAAGTTAGTGTTGCCGATAAGGGAAAATATGTTCGGAAGCGAAAACTTTTCGTGCGAAATTTATAATGAGGGAAAAGTGAAAAGTGAAACATTTCCGGCGTAAGTGAAACTTTGGATGAGGCTGATTATTTCATAGTGAAAAAGTTATACTCGAAAAACGAATTATATTTTTGTTCATACAACTTTAGTTTGCTACATAATTTTTATTTCTAAACAAAGGAATACGACTCAGCCTTTTTTTGATTGCAATGTTTAACATCTTAAAATGTTGATTAAATCTCATTTTCTTTGATAGAACTCTTAACAATTACGATCCATTAAATCAATAATCAACAACAATAACAACAATCAATGGGGGGGTTTTCATTTTTTAAACTGGACATACATACATTTTTTAAATGCTTTAATAAATTTATCTACGTACATTTGTAAATATCATATCAAAACTCTACAACATCTTACGATATCGTATAATATCTTATCATTTGTAAATCTGTTTGTAACTTTATTACCATAAATACAATATAAGTAAATATACATATTAACTCTTTCCATAAATTTATATGTACACTGAGGTTAACGAAAGAAAGTAATGGACTTCCTTCAACATTTCCACTGCTTCGTCCCCTATTGCATTGCATCAATTGGTATCTTTGAATGCTCAATTCCTTGCCAAAACAATACAACATTCACAATGTCTTTTGCAGCAGAGAAGAAGCAGAATAATCAGCGCATTGCATTTATGAATGCATGGAATAGACATTGTTTATTGTATTGGAATTCTCGTTGTCCACCTACGTACGTACATATACTATTTCACAATCCATTTGATTTTAATGTCACTTCAAAAACATTCGATGCGGAATGCATGCCAATGATGGGGTGGCAATTGACCAGTAAAATTTTAATGGGATCAATACACGAGCTATACTGGAAAATAAGTACATATGTACATACATAGGTATCTAGATATGTATTTAAAAAACATATTTAATAGACATATCATTGCGAGAATTTCATTTTCTTATTTGAAAATATTATTTAAAATTATATATAATAGTCGTACGTATGTGTTGATTTTATTGCTTTGCTTTACATTTAAAAGAATACAACGTTTACGAGTAGGCAGGGGGTCGAGGAAAGGATATACGGCAGAAACCGTTTCTATAACTTTGGAAATTGTGCTTAATGAGTTGAAATATCATGGACTTTTACACAGAAGTTTCGGAGATAAACCTAATTTGTGCCTTCTATTGTTACTGAATTGTATAATTTTCGAAATTGTGATTATCCTGCATATTAATTTGCGCAAATTGTTAGTATATTTCATATTTACTGAAATATAGGGTTTTTCTGATTTTTGTAAATTACCGTTAAATGAGTTAAAGCGTGGTTTTCGTTCTCAGTGGGCTGAGTTACAGTGTAAAGCGGGAGACAAATTTGGTAAAATTTGGTATAGTGCTCTCAGATATATACAACCATGCCACACCCACTTTGCAAAAAAATGATTTCCCTCTTCCAAACCAAATCTGTATTACAAATTTAAGCAAATTATCGTTTGTAGTTACCAATATAACGCATTCTTCTGATTTTCATAAAAAAACGTTATGTGGGCGTGAGTTAAATATCAAGTTTTGGTATGTATGTATATGGCTATATCTATCTCGGTTGCTTTATGCTGTCATAAACAACCGTTAGGTAAACAAGGTTAAAATAAATTAAAATGGACACTAAAAACTTCCCTGTTTTTTCTTCCAGCGAACTGAATAAAACGTAAGCGAAAGAAACTTATTTTTATTGTCAACGAAGACTTCTGAAAATAAAATATTCCATTTACAGAGGCTGAGCAATGCTAAATATCTAGCACTCTTTGTATAATTAGAGGCCCATTTTTAATCCACAACAATATTTTCATAATTATTTTGCTTTAACCACCCAGCCATACAATGTCGGTCGGGACACGAATTTCGTTACGATACGATACATAGATAGCTCTGCTATTCGATACCGATATTTTTTCGATACTTTTAAACCGTTATTTTTGAGAATCGAGTACTTGAACCCCAGTTTCGTATCGAATTTACGAAGAAAATTATTTACAATACAATACGAGCCCTAACCGCGAAAAAACCTAAGCGACCTTTTGTTAAATTTGTTTTTGGTACAGAAATGCTCCTAGGGTATCTAGAAAATTGTGAAAAACATGCCGCTAACATTTTTTTCCGGTTACTGCTCGAATATATGGATATTACAATCAGGCGGGATGAAAAAAGTATTAAGGAATATAAGGCCCGCATCAAGATCACGCTGTAAGCAGATCCCTTTTCAATTTGATGTGAGGTGCGTCCTCTGCTGACAACTTTGCTCACGCTCTTAGTGCCATATTGATAAGAAAAAAACAGCGGAGCGGAAAGGGTATCAGCTTTTCAAAATCGGAGTCTTCAAATTCGACATTTCAAGCTAACGACTTGATTGGTACTTTTGCAATCATTTTCTAAATAACAAACAGATTACGTTTAATAAAAAAAATTTGATTGAACTTAATTTTTAATTTAGTATAGATAGTTTTTTGGGATTCGAGTCTTTGAAACTCGATATTTATGGATGCCCGATTCTTATAAATTGACACTTTGAACGACTACCATAACGATACTTTGTGCCCGATATCGTGCCACTAAATGCTGGATACAAATTTAAATTTTAAAACTTGAAATTGTGCACCTTAGTGTGGTTAGTTTAATTTAAGCCAACAGCAACACTTCAAAAGTTATACTCTTTTAAAATGTGTCCCATAACAAGGTCGCTTCTTTCGAAACATACCCTGGTGGTTTTAAAGTGCACTTTTATAAAATATTACGCAGTAGGTCTCTTCACTATTTTGGTTTTGAAAATACTTGAACAACTTGACTTCCCATTTCAGTTAAAAAATACAACCTGCATAGCTGTAATTCCACTTGTTCTTTAAATAACTGCACTTCCTGCTGTTTGATTCTAGACTAGACAATATTTAGGAATTCAGTTGCTTCTCTTTGTGTTCCTTATATTTTCCTAAAATCTTTAAATTTGTGCGTGTGCCATGTTTTTTTTTTTTTAGCTAGCGTTGGCTAATGACATTTACATATGTACGTACGATACGTATTCGAATAGCCATGGGGGTTCCACATTGCATACGTCATATTCACATATCCCACAACACTCATACTGTGTGACCCTTTACTGACTGGCCGAGGTCATCTTAGGTCTTTTTAATGTGTGTGTATTTTTTTTTTTTGTTTGTGAATATCCTGCCAAGAGGTCATCATTCTATTCAATACTTCATTCAAATTCGATTTGACGCTTGAAGAATATTACAGGTGAACAGGACAAAAGCTATGTGACAAAACCAAATTGTACACACATTCGATAAGCGTGTAGGGTTATGGAAGTCGGCTTCAGGGAATACTCAATTTTGTTTTATGGAAACATATTTTTATACACGCGCCTATCTGCGTCTCTTTGTAAAATTCACGAAAAACAAAAAAACAATAAATACAATGTTTTTTTTTTGTATTTTAATGCACTCTCTGGTTTGGCGAATCCTTTCAATTGTTACAAATTTGTTTTGTTTGAAGAAATCCTTGATGCTTATCAGTTCAGCGACATTGTGGTGTATGAAAAAAAGGATGTGGTGACTGCTTTGTTTTTTTTTTATAGCTATTGACCACGAGCAATATTTTCATATGGGTTGTGAAGCAGGAAAATTTATTGTTTACTCTTCTAGGTTTTAAGTTTTCTGGTAAAGGCGTCAATGGTTGCATATTGGTTTTCCTATCCAGCATGTAATTAGATGTAATTATAGTTTGATACAACAAATAACTTTCTTAAGTACTAATTTTGTTTGCATGCCAATTTTACTCACTCGTTGCTGTGAAATTTTGAACCTTTCCCAAATAAGTTTAACAGTTTATGCCTACTGAATTAAATTATTTAGATCTTAAAGTCTTCAAAATATCAGTGTTGAGGAAATGAGCACCAATCTTATCGACTTTGATTAAGTTATCCAATAATCGATTGTAGATTTAATTCACCACACTATTATTAGGTCCGTTTCTTTGTGCCCTTTTGCAACTCGGCTACAAAGAAACGGACCCATTATAACCTTTTCGATTGTAATGAATTTATACCTTTTGTTTTTTGCCTTAAGCACCGTCCGGGGTAGCCCAGCTGCTGACGGCTTTTGGCGATTTTATTCGCATTTCTATATTTTTCAAATCATCTTTTATACTCTTGGCTTACTGCCATATTTTTAGCAAGTCATAGAGGACTACAAAAGTTTGTAATAAATTTGTTTTTTCTTAACTAAATAAAAGCAAACCTTGCTGCATTCCAAGAAAAGAATTAACTTCTTAATCCGAGAGAAGACAGTTTTTAAGAGTCTACCGTTCAAAAATGTTCACTTCAGATATGTATCAAATAAAAGCATTAAATATGTGAGAAGAAATGTATAAAAATAAGTGAAAATAACTACTTTATATTTAAAAATAAGTACTTCATAAGATTCATACAGAATTTGATTGGTGAGAATGAGAAAGTTACTTGTATCGAGAATCTTCCCTTATTGAATCTTGTGTTAGGCGAATTCATAGAAGATGATGTTATTAGAACAAAATTTACATGTATTTTGTTTTTTGGGATTTGTTTACCGATTGTTAAACTCAATTGACTACTTCTATCAGAAAGTATGAAAAATCAGTTCCCATGACAACGAAAACAACCAGAATGTAAAAAAATTTTGCATTTGGCCAGTTTGACCTCATAGCAAAAAATTAAACATGGGTTCAGATGTAGCATACTTTTCAACATCTTTTTTTAGCGTGTTTTGTTGTTGTGCTAATGCTCGGGTTGGAAAACTTTGCAATCCGTGCAATCCGGTCAATCCGTGCACCACGTTAGGGTTTTGCAAGTCTTAAAGAATATCTCCTATAGAGTTGTTTACAAACAGGATAGAAAACGATAGGAAAGACGGTGGGAATGTGAGTTAATTTTTCCATCTCAATAAACACTAAACATTTTACACTACAGAGAAGAATAGGCAATATGTATACCTACATTTGTCGCCTGAAGAAAACAAGAAGTGACAGATCTGACCTGAGCTAACAGAGGTATGGAGGATCACATCAAAGCATGGAAGCCTAGGAAAGAAAAAGTCTTTCTAATCATCGATTCATCGGGTTTCGGCTAGACACTGACACAAATCAAATACCCAAAGGTCGAAATCATTCAAATGCGGATTGGCAAGAGTTTGGGTAGCTTGTTGAAACGAGATTACCAAACTTCCCAAGACTCAAAGTTAACAACGAATTGATGAGGCGGCCCGCACTGGCAGGACAATGAGAACCTCGGACACAGAAAAGTTATTTGGAAGGTGGTCAGAGCAATACCCTTCGTTTCTGGACCCAACTGACAATCTGATACCGAGAGTATCGTATCAATTCAAGAACTCTCTTCGAAGTCTTGGTGAAAACTTTTTACGCTGAACGCTCTAAGCGAAAAAATGGAACTGAAGCTGGTTGGCGCCTGGATGGCTATTTCAGTAGCTTTTCTGCCTTAGGTATACGAGTAATCGCAATGGTTTTCCAATCGAAGGTGTTTATTATACTTCAGGTAGTGGACTGGATAATTGGTGAAAGGTGACGTTGATGCCAAATCAGAGTCTGCAGTGAACCCCAAGTTCCCTTTAAGGCCTTGGAGACTGCTCACACCTCTTCATAAAATTGTACAAGAAAATTGGAATAAGCTTGAAGTCACGTAGTTTCCGTTACACTGCAGTTTTCAAGGTAACGAATTGGCTGACAAATAGCTCATTGCGTACCTTTGGCAGACCCATTGGACCGCAGGCAATTATAGAGCCAAACATACTAGAGGTAGTCAGGTACCTCAGGGACGACATGAATTAGATACATGAGAACCGTTGGTGCGCTACCGACAGTTCAAAAACAACCAAGTACTTCCTGGAAAGGCCGGGAATGTTCGTATCGAATTTCCTTCTTAGCCAGAGAAGGAAGGACTTATGGGCCCTTGTTTGGTTGATTACAGGACACAATCCATGGAGAAAAGACATGGTCGCCGTAGGCACGGCACGCCGACATCCTATAAAACGGTATTGTGCAAAAATTAAAAAATGGAAATAAGGAAACACACGGAATGAAAAAATTTTGGAAATAGGCGTGACACCGCCCACTTTTGAACAAATAGAGATCTCTTGAAAACTATGCTACCAAACGCTATTTAATAAAAAAAATTGAATTTCAATTTAACAAGCAAGATTTCTAAAATTGTAAAAATCTGATAAAAACCATGCCCACTTTCTCATATATCGGTAAATTAGAAAAATTGCAAAAGTTCGATATTTTATTAACTAGTGTAGATAGATTGCTTGCTACCGCCCACTATAGAGGAATTAGGTACCATATATCTCCAAACTACGTTATCAAACCTTTCAAAATTTATTATCCTCTATTTGAAGTCAGTAAGCACAATATCGAAAATTATAAATAGAAATCAGATGAAAACCAAGCTCACCTTTCAACCAGCGCGGTTGCTACCGAACTTAGACTCTTCGTAATTTGTTTGGTTTTTCGGTACTTGGCAAGAGTTATTCTCAATGCAATTTTTTTTTAAACACCACAAAAAACTTTTAAAAGAAATTCGGCATTATATATGTACGTGATTATTTGGTTATTGGGAAAACATTTCAGAGTTATATTGAAATTAGTAAATTCCCAGCAGGAAGTGAAGGTAGCTTAAACTTAACTTCAATCTGCTTACGGAAATGCTAGTGCTGACTATTAATTGTATTTTTGTTTTTGAAAAAAAGCTAACTATTTTTCTATGGCGATGACCGATAAAAAGTCAGCCCGGTTACCTCTGCATTAGTTGACAGCTAATTACTATCTAACTATTATTTGGCACAAATTGGCCTTTGGGGATTGTGAGTAAAAATAATTATTTATTAATTATTTTTATGCCTTTTAGTAGTTAAACAAAATTGGTCGAAATAAAGCTAGTTACCTATTATTTATTCAAATATTTCATAAAAGTTCATTTTTCTCAAAATAATTATAGTTATCATTATTAATTAATTGAAACTTTCCGCATAAATAACACACGACTCCGACTCGCATAGCTGTTCCCTTTTTGTGATTTGCTGAACGAACGACAAACTTTTGACAGCTGACGTTTTTGGATTCTTTTGTATGATTTCTCAACCAACTAAACATATGTTTATAGGAGTTTTATAAAAATGGATTTTTATTTTAATTCACAACAAAGTAGTTAGTAAAAAGCCATCTAGTCTTGGCTTTTGATAATTTTTTACAGCAAAGTTTATAAATGTTTTTTACACAGAAAATTCTTCCAAGTATTTATGCAGCTGTCGATGACCCCTTCTGTAATGAACTCTGAGATTACTATGAGATTAGAGCGTGTATCGTTAAGCTGACTTTAAAAAAATCAAAGTGAGCATCGCAAATAAAAAAACAACAGTACAACAAAATTTAGTCAACACTTTGTGCCATTGCCTATCTCAATGGCTTTGATTATTTGAAGCGTAGGCGTTTTATCGACTGTTCTCAATGCCAGATTACATGGGCCGTTTCTATAGAAACTAGAAATATAGCAACGCATGCGCATTAAAATGTTGCATAGTCGCTGGAAAAGATTCCCTTAGGAATTGTGTGAATGCATTCGCAGCTGACAAAATAACAAACGACTTTAGCGAGCGGAATTGAAGAGTAACATACAATTGCTCTTGCCAATCAGTGTTAACGATCAACACTTGAGAAAAGATTTCGAGTACACGCCGCCACTCCCCGCCCAACACCATTTTGGTGCATGCCAACTTGTGATAGAAGTAGAATGTAGGTAGTGGTTATGCGGCAAATTGGATGTTATTATTGTTAGTGGCCCTTGAAATTCTACGTTTGTATTTACATATGTACAATTGGCATTGACGCGGCTAGGATTAAGCGAAAGTGAATTCTCAGCTCCATGGCCATGGCTTCGAATATGCCCAAAAGGATTGAGCGCATCGACTTTATAGTATGCTGCCTTTGAATTTGTTGCTCTTTAGTTTTCCTTTTTTTTTCTTCTCTAAGTTTGTTGCCGCGATTGAAATATGATCATTTGGTTTCCTTTGCTATCTTTATGCAGCGTGTGTTTGAGGATTGAAAGCCAGTCTTCCGCTAGCGTTCTTTTTCCTCGATTTCGGTTCTTAAGGCACTTCAGTTTATTTTGAATGCTCAGATTTCAATATTACATATATGCATGTGGACCGTTGAATTCTATAAAAAGCGTCAAAAGCTCGAGATAAATAGTTAGTCCGATAGCTGGTGTCCAGTAAAGAACACTGACAAACCAAAAGTCGTTGTAATTTACTTACATCCAAAATATTTGAATTTTTTAATCAACTATGTTTGAAG
The DNA here is from genome assembly GCA_951828415.1 of Anomoia purmunda. NCBI lineage: Eukaryota > Metazoa > Arthropoda > Insecta > Diptera > Tephritidae > Anomoia > Anomoia purmunda. The sequence goes on from OX639996.1 coordinate 19,677,428, forward strand.
TGGTGGGTTTTTATAAATTTATGGATAACATTGTGAGGAATACTAAATAAAATAAATAATTTATTATTTATTTATTTTAACTATGTAAAAGAATTCACAAAATTAAATAAAATTAATAAATTATGTAAAAACTAATTACCAATTCTAAATGATAAAAAAAAAAGAAATTAAGTACGGCAAAACAAGCAACAAATTACTCAAATTAATAATTATATCAAAAACATTAATAAAATAAAACATAACATTAAAAAACAATGTGGAAATAAATAAAAATTAAATATAAATGAATAATTTATTCTAAAATGTCTTCAAATAAAACAAATAAATCAAATAATATAAATAATTAAATAAATCAAAATAAAATAAAATGAAAAAACTAAAGTAAAAACTCAACTAAATTAAATAGCCTTAAAAAAATTATATTGAAATAGCTAACACAAAAAAATAAAATGAAATCAGAAAACCCAAAAAAAAAAATAAATAAATAAAAAAAATCAAATAATTTAAAAAATGCAATCAAAAAATTATTGAAGGTAAAAATATATAATAAATAAAATAATTATCTAAAAACTAATCAACAATTATAAATAATAAAAAAATTAATCAAACTAAAACAAACAAAAAATTACTCAAATGAATAATTATTTAAAAAAAAATAAATAAAATAAAAAAAAATATTCAGATAATTACAAATAAAATATAGGTTAATAATTTAATAAAACATATACATCAAATTATATAAACAACTAAATAAAATAAAAATAAAACTAAAATAAAGTACCATAGAATGAAACTAAATTAAGTAAACTGAAAGAAAATAATATTAAAATAAATAACAAAAACAAACAGAATGAAATCAGAAAGACGAAGAACATAAAAAGAAAGTAAAATAAATTTAAAAAATATGCAATTAAAAATAAATTAAAAAATAAATAAAAAAATAAATAAAAATATAGTAAATAAATAAATGAATAAAAAGTAAAATGCCATTGAATAAAACAAATAAATAAAATAATATACAAATATTAAATTATTAATATTAAGTGAAAAAAACCAAACCAAAATCACGTAAAATAAAATAATATTAAATTGACTAAACTAAAATAAAGTTTAAGTAAATAACACAAAGAATACAAATAAGTAAAAAAAAAATATGTTAATAAATAAGTAAAATAAAAGAAAATAATATGAAATTAAGAAAATGCCTGAAATGAAAAAAATTGTGATGGATAAATAACTAAATGAAAAGTAAAATAAAAATTAAATGTCACGAAATAAAAAAAAATCAAGAAATATAAAATATAATAACTAAATTAAAATAACTAAGCATGAAACAAAATAAAGTGCAAAAAATGAGCTGAAATAAAACCAAAAATAATATAACAATTGAAAAATAACATTAAACTAAACTACATAAAATAAATATTAAAAATAATATTAAAATAATACTGTGAAAGCAAAATAACAATGAAATAAAAATGTTATGAAATAAAAAAAAATATAAATTTAATCAAATAAAACACAATTAAGTTAACTTAAATACAATAAACTAATATAATAATATAGGAAATAAAAATATTATTTAAGTAAGCAAAAAAAAAAAATTTAATAATATTTTAATATTATATTATTAAATGTTTTTTTTGTAATCAAATTAAAGAATATAAAAAAAAAATTAAAAAAATAATGATGAAGTAAATTGAAAATGAAAAAGAATAAAAGTAAAAAAATAAACTAAATAAAATTATATGAAATAAAATAGTATTAAACGAAATAAAATTAAATGAAACTCAATGTAGTAAAAAATTAAACAAAAATAAATAAGTTAAAAATTACCTTAACCTTAAAAGCAATATGAACAACAATAAATCATAATAATAATTTGGCGCTTGCATCACATATGTAGCTCCCTGTTTGGCCGAGCTTCTCCTACAATTTGTGATAGCAGAAATACACACTAATTTATATATAATATATATAATTTAATTTATATAAAGTGAGACAAAATAAAAAAAACTGATATATTAAAAATGCATATTAAAATTTAAATTGTGAACGGAGAAAATGAGTCTTTAACATGTTTTATTAAAATAATCTTTAATAAGAGAACAACTGCGAATAAATACATTTAAAGGATAATAATTATTTGTTGTTTTTTTTATATTATTTGCCGTTTCAATTCCAGCTTACCATCATCGTTTTTTGCACTTTGGCTACCGCCGCTCCTGATGGCCTGACTATCGTACCTGGCGCTCCATTAGCAACCATGTTGCCGCTCTACAAGTCTACACTTCTGGATGAGCCAACCCACGTTGTGGTGCACGAACCCACCTTGGCTAAGTTGGGTGATGTGATAGAGAGTGTACCCACTGCTGTCTCGCATCAAAGCTCAACCATCGTGCATAGCAAATCTCAACGGATCGCGCCGATTGTAGCACCCGCCGTTCGTTCTTTTGCAGCGCCAACTCTCCGTTCCTTTCCGGCACCATTTCCAGCTACAACTTTGTTACGCTACTTGCCATTCCGACCATTTGGCCTAGGCCTTGGTTCTGCCACATCTTTTGTGCAAGCCAACGCTCCAATAGAAGGGGTACGCTCGTTTAATGCCGCGGCTCATGCGATTCCGACACCACTTTATCGTTCCTTTGGTTTCACCTATGGCCACCAACCGTTGGTCTATGCAACAGCTGGTTTTAAGAAATAAAAATAAAAATAAACTATAACTTGGTGATTGGGATTTTTGCTTTTGAAGATTTTAGAGAAAGCCAGAATTGCATCTCCTAAGTACTACTGACAGAATTGATAAACAAAATATATCGAATCTGTAAATAAAATCTACAATTTCTTATAAATTATATATTTTAATTGTGTTTTCTGCATAATTCCTCAAGCTCTGCTCAATTTAGCGTTTATTTTTAACGTGCGGCTGTAATTAAGTGCTCGTAATCTTTGTATTTACGTATAGTCGCACCAATAGTCTTCATAATTATAAGAACTGTTGCGGAATGTGGGATATAATTATGTTATTTGTCGAAGGCACACAATTCTTGGTTAATTTTGCTAAATATAGAAATCAATATTTTTAGATGTGTTTTCTGCTTATCAGCGACATGTTTGGGCTGAAAAATTTGATTGCCAAATGGCTCATTTCATCCTCATGCATGCCATCAACTTTTTATATCAGTTGCCTGCCATGTTGTTTGGTAATATTGTAAATACATGTGAAAATTAATTGACTACATGGAAATAATGAATATTCGTGAGCGCATTAATTAACTACCAAACGACTTTGTCAGGATGCAATTAATTATGGACATATGTATGTAAGTATATTTCTACCTATCAAAGCTACAAAGAGTAAAATGAAGTAGAAGTGTCAAATTTCTTCTCCCATGTTTTTTGAAATTACCTTGTTGTTTTTAGAAAGACTTAAGGTCAATTTCAGTTGAATAATTTAAATGCAAATTACCGATTATTTCCCGTTTTTCATTTTGATCACTCGAAAGTTAAAACTTGCTTAAATGCCCAATTACCCGTATTTGAATACGCCAAATGCAACTCTGTTAGTTTACGTTTGGCTAACAGCTGATTGTTGACTATAAATAGTAAATCATACTACAAACGTTTAGTAATGTTATTTGATTTCTATTATTTGTAGAAATTAGCAACTTCTGGCTAAAAATATAAAAAAGAGACTCCACCCGTTTGTTATTTACTGAAATTTATGCCGAATAAGCATCGGCCAAAAGCAGCCAACTTCAAGAAATAAGCGCAGTGACAGCAATTACTTAGCGCACTGATGTTGATGTGGCAACCAACGAAATTTAAATGACATTTAAACAGTAATAAACAATTATACCTAAATGCTATTCAACTTTTTTATCTGAAATTGGTTCTGCGAATAAAGTGACTCAAAAAACTGTCAATTTTTTTATTTGAATTACAAAACACTTTTCAGTATCTAGTTTTGTAGCATGCTTAATTTTAGCATAACAATGTGAAAGTTTGACGTAACTCAAAATTCCGGTTGAATTTAGGAATTTTTTGAATTTTCGGACTTACGCGCATTTTTCCAAGTAACGGATGGATTTCATATAAATACCCGTTGATTTTTAATTTTTAATTTGCAAGATAAGTCGCAAATTTTTATTTATATTTTCATTGGCAAACTAAAAAATTATTGCTAAGTCAAAAATAAAAATATTTAATAACACAGTGCGACAATTTTAAGGCAACTCAAACCAGCTCGGACTTCGTTAATGCTTTCTGAAAATGTACTTATTCGGTAATAAAACACTGGATGAATTTGCAAAAATTAGCTCGCATTTTTATGTCCTACTTAAGAATTATAATTTAGCTTACTAGTCTCGACCTAGGTTAGGTTGGAGTGGCTGCCGCATGCGGCGGCTCACTTAGGTTAGTAATAGGAGGAAAATGTTGTACCATCTGAAAGGAGAAAAATTACCCATTTAGGCCACGCCTGCCTTGAAGTTCGACAGGTCGTATTTTGGCTCCACCTGTTGTCAGCTTGTTTATATGTACAATCTTTGAGTAGCAGTTTGCAAGTGGCAAACGGCATACCAATGCGTTCTTTATCCTGAAGAATCTGCTTGGTCGTACCTTGTCTTGCAAGTTCGTCTGCCATGTAGTTTCCCTCTATGTCTCGGTGACCAGGAACCCAAATGAGGTACAGTCTGTTCTGCTTGGCCATATCCTGTAGAGATAGGCGGCAGTCCAGAGCTCTGATTGCAGTCTGGCTGTCACTAAAAATGAAGATGTCTCTGCCTATAATTCCGATCCCAATCTTCTCTACCGCCTCCATGATAGCTGAGACATCAGCCTGGAAAACGATGCAGTGATCTGGTAGCCATAAGAATATTTGTAGGAGACCTTACGATCGAGTTTCGAGCCAACTGTATAGGTGGTAATACTATCAGATTGGAGTGTTAAACTCCAGTTTCCACTCCTCCCTACATGGAACACTTATAATAAAAAAAGGAGAGGGGTTCGTGAGAAAACACCTCCTTCTACCTTATTATCAAGTTTCGAGCCATCTGTATACAAGACAATGCTATCAGGTGGAGTATGAAACTCAAGTTTCCATTCCTCCCTGCTTGGAATTCGTGTAATAAAATTACTTTCAGAAACCGATGTTAAAGCACACTGATCCGTGCTGCTCGTAATAGAGCAGAACTTGTTCAAAATACAAGAGTGCCCTTGGCTTTCTGGATGCCACTGGGATGTCTCTCTTAGTCGCAAAGCAGTCATCGCTGCCATCTGTTGTCCAACCAAATCTAAAGGAATAAGGTGTAAAATGGCGTTCAAGGCCTCATTTGGCATGGTTCTGAGCGCTCCACTTATACAGATCATATTAGATCTTTGCACCTTGGTGAGTAGCCTGAGGTTAACCTCTTTTCCTAATGCAGGCCACCATACAATCACCACATGTAGGAGAATTGGTCCGACGACCGCTGTGAAAATCCACCGACAAATCCGAGGATTAAAACCCCATTTCCTGCCTATGGCTCTCTTACATTGGTAGAGGGCTATGGAAGCCTTGTGAATGCGGGAATTTTTTTTTAATATATGTATGTCTGAGCAAAATGAAAGGTTAATGCATATTAGTTAGAATCGCACGGAATATATTTCGTAAAACATTAGTTTCTATCTAAAATTAACCTTTTGACCCTTATTTCAAGCTAACCCTCAAAAACCCAGCTTGGAAAATCACTAGTGGGTTGAAATGTTCTATAGAATTATTCGCCGAAAAATTTCACTAGCAATCTTTCTAAAGGTCAGTTTTTCAGTGCGAGTTTCAACGCATTACATTCAGATTACTTAAACTCGGTTTAAATTTAAATTCAGTTTAAACTACAGAGCTGTTTTTCAGTACTACTTTAAAGTCGGCTAAAATTTCGCTATTTTCTAGAGTAACATTGTTTTATTCTTTATCAAGACAGGGCATTAGCTACTGTCTGTTTTCAAATTCGATGCTATTGCTTGACATAGGTTATTTTAAAAATGGAACGTTGCTCAAAAAAAATAGTAGAAAAGAATAAACTTATGTATATTGGAGACAAAAAAAACAGACTAAATTTACTCAGATAAAAAACTTAAACTTGTGGAACGATATAAAGATTTGAACTCTGTCTCGGTCTTTGAGCAAAGGCATATGTACAAGGTCTTGCAGACGAAATACGTAATACTTTTGAATTCTTTTAATTGAATTTTTTGCTACCAAAGCCGACGAGATAGTAGAATAGCTGATAAGTTAAACTCAGTTTATTCCTGCCAGATTGGCACTGGAAAATTCGTAATGACTAAAATATAGACTTCGTGCTACATTTACTACATAATGTGTAAAATTTTTGTGTTACATTTATTTTTTTTTCATTTTAAATAGCATGCATTTTCTTTTAATAAAAATTAAGACTCAAATCAACTAGATAAACTGGGCTTGCTCCAATTTTCAAAGTGATTTACTCCGAAGTCTAGCTTTAGTAGTCTGAACCCTGATGGTCATACTGTGTTTAATGCAAGGTTGCATTCTGAAGTCTTAAATTTATCTTTAACGCTATTTGTGATTCCTATTCATAACATAAAAGTCCAAAGACGGTAATTAATTCTGACTCATCTAGATTTTTACTATAACCTAAGGCTTTTTAATGTAAAACAATTTCAGAATGCAGTTTTGATAAAAAAAATCGATTTTTGTGGAGCAAAACTGTTGCGGTGGAAGCGGTGTACTCCAGTATTTTATGAAATGTTTGAAAAAATTCAACTTTCAATTTTTTTTGTACTAAAACACATTTGTTCTATCACATAATCCATATAAATGAATGTTTAAAACTTTCTACAAACTTGACAAAAATTCAACAGATCTCAACAAATGCATCTTCAGGCCCAAACGGCGGGACTAAATTGGGTAAAATTTAAAACACAAATAGATAATGCGCTACATTAACACATAGGCTATATTTTAAAAAGAGTTGCCACTGGTTAAAAAAAAAAAATTAAAGTCGTTTAAGTAAATAAGGTAAATCACATATCGCTATATGACGACTGGATAGATCTGGATAAGATTTGTATTTTGAAATCAATTGTTTAAAGGGAGTTGCCACCTCTTTAAAAGGTTACATTTAATTAATAAAAAAAAACAGAAATCAAATACAAGTACACACATATTTCAATAAAACAAAATTTTAGAAAGTTAAATTTCAAAAATCTTTTTGGTATGGGTTGCCACCTGTTTACAAATTAATTAAAATTATTAAACGCTAAATCAAGTATTGAAATATCGGTTTCACGAAAAGGAATATTAAAAAAGCTTTATGTTGTAAATACTTTGGACAGGATTGCCACCTGTTTAAACAGATAAATAAACAAAATTAAATTATTAAGTTGAAAGAACTATAACGGCATGGGGTTGAAGGGAAGTAAGTTTAAGAAAATTTAATCTCGAAACTAAGACATCTAAATAAACGTTGTTTATTCCTCACAATAAATTAGGTTACAATAAACATGAATGGCTTACTACGCAGTTGCCAATGACAAAAAAAATTTCAGCAACCAACTCTAATCAGCAATTATGTATGAAGTAGGCTAGATTTTTTTTAATGAATTAAAAGTTATTAACTTTGTGGAAATTATTTATTTTCTTTGCTGTTACATTTGAATTCAAACCGCGGGTAAAAGCTAGTATTGCCTGTGCCTCAAAAGTTTCATCTTTGCAATACGCATTACCTATTTTTTTACTTTTTGTCAGTTCTCAAAAATCAAAACGCGTACGTATTTTGTAATGTTATCATTGTGTTACACAACAAAAAAAAAAAACAACATGATAATAATAAAATTGTAACGAAATGGCATGTAAAAACATCATAATGATGATAAAAACCTTATTGTTGTAACTCATAAGAGGCCTAACCATTCCAAAAACGACGCATGGCTGTCTATCGCTGCGGTCGCTAATGGCGCTAAGAAGAATGAAAGAAATGCAGACTACTCTGTAGCTAAAATATTCAATGGCGTCAATGCCGTCGTCGCGTCGTCTAAATGCAATAAAAGACTATTAAATTCATATACATACATACAGCTCAATCGCTAAGAAATGTAGACATAGCTGTACTTACATATATATTAGGCTGGGTCGAATTTTTGTTTGCTCAATCCAAATTGAATAGGATCCAAAAGTTACATTGGTATAACAGAAATGTAAAATTTTAGTTAAATTCATGCAGCCATTTTGACTGAGAATTTAATTTAATTTTACACCATTTTATATAATGAATTTAAGTAAAATTTTAGGAGGTTATTTTTTTGCATATAATTAATTAAATTAATTTAATTTTCCTAAATGGGCGCAAAAATTTGAGTAAAATGTATTTATTATAACAATTTTTTTTTTGTTTAGTTTGAAAAAAAAACAGCAGTAATTTTTTGTTCTTTTTCTGCTTTTCACCATTTTAAAAAAATATTGCAAAATTTGACAAACTTGAAATATAGAAAATGTGCTTAAATTTTGAATGCTTCATTTGTTTTTTTATTTTTAAATGCTTTGTTGCGCAACCCTCTGTGTCTTTTACACTCTGCACTCCCTTGGGCATAGAGTCAAAAAAATCTTTCAATTATTCAGGCGTAATTTCCTCATACCATACTTTTTCTATGGTCTTTCGTAACTTCACCATTGAATTAAGGCGTCCAAACATTTTCTATTGGATTGAGGTCCGGTCTATTCTCTGACCAATCTAGTGACACTACGCCCAAATCTTTCTTCAGTTTTGTTACCTAACGTTAAACAGTTGACCAAAAAATCGTAATAAGTGATTGAATGAGTAAAAAGTTAATGATAAAACTTACAGTTCTTGCCCGATGATATGGCGTTGAATCGTCTTGAAAAATTCGTTCCTTTTCTGTTAAGAACTCCAAGCTGAGCATAACCCCACTGAGTACAATAGATAAGTACTTTTTGGCATTTACTATAGACTTTATTGTAATTAGGGACTCGGGTTTGTATTTTGAAATGTATCCAAATTCCATAATATAGGGAGAATGATTTACAAAATGAAGGAAGTACGCAGTTTTCCGCAAATCGTTCACCTGGTCAAGGGCGAAGGTCTCATCAGAAAATAAGACACACGCGAATTCAGATTCAGTCCATTTTACTTTACTTTTCGCCCAGTTGAACTGCTGTTATTTAATTTTTGCAATTAAAAGCGGCTTTTTAGCAGACTTCCTAGCCGACATAACCATCTTGTTTAATGGACATTGAACTGGTCGGATCGAAATATTCTTTGGAAGCGATTCCAGAAGCTCTGTTTTTATCTCGCCATCATTTTTGAAACGGTTTTGAGGGCTGTTCTCAAAATAGCCCGGTCTACTCTCGGATTTGTGCATTTTTTCCTGCCTAATGCTTCTTTCCTCTCTGCTGCTATTTTACGAACAGACGCTTTTAGTTCAATCAATATAAGAATTACTTCTTTTTGATCCACAGTCAACTGAGTTTTCTAAGGCATGATTTTTCTCGACTATCCGAAACACGTGAGCTAAACTTGCGAGCATTCCGCGAAAGACTTCATGCGGATTTTTTTGTTGTCGTGGGCGTTCGCTCATCTTGTAGGCTGATAACTCGCCAGATGGCGCTGGTATTAAGTCGTATTTCTGAACTGATTTTGACCAAATTCAAAATATGGACAAAAATTTGACGAAGTCCAAAATATATTCTATGTATGTATATATTTGCGAAAAATGGACCCGGTGCCCCTGGTGCCAAATTATTCAGAAAATCTGTAGATATGATCACATTTTGATTAAATTAGAGACATATACTGGGCATGGGAAAATTAATACTTTGCTAGAGCCGAGATGAGTTAAATTTTTATTTAGCATATAATTTTTATGGTATGTCGATAAATACCTTTATGAAAAATGATGATACTACAAGTGCATGCTGCTGGTGCAATTAGAAATACTTTTATTTCAGTTATGGTTAATCTTAAAAGATATCATATTGAAAATTATGTAAAGAAACTGCTACTAACCTTAGAGTCGACTTTATCTGGAAATTGTTTGTCGGCTTTAAAGATCTGTTGAAAGTATATGGAAAAGTAGTAAGTAAAGTAGACGCAGTTGCGGGTATCAGAAAGTTTATAAATCTGATAAAAGTAAGAACGGATTTGGGTTTAAATAGAAATTTCATAGAGTCCATTAACAATAGCATACTTTGTTTTGTTACTTATATTTAATTAAATTCGTCTTATTACTTTACATTTAAGGTGCTATGCTATAATTGCGCTGAGAAAAGGAGGCCCATAACGAATTTTCGCAAGTTGCTAATTTCCAGTGAGCCCTCCGGGATATCAATGAACTGACAGTCTAGCTACTTAAACCACGGTTTCGCATAGGCAGGGCAGTTGAGTAAAATTTGAAAGGATGATTCTACTTTGTCATCCTCCAACAGCTGCTACAAAGAGGTTCAAAAATTGTATTAAGCCTAACCGCATGAATGCCTACCGGATAATGCCAGACCAGAATTTCTACGAGAATCAAGAGCTGTCGCTTTGCCAACGCCCTAAGCTCCGTTGAACGCCTCCAACCCACCACCGGCCAGAGTGCCCATGCAATTCTGCTTGTCGTGGTATTTGCCTATCACTCGCTGAACTGACAAAGAGTTCACCTATCCAAGAGAAGTTCGAAGACTGCCAAAGATGCCACAATACTATTCCTACCCAGCGCCATAACTTCAAGTGGGCCTGACCGACCCAGCTCATTAGTCATACAGTTTTCTGCTACGTCGCTATGATTTAGCACCCAATTAAGTCTTTATGAAAGTATTCAGAGGTAGTCGATCAGTTTCGACCTAACCTTTTAAGACCTTGATTGATAATTGGGAAGACATTCCCTCCAACCTTTTCGCCCAGCTGTATCCCAGAATGAATCTAATCAATTACTTTGTGGCTCTTTAAAATTAAATTGAAAAAATGAACGTCCCGGTCTAGTGAACATGAAAGGATGTTTATCTGTAGGAACAATAAAAACGGTAAAAAGTTCATTGTAATGAATGAATGCCTAAATGTTCTATAAAAGGGGCAAAAACTATATCTTCTCCCAGCAGCCTATCGTGAAACTATTATTGATAAGATATATTGCTTCATCAATGTTCTTGTTAAAACTTAAAGGATTTGTTGTCTACATATGGCTCTTGATGATTTCATGCCCGAAGGATTCGTTCGCCACAGTTCTGATAACTTTAGTCTTGTTTTCAAGCTGTTGCTTCTTTCTGACGTGTGGAGATAAAATGAATGAACAAAAGTTAGAAAGACATTTAGTAACTGTTTCGTTTAGATCTCCTGTTTTTCCGACAGGATGAAAAGTAGTTGTGTATTGAAACGATTTTCCGTCATACTTTGTTTGGACACAAACCGGTTTCGGTGTTGTGCCATCTTCAGTCTCATTTCCCATTCTTTCATTTAGTAACCTTATGAAAGCTAAAATGTCAGTGCATGCGTTTTGCTATTTCCTACAGAGTATGCTCCCCTGCGAATATTAAGCATCTAAACAATTTGCAATCTCTTCTTAAATCTAATTATCTTTGCATTCACAACAATAAAATGGATTGCATTTATATTTGCAATACTTATATCTATTTGTCTATTGTGGCAAACTTATTGGGAGAATTCATATTTTGCCACGCCTTCCGAGACAATCTTATGAAATATGAGCCAAAATAATATTAGTTGAATCGTAGGCGATAGATTGACATAGTTACATATATTTACTTCACGTAATAATTCTTGTGTTGCCTCGTATTTGTCGTTTTTGTATGTCTATTGACGTAATAATGGCGATGTCTTAATATGATATTAAAAACGATATTTAATTGAAAATTAGTACATACATACATATGAGTATAATTTTTTTAAGATTCCCATTGCTGCTATTTTATTTATTTTAATAATACATAATACAGAGAATGTATGTAGCCTGTCTAAAGTGGTACCATCATACATAAATAATGCATTTGTATTGTATGTTAAAAACATACCCCAATTGGGTTCTTGCGTTCGTGCCCCCAAAGACACACCTACCCAACACCGCTAATTATTTTGGACTTATTTGTATTGTCCATTATGACAACTAGATTATTTTGTAGTTCGTTTATTAACTTTTATAATATAAAAATCTGTGTTTAATCAGAAAGGGCATGTTTTCGAGCCACCCATTGCCACTGATTTTCACTTTTAATAGCCAAAATGTGAGCCTATCGAACTATCGAAGATAAATAGGAAGAATGGCACGTAAACATAAACATATAAGTAAATATAAGACAAGATTTTCTGTTAGAGGAACGGTAAGAGTGATACAACGTCTTTGTAATCTACGATCTTTGGTCGTACTAGGCAGCGTAGTCTGTCTAGTCTGGTTACACATAGAACAACTATGTGATAAAATTTTAATTGTTAAGTTTCCGAAATCAGTCATCCCGGAAAATATTATCTATTAAAGTAAATCAAGAATAATAAACCGTCTATTCTCCAGGGTCCGCACCAGGTGTGTGCAACGTGTAATGTGTGTGTTTTACATGGACACCTGAACGGCCGAATCTTTCTGCACAATACTCAATGTAAACAGTAATGGGGAAGGGCACACCACCACCTTTGTAAGTCTTGAGGTTTATCTAAAAGTTCTCCCGTACTATGGGTCCGACACCCGGTTGCATTACAACTCCACATTCGAGCTTGGAAAGCCAAGCTTTTTCAGCATTTAAGTATTGAACCACAGACACCCCGATACTCCAATGAACAGGCCAGGCGTCCGCCACGTGGTAGGTCGCTTCCTGTTTCTCGTGGAACCAGAATTAACTCTCCGGTCAGTCTGAGACCACTTCCAGTTGAGCTAGCATTCCGTATCCGGATTGATGGCCGTTAGTTCAGATTTACATGGGCGGCCAGCCGACAGTGACCCAAACCACATAGCCCAAGAGTATCCCACATCTTCTTTGGATCGCACTCTTGCGATTTCAGCTCTCGTACTATGGGGACAGGAACTTCAGAGGCCTCAACCCCATGGATAGAGCGCACCCTGGGAATCACAGTCCCCCGCAGCGCCAGACCATTCTTCGGCCAGACCACGCACTACTTCACTATCATCACTATTTCCATGCAACTAATTCATTATACGTATAATTATGCATCCTTTCTGACTCTTCTTGTCTCTTTTTCTTGACATCTCCTTTTTTAGACATCTCTATTTCATCAATGGCTCCACTGTTCCACCGCTGAAGCAATCCAGTAGTAGCAATGAGTCCACATCAAAGGTCACCACCATCATGCTTCCACTTTCACGGCATCAGAGGTACGGAAACTCCAAAATTGGGACATTCAAGGGGTTCCGAACCCTCATGGTATCAGGCAGTCCCAAACACTGTGACCAAGACCGCGACAACCCAATCCGTAAGCAGCCCGAACACACACTTACTGGGAAGTCACCACATCAAACACGGTCCGTGTCCGAACCAATGTAACTCAAAGAAAGCTCGATAGTTTTAATATAGAGAATATTTATTGACGCACACAAATCTGCATTGTATCCAGTGATCTTATGTAAAACTTATTCAAACCCATTTCGGCTACCAGGAAAGCTATTGATTTGCTCTTACGGAACATTGATAAATGTTCAACTTCGTATCATGAGTTTTATAGACTTACTTAAGGAGCTAAAAGCTAAGCTAATTTAAATACTCCTTACAATTATTTTCCCAAAATAAATATATGTTAATCGAGATTAGTCATAATAATACTAATATTAATAATTTGGCGCTTAGAATGTAACTGGTAGATGGCCGAACTTCTCCTACAATTTGTGGTGTGCGTCTTAATGTTGTACCAAAAAATTGAGAGACCTTCAATTTTACGCCGACTCCGAAGTTTTTTCCATTGCAGAAATGCACTCGGAGGTTTGCAGTTGCCTGCCGAGCGGTGAACGCTATTAGAAAAAAGTTTTTCTATGATTTTTTTGGCGATATTTGCCTGTACCAAGATATGAACTCAGTACACATCGAATGAATCGCGTACACGCTACACACTTGGCTACGGTGGACGGGAATAGTCATAGAATGCAACAAATTATGTGATTACAAGTGTCGAATTTCAATCGGAAAATTATATCACTATTATAATAGAAATTTCATAATTAATAACAAACAACGCATAACCATCCTCCCAACCACCTTTGAATCAACTGCCCACTGGAGCGATGCAAAACTTGGTATTATTCTACTTCACTACAAACATACTTACATCATACGAAACCTAAGACGTTCTATGTAAAATGATTAAAGCGAAACCATTCACCTGCAACGGCATTTAATGAGTATAAAAGCTAACTGAAATTAAGGCCGGAGCATCAGTAAGAAACTGGTATTTTCTAAAGCAAACATTTTGAAAGATTGTGCAAAAATAACAATGTTCAAATTGGTGAGCCTCAACTACTCGTAAAACCATTAAGTGCTCTTGATTTAACATAATCCAACTCATAAATCTTCATCCGCAGTTGCCACTTCTACTCGCTTGCATTGTATGCAGTGTAGCCTTACCGGAGCCGGATGGTCTTTACAATATCCTCAGTGACAGCGGCAGTCGCTCAATTGTTAAACCTTATCAAACGCTATCCCTGACCGCTAAGAGTCAAAGTCCAGAGCAGCTACAATCGAACGCTGTTACATCGGAGGAGGAGGAGGAGGAAGAGGAGAAGGACAACAACGACGCAGTCGGTTTGGTAGATGAGCAGGAAGTAAGTGCACCCGCATCAATAACAGTTATAGCAACCCCAACACCTCAAGTGGCCGCATCTTTGCCCATAACTCGGCTAACAGCTGTCGCCTCATCTGGTTCGACGGTGGCATCAGCCTCAGTATCGCGCTCGGCATTGCGTGTCTCATCTTCGGTTAATTTGCCATCAAGCGGCAGCTCTACTGCAACCATTCAACATCACATCTTACCCGCCGAGACTATACCGCTACCCATTACCATATCTACGCGACCCGGCTTACGTACCGTAATCGCACCGGAGACCATCACAATTCACGAACCGACCGTAGCTAAGGTGGGCGAATTGGTGCAGAAAATACCGACAGCCGTGTCGCATCAAAGTCAGACAGTGGTGCACAAGCATGCGCGTGTGGTCACGCCCATCGTGGCACCAGCAGTGCGTACAATCACGTCCCAAGTGTTACGCGCCTATCACACCCCGCTCATCCTTACACCACAAACATCCATTGTGCGTGCAGGTAGCGACAACACAAACCTCCATGCAAAAGCCAGCGCAAAAGCAAAGACCAGTGCAAGTGCAAGTGCCAGCGCAAGTGCAAGCGTCTGAGGCGAGAGATGCTCTGATTGCTGATCTAGCAATTATTTACTTTAAAATCTTTTGAAACTGCTTACTGTGTTCCTGGCTGATATTTTGTTTTTTTTTTATATAAGAAACTTGTTTACAAATTTAATTCTCAAAATTTCTATTATTCAGGCTATGTATTTAGGTTTCGTTTTTATTCTAGGTCAAACTTTTTTGGAATAAAACAAATTTAACGCTATAATTAATGGTTTGACGTTATAAAGTCGTTATACATATACTGAAATAGTAAATAAGGGCTTGGAAAATTTAGAGCGGATCGTTTTTTGACTTGAAGCACCACTTGCAGGTAATTGCTCATCTCAAGGGAAGAGCAAAATATTTCAGTCTTAAAATAAGAAACTATTTAGGGATAATTTCGGGCTAGTTCAGGACAATTTCGACACTGGTTCTCAAATCATCCCGAACTTTTCCCAAAATAGTCCCAAAATGGTCACAACGAAGTCCTGAAAAGCTCCCGAACTTTTCGGTTCACTTTTTTTCGTTAGTTGGTAACCCTAACCAAATTTTTTTTCTGTTTGAAATTTGTTATGCGTTCGTCGATAAATACTATTATTACGAAATTTTTAAATAACTTTTTTATAGGAATTTTACATATCTGGGAAACCATTTTTTCCAATTTTTTTTATTTACAAACCGTTTTTACCGATGGTGAGTTATGGGATCACCAACCAACAGCAATTCAAGAACAATGTCTGTAATCGATTTTCGCAGATCTTTCAATATGCATTCAACACACACGTGACAATATATATCAGGGCCGTTAACATAATACCTTCTTACTTACTTACTTAATTGGCGCTTAAGCGATTTTGGCTTAACTTCCCCTACAATTTGTGATGTGCGCCTTGATGAGGGCATTGGGGGCCTATAGTTTTATGCCGACTGGCCGAGTGCCGAGTGGCGACCGCTATTAGAAAAAACTTTTCTATAAATTTTGATGTTACTTACCCCGGCCAGGATTTGAAACGACTCAACGAATGAGTCCCGCACACGCTACACGCTACGGCGGTTCGCCACACAATACACACAATATCTTCACCTATTTATTTATTTCATACTTACTGACTACTTACAGCTAAAATTCACAACAAAAGTAGATTATGAGATCCTTAAAAATAACAATTTGAGTCAAAAGGCAGAATTTAACAAAGAGAGAGAGAGTAATATTTAGATAATACGAAATCAAGGCAGCCAGAATACGAGACCTCATTGAATTTGCACCCCTTGCATAATTAGTCCTGACTTTATTTGTATAGGATTAATTATACTAAAAACAAAGGAAAGCGATATAATTGTTTCAATAGTTTGGATACTAATAAAAAGCACGAGAAAATTGTCAACAAGTTTCAAAGAGCGGAGATTAAATTTTAGGTCGAGTTTAGAGCGATGATCTAAAGTATAAGGATCTATAAGAAAAATTTGAAATGAGGAGCAAAACACAAAACTAAGGCAGACTTAATAATGGTAGTAATTTGACATATGAAATATTTAATTTATTTATACGGAATAACATATCCTTATGCATCAAAGATGAAATTCTTTTAGTATTTGTACTACTTGGGAACCAGACGTGATGAACTTTGTTCAGAAAACTTATCTGTGCGTTGTTCCCTTTCAAAAAAATTCTACGGTGACTCTGTAGGTGGGCTGCTGTTGTACAATGCGATTTGGCGATCACAGCACACAGCTCGGCCAAAATTACTTCGTTCCCACGACAGTCGGTTCCACGATACCAGAACGACCCGGAATTATATCCGGCCAAGAACTGTCACTTCAGTAGCATTCCCTATAATTTTATGTACTTGCAGTTACTCATATCGTTTCATCCCTAGTGGTTATTCATTCGATGAGCTTGTGGTCCGTAGAGCTTAGGATTTGGACAACATTCTTGCTGAGTTTCAAAATGGGTATTAGGGAGCGGGTGTAACTAACAAAAATGTTCACAAGTCCAAATGACATTGATGACACCAGACACTGCTACTTGATCTAATCTAACGTGCTATCAAAAGCGAAGAAATTACTTACAATTTAGAAATAGAAATTATAATAATATACAAATTTTCCCATTTCAGTGTTCTTCATTATTTCATTTATCACTTTACTAATGAATATACATTAACTTCCTCGGACTGGGCACAAATTCAGCGAAACTTATTTTCTGCACTGGTTTTATTTGTGGCAACATCTGATAGATCACTGGCCGGGCGGCAAATGTCAAATGAGCGGGTGTATGCCTTAATGACTCGACGATAGGTGCCGTTTCATCTTTGATTGTTGCTGCCACTGTGGTGCCAATATTATCCACAATTTGCAATGTCGTTTGCAAATTAGGCTTAATAATCGTCACTGGAATGGCATGCAATTTTTGTGTTGTACGGACTGGTTGCACGGCAACGGTTGACATTTGATGCACCGCTGCTGGTTGTATGGTCGAATCGGCGAGCACCATTTGCGCGGACTGCGCATGTTGGTTGTAGTTTTGGTTGCTGGGGTGCTGATGATTGTGGACGCGTGTAAAAGTCGTATGCGAAATGGCAGATGGGGAATTATGAACTATTGAGGCGATTTTAATATCACCGGCTTGCTGGAAATCTGCTGGCGATATGGACAATAGGCTGGCGTGACATGCAGCGATGTAGGCGATAAAGCTGAGTAGAAGCTGCGGCGAATGAGAGGGGTAGAAAATACTTATAGTTTACTGAAATAATTCAAAGTGGGTTTATTTATTGCCAATCTATTACCATTTTTTCTTTTTAGTTATGTTGATGTTACTAATTAGCGTAGTATATGTAGTAGTGTAGTGAGTCTAATTTGTTTTGCGTATATTTTAGTTTTTGATCAACGTGATCCAAGCGCTTCACAAATCCAGATTAACGCCAACAATGAGCGTACATTGAATTTATATGTTGCATTGTAGTCACCGACGTATTACTTGCAAATTGCGTACCGTTAAATGCGCCATGCAATCGAATAGAGCGCGTACAGTAAGCCACAGCATTTTATGCGGTTGGGAATTTCGCAAAATCTTAATATGTATACTTATAGTACCTAAACTTCGATGTTCAAAATCGTGTGCATTAACTATATTTTTACTATTTCTTTGTGTTGGAATAGTAATTTCATTCAGCGCATTACTTTTTTGGTCAATGGTTAAGGTCACTTGCACTCACAAAATCTCACCAAGGAGAATAAAATACTCATAAATCAAATTTTTAACAAAACTATTTAAATGGTTAAGCTGTGTTAGCTAATTTAATTTGGCATCCAATTTCAGCTTACTGAATATACATACATGTACCCTGTAGGAAAAAGGCAGACAGTCTAAAAATGTATGAATTTAATTAGTTTTGGGAAGTCAGCTGCTTTGAAACAAAACAGAATCGTCTTACTAATTTTTACCACAAATTTTACTAATTTCTACCACTATTTCTACTAATTTCCACTACTATTTTCAGAAATGCTGCCACTATTTTAGCTAATTTCTACCTCATTTTTACTAATGCTACTACTAATTTCTACCACTCTTTTTTACTAATTTCTACCACTTTTTTTTGCTATTTTCTACCACCATTTTTACTAATGCTACTACTAATTTCTACCACTATTTCTATTAATTTCTATTTTCACTAATTTCTACCACTATTTTTATTAATTTTTACCACTATTTTCAGTTATTTCTACCACTATTTTTACTAATTTCTTTCACTACTTTTACTAATTACTTTTACTATTTTTGCTAATTTCTATCAATATTTTTACTAATTTCTCCGACTATTTTTACTCATTCCTATCACTTTTTTTTACTCATTTCTACCACTACTATAAGTCATTTCTACCGCTGTTATCACTAACGAAACTATAATTTAAAAAAATGTGGCTTCTCTAAGTTTTTAATCCAGATTTTTTCCAGGTGGGTGTCTTCAAGTGCGTATTTCTTGATTTACGTTGTGGTTGCAATTACCAACACCTCGTCTGCGCTAATTTGATCGCGAGTGGCGTTTGGTAGTTCGGCCCAAATGCATGAACACTATGTGTGTGTACATTAAGCAGGGACGATCATATTTTTCAATGTAACTTTGATATGAGAAAAATATTTTTTTTTTCGTAAGAAAGTTTAGCAAAATTCATGCGTTTATAGTAGAACTGCCAATAATGAAATTATTACAAAGAGTTTTAATATTGATCATATGAAAATTTTCTGCGGATTTTTGACAAACTGAAATGTCACATTTCAAACATTTCAGCCTTCATTTCTAATGAAAACGTTTTCTATGCAAAATATTATATTTATTTGAGAATACTAATTGCTTTTTACTATAAAAAATGTAAAATGCCACAAAAGCATGTCAAAACATCTGTGAATTGTACGGTGAGAAAGTTGTGAGTGAATGCTGGGTCGGGACGATAATGATATAATACAAGATTGCGCCGTTCTGCAGTGAGTGATATTTCTCAGGTAAAAGTAAACAAAAAATATGGAGAATGAAGTGTAAAGATTTGAATTATAGAAAGAGATTTAATAAATAAAACTACTAAATACTAAAAGCAGTGACTCTATGCCGCGACTTTTTAAAAAACAATTGTTTGTTTAATTTTACTGGAGAACTGTCAAAATCGGAAAACCCACACTAGCAGTACAACTGTGAGTGCCGCCCAAGAACATGATGGTACAAGAAGGGACAGCACGTTACTTTTGCTTTACTCGTTGATTAACAGGGTAGCCCCTTCTCTTTTCATTCAATCATTTACGCATGTGGTTGAAAGGGCAGATGTCTAGTTTGTCAGATGGTACTAAGTAGGTCACAAAAAAAAAAAAAAGAAATTGAGTAAAGTAATGAACAAACGCGAAAATGAAGTAGCACTCTCTCTGCCCATTGGTCGTTTGCTATATTTTGCTCTCTTTACAAAATAACATTTGATTTTCAATACGCTTAATAAAAAACCTAATTGTTTATATTTACTTATGTATCTTGTTTTGCCATATTGTTCGAATGTGAAAATTGATGAGTAGCTGCATTTATCGATTGTTGAAAGTTCTAATTTTTACACATAATCGGCTTACATAAAATGCACTAAAAAAATATTGAACGATTAATTTCGTTGTTAATATTAGGATAACCATATTGTTTTAATTTTTGAAGAAGTAAGTATACATATTTTGTAGTATCGATGAACACATCTTCATTGAGGTTAATTGTGCATCTCTAGCTGAACATATCATCAGCTGATTGTCGCTACTGCTTTTCACCACAGACTTTTGGTGAAATTTTTTGAGACTGTTGCTTACTGAATACCGAAAACGTCTAAATGCGCAAAAAAGTCTATAATTGAAAGTCTCAAATTTAGGGCCTTGAGATGAGACTTAACTAGAGAAAACCGGCATAAAACCGCGCACACTTTTCATACGATAAATATTTTCCAAATTTCGTTTTTGTAATGAAAGATTATGGTTTCATGGCTTATCTTTGCATAAAATTCCAGTGAAACAAAAATAATACCAGAAATATCGACCCTTGCTAGTGCCATACATCTAGGCATATTTGTATGTACATATGTCTGTATGTATCTATGTATGGATGTCGCTTACCTATTTTGTTCATTTGCTGCGAACAATTTATGCTTTTCTTGTACCGCCTAGCTATTTCATGTAAGTACTTTGAAGGTATTCGTACCTGTACTCGAAGTTAAACAACGTGTTCAATCAACCTTCACTTGTTTATTTAATTCATTTTTTGTACGTATGTTTATTTCTTCTCATAACACTCTCTATTATTATTATTATTTGATTTGTTTTCTTTCGGTTATTTTCAGTTTGTTTGTTTCCCCGAAAGCTTCTTACGCAACATAAACATAAGCTGGAGAGAAAAAAGCCCATAGAGCAATCCGCCTACAACAGCAATCATTTGAATATTTTTTTGTACTTCATTTATTATTTATCGCTATTTTATTTATCGTTTACACTAAACTTTTGTCACTTTGATTTTATGCCCTCTAAGTAAGCGTGGAGTTAGAAAATTATATTTATTTTTTAAGAAATTTATATTTATATGATAGGGCCTTATGAAGAAGTTTTGTCACTTTATTAATGAATAAAAATTCATTTTGAGTAAAATTTTTATAAAAATAAAATTCATTCAACATCAAAATGTACATAAATCCCAGCATGATTTTTTTTTAGTATAATAAAATGCGAGTTTGAAGTGGCCTAAAAAACGCTTTGAGTATTGATAAAATTTTGTTTGTTTTATTATATTAAATTTAGCAACAAAACTGTATACTTAAAATTGTCCAAAAATCCGGAATAAAAATGTTTAAAATTTAATTTTTTAATTTTTTTTTTATTTTAGAATGAATTATATTTTTATAAAAAACTAGATAAAACCGACAGTCGTTGCCCTGCTTTTATTTATTTATTGATTGCTCTTTGCATATGTTACTAGAAAACGCGATTCGGTTTCTGCTATATATAACAGGTGGCAACCCTCTTAAAAATTTAAGTATGCACGTTGTCACCGCCGAGACGAATAGTTCGGCACTACAAGTTTAATTTTTAATACCCATGTGTATAATTTAATTAAATATGACTTTTAAAAAAGGTGGCAACGCTCTTCAAAATATAACGGCCCATCTTCATATTTTACTACATATTTCGAACAAATAGCGTATAATTTAATTTAATCCGACTTTTCAAGCAGGTGGAAATCCTCAATATGCTCCTTAGCGAATGGAACGTTCGTCACCCATTATTTTATGTTTCATATAACTCAAGTATAATTTAATTAAATTGACTTTCCGAGCAGGTGGCAACCCTTTGCAAAATCTAGCTGGTTTTTTCTCGGCGAAGCACACCGTTTGGTACTTATATTTTAATATTTTACATACTCGTATATAAAAAATTTGACTTTTCAAACAGGTGGCACCCCCTCGAAAATGTATGTGGATCATACTTCTACTCCTCACTGAGGCGAACCGATTGACTCCCACATTTTAATATTTATTTTGGGTAATTTAATAAAATTTGCCTTTCAAACAGGTGGCATCCCTCAAAAATATTTGAGATTAATATAATAAAAAATTTGAAGGAGTGGTTGAGTTTCTTAAGATGGTTGAGACATGTACAAAGGATATACTCCGATGCCTCAAAACATTTAAGAAATAACTGGCATTCTGTCTCAGTAGACACACCAAGCCGATGCCAGTGAAATCACAGGAGGTTTTAACCAGTTGGTAGCTGGAAAGAAGTCAGATATCAGGCCTAACAAGCGATATGATGTTCTTTCTATTGAAGATATAACGGAAAGGCTAGCCTGTCTGAGGCCAGCTAACGCCCCAAAATTGTTCAGGTCCCGTTAAGGCTATTTCCGAAACCTTCCTGCCTAGACCAGCATAACTGCATTCCTCGACGCCAGCAGTTGAAGGGTGTCATAAAACTCTTTAACCAGCTTCGACATAAAAATCAGCTTGGAGAGTGCCCTAATGGCCGATTATAGTTAGAATGCGTCTGGCGAGTGGCGCTGATCGAGATTCCTACCACATCCGCTTGAAAGAATTAATTTTAACCCACTATTAGAAATTCATTGAATTATTTAAATTTTAAATATTTATAATAATTTTGAGTAAGTTTATTTCCCAACTTTGTTTTGATTAATGATAGCAACGATAATTACCGCTACGTTACGGCAGAGCTGTGCGGAAGCGAAATAATAAATGAAAAATAAATCGCAAAGGTTGGCAAATAATTGAACCATTTTAAATAGAATTAACCTTTGAGTAAAATATTTCCGGTCTAAAGTATATCCACAGATAAAATTAAGTCAGTAAGTCTCAAGGAGTTGCATTGCGTTGTAATGTGATCGGGGTGAACAGAGTAGAGTAACTGTACATCTTTTATTCCTCTAAAAATTCAATAAGGCTCAACATCATATTTTACCAATTGGATCAACTTTGCGCAGTGTGTTCAATAATGAGAATAATTTTAGACTTTGTGCAATTCCTGACAGTTAATTATTTGGCAAGTCTTGATTTAAAAAGTTAAACAAATTTAGTTCATTGCTTCTTTTTGATATTCCGTTTTCCGACAGAGTGAAAAGATGATGTATATTGGAACGATTTTCGGTCATCCTTGTCAAGTTTGGTTTGGAGACAAACCGGTTTCGGCCTTGTACCCTCTTCAGTGTCATTTTTCGTTGTCAGAACGTACGCCCGAAATTTAAATTCGAGTAAGAGAAAAACGAATAAAACTTACCTTCTATGGATACCGTTAAAACGTTTCTTTAGAAAATCTCATTTGCATGTGTAGTTACCCAAAATTAATTGAAACAAGTTAATATTTCCATTTCAAATAAAGAATACCTTTTTCATGCAATAAAGGTTCAATTTGAAAATTTAAACGACTTTTATTTATTTAATCATAAGCAAAATGAAATCAGTATGATCTCAAAGTATCACGTCAATCTAATTTTTTGAAACGAGTGTATTTTACTGAGTTTAGGACCAGGTTTTATGAATAATATGAGAAAACAAACTCAATAAATTACAGTCGTTTCCAGCATACAAGACCAAAAATAACATTAATAATCTAATTTTTTGACTTTTACAAAATGTAGGCATGATTATCATTTGACTTCGTTCATTTTCATCATGTTGTACTTTGGGTCGTGGCCATCGTCTGCGGTATTAGCCGTCGCAAAGACGTAGAGGTTGCTGTCGTCTTTCCTAGCGCAACTCTCGATATCTCACCCGCATAGCTCGTGTTGTGCCCGATCACAGCGTGGCACTGTAGGCAGTATCTTTCTCTTCTATGGCGGCGTAGCATTCCTCATCGTACCAGTCGTTTTTTCGGACTCGCTGAACACCAATGACCTCTTCAGCGGCAGTACATAATGAGCAAGTAATGTGGTCCCATTCCATTATCTTTTTGGTTTAACATTGCTCTCAGAGAGCTGGAGTGTAAGTCGAGTCGCGAAACGGTCGGCTATCTATTGTGATTGTAGCGTTTGGACGTCGAGCTTTGCTTGTGTCACTGAGCGCGCGCTCTTTGCTTCACAGAGATGCGAGTGAATCTTGGGCGAGTCGATGTTAGCTCCTCGAAGAGTGCGCTAGTCGAAGATACTAGAAGCATGCCTTCCGTCTAATATAATATAAGCAATTTGGTTTCGTGTTTTTCCAGCAGGAGATAGCCATGTTGCTTGATGTATTTTTATAGGTTTGAACCTGGTGCAACAGACCACCATGTTTCGGGTCCCCCGGCGAAGTCGATCAGCCTCAGTCCGTTAGCGGATATTTCGTTGTGTAGGCTGAATTTACCGACAGTGGGACCAAAGATCCCTTCCCTTCTCACCTTGGCATTAAAATCGCCTAGCCCAAGCATCGCAAGATCCGATCCGTTTCATTCCTTGCCCAACCATCGCATCTCTTGGATGGCGGTGAAGTCAGCGTTTGCCTTTACGAGGACATGCACCAGTCGGGCACCTTCCCAATTAAGGGTACGGACATTCCGGGTGCATGCCCTCAAATCATACTCCTTTAAACGTTTGCCATCGCCGTCATCATAATAGGGGGGTCTCATCCGAGGCGTTTTGTTAAAATTTTTCATTGGAAGCTGTTTTTACGTGGCCGGTACCAATCCCAACGCACAACCAGATTCTAAAGTGAGCCGTAAAACCGAAAACGACGGAGTGACCACATCATGTTCGCCTTCTCACTTTAGCTCACTCCCAAATGGATGTTCGGGAGCTACTCAGAGGACACTTGGATGAAATCACCCGGAAGTTGTGAGCTGCTTGAACAGCATGCAGAAGAATCGTTCTGGTCACTCCCAGGTGAATGGCAATCAGAGACTTTCGCCACTTGCGTGGGCTTCGACACACGGCTACATCCGCCATCCAAGATCCAATTATCTATGTGCCTCCAAATCGAAATGAAGCGCAGGTCATAGTTTCCATTAGGCGGCAAATTGTAAATGCCTTTTTCAAAGGGTATATTCCAATTTAAATAGGTGTAGCACAAAACAATTTTTTTTCTTCACCTTCTTCTCTGTCAGCCACTCCTTTACTGGCGCGAAATTTACGCATAGTATTCGTCATTGACGGATACTCGATTCTCGCTTCTACCATGTTAAATATGTATATGTATTATTATTTTTTTTGTACATATTTTTCTCATTGAATATTCCAATAAAAGGTATAGCACAAATACCCTAAAGCACTTGCATATTTATACAAAAAAAAAAACACAGAAATAGATACATAGTATAGTTATTTGTGGTTATTTGAAATCAAGTTTTTACCGCAACTCTGATACATTGCTCGCCGCATTCGCTCGAATAATATGCTTACCTACAATGCATAGCAGCTAAAGGCAACAATCGCACCGGCTCGCTAAATACCCACACACACAATCATTCGGCTAAGTTAGTCAGTCAGTTAGTAAGGCAAACAGCCAGCCAGCCAAAGCCAACCCAAACCAACCTAAGCCATCAACCAACCGATCAGTCATTCATTCATTCAGTCTGTCCGCGGCATTGCGCTTTTCTAGTCTGCGCTTTTTTTCAGCTCTACACATTGAAGTGTTAAGCATATTGAGCGTTTTGAAGTTGTTCAAGCACATAAACATGAAATATGTAAGTACATACATTGGATAGATGGATTGAGCCAATCTGTCACTGTTGCAACAACTCCAGGCACATTTCCACACAAATATAATATGTTTTTCACTTGCAGTTTTCCACATTCGTCGCGCTTTTCTTCAGCTGCACTATTTTCCTCTACCAATGCAATGCACAACCTGTTGAGGATCGTACGGCGGTTGGCGTAGCGGCGGGTATTGTAATCGATGCGGCACCTTCGGTGGTCTCCTATCAGGGTTCATCACAGGCGCATGCGCATCTTGTGCTAGCGCCTATGGGTCGTTCGTTAGGCTATGTAGAACCGTTGAATGTGAATCGCACGTTGGCGCGAAATGAACGCTTAGACGAGCGGCATGAAGTGTTGGATATCAGCCCGGTTTATGTGCCGCAGTGAGGGGCGAATTCATGATTATTTATTTATAATGTGAATCGGTGTAGATATGTAAATGGATTTGTGTGTAGATTTGTGAAAAAAGCAGTAACTAAAATACTTTGATATTTTCCTATTCTTGATAAATAGTTCGTAAGTGATATCATGAGTTGGGTGAATTATCAGTTTCGAATGTTTCTATTGTATTTCAAGAGCTTTAAATAATATATTTGTATATTAGTATTGGAAGATATACGGACATAAGTGAGCGTTCATTTATATGCACTAAAAGTAAATATTTTTTTAAGTAAATAAGTTCGCTATTGGAAAATATTAATTATTCATGTGTTAAAAAAGCCAAATACATGGAGCATAAAATTACCTGTAATATTGGGGACAACAAGGCTATGTGGAAACACCTTAAAAATTGTATATCTATGTCTAACGAAAATAATATCATTGATAAAATAATGATAAACGACCAATTATTCATAAAAGATACGGAAATAGCGCAGTCGTTAAATAACTATTTTATTGAGAGTGTTATGGAAATTAGCACAAATATTAAAGCTCCTTCTAGGGACATTGCGGTAATTGAAAATAGTACATTTTCCTTTAAATTTCAAAAAATCTCTACTGAGGACATACTTAATATAGTTAGAGCTTTTAAAAATAAAATTGGTGGTAAAAAACTCCTATCCGAAGGTGCCATCAAAGATTCCATAACCTATACCGGATACTTTTATGCTCAAATTGTAAATGAAAGCTTAGAGAAAGGCGTTGTCCCCAATCTATGGAAAACTTCCGTTGTAGTTCCATTAGAGAAAATAAAAAATACCATCAGGGCTGATGAGATAAGGCCTATTAATACGTTACCGTGTGATGAAAAGATACTCGAAACAGTGGTAAAAAACCAGCTTGTACAATATCTAGAAGATAACAAAATTATTATACCACATCAATCTGGGTTTCGTAAAAGACATTCTTGTGAAAGTGCTTTAAACTTAGTCATTGCAAACTGGAAAGAAGACTTAAGTAGAAATAAACATATAGTAGCTGTTTTCTTAGATTTGAAACGCGCTTTTGAGACAATTGACCAAAAGCTGCTCCTAAAAAAGTTATTCAATACAGGCATCACTGGTATTGAACTAAAATGGTTTGAAAACTTTATAACGAATCGGAATCAAAAAACAGCAATTGGATCGGCACTATCCGATAAAAGAGATGTTTCAGTTGGGCTTCCACAAGGATCGGTATTAGCTCCGATTTTGTTCAATATTTATATAAATGATATAAACAATTGCATTAAATATTGCGATATCAAATTATTCGCTGATGATACGTTGCTCATGCTAAGTGGAGATAAAACTAAACTGCAAGACGACCTAAATAAAGTCTACGATTGGCTATGCTTGAACAGACTTAAACTGAACGTCAATAAAGCAAAATACATGGTCATATCAAGGCGAAATTTTGACGAAAGCGAACTGCAAAATCTAAATATAAACAACGAAATTATTGAAAAAGTTAGTACCTTGAAATATCTAGGAATAAAAATTGATGATAAACTGATCTTTAATGATCACATTGATAATACGGTGGGGAAGATAGCTAAAAAATTATACTTCACACAACGAACGTGTAAATACTTAAGTAGAAGATACAAGACTATGGTATACAGATCTATAATTGAACCTCATTTTATTTACTGTCCCACAATATTCTTCATAATGAGAGATAGTCAAATCTATAAGTTACAAAAGCAACAGAACCGAGCAATGAGATTCATTCTTAGTAAACGCTTTGACACACCTATCAGAGATATGCTGACCACCCTAAATTGGTTGAGCGTTAAACAACAGCTTTTTTACTATACAATGAAGTTTATTAAGAATATTATAGAGGGAAACTTGCCCGATTACTTGAAGAGTAACATAAAACATGTCAATAATGTACACTCAAAAAATATTCGGAACAAAAATGATTTTAATCTCCCGTCTTATAAAACAGAAGCAGATAAATGTAACTTATATTACAAAGGATTAAAATGTTTTAATGAATTGCCAAATGATATTAAATGTAACAATATGAATGAGTTCAAAAGAAAATTGTTCAATTATTGTAGGACCCTTCCAATTTAGTGTAACATGGGCGGTCTTTCGAACTATCAACCACAATGCATTCGTACATAGCATACTTCAGAGTCTTGCCAGAATGCTGTATCGGTCCCACATGCAACCATTAAGTAGCCGAAGCTCATCCCGAAACGCATCACTAGATCCAATCAGTGCATCGCCGTATGGATGCTTGCTTCGCACTTTATTTGCACAAATGGCCGATACACGGCAACCGAGTGATGCCTACAATCATTGTTTTAATATGCTTTGGAAGTCTGCTAGTTTGTTATTCACTGATACTTGGTGGTCCTTATAAGTAGCTTTTACTTTATTTTTTAGTATAGGCTATAAATTGTAGATTTTAAGAACTACATATGTATAAGCTAGGCTTAATAAAGCTGTAAGAAATAAATAAATAAATAAATTAAAAATCATTTGTGGAGAAATACAAATGTATTGCCTCGCAAAGAGAAAAATTGTGGTTTGCCACCTGAACTATACTTTTTTTTAAGCAGGGACCGTAATGGTTGATATTTATAAAAAATAATGATTTAATCGCTATTTTCTGATTTTTATTTTTTCGATAAAAAATAATCGTTATTCGCGGATTTTTATTTTTTCGACCAAGTTTGATCGCTATTTTGAATTTTTATTTGTCTCTATCAAAAATAATCGTATATCTTGGATTTAAAATTTTGTTTATATTTGATCGTTATTTTGTGATCTGCTTTTCAGTTCAAAGAACTGAGCAACCGTGCGGCTACAGAGCTGTCAAGATAAATTAGGAACAACGCTCTCTTGTTGAAATTTAAAAAATAAAAATATAATAAGAAAGGAACTTGTAATGCCAATAAAGAAGCTCACAATTTATGTATTCAAATATATATGTATATAAATTTAAAAGCATTTAAAAACAAAAAAAAAAACAAATTATCAGATGAAGATGGTTGTCACCTGCTTAAAAGGAAATTAAATAAAATTATTACGAAAAAGGAATTATCACGTAATGGGATTGAAAGGAAGTAGACTTAAAGAAAATTTAAAATCATTAATTTAATTATGTTTTTAAGCTTGCTGTACAGTATCACACGGAACGAAAGAGTTTATGCGAAAAAATGATTGATGATCAATCAATTTAATTGATAAGGTAACGGAAATTTTACTGTACTATACAGTTATCAAACGTAAAACGTTTAAGGAGGCTCTTTTCGAGAAATATTGCATAGTAAACTACCAGATGGATGTTTTTGTATTTTTTTTTTTGACATGCATGCGTAAAAAATAGATTTGCTTATTTTTTAGAATTGGTTGGTTATTTTGTTTTTAGCAAGTGGCAACTGTGAGTTCACTGGTGCGGACTGAATACAGAAGATGACGCCGTCAGCGTACCGCTACTTCGGTTTTGCCGATTTCGACAGTTATTAAGTAAAAGTAAACAAACCGATTTTTTTACAAAGTGTCACTGTTTTAAAATTTTTTGTTTAGATTTATTAAATAATAAATATATTTCTATAGTTTATTTATATTTTAGCAAAATTAAAACGAGTTTTTCAATGAAAAGTTGTTTACTGTTACATGAGATAGATTGCCAATTAAAATGAAAAAAATACGAAGTTATTTGAATGCCTCTATTACGTCTTAGACCTAGAGTTTATTAGTTTAGTTTATTGGAGCGTCTGCCTATAGGAAATTAATATAAATTATTTTTAAATTAAAACTTTAGTTTTAATGCCACTTTAAAATTTTTAATTTCTATAACAAAACTTTACTCTAACGTGTCGAAGATAACAATTGAATTTATTTATTTAAATATGCACGTCGGCTCCAGCACCAACGCACCAACGCACAGCTGGAGTGAAGAAGTGTCGATTATGAAGAGTAGGGAATGATAATAACAAAATTAAGTCTTAACATTTGAATATTTTACTCAGGATATTTCAGTGACGTTATTGAGATTTTGCTATTATTTGAAAATTTTTGCAAATTATTTTTTTCCCTTCAAAACCTTGGCCTCTACAGAAAGGTTATAAATTTGTTTTTAGATAAGCGCAAATTAATTGGCTTGCACTTCAATAACCTCACTTAGGTCTACTGGCAATACACAACTGCAATTTGTTTAGCATAAAGTTATTGCAGAGATCATTGCCTTAATTTCAATTTGCACATTGAACTCGAACTTTTCGGCAAACAAAGATTGAATCAATATTTCACTAGTTGCGTAAACTTTGGTATTGTTTAAGCCTTTGCTATAATCGCAAAATGATTGACAGCGCATGCGAATTAGACGCAGTACCTGCTTAAAAGCCTATGTATTAGCAAATGACGTCAGCTGTATAAAGATTTGAAAATAAACAAAAAAAATCAAACGCGAAACAAGAAACATAGGACGTTGATCGCTTGCCCACTGAACGTATTAAGTTCAACAAATTGTAGACACCTACGCAATGGACATTTATAACTTCCTTCCTCGTCGCATTCGATTTCTATTTTTCATGTTGAGCTATTTTCAAATTGCCGGAAATAGGTTCATTGCCTATTTCACTTATTTTTAGAAGTTCATAATTGATTATTAAAGAAAAAATACTCCGTGACGAATAAAAATGGCACTAATCAATTAAACTCATTAAGTTTGTAGTTTGTATTATTTTTCCACCAGTTTTAGTCTGCGATAGATTATATTGACTTCGAGACTGATTTTTGTGGTTTTTTTAACACAAAAAAGAACACATATAACATAACATTTTCTTATGCCGGGTATGTAAAGTGTTCGAGCATCACCCGGAGTTAGGGAATACGAATTTCGATACTAAATATACGACACTTTTGCCATTCGGTATCCATATTTTTTACTCGATAGTTGTAAAACGATATTTTTGGAATAGAGTATTTGAACCCAGTATCGTACCGTAAAAAAAAAAACAATGTACTGAAAGTTCGGTGTGGGAAGTCAACAATCTAATCTATACTTAAGCCTCTCCAAAATTCTGTGCGGTATTCGACAGACCATGTTCTCCACCTCTGACCACAAACTGTAGTCCAATGTATTCCAATCTGGACTTCCAGACGGCCAATCATCTGCAGCTATGAAATCAGGATTGTTGCCTTGCCCACTGCTGGGTGGTTTTTGTATTGTGTGCTGGAACAGAATCTCGCTGGAAAACCAATGCTCTCCACCGAATACTCTCTTCGATTTCAACTGCCGAAGAGGCGTAACGCCTTTACAGGACATTCCCCACCAAACCATTACAGCAACTGGATGGAGACCACGTTGAACCCTTGGAATACAATTTTTTTTGCGCCTTTGGAAGTTTGTTTGGTATATTTCGTCGTTTTGCTTATTAAAAACTTCTGTCGGCTCTCTGACCGAACCCACTTTAGACATACATGTACATATGTATATAAAGTATATATACATATATATATATATATATATATTCTGCATCCAATCGATCGGTGCCATTTTCTGTGCTAAAGCAGTAAATTTGTATATTGTAGTGCCAAACACGTAAATTTTATGTGGTATTTCTATTCTATTTCTATATTTTATTCTTTTTTCAATTATTAGATGACAGTTACGACTTATTAATTTTTATATTTAACAATTTAGTGATGAATGCTATAGACAACCGGAGCTGAGACAACAGTCTTGACCAGAGGAGCTGAGTGCAGGACTGGCAGAACATGGGACGTATGCACAACTGGAGAGGTATGAACCACTGGAGCTGCATGTACGACATGAGCAGAATGAACAACTGGACCAGCATGAACGAGTGGAGCAGCATGAACGACAGGAGTAGAGATAGCCTTTACAACCGGAGCTACATGAACGGGTGCGGCATGGACGACGGGAGCCGCATGGACGACTGGCACAACGGGCACCTTCCTAACCAAATTTACATGGCTCTGGTGGGTAATGGCCGATGAGGCGCTGGTGTCCACGTAGGCGGTTTTTGCAACTACTGCTGGGTGGACGACGGTGTGTGTCTCGGCGAGTAGACCAGGCTTGGCGACGGCGACAGCGAGAAGGGCGAAGAATGCGAACTACAAAGCAGAAGAGAAAAAAAAATTTCATCAGATATAGGTACGAGATAATTAAAAAGCAAATAAATGCAGGCCACCTACGTATTTGAACATTTTAAAATTTTTGTTGATGCTTAGATTTGAAGTAAATCGGAACTGATGAGATTGCTAGAGCTGCGTAGCATTTTTATACGAAAACTTTTTTGCTTAACATTATTACCACAACAACTAAGTACCTCAACAAAGGTAAATACATACACACATGCATAGATAACTATAGGCAAAGAAGGAAAGAGTACATAGCCGCAATTGAAATACGTAGGAAGTAAAAGAAAACTTAAACAAATTGCTCACTAGTTCCGAGCTAAAAAGTTGAATTAATGCGAATAAAATAGAAACTGGTTTTGGTGCTGTGGTTTTTGTGCGCGACCGATAAATTTCAGTTGAATGCCCATTTAATGAGACTCCAATGGACCTACATCTAAGAGGGCACTTGCGCGGGAGTGAGTGAATGAATGAATGGGTTGCTTGTGGTATTCAAATTTAGTTAAAGGAGTTTGTCTGATTGATTTGTAACTTAGTAAAATGAATGAGCAAAATGATGCGTGCCACTAAAATAGTTTTTAAGACATTTGTGTCTTTTACGGGGCGCTCTTCCGGGGGCTTTATTCTCGTGTGTGTGTGTAGAAATTACTCCAGGAGAGAGAACAATCCGTTGTAGAATTGATGGGGAATCCTTGAAACATTTTCTATCGACACACTATATGACTCTATTACTCTTGATGAGATTTTAAAGAATAATACCCAAATATCGTAAGTATTTTACGATAGGAAGAGGGTTGCCACCTGTTTTAAAAGACAACATTAATTAAAATTTACAAAGAGTATTTGAAATATTAAAATATGGGTGTCAAGCGGTCCTTCTCGGAAAGAAGGTTCACAGCTAACGTTTATCAGTGTTGCCACCTGTTTGAAAAGTCGAATTTATATAAATTATACAAAAGCGAAAAAAGGTTTATATATATACATATAGATATTATGGAGGGGGATGCCACCTCTTTGAAGCGTCAAATTTTATTGAATTATGCACAAGTATGTATATAAAATTTTATTTTAAGTATGCGTACCAAACGGTTTGCTCCGCTGAGCAAAAGGGTTTAAGCTGCCCATATTTTGAAAAGAGCAGCCACCTGCTTGTAAACCCGATTTTATTAAATTATACTCGAGTTATATAAAATATTAACATATAGTGTCAAACGGTTCGCCTCGCCTAGAAGGTTCACAACTACTACTACTAAAAAACGAACTGAACTGAATTATACACAAGTT
Source organism: Anomoia purmunda (assembly GCA_951828415.1). Taxonomy (NCBI): domain Eukaryota; kingdom Metazoa; phylum Arthropoda; class Insecta; order Diptera; family Tephritidae; genus Anomoia; species Anomoia purmunda. Next base: position 19,711,302 of record OX639996.1, read on the forward strand.
ATATGAAATATGAAAATATGGGTGCCAAACTGTCCGATTCGCTGCGGAGAAGGCTTATAGCATAGTGAGGGTGGCCACCTTGTTGAAAACTCGAATTAAATCAAATTAAACGCAAGTTATTTGAAATAGATATGTAGTAAAACATGAGCTTCGAACCATTTGTTTCGTTAAGAGAAAGTTTATAGATATATTTTGAGGAGCGTTGCCACCTTGTTCAAAAGTCAAATTTAATAAAATTATATACGAGGACATTAAATATTAAAATATTAGTGCAGCACTGTTCGCCTCGGCAAGAACAAGGTACATCCTAATATTTTTGCCCACTATTATATGTTACGGAAACCGAAACGCGTTTTTTGGATATCCATCAAAGGGCATTTAATAAGTAAATAAAGACCGGGCAACGTCCGCAGGTTTTTTTCTAGTTAAAATATAGATTCCCAAAAGGTTTTTAAAAATCATCCAATAAAACTTTCTTTCTAAGACTACTTTTTTGTCACTTGGATTTTTAAAGTGACTGCAAAAAATATAAATCACGCTCGAACTCTATATCTTTATGAGTGCGCTTATGCTAAAAAAATTTAAAATTATATATTAAAAACTTAAATTTTAGGTCTCTTACCGAAATTGAATTTAAATGACAGTGAAAATTAACTGAAAATAATAGATGGGTTGAGATATTCACGGGTTTCAAAGGCAACTATCATAAATATTTCAAAAGTTATCGAGTATATTTTTTGCTTGCCTGGATGAAATGGTCCCACATATAAAGTTTTTTTTATTCCTACAACATATGAACCCCCAAAAATTCTCAAACAGCCTTAAAGTTATAAAATCAACATTAATTACAAAATGAAATTACGAACATAATAAGATTGAGAAATGGGATCAAACTAGAGAGGACAGCATTTTGTTTTATACAATAGTCTTTTTAGTTCTATGCAATGTATTTTTACTTTCAGTTTATTGAAAATGATTTTGTTTTCATCGATTAGAATGGTTTGTTGATGTTCTTTTTTATAAGTTCAAATGATCCAGACATGTTATTGTAATGAAACACACCATGAAGTTAAAAAAACAAAAATGAAGCAGTCCGAAAAGCATAAATTACGTAATTTGATTTTACAGCCAAAATATCTGCCGAAAAAAAACAAAAAACAAAAAAACAGTAAACAGACCTTTATAGTGGTGAATGGAGGCTTTTAGGAAATACTTTCAAGTGCCAAAAAACAAATCAGTGAAAATTATAACAAAAACCAAAAAAAAAACAATAAAGTAACGAGAGAATAAAAGCCGTAAAGTAAGATTAATATCATCATTGTTATAATTTGATGTTGCACTCAACGTAGGCGACTGTGGCAGCTGTTGTCAAAATTATAGGTTAAGTGCTTTAGGACGGCCTTGACATAGGGACATACAAAAACCAACTACAACACACACATGCACGCAACAACAACACTCAATCGTAAACACAAATTGGTTTTTATTTTGGATGCTGCACTTCATCTGTGGGTCCGGCGCAACTTCAATTTGAAGTTTGAGTCGCATTTATTTTCATTTAACTGCGTTTTATTTTTTATTTGCTGCTGTAATGTTGACCATCAGTCATTCAATTTGATTTGTTGGCAGTGCATGCAGTGCAACATTAAAGTGTTTATTAAAGCATTTTTTCTTTGAGTTATTTAAAGATATATTTGTGTTTTTTATTTTTTTTATTTTGTAGGTGCACGCAGATTCCGATTGCAATGCCCTTCGTGCAGGCGGTTTACTCAAATGCAACGCTAAATTGAAAACTTCAGTTTATTGGTTGATTACTTAGCTACGACGATTTTAGAAACAATGTTTTTAACTGCAGAAAGCTTATAAGATTTGAACTAAGTCGAATTATAAATAAGGACTTGGGGATAATTTTTTCATCCTCATTATAAGTTTTCAATTTCATCAAAATCGTATCATAAATACAGATTTTCTAAATAACTCGCTTCTAGCGCCACCTAGCGCATTTATTTTTCGTAAAAGTTTTATTTTTACTGCGCCAGCACTACATGAATTATCTGAATATATTGACTCAAGTGCCTGGTAAGGTATTAAAATATAGCCAAGTGTCCAAGGAATGCACTCTCCAAAATACGTTCACTAGTTTTGCGTCAAGTTGTAAGTTTCTCCAGTTTCTCGGCTACATTTTTATATATAAACTACGTATTTAAATTATTTTTAAAATGAAGTAAAACAAATTTTTCCACTCTTGCATATTATTTACTGTACTCAAAGTGCCTTAAATAAACTGTATAAGAAATTAATACTTATGCCGGCATTTTGTATTTCAGTCTAACCTGGCTAAATTTGAGACTCTCAATTAGAGCCATTTTTTGTGACTTAAGACGAATATCAGTGGTTTCAGTAAGCGAACGTCTCACCAAATTTCACCTAAGTGTATGGTGAAAAGTAATACAGGCAATCAGCTGATGGTACGTACCACCTCGTACCACCATACAATATACTTTTTCAATTTTATGCCAACAGCATTATTCCTCTTTAAAAATTAATCAATATGGTTATTGTAAAATTAACATTGAAATTGCCTGCATTTTATGTAAACCGATTATTGAAAATATGAAAACTATCCAAATCTGATAAATACAGATACTTATCCATTGCAAATCTAAGCAAATCGTTTAACAAAATGGGCTTATAGCAAGAAAAGAAGATTGCGCCTTCCACGCTGAGAGCAACTGATAGTGACGTAATAATAGCTAGAGAATAAGAGAGCAGAGAAACAATTATTAAAAAGAAGGGGAAGGAGCGCAGAAGAAGCGGACAAATGGCAGTTGCCATACCATTGTTTGTGTAAAATGTTTATATTTCCCCAGAGAATGGGTAGATGCCGTCTAATCGACAAAGAGAGGACTAGCCGTACGCGGAAGGCGCAATCTTGCATTCGATCATTATTGGCCTTATAGCGCCGTCTAACATTGCACGTTGGGGATATTATTGCATTTTTTATATTGGTCGATAGGCAATGAGTTAAAGATTTCGATGGGATGCACAAAAAGTTGCATGGTGTTTCCTTTCCTGTGGCAAGAATTTTCGCCAGAAACTAATTGAATATAATCAGATTCTAAAACCCATCAGCAAAAGCCAATTTTGTTTTGGAATGGTGAAATTGGATGCGATTTTTTGTTAATGTGTGAGTGATACAACTTCTTTGTAATCTACGTCCTTTTGGTATGCATCGCAAACTTTCAGTTAGCTCACTTTAGTTATGGTTCCACCTGCTGGGTAATAAGACTAGACTTGTTTTAAATTTAAAATTTTTGTGCTAAATTCAACATCACTATTTCTATTTATTGCAAAGAAAAATTCTACACATACATGCATATTATGTGTATTTCATCACAAAAGGTTTACTCACTAAAAGTTTGAACTTGCCAAACTAACATGGATTTGTTTCCAATCGATCCACTGTGTCGAACTTAGCTGTATTTTATGAATACTGTATTGCATTTTTACCTGCTCTGACACCAGGTTGACTGCATACTCGTATACACTGATTTTGACATTCGATTCTACTTTATATGTTAGCCTATCTTGATTGTCATTCCGTTTTTTTAGAGTGGATTAAATCCTATTCATCTAACAGGCGCTGTTTTGTCTCAATAGATGACATATCGCCAGGTGCCTTTATTGTCTCATCTGGGGATTTCCAGGACTTCTTGTATTATTTATCAACCATGCGCTAATCTCATGCTTTTCTTTCGCCAATTTTCTGCTATATGCTTGAATGACTTGAAAGTATTTTCGATGATCAAAAACGAAAGTGATGCTATTATGAAATAGCCGGATATTAAAAATTTTAATCTTTAATAATATAAAAGTGCCTTATAGTAACTTATGCGAAAATTCTGTGTTCTGTGATTCTTATGCTATTAAATTATTATACTCGTCTTTTTCTCGTCCTATTTTGGAATGTGTTACATTTCTTTAGAGGCCATTCCACAAAAATTTCATAAACAGATTGGAGCATGCATCGCGGTCTTTCAATTTTTCGAAATCTATCATATAGTACTGAAGTTACTGAAGTCCTTGGAAACGAGACGCTCTGTACTCTCCCTGACTTTTGATTTTAGTATTATTAATGGTAGTGTTAATTGACCGTTTCTCTTAGGACCCATAAAATACAACATCCTCAGCCGTTCAATTGCGAAAACTCTAAAACTGAGTAGTATGCGCTCAATGTGCCTTTGGTATGTGCCTTAAATGAATTTAGATCGATCTCGAATTCTATCTTACTTGATTTTTCTTATGCTAAAAATTTATGTATTTATTTTAAATTAATTTTTTTTTGTATTCTTGTATTTAGTTCAATTAATAATCTTAGTGACTTATTTTCATTACGTAACTAGTCTGTAAGAAACCACCGCTTCATAGGCGAACAAATGAATAAATAAATAAATAATTTAATAATTAAATAAATAAATAAATACATATATAATAAATAAACTGGATGTAAACACAAAAATATAATTTAGTTCTTTAAAAACTTACGATAATAATATTGTACGTAAATATAAGTTTTTTTTTTAATTTTCGATTAGATCACTTCATTTGTCTTTTTGAAGGGCTCACCACTTATCTACAAATAAATAAGTAATATATCTAAATAATCATAGATGCGATTCATTAGATTATAGTGATAGGCGTATAAGCACTTTATAACCTGTTATCTGTTTTCATGTGCCATTAATAGCAATCTGTGTTTTTTTTTTTAACTACAAAGTACAATTTCATGTACTTCTCTTATTCAAATCTCTAAGTATTTTTTTCTAATACTTTACTTCCCTAAAAAAATGCAATAAGCATTAACCTCCAGAGACCTTCGTAGCTAGGCAAACAAAAGCTTTTCAATCAGCATTAATTTATTTATAGTTTACTTATTTTGTTTCCATATTGTTATGTGTCAAAAAAATTCATATAAAATTGATGTCTTGACATTTTAAATGCGATTGTGATTTCCGTTTATTTATTTCCGCTTTTGTGCGCCTCGAAGTACTTAGTGAACTTATGAGCATAATCAGGTATGTGTGTGTGTGTATGTGTGTACGTGTGTGATTTTAACTGATTTTGTTTTGGAATTCATATTGTCTGCATTTGTGGGAGTTACACTTACTTATCTATTTGCTTCGACTGTTTAGAATTCAAAGCTATAGTGAGGCATGGAAAGAAATTATGTAGAATATGATAATTCTTTTATTTTATAGTAATGTTATTATAATGTAAAATTTTAATCAGTTATCGATTGTTAGAGAAGATTACAAGGTTGTTCAATTATTTATGATATGGGGAACTATTTCCAATGCCGGAAATATTACAAACAAGTAAAAAACGACTGTCTTGCCTTACCTTTCATTAAATAAAAAATTTCCATTTTAAAGTACTATTTATTTTTCGCATGCAAAATGAGATAAAATATAATAAAATAAATTTTATTTTTAAAGAAAAAATTAAAAATATAAAGGCAAATATGACAATGTAATGATATTAAGCGCTAGAACTAAAAAAAAAATACAGAAAAGCTCATCAATAACTGATAAATCACAGTTTGTTGTTTTGTAGTATTTGTAGTATTTGTTTTTTAAGTTTCCAACCAAAACTTATTCCTAATGATTTTCTAACTAGACCTTGTATGATTTATAGGTAAATAGCTTATACAATTTCAAGATTTTAACTGTCTAAATATAGTAGATTTAACCCATTTTCGGCCTCTGGTTGATTCTACGACCATCAACTTTAGACTTCCGTATCTCTAAACCAAAGCGTTAATTTATTGATCCATTTGCAGTAGTCGTAAATCCAGAATTTAGTAAGCGCGCTAAGTAAAGATCTTTTAGAAAAAATATTTAAATGCAGATTTTCGTAAAAGAATGAATTCATCATTATTTTGAAGTGTTTTTTGAGCAGATACAAAAATAAGGAAACACAAAAAACCAACAAAAAACCAAAAAATTGTACTAATTTATTGTACGACAAACATTAATTTTTTGAGCTCGAGGTAAGTATAAGGAAAGTATTTTGGAAAAAAGACAACAACAGTCAGTTGTGGTAGAAATTATAGCTATTTCGGAGATCACCACATCTCTTCATCAGATTTCTTTCAGGACTTCACCGACATTGAACCCACAACCTACTATCCTCGCTGGGCAAGTACGGAAATGAATTTCTGAAGGTGCTTTCGTCTTTTCGATTTTTGCTATCATACAGTGGAGTTTCCATGCATTGACTATCAAGCGTTACCAAGAGCGTTTGTCCATATTGACCACCACCATTTCTTTCCATAGCACCGATTCCGTGATTATACTCTTGGATAAGTTTTGGCTGTGGGATAGTGTTAGTTTTCTTTTTTTTTTGCATACGACAATATCTTTCAGTGGAAATAATTGGCTCGACTGTGGAGTTATTAATTATAATATTAATAATATAATAACAACGGCATTATCGTTCCACCGACTGCAAATTACATAAACCTTTTGCGGAGAGCGTCGTAATAGGCCGAACCTTGGCAAAGCGATCTGCTGTATTTAAATTGTTGTTATCGGCGAGATGAAAGAGCTGTTTAATTTTTTTTTGAACCGATTACGGCTCATCGCCTGTTTCACAATTGGCAGCCCCATGTCTGGTCTTCTACTGAGTACTGTACCACGTCAGTGCCCGCGATTTCGTGTAGGTAGTCATCATTGTTGTCATTTAAATTAATTTGGTCATCATTTAGATCTTCCTCATCAGTTCTGCTCTCTACATAAGGCAGTGGAATGTACATATGTATATGATGTCGACTATTTTTGAGTTGATCAATTCGGGGAATCTCACGTATTCAAATTTTACGTTACGTTGGATAGAGGGAGATAAATATATTATACAAAAAAGTTGCAATAGCATAAGTGCTGTGAGACCTTTGGATACAAAAGTAGCAACTTAGAAAGTACGAAAGCGCAACGAAGCACATTTTCAATATCGTGAAGGTATTCACTAGCATCTCTTTTAATAATATACAAACAAAAAAAAAATATTGATCGATTTTTCGACCAACAAAGTTTACGGCAATAAAAAAGTTAGAATTATTGCAATATTGACATATGACTATTTGATGATTTTAAATTCATCTCTTTATTTTACAATAAATTTACTTATATTATTTTTTGGGACTATTTGATGCTCTTAAATTCATCTCTTTATTTTACAATAAATTTACTTACATTATTTTTTGCCTAATTTATTAAATTTAAGGAGTTTTAATAGGAAATATCATATCAGAACATTCAGTTATATATTGTAGCTGCAATATAATGCTCTATCTTGCTACTAATTTCCAGCCAGATATCTTAAAATTTTTAGGACTCGTTTGCATTCAAACATATCTCTGGCTAAATCGAATCGGGGTACTGATCATTTTGTCACATACGGCTATGGATCTATCTCTGTTTCCTGTTAGACTTACGCACATCGGAAGAAAGTTATAATACCGTCAATGATCCTCTTAGGGAAGGGTTCCAAAGGAGCACACAATTTCAGTGGGAAATTAGACCAAAAGCAAATGAAAAAAATAAACATCAACTATTTAATAAAGATACACTCCACCTTTGACTGGGTGGATAAATATACAAATGACCTATAGGAGTTCTATAAAATTGTGATTCTTATACACACAACAAACACGAAGAGTTTAGCAAACTCTCCTGCAAAATTATCTATATCGATAAGTTAGGTTAGTCTAGGTTAAATTAAGTGGGTTGCTTAATGTAGATCACTAAGAGATCGCAGAATTTAATTTTGAAGCTACCTTCCATTCGGTCCTTGTTCATCTTATAATCCATTTTGATATTTTATCCAATCTAGAACGCAAAAACTGGAGAGGTATAATTGGACTTTTTAACTAGTATTTTTCGAAAATTTTTGGTCAGATAAAAAGCTATAAATATAATTCATGGGAATTTTTATCAAATTGCATAGCTAAAATTCAATTCAAAAAAATTCTGAGTAAAAGGTTTTAAATTCTCATTTATGTTTATGGAATTTTTTGTAGAATGTATAAGATTTTGAGAACAGTTTAATTAAAATTTAGTTTAGCAACAAGTGGAAATGTATTTCTTATGCCTATACTTTGTACATCTTCTGATGACATTAAATCCGCATTAGCTCTAGATTGGAACCCGCAGACGTGGCAGACCATATAAGACATGGGGGGGACTAGTCGGAGCCTTAAGCCCTTGCCCCAATTATGAGCTATTTGAAAATTCATCCTTATGTAGTGGGACCGTCCATTCTACCCACCGCAGTGTATTCATACTGTCTTGAATTTACTGACCTCAGATTTTTCTCATTTCTGCAGAGCCTCGTTGTGGGATAGCTAAACCTGATAGTGTGTCGGGTTCGATAGCACGTTATTTGCAATATACGGTATTTAGTAGCCGACATTTTGATTTTTTTAATTTTATTCAGGTGTTTTCCAGACATCGCGTTGTTAGTTGAAGGGAATTATGCTTACGGTTTTCGGCAGAGTTAACTTCTTAGGTTCGATGCTTTTCTGCTTTAAACTCTCATGAAACCTCAACGTAAAGTGGTAAGATGTAGCAGTAAATTTGCCCTTAATAAAGCTGTGCTGATTGATGCGGCGATATGAGATCTGAAGTTTGGATGAGAATCAAATCATGAACCAGTTTTTCAAAAAGTTTCAATATACAAGAGATTTTGCAGATCGGACGATAATTCTGGACATCCGACTTGCTTTTAGACTTATGTATCGGTATGACAAACAATTTTTTCCAATTATGTAAAAATCCACCAGAAGCCAGCGACTCGTGTTAATTATTTTCGGAAAATATTTGAAAAAATTTGAACTTTATATCACAAGTGTTTTTTTATTTATTTAATTTTCGAAACGATAAAGAGTAAATAACAGATTCTGATATTAATAGCTTGGTTAATGATGCAAAGTGTAGGCAACAGGAGCGGCGTGATGCACCACAGGCAGAGAGTGCACCACTGGAACGCTGTGGACCACCGGGGCAGCATGTAACACTGAAACAACTGGCGCCGTGTGGATGCTGGTCTTAACGCCATGAGCAAATACTGGTTCAACTACGGATTTACTGTGCACCTGAGTCAGACTTTGATGTGAAACGGCCGAAGGAGCGCTGTGCACCACTGAACCAACTTTGGTCAATACGGGTTCATGGACCACATGATGGGTTTGAATGAGGCCAGCGCTGACGAGCGAAGCAGTGGCAGCGAACAGGCAGACGGCAATGAGGATAGCGTTCTATGTGTAGAGTTTAAAGTAAGAATTAAGGGTTGTAATTGATTTTTTTTTTTAATATTTGTAAAAAATATGAACTTACGAGTTTGAACATTTTTGGTGGTTTTTTTGTTTGTTTGTTGCTTGAGTTGGTAATTTGTAAAAGAGTAAACAGCTACTGATAACAAAATATCACATCGATGTCGCTTTTATAGGAAGCTACTGAAGCAAAATAAAAGATAAGCTTGCAGAGCATATTATATTAAATAAACAAGCAAAGCAGAGCGCAAAACCTCACCTTTTTATTTCATTATTTTTTGAATACCGAGATTTTTACACACACATTTACCTTAACTTAAATACTTCTTGCAGTCATAAATGCAATAACAGTGAGTGCGAATTCAACTTTTCGCATACGGCTCGAACAGCTGGCTTTGGGTTTAGGCATTTACGCTGACTTGGCTTAAAGCAGCTATGCTGCTATGCTGAGAATTTTACGCACACTTCAAACTTCTTTATCAACTTCAATGCTACGCGCGATACAAGTTGATTATCGTAGTACCTTCCAGTTACTTCATATTCACCATCATTCACGTTTTTTTTGTTTTGTATAAAAGCCAACTGAAACGCAGCATCCAACATCAGTTGCAAATCATCCGTTCAACCAACACTCAACGCGGCTACCAACTAAAACTTGAAAAAAAAAAACTCAAAATGTTCAAGCAGGTAAGGAAATCGGTTAGGAAGTTTAGTGTATAAAAATTCATTAATTATTATTATTTTTTGAATCCTTTTCAGCTTACAATTCTTTGCGCATTTGCCTTCGCCGCCGTAAGCGCTGGCCTCATTCAAACCCATCATGTTGTGCATGAACCCGTATTGACCAAAGTTGGTTCAGTGGTGCACAGCGCTCCTTCGGCCGTTTCACATCAAAGTCTCACTCAGGTGCACAGTAAATCCGTAGTTGAACCAGTATTTGCTCATGGCGTTAAGACCAGCATCCACACGGCGCCAGTTGTTTCAGTGTTACATGCTGCCCCAGTGGTCCACAGCGTTCCAGTGGTGCACTCTCTGCCTGTGGTGCATCACGCCGCTCCTGTTGCCTACACTTTGCATCATCATTAAACAAATTTCAATAATTAACTAAATGCTTACCTAAGGATAAGATTTGGTAATCAAAAGAGCTTGAATAAATCTGTGACAACTGTGAAAACTTAGTTTGTTTTACTTTGAAGTGGTTTAAAAATATTTTTTTTTTGCAGTAAATTGACACCCAGACATATAGCGTAGTGATGAAAAACTGTGGAGCAAATTTTTTTTTTTGGAACAGAAAATGAAAAAAGTTTGAAAAGAAAATATAATATTCTTATTTTGTTAGGAATTTTATCGTATTCTCAATCGAAAATTTCGAAAATTTCACCCTTGTTCTTCTTTTAACGTCATTTGAATTGCTCCATCTTCGAAGGTTTTATGCAGAGATATAGAAAAATATTTATTTAACCGTTAAGTTTTAAAACAGTCATGCCAATTTTGATAAGAATTTTACAATTTTGATAAAAATTATGAATCAAAAATTTTGTTTCAGTTATCGATATTTTTTATTTTGAAACTTATATTATAAATGGCCTTTCATAATAATTTTGAGTGAGAACAATTTTTTAAATCAACAATGACTATTATTTTAAGACATATATAATAAAAGTCTTTTCATAAAAGTTATCAGCGAGATAAATTATTTTAAGTCGTTCAAAAACTTTTATTTTGAGACTTATATTATAAAAGTCTTTGAATAATAATTACGAGTAAGGGAACCTTTTTTAAGAATTGAAAAAACGGAACTATCTCGGAACACAAAATAATACCGAACTAGTCCAGAAGTGATCCCGAAATGGTCCCGAAATTATTTCGAAGTAGTCTCGAACTTATCCCGAAATGATACTAAAAAAGTCCCGTCCTTCAAGACCCAAATTTTTTTATATATCTCAAAATAAAAGTCTTTGAAGACGTAAAAAAGTTTATGTCGTTGATAATTATTGCGAGAAGACTTTTATGATATAAATCTCAAAATAAAAGTCTTCGTATACTTAAATTAGTTTATGTCGTTGATAACTATTACGAAAAGACTTTTACAATATAAGTCTTTGAATAATGGTTGTAGATTATTCGAAAATTTTGTATCTTACTATAATAATTATTGATCAACTTTTACTCTTTTCTCTTATAATAGTTATGTCTCTGGTTTTATGTTCATCAATTTGATCAACATATTTATAGGTCCATATGGAGTAATCTAATGGATTCGGATGTGGGGAAGAGGACGGTCATTCATCTCCGTAAAATCGTACAATTCTAGCGTTGAGAACTGGACTAGAATTTAGCTGGGGGCAAAATTGCGCTTTTCCAAATAAATTCATGGCCTATGACAGCGTATGCTTCTCTAAACACTCCTCCAAGTAATAATTTGCGTCGATTTTAAAGTCTTTCGCTCCACACACCATAACGGATCCTAAGTTTTGGTACAGGTCAAAAACTTTTTTATGACTGAGGATATTCGCCATACTTTCTGCACACACGCTGTGATTATCCTGGAAAAAAAATTTTGCGACAGACAAAATCACTTTACAGCTTGCCTGCCGGCGAAGTAGCTGGCCAGATACTTTTTGCCTACATCTTTGTTTGATGCTCTGTAACGCCATTATCAAAACGTATTATTAAACGTCATCTTCAAATTTTTTAATGACGCTTTGTGTAGTTTTGTGGCACACTCCCCACATGTATCTAGCGATCTTTGTTGTCGAAATAGACCGAATTCGCTCGCGAACTTTCTTCACCATTACTGGAGTTCAAGCGGTAAGTTCGCGACTGTTGTTTTTTGCAATTTTCATGCTCAAAGTTTTCTTTAATCGCGCAATAGTACGACGCACAAAATTATAACTTTAAGGGTTTCAAGAGCTTAATAAATTTCATTTACCTTTGTATCCTTTTCTTGAAGTTTTTTCACCACAAACACAACAAATAAAATTCACCGTTTTCTATTTACGATTATCGAACGCATGACATTCATACAGAATACCCATTTACTTACCTCTGTACATATGTATGTACTATGTATGCATGTAGTTAACTCTACTTTACTTGTTTACTTGTTGAACTTAGCGGCAGCGATCATTGATCATTGGTTTGAAATATGAAAAGTGCATACTTTTAGGCAGCATCGCCAATAAATATTTGCATTTTCAATACATTTGAAGGCAGTGTCGGCTGTGAAATTTGTCTTCTAGAAAGAAATGAATTGTGGCACTTTAGTTTTCCTGTCTTTTACTAGAAATAAGTTTTAACAAATTTTGTATTAATTCTTAACCATCTTCGAAGTTTCTGATCTATTGGAAAAATTTAGAAGCCAGAAATGTGAAGTCAATGGAAATATGTTGAGAGCGATTAGAATTATAGAAAGATGCACATGCGAAGTTTTTCGAAGCTAGCTCAAAGCATTCTAGCTCAAGGCGAAGATTTTGTAAGTGAAGTTTTGGATAGGAATTTTCAATAATAGGTATTTATTGGATGGTTGAATTTAAAAAAAAGTCATCAAAATATTAGTAAGAATTATAAAAGTCTTCATGATAATTTTTATTTTTATTTTTTGAGTGATCGATAAACATGACGTTAGTTTTATTCTCAAAATATCGATATTCGATATTTACTGCTCAGCATTTAATTTGTATAAAATTCTATATTTTTTAAATTTATAACCCCGACAAAATATTTTTTAAGTCATCATTTATTATTATTAGGGAATTCTTTCTCTAGGCTTTGGCAAAAAATACCGACATATCGATACATATGAGGATAGTTTTACCCTCGAAAAATCGGTACCCCATATTTACTTCCTAGTATTAAATCTTTATCATATTCCATATTTTTTTTAATGTATACGCAATTTCTAACCCGCCGATTACTATAATTAAGGAATTCTTTCTCTAAGCTTTGGCAAAAAATATCCACATATCGATAGTTTTACCCTTAAAATATCGGTGTTTATTTATTTAATTGATAAGTCAAAACAACCATTTTTTATCTCAACCTTTAGGTTTGGCAAAAAATTTCGAAATAGTAATAAACATGGCGATAGTTTTAACCTTAAAATATCAAGATATTCAAAAAAATATTCGATTATCAAATTTGTGCCAAAATCGATATTTTGTTAAGTTCACGTAAATCTGCATTTTTTTCGAAACATTATGATGGAAGTCGTAAAACGTAATAAGTTTTATAAATTCGGTGGAATGCCCAAGGCTTTGTTTAAATGAATTGTTTCAGTACACAAAAACATTAAACTTAATACGTTGTATTACTTTTTGAAGCGTAGGAAAGTTGCGTTAGTAATATGACCGATGCTGAAAATTTCAAGCCTCTAGCTTAATCGAAAGTTAGCGTAAAACGTTGGCAAGATTTGTACTCCACATAAAAGAAACGAAAGGGAGTTAAGTAAATCATCTAAAAAAAAACAGAAATGACTTTTCTACCAGTACAAAACAGGGGAGAGTAGAGAGGTAGCGAACTATTATGGGTACGAATCGCGTCGTCTCGGCGAGGCTCATACATATATTTTGGAGAGGGATGCCACCTGTTTGAAACGTCGAATTTTATTAAATTATACACAAGTATAAAATATTAATATAAAATATTAAAACATGAGTATCAAATGATTAATTTTGCTTTTTGAGAATGTATATCTAACTTTATTTTGAAGAGGGTTGCCACCTGATTCAAAAGTCGAATTTAATTAAGTTACTCACGAGTCATATTAAATATTAAAACATGGGCGACAAGCACTTCGGCTGGGTGAGGAGAAGGTTGTAGAGAGTTGCCACCTGTTTTAAAAGTCGAATTTATAATTTATATTATAATACAATATAATACGATATAACTTATACTATAACATGGGCGCCAAACGCTTTATCTCAAAAGAAGGTTCATAGTTAACTTTATGAGTGTTGCCACCTGTTTGAAAAGTCGAATTTAATTATATTATACACACGCTATATGTAGTATAAAAATATGGGTGGCAAAATGTCCAATTAGCTGAGGGGAAGGCTTGCAATATATACATATGTTTGTAGAGCGTTGCCACCTACTTGAAAAGTCATAATTGATTAAATAATGCAACTTTTTTAGGAAATATTAAAATATGGGTGTCAACCGGTTTGTATCGGCAAGAAGGTTCACAACTAACTTTATGAGGGTTGCCACCCGCTTGAAAAGTTGAATTTAATTAAATTATACACAAATATATAAAATATTAAAATATGAATGTCAAACCGTTCGCATAGTGCAATTAATGACTGAATATAGGCAGGACAACGTCTGTCAAGTTTTTTGAAGTTATATTTATATAAATTGCTCAGGATTTTCATTTTCTCAATGCTTTGGGTTTTATTGAAATCTAAAAGGTCTACATTCTAGAAAGCTGATTTTTTCAGTTTTTTTTTCAACAACAAAAACAAAAATGAAATAAAAATTCATAAACCTATTAAATAACATCAAATGCACTGCAACGCAACGAGCGCATAGTTGAGAAGAATTAGATATATCGCAGAACTTCGAATACCAAACATAAATACTAAGTAGAATTATGAATATGTATGCGATTCAGATAGTGTGGGAGTGTAAAATTGTGGCAGGTGCTGAGTTGTCACTTTAAAGAAAAGTCCAGTCGTGCGGAGGCAAATCGAAGCGGTCATAGTTGTTGCGGTTGTTGTTTCCGTTATTCACATCAATAGTACCACTCTAAGCAAGAATGATATGTTCCGGATGATGAAGTATTGGATGTGTAACAATGGGATGCACCGCTGTCACAATTGGCGTAGCCACAAGCACAGGATGATGAGCATGCACCTGAGTGATGCTCTGATGCGAAATGGCCGATGGAATAATAACAGGACCTAGGATGCTGGGACGTGCGGCAGTGAGACTGAGCAGCGTAGCGAGCACCACGAACTGTGTATGAAAAGTGAAAAAAAATGATTGTTAATGAAAATCTTTTAAAATGCAATGCCTTTTTATTTGTCATTTATCCTTACCAATTTGTAGAAGTTGAACATTTTTGCGCTATTACCGTTGCGTTGTACTTGCAGTGAACACGAAAAGAAAGACTTTGATGATGCGGCTCTAACATGATGGCGCTTTTATAGTAAGAATCATCAGTCAATGCAATGTTGCCGCGCTCTCGTCTAATTACAATTTATGTACTTGGGTATGCAAGTGTCTTTATATGCTTGGAATTTAAATTTTTCTCTCGTAAACTGCTTTTTAACACCCAACGCATTTAATTTCATCGCGGCTAATTGCATTTAGATATCTAAGTTTTAACATAACAACTGCTGCAGTAGCGGAAGGTAAGGTAGTGTGGAGCGGGGAGTCGTGCCACAACATGCCTCTAGCATATTGGATTGCAATTGAAGTTCAATGTTGTCAAATGCATACTTGCAAAATTACATATGTATGTAAGTATTGTAACTCGCATGGCTGGCTTTGCACAGTGGGTTTGACTTAGAATGAAATATTTATTTATTTATTAGGGACGGAAAATAACAGTTATTTCTGAAAGCTGTCATTGAAAAATTCACTCTGAAGGAAATGTTCTGCAACCAAGTATAATATACCAATCGATTTCTCGGTTTATCGAGAATCAAATTTCAAAATAATTTTTTTCTGCAATTTTTATGCAAAATTAAAAAAATAACAGTTATTTCCGATTTTCATTTTATAAATTACAATTGAGAGGTTGTTTTCGATTGTTATTTTATAAATTTTAAAACAACTCTTCGTTTTGAACTATATTTCAGAAATCCAAAATAACAGTTATTGAAGATTGCTATTTATAAAAGTCATCAATATAAATCAGCCGCTGACTTTTATTTTTTAAGTCATACCCAAAATTAAATGACTTTTATAGGTAAGATTTAAAAAATTAAAGTCAGCGGCTGCTTTTTATTGATGACTTTTATAAATAGCAGTGTTCAATAACTGTTATGTTTTGAATATAAAAAGAAAAATAAAAAAAAGACTTATATTTGATTTATAAAATGAAAATTGAAAAACAACTCAAGTTTTGGATTTATAAACTAAAAATCGGAAATAACTGTTATCAAAAAGTTATAATTGTTTGTAAAATTTGCACAGATTTTTTCAATCGTATTTGGTTGGCAATGAAATACAGAGTGAGTACACTGTCAACAAATTTATTCATTAGTTGGTCTGCCTATTTATTTTTACGTTTAAAATAATGACCTTAATTTTATAAGGACCACAAAATATTGGAAAACCGACGCTATATAACTATAAAAATTAAAATTGTGTGTATAAGATTTTTAAGAATTTGAATTATAAAAATTATAAGCAAATATGAAAAAAATTTTAGTAATAATATGTAAGTACTAACATTTATTAAATTTATAAGCAAAACTTGCATCATTAAAAAAGAACAGTTTAAAACAAAGGTAATGTTTATTTTCAGAAAATAATGTACTTCAAAAAATTTAGGTCATAATATTTTCAAAGTGATAAGAACATCGGCTTATTAAAATCAAGATGATATCCTGATGACCACCTCGATTCCTTTCACGGTTATCTTCTCGCTTTTATTAAAAAAAAACATACCCAGTGGTAATAAGAAGAGCTTCGTATTGAAAAAAATCATTGAGAAATCTCCTAAATTTTGTTCTGATGTATGGAGCATTTTAGGTTGTCTCTTCGCTCTGTGTATGAGAACTCTAGTGATGGGCACAAATTTGTTGCATAAAGAGTTTTTATGAAGTCGAAACAAAAAAAAAAAAAAAATTTTGGATGCGATCTAGCTAGAGTCTTGAAAAAAAAGCAGCCAAGAAGTGAAGAACAATACACAACTCCGCGGATAAAATCATACACGAAAGATAAGTATAAAACAGATCTTCTAGATTCCAGGGATTCTAAATTAACAAGAAGACAACTCGAGTACTCTGAAGGCACAGGGCATGAAAACGAAGGGAACTTAGATTATAGCTATTGAAAACTTTTTGGATTCGTTCAAATCGAACAATACTCGTATGACAGGTATGATAAAGTCTCCAAATGATGAAGAGGAGAATATTCCAAATCATACCCAAACTCCAAGACTCTATCCGATGGAAGAGTAAAATTGGCTTTAAAGTAAAGTAACTGTAAAGAGTTGATTTTTATTTAATTTTTTTTTCTGCCGCATTGTCCCTTTTTATCATGGAGAAATTTTGCTCATAACTATTAATAGAAGGAAGACAAGACTTCCGCCGATGTATCCAAGTCCAAATATCCTAGAAAATTAAGGCAATTAAGTTTTGTGATACCAAGCACTCTTTGCTAGAAGTTGATAAATATCTGAGTAAATTTTGGTGAGTCACAAGATCAAAAGATTGAATTCTATTAAAACACTCAGAAATATGGCGGATCTTTTAATGGAAAATAAATTTCCATTCATCATTCAAATAATTTTTGAATAACGAATAGATTTTCATTCATCATTCAAATGATTTTTCAATAACGAATACATTTTCATTCATCATTCAAGTAATTACTTCTTCTCTCGATAATGGTTGCGAGTGTATGTGTAGTGGTGAGAAATTTGTGTGTATATATAAATCGTAAAATGATTTTTATTAATAATAACTGTAAAAAAGACGAATGAAAATCTATTCGTTATTCAAAATTTTTTGTATGGCAATTGAAAATTTATTCGTTACTTGAATAACGAATACAAATGTAATCTTATTTTTCCGTCATTCAAGTGTTCAGTATTCTGATAGCGCCTACATTTGTTCCATTTTCACATCCAATCGGTACTGAGCGAATTGGGATTAAAACTGCAATCTACTTGAAGCGTTAAACTCAATCGCTGCATTCTGAGTACCCCAGGTTCGAATCTCAGTACTATCACCTGCTTATTAAAATAAATTAAAATGAATTAGTAAATTAAAGGAAATATTAAGAACTCAGGTTGCTTAACCATGAAATTGTGTTCAAAAAGAGTTGCCACCTATTTCATTCAATTCATCTCATGAGTTAACTCAAATATAACGGTATTGGTGTAAAATGAAAGGTTTTATGCGAAAACGTCTCAAAGAAAGGTTGCCATGATGTAATGATAAAGTTGGCATAATTGGGCCTTTTTTGGTACAATTTGAAGCCGAAAAGTCTTTGACACTACATCGACTTTTTCAGTATAATTTGCAGCGAATGTAATGCAATTGATATTTTTGCTTGTTTGGCAGTTTTGCTTTGAAAACAATTCAAAGACGAAATGATAAAAAACGAGTTCATAAATTGATAAAAAAGGAAAATAAAGAATCCGATTAATGAAAACAAAAATGCCACTCCAATGCTGAATAAAATCTTCCAGGAAATTGTCGCCTTTCTCTCATATCATGCAAATCAATACAAATTTGAAGATACCCTCTCCTCTATTCTACGAGTACTTACAGATTCGAAGTTGTAGAAAATAGGTATCATAAATATCAGGCAAAAGGAGAATTGATTGATGTATTTTGGGAGCAGTTTCTCCAAATACTTGAAAGCCAATTGGACAAGTCTGCAAATTTAAAAACTTATTTAGTGGTTATTTTTCTTAGTACTTTCGAGAACTAAATCAAACAAACTCTTTTCGAGTTCTTAATTTGCATGTTAAGTTTAGCTATTTGGAGAAGAGCTGTTTTTTTTTAACTCTCAATGTTTGAGTGTATCAGCCGATATAATAAAAACAAAACTTTTATAATTCAGTGTATTAATATTTGGGACACTGGCTAAATCGAACTTCGAAATTCCACTGGAAAAGTTCCTGGAAATATTTGGTTGAATTATTTTTTTCTCTGAAAATATATACTTCTAATGTTTTTATTTTTAAATTACTTTTCAATTAATATTTTTTGAAATATTTACATATTTATAATCCAATATACAAATATATTTGAAATACTTTTTATTGAAAATTAAAAATGGTAAGTGAAATTATATGTGCAAAATATACCGGTGTCAAACGAAAAAGGGGTTTGGGGAAGCTTAACATCCGTTTAAAAAATCAAATTAAATTAAATTTATAAATAAATTTATCAAACATCACAACCGATAAAGGTTTACCAAAGTTTCGATTCGAATTGCGGCGAAGGAACTCAACTTTCAATCAGTAGCTGAGTGTCGTTAGTTTCGAAAAATTAATTCGCAAGTGAAATTAGT
The DNA here is from genome assembly GCA_951828415.1 of Anomoia purmunda. Lineage (NCBI taxonomy): Eukaryota > Metazoa > Arthropoda > Insecta > Diptera > Tephritidae > Anomoia > Anomoia purmunda. Next base: position 19,730,830 of record OX639996.1, read on the forward strand.
GTATCTTACATGTTGCCACCTTTGCAAAATTAAAGAGATGTATTGTGTTTAATTTAAATAAAATACAATAATAATAAAACCTATAAAACACTTTTAAAAAATTTAATATATGTTTCTATGTATTTATAAAAACGAAAGGGACTTTCATACTAGCAAAAACAGTTTGTGTGTCCAGGAATATAATTTTCAAGACTTTCTTTACACTAAAATAGTGGTGGCTTCCAAATCGGCGCGTCAGAATGATTCGCATAATCCTGTCGCATTCCGTATATCAGTTTAGGTTTTAATTTTGTGAGATGGCGTGAGATAAGATTTCAAAATGCAACTATCATTTAATTACATAGCCCATTTATAACAATAAATCGACAGACTGCACTCTTGCCAATGATATAAAAATTCCAGCAACCTGTGGTAAATCTGAAATGGAAGTTGAGTTATTGTTTTTAGAAAATAAAAAAAATTAGGAACATTTTTTTTTTAAATTGTTACATTTGTAGAAATTAGTTATTTCCTTATCTGTAACATGCGAAAGCATAACTTTAAACTGAATGCCTTGTAAATTTCAATGATCCCTACTTTTGTGCCACTGTGCAACATGACATGGCTATGCTTTTGTTTTAGTAAATCATATTCACTATGCTGATGTGTGTAAGTATATTTGATATTTAAATAAAATATTAATTTTAAACTGGTATAACAGCAGTTCAAAGATAATACCTGACTAGGAACCAACAAAGAGTGGAACGCCGCCATATCAATTTATAATATCGTACAATTTAACTTGAAAATAAATGCCGCAAATTACTGTGTACTACTCTATGGAAATGTTTATTATATGTTCCAGTAAAATTTTTCAGCGGGAGCTAAACATAAAAGGAAAAGAAAAATTTTGTTGCAAGGTAATAAACAAAATTAAATCAAGAATATGCTAATACGAATTTGTAAAATGTTTTCTGATATAGCAGCACTCTTTTGTTTGACAACAAAATACCTACAAAAGTACTTCAATATTCTGTAATATCATCAGCAGATATTCATTTTGCTACTAATCTTTTTAAAAATTTAATTTTGGTATCTCTTTCGAATTTTATGTCTTTGCTTTCAGTTCCACATATGAAAGCTATTGTTACATGCTACAAGGATAAATAATTTTTTTATATACCACATTTCTATAAATAGAATGAAAAACAACAAATGGAGAGCACATAGAGCGTCCTGAAAAATTTCTGGAAAATTTAGAAAAATTACGAAAATTGTCACATAAATTTCACATTTTTTACTTAGAACATTTAGGCCCACTTGTGGAAAAGCCAGAGTTAAATTTATAAATAAAGAGATAAGTAACTCAGAGTTACATTTTTAATTTCGTAACTCAGAAATTGTCTTGATATTCTAGTACAACAATGAAATGCGTGAAATGCTTGATTTCTAATCTCGTGGAAGTGATCGCTTCGCGTTGCCAAAGCTCTGTTAAACGAGTTGGAGCCGACGTATTCGATGGCATCCCCATTGTTGTCGAAAAAATCGATTCGTTTAAAATCTTTTCGTTTATTTAAAAAAAAAAAAATATATATAAAAATAAAAAATGTTTTCATTTATTTAAATCAGAATGTCATGAATATAACCTTGAATGATTGCTAGGTTAAATATTTATGTTTTTAACTTTGAGTTGATGCCTGAATTTAAAAATAATTGTCCATAGTCAAAGCTAAGATAAGTAGTTACAAATCGACTATCCAGCTATCCGGCTATTTGATAGTCGACTGTACATTTTTTTGATGGTTGATAATCGAATAGCAAGGATTCAACTACTTAACCTTTCACTTTCGATTTTCAATTAGTCTGAAAATCGACTAACCGAAGTTATTGAAAAAGTGCCAGCTACTCACAATAAATTGAGAAAAACTTCATTACAGTGGAGATATTTTTTTTTGAAAGAAAACTAATAGTCGTTAAGTCGAAATTGAACGGTTAGTCGCCTGGTTTTTTATGGGCGGTTAGTCGAAAAAGTCTAAAGGAAGCGGTTAGTCGATGATGTGAAGTCGACTATTTGGTGAAACGAATTTTGCTAATCGATTAACCGATAAGTCGAAAAATTAATCGATTAACAAGACTTCCGGTGTTTTGATTTATGTCATTTCCAATGCTATTTAAAATGAACTATAGAGTGTTTTTAATCGGATCTGCAGCATCCTTTTTTAATATCATCAATATCGTACCATATATGCGGATATTTTGAATAACTCGGTTCCACTTTTCGCAACGTTTCTAATTTCACCAAAATCGGATGATAAATATAGATTTTTTGAATAACTCACCTCTGCATTTGAATTATACTTTTCTGGTAAATACAGATTTTCTGAATATTTCGCCTCATGCGCCATCTAACGGATTAAAAATTGGCTTGGTTTGTGTTACGGCTGTAAAGAATGTACTGCACAAATTTTCTTAAAATCCGTACATTGTCACAAAAGAAACGACTACATTTTCTACTTATAAATATATCATCCTCCTATAACAGAAACTGTATTTATGTCTATTCTACACAAAATTCAGTTTGAAAATAATTGTATTGAATTTTTGAAACTTTCCAATTAGAGTTTTAAATACTTTTCGGGTATTTAGGTTTAAGTCCGATTCAATTTCAGCCACTTACAGCTGTATCCTAAAAATGTCTCTGAAAATTCTGATTAATATAAAAAACTTTATAAAAAAAATTGAATTTGAAAATATTGTGGATTTTGTAAAAATGTGAGTACTACCAAAACTCAATGTCATTTGTGTGTGAAGAGTTTTGAAAATACATTTACTAATAGTTTTTATAATTGAAAGAGATTGCTAAAAAATTGCCTGGGAACAAATCGCATACATATATTATAAAAAACTAAACTTAAGGTTTTAATAATACACTTGCTTATTTCTAAAAAGTCAGATAGTTCGTAAACAATTTATTATGTGCTTCAGTTGAAAAGGTGATATGCTTTCCAAATGATGAGCTTTGTGAAAAATTAGTCCTTCGCTCTAAGTCCGAGCTATTAGTTTCTTTTCTAGGCAATTATTTCTAACTCAACTAAAGAATATGATTTTAAAAAAACATAGTCTAAACTATATACCGGATCCATAATAGTTAGTAACAAAACGTGCTTTTAATTTATTGCATATTTATTCAAATTGAATGTTTTCCATAGGTAAAAAAAAATAAACAAATTAAAATATTTACAATAAAAAATGTTTGATAATTGCAAAAGGATAACGCAACAATGCAACGAGAACGTAATACCAAATTATCTTAAGGTCTTAAAATTCCAAACATTCGTGCTGGTCTATGTAGAGCTAGCTGACAGGCAAAAGTGATGAAGTGGATGTGCATAAAATAATCGCATTTGGGGTCCAGTGGAAAAATGGGGCAGTGCTAGTATGGCAATTCACAAACTTAGTTTGATCTAACCAAGAACTACATGTCCTGGATGGGCAAGAATTGGACCATGAGCCAATGGAGATACCACAAGTGGATGCGCTACTGGACCAACAATAACTCTAGGGCCAAGAGCTGGGATAATGGCTGGTCCCACCAGACTGGGATAAGCGGCAGCAATGCACAAAACGGCGGCGAACACCACGAGCTGTAAGGAGAGAATAGTGAGGAGAACGAGAAAAAGGAAGAAATTTATTTGAATATCCTTACCACTTTGAAGAGGTTGAACATTTTTGCGTTTAGTTGGTTTATTGCTAAAACGAACACTTGTAATGAGCACAGTGGAAAACTGTTTGATGATTTTACCACGGAATGCAACAGTTTTTATAGTAAATCGTTGTCGCCGAAATGTAACAAAAGCCACAACCCACCGCCACCTACCTTTAATTGAATTAGCAAATGCACTTTGAATTATTAACTCTCAGCGGCAAGCAGCTGCATTTTATCAAGGGGTATATCTGCATATGATATCTGCGTGCAGCTGTATGTGTGTATCAAACTGCTAACCGCCACTCCTGCACTACCCGACGCAGCAGTGCGACTGCGGTTGACTTGTACGGTTAGAGTTGAAGTTCAATGTTGCAATTGCTAACGGCTATTGTTGTTGTTGGTTTTGTTATGTCATTGGCAAACATTTTGCACGTTTGCTGCAAATAACCTGTTTTTAAATTGATTGTGGGCAGAAATCTTTTGTTTTTGTTTACTTATTGCTGGTTTGAACGACATATTTATTTTACGCTACATTGAATATTTCGGCATTAACTGACATTGATTGCAATGCGATATTGATTAGAATATAATATATTAGTTATAAGTGATAAATATTTGCTTAAACTATTGAAAAACGAATTGAAATAGGAAATTTAAAAAAATATATAACACAGGATTAACGAGCAGTGGAGACACACGGCGTATACTCAACAAAAATTTGGTACTTTGAAAATATTTAAAATGAAGAGTAAAATTTGGCACAGTAGCGTTTAGTAATTTAAATTTTAATAATTACTTTCGAGTAATTTTTATCACTAGAGACTACTTCTTACGTTTTCAAATAATATCTGGCTAGAATAGCGCGCCCATTTGCTGCCCATCGTGGAGGAAACGTCCTCATTGACCAAATTCTAATACCCATAACCCACTTTGGATATCCGAAAATCGAAAAACTTTATACCATGGATTTCTATTATTTGAATAATTTGAACTTCTATTATTTTAAAAACGTTGCGCCGAAAAGTGAGCAAAAATTGTACTAATTTTAATTGATCAACGTAGCCGAAAAATAAAAAAAAATTATTAAAATTTAATAAATTAATTGATCAAACAGAACATCTAAAAAAAAGTCTATTATTTTATTTATGTATTTACTACGTATCGTCTAAACACATAGTAAGAACTACTACGACTTTTTAAGACTATATAAACTTACAATAACTAATTCAAATTGAATTAATAAAAAGCGGTCTTTAACAACGTGGAAATTCTATTCTTGAAACCGCAAAGTCAAGCAGAATTCGAGATAATAATAATAATAATAATAATAATAATAATGATAATAATAATTATAATAATAATAATAATAATAAAAATAATAATAATAATAATAATGTTGTTGTTTTTTTTTTGGCGGGAGAGGTGGGCGAAAAATCCCTTCGGATCTATAACAGCCGTCGCTGCTACGTATGTGGTGTGTCCACTAAAACCCCCTCTCTCTGGACTGTTCGCTACCCTTACCCTGGAACCGCTTTCGAATTACTTCGGGGTAGAGGCCCAGAGGTCGTATTTGACTCTTCTACTCTCCTGCGTCCAGGACCGCCACTTGTAGTTCATTATACGTATCTAGTTCTTTTTTCTTGACTCTTAAAATTCTTTCTGCAAATTCTGCGATATCATTTCACAGTTCTTCGTAACTTAACATTTTATGAACTAAATTATCTGCTGTGATTCTGCCTACGCGACGCTTAAGCCGATCCCGTTCCCTGCGCCATCTTTGGCATTTGAAGAACGTGTGTTCAGCATCGTCTACTTCGGAATCATCTATTTTTAAGATTCCATCGTAATTAATGTTCCAAAGGTCTGGACCCAGTATAGAACCTTGAGCTGCACCAGATGTTATCACCTTTTCCATAGTTCCATCACTTGTATCGTATATAAGCGTACGGTCTCTGAGGTAACTTCGTATCACATTCATCAGCTGGCTATGTACTTGAAATAATAATAATAATAATAATAATAATAACCTAAGATAGAGTAGGAATTAGAAGTAATAAAATTAATGTGACTAACAAATGACCAAGTGGATTATTTTCAATACAGCATGATGAGTGGAAAACGTAGTGCAATTTGGCAAAAGTGACATTTATTGATATTTTAAGAGGTACTGGAACTACGACACCAACAAAGCAGCGCATTAATATCCTATAAAGCCCTAAGAACATCGTCTGCGCTTCTTACCGCGCAGAGAACATTTTCACGTCATCGGCATACAAGAGGTGGTTTGAAAAAGAAAAACTGCTACTAATGTCATTAATAAATAAAATAAAATGTAGACAATGAAGGGCTCCGATAATGCTCCCTCAATCGAAACTACACATCGTCGATTACATAAATATTATTATACAATCATTGAAAGAAAGTCGAATGAAAACCGAGCGAAGAAAGTTCAACTAATAAGTTTTTGTGCGAAACTCTGTCGAACGCTTTATAAAAATCTCTATAAATACAGTCAACTTGAAGTCCAACAAACCCGTGCTGGTTTGAAATACAAAGATTTTTAGTAGCAAATCAAATCTTTTTTTACGATTATATATTAAAAAAGTTTTCATATAGTGGAAAACTTCGAATGTTTTGCTGCAATTTCCTACTGTTTCGTGTCATTTTGCTTTCCACTTGCCTCGTTGTCCCAGCGATAATCGGCGTTTGGTCTGTTGGCAGCAGAAAATAAATTAAAGGGAAGTATCAAAAAAGTACATTCTTCCTAGTGTTCATAAAATTTGAATTGTTTTATTAGGGCTACGACTTGTCTTTTTATTATCCAAATCCATACGATGAAGCTTGGGCTGAGGCTCTGGAAAAGTCAAATAACGTTGTTTAAATATAAAAAAAAAACTTTTCATTTACTTTTTTTTTAGATAAAATATTGTTGATACACTCAAAAATACACAGAGGGAACTATTACTCCACATATCCCATTTCGAATGTAGCCTTAGTTTTTTTCCAATTGGCACTAGTTTGCGGAACACTTGCGAAAATTTTTAAAACGACATCTCTGACGCGATCCGATTTGTTTGACCTGATGAAGTATAAAAATATTGTAAGTATTTCTGAAATATCAGCACATGTTATTTAAACATTTCTGTTATGTTTTGTTTTCTTCTTTTTGATTTATAAAATAATAATCAAGAATAACTGTTATTTATCAATCAGAAATTAAATAAAAATAAAATAATTATTAATGAGCGATTTTATAATAGAAATTGTAACTGTCCCTGATTTTTTTTTAAATATAATTAAAAATACACCTCGACGTATACGTAACATTTATGGATTATTTTGTGCGACAAGCTTTGCTTTATTCTTCTCAACCAGATGTACAGGCGATTTATGCTAGCAGTAGACTCAATATCTGAATCTGAGTCAAAAGGAATAGTGTTTGATTGCATGCACATTAAAAAATTCAACTATATACTTATTATCTATTCTCTTTTTCGGAATCGCTGAATTGGCGTATACGTAACTTGTCCGTGTCGGGGAAAGTACTAAACGTAGCTGGCGCTGCAAAAAGTTCATGTTGATTAGTTACAAATCAGCTAATTTGATTTTTTTTTCGTACGTTGTAGTTGTGTCGTACGTGGCGAAAAAGTCGTGAGTTAGCCAATTCTCGTGTGCTTTATATAGAAATATTTAGATTTCAAAAAAATGTTCCTAAAATTCACAGAGTTTTGTTAATACTTGACTAATAAAGAGCGACTGCAATGTGTTAAACCCATGACAGAATTTGATTCCCAAAATAGTACCAAACTAGTCCAGAAGTTGTACGAACTGGTCCCGAAATTATTTCGAAGTAGTCACGAACTTAGCCCGAAACGGTCCTAAAACAGTCCCCTCGTTTAAGAATTAAAAAAAAATTGTTTCTTCCTCATAATTATTACGAGAAAACTTTTATTATATATGTAAATCTCAAAATAAAAGCTCTTGAAGTCTTACAAATATTTATCCCGCTGATAACTATGAAAGCCTTTGAATAATAGTTATAGATTACTCAAAAAAATTTGTATCTTACTATAATAATTATTGATTAACTTTTACTCTTTTCTCTTTTAAAACAATTTTTAATATAATTGTCACACCGTGCCGAATTTCTTACTACTGTTTCATAACTTCAGACTCAGAAATATTCTGTTATCCCTATTCGAATTTTATTGCTCATTATTTCTAATTATTTAGCAGAGATGGTCAATTAGCTTATAATGATAATGCCGAATCGTAATTATCACCGTGAAATTAATACACACATATTTATCGAACGTGATTTCAGTATTCAAAACCTTTCTTTTAATTGTACCGGTAACCAGAAGAAACCGAAATATTCTAATTTTTTTGAAGTTGAACAAAAATGGAATTATTTAAAAAAAATAGCACTTCGACCTAGGTAAGAATACGTCAAACATATTTCAATTTGCAACTGAATAGACAGAATTAAAAAAAATCCAATATTAATAATTTTGAAACTATTAGCCATAATACGATATAGATATGTACCATCTGTCTTGATTTTTAGACTGGTATATAACTACACTTCCTTCCTTTAAGTTTGGCCAACGAAAATTTTCGTAGAGACCTTAGTAATTTTTGAGATATCGAACACATAGCCATACAGCTGTTTTAAAATGCTCTTTTCAACTTTCCTTTTTGAAATTAATTAATTAAATCAAATACAATTTAGTACTTTAGAAAATATAGTATAATAATAATAATAATAATAATAATAATAATAATAATAATAATAATAAAAATAATAAAAAGAGGAATAATACGCGGTCCTAATCATGTTTCAAAAGTCTCCACCGGTAGCTTTGGAAGAAATCTTCATAAAAATTGAGGGACCTAAAGTTTTACGCCGACTCCGAACGGCGAATTTGTTTTTTGTGAGAAGTTTTTTCCATGGCAAAAATACACTCGGAGGTTTGCCATTGCCTGACCTCAATAATTAAATAAAAAACGAGATGACTTCCCCAAGAAGTATCCCCATTTAATAATTAGAACAAATTCTATAGCAAAAAAAAACTGTAAAAAAAAGTCGTGACTGTACATTGGAAATATCTTTAAAAGAATAATCAAAAGTGAATTCCTGTCTGTCTGTTTGCCTTTTTGAAAGCAGTAATATCTGAAACTAATGAACGGATTTTAATGGGGGTTTAACTGATGGCTGGATATAACCTTAGACATAACATAGTTGATTATTTTTTGTTGGAGATTTTTTTTTTAAATTCTCAACTTCAAATTAAAATGAATGTCAGCTGTATGGATAGGATCGATGAATCCGTTTATCCCATTCTTTAAATTGAAGGATAATGCCAAAATTGACTTTGACGAGAAATAAAAAAATAAAGCATAGCGGCGCAACAGTCCTAATTAAATATTAAATAAATTTTAATCCCAATCAACTGTGGAATTGAAAATCGAAGGTGCTGAGCATTCAGGAAAAACCTTTTTTTTAAATAATTATCTAGTAATTTAGCGCGTCAATCATTTCACGCGATATCTACCCAAGCCCACTTTGTGGTCTTAGCATTAATTTGGTGTATAAAAGGAATAATTATATATATCTGACACGGGGTGTCTTTTTATGAGATGCTTTTTAAGACATAGACTCAATTGAAGCATGTACCGTTACATTTTCGGCCATGGGGCACATAAAATTGTAGTTTTCTGGAAAAAATTTACATCTCATTACTTGGTAATGCTATTGTTGAATAAAATCTGTGCTTTACTGCCGCTTGGTTTTTTCGGGGGCTAAGTTCTAACTTGAAACCAAAATTATGCGTACTACTTATAAAAATTTAAACAAATAAATCAAATTATTACTATTATGATTTTTTACTATTTTTCAGGTAAGTTAAAATTATCTCTTGGTTTTTTTTTTTGAAATTTTTGCGGAAAATGTATAGTAAAACGCGTACTTTGTGTAGTGTCATATTGACCTTTAATTTTTTACATTGCTTGCTATTATCAGAAAAATTTAAGCACTGCTTAATTTTCGGACCTACTGCAAGGTTTTTAATTTGTTATAGCTATTTCAATATATCTAAATTTAAAAAAATTACCAATGCTCCATATAATTTCCTTCTAAGTACTTTTAAGTTCTATGCACAGTTGTTGCAAGTTGAGCATCCAAAAAGTATAAGAAATATTCTACTAAAAATTCTTCTCCAATATTACGGATATATCTTCAACTTCCATATAAGGAGATACCTACTCAAACTAAAATAAATTTATTACCACAATTGTCTAAAGTTGCCCTCAAGTAAAATGACGATTTTAAAACTTATTGATATTTAGCAAAAAAATGCTATTAAATTTACTTATACATTTTGAACATATTTTGGTTGCAAATGGTTTTTAGTCATATTGTGCTAACTAAAAATCCATGCCGCTCATTTTTCGAATATAATAATGTTGTTAAAAAATCAATTTTTGCCAAAAGATGATTCAAATTGGGGAGAAAGACTTCCCAACTTCTGAATGCAGAGTCCACCGTTACCTAGGCATTAGAATTTGAGCCCTGTTGACCAATAAAAAAGCTCAAATTTATATAAATAAATTATAAAAATAACATAATTGCTGGATGTACCGCCATAAATTTCTTTATTGTTATTAGCATGCCAATCAATACATTAGAAATGACGAAAACATATATGTAGTTCATATAAAGACTTTGCTGTTTTTTTTCTTCTTAAATTGCTGAACCTGAATACCACTAAGCAGTTACAGCTTTTAACAAAGGCGATAAATAACTATAAAAACAGAGAAAAAAATCTGAAACGATCAACAAAAAATATGTGTAGCAAGTGTGAACAAGTCGACGGGTCAGATAAACGAAAAGAAAATCGAATGAAATTTATAAATTAGTTGCGCTTGCAAAAATGCAGGCATGCCTATAGGGTGAGCCGATTGAACTATACGAAAAACTGGAACTCAACTATATCAAGTTTCAAGTGATAATTTTGTTGTTGCACGTAAGGTGTAATCCATTCGTTTTTTTTTGAAAATTCATAAAACAAACTGTCAAATATGAATGAAAAAAGAAAAACCACCAAAATTTGTTTAATAATGTTCAAATATCATACATGCATTTTTAAATTGAAATCGATTTTAATATCGTTTCTTTTCCTATTTAAACTTTTGGTTTATATTCATCATTATGTTTTGAATATATGAGTTCTTGATTTTTTGGATCGAAAGTGAATCTACATTTGTTTGAGCAGCGAAAATTGTTTGCTTCATTATAATAGGTATAATCATTGAACTTGAGTCGATCGAAAAATGTCTCGATATCGATCGCCAATTTTCAAAATTTCTCACTTGTCGACTCGATAAAATACTTACCGTAACTCATAGATAGCGTTCATTGAGGCCGTAAAATCGAGAATATTTATCGATATCTGTCCGCTGGCGAGATCGTTACGGAAAACTAAAGAACAGGAAAGTTTGGAAGTTTGTATGTGAACAATTAATGAGAACGCACTGAATTATATTTTTACATATATATTTAAAAACAAAAATCACTAAACAAACAAAAATCAAAACAAAATTGGAGGTGCTTGTGAAAGTGATGAACTTGCATTCGTACATAGCTAAAGGTTTTACTCAAAGAGCACTATCCGAACTAAATTCTTCCATCATATATTGAAAATTATTTCATAAATATAGCAAAACACTCAATCAAACAATTTTATTTGGCAAATTTGCCGACATGTCAGTTTAACTTTGTGGGTAAAGCAGTTTATCGACGATATCAATGATCTAATAAAATTTCTCGATAGAGAATTCTTTTCGTAGCGATGTCGATGTCCATGCGGAATGAATTAGTAGTCTCAATTTAAAACTTTAATTTGAAATATGATCGTGAATTTCGAAATTTTATTATAATTAAAAATGACCCAACAAATTTCCATAAAAAAACGATTACTATTTACGAAGAAGTAAAAATATAAACATTTCCGTCGAAAATGTTCGAAAAAAGAAGAATCTAATATAAACATAGATAAACCTTCGATCTAGTTAGAAATCATTACCGTTACGCTCCTTGCTGAACAATGTTTAACAAAACATAGTCTTGACATAGATAAAGGAGCACATATGTTGAGAAATACCGTATTGCAAGCCCTTCCTAAACCATCGGCAACCAACAACGTCGTTACAAGAATATGAACATTTCCACTTTGTTCTGACTCGACACTAGTATCAGACGGCCAATCGAATTGGCTCTGAGGTAACGGATCGCACATTCGATTGCTCAAAAATTTCCACGGAGACATTTAACAAGCTCAGCTTAGTACCTCTTCGCTTCGGTACGTATGGGTGTAGACAATTCTACTTTTTTAGTTGAGTCGGAAAAAGTAAAAGTAAATTCGTATATGTCATACAATACTTTTGATCAAGAATGATAGAACAAAAGATTGCGCTGATTGATCTGAAATTTCCAGAGCTACTTAGCTGTGAAACAAAATCAGTTGTGACGTAGAAATTGTGTAAAAATTTCCAAGAGAGGGTTAGCGGTACCGCAATCTGCGCCACCTTCTGTGTTTTTTCATCATGACTTTTGATATTTCGGACTTACTTATCACCATAAAAGAAGCTGTACTTTCCTTTCTCAATAAATGATCAACGACCGTATAATATTTTAACATTTTATGTACGTATTACATTCGGCTAACGAAGTTTTTTTCTGTATCAGAGCAGTTTTAGATCGTTAGAAGTTTCACAAACTCTTCCTGTTTGACGACTCCGCACAAAAAAAAAATAAAACAAAAGATGCGTGCGTCATACGGACAGAGCCCCACGCGTCGGTTGGGCTGGAAAGAAGGTTTATTATTATTCTCTTCAAATTCTTTCGAAGCAATAAATAGCCTTCGATTCGAATTATTTGTATTGTATAGATAAGTATAGAGGAGTCGCTGATAATACGAGCCATGTACGGAGGACCTAACGGTGCTTGTTTTTGTTCATTAAAGCCGACAATTTCATGTATGTTTAGGTACAGATAACTTTAGTCTAATAAGTGGCTATAGTAATCTGTATTTCGCGTTGCATAAGAGGCATCGGATTAGACTGAATTACATTAGAAAAATAAAATTACTTACTAAAAAAACTTCTCAGATACCTTTCAGATTGCTTGACTTAATATTCTTCGTGCACGCACCAAAGATAGATACCAGCAAAGAGAAAATATTTTGTTCCCACGACAGTCGGTTCTAGGATACCGGAACGACTCGGATTTATATCCGGCCAAGGATTGTCATTTCAGCAGCATTCCCCTAAATTATATGGGGAATGTTTTATGCTGTTACAACAACCATATTTTACAGTTTTTTTTCGATAAAGAAGAAAACGGTAGTGTTTATGGCTCTCATACTGTAACAGCCAATCACGCACAACTTTGGTTTCGTTGATTCTGTTCCGGTAATATTGATATCACAGATCCACCACATTTGTCGAAACTATCGATTAAATAATGGAAATCGCCCAGGATAATTCGATAGCCCAGGAGCTAAATATTGCACCTAAAACCGTTTGAGTCATTTAAAAAAGGCTGAACACAAAAAAGTGCTCGTTGTATGGATGCCACGCTAGTTAACGCAAAAAAACCTAATATAACGAATTTCCATCTGCGAATCGCTGCTGAATCGCAACCCATTCGATCCATTTTTGAAGTAGTTGGCTACTGGTGATGAAAAAAGTTGCACTTACGATAACGTCAAGTGAAACCGGTCGTGGTCGAATCGCGGTGAGCCGACGCAAACGTTAGCTAAGCCAGGATTGACGGCCCGGATGATTTTGCTACGTGTTTGGTGAAATTGGCAGAGAATAATCTACTATGAGCTATTCCCTTACGTCCAAACTCTTAATTCGGACATGTACTGCCAGCAATTGGACCGTCTGAAGAAAGCAATCGACTAGAAGCGGCCAATAGGAGAGAAATCGTGGTCCATGAGAATAACACCAGTCCACACACATCGATAGTTACTCGCCAGAAGCGCCTCGCTTGAGAGGTTCTTGTGCATTCACCTTATAGTCCGGACCTGACACCAAGCGATACAGAAGAATACACAAGACGGCGCATATTGCAGTACCGCTAACCTTCTCTGGAACATTTTGATAGAATTTCTACGTCACAACAGATTCTATTTACAAAAACTGTGTATGCATGTATACTCGCAATCATGTGCATTTTTCCAACGCGTTTAACAATTTTAGAGTATATTCCTTCTAACAAGCATAACAACGTGTTTCCTCTAATTTTTCTCCACCGGTAAATCTGGTGTGACGTCACAGCCTAGTTACTCTCCGAGTTTCTGAACTAATATTCTTGGCGAACTATTTTGCGAAGAGAAGCTTGTGAAAATCGACTGTTCAAGTTTTTTGCCATTAGGGACGAGGGTTTCTATTTGAGTTGCATTATGAAATTATCGAACAGAATGTTGCAAATGTGATCCAAATCGGATCTTCATAACTATGCTAAATAAAACCTTGAACTTAATGCAAAAATAATGGATTTCCTTTTACTAGACCCATATCTACCAATCTAATACTCGAAATTCTTTTATAATTCAATTCAAATCTAGTTTAAACACAAAATATCACATCTGCAGCCATTTTCATTTCAATTATGCCACCCTGTAATTTAGCTTGGCGACAACAATTAAATTGTCTGCTGCAATAATGCGAAACTATTGCATCTACAAGCGGCAACTTTGGTTTTATTGTTGTTGCTTCTGACTGTCGTCACTGGTCAAGCGTTGACTCGTTTGTCGACTGATGGGTTGGGCGCTTAATGACCGTGTGCGTTCTTCGATTAGCTACACTCGTAGGCTGCTCGATTTTGCGGTAGTAAAAAATATACATATGGGGTATTCCATAAAAAATTTGGCACCAAAATTTTTTTTCGAGTTGAATAGTATTTTTTTTTTCTTGTTATACAGGCGTATTTGGTACGTACTTTTTTATATTAATATGTTACGGGAAGTTTTCGAGAAACTATTTATTTTCAAATTTCACGCTCTAAAAAGAGTACCGCTTTTCAATGCAGTACATGCAGTACTGCAGTATCTAACGGAGATACGAATATTTTCACGAGAGATAAAATGTGAGATTTCTTCTCAACTTTCAAATGAACTATACTAAAATTAAGTTAAATTAATTAAAACTTTTTTTTTTAATTTGGACAGGTTTTTTTCTTTTATTTTATTGAAAAATAAGAACAAAATGTTATTCCAAACGTTGGTAAAATATGTTAAAAAGTTAATTTGCTTATTATTTTCGATTTTTGCTGTTAAACATTTGATTAAACTTAATTTGACTTAATTTTAATTACTTCATTTGAAAAAATTTTCATGCAATGCAATTAAAAAGTGGAACTTTTTTTTAGTGTGAAATTAAAAAAAAAATTTTTTTGTCGAAAACTTCTCTAAACATATGGATATGAATAAATGCCTACAAACTATTTTCGCCTTTTTATAAAAAAAAAAATTCAACGCGAAAAAAAATTTTGGTGGCAATTTTGCATGGAATACCCCATATAAATTTAGCTGTAGCTGAGCAGCGAAGCCAACAAAGTAACTTTTTGTTTTTGTTACTTCGCTATTAATCTTAATGTTACAATTTGTTGGCGTAATTTGTTGTTTTTTTCTGTGTGTGTTTAGTGCCGATATTTGACATTTGCAATAGTTGTAGTTTTATTATGATTAATATCACTTTTATGACTGATTTCAAACAAAGACTGTAATTTAGTTATTGCCGCAATTTAGTTATTGTAACGAGCGACAGACAGCCAATTTGAGGTGACACTGCAAACGCCCAATTGCAGCTGCTGTGCGCTGATCGTGGTTGTATTTATGCTAATGGATGCGTTGGCGTTTTGTCCCAAGATGTAAAGGTTGAACGTGAATGCGATTTGTTTTCACTGGTAAATTCATAAGTAAATATTATAATGAAATAAATAAAAAAATGATTTACAACAATAAAAATGTCAAATTTTTTGCTGTTTTATTTAGCTGGTTTCCACTTTATAGCAAGTTAAATTGTTTATTAAGATCTAGTGGTCGATGAACCCTCAACCAAAACACTCAACTAAAACCGAAAAAGTTTTTGTGGGTATACGCACTTTATTTAAGAAGACGCACACACCAATGAGTACACCTGTTTGTTTTCCATCATGAGTGGTATGGCTATCTAAATCTCTATTGTTTTTGGAGCTAGCTAGGAGACAGTTTAGCGCTTAACTCAGTGTTCACCTTGTGCTCCCCTCAGCTCTACGGCGCAATATTTGAAAATAAGTAGCAAAGGCAACGCTAAAATATCGGATTCAAACAAATATTCGTTATTGAATCACTGTAGGATAAGAATAAAAAAACAAAGGGAAATACGCGCATTCAGTTGTATGATAACAAAGTTAATTTAACTTTAATTCGAAGCAGGTAAATTTAATCAAAACAGTATAGATAACTAAATTTAAAATATAAAAGACGCATTACAATAAAAAAAAAATTGAGTTGATCGAGGATTAGGAAAATTTTGTAATCAAAAAATTTTGAGAGGTTGCCATGTGGTTGAAAATTAAATACAAATTCATTAATACCGTCTGATTTCACTTACGTTAAATATTTTGGCATACAAGTTTTTTAAAGACAGTTCATAGAGTTGTTAGTTATAAAAAATACAGAAATTTATGTTTAAGTTAAATAAAATATAATAAAATAAAATTTTTTGAAAAACAGTTTTTAAAAACCTATATACTTTGTGTGTATAGTAAATAACAGTTTACATAACTAAAAACACACGGTTTAATGCCAGATACATCTAAAAAGTAGAAACAAAAGTTTAATATAAGTGTGAAATAAATAACATAAACAGACCACCAGGCCTGTTATACATTTCGATTTGGTTTTAAAGGTAGGTTGTATTTGTTTTTTGATTCCAAATGAGTTCGAATAGTTTTCGAATAGTCTTCAAATCATTTCCATAACGAGTCGATAACCAGTTTGAGCAGTTGTTATCAAATATATATTTAAAGAAATTTGTATTATAATATCTTCCTAATTTTCTTGGTTTGAATTAAGTAATTAATGAAGAATCAGTTGGTCACAATCGTACTATCGTTGGGGTTACCCCCAGTCGAAGATTATATACAAAATCGGGGATTCCATTGAAATATTTTCGCAAAACGCATTAATTCGACAACACCAATGTAATTTTATATTGCTTTTCAAACATTTACTAATGCTCGAACGAATATAAAATGAATAATAAATGACACGAACATGCAAAATTTAAGTGCAAATATTCTTTTGAGGCATGACAATATGGAACTTTTGCATGCGCTGAATGGGAACGGGACAGTTTCATTTCATTTCGATTTAAATCTTCCCAATAATATGAACTTTTAAATATAAAAGGTTTGGCTGACAAACATCATACATATATGTATATTTCGGTTTAATTTGCCAATTATCTTTCTAAGATTTGTTTTTGTAATTTCTCCAGCATTTTCGAATGTGATATTTCTGCGAACGCTTAGCATAAACAATCAAAAACCACTCAAGCGATTTTCTGTCATCGACGCCAAGTCTTCATTCTTCCTAATTTTCTAATGCTTTATAAAAGTACAGCTATAGCAGCCGATTTGATTTTTTTATTCAGCTACATGTATTTTGTTTTTGCTTTTGCGTATGAGCTCTCAAAAGCTGTAAAAGCAAAAACAAAATGTACATACATATATTAAATTTTGACAACTCTTACGCAGACGCAAACACAAAATACATAGGAATTTTGTAGTTGTACTTATAACACCACATTATATGAATTCGCCTTGGCTCATTCCATAACAGAAACCATATAAATATACGAAATTCACAAAAATTCAACGAATTTCAAAAAATGTACATAAAATTAAAAAAAAAAATTAATTAGAACTTTTATAAATATTGGTCTTTTTTCAAACAGATACCGAAAATAACCGACGCATTTTAAATTAAATAGTTTTTTTTACTATCATTTACTATCTATTATTGCCCTTTTTTGTTATATCACTGAGAGGATGATTTATATTACAGAGTTTAGGGTGTAATGACTATGAGAAATAAAAAGCTACGAAATCAAATATCAACAGAATTTGTTAAAGAAACTATTTTTGTAGAAAATGTCTTACTAATTTGTTTTATGGAATATAAACACTTCAAGAAATAAAATTGAAAGTCCGTTAAATAGTGTTATTTTTTGATTTGTGTTTTATAAATAAAAAAACAGTTATTTTTGATTTTTATTTTATAAATCACAAGTTACAGCTATTGAAGATTTTTTTATAAAATTCATCAACATTAATCAGTCGCGGACTTTTATTATTTATGTCATAAAAGTCATTTTATCTCATTTTTGATTTATAAAATGAAAATCAAAAATAACAGTTATTTTTTTAATTTTGCATAAAAATTGCAAAAGAAATTATTTTCAAATTTGCTTCTCGATTAATTAAGAAAACGATTGGTATGTTACACTTGGTGGTAGAGCATATTCTTCATAGTGAATTTTTCAATGACAGCTTCCAGAAATAACTGTTATTTTCCGTCCCTGCCTCTAACCGAACCAGATAAGCGAAAAATTTTATATACCAGTTATGGGCAGTGACTTAGTTTTTATAACACAAAATAAATCGCAATTTGCGACACTTTGATAAATGGCCCGGTTATTTTCGATCTCTAGTTTCGACCCATTAGAAATTGATTTGATAACTTGTGGGCAGTTTCCTTCATATAACGAATGATAAAAATAATTTTTTTTTTGGAAGAAAATGTAAAAAAAAAATTTAAGAATGCCAATTTCTAGTCAATGGGAACTTACTTATTATTGTGCCAAAATTCTCTCTAAAAGTTTTAATTAAAATTTTTAAAAATTTGTTGGACATTTCATAATACATAATTTGAATCGAAGCATTGGCCTCACCCTGTCTACGCCCACTAACCCAAATGGCACACTGCGCAGATTTTTTTTTTTTTTGATAATAAGAAAAAAACAAGAATTAATATCTACTATCTTTGGTGAAATTATTTAGTTCCTTGTTTGTTACATTCGAAGTCATAACGCTAAACCAAATGCCGTGCGAGGGAAGCCGCGGGCAATGTCTAATATCCACATACGTATATGTATAAAAAAATATACCCCATATATCCTGGATTAGATTGTGAGTAGCATAATAAGGGGGAAAAGCGATTAAACAAAATTCTATACTTAAAAACCACACTGCACATGCTGTCTTGAATTTGTTGGTAAGTTGCAGAATGTAGCATAGTGTATATAGTTAAAGTTTTATATTTTACATACAATGTGTGTATCAATAAAAACCTCTTTTACGGTTTAATCGATTAAATGACAGTATTTCAATATTCTTATTTATGGTTTCCTCACGAAGTGCATTGTTAATTAATTGTACGCCTGTCAATCTGTACGATACCAGTTCCTCCGTCGGCTATAAAACTCAGCTCAACTCAGCAGGTTAACTTGAAAGTGAAAGGTGTAATTCTGCATGTCAGCTAACTCTTAATCATTGCTAATCATCTACATATTTACAACAAATTGGTAACTACGAGTATGTAAGTAAATAAAAACTACACGTTCTGCCATTAGTTTGGTATTCGAAATTGTTATTTTAGAATAGAAATTGATCAAGGCGTATTTAGTTAGAGCTTTGAGTAATTTAATAACTTATTTTTAGTTTATAAAAAAATACGTACATCCAGTTAAGATTTTGCGTGAGTTTTTTTCTGTAACCAATCGATTATCCCAAAATATTTTTTTTTTGGAATCTCTTAAGCCTTTTCATTTTATTTGTTACTTCTAATAAATTGAATCCGGATAGTACAAAGTTTTCTGCCTTAACACAATTTAAACTTATTTCTCATAAAAACTTAATTCGTTGCATAACGAAAATCATATAAATCGAAATTTCAAACTTTGCACAAAATTCATAACAATTTAGCAAATTTTGCTCAAACTTTGCAGTAAGAATTTTTGGAAAATTTGAGGGCTTGCAGTTTTAGTATCATTATTTGCCAGTAATAAGAGGCTATTTTTTATTTTTGAACAATTTTTTGAAGATTTTGAAAATTAAAAAAAAAAAAAAAGATTTGAAAAGTTTTAAAAAGTTTTTGAAATTTAAAAAAATTTTGAAAATTTCTACAAAAATTTTGAAATTTTGGTTTTGGTATTTTTTTTTCATTTCACCATTTCTAGCATAAAATCAGCGGTAGTTTGTGTATGTATATAAAATATATCTGTTACATGAAAAATAATGCGTAAGACCAAAATTAAAAAGAAATCGTCAAAAACTATCCGAAATTTTGAGCCACTTCAGAATTGCACATTATTATACTAAAATTACATGAGCTACAAAACTGCATACCCAATCTTTCTTTAGTTTCATGAAAATTGAGAAAAAATTTTGGGTTGAAAACATAGTAAAAAATTATTGTAAAATATTCACGATATATTTTTTTTATTTCGTTGTTATTCATGGTCAGCAGTATTTAAAATGAAAGATTAGCTATATTTTAAGTAGCGTAACTGGCAAACTATTTTTTGGCTTCAATTATTAGGTTGATATTGCATATGTAGTAAAAAATTGCATACACTTTCTTTTAATTTTCCCCATACTTGGCTTTCATCCGTCTGTATTCAAAATGTTAATTTTAATAGCTTTATGCCAGCATCGTATCAATTTGTTCTGAAATACATATTTTATGGTTACCATAATGTCAAATATACCTATATAATTAACAAACATTTTTTGATGTTTACTCATACATATTTTTTTTTAATGTATAATTTTGGACAAAAAACATTATTTAATCAAGTACATGTACATAGACGAATTAATTGTACATAATTATTTTGTTCCTATTCTATTTTAAATACTTAAATTTTGAACTCTGATAATGGACCCAAATTTTCTGATCGGGGTAAAAATTAGACCGAATTCAATTATAAAAGCAAACA
Source organism: Anomoia purmunda (assembly GCA_951828415.1). Taxonomy (NCBI): domain Eukaryota; kingdom Metazoa; phylum Arthropoda; class Insecta; order Diptera; family Tephritidae; genus Anomoia; species Anomoia purmunda. Next base: position 19,751,570 of record OX639996.1, read on the forward strand.
TTGCTGGACGTGAGGATAGCACAAAGTGTCTGAAAGATTTGTGAGTGACAAATGAAATCCCATAACCAAAATTTTTTCTTCTCCTTATTTCCGTTATCTTTCTCAGACACTAGACCGAAAGTGATGGCATACATGATTGCAGCTTCTGAGTTGAGAGTAACTGAACGAGATGTCATAAAAGCTACAGAATGAGAGAGCAAAGAAGATATGCTAAAGAAACAGAGGAAGAAGTGAGCAGATGACATAACGAGCGAAAGTATTTTGGTATTGAAAGTTCACCTAAAATTAAAGAGATCGACGTCTGAAAAGGCTTGAAAGCTAAGGACAGCGATAAGGCCAAGGAAGATTCACAAATTTTTTCGTTAGAAAATCTTCTTAATTTTATTTTGAATTTCTTTTGAAATTTATTGAAGAGGATAGTGGCTGAAAACAAAGAGATAACTTCTTGTTTATTAATTAATTTTGTCCAAAAATTTGCAAAAAATAAGAAAAAATCTACTTGGTTTTGTGTTAAAAATCAATAAAGAAATGCCTTCATTTTTACTAGAATCTTATTGAATTTTTATTGTAAGGAAAACCTCTTATATTAAAAATTTTGCTCTTAATATTGTTTTTCGGATTTTTGTATTTTCCAAATGAAAATTTTTGATTTACCTACTTTTTGTTCTCGAAGTTTTCAATGCATAAAATTATAATTGTTTCAAAAAGCAATCAGCAATGAGGCTTTTTCAATTGTATTTGGTTACATACACTGTCATCAAATTTTTTCATTAGAAGGCCCGAATATATATATTTTTACGATTTAAATAATGAGCTTATAAAGCCCACAAAATATTGGAAAACAGACGCTGTAGAATTATAAAAGAATTATGAAAATAAGAATTGCATGTATAAGATTTATAATAATGTGAATTATAAAAGTTATAAGTAAATATAAAAATATTTTTTAATAATATATAAGTTTTTATATTTATTACTTATTTATTAAAATTATTATTAAGTAAAATTTGCATAACTAAATAAAAAACAGTTTAAAAAACCGCGTGATATTTATTTTCAGAAAAGTAAATTTAAATTGATGAGATCTTCGGCTTATTACAATTAAGAAGAGATTCTAATGAAAACTAAGACTTCCTTTTTAATTTAATTGAAGATATTTTCATCCTAGCTTTACAGGTTGTCTACTAAATTTTATTCAAAAGACAATCCAGTCGTAATAAGAAGGCCTTCTTATTGAAAAAAAATCGTAGAGAATCCGCTAAATTTTGTTCTGATTGATAGAACATTTTAGGTGGTCTTTTCGTACTGTGCATCATTCTTGCAACGATACCTGAGTAGTATTGAAACCCGATTTCGGATTTATATCCGGCTTACCTCAATTCAATTCCATTCCAATTTTCTGCGAATGAAAATCTGAATATTTTTATAACATGGTGTAATTACTAGTTGAAGAAAACAATACAATACTCTACACTAATAATACGAAAAGTACATATTCTAATGATAAGTTTAAAACCAAAAAAGTACATATGTATGTATTTAGTTTAATGCAAATTTTCTACACATGGCATGAAAGGTCAGTGCAATCAGCCTTATCATGTAAGGAGAAAAAAAACAACAACAGAGATATAACACCTCACTCTTACGTCAACGACACTCTGCAAAATTTCTTATGCAATTAAATGTAGTTATTGCAAATATAGCAGTCATATATGTATACTCTTGTTACTTTCGTATAAAAATATAAATTATCTCGTGCCTTGTTAACACCGACTTAGTTGATATTCAATCCGGGTTAGTGAAGCATATAGCTGCGCTGACACTTAGCTGACATTTTTATACCTCAGTGCATTTGTTTACAGGGGTTATATAACTATTTGTATTCACCTAGTGCTTGTTTGTAATCGATATAGATATCTACATAGGAGTATATATATGTATATCTAAATGTCTAAAATGGGACTGTGTAGAATAAAAATTTAGATATTTCAACGAAACCGAAAGTAGGTTGGTATTGAAAATGGGAGGAAAAATTACCAGTGCAGTACCCGCAGCTGTTAAACTTATTCTATTCTACATACGTGATTTTTAAAGAGGCTTTCAAATTAAGAACTGTAATACTTACATACCTACTTATGTTCACTAGGGTGGCTCAAAAGTTGCGGAAAAGTTACACCAGAATTATATAACTTACTATCCCTTTAGGAGTTCACCAAAATATTTAGAAAAATATTACAATTTATGTGAGCTGGAAATACTTCAAAAAAGCAAGTTTTTTATAAATGAAAATTTTTATATTTTTTAAATGTTATTTCAAAAAATCTTTGAGACACTAAAAAAAAATTTAAACCTTAAAGATTTGCAGAAGAATATTTAATTTCATCTGTTTTTTTTTTTTTCAAATGAATAATGAAATATACAAAAAAATTAAGGCGGCAATGGAGTTTTTTTCCAAAAAAAATGAATGAAAAGTGTGAGAAAATACTTTTCTAATGATGCCTCGTTCTAGTTTTTCTTAAATTTATTTGCCAAAGAAGACTAAACCCTCATCACAATTCAGCTGATTTCATTGAAATTAATTTTTTTAATAATTTTATGCAGACTTTCTAATCTTAAACCTCATGCTCTGCGGTGATTTAAAAAAAAAAAAAAACTATTCTTATTTGTATAAAACTCCATTTTTGGAGGTATTTTCAAATCGGCCCGGCTCAGGAAAATTTCAATAAAGGCTTCAGAAATATCATAAATACTCGTAATTTATATGAGTCATTCACCCTAATATTATGTTTGTTTTGTTTTTACACAAATAATTCAAAAAAATAAATCATAAGTAATACAAAAATGAGAAATAAATATAAACTAATCATACAACAGCTAATAAATATTTCCCACGGAAGGCGACATCTGTGAGTCAATATTTAACCGGCAGATGGTGCTCGCTTTTGTAATGATTAGTGTCTTCGCTGAGGTTTTATTTCCTCAGCGCCATCTCTCATTAGATAATCGAAATAAAATAATGTTATTTGATTCCGCATCAGTCACATGATCGGGAGAATTAATCTAAGACTTTTAGTTAAACTTGATCGAAAAAAAAATCCAAGAATAACGGTGACTTTTGATCGAACAAATTAAAATAATAAGACAACGATTAAAGCCATAACTGAACTCACTTCTTTGTCATGCACATGTGTTTGAGAAAAATCTTCTTCCTCCGAACGCCAGATCATCGCTTCCAAATTGTGTAAATTCATTTCAAAAGTTGTCTTTCAGTTTCGGAACGTATGTTGTGGGCTTAGCCCCATTCGTGAGAGTGCTGGGGACTCGGAAAGAGAGTCTCGCTTGAAGATATTGTAGAGTACTCCGATTATTTTTGCGTAGACTAGCCTGAGTTTGAAGCTATTTGCTTATTCTTAGGATTTTGGTGGGTTTTAGGACACCCAGAACTACCGCGTAATGTCATACGATACTGTTAGGCTCCATCTTTGCTTAGCTTTTGTTTGGTAAATTTAGGAAATTCTGTTCTTTATCTCTCCAACTACGATTCTCGATTAAATCGTGCCCCAGGGTGGATGGAATGTGGACATTTTTTCCCCCAATGGCCTGACACTATATGCCATGCTGCGCGTGAACCTGTCGACAACACTATTGAATTGTTTCCCCTTAGAAAATCGTGGATAATATTCTTGGAACCATTGCCGACACCTGATCTGCGTTTCCTGAAAAAGTAGACGAATATTATACTTATCCGGATTATTTATGCCATGCACGTGCTAACTCCGACGACTACATACAGATATGCTCCAAATCCTCTTCAATCACTAATTAAATACAATTATGTGTACTAAGTGAAGCCAAGTATTCTTCACCTGACCTTCTCAACAAAGTCCTCCATTTTTTTCAAAATTGTTATTGTCGCGTCGCTTCTTTATCCGGTGTGTAAGGGTTCGAAGGTAGTGCCCAACCGGTTGAAAGTTCTGTACCCATAAAACACAGCTCTTACTTGTACAGTGCTCTCGATACTTCAATTCTGAGACCGAAGTATAAAAAAAAAACTTAGGGCACGGTTGAAGTACTCGAGTATACTCGTATACCTATTTTTAAAAATATCAGTACACCGCTAAGAAAGAGTTGTTTTGTTTTTATTGTGCATGTTACTCAGACCCTGTAAGATAATCTTAGCCATGATCACTATCATTAAACTCATCTAGGGGGTGGTCTAAGCAACGCTAAGTTTCGACTGGGTCGGACCCAGTGCAGGGGAATTAGTGTAAGGGGTAATCCTACTTTCTGAACTAAAATCTCTAAAAAATCGACTTTTCAAATGCCTTCGTGACTTGTCCTTACATAAAACCTTTCGAATATCATTGAGCGATATCAGTAGGAGCATTAAAGGCAATAAAAAAAAGGGGGAAACAAAAATTACAAGGCAGGTTTTATTGTTATTGGTTAAAGGGGGCGTGTGAATAAGTGCTCGGTATCTCTCGGGGAATCTCCACATACCGAGCCTGCATTGGAAATATCTGGATTTATTGTGGATAGGTGAAAGGTGGGCCTGCTACAATATCTAGATCATAGTTGGACCGGACCGACGAGAGCCTTACAAGGCTGCTGTGTGCTATTGTTGGTGGTTTAACCTAAATGTCGACGCTCACTTAGCGAGCGTTAACGATGGTGGTGGGTTAGGTCCAGTGGGATAGTTATGTGTGTCTGTATCTCCTCTGTTAGTTCGAGAACTTATCTTCTGATGTACCTGAGGATCGGTTCTTCGGCAAGCAGCGTCCGTTGTGATGACCTAGACAGTTTGAATACCACTAAGAGCTGGTTGCAGGGACATTCTCATGGATCTGATTGATCCGGTTTTTACCCGGTCAAGGGCAGCTATTTGGCGAGCTAACACTCTTTAGATCGGCCAACACCACTCAGAAAGAGTTGCTTTGACTGCTGGGTAACTACGATAACCATGCATTGTGTTTGCGCTATTTTTGTACGAGTAAAATGAGGTATGAGTAGGTGCAAAAAGTCTAAAAAAAAACTATAACTATCAAAGTAGCACTACATATGCAATTTGTGTGATATAAAGCGGCAGACAAGTAGATTGTTTGTTGCAATGAGCTTGCTGATTTATTTTCCATTGCATGCGGCTTACGAGTATTAGGAAAGATATGAATAGTACATCTATTTTCTGTATTTAGCTTTAGGTTACAAAATGGGCACATACTGCACTTAAATAACATAATTGGGCTATTAAGGGCTGGCGTTACATTTAGGAGGAGGAAAGGTATACAGTGCACATTCTGTGGAGAGTAATTGTTTGAAAACTTATATGACTAAGGCAAATGCTGCGCAAACATGTCAAATAGAGACAAATCTATAAATGCATAAAAGAATCTTACAAAACTCTGAGCGTGAAAGTTAAAATTTTTATGCGAACAGTTTTGAAACTTATGTTAACTCGCCGAAAAAGAAAATAATTCTAATTTGTTTTTTAATAAACAATTAAACTATTTATTTATAATGAACAACATCTTCTTCGCTTTTGGCGTTTCTTGTGCAACTTGTACAAAGTAAAACAAAAAAAAAAATATTTTTTTATTCACCAAGTTATATAGAGACAATGCAAATGTAATGTGTAGTAATGTGACAAGTTTTCACGCAACGGAAAAGGAAAATTTTATACATAGCTTTAGGATTAGCTCTCGTAAATATTAGTTTAATTTTTAGCCTCTCCACATGTACCAATTGAGCGCAATTTCTCCGAACATCTCCCCTTCATAGAAGCCATCTTCTTCCTCAATGGTAGTGATGCAAATCATGATGATCGTAATGATGATGATAGGGATCGAAAGAGATCGGATGATGGTAGGCTTTGATGATGGGCGCTGCATGATAAGTTTTGACAATCGGATGCACGACAGTCTTCAGAATAGGCACAACAATTGGTTTGATGATGGGTGCACTATGGATGACTGTTGAGCTCTGATGTGAAATGGCTGCTGGTATATGAACGTATTTGGTTAAATGCAACGGTTCGTGATGATGATGCAACAGCGGATAGTCAATATGTGGATAGTGCCCGTGTAGATAGCCCGGGCGTGCGCTGGCCAAGGCGACGAGTGTGGAGAGAATGAGGGACTGAAATGAAATGATGACAATAAGATAAATATTGGCGTGAAATTTTTTGAAATGAAATTATTTTTCTAATAAATAATTATTTAAAATAAAAGATAATATTCCAACTTTGGTAAAAGCTAGAACAAAAGCAGTCTGATTGGAAAATGTGGTTATCCCCGAAATAGCAGCTATCACTTCTACCACTTTAAAAAATCGTTATTTTTTCATATTATTCCCTAATCAAAAACTGGCCTCGAGCTCAATAAAATTATACTTATTTCTAACGTATGAGGCCAAAAATAGTATAATAATTGAGGTAATATTCGGTATTAACCTTTATCTGCTCTTTGCGTAGAAAAAAATGTTTAGATAAAGCGACGGCTCGAAATTATTAAAATTTTTTTACTTTGCTAAAATCATTAGTGTATCTATTTATTTATTTATTTATTTATTTATTTATTTATTTAGTATGAAACAATTTTTTTTTTGGCGAAATAATTGCGTGACGAAATTATTTGTAAATTATGAATGAAATGAACATATTTTTGAACTAAATACTGAAAAGAAATACACAAATATGGGTGATTGATGGCGCTGATATCAGTGATGAAGTTTGCGCACCAGAAGCAATGTAATTCCTTAAATTCGGAAAGGGTTGAAATTGACATGTATCTGAAAAATAAATAATCTATCAATCCTAAAGAGGCATTCTGCAGACAGATTCGCTTTCAACATGCGCAGGGCCTATATTCAAAAAATTATATGCTTATATAATAGAAAATGAATACCGTAAACATGCTATAGGGACGCAAATTTCGATACCATACGATACCACATCGGCACTTCTGCTATTTGACGCCGATATTATTTACTCGAGACTTTAACACCGATAATTTTTATGGAATCGATTACTTGAATCCCGGTTTCGTATCGAATTTGCGAAGAGAATCATTTACAAGGCAATGCGAACCCCAATCAGCGAATTTTGTTTTTTAATTTTATCTTTGAAAATATGTCGCTAACCAGAGATCAAAAATAACCCTATCCACTTTTTAAATGCCCCAAAATAACTGTTATTATTAAAGAGAAAAATAACACACCAAAGAGATCCAGTAGATGAGTGTCTCACTCTGTGGGAAACGATTATTCACATAATGTCTCATTTGGTAACAAAAAAGAATTAAAGGGGAAGTGGAAGTGTAATTTTAGGTTTTGACTCAAATTTACTAAAAAAAACACTAAAACTTTTGTGGTAGTGAGAAACACAATGAAAATAAATAGGGAGGGTTATTTTCAATGTCCGGTAACGGTACCGGTTTTCGAAACTGGGGCCTTCAAATTCGGCATGCCAAGCTAACGACTTAATTTGTGCTTGTGCAAACACTTTCCAACTGACAAAATGATTACATTTAAAAAAAAAATTGGACTGAACTTAATTCCAAATTAGTATCGTTATTTTAGATTTATCGAGTTTTTGAAATTCGATATTTATGGGTGACCAAAACTTTTAGAATGATACTTTGGATGAGCAGCATACTCATACTTTGTTCTCGATATCGCGTCCGGAACTGGTGGTGGGCGAGTTGTAAAACATGACTTCCGCTTTATTGTAATCATAAAGGTTTTCCTCGAAGTATCTTTTTCCCTAACCAAAGTAGCAATAGCCATTGAATTCATTTTGTCCACCATTTTGAGTGTAAATTTATAAAATTATCAAATACAGACACTTTGTTTAAAAAAAAATTTGCGTGTTTAAGTAGTCTGCTGAGCGATTTTTTCGAGTACACTCGGCCTTAGTGATAGGGCTGAAGATGATAAGGAAGTTTGCAGACTTTTCGGTCTTCATAGTATTTGTAAGGCAAAGGCTATAAAATTGAATTTACTGCTAGTTTAATTTGAAGTTTGCTTTCATAGTGCACAGTCAATGTTGGGAGGATAACTACCATACGTAGAGGTACTGAAGCATTGGCCTTATGAATTCCGAGTCCGGAGCAGTTGTCAGAATTTTTGTACGAATTCTTAGGGACCAACCAAGGGCTCACTAGACTTGTCGAAGGCTGACTTTAAGAGCACATGACAGTAGCGTTCAGATATTACCTTATGGAAACTACAAATGCAATCCAAAACTAAATCTAACAACATTGCTCTTTTGAGAGGCTGAAGAAGTTTATTTGCATCCATAAAATGAACCGCATATTTTAGGATGTGCTTTTCTTAGACCACATCGAGAGAGGACTCACTTGGTTTCGGTCGAATATGCTTATTTATACATAGATAGAGAAAGAAGATAATATACTTATACAAAACTTTATTTGCCACTGATTAATTTAAAGCAAACGAGGACTTCAGTAGCTCGTCAAGCTATTTGTGGCTTAATTCCCAACAAGCAGCGCTGAATTGAAGAAGAACGCTGGCTGCGAATATTCTTCCAATGGGCCTATTCTTGCAATAAGTCAAACATTGAATAGTTCTACCTCATAATTTCAACCTAGGCTAATCCAATCTAATGCGCATTTGCCGACGTGATACCAATATTTTCTTAGAATTGACTGTAAAGCTCGGACACACTATCGTAATTTATTAGCACATTATGATGAAATTAAATGTTTTTTCTTTGCAAAATCTTTCAATGAGTTAAGATAGAATGAGGTATTTTATCATAAATACAGGACCACATCACGAACAAATGGTATAGGTCGGTAATATCGATAATAATCGGTAATTTTGTCGATAATAATCGAAAAATGTGTTCTCCGATAAACAAACTGGGCGACGCATTTTGAAATATTATCATTTCACTCAACTGTTCCTGGATTCTTTCTGCCTCTAGAAGCTGGCAATCTCTCAAATTTGTTCCTTTTAATAAAAGAATTAAGCAACCCTGTGGTTGCAGAGCTGTCAATACAAATTAGGAATGACAAGTGTGGACGCACTTGGTTTATGTTTAGAAGACTAACTTTTAAGCAGCCATTTTACGAATACCTATACAATTTGTTTCCAACTTTCTTATCACTGAAATTTTCAAGGTGAAATTTAAGAGATTTGCAAAAGTGTACATTTTTCATTCCCCTTGAATTTCTAGTTAGCTTGCGGAAGAAAAAAAAATCTGTAGTGGTGAAAAGCCGTGCAACTTAAAGCACAAAAACTTGCCAAAACTGTTAAACGACTTTAAATACCAATACCTCCTAAAAAAAGAAAATGGAAACCGGAAATATTTCACTCATAAAGCTTTCCATTCTTGGCATTTTAAGTGATCAAAGTAAAATTATCCAAAACTGATTATTTCTAAGGGCTAAAAAATATATGAAGAAAAAAATCTAATGTTGAATAAAACTTTAGTAAATATTAGCTTCTTCAACGATGAATATGATTTCATTTTTTAAATAGTTTTTTTCAGAAGTTAGAAAAAATAAATTTTGAAACCTTTTACTTTGATCTCTTAAAATCCCAAGAATGGATGCTTGTAGGGCAAAAGTTAATATGAGAGAAATATTCCTTATTTAACATTAAAATATTTCTATTGTTATTTCTTTTTAAATCATTTATAAGAAATAATTGTCTTTAAAGTCAGATTACACTTGGTGTTAAATTTTTGGACGTTAAGCCAAAATCGCATCACTTCTTCTCACTGCGAATGTCAAGTTGTTTTTTATAGATCTTATTATGCATCTCTAAGCTTTTCGAAAATGCACGAAGAGCAGAAAAATTTAAAATTTTTGCATTTTCGGGTGCCGTCTGATGTATTTTGCTTAATAAGAGCATTGCGATTGCCATACGGTCCTTTCTCTTAAAAACCAAATTCCTGAGAGCCCAGTTAAATGACCGCTTCAAGTGATTATTTCCAAGGACGAGGACCAGAGCGATCTAGCCACTCTAACTTGTATATTTCAAATACCTAGTTGATAAACTCTATCATTTTATGACTTAAGCTATTATAAGTAAATGCCATAACCCACTGGTGCAACACTCAAAAAATACACTCTGATTTTTAGCATCACGCAAAGTCAGTGTTAATTCTTTACCCTTTCCTTTTCACTTGTTTCGTTGTCGTTTTTTTTTTTGTATAGCCCAACTCTCACTTACCAGCTTAAACATTTTCACTGGCTTTTGTCTGCGTTTTTTTCTGAACTGCGGATAATCCTGCGTAAGTCCTTAATTCCGAATAGCCGAAGAGTAAGCTCACTTCGCCTGTGCGCGTGTGTTTGTGTGAGTTTGCGCGATTTTCGCGTTTTACGATTATTTATTTGATATTTTTTTGCGTTGCGTTGCGTTGCGTTGTGTGGCGTTACAATTTGAATGAGAACATCAACTGATGCCACCACGTTGCAATTCACACTCTTATATATTTTTTCTTTTAATAGTTGCAAAGTGTATTTTTGCTGTAACTGAAACCATCGACTAAATGTCTTCATGCAGCAGCCTCCGCCGTCACATTGGTAACAATGGAAATGTGCAATAATGGCGGCAACAGCAACGGCAATAGTGCCAGTTGAAAACCAAACTCTTAGTGCAACAATAATTGGCCTCAACAATTACCGCTGTTGCCACATTGTTGTTGTTGTTGTTGTTGTCGCCGCTAATGCGGCAGCTGTTTATTTTACCTTACTTAAGTACATATGCTACTTAGCTACTTACATACTTACATACTAACATACATATGAACATATGTATATACAAATAAGTATTTTTTTTACCTATTGCAGGAATTCCTCTTTCCCCCGCTTGAGTATTAATTGTTGCTATTTTTGTTGTAATCATAGTCGAGCCATCTCCATTACCACACATGTAAAGTTATGAACGTCTGTATCTATGTAAAATCCATTTGTATCAAATTGATCCCCGTTAACCATGGCGTCTGCAAAAGACAATCTATTAGTCCGACGTTCATTCGCATAAATTTATCTACATACATATTAATTCATTCATTAGCGAGCTGAGCTCATTCAAACTGAGCATTTAAAAAATACGCATCACCATGCCTGCATTTTTATTCAGATGTACCCTGCAAGAAACAACTGCAGCCCGCTTAGAGTAAATACTAAGTTTCGAAGTAGTTCAAACTGAAATATTTCACACAGGTCCTTTCAGAGCCGGAAGTTCAAAACTAGCTTTCCAAGGTCTAGGAAGGATATAAGTTTCAGCGCAAGAAGATCCAGATAGATCTGCTCATACTTCTACATACTTCTACATCTGCTCACTAAGAGCACTTCGCAACAGACCGGAATTAGCGAGCGTTGAGAGCACATTTCTCTATCACTACGTACCGCCAATGAGGAAGTCATTGGCTTTCCCGAAGAACAACTGATATGACGAGGAAAGCCGCGCCGTTACGGAAAATAAAGATGCTGGCTAAAAAACCACGATGCGATCGGACGCAATGCGAGCTGAATGCAAGCGTTATCGGAGCTTGAGATGCTGGGCGATAGGAAAAGTGGGCGAATATTTTACCGAAAAGTGTGGCGACTTACGGCAGGTTTTAAGGCCGAGGTAAATTCCTGTAAGAACGAGAACGGCGATCTGGTGACTGCTGTCTAACGCACACTTAACTAGTGGGGAAAACATTTCTCCAATTTTCTAAATAGTGGCGCCGGAGAAGGTGCTGATCCGAACTCCAAATCGCTGATGACGGCATTAATGTCCCATCACCGGCCCTCGATGAAATTCGAATAGCGTTATGGAACAATAAAACCGCTGGAGCTGATGGGCTACCAGCTGAGCAATTCAAGTATGGTGGCGAAGAGCTGGTAAGGAGCATGCCCCAGCTCAGAATATGGTCGGCGAATGCATGCCCGCCGATTGGAATTTAAGTTTGCTCTGCCCAATTCACAAGAAGGGTGATCCTGCAATATGCGCCAACTAACACCGAAACAGCTTCCTCAACATTTCATACAAGCCAATCATCAACAAACTGATTGGACCTAGTCAGTGTGGCTTTAGACCTGGTAAATCTATCATCGACCAGATTTCACGATACGCCAAATATAGGAAAATACCCGTGAGAAGAAGATCGACACACACCATCTATTTGCCGACCTTAAATCAGCGTTGGACCGCACGAAAAGAAGTTTCGATGTCTGAATTTGGCACCTCTGCAAAACTGATAAGGCTATGTAAAATAAGGTTGAGCAAAACCAGTGCTCAGTTAGAATTGGGAATAGATAGAGCGACTCCCTGTCGTATGACTTCTTTACTTACCTCATCATGTCCGTGCTATTCTCTGGCGCAAAAGCAGCTGTCAACATCAGATGAGATGGCCCTTGGAGTGTTCGAGATATTTTTTTTTTATGCTCATAACTTCTTTAAAAACCAACCGATTTTGATAATTCAACTTGAAAGTATTCATAATTAGTTGCAAATTAAAATGTATAGAAAATAAATAACCACCTCATGTTCAAAACTTTTTTGCGAAAAAATTCAAAAAGGCTGCTGTTTCAAAATTTTATTTCTCGAAAATTACATTTCCTTCAAATTTTTTCACATCATAAAGAAGAAAAACTTTTTCGGTCAAAAGAAAAAATACTTATCAGGTCTCTTTGATCAAGAGGCAATGTATTTGAGTTCCATGGAAAAATAAAAACACGACCCGAATGGACCGGCTGTCTTGAAATAGAAAGGCTCATATATTTTTCGGCGCGTACAGTTAAAGGATACTACTAACCTCATAACCAAAAAAGAAGAAATTTGCTCCCACCGGAGCAGCAGCAGCGGTAGGGCAACGAAAATCTGAATGTTATTTTAAACTAGTTCCTAGGAGCGGTAATAAACTTGGGTAGTGTTCAAACAAGTGTGGCTGGTATTTCGCCTGCCTCGGTTATGGTGCTGGCTAATACCTAATACAATGGGTATAATTTACCACAAACAACGACAACGAAATTCGTTCACCCATTGATCGCATGTAAAAGAAATTTAGCTGGAACCAGTGGCAACTACTACTATGTTCTAGTTACCAGAATCTTTCTAAACTAGTCCACTTTCTTGTGGGGTCCACTAGCCACTTTGCATCCGTTGCCGCCAGAAAGCGAAAACTCAAACGAAATCAGCGATTAAAATGTGCACGTAAGCCAGACAGATACCTGTGCATTTTCTGTTTCATCTGCCTAATGGCATAAGTGTTGCATTGGGTTTTTTGTATTTGTTGTTTTTTTTTGCCGCCAGTTCGCAGCTCTTCATTGCCTTTGGCGTGACACACTGTACTGTCTCTGAGGCACTTCCACTTCCATAGCCGGCAGCCGGCTGCCGGTTGCATTGTCCCAATTACATGTTACACTTGATTGTTTATTGGCTACCATAGCAAGTGGTATTTGCATGCATTTGATGCAAGTTTAACTGTACAAAGAATTTAAGTTCTTCTGTTGGCAGTGATTTGTAGTTTTTATTTATATAAGCATTTATATGCCCATATATTTGTATATGTAAATATGATTGGTTTGTGTGAGTTGCTAGCGCAGCGACAATGACACGATCGTCACGTTTGATGGCAGTTTGCATACGGTGGATAGTTGAGGTTTAAAATAAAACAAGACAATAAAAAAAAAATATATATAAAAATTCTTTGGCATATTTAATGTTGCTATTTTTCAAACTTATGCCATTGAATCTATTATACTTACAATGTAGTAAATTTTTACTAAATAATTTAACAACTTAACAGGATAACTGGCACACCATCTTTACTTTCAACCTATGTGACGGAGCGAAGGAGTTTAGAAACTGCGAAGCAATTTTTATAAATAAACTTCGAAATAGCTCACACCTCTCTCCCAAAATATTTTTAAAACCAAGCTCTCGTGAAACTTCTTCATTTTATTTAATTATACATATTATATAAATTTTTGAACTGTACGGCGATTCACTAACTTATTTTAACGATATTCGCATGGTTAATTCATCTAACCGAAAGTTTCCATTTCAAAAGCTCCATACTTTGCTCAAGGTCTAACTTCTTAGCTTGAGAGCTTTCCTATGACCCAGCTTGAACGCCAAAGTGCTAAAGAAATGTTTGCTTCAGCGTCGTCACCTTTTTTTTGTGGGTGGCACTATTGGAGCTGTCGATTGTACTCATGTTTTTTTCGCCCATTTTGGCATTTAGTTTGACCGAGATGGCACTCTTTAGTGTTTCGAATAAATACAACGATACAAGCGTTAAGTGTCGTAAAGAATAAGTTAGTGAGTCGAGCAATCGTTAATGTAAACGACAAATATTGTCGACAAAAATTGCGATTATCGGATCGATTAAACTTACTGAATTACACTACTGGTGGCCATCCTCTTCAAAATTCAACAATCCTCTTCTAAAATCTTTCGTTTCAATTCAACACTTTCATAATTCGTGTTACTAATTAAATAAGTGGCAACCCCCTTCAAAAATACACAGTTTCAAAGCGAAGCAGTCTTAAACCTTCTGCGCTGTAATCTTTAAAAAATTTCGTACATGTAAATTTAGGATACAAGATATTTATATGTCAAATATTATCTAAATCTGTTAAGCCGTTTCGGCATGAAATTGTAATAAACATACTACATACATACTTTTTTTCTTCTTAATTGCACACCAGTCGTTCCTTTGTCTGGTTCATTTGCGCCAGCTAAAGACACCAAGTGGTGAGCCCCAGTCCCTATCTACCTTAGCTGCTCTCTTCGAACGGAGAGTAGTCCTTTCTCTTGCTTTGCCACCATCAGCGGTTATCGCGTTAAAAATTTCGTCGTTCCACCGGATGCGGTATTCGCCGCCGCAAAGTTGTGTACACGAAATTGGTTGAAATCCTTATTAGGGTTTAGTTGAAAAAGTTTTTTTCCAGTGTTTTGAATATGTTAAGTTTGGATATTTTTTCGGACCTTGTAATATTCAACCTCCATTATCTCTGGTTCCAATAATCTTATCGCATTTATTTTTGTGTAGTTCAATAGGTGAAATATCGGCTCTATTACTGCGATTAATTAGTTTTTTAACTAAAATGATCTAACATAATATATTATATCCGCTACAGTTTTATCTGAATAACAAAACTTTCCAGGATTTTTTTCTAACATGACTAATTTTTTTTGACTAGACCCTGAACAAAGTATTGAAGTATTTTAAAAATGTAAAATGTACGGTTTGAAAAATAACGACCCAGTAATGCCAGTCATCGTATTCCCAAGCTCAGATGGTATTATTCGTAAAAAAACAAAAGTTTACACTAACAAATTATACGCACAGTGACAGTAAGATTTACTGTCACATCACTTTGACATTACGTTCACCAAGTGAATTCAATCAGCTGCTTGATCAACTACACCTTATATGGATTCGTCATGGAACGAAGTACTCAAAAAAGAAAATGGCCGATTGTGCCTCTTCTATCTGCAACGAAAGTTAGAAAGATCGCATGGTCAAACAGATAAGCTAAAGCAAAAACAGCATACAACCAACCTTCAGTCATTTCGCTCTAAACCAGATTTTACATATAATGTAATTATTATTTTTAAACAACAATAAAATTGATTTGATTTCGCCGTAGCCGTTAGCGTCGGAGATAGAAATAGATCTATTGTTATGAATGGTCGTCGGGCGAAGTCTCCGTTTGTGGTCCGCCATCTCATGAGAACTGTCAATTTGATATCATACGGTCAGTTATCGTAAAGAAAATATTTTACTGATATGCGATAAAAATCGCATATGATTTTATTTCAAACAAGTTATCGAACGTCCTTTTTTTTGCGAAAAATAAAAATTCGAACGAGAAAAACTTTCGTTGAAACTTTCGCAAGGCGCAGAGATTTATTGCATGACATCTGCGATAAGCGGTCTCCATATGATATCTTATGAGATCATTCGCCTGATATCGGCTGAGCAAGTTGATAAAGAATTGTAGAGGTAAAACTAATATTACCGTCGCACGGTGAAGACAATTTGATTTTGAAAAAACAAATCAAAAAAAAGGCGCAAGGTCGATTCATAATTTTTAATGTAAAAGTTATGAAGTATTTTATTATTTATATGTAACAAAAGTTGTAAAAATAGTCAACACAGAGTCAAATTTAAAATCCCTTGAAACAGTGGATCTTACAAAGAGCTGTCAATACTCCTTATAAAAAAGTTGGAGAAATCCAAAAAACTATTTGGAAACTACTTATTACTACTTCTAAGTTTTTCTAAAATTGTTTTGATTCCTTTTTTTTTGTGTGTGAAAATTAGCACAACAAATAACCGTCCGCTTCATTATTTCAAGATGAAAAAGTGAGCAATTTCAAATGTCAAACATTTCTCTGATAATACATATTTTCAAACAATTTTTTCTTGGCCGTTTTCTTAAGAGTTCAGTACTCGTACCAAGCTTAAGTATGAAAAGCAAATAAAACATACAAAAATTCCCCCGGGATGATTTTTCTCAGGTGCTTACTTTGTTCACCTGTTTTCGAGTAATCTATAATTACAATTCAAAGTCTAATATTATAAAAGTCTTCTCATAGTTATTATCAATAAGATAAACTTTTTTAAGTCTTCAAACACTTTTATTTTGGGACTTATGTTATATAAGTTTTCTCATAACATAATAAGTCAGAAAAAAATTGTAAGTCTTGAAGAACTAGAAATTTTTAGGACTGTTTCGGGAGTAGTTCGTGACTGATTCGAGCCTACTTCGAAATTATTTCGGGGCCATTTTGGGATCACTTCTGGACCAGTTCAGTACTATGTCGGATTCCAAAATAGTTCCGTTTTTCAATACTAAAAAAAAATTGTCTTAAGCAAAGACTTTTAAAATATAAGTCTCGCAGTAAAAGTCTTTGAAAAACTTAAAAAAAAATTATCTCGCTGACAATTGTTCTGGAAAGACTTTTATAATTTAAGTCTCAAAATAATAGTTATTGTTGATTCAAAAAATGTTTCTCACTTATAATTATTATGAAAAGCCGTTTATAATATAAGTTTCAAAATAATAAATATCGAGAACTTAAAAAATTTGTCTGACTCATAATTATTATCAAAAGACTTGTATCATTCTTAGCAAAATTGGGATGACTTTTTTAAAACTCAACTGTCAAATAATTATTATTCTCGATCTCTGGTTTTTACTGCTTTGACTTTTGTTAGTTTCCTAATTTTATTAAATAAAAAGTCAAAGCTCGTATAATAAATGTTGAAGAATGAAATTTTATTTGATGTTAACAATAAAAAATATATCTACTAACTAAGTTCTAATTTTATAGATATGATCTTATTTGAGGTCATGAGAACCAGAACAGCTTATCTAAAAAAATTGCATTCAACGCTAAAAATACATGTGACCTCTGGTTATTTTAGCAGGCCTCCACATTTTTTTTTGCTTTTAATTTTTACTAAAATTAGAAATTGCTTATATTGCTAATTTCTCACGGGTATGCTAGTTCTTATTTTGGATAATTGTTATGTGAAAAAAACTAAGTAAATATTGTACTCGTGAAGAATAAAAAAAAAATTATTCAGCAAACTTGCAACATAATTTGTGCCACTGCTGGTAAATTTGTTTTTATTTTGTTATGCTATTTTCCTATCTGCTTCTGACGACCTTCATCTATAACAGCAGCAGAAGTACGAAAAAAAAAAATAAAAATAGCAAACACTTCTGACAGCCAGCAGCAAAATCGCAGCGAAGTGCAGTAGTGGCAATGTGGCAGTTGGCTTGGCACTTTGTTATCTCAACTCATTTAGTGTTCTAGCTACATTGCCGATTGTTACCATTATTGCCTTCACATAGCATAGCATGGCTTGCTTCATTGGCTTAGTCGCGTTTGGCGTTTTTCTAATTGCTGTTGGGGTTGTGAATTTTGGTGTTCTTTGAAAATATCCGAAATGCGCAACGGAAGTTCTCTGTTGCGTAATTTATAGTGAGAAGTGTGGAAATATGTATATAGATTTTTTCCAAATGGGTGATTTTTTCTACTACTGTACTACTCATGCTATGTACTTACACGAAAATGCATGAAAATACTAAAAATTTTGTTTTATTTTGAAAACTTTTAATTCAGAGATAAAACTGAGTGATGGTGTGCTTCTATTCAGAAACTTTTACTTTACTGAACCCTGTAAATTTTATTTCAATACTTTATGTCTGTATTTGTTTCTATGCAAGTAAGATGATGTGATTTACATTAGTTGATACTTAATTCTGGTTTAGTCTGTGATATTTACTTATGTAAATATGTACTAGGTATGTAGCGATTAAAAAAATCTTGAAAAGTTCACTACCGTTCTTGTTAAAATCACTAGTGAAGTACTATGAAATGACGAGCAGTTGGTTTTTCATTTTTTTTACTTTTATTTTTTGCCATTGCCAGGCTTATTCTGCAAGTCGAGTACAAGAATCAGTTATTGCATAACAATTTTCGCAAATCAAGTCATGTGGAACGAATAATTGCGCACGTCTATGTTCACTTTTGCTACATGAACATCTGCCGGATTGCAATGACATTTAAATGCTAAACTGTGGAACGGTATGTGAAAAATTTGCAAAAAAAAAGTGAAAATATTAATAGCACAGGAACACAAAAAAGTTCTGCTTCTGAAAGGTAAAGTGTGGTAAAAACTAATCTCTGCCTAAATTTTCTCATTTCGCGCTAAATTTTGCTTCAACACCACCCCCAAAAGGATAAAATTTCTCGATTACGCAAAAAATAAAAATTAATGTTGTTTTCTATGTTTTTTGGTATGCTGTGAACAAATATGTGCTCAAAATTTATCCTTTACCCAGCCACCCTCAAACCCGCCGGAAAGCTCTAGATTTGAGACTTTATGAAAATTCAAATTGATGATCTTATCTTACGTTTTTTAGTATGCCAAAAACGATTCTGGAGTTTAAATTTACACTTAGATTTTCTCCCAACACCCTCCAGCGTAAAATTTCTAGATTATAGAAAATTTCAAAGATAATATAGTAAACTTTATAAGATCCATCTATATGATGCAGTAATTACTAATACATTAAATATAAAAAGACAAATTTTTAATCCCCTATAAAAACCTAAGGGTGATTGGTAAATTTATACCTGTGATTCGCTTTTAGAATACCAAAAATTATAGGATCAAATTCTAAATTTGGATTTTTATAAAATCTTAAAACTTAAACCCCCGTTGGTGGTGCTGGGGCAAAATCCAAGCGTGATAAGTACCCGAATGTTCTTACTTTGCCCAGCTAACTGGTGGTAACTAGAGACCCCAAGTAAAGCCAAGAGCTTTTCCATTTGGTCTTTCCTATGTAGAGGAAGAGCGTATATATAATACCATCCTTTCCGCTAACCTTTATCTCGAACACTACAAGCGACATTTCAGCCGATGTTTGCTTTTACGCTATACAATAATGCAAACATTACGAAAACTTAAAGCAGAGTGTGACTCTGAAATAGAACAAATTGTTGAGCAAAAAAGATAGGAAACGCAAACAAAAAAATCAAAAAAAGATAAGAAAAACCAACAAAAATAAAAAAAAGAACAAGAAAACAGTAAAGAAAAGAACAGCAGAAGCCGCAAAAAAATAGAAGAAAGCGAAAAGGTAAACAGAACTATATTCAACGACAAGTGTCCTTCGATGGACAGAAAGAGACAGCTCAGACTTCAGCGTTTGACTATAATGCCTTTTATTTCATACATTAATTTTTATTTTCTGAAAAGAGCCCTCAACATGTTTTTTAATAAACGACAAAATCATTCAATTTTATTCTATGTTATTGAATTTTCTTGCATGAAAATTCAAAAGCATACGTTTGCTGCGATTTTCTGCTAAGAAATAGGTGTTCTGCTCGAATCATAAGGATATCGTCTTCGGGCCACGATTTTTAAACACGTCGAAAAAGTGAACTTTTATATTTGCCTGACTACCAAACACTTCAAAACACCTACATACGTACCTTACTAATCGATAAAAAATATAGTCACCTTTTCTCACCTTTATTGCCTTTGCCATTTAGAGGTCAGTATGGGGTCATTCTTTCCTACTATTTCTACTCTAAAAATTGTGTTGGCACTGTAAACATACTTGGAATACTTTGAACGATTTGAACGACATCTAAATAGCTTTTGATTTAAAAAAAGAGAGTATTGTTTCGGTATAGAACAATAGTAGATAGTGAGAGCGAAAATCGAAATTTTGTGATCTTTATGTCCACGGTGTCCAATAAGTTCGTATACAAATTTTAGGTGCCGTGCTAGTAAAAATACCATACCTGTTTTTATTTAAATTTTTTTTTCACTTTAAACAATTTGACTAATACGTTTTAACATTTGTGGAAGGGTTTCCTTAATATCACACATCATTTCGTTAATTTTATCAAGCGGAATTGTTTTTCGAAATAAGGTGTTGGAATCAAGTTCTTCCTTCTTCAAATTTCTGAGGACGCTGTTCTACAAACGGGGTCCTCTATAAATTAAGGCTGGTTTCACACGCTAGACAATTTTTATGCCAGAACTAAGCTGAGAAGCTTGAATTTACCTGATGAAGATATACTTAAAACAACTTTTCCTATTATGCAATACGAACCTACTCTTACCAACATAGCAACACTTACCACCCCATATGCCTGCACAGCGGTTTTTGTATAGAAAATCGAAACCACAGGGCTTACCTGAAGCCTGACCAATTCGATTTATATCAGTGCCTCTCATGCTATGGAATAGAATGCTCACGATTAGTGGCATTCTTTGAAGAAAACAATATGAAGTATAAAGTTTTATTATTCTTTTTTATTCACATGGTGCCATATTGAGTGAAATTATATTTTAAAAGATTTCCTTGAATGAACGACTTGAGGTAGATCGTGTTGCACATCTCCAGCAGTAGACTGCCATTATATCTAAGGCCCACCGCCCTTATTAATACTCTTCCATTGTCCGAGGATCCTGTTGCAATCTATCACTCTGCTCATCACTAAAAGCCGCGAGTCTAAATGCAAATCCGAGAAAGGGGATTTTTATGCTAATGTTACACCCCAGCTCTCTCAAGTTCAATAGCATGGATTCAACAAGCTCGACGTGGTCGTTACATTTCTTTTTGCATAGAAAATTACAAAACAAATGAATTCCTTGCTTTGACAAAATTAGAATCTTTCACGAGTTGCCTAATCTGTGGTCCATCAAAATACCAGGTATCACTTTTCGTTTCACAAAACTAAACCTTTCTCTTGAAACAAAAAAAAAAACGGTAACAGATTTTTTTCTCGGATACGACAAAATGTAAATAATGTTGGTTTCCGGAGTAAGCAAATTGGTTTCTTTCAAAGGAGATGCTTACATTTTAGAAGCTTCCTTCGGTAAGTTCAGGACTTTCACTAAATGATTTAGTGCTTTCTGATTAAATGGTTGAGGTGCTTAGCTGAATATGTAGTCTGAACCAGAATTTTCACTTGCCGTATTTCGTTCGGGTTCAGTGGGATTTCGATTATCAGAAGATTCGAATGCGCTGGGTTGTACCTCTCGTGATTTTAATTGAGATCGTTGAGCCGAAGGTTAGTTAGGATATGACCACTTCTTAGGATAGGAAGTTTGGATATTACCACTTCGTAGCAGTTGTCATGATGGTTTCGAGATTCTCGAAAAGGCCAACGAAATATACATATTTCTGTATGCAATAAAAAAGACAAATCTAAGTAAAAATAGTTAATATGTTAGCTGTAATTCCAAAACAAAAGCTGTTAGTGAAAAATTGTTGTCACATTTCGAAAATAGCAGGCTATTTGAGATAGAAACAATAAAAAAATCACAGGAAGCAAACAGTTTTTTTTGAAACGAAAGACAGCAATTTTACTGAAATAAAAATTCGTATAAATAAGTGCCTACACTAAATTTTCGTAATGATTTACGGACTGAAACACCAAATCAGTACAATAGTTGAGAAATCAGCTCGTAGTCGTCTAGGAAAGCCTAGATAAAGTTTTAAGTAAGTTTAACCTGTGCATTTCTTTGAACTTTTGTTTAGTCAGAGTTTGAATCTAATTTTAATTTTATTCCAATACCGTTCATTTTTTCACCACAGTATTTGATAGAATTACTTTTAATTTCAAGATATTTGCCGGTTACTATAATTCTTTATTTCATTTACACTAGTTAACTTAACTTAAAGTTCATGTGATGCATCTGTGAATTGAATTGAAAAAAGAATTTAGATCAATATCAAAAGCATAAAAAAAATGCATTGCCATTGTGCAGACAATAACAATAACAATTTGCATTTGATCTGCTACAGTTTTGTTGACTTTTTGCTCTTGCCAGACGATTTGCTTAAAAGTAGAGTAACTTGTAAAACTCTGTACGTCTTAACCATGAACTAAAATGTAAAGAAAACACATCACATTTATAGAAGTATAAGTATATATGTAAGAAATTTTGACTCCACTCGTAATTTTACTGGCCATAACATTAAATACAACATACAAGATGACCACTGTACATCAGTTCACATGCAATAACTAGATGAACTTTGCTGATGTGATAGCGGCTGGAAGTTGGAAGTTGATGTAAATTGTATCTGATTGCCGAAAAGTAACACAACGCTTTTGGATGAATGCCCTTGTACTCGTACTTAGGAATACTCGTGTGGTACGATTTGAAATTGCTGTTTTTTCTTATTGAAAATTAATATCAATTTGGGGTCCCGTAATTTTCGTAATTTATTATTTTATACCAACCCAACTCGAAGAAATTCCAAAAAAAATTGTGTAAAAAAATCTCCAACTACATTTTTGGGTTCAAGTAAACCTTTTTTTTATTATGATGTCAAACCACAATAGTTAACAAAAAAGGCTCGAGGTAAAGTTAAAAAGCAACTTTTATATTTTTTGTTTGAAATAAGTTCACATAAGTTTTTCGATCAAGTAGGTACTACAATCAATGGGGAATAAGCAGAAAGTAGTGCGATTTAAAATAATTGTCATTTATGCGAAAATAAATATAAAGTAAGTCTATTTAACTTCATCAACAGAGTCATGCAAATGTATATACCGCTTTTTATATAAAAAAGGAAACAAAATTGCTCAAAAAGTTCATATTTGTTAATAGTTTATAAATTACAGTAGTCGGTAAGTAAAATGGCTGCGACCCATGTCGCCCAAGTAGCAAAAATACTGCCGTTTTTATTTTATAAACTCGACAAAACCTACTGAGTAATGGTAGGATGTGCATTACTTGTGAAGTATGAACCTCCAACAGTTTCGATCCTAGATCTCTGCCCTAAATAGAATGTCTAGAAAGAACTTCCCAGGGTTGTTAGACGAATGCGGGCTAGAGTCGGATATTTGCACAGGAAATGCTCTACCGTTTCCTTCGCGGCTTCGTCTCTGCAGCTTCTGCAGTATTCGCAATGCGGGGTGCCCATTCTTCCCGCACGCCTGCCCAAAGCCGAGCGACGCGTGTATACTGTAATAAGTTTACAATCTTCTCCTTATTATAGTCCGACCAGGTTGTTCTTTGTATTCTGCAAGTAGTGGTAGCTTTCCACTCTCGTTGCGCCTTATTGAGATAGAAGTTAACCCTTCGCTATTGGTTGTTATTTCAGCCTCTGCTAAGACGCGCTATTACCTCCGAGCCGGGGAACCCAGATGACATATATCTATTATGTTATATATTTCCAGATTGATGGGTAAAGAGACAGTCAATTGTTTACAAGCATCTACTTTGAAACTTTGAGCCAATATTTGGTTATCTTTTCCGTTACGCTCCTGTCAGTAATTAGTGGGAGCATAGTAGCAAAACTTAGTAAAACCAGTAGTAGAAATGAGTAAAAAAGACTAGTAGTAATTAGTAGTGGTAATAGTGAAAATAGTAGTAGAAATTAGTAAAAGTAATAGTGGAAATTGTTAACAATAGTAGTAGAGTTAGCAAAAATGGTGGTAAAAATTAGTATACTAATTAGAATTTGTAAAAACAGTAGTAGAATTTAGTAAAAAGAGCAGTGCCTGTAAGTAAGAATAGTAATTGTATACTGGTTAGTAACGTAAGTGAAAATAGCGGTATAAATGAGTAAAATTAGTAGTAGAAATTATTAAAAATAGCAGAAGTAATTAGTAGTAGCATTAGTAAAAAATAGTAGTTGAAATTATTAAAAATAGTAGTAGTAATTAGCAGTACTAGTACTATATACCGTCAAAAAAGTAGAAACATGAGAGCATCCACATCCATTCCGTCTTTTTCAAATTTTTAAGTTATAATTTTTTGTTATTTTTTGAAGAAAATAATTTCTATATTTTAATACCATTTTCAATTTCATAATAATATTTTGTAACATTTCCATTCTTTTTAAAACCAGTGCTAAAACAACCTTTTATTTTTAAGTAATCCAAAAATTTCTAACCCTAGAAACAAGAAATTACTTTAGGCAATCATTTACCATATTCGCCGCATCAGCTGTTGTCGTTTGCTAGTCGATTATCGAAAACTAAACGACAACAAATTCCATGTTGTTAACTCATTCGAGAAGAGAAAAAATCGTAATTTAATCTTGGACTATGATTTATCACGAGGTGACGAGGAAGTAAGCGCTCCAACAGTGGATCGAAGTTTACTCCAGGATGTGGACAATCCATTTTATTTGATCACAACTGAATTTACAGCATAGTAGGATACTTTCAAACTCGTCAGCACGCATTCATAATTTTATTTTGGCATTTATTTTGACCAAGTAGCCACGCTTTAGTGTTTTGAATGAATACAACGAGACAGCTGTTAAGTGGCGTTAAGAATAAGATATTGAGGCGCACAATCGTTAGTGCAAACGACAAATATTGTCGACAAAAATTGCGATTGTCGTATCGTTTAAAGTTTGTGAATCGCACTACTGTTATACACTGCCTGAAACATACCTATTATTAAATATTGAGTAGCCTATAATAATAAATACATTGAGTATCTATTGTTACCTTTAACGAGCGAATGCAACTTTTAAGCGCAGGGTATCATTGGACGAATACCTGCCTACATATCGTCACTGTTTATGGCTCTGACGAACTGTCCTGCAAATAAAAAAAAAATTATTTTTCACTTTTCAGTGCTAGTTAAGCTTCTCCCACTCTCATCCCATTAACCATTATTGCCATACTGAATAATTTCTGTAACAGCCTACAACATAGCTATATTTATCTTATACCTTACGTCAAATGAGTACAACAATAAAAAATTTGCAATAAATGCATTTACTGCTACTAGCTACGAATGTGCAAATAAAATCAGCCATTAGCGATTGCAATACGCCCACCTCTACTTGAAATTAGTCATTTTGAGTGCAGGCAATAAAACGAGCTAAATACATAAAATTATAGAAATGCTAGTAGCACATTTGCGAGTAGTGTGCAACAACAAAACGAAAAAAGTTCGATACTCGCACAATACTAGCCACACAACCATACTTTGACCACCTCAAGTCAATTCAATTAATTTCAAAACGTTTATCTGCTCCAGGAAATGAGCGATCAGTTAACAAAATGCAGAAAAAAGTTCAGTAAAATATTTTCCAAGCAAATGGTAACAAAATATGTGGTGGCATGCAACAAATGCTTGCGATGTGCAACGAATGCACAGAATAAGTTGGCATTGTTTTTGTATAAATTTTGGCTGTTGATTTGCACTTGTTTTTTTGTTTTCTGTTTCTGTTTACAGAATATAAAAACAATTGCGCTCAAGTGGTTAACTTGGCAGACAAAACAAAAACAGAAAACCAAAAAATAAAATCAGCAACACAAGTCAAACGCAAACAATTTGTATGTAGAAAAATAAGTGCGGTTGCTCAGTGGGTTACTGGGTTCAAATGCTTTAGTCGCCGGCAATACTTTCGGGCTAAATTGTAGATTTGTTACAGTCAGTTGTAACGTACCATGGCAGTGTGGCAGTTAAAATTGCCACCACTTGGATTACGGCTTTCAACAGTCACTTGCGCTAATGCTGCAAGGAACAATGAAGCCAATACTTTTATATTCTTTTCCATTGCGATTTGTTTTGTTTTAATTTTTGGTAGAAAATATGTTGACTACATGAATTTACTGCATTTAGTGGTCGCGGGCGTTTCCTTTATGTAAATTCACTTCAGTGCTGGTTTGCAAATTAGAAATGGACTTTCGGGAATTCCTATAGTTAATTAAGTGTCGAGGAGCAATAGATTTTGAATATTTAGTCGTTTTGTTATGCTTTGTATGTAATTATATTACAAATTTTATTTTTATTTCTAGTGTCGCTACAATTTGTTTTTCTTTCGCGATGCATTCAAGTTATCGCCAAATATGGGTTTTAATGAAATGACACAAAAAAGTATAAAATACATAATTAATGGCAAACTTGTTGTTAAGAAAATTTAGGTTAGGTTGCAATGACTAGGGGGAGTGTCACTCCCTACACTTACACCAAGAATAGGCCCACTGTGGTGTCGTTTATGATAGTATTGGTGGTAAACAGTACTCAGAACTAGCTGGTATCAGTAGGAGCACCATCGTCCCTACAATTTCCGAGTGATTGGTTGTACCATGAGTACAAGTGCCGAGCAGTTACATATCTCTTGAGCAACTATGACAAGCTGAAGCAGATCCAGAATCGCATTCGAGATCTTTAGTTGGGAAGGAGCGTAGACTTCCGTAGCTCCGCACTCTTTGAACCCTATGGAATTGCCACCAGACTAAATCTCCGTAGAGCAAAATCGAACAATCGATTGTCATGTAGATACACCATCCATGGTTGCACAGGGCTTGAGGAAGTTTTCCCTTTACGAATATGCAACAACATTATATCCATCCGCTTTCACGCGTTCATTGTTATTACCCACAGAAATTGGGTGCCCATTCCAACAAATCTGCTAGTAGTCCGCCCGATTGGTGGATGAGGTCAATTATAGTTTTGTTCACCCGCAGTTACAACAGGGCTGCGGTTATCGTACATGGGAAGAACTGCTATATCCCGAAATGTCACTAATTCAAATTCTTTAATTTTTAAATTTGATACAAAGTGGAATGAAATATTATTAATAGTCGTCAATTTAAATGATAACCCCCCGTTTTTCAACATCAAGTACCGATATCTCCACCTTCGGAATATATACTTGTTTATCGAGGTCCGATTTCACTTAAAAACTTTCTAAAACAATGGTTAGCCATATTTTTATTAAAAAGTTTAGATCTCAACAAATGTATCCCCTTTTTCATCTGATTCGCTTACCCACCCATAATGCGTATTATAAATACAAGAATAACGATTATTTTTGATGGCAAAAAATAAAAATTAAAAATAAAGATTATCCTTTTATCAAAAAATAAAGGATTACGCATTTAAAATAGAAAACCTTCTAAATCAAAATAAGGTCACATTTGTTCGGCATATGCCTTAAGGATTAAAGGATATATTCGAGTTTTGTTTTGAACGAATTCCAGCCAATGATTTCTTGATCCGAAAAAATCGAAATAACGTTTTTTTTTCGGTCCGTGGTTAAATTTATAAATAAAGAAAGTCAAAGTTATATTTGAAGTTTCATAACTCAGACATTGTCTTGGAGCAAACAAAATCAACACGAAATTAAGCAACCCATGCTATATACATTTCTTTTTTCTTCCATTTCCCTTAAATGATTATAGTGCTCGCTGTGACTCAAGAATTTGACTCAAATTATTCGATGATTTCCTCATCATCGAGGGAAAAAGCAACTAGTTTTTCATGCTTGTGAATTTCTTCTATTCTGTATTCTATATTCTATATTCTATATTCTATATTCTATGTTCTATATTATATATTATATATTCTATATTCTATATTCTATATTCTATATTCTATATTCTATATTCTATATTCTATATTCTATATTCTATATTCTATATTCTATATTCTTTATTCTAAATTCTTTATTCTATATTCTATATTCTATATTCTATGTTCTACATATATCCTATACTCTATATTCTATATTCTATATTCTAAATTCTTTATTCTATATTCTATATTCTATATTCTATATTCTATATTCTATATTCTATATTCTATATTCTTATTCTATATTCTATATTCTATATTCTATATTCCATATTCTATGTTCCATATCCTATATTCTATATTCTATAGCCGATATTCTATATTCAATATTCTATATTCTATATTCTATATTCTATTTTCTATAGTCGATATTCTATATTCTATATTCTATATTCTATATTCTATATTCTATATTCTATATTCTTTATTCTATATTCTAAACTCTATATTCTATAGCCGATATTCTATATTCAATATTCTATATTCTTTATTCTAATTCTATATTCTATATTCTATTTTCTATAGTCGATATTCTATATTCTATATTCTATATTCTATATTTTATATCCGATATTCTATATTCTATATTATATAAAACCATTTTTCCCAGAAAAGGGTTAGAGCATTCTCTTTTGAATACAGCTTTATATTTTGAACGGAAGTTCATTTTTTTGTCGAGTTTTTAAGCGTTGCGGCGCATGTTGGTTTAGATAGTTTAATTTTGTTTTTAAGTTGTTGAAACTTAGTGCCATTTTAAATTTAAATAAAAAGTTTTAAGTATGTATAATTTTCCACCAAATTTAATTTTATTGAATTGAAATTTTACGTAGTCCTTATTATTTATATCATAACTCTTTTCACATTTCAGTTAATTCTTTACCACGCCGGTGCTACAGCCAATGGCGAATTGTAAACAGTGCGAACGACCGCTGGTGCATTGACGAAACCATTCAATGGCTTTACCACCGAAGCGTGATTGACATAGTCCGCGGTTTGTATGGTATGTTGGTATTCATAGCCACTAGCGCTGGGAAATTCCGATGGTGAGCTGTAGACCACTGCGGATGGAGCAGCCACCCTCAAAATTCCAGCGCTCACGTAAGCGATGCACGTCAAGAGGATTGCGAAGATCTGGAAAATATCATATGAAGAGATTTTTGTGGTGAATGTTAAATAAAAAGAATAACAATTATTAAAAATTTAATATTTTAATAAATCAATTAGCAATACGCGTATTAGGAAATTTTACACCAAACTTATTTAATAAATATGTATGTATTTTTACGAGAAGTTTACGAGAGTTTTATGAGAAGAGCGCTTCAATTTTAAAGTTTTTTTTTTAAGAAGTTGAATACGTCAATTCAAATAATGACACTTCCAATATACTAAGTTCCTTTATTTTTCCGCATAATTAACTGACTTAAAAATTCTAGAGAAATATTCATCATTCAATTAATAAATCCTTTTGCACTTACGATTTTGTACATTTTGCGTAGACTTTACGAAAACAAGTAGTTAATGGTAACAAACTTTAAGATGACTGAATGATTGGCCAATAACCGGCAATACCTTTATATTGAAAATATAACACGCACGCTGATATATAAGTAAATATTTATAAGTAATAATATATGTATATATGTGTACATTAAGCTTTGCTTGTCAAGTTAATCGGTTTAGAATGATTTGGTTGTTTGGTTTTTATACGAGAAGTTAAATAAATATGTAATACATAAGTTCGTATATTTACCTACGTATGCTTTTGCACGAATTATGCATGTGCATATATGTAGATATTGTGTTAATAATTTTGACACTTCTGGTATTCGTTTTAAAGGTGCAAAAAATATCCCCAATATTTGTCAATTAAAGGGTGCGGCTGCAGACAGGCTTTTAATCCAACAAACCGGAAGTGTACGCTAGATTTTAGATCCGTTATGCACAGGGTATTATTTAATCGTCATGAGGCTAATGAAGCGATGACGATTAAATTGTCACAAATTGATAAAATCTGACAAAGCTTTTGTCAATTTTGCTCATTTCGGCTTGCCATTTCTTCTTAGGTTAGGTTAGGTTAGGTGGCAGTCCCTAGAGACACTCACATAGGCTCATTATCCATTGTGATAGCGCATTGGGGGCTGTAGAGTGGTGACCCCTGTTCCCCTAAAACCCAATCGTATTGTTAGGTTGCTAATTTCGACTGATCTAAGATCGTCAAGTTCATTAAGGAAATAGCTATCCATAGCAAGTATCCGGTTAGGACTGCAATCGGCATCTTAATATCCTGCCCCCGAAGTTGAGGAGAGATTTCGTTCGTTAGTCACTCACCGATGCCCAGAGTACCCTTGTTTGTCATTTGCGATTCTAAAAAAATTTTGGTTAATCTATAGCTTACATGTCTGTAGAGGGATCTCAGGTGAATCACTAATATAATCGTTTTAGAAATATCTTAGCCATCTCGTTAAGATATCGGCGGCATTCCGCAGCTATCCAAGATGTCGGCGACGTGTTAACATGGGTAGTTCCGCTTTTCCTAACCGCGTGCAATCTCTACTCCTCCCTTTCATTCAGTTGGGGCATGCATTTGGTTTCGGTCGAGCTGGTTGGAAGTGAATGGTCGGTTCCATGAGTTCGGCTATTATTGAAATCTGACCGAAATAAGGATGTGTCTATTTCGTAACGGAATTTAGTCTTGAATGGACTAATGCCAGAAAAAAGTTTGTTAATTATATAAATTAGGTATGTTAGGTTAGAGCCGGCTGCAATCGCGCTAGACCACGTGCCTTACGTCGCACAGAAATCGGGAATGCCTTGCCGAGCTTAAGTCGGCCAAACAGCCTAGAACGTCTCTAGAGTTGGTTTCGAGTATTGGCCAGAGCGGGGCAGTGAAAGAGATAGTGCTCGATGTTCTCCACTTCCTCTTCATTCCTACATTTTCGATAGAAATCGTAAGTTAGGCTTCCCAATCTCTTTCCGTGCATGTCCATAAGACAGTGACCGGTTATTATCGCTTTACGTCAACCTTTGGCGAAACTTATCTGATAATCCTACAATGAGTTTTGTCTTTAAACTGTGCTTGCAGAAGGTTAGAGGCATGCCCGCTTCTAGAGCAGAATAATTCCATGCCTTTCTTTGCCAACTCATCTGCCGCACAGTTGCCGAGGTGTCATTGTGCCCAGGAACCCATGCAACAGTCAGGGAACGTTTTGGTGCGACCAAGTTAAGCGAACTCTGTATTTTATGGCAACTAAAGCTGTCGGAGTATATAGAGACAGGTTTGTCTGAAGGAGCGGACACTGCCAGACACCAAGCATCCTTCATTATGGCATTTATCACCGAATTCATTAGAGTGAATCCCGCTTCCCACGGTTTCATTAAGTTCGGAACCATCTGCAATGATAGCCGTCGCCTCTGGGTCTATGTCTATGGCTCCTTCCCATTCATTACTCTCTGGAATTCTTATAGAATATTTGTTCTCCATACAGTGTAGAGAAGTAGGGTAATCTGGAAGCTTAGCTTTTTCGAAGGATGGATCGCGTTAAGTCTGCCAGCACTACAATCGGCCAGAAATATGCCAGAGATTTAGTTGGTGTAGAAAGTAGCGCTCCTGTTACCAGCAGGGAGGCCATACGCTGGAGCCACCAGACGCTAACCCCATAGAAAAGAAAAATAATTTTATCACTGCTGTCTTCATCCAGTGTACTACTGTGATTTTATTAACTGAGAACATTACCGTGCGCTAAATCTGTTAAGTGATGAGGCTAATTTTTGGATATGCAAAATTGCCGCATTTAGAGCAAAGGTTTTGAAAAACTCACAAACTCACACATTTCCTAACAAATGGTCTGAATTTTTTGTTATATTTTATATTATATTTTTTATTAAATGTATAAGTTTAAATTATGGCCTGAAATGTATGCTCCTTAAATTAATCTACCTTTTTTAATAACTATAAACAAAACCTTAAGTTTTTTTAAGATTATAGCTCTTTAAGTTTTTCACCTGCCCAAGTTGTGATTATGCCGTTCGCTACAAATTTCTGTTTTAGGTTATTTACAAACATGGCTCAACGCAACAACCAAATTTGAAAAGTGATGACGGAAATTCAAACGAAACAAATCAATAAGAAGTGTCTTTATTTAGAACTTTAGAGCCTTTTTCATCGAATAATTAATTTATATAATACACTAATACATATGTACACAATTTAAATCCGTATTCGAACTTTTTATATGTAGCGCAACTCTGTTGGCGCCCCGCAGAAACGCCACACGCAGCTGTCAACAAGAAAATTGTTGTTACGCATTACAGGTACGTGGATAAATGCAGACCAATAAAAAAATACATGTATTTATGCATTAACTAGTTTAACTAATAATAACTGAAACTTTGAAGTAAGCATAATAATTTAGAATAAATTAAGTGAGTTCTAAACAAAGCCTGTTTTAGAAACTTTGTACTACTTATAAATAGAACACGAATTTCGCATACATCTGGCTGGATCAGCATTTTTCTTCATATTTCTTTTAGTAAGGAAATTGCAATTTAAAGCCTTTTCTAAAAAGTGCAAATTCAATACTAACGATAGACGTGCCTTCGAAATGTAATGGAAAAAATTATACTTCTATCAGTAGAAAAATCTACAATACTGTAAAATTTACCTGATAATGAAGATATACTTAATATACCTCATACCTTAAAAATATATGACTTTTAAAGGTTATAAAGCCAATATAAATATGCGAAAACTTTATCAAATTTTTTATAAAATCGTCACACGAATAAAATGTTTGAATTGTTGATTTATTTATGCCGGTATTCTCGAACTCAGTATCATCTCAAGTTACAAAATTTGAGGCTTTCAAATAGAAACACTTTTTCTGACTTGAGACAATTTCGGTATTCAGTAAGCAACTGTCTCAAAAAATTTTATCAAAGACTGTGGTGAAAAGCAGTAGAGACAATCAGCTGCTGGTATGTTCAGCTAGAGCTGCACAATCAACCTCAATGAAAATGTGTTAATCGATTGCACACAATATACTCTATAAATTCTGTGTCAACAGCATTATTGCTTATTAAAAGATAAAACAATATGGTTATCGTAAAATTAACATTGAAATTAACTATCAATAATCGATAAATACAAGATACATAAGCAAATGTAAACAAACAGTTTTTTTTGTTATTATGAGTTATGAAAATTAAATGTTATTTTTTTTACAGATTTAAACAAAAAATAACGTACAACCAAGGGCCAGATCGAGTGCTACTTCATTTTGTTCAATAATTTCCTCAATTTCTTTGTTTTGTGACTACTAGCTGAGGACCAGCTGACAAATTAGTGAATGTATTTTGCGACCAGAGACTTGAGACGGCTTACTGAATACCGAAGAGTCTCAAAATTAATCTCACCAGACAATGCTTATAAAAAAACGCAAAAGCTTTTGTCGGTCATAGCATTATATTTATTTGTTGTTGTTGTTATAATTGAAAAATGTAACGCTAAAAATGTTGATACAATGAGATGGAAGAAATTGTGATCTAGGAATAACGATTATTTACTGGTCGAAATACAAAGATCATAAAATGTCGTTCAAATCTTAAAAAAAAAAAAATATAACAATAACTATACGAACTTTATCAAAAAACAATAATCAAACCCTATTGAAAAAATTAAAATATAAAAATAACTAGTTATGCAAACTTGATTAGAACAATAAAAAATAAAAATATGAATTGATATTATTAAAAGGAAACTATATTTCTGAACGAAATCCTTCCAAGAATTTTTTTGTCAAAAAGAAAAAAAAAACAAACCAAAAGATCGATTTTTTTGGACCGTGTTTTAAACAGACCAGAAATTAAAAAAATTATTTCTCCTAGACTGCCAAAAATTATTGTAAGTTACCCACGATTTATGTTTCCCACTATTTTATATGGCATTTCTTAACTACCCCGCGTTCT
Organism: Anomoia purmunda; assembly: GCA_951828415.1. NCBI lineage: Eukaryota > Metazoa > Arthropoda > Insecta > Diptera > Tephritidae > Anomoia > Anomoia purmunda. The sequence goes on from OX639996.1 coordinate 19,785,369, forward strand.
TGTTCAGCCCTATTGCTGAATCCATTGTAGCACGTTTTTCGGAGTTTCAACGAAATTTTCCGTGTCCGAATATCTGCGAGTTTCGTAAAAATTTTCTACAAGTGTTTTCTAACAAAGAAACAATTAGCTACCAACCAAAAAAATCACCATAAAGAAAATTCTCTACTTCCTGGAATTTGTTATTTGACTTAATTTTCGTTTAGTTAAATTTTTCCATAGGTAAGATTAAATTAGAAAGTACGTATCAAGGGTGAACTTGTGAAGAGCAAAGGTATCTTTTAATACATCGCTTTCCTCAGCAACAATAGAAAATGAATAAATTTTGTCCACCAATTTAGCTATAAATTATTAAAAATCAAAAATCAGCACATTTGTTTACTAAAAATTTGGTGGTTTCAGTAAAGGCTAAGCCAAGAATTGGCCGCAAATATGGATCAGCAGATGTTCAGTTAGAGAAGAAAAAAATATCCACAATTAGGAAGATCCGCTATCAATTTTACTACAGATAGAAAAGTTCTAATTTGTCAAGCCATTTGTGAATGTGGGCATAAACCCACGCCTCTCTTCACTATGGGAACCATCAACACGGAAATTTATGTGAAGGAGTGTCTTCAAAAATGACTCCAGCCATTCCTACACCATCATAATACCCAACTATATTTTGGACAGATTTCGCAAAAATGTCACCCAAAAGTGGTTCGAAGGTAACAATGTGTATTATTATTGAATCTTCCTAAGGTGCCAGAGTTGCGACCAATTGAGCGATATTGAGCTGCAGTGAAAGCCAAACTTTTGGAAGTTAGGAAACCAACCAGCAGTGAAAAGAATGTGGTCGACAGCATCGCTAAAAGTGGACAAAACCGTTGCACAAAACTTGATGGCGGGCTTCTAAAGAAAAGTTTGCGTGTACGGACAGCAAAGAATGAAATTAAATAATTTCGTTTACTATCATCACTACAAATATGTATCTGTGGCCACAAACAATAACCGCCTAAGTTGACTTAAGATAAATTCGAGTTATGTAGGCCATCACATTCTGCAAGTACTATTGCTTGCCTATTTAAAAAGTTGCGGATAAAAATATTTTGCTTTACTCGAATTCAGGATTTTCTACTGATATGTCGATCGACTCAGGCACTGATAATATGGGGTATTACGAGTAATTCATCGGTACTGAACATCAATGCATCACAATTTCGGAAAGAGCAAAATTCTGCGAAATTATAATGTACATCGGCTTTAAAGATTTGTTAAAAAGCTAACGGACAAATATACTTTCCATTTTAGGAAAATCATTTGTAATCGGAATATAGCGCACGTTTTCTTTACTACCATCGGATTTTTGTAAAAAAGTCGCCAAATTTGTGTCATCAATTTCATCAAAATATTTTGGAATTAATTTTCTCTTATGAGAAAAGACTAAAGGAAGTTGGAAAAGGTTAAAATAAATCATTCATTCTCATTATAAAGTGAAATAATAAAATAAATAAATGAAGTGGGAACCTTGATAAACAGGGGAGGATGAAAAATAGATGTAATATTCTTAGTCATGAGATCTTTTAACGTAAGCAATAAAGGAAAGGACTCAGATTATAAAGAACACGTATCTCCCCATACAGCCAAAATCAAATCTGAATATTTTAGAATATAATTCGAATTAAATGCCGCTTGATCAAAGTAAACAAAAAATCGACCTGAAAGTTAGTTGTGGCTTATTTTGCTGGATAGTTTATTAAAATTTTTAAAATAAGTTGCTGCTTTTGACATTGGGGCGTATTTGTAGCCAAAATTAAATTAGTACTTAACTTTAGTTGAAGCGTTCTTGTCAGATAAACCTTTGGGAATCAATTCAAAAAGCTACAACTAACTTTAATTATCAACTAAAATGTTAGTATGAATACGACTCTATGTCTTAAAGTTACTACCAACTATAAAGCCGGCTATAATTACGCGCCAATAGGTTTTTGTAAGCAACTTTTCTTTCATCAAACAATCGATTTTAAAAGGATTTTGTTTTTTTTATTCAACTAGAGCAACAAATATTTAATAAACTAGTATTTTATTGAAATGATAGAAACAATGTGTTCCGATTCAAAATTTTAAACACCCCATCGAAACAATTGCTTCCAATACAACTCTGGGCTATGATAATGGTGTGCCAGAAAAGTGAAAAAAAATTAACGCAAATGTTTCAAATGGTATCTGTAAGAAACTAACATTAACGATACATTTTTGTGCTCAATACTTGATATAAATTAGTATACGAGGTCTTAAGTGAAAAGATGTGAATTATATTATAATTTTTTTTTTATCAATAAGTTATATTAATTTTTCTTGTTTCCAAGAGCAACCATGTATGGCGTTTAATTGCATCCCTGAAAAGCTCAACCCCAAGCAAAGTTTCATCTCAGGTTGTTTACTGGTAATATTCTGAACTAGAGTTATATGGAGATGAGCTGCCATAGAAGATCCAACGATCTGGTTATAATAATACTAAGCGGAACAAGAACTATTCCTAAAGAAATTCTTAAAAACTGGATTACTTTTGAACTAAATATTTAGATCTAAACTCCAACACTCAGCACTAGGTATACGCATAACTCGCATTCTCCAATTATTATGCACCTAGCAATATTTAACGATAAATATTTACGATTTCTTTGTTATACTTATGGCGAAAGTGAATGAACTCCTAAGAACATTTATGGTTATGCCATATCCGCTTCGAGGTATGAAAGTTCGTATACAAAATAAAGAAAAAACAACAACAAAAGAAGTACTTCAGCTCAGAGAAAGATTTGCGATTTATGTTTTCGTTTGTTTGCTTGCTGCACAGAATCGAATCTGCATAGCAATATGGCAAATGTATTTGGATATTAGATAAATAAATACTTATGTACATAAGACGTGTTCTTAAAATTCAAAATGTGTTTTAAGTTTACAGAATGGGCTCATTTTTTCCTTTCCTCTCAAAAATAAATAAAAACCAAGTTTTATTGAAATCGGTTAACGAAAAGTCGGCGCGGAAACGTTTTGAAAATAAAAAATCGCTTTCCAATAGAAAAAAATCAAGTTTCATGTATTCAAAGGCAATGGTTCCTTCAACCTACAATATTACTCTATAACATAAACCTGCTTCTTAAAAGTAATTTTTATAATAATACGCTTTTTATATTTAGGAACATTTGATTTAAATTAATTCAGATTTTTTGTAGGATGTATATTTTTTTTTGTATTCTTCAACAACTTGAAGCAGAAACTGTTTCTCTTCTTCTTTATTTGTAAGAATAGTGTTGAAATCTTTTATGAACTTTATCTCTACAGACACATTGAAATCAAAAAAAGCCATTGCGACATTTTCCTCTGACAAATACCACATGTGTTGTTGTATTTTTCTGATTAACTCAGAAGAAATATTCGCATTGACTCAGATTTGCTCAAGTGAAATTGTTCACGAAATACAAATATTTTTAAGGAATATATTTCCTTTGACATCCAGCGGGCATGACTTGTAACGCCAGGTGCTTTAAATTGACCACCATTGTCACCAAGGAATGTAAGCACTAGTCGCACAAATTCTTCGTAGTTCGCACGAATAAAAGTTTTTTGTAATTGCGAGCGACAAAATAGTTTGATGTCATTGCAGATATCGTCGCTTATTTGGGATTTTATACCCTCATCGTCGAGCCCACTTTTAAATGACGAAGTGTCAATATTTGGCCAGGCCTTGGCAAATCTTTCAAAAATTGAGACTTCTGGTGCCTGCGTCACTTTGAAATGTAAATCAAATACACTACGAAAGTATATTTCAAGAATGTGGTGACAGCATGTTAATACTAACAAATTTCTTCCTAGCATACGTTGTAAGTGGGTGCATGCTCCATTCATTGGCCCAGTATTAGTGGACGTGGTGTCAAAAGACATTCGTTCTACTCGGTCTAAAATATTCCATTTGCTCAGTGTGTCAAAGACTGCTGTAGCTATATTTTCTCCAGTGGCAGATAAAAGTTTAGGAGCGCCAAGAAATTTTGAGTCACCATTGTAGCTAACAAGCACTGCAATTCTCTCAACATTTATTTTTCCAATAAGACCTGGCAATACTTTCCCATCCCAGAATAAAATATAATAAATAGTTATATATAACATAGTATGTATATTTTTCGTGATTTTTATTAAAATATACTTTGTCAATAAAACTGGCTTGAATCTTCCGTGTTTCGTTTCGTCGATGCTCTACTCGCAGCCGATGGAGAGTAGAACGATTGATTACCAATTCGGTGAACTGCTCTGCTTTGTCGTTGATATAAAACCATGTCAACACCGGCCATACAACCAGGGCGCCCTTTTTGCCTTTGAAGAATCAGAAATTGCTTATGCGTAAGGCATTTCTATGAGCAATGTCAAACAAATTGTCCAACTCTTCAGAAAAGTCTTCTACATCTTTTTTCTGAGAATCAGACCTCTTACTGGGTACCGTTTTTTGAATTTTCTGCCTTCTACTACATGTTTAATAAAAGAATTCGAAATGTATAATTAGAATACATAAAAACTGGTATTTTATCATACAAAATACATGCGAAATTTTCAAGTCGTTTCCGCGCCGACTTTTCGTTAATCGATTTCAATAAAACTTGGTTTTTATTTATTTTTGAGAGGAAAGGAAAAAAATAATAAATTAGAACACTATTTCAAAAATCTCCATACAACGAAGAACACCTCTAATGTACATACGTTCTATAGATACGTGCCAATATATTTGTATGTGTATGAGCATGAACCCATAATGTACAATTGTATCTGTCTATTTATGAGGTAAATATCTCGCGGGCATGACATCTAGTATCTCGCAACCAACAATTTCGAAACAAGAGCCTTTCGGCGATATTACGTATGGATGTGTGGCGCTGCCTCCAATCGTACGATATGTCATTAATCATTGAAATGTATCTCTCAGAATATTTGTCTATCCGGTTGATTGAGTTTCTGACATGACAGTTGCTAGCTTGATAGATTCAAATATCGTACATACTTAGCTATGTATGTACATAAATTAAATACATATGGATGTAAATATGTAAGTGTATGCATGCACCTACCTAACGGGCACAAAATATAAGCACAATATGTTTACCTACATACATACATAGGTAAAACAAAAAAATAAAATCAATAATGTTGAAATTATTAATGCAGAACAAAGCGGAACTCATTTGCAACACCAACGCCACTTCATTTCGCAACAAAAGCCCCTAACTATGCTTTGGATTTTATTACAGTTCAACAAGGCGTACTTATTTATATTTAGGTTTCGAATACGTACAATGATATGTACATACATAGATTCAGCGGCATAACTATATAAACAGATGTCGTTAAAAGACACCAACGCAGGTAAAACGCCCAGCTGCTACACATAAAACAAAAATAACAACAATGCGCACGTTTCAAAAACCTTATGAAGCTGTCCCAACATTGGCCTGAAATATTTGTAGAATATTTATTTCTTTCAATTTGCAATATTTCGACTAGTTTGACATGTTTTTGTTATAGTCATTTATTTCTTATTAAATTCCTTACTTCCGAAGTGCCAAACGTCTTTGACTGGGCGGAACGTGACTGAAGTGTTGCCCCATAAGAATTATGCTGAAAGAGTTTTGCTTGCATCCGATTATTCAATGCAGCAGCTGACAGGGAAGTCTTGAAGTAGGTTGAACTTTGGCTTGTGTACCACGTTGGAGAAAATATAGACGGTGGCATCGATTATTGTATCACTCACTTGGCTAAGTTAGGTTAGGCAGTGATCGGGAACCAGACAATATGTGTTGGACCCTTTCGTGTAACTGCATCCAATCTCCACTTTTCCCTTTCGAGCAGCAGAGTAACGAATTTGGTTTCGGTCGAGCCGATTGGAAGCGCGTAGTTGGTCAACATTGCCAGTTCCGTGAGTTCGGCCATTATTGAACTATGGTCGACGTAAGGATGCGCCCATTTCCATACAGGTTTACCGGTAGGAAATTGAATAGCATACTAAGCGACTTAGTGGTGGTCATTTTCATAGCCCTGGTAGTCAACAGAAAGGCTATCCGCTAAACTCTCTCTACTTTCTTAATATCTCCTTTCTTGACGAGATCCTCCCACTAGAATATTGTGCTTTAAAAAGGATTTACCTTTAAAAAAAGATTGGGTAATATTTTTATGTCACCTTTGGTATTTTCCCATAAAAAACCACCGCATGTATTTATTCTCCCAATACTGGGTATTATTTCTAAGGCGTATGTATGAGAACCATTACCTAGTTTTAGATTCCTAAAAAAAATTTGGCATTCCTCCAGATGTCTTTCAGTTGTCAATTAAATTGTTACGTCACAAGAAAATTACTCTCAATAATAATACACACACTTTTTCACTTGCATGGTTGCTTTGATTCCAACGCTGTAGTATTTTAATATCGCTATCATAAATATAACGGTGAAAACAGGTTATGTTAATTATCTGTCAAACCTTGGTCACGTGGAGAAAATAGGATAAATGATTCACGCAGTTGCCTTCACACCACTGGGAAATGCGCACGGAATTTTTCACAGAAATATTTTTTTAATTGTTCTAATCAAGGCGAATTTATAGAAGGTGATGGCATAAGAGCAGCTGATTTGATTTTTTTTATTCACCTACCTACCTGTTTTTGCTTTTGCGTATGAGCTTTCAAAAGCCGCAGAAGCAAAAACAAAATGTATTTAAATTTTGACAACTCTTACGCAGAAACAAAAACAAAATACATAGGAATTTTGTAGTTGTATTTATAGCACCACCTTGTATGGATTCGCCTTGGTTCTAATATTAAAGAATCTTGAAACGTCAAAATGGAGACATACACAATTTTCATTTTTTGATCATAACTTTATTGAGAAAAAATTATAGCGAAGGAAATGCGATGTATATTGAACGGAAAATCGTTATTATATTAAAGGCTTTATTGAAGTTAGAATGATATGATTCAGGTCAAATATGCACCGTTTTGGTCGATAACTTGTTGCCACTTTGTAGGTTATTTCAATGGCACTCTCTTAGAAACCCTTGCCCCTATTGCCAAAAAACTGGGACAGTCGATTTTACAAGCTTCTCTTGAGGCGAATTCTTCACCAGCAAAATCATTCGCCATAGACAAGAGCAGAGAGTAAACATTTGGTGTCGGGTCCGGCCTATAAGGTGGATGCATAAGAACCTCTCAACCAAGCTCCTGGAGCTTCTGGCGGCGAGCCGCTATTGATGTGTGTGACCTCATCATTATTCCACCAAACACATAGCAAAACCTTCTTGGCCGTCAATCCTGGCGGGCCACTGTTTGCGTCGGCTCACCGCGATTCGACCACGATCGGTTTCGCTTGACGTAAGTGTCGAAAGGGACACACTTTTTGTCACCACGAACCATCCACCTCAGAAATGGATCGATTTGGTTGCGATTCGGCAGCGATTAACAGAAGGAAATTCGGTTCATGAGGTTTTTGGCATTAACTCGAGCTTATTTTTGTATCCATCTTTATTTAAATAGTTTAGCTCCTGTGCATTTGTGTTTGATCGATACTTGCGACAATTGGCCTTTCAGAGCGTGGTGCGTTTTTGATATCAAAATTGCCGTAACAAAATCGACGAAACCAAAATTGTTCGTGAAAAAGAAAAACAGTAAAATATGGCGTATTTCCTCCAATATTGAGTCAAGCAATCAGAAAACTGTCTGAGAAATCTTTTTAGTACTTAGTTTAATCTTTTTAACGTCAAATCGCGTAATCCGCACCTATACAACCCGAGATACGGATTGCTAAAGCTGTCTATTAGAAAAATAATGCATTTCTCTTTAGTTGATCTAATAACATTCGCTTAAAAAGAAATTTGTATTTGTTATTTTTCGACGGAAGCCCATTAAAAAAGCAAATGCAGTCATGCAATAATAAATTTGAATTAGATTTTTTAACAAAATATATTTACAAGTATAATGGGACATCTAACTGTATGAACGTACACAAAATTATATACAAAATTTATGAAGATGAAAACCAACAATTCACAACTGGCAGGTAATAGAACGGTTGCTCCACTTACAAAATGACACTTTTTGCCTGCATGCCTTTGTACATCGATTAAATTTCAATCAAATTCTAAAAACCACGCCCTACCACCAACCAGCCCCCAAATGCGATGTATGCAAAGAGGGTAGAGCGATGGATTTGTAAATCGGAGCGGCATGCACCAACGGCGCTGTGTAGGTGGTCTTTACGATGGGTGCAAGTATCGGCTCCACAGCTACAGCTGAACTATGAACAATCGATGAACTCTGATGGGATACAGCGGTAGGGTAGCTCTTCACTATAGCACCCACTTTGGCTAAAAGAGGCTCATGGATGACGGTAGCTGGCGCCGAATAGAGCAAAGGAGCGTGTGAAAGATAACCAGGGCGTGCAACAGCGACAGCGAGGAGAGTAGACAACACCAGCTGTAGGAGGGGAAAAAATGATAATTTAAAGTTGTAAAAGGATACTGAAAAACAAAAACATAATTCCTATGTGGTACTTGCCAACTTGAACATTTTGATAATCCTTTTTATTTGGCGATTTTTTGATTGCAACTTTGTGGTCTATGCTGCTGTGAATGACTATTGTGACTGTTGATCGCTGCTGACCAACGCCTGCTATTTTATACTAAATATTCATGTAACACAACAAATTTCCACCGAAAAAGAACGACATTTGAATAAAAATAAAACTTCGCTACACACATCAAAAAAAATAAATAAATAAATAAAATGCAGCAGAAGAAAATCGGCAACAAAAACAAGTGATTACAAAAAAAGAAGCAACAAAAAAATGATATAATAATAAAAACACCCGACACGAAAAATGCCGGGCTGGTCGCATTTTTGGCTGGTGGCAAAGCATTGCTGCAAATTATGACCAAATAGTGCAAAGTGGTATGCCAGTGGGTCGTTGGGTCGGTGGGTCGGTGGGTCGGTTGTTAGTTTCGTTTTGGTTCTGCCAGCGTTGGTTGGTTGCATTGTTGAAAATGTGCGCCATATGAAAACTAAAATTATAATAATAACAAAAAACAATTTAAATAAAAAGCATTGTTATTTTCATTTGCTCCACTCTTAAGCGACGAAAACTCGCCGTCGTAGACTGCCATTAACCGTTATATGCGTTGATGTCGGCTTCGCACCAGTCATATGTTTTTTTTTGTTAAGTAGCAGAGTGGGCAAAAGTTTTATGTTTTTTTTTTCAACCACGGCTAGCCATTGACATACTGCAGCAATACTCGTAAATTTAAAATTGCATTTGCTTTGCTTTTAGGCAGTCCTATGAATGTACATACCATTGCACTACATAAAAGCGTTTATTTGAATCATTTTTCCACAAGGACAGGAGCGGCGGCGATGTGGGGTATGAGGGGTGTTATACCGCCAAATTTCTTTTTCCCGTCCTAAGTCAACAAAGTCGGCAAACTTTCTATAGTTAAACATTTTCCATAAAGTTTATCCCGATAATATTTTGCGAACCAACTGCAGGGGAAAAAATTGCCAACTCATGTCCAAACATTTTTTTTTTCGGAAAAATTAAATAGGCAAATTTTTGTATGAAAATTTGATTTTGTTTTTTCCTTTGAATTTTAATGTTCCACCAATCACGAACATTTTACAAGTTGAATTTTCAAAATTGGTCGGGTTTGTGCATTAAAAAAATGAGAAAAAAAATTTGTAAGACGAAAAAATACAATTTTCACAGCGAAATTAAAATCGCCGAAAAATATCGGAAACCATTTTCCTATACCACAAATCGAGGGTCGTACAACTTTACGCCGAATTCGAGTGGCAGTTGATTTTTGTGAGATGCTTTTTTTCAAGCCAGAAATAGAAAAGAGCTTTTATTTAATTTTTTGATATTACTTGCACCTGCCGAGATTTGAGGCCGATTTAAGTGCACACACGTCAAACGCTCGGCAAAGGCAAATAACATTGAACTATAAGAAGGGACAACAAATTACTTTTGCATTTCTCGTTGATTCACAGGGTAGCGCCTTCTCTTTCAGCTAAATGCGTAAATGATTGATTGAAAAGAGAAGAGGATACTCTGTTGATCAACGAAAAATGAAAAAGTAACGTGGTATCCCTTCTTGCAGTTCTATGTCATTTGGGAATGGCGATCGCTGTTATTATCCTCTGCAAAAGACAATGTACGCAGATGAACTTTTTCATCTATAATTAAAGAGATCCGCGTCTAAAAAGGCTTGGTGTCCAAGAAGAGCGAGAGTGAATAAAATTGAATAAACTTTGCTAGAAAATCTTCTGAATTTTTTTTATTTGAATTTTTTCTTAAATTTATTGAAAAGGAAAACGGAATTTATGGAATTTTGTCCAAAAATATGCAATTGTAGGAAGAGATCTCCTGGGTTTTATGTTAAAAATCACATAAAGAAAACTAATGTGGAGATCCTCTCATTTTTGTAGCATCTTATTGAATTTATTAATAAGGAAAACTTTTTATTTTTAAATCAACCCTTTTTAATTCAAATTTTGCTTTCAACGTCTTATCGTACATTTGTACTTTGTGAATAATCTAAGCTGTATTGTTTTTAGTGTAATATTTTGAATATTGTTTATTATTTTCAAAATTACCATTTTTGATTTGTTCCAGAATTGTGCGCAATACTGATTTTTAAAAAATTTTTGATAGATTTTTCCACAATAAGGGTAAAAAAAAAATGTATTTGGAACGATTTTCTGTCATCCTTTGCCAAGTTTGGTTTGGAGACGAACCGGTTTCGGCGTTGTGCCATCTTCATTGTCATTTTCGTGCTGAAGCTTGACAAGGGAGGATGGAAAATCGTGCTAATGTACATCATACAAAAAATTTAAAAATTTGTATTCTTTTACCAAATAGCATTTTCTGCTATGATTTTCAAGTATTAAACACCGAAAGGTGAAAATATGGTGTTTTAAGTGTAATGAGTAAAAAAATTTTATCGATGATAAAGTTGTTTCTTATATTCGGAAAATTGTCTCGAAAGCTCCACTGAGTATTCAAGTTATATACCCCACAAGTTATCAGCATTCGGAACGCCGCTGCACAAGCAACTCCGAAGCGACCATTAAAGTTGTTGTGATTGCAACACGCAACCGCTGTCCCACTCACAGGGCTACACATACAATTTATACATAGCTAGTAGGCATTTTACTGCTATTCACCACTGGTGTGTTTGAGTTTTTTTTTGTTTTTTTACCAAGCCATAAACACTGCGACAGTCCTTAGCTATGCAAGCGCCACAGCAGGCTTGACCGTCAAAATTAACTTAGCCGTAATTTTATTTTATTTTTACGGTATTTTTTTTTTTCCAACACATTTCGGTTGATGCAACAGTTGGCTGCAAGGCGAGATAATTTTATTTGTCTGTTGTTTGTTATATGATGTGTTTTTGTTGCACATATTTTTATTTTATGCCGCTTGTGTTTTGCTTTTTTTTTATACATTTTGTGTGCGGTCTAACCTGACACTATAAACGACCGCAAACGCACATTGGAGTATTTCAAGTTCATGTTCACGCGCCGTGCGTGTACGCAGCAACTCGATTAATAAAATATTTGCTCCAATTTTCAAGGTTGTGCCACAAACCAGATTTTGGTGCATTGGAGTGGAGGTAAAGTGATGATTTTTTGTTTTGTTGCGAGTTGAGTTTGAAAAAAAATCAATTATTACTCAACAAGTGGGTGTGTTATTCCGTTGGCAGGTGTTCGATTATTAAATTACGTGGTTAACTCAAACAATTGCTGGCTGTTTTTTTTTTGCCACAAATAAAATTTATTTCATAAATTGCTCGCCTAGCAACTCCGTGTACCATGGTTCAAAGACAGGTAAAGTCTAGAAAGAAAGAAGTCTGATGAGGAGATGTGGTGATATCTGAAATAGCAGCCTATCACTTCTACCACTTTGAAAAATTGTTGTTTTCTCATATTATTCCTAATACAAACCTGGTCTCAAGCTCTATAAATTTTACAGACGATTTATAAATATAAGGCCAAAAATAATAAAATTTATTTCTGTAAGCAAAAGTATAAAAAGAACTTACTGAAAGCTGACATTTTTCTATTATTTATATGTTACCTACTTCGTTATCATAAACCACTAATCGAGCTTGCGGTGAGTTAACTTTTGAAAAAAATGGAAGAAGCAACAAAAGTTATAGCGGTATAAGTGAAGTATAGCTGCAGTGTTGGGCGGTCACAGTTTTTCACCAGACTTTTTTTTTTTTTGTGTTCTACACTCTGAGCTAATCAGCCCTATCGCTGAGAAGCTTCGAAGAAATACAGGGTGTGCCATCAATCCCTCCGGTGTAAGAAAGGTGTGCAACTTTTGAAAGAAACAATAGATTGCAAAGAATGATGATTTTTTATTTAGTTCAATCCTCTACAATTATGTGGACTGGTTTAAAAAAAAAAATGACCATCTTTATTGACCAACGCAAACTGTGCTCTTTTTCGGGCAATCCAGCACTTCTTCGAGCATCTCGGTTGGTATGGCAGCTATTTCGGCACGAATATTGGTTTTCAGCTCATCAAAACTTTACTCCTTAAAAAGAAGTCCGGGGGGCTAAATCTGGGGACTTCGCTGGCCATTTTCAATATCGATTTTCGATACATCACTACACTTTGTTGCAAAAATCGGAATGTTTGGGTTTGTTGTGTTGTGTCTGGTTGAAACTAGAGGGCATTCAGACCTTTTCCAGTCAATTTCGGACTAACAATATGTGGCAACATCCACCGCTATCGTTTACCATCCGTTGTTCCGCCTTCTTTGAAAAAAAAAAAAATGACTCAATAATGGGGTTTGAGGCCCAAATAATCCCGTTTTGATCATGTACTGGTATTTCATAATCTCGTGAGCATTTTCGGGATTTTCTTCACCCCATATGCGGCAATTTTGTTCTATTTATTAACACCGCCAGAGAGGGTGAACAAATGCGGCTCGTCAGTCATTAAAACTTGCATCGACAATTGAACGTTCTATTTTCAATGCGCATGCCACATATCGGAGGAACAAATGGCGCACCCTGTACAGTATATTCCACGTTCGTGCTACGGTGGACCCGCTGATAGGTTTTTCGTAGATTTCACGAAAATTCGGACTACAATTAATTTAGTGATTTCGCTCTACTGTTCGTCATGCATCCTTTAATTATGCGTCTAAATTTCTATACAAAAAATTTTAAGAGCGAACCATTTAACCTGATTATTTTTTATTATTATTTTTATTATTTTTTTTAACGCTCCCAAAGGTCGCTAATTCATAAAGACGCTCTGCATAAAAATCCTATAGATGGCACACCCAGTTTACAATTTCTCTGTAAAAATTGTAATTGGCACAAGAAATGTTATACTTTTGAAAAAAGCAAGAGGGGCGTTCCGACAATATCAACCACCAGATGAAAGCCTTTCGTACTTGAGCCAACGTGGTGAAGTTATGATGTGATGTAGAGGATGTGATATGTTGTCATGTGATATCTTTATTACGTAATGTAATAAAATCTAATGGTTCAATTAAATATGTGTGTAAAAATACAAATTATTTCCTTTCCATTCATACATATCGACCACTCTGTAGATATTGAAATGATGTGATTGAGCGTTGTGACATCACATCATGTGATATGAAATGATATGATGTGATGCGCGTTATAGATTCTGAAATGATGTGATATGGTATGTGAATTGAAGTGATTAGTTAAACAATTTGATGTGACGTGAAAAATCTGCTTTAGTTTATGCTGGTATTGTGCATGTACAAATGATTTGATGGAATTTGAATAGTGAAATGATGCGATGTGATATAAGTTGATCAATGCAAAGTGATGTCGTGGTCAAGTAATATGATGTGATAGGACATGAAATGCTTCAAATGGCATGAGGGCGGTTAAACCGTTTATTTATTGTGTTATTAAATGTAAACAAATTTTACTTGATAGAAAAGTGACAAAGGGTAAATTTGAGGTTGAATGGGTTCGTGATGTGAAACGATGTTATGCACTGAAAAAAAGAACTTAAACAAAATGTTCCTTATTTTTCCTTCAAATTGCGATATTTTCGATGTTTTTAAGCGTCCTTTCATTCCGATTTTTCTTTCTTTGGTAGCTCTTTTTCTTCAATGCATATCATTCCTTTTTTGAATTGTGTTACAGAAAGTGTGATGTGAGGTAAAACGTGATATACGTTGTGTAATGTGATAAACGTGACATGCCGTCATGTGAAGCATTATGTGCGAATAGTTTCAATTCAAGTCTGTATTGATATTTGATTTTTTTATTGTTTTAATCGATAGGTATATCGCCTTAGAATATCGTGTCGAAGATAATTTTCGAAATCATCTAGAATTTTAAAGAGCATGAAAAACTATACTATATACTAAAAAGTTCAAAAACAAACATTTTTTAGACCCTTTTTTGACTTCAAGTACAACGGAATTTTTTTGCAAAATCGCAATATTTTTTGAAAGCCTGTTTTAAAGGGCTAATATTCGAATATCGCAAATATTATGTTTGGTTTGTTGATTTCAGATGAAAAATGGTGGATCATCACGCAATTTACGATGTCAGCGACGACATGACTAACCAAATCTTTGGAAAATTCATTAATTTTCCATTTTAACTTATGTAAAAAATATTTTTATTTATCACTCTAAATAAATATTATACTTATTTGAAAAGAACCATCTTTATTTACCTACAAATCAACTGCAAAGCAAACTTTTTACTGCGGTCTCTAAATGAACTTGGGCTCCTAATTTTCAATTTTTTTTAACGTTTTCGTCTGCTATGAACTTCTTCTAGGTTTCTACCAGAGAAAAGTTGTGTTAGATTAGGTTAACACACACCAAATCTCTGGAATTAATTTGAAACTGTCACCGGTGAAAGGAACTATATGACAAATTTCGGAACTGCTGTAATGCTACCAGGCTAGATCCGTTCCAGCCGTGGAAAGAATTCAGATTCGGACATGCCAAGGTCGTAGAAATCCTGGTGGGAAGATGCAATACTTAGACCAAGACTCAGACTCCAGTGAACTTGAAGTAAACCTCGGCTTTCGCTTATCGGACGACTGTAGCTTTTTCGAAATGCTATAATAGAGGATGTATGGTGGCTCACAGAGTCCGCCACTCTAGAACGGCCAGCCACCAGCAGCTAAGATCTAAAACAACGCACAAGGTGATCATGGGATTCTAAGGAATCTTCAACCCTCTCCCTCTCTCACGTCCAAATGCTGCGTTATGATTACCTGGGTGCAGAGACATTCCTAGCAACTGCATGGCCGACGGGTTGACATGTTGCTCAAGATGTTCGCATCCCTGTAACTTCCTGCCAATACCTGTAATCTCCTGCCAGACCTCATTGAGGTGGCAAATACCAAGTGGGCCACAGAGCCCACCTGACACTCTGCCAGGTCGTAAAGCGTTCCAAAGCTCTAATTAATTTTGACTACTTCTTACGCAGACTGAAAAACGGAGAAATATCCGGGCATTCCCTTGTGGGAACATATGGAAAAAGCTTTGGACAAATTTTGAGTAACTCTTTTGGCGAAGTTTATAAGTAGGTAGTTATTTAAAGACAATCCCTGCATTTGGTACCAAGCTGCCTCATTCCTAAGCACTTGCTTTGTACATTTTTTCATCTACCCAACTTCCTATTCAATTAATAACTACATATTGTTTTTGACAATTAATTACACTTTCCTATTTTTTTCGTTAGCAAAAAATAAAATACATACACAGTTTAAATTAAAAAAACAGAAAAAATCGTCCAGCGACTGATCCATGATTTCATTAAGCACTTAGTAACCCCGAGAATTTACCACACCTTGAGAACCGCTGGTGCAGCTATTGTCTTGACTATAGGCGCAGCATAGGTATGAACGACAGGAGCAGCAGCGACATAGCTGGTCTTGATGACGGGTGCAACGATGGGCTCCACATAGTGAGCCGAACTGTGGACAACCGACTGACTTTGATGGGAGACGGCAGTGGGTATACTTTTCACCACAGCGCCCACTTTGGTTAGTACGGGTTCGTGTACGACAACAGAGGGAGCTGCGGCCGAGTACACCACTGGATGAGATGATGCGATGAAACCAGGAGCAGCAGCAGCTACGGTAAGAAGAGCAGACAACACCACCTGAAAAGAAAATAGGAAAGCATTAAGTTTTGTAGCATATTCAACCTTTTTTGTAAGGCCGTCCACTTACCAACTTGAACATTTTGTATGCAATTTTTTTTTCGAGAAGGTCTGTGTTGTGCTGTGTAAGTTCACAAGTTAAACTGATGAATACTCAGAATGCATTCGAGCTTTTTATAACTACAATATATGCAACATCAAAAATATAACCTTTTTTTGGTTTTATTATGCGGTAGCTTTTAATTGGATTGCATATTGTTATTTTTGTGTTTTTTATTTATTTTTTAATTTTGTATTAAAAGTATGCTTTATTGATTTACGACAACAATAACTGTAATAACTGTAGAAAAATGCGTGAACACGGCAAGCTGTTGCAAATAACAATGAAAGCAATAAATTGATTTAGCTCATAAAGGCCAAAGAGCTCAAGAAAATAGCAAGCAAAACAGTCAAACAGTAGCAAAAATATCAATAAGGCAGACAGTCAGCACGTCATGAAGGTACATACTTATATTTCAATTCGTTTTGGCTCTTTGTTTTGACTTAATTTTTTCTTCATTCAGCTGCTATGGCATTTTTTGTTTTTATTATTATTATTAGTTTTTGTTGACCTCCAACACGCATTTAAACTTAAACTGCAAGTAATGCACATTGGTTATAGTACTTTGGCCTGATTATAGTGATAAGATCTTGAGGTAACAAAGATATAATAAAAACAACGTAAACATGACTGCAATAAAACAATTTAACATAATTTTTGAAGAACATTATAAATTTTGAAAACATAACATCATGTTTTGGTAAAATGGATATGAAGTGAAACTTTTAATGATTTAAAATGTTTGTGTTGCCTATAGCCATACAAAAGTTGGCGAATGGCGAGCTCAACATAGCACGCCAGTCGTTTCTTTCTTTTGCCAACTGTCGCCAACTGGAAACGCTAAGTGAAGCTAATGCCGGAGTTTTTTAAGCAATGTCTAATAACTAATTGAGACTATTCGGTATTCTGTTAGCCATCTCGAGTCTCTGGTCCCAAAATAGAATCATTAATTTGTCAGCTAGTCCAGAGCAGGTCACAAAACAACGAAATTGAGGAAAGTATTGAACAAACGAGAAAATGTAGTAACACTCAATCTGTTCCTTAGTCGATGGTTACATTTTGCTTAAATTTCCATAACGCATAACAAGAAAAAAAAATATTTGTATACATTTGCTCGTTCTGCTTTTAAGATCGAATGTGAAGAGAACCTGTATTTATCGATTGCTGATAGTTCTAATTTTTACACATATTTAAAATAATCGGTTCATCGGTTAAAGAGCAATAAAGCTGTTGGCAAAGAATAGAAAAAGTATATTATGCGCAATCGATGAATTTATTTTCATTGCGGCTGAACATACCATCAGTTGATTCTCTCTACTGCTTTTCACCACAGTGTTTGGTGAATTTTTTTGAGACTGTTGCTTTGTGAATACCGAAATCGTCTCACGTCACAAAAAATATCTATAATTGAAGAATACCAGCGTAAGTCTTTTCCTGCTGCTGGTCTTCCTCTACAACTTTATCAAGAGCAGTTGCCGCGTTAAATTCTTTTATTTGGTCTAATAGTGCAGTTATTCGACGAAGTGTACGAAGAAATAAAATATATACACAACTCAAGACCGTGGCTACAACGTTGAAAACAGAAATCAGTATTCTAAATATTTATAAATCAAATTTTCAATGATTTCAGAAGCCCTTCTTATTACGACTGGGTATGTCTTTTCAACAAAATCAAGAAGATAATCTTGAAAATTCAGATGAAAACTTCTTTAATAAAATTAAGAAGGAAATCTCTTAATGTAAGTAAGCCGAGGATTTTTATCAAATTATTGTCTCCTGAAGTTTTTTTTTAAATAAAGGGTGGTTAAATTTTAAGGGCCGATGTTGATTTTGAATAAAACACAAATTATTTTGGAAATGATTGCAATTTCTTTTTATTATGATAATATGGTGTGGTTCAATTAAGCATGGAACAAAATATCGGCTAAATGTCCGCCGCGACCTCGGCGGCACACCTTCATTCGATGGTCCAAATTTTCGATGACGCTGCGGCATAATTGAGGTTCTATGCCGTTAATGTGCCGAATTATCTCAACCTTTAGCTCTTCAATTGTTACTGGCTTATCGACGTACACCTTTTCTTTCAAATAACCCAAAAGAAAGTAGTCCAACGGTGTCAAATCACATGATCTCGGTGGCCAATTGACATCGCCACCACGTGAGATAACACGGCCATTGAATTTGTGTAGCAAAAGAGCCATTGTTTCGTTGGCTGTGTGGCAAGTGGCACCATCCTGTTGGAACCACATATTGTCCACATCCATATGTTCCAATTCGGGCCAGAAAAAGTTCGTTATCATCTCACGATAGCGAACACCATTCACAGTAACTGCCTGACCGGCCTCATTTTGGATGATTCTGCCAGCCCATAAACCGCACCAAACACTCTCACTCTGTGGGTGCATTGGTTTTTCGACAATCACTCTTGGATTATCATTCGCCTAAATGCGGCAATTCTGCTTATTGACGAATCCACTGAGTTGAAAATGTGCCTCATCACTGAAGATGATATGGACGATATGCATTTTGATTTGAACGCCCATTTTCATAATAAGCCTGAATAACTTTAACACGTTGCTCGATTGTGTATCTTTCCATGTTCAAATTGAGTTAGTCTGAAATTGAGAAATGTCAAATGAAATCCAGAAAAAAACTTGACGTTTAGGTGTGGTTCACATTCAACATCGGCCATTAAAATTTAACCACCCTTTAGATTAAAGATAATTATAATAATTTTGAGTAGGTACTTATGTATTACTATAAAAGGCTTTACATATTTGTTTATTATATTTTTGAAATTTTTGAAACTTATATTTGTTAATATTTTTTGGCCTATTTATTTTTATATCAAATAATAATTTTATGAGCTCGCTGACTATTAAAACCGGATCTTTAATATAATTTTTGAAACTTTATTCATTGAAAACTTCTGGAACAATAAGTAAGTAAATCAAATTTAATTTATTTAAAAGTTGTTCTTTTAAAATAAAAAACCTTTTCTTGTTTACAAATTCAATAAGATTCTAGTAATATTTAAAGAATCTCATTATTAATTTATTTCATATGATTTTTAACATAAACCAAGGAGATTTCTTCTTACAACTGAATATTTTTGGACAAATTTCCTTAAAACTTATGAACTTGCTTTCTGCCGTTTTCCTTTTCAATAGATTTGAGAAGAAATTCTAAATAAAATGAAGACAATTTTCTCTCGCTCTCCTTAGCATATACGCTTTTTTAGACATAGATCTCTTTAATTCTAGATGGACTTTTGCATCAATACGAAAATTCTATGGTGGTTAGTTTTTATGTACATCGCGATCTCATAAGATAAGTTGTGGTTGTTAAAATGTTTCCCGTTTTTACGTTGCACTATGGCGCCTATTTTATGCAGGTTTCATTCTGTAGGAAAACATGCGACAATTTGAAGAAAAAATTACACATAAGTAATAATTTTTCCTTTGGTTCTATTTGTTTTTTTTTTCAGTGCAGGAAAGCGTTTGAAGATAAGTGATTTGTGTAAATAAAACAAGTGTTTAACAGCGGCCGTTTTTGTACCTTAAAGAGTAAAGTTTTGTGAGTTGCTTTAATTAGCAATTAATAGTATTTTCAAATATAATTCACAACCTATTTTCTAGTTAGTTATACTGGCTCAAAAAATGTAATTATATCTCAGGAAACTCCAAACTATAATTATAAAAGGAGTAAAATACTTAGCATAGAAGAAGATGAAGGCCTAAAAGAAAAAATCAAATTAATTTACATCAAAGTAAAAAGGAAATTACAAGCCGCAAATCGGTTTGTAAAGAACTATGAAAACTGACATGCGGGTATAAGTAGCAGGGAAACATTATTCAATCTAATTTGCTTTTAACGATATAATGATATCCTACTTATATTATAAATGTAAAGGTTTGTGTGTGTGTGTGTGATTATGACATTACCTTTTTAGGCCTTAACGGCTGGACGGAATTGCACAAAATTTAACACACAAATAGAGGGCTTCCAGCTGTTAGAAAAGTTATAGTCAATTAAATAAATAAGTTAAAACCTAGAAAGTTTGTTATATAGTTTAACATAAAATCGATTTTTTTTATAGGGAGTTGCCACTTGATTAAAAGGTTAAATTTATTAAAGCAATGGTCGAAATCATATATGGCAATATGGGTATCAACTGAAAGAGGCATAATAAGCTTAATAAAGTTTCACTTACCAAACGTTTTGAAAGAAGGTTGCCGCCTGCTTAAATGCAAATTAAATTGACTTAAAAAAATAAATGACATTTTACAATTTGAGTGCGAAACTAAAAGTTTTAAGAAAACTTGATTTCCAAAATACTTTTGGAGAGGGTTGGAACCAGTTTGAAAAATTAATCAAAACTATAATAATTTAAATCGAATATTGAAATTTGGATCTCAAAAGAAAGCTTTATTTTGAAGCTTTATTTTGAAAATACTTTAGGAGAGAGTTCCTATCTGCCTAAAAGAGTAAATTAAATTTAGTTATTAAGTTAGAGAAAATAATCCTAAAATATTACAGTATAACTTTTAAACGGGAAAGGTTTCGGAAGACATATTTTGAAGGGTTGCCAATTGTTTGAAAATTACATAAAAATAATAACATACGTAGACATACCAGTATCTATCTACATACATATCTACATTTTTTGATAGCTGTTTATGAAGGAGCTGCCACTTTTAGTTAAGATAAACCGTACTAATATTATAAATGTGAAAGTTTCTGTTTGAGTATGTTCGACGGATTTGCGTAAAATTTGGCACATATTTGACTAACAAGCTGGGTTATTAATCGGGAACATTTTCAACTGGACTGAACAAATTATATAATACGTTATATTGGGGTTGGGTACAATATGATTTTGGTTCAAAATTCTGTATTTAAAATTCTGTATTCAATATTCTGTATTCAAAAATCTGTAATTCAAAATTCTGTACTGTTAAAATTCTGTATTGCGGAACACTGTAATTTTAAATTCTGTAAATCAAAATTATGTATTGGCAGTATTTTGTTTTGCAAAACTCTGTATTGAAAGTGCGCACTTTTTTTATTTATCCATATGCTCTTCCGGTTTTTCAATACAGAGTTTTGCAAAACAAAATACTGCCAATATATGACTTGTCTTGACCCATATGGTTTCCTATATTATCAAAACAGATTTACATAAAGCAAATGTACATATGTTTGTATGTATTTATAGCTTCAGAAATTTCAAAATGGTCACAAAATTAGTCAAACGAAGAAGGCTGTAAAAGCAAACAACAGAATTAAAAGAATAACAAAAACAAAGGCTTATATTAAGGCATGTTTCTTTTCTAAAGCGAATTGCTAAAAATTTAATAATATAATAATTGTTTCGCCATTATAATGTAATAACTTTTGTTTTGAATGAATTTTTGAATTTTTCTTTAATTGACGTATGTATATATACCATTGATTCTATAAAATCGGAATTCCATTATTCATAAAATAAATGTGCTATTCAGGTAAGCGTGCTTATCAGGTTATCTGCTTATTTGGTTATATTTTTACAGCATTTTGATCGAAAATAATTTTGATTCCAGAATTTTAATATACAGAATTTCAGTTCTCCATCATTTTGATCATACAGAATTTTAAATACAGAATATTGAACCAAAAGAATTTAGGCTGGACAGAATTTTTTTTTTGATTTTTACAGAATTTTCATCCAAAAGAATTTTGAAAAGCAGAATTTAGTACCTCTCCCGTTATATTGTTTACAGTAGAATGAGAGTTGCCAGTAGGCTAAAGAAAACCTTATCATGGAAATGAGAATTCTAAATGTCACCCTCGTTTGATTACGTTGTGTACTCGTATTTCTAACAATAAATTAGGTTTCACTGAACCCGAATGGCATGACATTCTGTATAGTTGCCAATGAGAAAAAAGTTTCAGCGAACTACCGCTATTGGCAATTATGGAGTAGGAGTTGATTGTTTTTTAGATAATAAAAAATTAAAAACAAGACTAAAAATTAATTAAAAGTTATTACCTTTTGTGAAATTATTTATTTCCTTTTCAGTTTCATTCCAATTCATAACGTTGAGCCGCATGTCATACAAGCAAAGCAGCAGCTGGGTAAAATCTACATAGCATGTGAATAAAACGATAGGCATAATGGTGACGGTTGGACTACCTATTTTCTTGTCGTTGATTAATTGATTTATTGATCTGAACTAAAAGGTATCTCGCTAAAAAAATCAAACATCGCCATCAGGCCCTTCCAGTTCGAGGCGTTTTCGTTTTTCTCATAATTATCTTGCCATTTTGATATTATCTTTGATGATTTTTTCCTAAACTAATTGCGGCATCAGTTTTTCATATTCATAAACACCTGGAAAACTATTTTCCAAAAGAATTAAAAAAAAAAATTAAAAACCAAATTATGCTAATTAATATTAACTAAAGCTTTCTTGTTCAGAATTATCTGTGGAATACATCCATCGCTGAAACAAAATCGAGAAAAAAATTGAACCACCGCTAATTGATATAACCAAATATTTTTCTGATTGTAATTTTTCTTTCCATATGCATTACCATTCAAAAAAAAAAAAAATTGGTTTTAAAACATCGGCATCGAATGACTAAAGCATCGATATGCTATTGCCTCGCAATGCATGACCCTAGACATGTACAGGTACAAAAATATTTCACAACCAACAAAATGTGCTATGAACCAGCAAATTTCTATTTACCATTTGTAGTACTTATATTTACTATTTTTAGTTGTTACATTCTGAATTAAAAATTCACTTTTTACCAACGTCATCCATCCACTTAAAGTGGAAGGTTAGCCGCGATTGACGAGTTCAAGGTTGTTGCGCATGCGTAGAAGGGCCTGCATACGATACGAAGTGCATTTGTATCGGTTGCAGCTGCTATTTTTAACAATAAATGATTGATGCAAGTTCATTACATCTCCAAAGTAAAGTTCGTTGTAAGGGCTTCTAATTATTTCTGCTGCACACGAAACAAAAAATACAAAAGAAAACAAAAACAACAACAACAAACACACACAAAATATAAAGCTAAAACAAGTTGTATACTTAAAAACTTCAGGCAAGTACTTATATTTTGCGTAGGCGAGAATACCAACAAAATTTTGACACGCGCACAAATCGGTAGTTTTCAATTGCTTTGAAAAGAAGTTCGGCATCACCCACAAAAAGAGTAAAAGAAATAAGCGCGAATAAAAAATATTAACAGCATATCATGACGTATCGATTATTTAATAATTGTCCAAAACACTTCAAGTAGACAAACCAACCTAATCGAATCGAATTTGATCTGGCTTGAAGGTCGATGGTATTGCGAGCAGAATTGGTTTCTAAGTGATTTTTTTTTGTCAGTTGACGAATTTCTTTTTGAATACTTGAGATTTTTTTTTTGTGTTCAAGCTCTTAATGCCTAAATAAATAAATATGTATGTATATACTTTCGGGTATGTGTTTGTCAGTTTTTTTCTAACACCTTGTTTGGTATAAAAAGGTGTTGCGTTGACATTTCGAGCAACAGTTTTCGCAACAACTTTCACACAGTCAATACAGACCTACAAGAAACAAATTCAAAATATCAAAATGTTCAAGTTGGTGAGTATTCGCAAACTATAAATAAACTTAAAATATGTACATTTCTATTATTCTTCTATGCGCAATAAATAACCACAATCCTTCTTCTACCAGGTGGTATTGTCTGCTCTCCTCGCCGTAGCTACTGCTGCTCCCCATGCCATCGAAACGCCCGTTGTCTATTCAGCGCCTGCAGCTGCTGTTGCCGTTCAAGAGCCTGTTCTCGCTAAGGTTGGCGCCGTGGTGAAGAGTGTGCCCACCGCTGTCTCCCATCAAAGTTCTACAATTGTGCACAACTCGGCTGTTGCTGTTGAGGATGTTGTTGCTCCTGCTGTGAAAACGACCTATGCTTCGCCTGTTGTTGCTGCTGCTCCTCTTGTAAGGAGTGTGGCTGCTGCGCCTGTCGTTCACACAACTTATGCTGCTGCGGCTGCTGCTCCTTTGGTGCATTCTGCTCCACTTGTTCACTCTGCTCCTTTTGTGCACACCACCTATGGCGCTGCTTTAGTGGCTGCTCCTTCCCATGTAGCCGCTGCTTCTCCACTCACCTACACAGCTCAAGGTTTTTGGTAAGCACAACGAAAATTTGACAACCGTATTATCGCGGATTAAATAGTGGATTACAGTTGGACGGTTGAATGGAAAATTTTGTGATTGTTTAGATATGTAAATAAAATTATGCAATGTGAAAAAATGTGTTATTTTTAATTTTTTTAAATATTTTATTGTGCAAGAGAATATTGGCTATTCTTGCCATAATTTCGAACTCCAGCTAATTCTTTGCCTATGAAGATCTTTTGAGCCTTTCCTGTAAAAATGAAAAAGGCGACCTGATAACCGAGATCCAGAGTTTACTTAAATTATTGAGGGAGTACTTCTTCACGATGTTTAATGGTAGAAAGCTCAGTTTTTATTGAATTCGGGTCAATATATTAACCAGACCTTAGAGTTAACATTAATATACTCGTATTAATTGTGTTCCGGTATAGTTAACACAATTTACTTACAACGAGCAAGAAATTCTATAAAAAAAATATATACAACTGAAGTAGAACTATTATAAGCCCGCTGGCAGCAAAGATATAATGCCAAAATTTATTTTTGCTCCGCCTATTTGTGAACAGCAAATATACGAGGGTTGCCGCTTATATTTTGCGCCTAATAATGAAAACACAGTCAAATATTAAGGAATATAGTTTTATTGTTTTTCAAAATATTCTCCATCCAAGTCAATACACTTCTGCATTCGCTTGAGCCAATTTTCGAAGCACTTTTGCCACTCAGAAGAGGATACCTCTAAAACGAGCTGTTTGAAGGCTTCTACAGCTCATTCAGGCGTTGAAAAACGTTGACCTCGCATTTTTTTTTGATGTTCGGGAATAAAAAGAAATTATTAGGTGCCAAATCAGGGCTTTAAGGCGGATGACCCATCAATTCGACCTTTTGAGTCCTCAAAAACTCTCTTGTGTGAATCGATGCGTGACAGCTCGCATTGTCTTGGTGAAGAAAGATTTGTCTTCGGCGGTTGGTTTTCCTTAATTCTCCAAAAACCTTTGGCAAACAAATGGTTGTATACCACTCAGAATTGACCGTTTTAAGTTTGTCTAGTGGAACAGTTGCGAAATGACCAGATTTTCCGAAAAGACAGGCGACCATTTGTTTTGAGGTGCTTCTTGGGTGAACAACTTTTGTTGGATTAGGCTCGTCTTGGAACACCCATACAGTCGATTGCTGCTTTGTCACTTTGTCACTTTGATTGAGGAGATTAGGGATGAACAATCTGAAAAAATAAATTAGATCTCGACAATGGCATACCCAGTCTAATTTACATAATTTTTATATAACAAAACTAAAAAATCATATTGAAAAAATGTTCGATGATGAACAAAATTAGCAGCGCCACCTATCGGTTTTAAAAGTAATCTATTTCTGAAATCAGAACTAAATATTAGACTGGGTCATGAATAAAAGTTTACAATTCCCCTCTAGTTTGAAAGGATTCTAGGGCCATGCAAGTTTTCATTCTTTGAGTGTCCTAAAAATAGCCAAAAACTCCATTCACAAATGTTTTATTTATAACTAGATTCGAAAGTGGGATACTCGTATACCACTGGAAAGATAAATTTGGTCACTACCTTTTAGCATCATTTTACTCTACTCCATAAATACAACTTTACTCTTCATACAATTAGTAGGCTACGTATTCCGTTCTTTGGAATCACAGCTGTTTTTAGGACACTCCAAACACTTTTTTTTCTTCTTTGTTCTTTCGTATTATGAGTCCCGGTGTAATATGCATATGCTTAATATTTGACCGTTGTGTTTATTTAATGTACGCCATAAAAAAGGGAGACCTTTAGTTTTACAGTGACTTCCACCGATAGCAGATCTTTATAAGAATCTTTTTCTCCGACCATAAAAAGCAGTCATTCGCCCGCGATCGATAAAGGCAAACTGGAGACTGGGCCCCGCCCGATACCCAGCCTGTGAATGCAATATAAATATTAAGTTATTATTTGAAAGTTTTACGCATGGATCGAAAAGTTGGCCTTTCCGACCAGAGCCAACATCTCATTAGTAAAGAGGGGCGGAAACTAGGTGTTTCCGCCCGATGCGCTAGGCGTCGCAAATAATTTAGTCTATATTGTGTAGATATATAATTTAGGTAGTATAAATGTGTATTCTTTGTAATATTTTATTTTATAAACCTAAATATGTACCTGAACTTTATTAAGTCGCAAGACTTTATCATATACCATGCCCAAACCAAAAGTTAATAATCTCAAATCGGAGTTAATCCACATCATTAACTACTGCTGTCCTCCGCGTAGGCTTACAATTCACATAAAGTGTTAAAAAATGCAAAGGATCGATTATTAATTATTTGTTAATGTAAACCAATTTAACTTATTCCCTCCCAGTACCCCTGATGTATTTGTTACATTCATGGAATTAATCTTATGATACATCAACTGCAGTTCCAATAAAAAATACGTTGCTTTCAATTTTCCTACTTTTTATATATTTTCGTAATTTTGTCAGTTCTAACTACAACAAATAAAAATCCAAAAAGAGATTCGTTAAAATAAAAATAATAAATTTCTCTAATCAACAGGCTGTCCAACTAAAATCGTCCCAATCTCAGAACGCTTACCACAAACCGCTATGGGCGGTATGGGCAATTGGAGATGCAACATGCAAATGACTCAAAGGAGCAGAGTAGTGGGCAACTGGGCCATGATGCAACAGTGGGGTATCAGCAATATGATGAACAGGAGCTGAGTGCAACAAAGGAGCAGCAGCTATAGTTTTCACCACTGTTGGTGCGGCCACAATGCTGGTTTTCACCACAGGTGCCACAATATCCTCAACGACATGCGCTGAGCTATGCACAATGGTTTGGCTTTGATGAGAGACGGCTGTGGGGATGCTCTTGACGACTGAACCCACTTTGGTTAGAATGGGTTCGTGCACGGCAACAGTGGCAGCGGGTGCTGAGTAAACAACTGGATGAGATTCGATGAGACTGGGACGAGCAGCAGCTACGGCCAGAAGAGCAGACAATACCACCTGTGTGTAGAGTGGATAGAAAAACAGCTGAATTAGAAAATTGCATTTAAACTTATTACGAAATTCAATTAACAATTTAACAGCCTACTTACCAACTTCAACATTTTGAAAGTTTTTTTGTTGTTTTTTTTTTCTTTCGTTTGTCGTTTGAAGGTCTGTATTGACTGAGTGTCTTAAAGAACTGATACCGTTCTTTCAATCTAGCGTTGTATTTATAGTGACAAACTCCCACGAAACGCAATTGTTATGAAATGCACGCAACACTAGCGAATGCTGTGTGGAATTCAAAGTCATTTACAACTGAGGTTGTGCGCTGACCTTGTGTGCAGCACAGCTCAAAGAGCTCCGGAATATGCGTGCCTGCATTTATCCATATGAGGCGAGCGTGCTTGTGTTTGCTGACTTTTGTATCTATCAATGAGTGTGTGTTGCTTTGGGTTTCTGCGCAAACGTTAAAGTAATAAGAGCCGCCAAAGTGAACCAGTTTGGGTGGCGTTAATGGGACAATTTTACTATTAACTTATTACGATTAAGAAAATAAGATTAGAAGCAATTGTCTATGAGCATTTATGTATGTATGTATGCATGTGTATATCTGCATTTGTATATGTTCGTAATTGGCCAGCATGTATTTCATATACATATGCCCATATTTGTTCAATAACCAATTACTTTGCCAAGCGAGTTTGCTGAAGCGGGATTTCCACATCAAGTATGGTAAGCATCAAGGAAGCAAATTTATAAGAAAAATTAATTATGATCTATGCGGACACTAACCTTTATAATATTTTACATACATACGAGGGCCAGGTGATAAGTATATGAATTCATTTAGTAACTGGTGGAAAAATGATGACTCAATTTGACTTCTCACAAATATGCTTTAAAATAAAATCAACAACAAAAAATAAATACAAAAAATTAGGCAAAGGAAAATGATTATGATAAATTTCTTATATTGGGTCTATAAAAAATTGAGTAGATAACCTGTAGAATTAACATGAAAACCTTTTGAATTAAGAATTAAGAAGGGAATCTTGGTTTTCATAAGAATCTCCTCTTAGTTTAAATAAGCCGATTTAAATTATAGGCACCTAAATTTTTTAAAGTTGATTATAGATATATGTAGTTGTACATATTTGCTTATAAGATATATAAGAACAATTAAAGTAAGTATTTATAATAACTACCGTTGCCAAATTATGCATATAAGTAGTATGGCAAGTACCATTTTTTTGAACATTAATATATTGGGTATATAACTTAATTCGTGCGGTTTGCTAAGAGATGGCGTAGCCAATATATTCAAAACATATATTCCGAACATACGTTGGAAAGCTACTGTCATCATACGTCTTTTCAGTATATGTCATTCATTTGAAGCGTAAACAGCAATACTTTTTTTTTCACTCAAATATGTCGAACTTTGTGCCTGAAAAAGTGTTTTTGCGGGGAGTTCTCCTTCATTACTAAAAATATGAAGAAAACTGCTGCCGAAAGTCATCGTATTTTGGTGGAAGTTTATGGTGAACATGCTCTAGCTGAGCGAGCGTGCCAAAAGTGGTTTGCACGATTTAAAAGTGGTGATTTTGGCTTGGAAGACGATGAACGTCCTGGGCAGCCAAAAAAGTTTGAAGATGAAGAACTGGAAACATTATTCGATGAAGATTGTTGCCAAACGCAGAAAGAGCTCGCAGAATTATTTGGGTGTCACTCAAGCAGCCATTTCAAAACGTTTGAAAGCAGCTGGATATATTCAAAAGCAAGGAAATTGGGTTCCACATGAACTCAAGCCGAGAGATGTCGCAAGGCGGTTTTGCTTGTCCGAAATGCTGCTGGAACGCCACAAAAGGAAGTCATTTTTGCATCGCATTGTTGCTGGTGATGAAAAATGGATCCATTACGACAACCCCAAGCGCAAAAAATCATATGTGAAATTCGGCCAACCAGCCAAATCAACGGCTAAGCCGAATATCCATGGCGCGAAGGTAATGCTCTGTATTTGGTGGGATCAGAAGGGTGTGCTGTATTATGAGCTGCTAAAACCGGGTGAAACCATCAATGGAGAACGCCACCGAACACAATAAATCCGTTTGAAGAGAGCAGTAGCCGAAAAACGCCCGGAGTATGCGACCAGACACGAGGCAATAATTTTTCACCATGACAACGCTCGGCCCCACATTGCTATTCCGGTTAAGAACTATTTGGAAAACAGTGGATGGGAAGTTTTATCCCACCCGCCTTATAGCCCAGACCTTGCCACTTCTGACTACCATTTGTTCCGATCGATGCAGAACGCCCTCACTGGTATACGGTTCACATCAGAGCAGGATATCAAAAATTGGCTTGATTCATTCTTGGCTGCCAAGCGCTGCCGGCGCAGTTCTTTTGGGATGGGATCCAAAAATTGCCAGAAAGATGAGAAAAAGCCATAGCTGCAGATGGGCAATATAACCTGTATTATGCCCGAGGTTTCTGTCCAGTTACCAGTTAGTTTCGTGGATTAGTGAGCTCAAACCAGTGAAACAGGCAGACAAAAATTAAAAAAATGATCCAAATATATTCTGTTAAATTCGCTGCTTAACCTTTGGAAATTTTTTTAAAGAAATTTTCAATGTACAGACATAACTTTTCTACAATTTTATTATAGTATAGACTATAGGAAAATGGCCTTTGGCCAGGAGAAATGTCAGTTATCGCCAAATTCAAGCAAAAAAGTTATGTTATAGAAATGTGCGATATTTAAGGAAGTATCGATATCAAGAAACGATATAACTATCAAGCTGAAAAATATCGGTATTGAAATAATCGAAATAAAAAGTTCTTTTATTAATGAAATTCGAAAAATCGTTTATAAGATTTAACGTGCTTTTTTAGATGAAAAATAAAATAAATAAATTTTAAAATTTCGGGTAAAATATCGATCTCTCTATCGATATATCAACCCGAGAAGTATATTCTTATTTTGTAATTAAATTGGCGAGCAAACCACAAACAAATTACAAACATTTCAAAAATGTTTTTCTATACATAGCGGCAGAGTTATAAAAATATTATTTTTCATTCTACATAAATTACGTTTTATTTATTCCAATGTGTGCACACTTGGAGGAAATGCCATTTTTTTTTTACATAAATTCGAAAAATGCAGTACAACTACAGTTTAAAATCAGAAGAATACAAAACCAAAATTGTTTTGTAACAGTTGTTGCACTTACAACATTTTTCCAAATTCGCGTTTCGGTACAAATTTTTTAAGTGCCACTTTCCCATTTTTTACTATTCCTTAGCATCTTATTTACCATATGCAATACTTTTAAAATTAACTTCACGTTTGTTGGCAGTATTTCAGTGTTGTATTAATTAATTGCAAACTTGACACGATCACCCGCACTTCTCCGCTCACTACATTAGAGCGTAGGTAAATAACTGACTGAAAACGGATGGGGATTAAGACACGGGAGATCCTTTTTAAATTAAGTTGGCAAAATTTAGTTTCGGAAAAGTATTCGCTTACAACATTATTCTCGGCGCCAATTCAATTGTGCAATACGGCCTTCTGTACACAGGTGGATCAAAAAAATTTTGAAGTAGGCGTGGCACCACCAAATTTAGAGAGTAAATAGGGCGGAAACTACTGCAACAAATTCACCGAATAATTCACCGAGTAATGAAAAAAATTTCGAAATAGGCAT
This sequence comes from Anomoia purmunda, assembly GCA_951828415.1. Taxonomy (NCBI): domain Eukaryota; kingdom Metazoa; phylum Arthropoda; class Insecta; order Diptera; family Tephritidae; genus Anomoia; species Anomoia purmunda. The sequence continues at coordinate 19,816,541 of OX639996.1, forward strand.
GGCAACACCCACTTGTGAGCAAATAAATATATCTCGAAAACTATGCTACCAAACTCTATTAAATTTGGTACACACTTTACATTTTCACCCAGTAAGCACAATTTGGAAAATTGTATAATTCGAAGGAAAACCACAGTATGTATATTGGTAATTTACTAAAAATAGAAAGTGGAAATATAAAATGTTCGATATTTCACTCAATCATGAAGCAAATTCGATCAGATTTAGTACGAATTATAAAGAGAAATACGTAAAAATCAAAATTTAGAAAAATGGGCGTGATACGTTAAAATCAAAATAATTTATTTTTCTTTGTACTTAAATAAATAGAAGTCGCTTAAATTTGCAAGTACTATTCATTTGAAATATGAACATGCGCCCGGTATATAAAGGGCGGTTTCGCCCGAACTTAGACTCTTCTTTGCTTGTAATAATTAAAAATTTTTTTTTAATAAAAATATTCTTCATTCACAAACAAACAAAAAAAATTATTTCGAATATCAAAATTTGTGCAAACTTTATTGAAATTCAATAAATTTGCAGCAAAATTGTAAAATGTTTAGTTAGAATTTGTAGAACATTTTTAGATATGCGGTTTTTATAATAATAATAATAACAAAAATTCTCTCCTATAATTTTGAGTGTGCGTGCGTTAGATTTTCAGTCGATGTTGCAAATTTCGATGAGATTTTTTTACGGTTTTGGTGAAAAATAAATTGACACGTATGTATTTTTTTTATTTCGCTCAAACAATTTTTTTTGCGGAATTATAGTTCTTTAAGTTTTTTATGAGCTGCTCTTTTTTCAATGACACTGGCATTTTACAGCTTCAATAAAAGTCGAAAACCTTACATTGTAGTAAAAAACCTACTGAAAGTAAAAATTTAGATTTTTATTCAACTTTGCAATGCTGAATTATAAAAATTTGTTTACAAATTTTTCACCACAAAAAGTAGTTATACTTTATAAGTATTAATAATAAATTAGTTTTTCTCAAATTTGGACAATTTTGATTTTTCTTTTTGTCATATAGACTTTGGCTTATAGACTTTAAAAGAACGTTATGTACGACTTCAAACCTGATATGAAATCAACCATATTCAGTACAAGCAATCTATGGAAAATGGTTAATTCTAACGTCAGACTTATTACTTTTCCGGATAGTTTGTCAATGTAAATTTATTTGAAATATAATACAGAATGTTATATTCATCTTTTAAGTTAAAATTACTAAGTGCATTGGGGAAAGTACCACGAAAAACAATCTCAGCTATTAGAGATTCTTCTTGATCATAGTTAGAAGTGTCGAATAAAAAACTTTAAACCAACAGAAAAACAATTTTGGAGAAATTGCATTTTGAAAAACAATTTTGAATTTTTGGCTATTATTAAAAAAAAAAAATACATATGTATATCGAGTTTTCGGCCTATTAATTTATATCAAAAGTAATTGGCATGAACCAAAGAACATTTATTTATTAGGAAGTTATTGAAAAGAACAAGAATTACAGTGGTAGAAGTTATAGCCGATATTTCGGAGATCATCACATCTCCCCTTAAGTTTTCTTTTTACTAGACTTTCATAGGGTTCGAACCCACGCCCTCTATCACGGGGCATACATAGTTTCTTCAATAACTTCCAAATAAATAAATATATTTAAGGTCATAAAAATTATTGTTGATATATATAAATAGGCCGAAGAACTTAATATAGCTATTTAATAAGTTTCGCTGTGGAAAAAAGTCCAATATTTTCTATTCAAAACAATTGCTTTACAAAATCGAGTGTACTTATCTAGTAAGGAAATATTCAAATCTGTAGGTCAGGTTTGTACCGATATACGGAATCAGTGGCAAGGTAGAAATGCCTCTCAATTACAATATAAGATTATTAAAAATGTAAGCATTTATTGTTATTTTTACAAAGATATGTACATACATATGTATTGTATGTCTGTATGTTTATGTGATGAACTGAAATGGATGTGATATAAGCTAATGCACATTTTTAAATAACAAAAATAAAAACCTAGAGTTAAAAAAAAATTTTTGGTTATTCGCTATTTTAGATCTTGAAAATGTTCGGTTCAGTTTAAAATGACAGTACTTTGAAAAGGTAACCTTTCCCGAAAAGTATTATTATTATTATTATTATGATTTGAAAGACGAGTGATAAATCATTCGCTTACATTATAAGAGGAGCACTAGCGTCTAGGACCTTCGGCTCGCTTATTCTAATTACACTTATTAGACTTAAACTAAGATGATGATACAATTTTTGATACAGTTAATTTTGAAATGAATAAGTAGAGATATTTATATACATTTTTTTAATTCAGTTTTTACTAAAAATTCATTGATCAGTTTTATTTTTTCTGGGTCTGTTTCGGTCAGCTGGCTCGAAGGTCTGATTTTATCGAATAGTGAATTTCTTGTTCGAGCGTATTGTGGGCAACTGTCCAACAAATGACAAACGGAGAGGTCGTTTACACCACATAAAGGGCATTAAGGTGAACTCGATCCCGAAAGAATATAGCTGTGGGTGATAATTGTGTGCCCAATACTTAGACGAATAAATGATTTTTATGCGCTACAGCTAACATTGTAAGGTAAAGTAGGCTTTTTGAATTCTATGTTGATGTTCGAATAGTGATGGCGGTAGTTTTTCCATTCATTTTGTTTCTTAAAAAACATGTTTGAATTTATACACCTAAGTATATCTTCTTTGGAGATCCAGTTTGACAGGAATAGGGGTTCCTCTGTGGCAGCTTTTGCTCTCTGATCTGCAGCCTCGTTTCTTTCGATTCCCACGTGGCTCGGGCTCCACATAATCTTTATACGGTTTTCGCTTTCCATTAAAATATTCCTGATGGCTAACATTAATTGGTTATTATTTTGATTGTTTAAAAGTGATTCCAGAGTTGAAGGACTGTCTGTTACAATGCGGAACTTGTCCCTCGATTGCAATGCAAATTCAACAGCCTCGTAAACCGCTACTGCTTCCGCTGTAAAAAGTAAGGATCCGTAGTGCTATTCCCTAACATTAAACGATCCGACCATCGCAAATTTTGTCGACAACATTTTTCGTTTGCAGTAACTATTGTAGGATTCCCTAATACATTATTAACGACACTTATTAACTGTCATTTTGTATTTATTCAAAGTGATAAAGAGTGATACCTCTGTCAAACTAAATGCCAAGATGGGCTAAAAACACAAAGAGAAATAGAAAAAAAAAAATTAATGCGTGCTGTCGAATATAAATTTGAGCGCCTTTTTTATTTTATTTGATTAAAGTGAAATAAGAAACTAGTTTATTTTAAATTACAAATATTTAAATTTTTTGTTTATATATGGCAATACTTCATTGTAGCGGAGTTCGGGTTATCTTTTGGTAGAGGAGTCATTAACCACGGCTCCCATGAATATCTGGAATCACCTGCAAATAGTTTTTGGAATAGTTTTAAATTAAATTATTTTTTGTTGTGATTTCCAATCAAACAATAAAACTTACCAATAAAAAACTTGTCATGGTTTTCGTTTTCAAAATTATGAATTTACGAATTTTGTGCTGCCCCAGGGTGTTTAGCTTTTTTAATTAAAATTTTTTATTGGATCTTTTACCCATAACTTCAAAAAAAAAATCCTAAACAAACGTTTGATTTTATCATTGCGGTTGTCATAAGCCACCGTGATGGAAATATGCACACGATCGATAGCTCTAATGCTCCACTTGACTCGTGGGGAACGTATGCTTTTTAAACAAAACGTTTACACGTTGTACTCTACGGCTTACACTCATGGATATTGCGCATTGTTCATTTTATGGTCGTTAATTGCAAGTGACATATCAAAGCAATATGAAATTAGAATTTATTATTGCATACAAGATTAAATGAGCTATCTACATCCCGAAGCAAACGTCAATCTACTGTTGTAAGAACCTACTTCCTCCTCTCCTCGTGATACTTCATGAGCATGCCAAACATTCAAAAGACTATCGAATTAACCTTTTTTCATTTCCCTGCAAATAAAATCACCAACTTTTTTTTATCGATTGGGCTAACAGCTTTATATTTGTTGTCGTTTAGTTTTCGATAATCGAATAGCTAACGACAACAGCTGATCCGACGATACCGAATATCTTTAAAAAAAAATGGGTGCTGAATAGGAAAATTGTTAAAATATTCATAAAGATGAGTTAACCATGCGAATATTGTAAAACAGATTGTGAACTATAGATCAATTTTTCGCCACTTTTTTTGTCACTCTGCCTACTCTGGAGTTTCAAACACAAAAACAGCTAGATATTCAGTGTGTATGAGGTAAAACATCTTAACCAAAAGCAAAAAATACCACGATTTGTGTTAAACTATTTTTCATAAATTGTACGCAACCAGCCTACGTAAAACTAAAATTAAATGCCACGGAAAAAAGGCAAATGCGAGTACGAGCAATAACCCTCACCACCACTAACACAACATATGTACATTAAAGAAAAAAGCAAGCAACTGCGATGCCGCCGTCTACGCCGAACGACGCACGTATTATGGTAGTGAAATACTTGATTTAACATTTTCATTGTGAGGGCTGTTAAAATTTGAAGCATGAACTTTTTGTGGTATAAAAGCAATGGATACGAAACCAAAATACATCAATCAGCCAACAACGCTCAGAAGTCAAAAATCGTTCTTTCAAAAAAATAACCAAACTCACAAAATGTACAAATTGGTAAGTTTCCTGGTCTATTGTAAAGGAATTACAAAAGACTCATTTAAACAAAGATTTCGGAAATCTTTTAACAACTTATATCTATTTCCACAGTTTGTCCTTGCTGCTCTCGTCGCCGTTGCCGTTGCCGCTCCTAGCCATTTGGTCGAAAGTCCGCTGGTTTACTCAGCTCCTGCTGCTGTGGCCTACCAAGAACCAGTGTTGACTAAAGTGGGTTCAGTGGTGAAGAGCATCCCCACCGCCGTCTCCCATCAAAGCCAATCGATTGTGCACAGCTCAGCTCATGTCGTGGAGGATGTGCTTGCACCAGCTGTGAAGACCAGCTATGTTTCAGCGCCAGTGGTTAAGACCATTCACTCTGCTCCATTGGTCCACACCGCTTATGCTGCCGCTGCTCCGGTCTACAACTCGTACGCGGGCTCTGCTCCCATCTACAAATCGTACGCTGCCGCTCCAGTTGTACACAGCTATGGTGCTCCATTGGCCTATGATGCTCACTACTCATCCTGGTAAATGGCTTACACGGTGGACAGAAATGGACAAAAGATTTTGTACTCGGAATGTGATATAATGAATAACTTAGTTTTTATGTATAGAAAAGAACGTTGTTGACTTTTAAATCAGCGATTTGTTAAATAAATTAATTTATTTAAAAATAAAATATACAAAAATTTTTTAAATATATTGTGTTAATAGAAGTAGGAGAAGATAATTTACCATTTTCTTGTTCAACATTTTTCATTCATAAACCGACTTTAGTGGGTTTTAAGGGAGGAAAATAGGAAGAAATTGAGGCTGTTTTTGGGGAAAAAGTTCAAATCAAAATATTCTAGCTTTTAGTAAAATCCCTATGCAATAATATGCAAGTAATAATACGATAAAATATTTGGGGTTTTAGTATATTAAAAATAAAAACGAAACCAGGCAGCTTGTCGTAAATTGCCTTACTGTACCCAAACATTACCAGATATAGAACTCCAAATGGGATTATTATTAAAGAAGAACAGCCTTATTATGCCAAATGCAATATATAGTTGAAATGAAAACATTTGAAAAAATTTATGAAGTAAATTAAACTATATTTTTTTCTTGTTTGAAACAATATAATTGTGCTACTCGCATTTATTCAATTTTATATTTTCTAGAATAGTAAATATCATTAAATTTATAATTTATTTTTTATGTTAACTCTCGTCCATTATAATGAACTTTCGAATTAACGAAATTTCGGTTTAACGCGTTATCAGCGTTATCTCCTTGATGTTTTTATATTACGAATGTAAACTTTTTTTATTAGACTGATTTAACGAGCGCTTTTGATATTTTTAGTTTAAACATCGTGCACTTTCAAAAGCAAAGATCTTACTAACCTGAATAGTATTAAAAAATTTTGAATAAATTTTGAGAGCCAAGGGAAGTTTTCTCATGGCGGATATACACTCGGAGGCTTACCATTCCCTGCTGAAGGGCGATCGCTACGAATTAAATAAACAAATTCAAACCTGCATTCAGTTTTTTATAAACCAAATAAAGATTTACTTGCACGTGTCAGTAGATAGGAGAGATAGGAGTAGAAAAATATTTTTTAAAAATGCACGAAGTAAATATTCCAGCCACCATAAACATACGGCTAGTATTATAAATAAGAAATTGTAATTTACGATTTCATTCATTCTGAAAAAAGAAATCCGGTGAATAAAAGCAAATAAAACTTTTATGAATGAAGCTGTATCCCCTCAAAATTAAAAAGAGATCACACACGTTTTCTAAGGCAGTCAACGTGGCGGAATTAAAGTGAGAAGTTGCCTACGGAGTTAAGAGATTTTTTTTTATTTATCTTGAGGAAATTGATACTTTTGTTTTACTTGTCTTGACGGAATGAAAATTTGAATTTTTAGTTTATTTATATTTCTTTTTTTGCCGTTTAATATTTAATTTTTATTTGTTTGAAAGTGCTTTTTTGGTTAAAAACCACTGGCAAATTTCAAAATTATTTAAGAAATTTTTGATTAATATTAAGCAATTTATTTCCTCAAATTAATGACACAACATTTTCAGCATGAACCTGAATTAATGGAAAAGCTCTCATAATGAGGTAATTTTTCCTATTATTAAGTAAAAAATATGAAAAGTGAAAAGTAATTTTTATTTGTATAATTGAAATAATTTTTTTTAGTAGAAATAATAGAAAGAAATAAACTTATAAGGCAGTGCAAAGAAAACAGACCAAATAAACTCAGACGAAATACTCAAAGTGTAGAAAGATGTATAGATAGAATTCAATTCGCATTTGGGTAACTGTAATAGCAAGAACTTCGCTTATTTTCGCGTAGTATAGTCACTTTCACCACGTGACCCGATCGTTTGAATGTTAATTGAAATTTTTACTAACAAAGCCGGCAGGCGAAGAGCTAATTAGCTTAACTCAGTTTAACTCTGTCATATGGCCGTCAGTTTAAACTAGGCTTAAAGTTGTCTATAAAACCTCAAAGCGAGTTTAAATTTAGTTCAAACGGCATACTGAATTAAACTCACACTGAAAAATTGGCCATAAGTGATTGTCGAAAATCGATATTTTTAATATGAAAAATAATTACTTGCAACTCATTGGTAGAGCAGAATTTTTTATTAAAGCAAATATCACTTTGTGGACTTAAGCACCAAGCTCATTCATTTAATTACATACATATAAATTTTCCAAAGAGCATCTCATAAGGTATTGCGGCACAATGTTTTGGATACAATTGTTTAGTCCTTTAAATCAACAATACTTCCCTGGCGACTTGATCGTGGACGAGTATTATCAATAACATTAAAAACTACGCAAAAAATCTGATCTCCATTTGGTTATGCGATAGATATAGCGGCTTAATATATCATCGCTCGGTGACCCATATCTCTTATCATTCAAATGAAAAAATGAAAAAAAAAAACTAGAAGTAGTTCAAAGTTAAATCATGTTTGAGAGTCGATATTTTGACTTGTTTTTCGCGTATATTCAAAATACCGAGATGCAACAATAGTAAAAGTTATTGCTTATTGCTTGCGTCTCTTCGGGTCACCGTTTCTTAAATTTTGCAGAAATTTATGTGCCATATTTCAGATTGTTCAAGAAATTTTGGCCAAGAATGGGATCAAAATAATGGGCCGTGGGATAGTCAAGACAAGGGAAAGGTAAATAATGAGTTAACCGACTATGGAAATATAGGGCCGGTGCGTGTGAAGGGGTCGTTTTCAAATGTACTTAGATTTTAAAAAAGACTGTTACAGAATCCCAGTAGTCAACCAATTTCGATAATAAAAATTTTTTGCAGCCCGGTTGTAGATCCAACAGTCGCTGTAAGTTGGCGATTTGTGCGAATTATGTATTTTTCAATATATATAAGATAACGATTCTATGAGTACATTGCTCCCTTTAGATTATATTACAATAATGAATATGAAATTTACCACGGGACAAGTAGCTTATTAAAATAATCCCTATTGAAATTAAAATCTTTTTCGGTACACATGTAACTGCATGCATTTCCTTTTCAGACAGTATGTAGTGTCATATGAAGTTTAAAATTACCACAGTAGTTGAACCAATAAGTCACGAAAGCTTTTTTAAACTAAGAGAAGATGGTCACTTTTGACCAATCGTGTCACGAAAAGCGAGTGGATGGCTTTAACTACTAGCTAGAAGAAATCAACCTAAAATCGAAATGTAAACGCTCACGGTACTCTAAATGCCATGTATTTTTTATAAATAATTGTTTTAAACTTTATCACACAATGTAATCAGTGTTGCCATTTCAGCTTCTTTCCGGTTAGATCTAGCTTTCTTTATTTCCTTTTGCCGGAAAATTTGTCTGCCTTTTTTTTGCCATAAGTGGCTATCTTTTTATGAATTGAAATTAGACAGAGATGCATCAAGTATGAGAGTCCTTAAAATATTGGAAGAATATTAAAACACAACAATATTAAAATTGAATATTTTTTCCACTTGCCACATAAAGATTATGTAGATCTAGAATCGCAAAAAAATGCTCATCAGTTTAGTGTCAGGTCTAAAAGGGATACATCAAATTCACCGCCTTCATTTATAACGGCAGTTTCCTAACAGTTGTGCGCCGAAATGCAAGAAATAAAGCGTAACTAGCAATAATCAATTAAAATAATATAAAAGTAAATTTTATTACCAAAAGTTGTAACCACTTCTAGTGACCGCAATTCTGGCGCAAATATTAAAGACGTCAGTATAATAGTCGCCTGGTAGATGCCCATAATTGTCAGTAGATTGCATTGACCTAATTTGTTTTTTTTTTTTTGTAGAAATCTTATCAGCAACAAGAGCTGGTCAATATCAGGGATGGCTGTTATCAGGAACTGAATGATTGAATGACGGAAAATAAGAACATAAGTACGATGTTATTCAAGTAATTCTGAACGATAGTTTTTCTTTGCCAAAAAAATGTTGGTGAAGGAAACAATCAGCTATAACCTAGAAACTATGAAATAGAGTTTGATACTTTTAAATTTTCTTTGGAGGCAAAATTTGGGGAAAAAATAGTTTGAAGGCGTGCAGAAAAATTAAGAACCTAATAATGCAGCTCGATTTCCCGTTTCCGAAATAAGATGAAGCTGTCGTCATATATTCCGTATTTATTTTCTGTGGTTTTTCATTGTTTTTCGTTTCACTTGAAAAAGATATTTGAAAAATTTAGAACATTTGGAATATTTTAATCCCCTAACGACTTACCAAATTTGTGTTTTTAGAGGTATCTTAAAGTAAAGATCAAAACGACACTTTTAGGTGTTAGAGTTTGAATTTAGTTTCAGCATTCTCGAAAAAATATAATAAATTCGGTCCGCTCAGCAGGTCACATATAATATTTTCTCCGTGGTTGTTATTTTCAGGCTTTGCTATACCGAAGTAGTCGCGAGATCGTAAAATTTTTCTTATATAAACAAAATTCCTAACTTCATCAATTTCCAACATATTTGAATGAATGAACACACTTTCTCTTCGCAATTGACTTGACTATTTATACTTTAGAGTTTATTCTTTGCGGATAGTAACCCAAAAATAGCATCGAATTTGAAAAAAATGGGGGAAAAATTAGCAAACATTTTTTATTCTGAGCGAAAAATCGTTTTAATTTTTGATACACATATATAATAATTTATACATTATAAAGTCGTAATCATTAACCCAAGGTGAATCCATACAAGGTGGTGTTATAAATACAACTACAAAATTCCTATGTATTTTGTTTTTGTTTCTGCGTAAGAGTTGTCAAAATTTAAATACATTTTGTTTTTGCTTTTACGGCTTTTGAAAGCTCATACGTAAAAGCAAAAACAAAATACATGTAGGTGAATACAAAAAAATCAAATCAGCTGCTCTTATGCCATCACCTTCTATAAATTCGCCTTGCATTAACCTTTGCAAAGCCATTTGAAAATTGTATAACGTTCAAGTTGTCAAATCAGAAATTTCCAAATGCTCGAAAACACAAAAACTCAGTTTTTGAACAAAAAATTAAAAATTTTTAAGATGCAAAAAGTTTTTTTTCCAAACACCGTTTTGTGATATAATCGATCACACCAACGCCACTTAAAAAGTGTATTTTTTGCAGCACAGTGTTATTATTTTATTATTATTATATCCACTTTTTTTTTTAAATAACAACTTTAGTAGGTCATACAAAACGAGCTAACATTTGCAAATCCATCGCGTGTTTTATGAATGAACATGTGAATTTAATTTATAAATGGTGAAAGCAGAGTGACAAGTTTCATATTCTTCGAGGGTTGATGTTGGAGTTAAAACGCAAAATCTCACAAATGTAGAATCAGTTGAATGAAACCTAAATGTTGTATTGTCCCGATTTTGTACGAATTAATATGCACAAACATGGCGAAAATTGAGGATTGTACTGCTCCCTTGGAAATTTGGACAAAATTTCTACATCATCACAGATTTTGCTTACAAAAACCGTGTATGTACATATGTATACTCGAAATCGTGTGTGTTCTGTCCAACGTGTTTAAAAATATTGGTGTTTATTCTTTCTAAGATGCATAACAATGTGTTTCCTCTCAGTTCCCTCCAACGGTAAATCTGGTGTGACGTCACAGCCAAGTTACTCTCCCGAATTTAAGATCGATAGAGGCATATAGACGGACGTGGCTGAAACGGCGCAGTTCTTCGTCTTCATCATTAACGTAAAAGTTTGCATGATTTATTATAGTGAATTTTTTCCGATAAATCAAACCCCGCTCCCTTTGAACAATCACTTTAAATGGGGCCCTCAGTATCTAGTACGTATTGCATTTTTGCGCAAGTTTTGAGCTGCAACAATCGACAATAGGAACAGTTACAGTTACGAGTTGGATATTAGCATAAGCAATTTGAAAACCAAAAAAAAAAAAAAAATATCCGGTTTTGTAATAACAGTTATTGTGAACATCCTCGTTCTTCAGGTCACAATCAGCACTTTTATTTTCGCGATGCTCAGCGGTTATGATATTTGGAATAACAGTTGCAAATGAATAGGAAATAATTAAATTATTAATAATACTAACCAAAAACCACAAAAAAAAATTAGTTCCGTTAACGAACGCCCATTGTCACGCAGTAAAAGAATAAGCTCAAATAAAATGAGAAAAAAACAGTTGGATTAAAAACAAAGTAAGTTCTATTTTTATATTACTAGTTATTTACTTCTGAACGACAGCGGCATAATGACCCTTAGAGGTTGCGGTCTATTGGTTGTTGCGACTTCGGGCAATTGGCTAACGCTTGGCGCGGGCTACCACCGCAAAGCTGTGATAATAAGAGTATGAACTTGTATGTGCTTTTTTTTTAAATTAAACTCCACGCTTTAATTGCTTTTTACTCCCGATATGTTGAGTGCGAGTGAGCGCGCACCTGCGTAATTTGCGATTATGAGTAATCGCCCTCACCGCCATTAGCTCCAATTGTATGTATGTAGGTTTGAGTAGTATGTGTGTGTGTGTGGGGGTCTAACCAAAGCTAAACATTGCGACGGCTGCGGCGACGTCTACGTCCACGTCGTGTATGACTTGCACGTCCCATAAGATTATTGTTGCTCTTGGTTTTTTTTCAACTAGCATGATTATTGAATGTTTCTACCAACGTTTCTATTGTAATTTCCATGAAATTTTAGAGCATGCATTTTTTAGAGTATAAAAGCGACGTAGACTCAGCCGAAAGACATCAATCAGCTAACAACGCTCATAAGTCAAAAATCGTTCTTTCTTACGAAATCTAAAAAAAATATAACAAAACTCACAAAATGTACAAATTGGTAAGTCGCAAGGGGATTATACCATTACAATTATGTTTTTATAACATTTTTTTTTTAACTGTTTTCTATTTTCCCAGTTTGTCCTTGCTGCTCTCGTCGCCGTTGCCGTTGCCGCTCCTAGCCATTTGGTCGAAAGTCCGCTGGTTTACTCAGCTCCTGCTGCTGTGGCCTACCAAGAACCAGTGTTGACTAAAGTGGGTTCAGTGGTGAAGAGCATCCCCACCGCCGTCTCCCATCAAAGCCAATCGATTGTGCACAGCTCAGCTCACGTTGTGGAGGATGTTCTTGCACCAGCTGTGAAGACCAGCTATGTTTCAGCGCCAGTGGTGAAGACCATTCACTCTGCTCCATTGGTCCACACCGCTTATGCTGCCGCTGCTCCGGTCTACAACTCGTACGCTGCCTCTGCTCCCATCTACAAATCGTACGCTGCCGCTCCAGTTGTACACAGCTATGGTGCTCCATTGGCCTATGATGCTCACTACTCATCCTGGTAAACGGTTTCAATGAAGAACAGAAATGGACAAAAGATTTTGTACTCGGAATGTGATATAATGAATAACTTAGTTTTTATGTATAGAAAAGAACGTTGTTGACTTTAAAATCAGCGATTTGTTTAATAAATTAGTATATTTAAAACAATGTTAAAAAGTTGTTTCTGTTATTTTGGTGCAATATTTAGGCCAAATATAATTTGAGGCAGTTATGCCAAAAAAGGTTTCAATTAGTATTTGGCTGGTGTCCGTTGTAAAGTCCAACGGATTTTTGTTGTTGGCTCACTTATCTTAATGAGTTTTCATAAACTCCTACATTATAAAGCGTTTGAGAGAAAGTTTTTCACCGATTAACTGAAGGATTCAGAAAGTAAGGTTACATGACGGCAGCACCCAAGTGAAAAATATGGAATCTTTTATCTTTAAAGCGGAAGCAGCGCTGAGCTTTTGATGGACAAATAAAAAGGTTAAAAAACACCAATTGATAAAGAAATTGCTATTGTCTGAGGAAACATCGGTGACCCACAATGAGACTTTGTGTAACTGGACAGAACTCAGTTTTTACCTCCCAACCTCCAACTCGCTATAGTTCTGAGCACACGCCTCGGTTCTGGAATATTATTTCGAACTTGTATTGCTATTTAATGACGTTTGTTATTTCATATTGGTATTTTGTTTCTTCGACAGGGTGAAAAGTTGATTATTGCAACGATTTTTCGTGATCCCTTATCAAGTTTGGCTCGAAAACAAATTGGTTTCGGCGTTGTGCCATCGACAGTCTAATTTTTCGTTCTCGAAAGAAAGGAAAATCGCCCATCAACATCAACACCATAAAAGAACATTAACGTGAGCATCGGATGGAAAGATTTTGTTGATATTGTCGCTTAGTCCACTTTTTTTACTTTCGTAAATTTCAAAAAAAAAGAAGATACCTTAAAAATATGCAACACTTATTTTGGATTTATTTCATTGAAATTGATACTGCGAGCGATCGAAAGGCATACACATTTATTTTTAAATATATTGTCTCTAAATATTTCGAAGCTCTATGAATTAAGGAAAGTAAACTTTAAATTGGTAAATATATAAGATTTATATTCTTCTAGTTTGAACTAACGCGGCTTATAGTAATGATACTCCTGAAATTTCTCTTGCATTCTGAGATTTATGTACAGTTTTCTACTAGTGTGTAAAAAAATAGTTAATGTTTTTCCATCGGTATTATAAAAAAAATTGTGTTTTAGAACTTTCACCATAACATTTCGGGAAAATATTAAGATTTATGAGAGCTGGACGGATTTTAAATTAACATCAAAATTGTAGTTTTTTTATAAAAAAAATGTTAGAGGAAATCACCTCAGATCATGAAACAGTTGCAGTGCCATTTTTTATCCTCTTTTTAATATTGGTTTAAACATAACTGGAATATTTTTTTATTTGTTAATGGTAAATTGGAATATTAATTTATTTATTTTCTCACCCCTTTTGGTTCTTCAAAAAAAGTTTGGATTTAAAAGGTATCAATTTTTTTTCATATCACATTTTTTTGATTTCGTTGAACAAATTTTTAAATGTTTTTGAACTGTTTTGGGTGGCGATTTTTTAAAAATTATGTTAAATATAATTTTTATTTGTAAAAAATCATTTTCGGAGTTTTTTAAATCGGTGCCTTTCACATAAATCTTAGTCATTTTCCGAAATATTTTAGCGGAAGCCCTTAAATATAATAACTTTTATAGTTCCAGTGGAAAAACCTTAACTTTTTTGATGATACACCTTAATGTATATGAATCAATCCAAGACAGCTTGACTTTTTTCTTTAACCAGATGCACAACATTTTTTTTTTAATTTTCTGTTCCTGTTGGATGATTTTTTCCATCATGTCTATGTTATGTGCTATTAACATTATTTTTTTTTTAATACAAAGGGGGTTGCTCGTTCAAAATTATAAAATTTTGAAATTTTCGAAATTTTCAAATTATACTCTTTTTCATAGATTTAAACCTTACATTTAAAACGCACTTAGCACGATTTTTGTAACTACATTCATAACGATTAGAAAAGTTGTGAAAATTGAAAATTTGCATGAATTGCGAAATTTTTGTTGTTGTTTTTAATTTTCCCTTTTGATAGAACTTCGGTATAAGATAAAAGAAAGTGCTTGGTAAGCGTCTCACATATACATACGCTTTCTGGAACACGCGAATAAAAAAAAAACAGTGGGAACAGTGTTAACGCTACCCAGCATCCTGCTAAATATTCTCGATACCTTTACATCTTGAACTCGACACACAGCTTGTGGGTATTTTGTGCATTCAAAACTGTTTCAGATGAGGCGGTCTTTTTTATGGTTGGAAAGTGGCACGTTGAAATACTGGCAGAAAATTCAGTAGAGATTACGGTAAATGCTATCGAACGATCGACGGTATGCGTATCCAGCCCCCAAATGTAGAAACAGAGATGGTACAGATCGAAGAAGGGGCGCTGAACCGATCGCTTTATCCCTAATAGAAAGAGCTGGCTTTTCAGAAATCACAACGAGGTTGATTTATACTTAATCCAATTCTTAACCGGCCATGGATGTTTTGAGTCGTTCTCATACTGGCTTACACCCGAGATTGATTCAGTATACTCTCATTGCGGAGGAGGTGTTACAGAGAATGCTTTTCCTGTGCTTTTTGAATGCGCGCCATTTCAAGATCAAAGGCAGGTACTCCTTAGCAAATTCGAGGGAAATTCAAATACACTCTCTCTTTGACAGCATAAACAGGCCTAACCTGGTTTCAGAAGGAACAAAAAAAAACCACAAACTCAAACTACGCAAAGGTATTTCAAAAAAATAAGTTAATTTTTCTAAATAAAAGAATAATAAAGTTGAAGCTTTTTATGCTTTATTCCTGGCATCTCATTAATGCTTTTCACGTTTCAGTTACCAACAAATTTCCACTTGACTTTTACATTCGCTTTTTCACTTTTTCAGCGCCCATCCACCCCAATTCTCATAGGCCGCACTCGGCTTCCAATCAGAACTCCAACCACCATGGACACCATTCACAATAGGCGAACTCCAGCCATCATACGAACCATCGTACCCTGATGTATAAACAGGTGAATACGAAATTGGTGGCCAAGCGACACTATGACTAGGCGCATACGATGTTTTGATATGAGGCGAATATGACTTCACAATGGGCGTGTAAGTTTTGATGATCGGCGTATGCTCCACAATTGGACGGAGGTATGGGCGCTTCTCATGTATAATGGTTTGACTTTGATGCGATACTGCGGTGGGTAGAGAGTGTACGGTGTGCCCTACTAGAGTGGGAGCATATTCCACATGCTCGGCTACAGTTGGTAGATATTTTAGGCTCGGACGGGCGTTTGTGACGACCGCGGTCAGTGCGAGGATGACGGCGACTAGGATAGACTATGGGATAAAAGTGGATGAGTTTAAGGTGGAAATGTGAATAGGTTGTTAGGCATTCTGTGCAACTTACAAATCTGCTCATACTGCTTCCTTTTTTTTTTGTCGATTTTGGTTAAACTTCCACTGCTCACTGATTCTTGAAACAGTTGGTTATGCGGCTGCTATCGGAAAACTATGCCAATTTTTGAGGTTGACTTCTATTTTATAACAAGAAATTGTGTGAGCTATTTCATAAACCGTGAAAAAAACTAAATTTTCCTTTTAAGAAGTTTTTAGAAACATACGAAATTTCGCAGCTACTTCAGTACACACAACACAATGGAACCATAATTTAGCCAGATGTGTAAAGCAAACCAAAAACAAAAAAAAAACAAACATAGCTGAATTAGCTCGCCCCAAATGGCAGCGTGCACTGAAGAAGAACGAAAATGTCTGCGTGTAACTCCCACAATTTATGCGTGTGGTTGTAGGTCACGAGTGTAACTGACCCAGCTAACAGCAACAAATTATTAGCTGTGAAACAAAACAAGCAAAAATCATACAAACGAAGTCGTTTCATTGAGGAAGCGACCGCAGACAGTGGCCAGTTAACACTTTGGGTGGATAAAAAAAAAACAGTGTCTGTGTAACCTTCTGTCAAATTTGTAGCAACATTATTGTGGTTTGTGTTTACTTTATAATGCAAAATTAATTTGATTATTTGCTTACCTTAATTATTTTGTTATATTACAAAAAAAAACCACAAAATGCTAAGTATTATTTCCTAGTTTTTACTTAAGCAAAACTTAAGTACGCATCCGCTTAATCTGACAAGTCAGATAAATGCTTTTATTAACCGAGTTCATAAGCAAAGTTAGGCAAATCATGGTAGGAATACTGAAAAATAGATGATTATGCATATACAGCATATTTCATAATTATAACCCCCCAAGATATTGATTATTTATTTATTTTTCTTTATTCTTGTTTTTTTTTATTATTATTTTTGAAGCGGCAGTGATTTTGTAAATCGCGTAACGAAAGCCGCGTCAGAATCGCTTCACTATTTCTACCATTATTTTTTAGCAATGCTACTACTAATTTCTACTGCTACTGCCACTAATTTCTAACACTATTTTACTAATTACTCCCACTATTTTCACTAATTTCTACCACTGTTTCCATAAATGCTACTTCTAATTTCTACCACTATTTTATTTAACTTCTGCTACTATTTTTATTAGTTCTCTCCACTAATTTTACTAATTTCTACTACACCTATTAATTTCTTCCACCATTTTACTAATTTCTTTCAAAATTTTTACTAATTTTTAACACTATTTTCACTACTTTTTACCACTATTTTAATTAATTACTACCTGTATTTTTACTAATTACTACCTCTATTTTTACTAATTTCTACCACTATTTTTACAATCGTACTAATAATTTCTAACACTATTTTTTACTAATTTCTTTCACAATATTTACTTATTTCTACCACTGTTTTCACTACTTTTTACCACTATTTTAACTAATTACTACCTCTATTTTTTACTAATTTCTACCACTATTTTTACAATTGTACTAATTATTTTTACAACTATTTTTTACTACTTTTTGCCACTATTTTAACTAATTGCTACCTCTATTTATTCTAATTTCTACCGCTGTTTTTACAATTGTACTAATAATTTCTACCACTATTTTTACTAATTCTACTACTAATTACTACGACTACTTTTATTAATTTCTACTACCTCAAAGAAGTTTTACCCCTGAATTTTGACAACTTCTATTTGCTAAAACTTCCCTTCCACATTGTTTGCTATACATGATGATTACTTAATGCCATAATTTTAGACTAAAAAAAGGAAAAGCTCACTATGACAAATAATATCGCGGGATTTAGGAATAAAAAGTAAGGACAGTAAAAAAATGTCAAAGTATTAAACATTTTCAGATATTAATACATTTTTTTTTGTTCACGGTGACATTAGCACTTTGAATTTTTACCATTTTATTTATCTCCGAATAATTCAGCCAAATAAATGAAAAGCGCTTGTAATTTTGTTTGCGAAAATGAAAATCTTTTAATTTAATGGAAGTATGAAGTTCGATTACTGAACACTTTGGTTAGCGTTGGCTAATGGAAAATGTTTCGTAATATTTTTACTCAAAGAAGTCACATACATCGCTGTTTTTGTATGCCAAACGATGGCCGAGTATCCCCCGGCTGTGATAGAAAAATGGATTTTGCATTTTTTGCACATAACATTCAGTCTTCGCTTATTAAATGAATGTCCAGTGGAAAATGTTTAAGTAAAAATAAACTGTGATATAAATACTTACTCGGCGAACCCATTTAATTTTTTATGCTTCCCAAAAAATTTACGAATTGTAAGATCTAAATTTTTTAAGATTATTGAACAATTTTGTAAATGTGCTATCTGATTAAACAAACTGTTCAATCAAATAGGCCAAAGAGTTTTCGCAGACTATATAACTCCTGCCTTTATCTAATTGGCGGAAACCCAAAGCACTCAAAGCTTATTAAGTCCGAAATGGGTAAATAACTATTTCAAAAGTATAAGTTTCTATAAATCCGGACTCTAAATTACGTTGCATATGAGGGGTACGATAGTCAAAGAGTCTTCAAATATTATTATCATAACTAACAGTTGGAAATATTGAATCGTAATAATTGTGGAGAACGCCTTGAAAATCACAAAGACGTTGACAGTTTTCTAATTATAATTTTTTTTGCAAGTGTTTATAAATTCCAATAAACTTCTATCAGTTTATTAGCTACTTAATTCTAATTAAAGAGTTATGCAAACAATTTAAAAAATTTAAAATTTAAAAAAAAAGAGCAGTTTTGCACGTTTCAAACAAACAAGAAATATTGTACGTTCGCGAAATGTCGGAAGATGCCCAAAACTACTATCAGACCAAGATGAAATACAAAAAAGGGCTGCAGAAGTGTTAAATAAGGTAGGCAGCGAATGGACTGAGCGCAGGCCATTGCAATGAGTCGGACTGAAATCAGTTATCCTTATCGACCAAAAATATTGAAGCTCGTCTAGCAAATTTCATAAAAATCGGAAGCGTGTGATTTAGTCGGACGTGGTGAAAATTAACCCATTTCAGTCCGACGGTATAATTTATTATGGAGGAAGCAATTTGATGTTGTAGGATTCCTTCATATGGTGGCAGATGACTCAGAAAATGAAGTATCTATTAAGTTTCGTACTTATTCTCTTTTTATATTTCAGTTTTTAAGTTATCTTGTAAAAAATTTGTTTAAAAATAAATTATGTTTTGAATAGCTTTAAAATAAAATTCCGGAACACTTGCTTAGTACTGTTTTTATTCCTCTTGAATAATTACTTTTAACAATGCCAACTTCAATACACAAAAGCTGGCTTGCCAATTTTATTAAAATATATGTGAGCGCCCACGTGAAAAGGGCCCACTTTGTCGCATCTAATTTCCGAGGTATATAGATTTTTCGATACATGGATCGAATTTCGTAATCTTTTATTATGGTTTATTATGAAACTATATACATTTACGCGTCGAATGACACCAAATTTAGCTTCCTAGGTGTAATAGAAGTAATTAATTTTATTATACCTTTCATGAGAATGAAATGGTATATTAAGTTTGGTCCGATGTTTGTAAGTACCAGAAGGAGAAGAGATAGACCCATCAAAAAGTATACCTAAATGATCAGGACGATGAGCTGAGTCGATTTAGCCATGTCCGTCTGTCTGTCCGTCTGTCCGTCTGTCCGTCTGTCCGTCTGTTTGAACGCAAACTAGTCCCTCAATTTTAGAGCTATTTTGATGAAACTTGGTGAGCAGGTGTCGTTGTACAAATGATTAAACATTTGTCGGAATCGGCCAGATCGGGTGACTATAACATATAATACAACCGATTATTCAGATATTGAATTTTGCGCCATAACTCCTCCATTTAAGCAGCTAAAGGCTTGAAATTTTGCAGAAATATCAGCCATTATTAGCTACGTATCAGTATTGAAAATCATGAAGATCGGAGAAATATAACATATAGCTCCTATACAACCGATTGTTCAGATATTGCATTTTGCACCATAACTCCTCCATTTAAGCAGCTAAAGGCTTGAAATTTTGCAGAAATATCAGCCATTATTAGCTACGTATCAGTATTGAAAATCATGAAGATCGGAGAAATATAACATATAGCTCCTATACAACCGATTGTTCAGATATTGCATTTTGCACCATAACTCCTCCATTTAAGCAGCTAAAGGCTTGAAATTTTGCAGAAATATCAGCCATTATTAGCTACGTATCAGTATTGAAAATCATGAAGATCGGAGAAATATAACATATAGCTCCCATACAACCGATTGTTCAGATATTGCATTTTGCACCATAACTCCTCCATTTAAACAGCTAAAGGCTTGAAATTTTGCAGAAATATCAGCCATTATTAGCTACATCTCAGTATTGAAAATGATGAAGATCGGAGAAATATAACATATAGCTCCCATACAACCGATTGTTCAGATATTGCATTTTGCACCATAACTCCTCCATTTAAACAGCTAAAGGCTTGAAATTTTGCAGAAATATCAGCCATTATTAGCTACGTATCAGTATTGAAAATGATGAAGATCGGAGAAATATAACATATAGCTCCCATACAACCGATTGTTCAGATATTGCATTTTGCACCATAACTCCTCCATTTAAACAGCTAAAGGCTTGAAATTTTGCAGAAATATCAGCCATTATTAGCTACGTATCAGTATTGAAAATCATGAAGATCGGAGAAATATAACATATAGCTCCCATACAACCGATTGTTCAGATATTGCATTTTGCACCATAACTCCTCCATTTAAACAGCTAAAGGCTTGAAATTTTGCAGAAATATCAGCCATTATTAGCTACGTATCAGTATTGAAAATCATGAAGATCGGAGAAATATAACATATAGCTCCCATACAACCGATTGTTCAGATATTGCATTTTGCACCATAACTCCTCCATTTAAACAGCTAAAGGCTTGAAATTTTGCAGAAATATCAGCCATTATTAGCTACATCTCAGTATTGAAAATGATGAAGATCGGAGAAATATAACATATAGCTCCCATACAACCGATTGTTCAGATATTGCATTTTGCACCATAACTCCTCCATTTAAACAGCTAAAGGCTTGAAATTTTGCACAAACATCAACCATTATTAGCTATATATTAGTATTCATCAAGATCGGAGTTCACAGTGTAAATCGGCAAGATAAATTCAGGACAAATATTTATTGCGAAAAGTAATAAGCTCAGCGCAATATCACATGAATCATAGCGTTAAACGTTTGGGAACTATTTACGGATCTGATAACTGTTTTCAAAGACCGACATATGTAGGTCTTACATATTAATACTTAATTATTTGTATTTTTTAAATGTTGAATATCAAGCGTCGATACGATATTAAAAATATTCAAAAACCATTCCCTTCTTAAAACATAGTTCTTTTTAATTACATAAGGAAAAGCATTAAATAATTTATAACAATGCCTTTACTAGAATTATTTTTATTGATTTGAAGGAAATTTTCGCTTTTAACTATAGGTAATGCGAAATTCTAATACAATAACACGTTTTTTACTATTCTTCCATTTATGAAAGGTATGAAGCCTTCGGCATAGCCGAAGACAGCGCTGTTTTTACTTGTTTTTTGAAAAAAAAAGAAAAGGGCCCACAATGGACAACTTTCAACTTCAAATTGATTTTTCTCAATTAGTCATTTTTCGGATATTCACCTTCAAAGTTCTATATTTCCCTCAATTCTTCAGTTAGGATGGTCTAATTTGTCTCAATATGTTCGGAAATCAACCAGGATGCCTATAGGCATAACTCCAATACCGCCGAAGTGGGCCCTTTTCAAGTGGACGCACACATATAATATACTTTTAGTTGCCTCTGTGTATGCCTAGATCCAAGGCGAATTCATATAAGTTGTATTATCTGTAGAAGCCGATTTTTATTTTTTGATTCATGTATTTTGTTTTTGCTTTTGCGTATGAGCTTTCAAAGCATTAAAGCAAAAAAAAGAAGAAATGTATGTAAATTTTGCCAAATCTTACGCAAAACCAAAAACAAAATACATGGAAATTTTTTTGTTGTCCTTATAACACCACCTTATATGAATTCGGCTTGCCTGGAACCAAAAGAATGTAAAGAAATCTTTCGAGTGCTCGGACGTGTATTTATTCCGACAACCGAAGTAAGAAGAAAACCTGAATAAGAAAGAAGAAGGAAGACGGGAAAAGAGTTGCTTACAACTAAAATACAAAATGGTAATCAAATAGGGTTGCTGATTTTATTCGTCATAACGCAGAATAGCGTTGCAACTAGAGTTATTGTTGTAATATATACATTTATATTT
Organism: Anomoia purmunda; assembly: GCA_951828415.1. NCBI lineage: Eukaryota > Metazoa > Arthropoda > Insecta > Diptera > Tephritidae > Anomoia > Anomoia purmunda. The sequence continues at coordinate 19,838,934 of OX639996.1, forward strand.
TTTACCTGTGATATCGTCTTCGTTGGTATAACCCATAACTTGATGAAATATGAGAAGACTTTTACCATAAAACATTAGTTAAACGTTGGTACAATATCAAGTATATTCAGTCACTTAACCTCACTTTTATTGATTGTCCATTCCAGCAATGCATTTTAAGGTAGTAAAAAATGGGAAAATTTTTGAAACTTTTTACTCCATTTTTCGTGCTATTCCCATATATTGTAAAAAGTATTTTTAAATTTGGATTCACACGCATAATTTAAATGCTCTTGGAAATGCGTCCAATTATTCAAAAAACTATAACAATTGTCTAGAAATAGGAGACAGCGAAATAGTGAAAAGGAGTAGCTCTACTCCTCGTTTTCTTTAATTTTCGTGGTGTAAATATGAGAGTCGGCTTTACTGGAAATGAGCATAGCGAATACAAACGTCGCTACGTTCGACACCTTTTTACGATCCCATCGTATTTTATACATATGTATTATTTTTATATGTAAGTCTTTATTATTATTATTAATTATAATTTAAAAAATCAGAAGGTAGCACTGGCTACCAGATCTATCGGTAATCTTTGCCTAATACGTGGTGTGTTTATTTAAATTAAAGTGCTGATATCAATTCTATTCAAAAATAATATTAATATTTTTTTGTATATACTTTTTAAAAGCCTCATATATGAATGTGTTCTTGGTTTTACATACGCAATAAGTTTTTCTACAGGCTGTATCTTAGCACTGATTTTATTTTGTTAATCAATCTTTGTGGCATCATAAACTCCGCACCTAATTAACAAAAAAAAAAAAACAGAAAAAAGAATTAATTAGATTTTTTTCGATTAGTTCATTTCTTATTGCTATATGTAAACACACCTTTTGGCAACATATGTAGAATCAGATAAAAACAATTTTTCAAATAAAGTACTACAAAAGAGAGTATTATTCGAAAACCGAAAGTGAATTAATATGCGATTAATTATTCGATTTGGCTAGTATGCTGGGCGTATTTACTAGATTTAGTAACAAACAAAAAAAAAAAACAAAAACAGAACAAATAACCAGAAGCCTTGAGCTTGAAAAAGAACTCAAAGCTAGAATTTGTTTGATTGATTATTTTCTTATTGCTTTACTTATTTGTTAGTTTAGTTTTATATTGTTACGAAAACTTTTCTCACACACTGTCTGCATACCTAGAGTGGGCGATGTTCGCACGGCATCATTGAACTTCAAAGGCATATAAATCACTTTTCATTCTTCCTTATTTCATTTGAAGAAGCAGCAGGCATAACAGATGTTTTTTCTTCACTTATTTCAGTATTTGTGTATCAACTATGTCAGACACCTTTGGAATTTCTTTGTTTGGAGAAGAAATAAAAGCAACCGAAACGTCGAAATGATGTGCAAATGTGTGGCAAATTTATTAAAGCAAATTAACAAAAAGCCAATGTTTTTGCCATATCCAACAATTTATTAATGTTCATTTGTAGCAGCACATTGTAGTGTAAATGTGCGAAGATTATTTCCTATAAAATGTGTGATCCAAATTGTATTATTATTGTAGCACGGTGATTCAATTGTTTTGCTCTCAATATCTATTCAAAATAATATTTGCAGTGTGTGTTAAGAAAACGAATTCGGCATTCCACAAGATTACAATCGTAATAGGGAATTCCATCATTTTACAAATTCCAGAGCTTAAATTATATTTTGAGTTGTTTATCTGCACAGCAACAAGAAAAAATACTAGAAATCAAATTACCAATTGATGTTTTATAACGTAATAATTTGTCTTGTATTAATTCAAAAAAATTTTCATCGAAATTAATAATAAAATTAATAAATATTAAAGAGTGAACACACCAAAACTGCGCCACTTAGAAATTACTACCAGAAAAAAATCTAGAAGGCTTTATTATCAAATTTTCGATTCATTATAAAGCTTTGGGGCTTAAACATAATTATATTGTTAAAATATTAATTGTTATTTGCTCCAAATGCAAATGCGATGGCCACAATTACTTTGTTTTAAATTTTCCAATATCTTTTACCAGACCACCTGCCATCTTCAATATTCCTTTCACGAATGACCAGCATTCCCCAATAGGACGCAGCTCTGGGGTATTTGGTGGATTGCAGTCGCGAGGCACAAAGTGGCAACTAGCCAGATCCGGCCAGGCCAACATTTATTTGGTTTGAAAAGTTTTGCCATTTGAAGTGGAAAGTAATTTACCTTATATTTTAAAGGGGATATTTGCTTTAATCGCAGCTAACGATTTTTTTTTTTGTTTTGAACGCTCGATCAGATGTCATCTTGGCTCAGTATACGCAAAAATTATTCGTCAAGATATTTTGAAGTTTTTCATCAAGTAATTAATTGACAACAGTTATTTAAATTGATTATCTATTCGGAATGAAAACGATTTGAAAACTTTTCCAACTGTCCCATTTTGAAGCCAATGGGAAGACTTAACACATGGAAACTATGACACGGAATACAAAGAACTTAGATTATAAGGAAGTTGCATCACATTCCACTGTTCTTCTAACAGAAGATCTCGTCTAATTCACCATATCAATACTAATTTGACTTTTGCAGTTTGATATTAGAATCTGCTTATATTCAATTGGTTTCTTTGTGTGGATGAAAAAAACACCTAACAAAAGAAAGAAAAACGTGAATGGAATATTTACCATTATTGGATAAAACTGATTTCATTTTATGTAGGTTCATATTCAATTCAAGAAACCTTTACTCAGTCCATTGAAACCCTCGTAATTTAAAGAAAAAATTAGAACAACTTTTCTAGTTTTAGGCGCAATATTTAAGATAATTGTCATCGGATGAGTTTTCTCACTGGCTTTAGAAAAGGGCGGAAAATATATTCCAATTCACTCGGAATTGAAAGCACCAAAACGGAAACGAGTCGGAATTACATCGATTTTACTTTTTAAACGGTTCTTGGCCTCGGCCTGGTTAACTTTGTAATTCCACACAAAAAGCTTCTTACATTGTTTAGCAACTTTCTGAAAAATTTAACTTTTTCGATTTTTTGCCACAAGTGTACTTAGACCTTTTATTGAATGTAAATTATTGTTGTAATACAAGTTTAAACACATTATTGATACATTTGCAAAAGGCAAAGGTCACTTCGTAACCTACATTTCAAAGTATTTATATTTTAGTGGGGAGCCTAATACCTTTGACGAAGGGAGTAGCTCGATGTTTGGCCCAAGCTCTCCTGTAGGGTGCGTCTCGGATGTTGTAACACAAATTGAGGAACCTACAGTTATATGTCGACTCCGAAAGGCGAATGGTTTTTGTGAGAAGTTTTTTTATGACAGAAATATACACGGAGGTTTGCCGTAGCCTGCCAAGGGACGGTCACTATCAGAGGGAAATTTTCTGGATTTTTTTTCATTTATGTACACCAGCCGAGATTTGAACCTAGAGCACTACTTATTATACCATGCACGAACAAGTCTCCAGTTGACATTTACTTCAATTGGGGCAATAATTAATAGACAATAACGTTATCGTTGTTCTAATGTTGAAAAAGTAAGGTCCACCGATTTCCCAAGCAAATAATGTGCACCAAACTGTTATTCTAGACAGGAAGCTAACCTGGGGAAACGCAATGCGGAAGACAGATCCAGGAAGGCTGCAACTGCCCTGTATGCCTGCAAAACTGCTATAGATAAAAAGCGGGGTATCAAACCCCTATTCTGTTCTATGACATCACTGTATGTTAGACTCCTCTGACGCTAGTATACCACTGACTTGGTGTAGACTCTGTTTGAAGGCCAATGTTCTGGAGTTGGCAAACTTAAGATGGACCACAAGTGGGGGATTGCCCGTCAGCTCTGGCTTAGAGTAGACAAGGACAGATCTGTTAATGTAGTCGAAATGGAAACACGCCTGGTGACAGGGTATTAAAACGCAAACAACTACTGTCTCAGATGTCGTGACGGGGAGGAGGTGGAAAGCATTGAACACTACCTCTGCTATTGGCCTGGTTAGGGAAGACATGCCTACGTCAGTACTTATTCGACTGCCTGCCGGATCTGGGATCAGCAGACGTAAATGATCTCCTACGTTTCGTGACCTAATTGATTTCTGTTTTATGGGGAACATACATCACATACTACCAAACTACAACAGGGCCAAACGGACATAAGTGAGCCCTCAGACTATGTAATGGCAGGAGGACAGCCGCAATAACCTTATCTAACCTAGTTTGAATCTCTAGTGTATTTTCTTCACTCCAAGCGCGGCAATTACGCCCGACGTATTCGTTGGTCTAAAAATTTGTCTCGTTACTGAACATATGTTCTCGAACTGAACAATGATTTCTGTAATAAATTTGCAAGGAAGTTGTGACATTAGTCTATTCATGATGAAATGGCAAACCAAACAAAGCAAGATTGTAATAGAGTTGCCAGATCTGGGGAATATATTATCGTTGTTGTTATCAGAATGTGAGATCTTTACAAATAATACTCTGGAGTTGATAGCTTCGCTAAATATGCCAAGTTGGTTAAGTAATAGTAATTTGTAAAAAAGGTAGTTTGCTTTACTTTTGTGGTCATTCCCTTTCATTTACTTAATCGTTGTAAATTTTTGCGTTTTTAATATACATATACTAAATTAATATAGTGAAACCATGAAACCACAGGAAATTCAAATAAATTAACATAATTATGCTATTAATTCAACTAATATAAGTGTTTGTTTTTTGTTTTGCTTACAGTTACTGCTACAAAATTTAATTGGTAATTAAAGCTAGGTAGGAAAACGCTTGTACGCGTTTTTATTAAGTTCTTAATAACCCAAAAAAAAAAGCCCTACCAAGTTAATGACTCAATTTGCAACAAGCTACTTTTACTAATTTTTTCACTGTCAACGAAATGTAAGTAATTGTCTTTTAAAAGCAAATTACTTACAGTTTTATTGATAAATGACCTTCAACGAATCAAATTAGCGGTGCATTTACTTATTAGCATAAGTTTTGGAATTTAATAAAAACTAAATAATAGGTCAGTGGAATAAAAGTCAATTGACACAAATTTTGCATGCGGTCACATCGCAAATCTAAACAAATTGTTGAGTAAGTTAAAGCAAAAGTTAGTTATTAATTCAGTTTTAGCTGTTACGCTTGTTTTATTTCTACTGTACGGCTATTCACTAACATTGCAAAATTACATACATACAAACATATGTACAAATATTTACATATGTATGCATTTAAATACTATGTATTTCACAAAAGCAAATGCTGCAAGTTGTGGCGGTGAAGGTGTCACAGACGGCTATCTTTAATTAAGTCAAATGAGTAATTCATTAACACCACACCGTTGTTTGGCAGTGCGAGGGTAATTTGGGGGAAAATATAGATAACTAGAAAACTTCATTATGTACCAAGCCAATACGGCGAATTGCAAAAGAATGGAGTAACCATAGTAGCGTGTACCATAGCCGAAGGTGTGCGCGCTTCAATTAGTGTGTCTCGGGGTCGAAACCTGGTCGGGCAAAAAACAGCTTTTTCCAATAGCGCGCGCCCCTCGGTAGGTAATGGGAAACTTCCGAGTGTATTTCTGACTTGAAAAAGACTTTCCAAAAAATCAGTTGTCATTCGAAGTAAGCATAAAACTGTAGGTCCCTAAAAATTTTAGTAAAATAAATTAAAACGCACCTCACAAAATTGTAGGCATTGTTAATAAATACAAGTGGAAAATCTTAGCCCATAGACGTCAAAGCAGAGATCACCCCTCACCATTCTTGGGTCATTTACTGAGCGAATTTCTATGTTTGACAATTAATATTGGCTATTTTTGACATTTAATATCAGCCGCCACCATCTTTAATTTAGAAGACTTCTCAATTGCATTAATTCACAATGATAGTTGCAAAAGTTCGGCTAAACATCGACTTATACTTTTATAACGAAAGCGCTGAATTAGTTATATTATTATATTAAAAAACTAAAGTACAAAAAAGTTTTCCGAATACTCTTATTGGTTACATTAGTTAAATAATAATTTATATTCTGAGCATTGCCAGCAAGGTTGCTGAAGTCTATCCAGCAGTTTCGACTTCATCCCCCAAGAAACGGCTCGCTGCCTATTGGTTGTGATCGCTAATGAACCCTTTTTCACTCACATTTCGCTAAGGGAGGAATGGGAGGGGTTGCCGTTTGGAGCAAGAGGCCGGTGAATTTCTTCACTGACGGGTCGAAGCTGGATGGCAAGGTTCGAGGGGGTGTCTTCTGCAAGGGGCACTCCCTCAGTCAGAAATTTAGGCTTTCGGACTACTGTAGTGTGTTTCAGGTAAAAAATATGGATGTTTCGAATCGAAGAAATCGAATCATCGATGTAACACAGAACCAAAAATGTTAGAAGACAAAATTAGGTCTTCCGCGCTGAGGGCAACAGATAGTGCTGTAATAATAGCTGGAGAAGGAGAGAGCAAAGAAAAAATTATAAAAAAGAAAGAAAAGACGCACACATGTGGATAAACAGCAAAACAATTCAAAAGTTTTTTAGCATTGCTTGTGAAAAATCTTGTATTTCGTCTGCGAAAAGGTGGCAGCTGTCATATCGACAAAGAGCCAGCTAGCGGTTGGCGGAAGTTGCAATATTGTTTTCTTTCGATCTTGACTCGGATGACGATGTTTTACTTCGATGTTTTTTATGTCGATTTTCCTCAAAATTTTATTTATTTATTTATTTATTTATTTGTCTATGAAATTTACAATTCATTCAGACTAAGTACATAGGAACACAGCAAAAAATAATTTTATTTTATTTTTCTTAAGATTACATTTAGAAACTAAAGAACAATATTGTTACTTAAGTATGATTTTAAATTAACTTTTAAGATGGCTTTAGTACTTGAGAAATCAAGGTCCAAAGAAACAAAGAGCTTATTGAATTCAAAAAGTGTCCTGTTAATCGGGGCATTAAAGCCATATACTGTTCTACTTGTGCCAACATAAAACGGATCCATATGACGCAAGACTCTACACGGCACATTAAAGTTGATTTTACTCAGTAGCGAAGAACAATCAACAAAGCCAGTGACAACATCTATCAAAAAGGAGACTGATAAGAAAATTCTTCTATTATGCAATGTCATTAAGTTGATCAACTGACAACGTGAGTTGTAAGCAGGTAAGGGCTCAGAGAAATGTAAAGAACGAAGAGCAAATCGGATAAACACCTTCTGCACCGACTCCAACCGATTTATATGAATTTGGTGGTAAGGCCTCCAAATGAAAACAGCGTACTCAAGTATCGAGCGAACATAAGAGGAATACAGTATCTTAAGAGTGTACGGATCTGAAAAAGAAAAACTGTTGCGGCGCACAAATGCAAGCATTGCAAAGGCTTTAGAAATTGTATAATTAATATGTGTGACAAAGCTAAATTTAACATCAAAGTATACACCAAGGTCTTTAATCTCATTAATGGAATTTAACATATTAGAGCAAATGCTATTTACTCCAAACCTTTTAATTATATGCGACTGCATTAGAAATTAAAATTACTACAATATATTTAAAAGATGCCTTGACCAATAGCGGAACAAATTTTTAATTTAGATAGTTTTAATATTAGTAATGGTTTTTTTTTTCAATATAAATAGTTTTCTAAGATCCTTTGCTATTTGGGCTTGGCATTAAAAATTTAGCTCACCAGAATACAAAATCTAAACAGTTATCTTGCTTAACCTTCACAACAATGAGGCTTAAATAAAAATGTATTTTGGATCAGCTGTTGCTCCTATTAATTAAAATCAAATCGAAATTCGGGATGATATGAAAAATGCGTGCTTCGCGGCTGCATAAATATTTATCAGTTTGACATGGAATAGACTTTTCAAATTGTTGTTTTTAAATTTTGTGCAAAATAAATTATTTAAAAAAAATTTTTTTAATATTTTTTTATTCATAGAGGTAAATTAGCTGTTCAAGAAATTAGCTGCACGAGTTTATGTGTCTGAAACTAGCCTTTTGCTCTCAAGACAACAACACAATTACAAATCATTATTGAAAAATGAAAAAAAAACATAGATTTTTAGGTATCAATGTTTTTACTGCCGATAGTTTTTTTGAAAGAATTATCGATGTTTTTCTGTAGGCAGTTTTTGAAAAAAATATCGATGTTTTAACTGCCGATAGCTTTTGGAAAAAAAACATCGACCATCGAATCAGCGATGTTTTATTCTACAATATTTGCATCGCTAACCTGTGTACTCGATTCCAAAAAATAGTAGCTACTTTAAACTATCGACTACAAAATATCGATATTGCATTTCAAAAGCATCGCAATGATATCATATCGTATCGAAATTCGTGTCCATTCATGTAACGTACATTTGATTTATTTTCGCGCTCACTTGTAGTAGTGATAGGTATTAGTTTGAATGTATTGATAACATATGTATGTACACAAAATTATTTGCTTTGGTATAATTTGCCACATATCACGTACTGTATTTACCTACGTCACACATATCGGGATAATTGTGCGTGGAATTGTATCGTTTGTGTTGTGTTCTACGTGTTGCCACTGGAGTGTTCTGTCTCTTTGTGCTGACAGATGTCCTTTTTGCAATATGAAAAAAAACGTGACATTAATCGATTAGGGAATGCTTTGCTATTTATCAAAAGTGTTGGAAACCTCAGAGGTCATTAGATATCCGTAAAACAACATTTATCACACACAACGCATATGCACCTATTCAGAATATATATATAGGTGAGTATGTTTGAAAAAAAAAAAAAACAAAAAAAAAGCAAACCGACTTGTTGCCAGAGTACCATTGACCTACACACCTTGTTCAGTGAAGTGACGTCCAAGCTATGCTACCTACATATATTTAGTTTATTTTTGCCGCTTTTTTTTTTAGTATACCTCAATTTTCACGTGTACGAGCATGCACGTTTACATAATCGAGCCATTTCAAATAACAAGTCGCAAGTATGTAGTGGGGTAGTGTTTAATTTAGAAATTGGTTCAATAAACTTGCAGTTTGCCAATTTTAAAATACCTAGTAGTTATCAACAATATACTAGTACTAAGTTCACACTCAACCGCACAAGTTGAGTATACTCGTAAAGCGTTGGTGTGTAAACTTTGAAAACAGCCAGGTATTAAAATCGAGCTATACATTTAGGCGACTTAAAGCTTGTGGCATAGAATCTACATTCTTTGCTTGTGGTTTGCTTCAATTTCATATATTTGTTTAACAACCATAGGTGGCGACATATTTATAGGCTTGAATAGCCGAAGCTTAACACTTGTGTGGTTCCTTGAATTCTTACATACACTGGTGACCAAAATTAAAGTACAATCCATACTAAAAAATAAGGCAAGTTTTTCTTCATATCAATTATTCAAATATTTACATAAAGGATACTCATCTAAATTGTTTAATGAACACACCTCGTAAAATATTTACGTCATTTGAAATAATCAGCTGATTTGTGTCATATTTGCAGTTAAGCAAAGATACACGCAAGTATAAATATTTCTGAAGAAATTCTAACCATCGATTTATTGCTGCTAGAAATTTTTGGTAAAGTGATGGTAAGCTAAATTTCACCACTTGTATTTCTTGTTTGTCCTTAAATAGGGCTCACTTCGCTTTAATTTGACAGCAGTGAGCTTATAAGTTTTCGGGGTTTACGAAGCAATTCAGCGTTTAGATGAGGACCCCATTTACTGTTGCCGATAATTTTTGAAAAATACTAAAAACCGTTAGTTTTAACTGTATTTGAAATATTAAACGAGTTCTTCTCAAAAAGTTTAATAGAACAAAATTTTAGAACGGCATACCCACCCAATTTTTAAAAAGAAAATAAGGTGGAAAAATTGAAAGATGTTTAAAAGAACTTTAGTTAAAAAATTGTTTCGAACTAAACACTGGGATCCTGATTTCAAATGAAATGTTTTTAAAAGAAATATGAATATTTTGATGCAAAAACTTTTATTTTGAAAATGATAACTGTTCATACATTGTTGGGTGAATTTGCCAGAACGTAGGCACAACAATCTGGCAAATAAAGAGTTTACGACTTGGCTAAACATATAGGGGATTTTTTAAATAAATAAATCAAATGACATATTGCAATATGACAACCGGACAGATTTGGATACGATTTGGAACACATTTAGTGTACAATCTGGATTGCCAATATTTTCGAGAGCGAGTTACTGCCTGTTTGAAAAATACAATTAAATTTAATTGAGGAGTGAAAGCAAATATTACGATATGGGTGTCATTCGAAAATAGAGCTTATTAAACTCCATTTTCAAAATAATTTGAAAGAAGGCTGCCACTTGTTTATAGCTAAATTAAATCAAATTCATGAACTAAATTAAATTCTGCAATATGGGTGCCAAACTAAGTAAAGCTAATTTTTATTATTTCATTTATTTATTTTTTTTGAACTTAAATATTGCAATATGGGTGTCAACCAAAAAATGCTTTACAGAGAAAGTAATTTGGGAGAGGGGTTTCACCTACCTAAAATAGCAATTCAATTTAATTTAATAAGTTAAATTAAATTAAATTAAAGGCATGGGACTGAAATGAAATAGGCACACTCTGATTTAGTCAAGAAAATTTGCTTAAAGATCTTAGCCACCAATTTAATAATATTAATTTAATTCATAAGCCAACTGAAATATAGTAGTGCTGGTGCTAAACGAAAGTTTTCATACGAAATCCATTTTGAAGAGAGTTGCCACTTTTTTATAATGTTGATTCAGTTTAATTGGTAGGGTAACTAAAAGTGTTTGCACCACACCTGTTTAAAATTTTAAATTCAATTAAATTTGTTATATGCATCAAACATTGCAATAGAGAAGTGAACCGTTAAAGGTTCGGGGTCGCTTAGGTTACAATTGTGGCGAAGGAGCTAACTGCCAATTAACAACTGATTTCCTATTAGTCTGGAAACCGATAATCTTTGTTTTTACTCTCTTTATTGCAGATTTATAAAATGTAAAAATGATGCATTTTGAAAACATTAGCTATTTGGCAATCATATAATAATTGGTACGCCTTTTATGGCATTTTTATCCCCGACCAAAGGTAAATACATACATAGGTATTGAAAATAGGAGGAATCGGCTTAGGCTGGAGAAGGGAATATGTGGGAAAGTTTTTTTTTGTGGGAACGGTAATTTACAAAAAGAAAACAAATATGCGATTATTCAGTAAGTATAAAAAGTAATGAGCTCAAATTCGATGTACAGGATTGAGTTAGGAAAAAAGCGACGTGGATTCAAAAAAAAAATTATGGAAAAGGGGCGTGTCATCACTGAGTTTCCAAAAAAAAAATGTATAACTCCAAAACTACCTTGTCAAGCTCTGTCAAATTTTGTACACACTTTACATTTGAACTTAATAGGCAGAATTTCGACAAATATTGAGATAGTTAGAGAAAACGGTATATTACAAATAATCAAAATATTCGATATTCCAATTCATCATATAACAAATCCGCTCAAATTTGGTAAACATAATTTATTTACATAGAGAGGGCGTGGTATGTGAAAATATAATAACTTCCTTTTTTTATATTTAAACAAGTCTGCGTTCCTTACTAAGTTTCCATATACTTAAAAAAAATTATTTTAACTTAAAAATTCAGCTTCGATTAATCTCAATACAATGTTCAATAGTCACAGTTATAATGAAGGTGACTCTAATGTCAGTAGCAATTTGTTTTTACAAAGTTTTCAATCCGAAAGTAAACTTTACCTCGAATATGACTGAGAGCAGTTGTTTTTAACTGCGTAAAGCTAATTAGACTTTAATTAAATCGAACCATTCTAGAGTTTTCGTTTACAGAGCCATCTATTGGATTTTTATATATATTTTTTTGCAAATAAAGAATACAGAATCATTTACCGTCAAAGCACTTATTCTTACTGCACCAGCGCTGCACTTTCTAAATCATCAATAGCATCACCACTTAGCGGATTCATTTTCCATAAAAGTATTTCTTGTCATACTCCCCTTATACATTTCTAATTGCATTAAGTTCGGATCATAAAAAGAGATTTTTTCAATAACTCGGCTCATGCGCCACATAACGGATTAAAATGTAGATTATGTCCTTGCCACGGCTCTAGGAAAAATACTGTCAAAATTTGATATAAATCTGTTGATCGGTTTTTCGGCCACAAAGAAAGTGGGTACATATAAAGATAAATCAAGTTTTTATAATTTACATTTCAAGTTTTTAAAATGGAAAATGTATTACATTAACTAAATTTATTATTCTGTTTATTTGAAGAAAGACCATCCGCCGAGTATTGACGCTTCTTCATTTGTTAGCCATTGGTTTGTATATTTTAATTTTTTAATTTTTCCCAAAAGGTGTATGGAGTCGTACATTAACGCGGCGACCAGCTGGAAATTTTTTTAATAATTCTTATTTGATTATCAAAATTTGTTGCTAAACTGACATCAAACACTACCTCAAATAAATGCAAAATTTCTAATGGTATATTTATACAAACGGGTATATTTATACAAGTACATATACGAGGTCAATTTGGAAAAAAATTAGTTTCAAGAAGATCAGACAATTAGTTTTTTTTTTGGCCGCCACTCGAAGCAAATAACTTTTGAGTTTTGTGGAAAATAGAATAGAATCATAAAATATTATTTTTTATGCAAAAAAATGCCGGCGGAAACAAAAGCGAAGCTTGGTAATATTTCGCGGACTCTTTACCATCAATTAGATTGATTTACAAGTGGATCGCAGAATTTCGTTGTGATCCTGATGCAGAACGTCCTGGAAAGCCAAAGGACACTCTCAGTGAAGAAACCACAGATAAAATGCAAGATATCGTTTTGACCAATCGAAGAGTGAAATTGGGCGAGATTGCTGGACATGATGAAGATCTCAACAGAATCTGTGCACAACGCCTTGCCCGAAAACTTGGGTATGGAGGAGCTATCCGCAAGATGGGCGACGCGTTTGCTTTTACATCAAGACAATGCACCGGCTAGCACATCAGTGAAAGCAATTCCAAAACTGAATGATTTGGGCTACAAATTGCTTCCTCTTCCTTCGTATTCTCCTGACTTGGTTTCCACCGACTTTTATTTGCTTCCAAACTTGAAGAAATCGAGCTTATTGTGTGCACGACTGAAGCCCATCGTAAACGAACAGTTTGGATATTATCAGTGTGGCCTTAGACCTGGCAAATCTACCATCGAACAAATATTCACGATACGCCAAATCTTGGAAAAGACACGAGAAAGAAGAATATACATACACCATCTTTTTGTCGACTTCAAATCCATTGTCGATAGCACAAGAAGAAGCTGCCTATTTGCCGCAATGTCTGAATTTGGTATTCAAACAAAACTAATACGGCTATGTAAAATTACGTTGAGCAACACCACCAGCTCCGTCAGAACCGGGAAGGACCTCTCCGAGCCGTTTGAAATCAAACGAGGTTTCAGACAAGGTGACTCTATTTCGTACGACTTCTTTAACCTTATGTTAGAAAAGATAATTCGAGCTGCAGAGTTGAACCGTTCAGGCACTATATTTTATAAGAGCGTGCATCTTCTGGCGTATGCTGATGATATCGATATCATCGGCCTCAACAACCGCGCCGTTACTTCTGCCCTTTCCAAACTGGATAAAGAAGCGAAACGTATGGGTCTGGAAGTGAACGAGGGCAAAACTAAGTACATACCTCCTGTCATCAAATAAACCGTCAGCGCACTCGCGTCTTGGCTCCCGTATCACTGTTGATAATTTCGACAAAGTGGAGGACTTTGCTTATCTGGGAACCAGCATTAACACCTACAATAATGCCAGCCTGGAAATCCAACGTAGAATCTCTCTTGCCAACAAGTCCAACTTTGGGTTGAGTAGGCAATTGCGCAGTACAACCCTCTCTTGATGAACCAAAACCACACTCTACAAGTCGCTCATCATGCCCGTGCTATTGTATGGCACTGAAGCATGGGCACTGTCAGCATCGGATGAGACGGCCCTTGGAGTGTTCGAGAGAAAGATTCTCCGAAAAATTTTTGGACCTTTACGGCTTTGCGACGGCGAATACCGCAGACGATGGAACGATGAGCTGTATGGGCTTTACCGCGACATAGACACGTCCAGCATTAAAATACAGCGGCTACGTTGGCTGGGGCATGTCGTGCGAATGGACGAAAATGCTCCAACCCTGAAAGTATTCAACGCGGTACCAGCTGGTGGTAGTAGAGGAACAGGACGGCCTCCTCCGCGTTGGAAAGACCAAGTGGAAAAGGACTTGACGTCACTTGGGATTTCCAATTGGCGCCAGTTAGCAGGTAGAAGGAGTGACTGGCGCAATTTGTTAAACTCGGCCAAAATCTCGTAAGAGGTTATAGCGCCAATTGGGTAAGAAAATAAACTTGAAGAAATGGCTCGGTGATAATAGATTTTTATCAAATGAGGAAGTTGAATTAGAAACTGCGGACTTTTTTCGAAACTTTGACGCAGCCTACTTTTTGGAAGGCATCAAAAAGTTGGAATATGTGTGTAAATATATAAATATACTTGCAGCTATAACCCAAACTCGTACTTAATGTAATCTCTGTACATATTTATGTACGCAAGTAATTCAAATACCTAGAGAGTTAGTTAATCCGATTCTATGAAATTTAAGTATGATATGCATTTAAGCGGCCAGTAAACCACCTTACCTACAAGTAAACCTTACCTACATACTTACATATAAAAAAAAAGTACATAAATGCATGTTTACAAAACTTTTGCCGACAGCATGATTTCCTAAATTAGGTAAGAAAAAAAAACAACACAAACTCCGCAACAAGGCGAATAAAAACACTTTTTGCCACTGTCGATGAATTTTTTCGCGTGAATTTAAGTAGGTGCATTTCAACAAATGCCAACTCTATACATACATATGTATGTACATATGTATGCATAATATGTTAGTAGTACATTATTATCTTATGCACTTTGTCTGTCACAGACATAGGCTGGGTTAAGTTAAACAAAAACGTCGCTCACTGGCGTTGATTTACGTTTGTGAATTGTGGCGCGCGAATTGGTGCAATTGCGGTGTTGCATATTTAGTGATAAATATTTATTTATGTCTACATATACATATGCATACAAATATATACTCCTTTTTATTACGTATGTACATAAGTATACATTTTATTTATACGCAAGTTTCGATTTATTTTTAAAATTAGCTTCGTTTGATATTTGTACTTTAGCTACTAGAAAGTTAAAAATTAATTTACAATTATACTCATAATGTTTCTTTATAATGTAATCCTTTTGAGCAATCTATAACACTGGTTTACAATATTAAACTTTTTGTCTGTTGCCGCGAATCCTGTGGTTGATATTGTTCACCCATCACTTGTTTTTGTCAAATCTGCCCTCAAAATTTTTTGAGCAGCTCGAGTTACTTTGTTTTAAAATTAGTTTCTTTAGTTTTTGCGTCATGAGTAGTTCAAGGAGACGTTGTTTAAACAATCCAGATCATTTTTGCTATATATGCGGAGAATATGTGTTTAACAATAGTAGAAAAGTTATATCAGAGTTGGTGAAAAATACCTATTTTGAGTATTTTGGGATGCTCTTGGATAAAAATGAGAAGTCTTGGGCTCCCAATTGTGTTTGTAAATCGTGTGTGGAATATTTAAGATTATGGAAAAGTGGTAAAAGAAGTGCCTTTAAATTTGGAACACCGACTATTTGGCGAGAACCACAAAATCATCTCATAGACTGTTATTTTTGTGGTGTGAACATAAACGGTTTAAACACTAAAAATCTAGCTAAATGGCAATACCCAAGTACTAGTTGTGTTCAACGTCCAGTGCAGCGTTCACCTCACTCTTCAAAGCTTAAAAATATATCTGAACCATTAGAGCAAGACATTGAAGGACCAAGCTCATCACAAAATGATCCTGATTTTGAAGCTATGTCTAATGAGCCAAAATGCTTTTCCCAAAATGAGTTAGATGATCTTGTAAGAGATTTAAATCTTTCTAAACAAGCTTCAGAATTGTTAGCATCAAGACTAAAAGAAAAAAATTTGCTATCCTCGGATACTAAAATAAGTTTTTATCGTGAAAGAAATACAGAATTACGGTGTTATTTTTCCGAAGAAGATGGCATTACCTTTTGTTCAGATATCAAAAAATTGTTGATAAAAATGGGCTTGAAGCAATACGAACCAAATGACTGGCGTTTATTCATTGACAGCTCAAAACGTAGCCTAAAATGTATTCTATTACATAATGGAAATAAATATACTGGGGTACCTATTGCCCACAGTACAAAGTTAAAGGTGGAATATTGTAACATTTCGCTAGTCTTGAACAAAATAAAATACAATGACCATAAGTGGCTAATTTGTGTCGATTTAAAAATGGTCAACATTCTTCTCGGTCAACAAAGTGGTTACACCAAGTTTCCCTGTTTTATATGTCTTTGGGACAGTAGAGCTAAACAAGAACATTGGGTAAGAAAAAACTGGCCCTTGAGAGCAAATATGGAGCCTGGAAAGCACAATATAGTCCACAATTCATTAGTATCTCGTGACAAAATTATCCTTCCACCATTACACATAAAACTGGGCATCATGAAACAGTTTGTAAAATCACTAGATAAAAATGGGAACTGCTTTTCTTACATTTGTCAAAAATTTCCTCAGCTCACTATGGAAAAGATTAAAGCCGGTATCTTTGATGGCCCTCAAATTAGACAACTTACGAATGATACTCAATTTAGAAATTCTATGACTGAGTCAGAACTAAAGGCTTGGGCAGCTTTCGTATCTGTGATGCAGAATTTTCTCGGAAATCGGAAATCTGAAAATTATGTTGAACTTGTAGAAGACCTTCTGCTACAATTAAGAAATATGGGATGCAATATGAGTATAAAAGTCCACTTTCTCCATAGTCACCTGGACAGGTTTCCGAAAAATTTAGGAGATATGAGCGAAGAGCAGAGAGAGCGTATGCATCAAGACTTACGCGTCATGGAAGAGCGGGTTTCTGGGATACAAATATGATGTCTGACTACTGTTGGTCTCTAATACGTCATTTTCCAAAGCCGACATATCGGAGAAAAGCTTTAAAACGAAGTTTTTTAGAACTCAATGATTAATTGTTTCTTTAAATAAAGTTTTTCTTATTAAATACATGTTTTTTTCTGTCTAATACCTACATAGCTGAAACTCAGAAACTAGAGCTGATAAAAATATTCTAATTATATTTTTGAAAATAGCATATTATATGTTGTCAGCAACAGCTAAAATTTCTTCGGCAACAAATGTACTGTAAACTAGTGTAATCATTGAGTTTTAGCTTTTGCGGATGCGTATCGTTTTCTTTTACAAATATCTCTAGCACAGTGTACATCAAACCTCTAAACTTTTCCTATATTACAATACCTCAAAGAAGTCTTCGAATACAAAAAAAAAATGCTTACAGGCTTTACAGCTATCAGTAGTTAATTGTGGAATAAATCTAAAATTAGGATACATTTATGTAAATTGAGTAAATCGAATTCAAAAAATGTAACTTAAATAAATCACTAGGGATGTAGCGCAGAGAAAAATATTCGCAACAGTTTGAATAATTTAGGGCTTGATTCCGTGAAATCAATATCTAAAGCAACGGAAACTAAGTCTAGTTCAGCACAGGTTCTGGAAATTGGCGCGTTGATACCATGATTTGTTATAGAGAAGCCAATTTAAAGTATTCCGAATAAAGAAGGACTCTAGAGCGGATATGAAATGAATATGAATATGAATCTTTTCTAGATTTCTGATGGTTACAAATATTTGAAGGACATCAGCATAAAGCAGGATATTAGCGTATTTCAAGCAAGATAAAATATCATAAACAAAAATAATAAAAAATAAGGACCCAATAATGTTACCTTGGGGAATACCCGAGGGCGCAAAGAATGGGTTGTGAAATGGCGATGCCAACAATAACAAAGCAACGCCTATCAGAGAGAAAGGATTTTACCCAGAACAAAATGAAATTCAAAAGAGGACAGCTTCAGCAAAATTAAACGATGTGATACTTTGTCGAAAACTTTCGAAAAGTCCGTGAAGATGGTGTCAATCTGAGACCAGGTTTCAAAAGCAGAGAGGCAATAGTCGCTGAAAATAGCTAGGTTTGAGACTGTTGAACGTTTGGCAAAGAAACCATTTGACTTGTAGAGATAAGGTTTTTAACGACAAAAAAAAATTAATGAAATAATTTGGAAACTGACATTGGCCTATAATTCCGGACAATATTTTTATACCCGCTTTTAAGGACAGGGGTTACACACGTTTGCTTCCAGTTAACCACAAATGAACCTGAGGCCAGAGAGTGATTGAAGATAAAGGTAGAAGGCTCAGCTATACATAGCGATTTTTTAACAAAAAAGTTGAGAAATCATCTACATCACCAATACCATTAATAATATCTTCGATTGAAATGGTTAAGGAACCGAAATTAAGTTAAGAAGGTGACCCGAAGAATTAATATGAAAACGCTTTCAATAAAATCTAGTTGATAGCCAATAAAACTAAGATAAAAACTTCTTGAATTGAATTAAGGAGGGTATTCTGGGTTTCATTACAATCCCCTTTTAATTTTATTAAACCTATGATCTTATCAATTCAAAATTATTGCCTAAATTTGTGTAAGTATAATATTCTCTGAAAATAAAGATCAACCGGGGGTTTTAACTATTTAACATTTATTTATACATATTTTAATTATAATTATACATGCCACTTCTCGAACTTTAACGCAATTTCTGACAGGACCTTTATTGCACAATTGGGATCTTTAATATAAATACATACGGAAGACAAAGAGAAAAAAGGCGAGCGTTACTATTGAGTAAAGATCTTTATATTCAACAACAGCTACATACTACTTTCTTCATTACAAATTTTTTCATTTTCAGTTTGAAAATACAAAATGCCAAAGAACAATATTCATATTATTAAACTAAAAACAATATAAAGTAGATTATTCACAAAGTTTTGCAGCGAAAATTTCTTCAATCTTGTCCCTCTCCTATGCCTCGAGCGGAGAGATCGAAGATGTCGATCTCTTTAGGTTAGGTTAGGTTAAAGTGGCTGCTCCTAGGAGCTCACATAGACTCTCTGGGATCCATTGTGATACCATAGTACAGAACAGAACTCCAATTCTTTGTCTCAGTTTGAAAAGAGCTGCGGACTTACAATGAAACTACCGAGCTGGCGGGTGAGCGCATAAGATGCGATCCCAGTTACTTAAGCCTTAGTCTCGCGAAAGCGGAACAGGTAAGTAAAAAGTGCTGAGGTGATTTCACTTTTTCATCCTGCGCTAACTGATGCCGCAGTATGGGTAAGTGCTGATATTGAGGCGCACCGCATGAATTCCCATTGGAGAGTGCCCTGCCAGTACCTCTATAATCAATGGAAGCTGTGGCTCCCATGACCTTTTCCGGTCTATTACTGTTCACAAGGACCTCGCGACCCTACGCGTTCTAGTAGCTGCCTAGCGTCTGTCAAGCTGATCGCAAGCTCATTCGTTTAGAAGTAACTCTCATCTACATCACAATTTCCTGGGATAACCCTGTGCGCTGGAACCCTGATTAACTTGATGGAGAGATACTCCGAAGCTCTCGAACGCAACGTCCGGCAATCCTTGACTTCTTTCGATCGTATTGTTATTGAGTTCATAGCTATGATTTCCGCTTGGCTGTCGGCGTAAATATCCACTTTCCTTACTCGTACTGGTACCGTTTCCTTTATGACAGCCACATCCACCTGGAACACTCTACAGTGATCTGTTAGCCTCAATTTTTTCCTTACACAGAGTTCTCGGTGGCATACTCCACCCCATCCCTCCCAGTTCTCCCTAGAGGGAATGGCGATGCCAAATTAACCCTTGGGAGCTATGGTCGACACGCAATAGTTCGTTATGGTCGGAAAGAAATCGAAACCTTGTAAAATTCTCGAATGATTTTTCCCGCAGTATCTACGGGAGTTATATTCAACATGACGTTCAGCGCTAGCGTAGGTATTGTTCGAAGGGCGTCACTGATTTCAATGAGAGCCGACTTTTGCACCTTTTTCAGCTTAGCCACTACCCCAGTCTTATCTAGGGAACCCAACCAGATAAGAATCCCATACAGGAGTACTGGTTTCACTATCTGCTCATATACCCATTTAATGACTTTAGGCGAGAGACCCCAGCGTTAGCCTATGACCCTTCCACAATGGTATAAGGCAACCAAGGGCTTCTTCGGTCTTTCCTCAGGAAAGTTTGCTATTTAGATACTTAATTCTATCAGAAAGTAGGAGCTCAGTGCCATCACCCAGCGAACGCAGGAAGACGTTAGGAATTTTGTACTTCCTGGTGAAAAGAACGATCTTGCTCGGGGTTTCCCGGTCATACAGTTTGCCCGCTGGCTCCAGATCAACTGTTAACCAACTGTTAACTTTTAGCTCTGTATATGGTTTTAATCTAGATTGTCATTAATTTGAAACATGTGTCTGATTGTGTCATAAAAATGCAGAATATTTCTGACAAATATTTTTTGCGAGTAAATTTTTGATAGCATAGCTTATCACACTTTCCATTTACTTAGATGCTATGAATGATATCCCAAGGTCTGTGAATCAATAGCCTACCTGCCTTGCATCAACTTACCCAGCTGTAAACATAAATGAAACCGTGAATTAATTGGTCAATTAATTAAAACTGAGATATTGGCGATTGCTCGGCGTCGCAATGTTCAAGCAACGTGCAAGTGAGGCAAGCTTGTTTGTATGTATGGATATATTTTACGCACAATATATGTATATATATGTTTGCACATGCCTAAATAAATGAGTTAACATATAGATACTCAATTAACTATTAACGCCATTATCGATTGATTGTTGCTGTGGCAAGTGCCATGTCAAAATAATTAGACAAAAACGAACGCGCACTTTTCATTTAATACACCTCAAACTTACACACGCAAAATTGAGATAGAACTTTAGGAGGCAAATTAATGTCGGCGCAATCAAAACGCTTTAATTTATATTTGGAAAATCCCCTTTTTTGATATTTTATTTAATAACTCTATTTGACGGTTTATATCATAACACCATCTAGTTTGTGTAGCTTAACGCCTACTTGTTGCTATCGGTGTTTCTCGTTTCTTGGTTTTTTTTTGTTTTTTTTTTTTGCTTTCATTATTCGTTTTTATGTTCCACTGTCGAATTGTGCACTTATTTGTGTGAAAACAATTTACACTTCCTTTTTAGTTGTAAGCCGCAACGATTTGGGGTCGAAAAGTGTGCAATTATTGGTATTCAGTTAATTAATGTAAGCGGCAAATGCAATTTTCGGCCAAGTGTATTGACTTACTTAAGTTGTGATTATTGCAATTTCGATTTGCACTGGCTATTGTGGTAGCTATTTCATGGCAGCGTTTGAAAAAGTTTTGCCGTTGCAAGTAGCTAAAAACACGCACACGCTCGCCCTGTCTATAAATTGTGTGCAATAGTTTTGAATTTAGTGAGCTACACTTGGTATTTTTGCTAAGGACTGCAAGCTTGGTAGTAAGTTCTATTTACTTTAAGGTATTTTTGCCCAAAAGCAATCGAATTTCGTTGCAAACACATCTTTTTCAATTGAGTAAGTCTTTGTTGTTTGATAAAATCGTACCTGTTTTTGAATATTAAAAAAAGTTGCACAATTTCGTTTTTATGATTTGATGTAATACAAAATAAATGCAATCTTACCTTCACATTATCAACTTTTCTCGAATTCAAAGTAAAATGTTCCGTCAGATTGATAAATAACCCGGATATGGATTCTAAACAAAAATGTTTGTGACTACAAACGATGCGATGGGGAAATGGAGAAAAAATATGGCAAGGCTTGAACGAGTTTTCATTCAGGGCGTGATAAAAACTAAATGAGAAATCAACTAGCCCAGACTTGGTGATATTTATTGGACATTTTACGGGAAATATTTTCGGATAAGCTTTTAACCGGTTACCTCCAAATTAAAAGTGTAGTTTTGACCTTTACCTCGAGACACCTTTCAAAAACGAACTTGGAAAGTCATGAGATGATTAAAATGTTGCGTCCCATTTTTCTTCTATGGGTTTTCTCAGACAAAATCTTTATACAAAAAAAGTAAGCTTAAAATATGCAACTTTTTTTTATTGCAGTTTAACAGAGCGGTTTCTAATTTTATTTTAAATTGAATTCAGCTTTACTGGCACACAAATTTGGTCTGAGGAGACGCCTAGTGAAATTCGTTGGTGAATATTTCTATACAACATTTGAACCCCATGCCAACTTACTGAATTCAGGAGTTTCTTGAAGTAACGGCCAAAACGACATTTTGAGTTAGGAGCTAATGGGTTAAAATATTCTAGGAAAATTTTACTCTTTATTTCGCTTAGACATAAACTTTAAACATTTTTTTCTTTTTTAAAACCAACTTATTTGCAAGGTGGCTTAACTTTCCCAATTTTTCTGGAAAAATCCTTTTAGAAGTTTTTGGTTAGTTGCAGAATTTTTTTCTAGGCGAAAATAATGTGGGCAAGAGAGTTTTCTATGGGACAGTTATTAGTCAACTCATATTTGCTGCTGTGATATAAAGATTTCAACAAATTCTTTAAACGAAAATATCCCTAATGATCTCACAGAAATTTGAGTCTAAAATAATTTTAACCTTAAGTTTGCTATCTCTTTTTATAATATTTATTTATAAACGAATTTTAAAACATTTTTGAAACGATTTCTACCAAAATTTTTTTTACTTGCATTAACCTTCAAAAATGCGGAAAATTTGTTTTGCAGATTTGGTGCAGTTGAGAAAAATGTCTTTTATCATGCCTGTTAAAAATTCCCTCACGTTATAATCCAAAAAAATGTATCATATATTGCAGTTAACAATTAATAATTTTTAGTTTCTTTGTTGTTTCTTCGTCCAACAGGGTTGAATTTTGTTAAAATTGAGGTACAAAAATCCTCAAACATTCATTGAAGGTGCATTGGTTTTTCTCCTCCAAACCAATAAGACTCAACTTTACATTTAAAATGTATTGTAGTAAGGACCAGTATTAGTTTTTTTTGCTAATTTAAGAGTTCAAAAAGGAATCAGAGCACAATATTAAGTTAAATAATAGGGTTTATATTCAACATACGCTTTATTTACTGGCTTATTTCTGATTTGGCCTTAACATATGACATTACAGTCAAATCTACCTTCTTTTACTTACTTTCTTAATTTGGCGCTATAACAGCTTAAGCGATTTTGGCCGAACTTCTCCTACAATTTGTGGTATGCTCTTGGATGTTGTAATACAATTTGAGGAACTTACAGTTTTACTCCGACTCCCAACGGCGAACAAAGATTTGCCATTGGCAATGGGGCGACCGCTATTATAAAAAACTTCTCTATAATTTTTGATGTTACTTGCCCTGGCTAGGATTTAAACCCGGGACCCACCGAATGAAGTGCGCACGCGCTACACACTCGGCTACCTTCTCTACTAACATTTTTAGTACGAAAGCAAAATCCTGCATCTGATAATTTTTGTTGAGAATTTTTTCGTTCAAATAATTTTTTTTTTAATTTATTATGCTTGAAAAAAATATTTGAGTATTTACTAAATATAGGATTTTTATCATTAGGAAATGGGGAAAGACTTTGAATAATATGAAATACTATGTATTTGAATAATTTTTTTTTCAAAATATTTATATTCAAATAAGTATTATGATAAATAATCCAGATACCCGGATACCCTTTTATAATTATTGCGTTGTTTTTTTAGAATACGTTAACTTTAAATTCCAATATTTAATCTTATTTAAAACTACAAATTTCAATGTGTGTACAAAGTTCATAAAAATTAATAAAATTTAAAATAAAAGTTCAAATTTTAAGAAGCTAAATACATATTTAGGTTGTTTTTAAAAAAATTGCGCTGTCAATAATTTTTCCGGCAATTATGTACATATGTAAGGGTAATTAAACATCAAATTCAGTGAAATGGACTTTGATTTGCAAATAAGAAACCATCAGTTAGTTTTTCTGGATCCAAAGTTTCGACATGCTATCATTATCGGCGGGTAAACTATAGCAGAGCAAAGTCGGAAGGTTATAGGCGGGTATCTAAGTACTTATTCTAATCTTAAAACATAGTAATAATGCGTGATCTAGGAATACATTTTCTGAATAATTCAACATTTATCGGAGTTTTGAAATGTAATGTCGCGATGACAAATTCGAAATTCTATTTCATAGTCAGGATAGTTTGCAATTTTCAAAGTGGTTGCATGTAGAGTGCTTGGGTATTCATCATGCTCGAATGAGGCGTATACGTAACATAAAAAAAAATTCAATATAAACACAGCCGAATGCGACACCTAAAAACAAGCCTCCATTCACGTGATTGCTTCTTAATAGGCACCGACAATACCACAAATCATACTGATAAACTAAGAAGTATACATATATGTTCATAGCAAAGTGCAAAAGTTTCGGGCTTGCACTATAAAGTGAAGAGTAAATTTAAAACTTCGTCAGTGAAAGTTCGCTAGTTTGGAGTTACCTCGCTGATAGGCATAGAGATTTACTTCTGCGCAGTGGCTTTTTAACACCGCTCCTGACACCATTTTACGCAATCGTTGAAGCTCTGCATAGCCTGATTTGGGGTCGTACATCGTTTAAGATGTCGAACATCTGCATTTTCTTCTTCTTTAGATGATAGAGTACGCGAACTTCAAATTCCACCACATCGTACATACTTGTTCAATTCCATGTGGAATGTTAATTCATAAACAAATTTTATAATATAAAAACAAAAAAAAAAACAAGACAATAAAAAATGTATTTAGATTAAAGAGCTGCAACTAATTCGACTAATAGAGTAACCAATTCGTACTACTGTATATTCCACATTAAAAGCATACGGCTAAGCTTTTATTTTGCGCTTTACTAATATTTCTATAACCTTATAAATAGTCCGAATTTGTGCTGTAAAAATGTCCCAAAATGACCGACGTCCCTTCGTTATCAGTGTAATATTAAAGAGCTTGGGGCCAACGTAGTGAATATCGAGCTCACTGTAACTCCATTTGAGACAAGTTATGGACAGTTTCGGCGCTAGTTTCGGAGTAAACTAGACCATTTTGGGACCTTTCTGTAGTTCGGGAATGGACTACCACTCCTACTACGGCTACTACTAATTACTACTACTAATACTCCTACTAATACTACTACTCATTACTACTACCACCACTAACTACTACTACTCTAATTACCAGTGCTAATATTACTACTAACTACTGCAATTACAACTTGTACTACTATTACTAACTACTGCTACTAATTAATACTACTATCATATCAATACGACTACTCCAGCTTCTACCTTTTTTACTAAAGCTACTACTACTGTTTGTACTAATTTCTACCTCTATTTTTACTAATGGTACTTCTAATTACTACTACTGTTTTTAATAATTTCTACTGCTATTTTTGGTAATGGTACTACTTATAACTACTACTATATTTTACTAATTTCTGCTACTGTTTTTAATAATGGTACCACTATTTTTACTAATTTAAATTTTTTTTTTACTAATGCTACTACTAATTACTACTACTATTTTTTATAATGTTACTACTACTTACTATTTTTAGTTTTACTGATGCTATTACTAATTACTACTACTATTTTAACTAATTTCTACTACTATTTTTACTTATTATGCTCCTAATTACTACTACTATATTAACTACTTTCTAGTAGTATTTTTACTAATGCTACTACTATTCACTATTTATGTTTTAACTAACTACTATTTTTCATCATTCTACTACCAAGTACTGCTAGTATTTTTACTAATTCTACTACTATTATTTTTAATACTTCTACTACTATTATTTTTAATACTTCTACTACTATTTTAACTAACTTCTACTACTATTTTTACTAATGCTACTACTAATTGCGACTACTATTTTTACTACTGCTACTTTTTTTAATAATTCTACTACTAATTGCTGCCAGTATTTTTACTAATGGTACTACTACTACTTACTACTAACGACTACTACAACTACTACAACTACAACTGCCATATTTAACGCTCTATCTCTATCACTTTTTCTTTAAAATCAAGCAGTATTAGTACTCGTAATAAGTCGTTGCTGTAGGATTCGAATTCTTAAAATCCACAAGCAAAATTAGTTCCGAATCGCAAAACATTGGGATAGTAGCTGTAATATTTTTTTCAGATTGAGCCATGAGCGACACCAAATCGATCCTTGTTTTTTGGACAGAGGATCATAAAAAAGAGTTACATATGCGTTCATTCTTAGTAACAATATAATTTGAAATTGCTTTCTGAAAAGGGTAATGCCCGTACACAGCACTCAGATATTATTTGGTTTGCGCTGCTTTCTCCCATTATTTGATAAAAAATTAAAGCCTATCTCATTTTATTCCTTTAAAATTTATAGCCGAATGTTTGAATTTCTTACACTAAACAATTTAATATTTTTTGTCATTCAAGTTTTCTATATTCGACAAAACAAATATGGGTAGGTCTAACAATTTTGGACCTTACTACGGGTATGCGCGAATACATTTTTCCAACCCGTCGCAACGCATAATGCACAATGTTGAACGCCTAAAATTAAATTATAAATTTGCTGCGTGCACAATAATTTCGATAATTGCTGGATATGAAGAAATGCGCATAGCTATGTATGAGTGTAATTTAGGCAATTTAGTTAATTCAATTCAATAGGATATCAGATCGAAAATTTTGAGCATTTATAATTTTTCTTGATTTCCTGCAACAATCGGCTTGAGCTACCTCTGTGTAGTGCATTGTACTTAGAAAAAATCAATTGAAACCATATCGAACTAAGTTTCGCCTTTTTCCGGCCGAACTGTAAGCGCCGTTATTCTTGGGAAAAATGCTTGAGCTCCACAAAGTTCAGTTATCGCAGACAGAGCGGTATGCGCATGCGTGACTTAGAATGTGGCTGCTGGTAATTGCAACGATATCCCCACCACACAGCCTAGCAAGGTAAAACGTGCATTTTTTTCTTTCTTTTGTTTTTTTTTCTTTTGGCTCATTTCGTAATTAAAGTTAGTGCACAGATATAAAATAAGCATCGCTTTTCGCTAGACAATAAACGATTTGTTATTATTAAACTTGCGTTTATATAATAGCTATGATTCATTTCACAGAGAATTTCCGATGTTTATGAAGATAGATATATGTATGTATGTATGTATGTACGCTTGCTTACTACAAATTTATAATAGTAAACCATAGCGACACAGGTGTGGCCTCATTGCGATTAATCGCAAATACATAATTGTGGCGTTCAAAATGAATTTGTAACACTCACTTGTAGGTTAGTTTGTGGGAAAAATTTAGCCAGATGGACAGTCAACAATCTGCGGTGATTTGTGTATATACTTAAAGTAGCTTTATACTAATATAATTCATACTCGTATGTAGATGTAAATGCCAGTTGTTCGAAGTAGTCTTGGCAGTAAGCAAATCACTTTTCTATATCATTAGATAGGCGAATAAAGGGAAATATTATTCAACACCTGTTTGACGTTGAGCCAGTGAGTTTCTAATTAGATATTGAGTTAGAAAATTGCCATAGTGTGTGACCTTGACTTGTAAGCTGAGGTTGTTTTATAAAGTATATAACTATCTTCTTGGGAACTTGAATATCAGAAAAAATGCTATGGTAAGATTAGATGATTTTTTTTTCCAAATCTCGGAAGGGTTATTCATTCACTTTGGTTAGTCTCTCGCTGTTTTTTTAATACTTTTTTATACCCGAGCACACTGGTGGTGCCCAGGGTATTATAACTTTATTCAACTAACGGTTGTTTGTAACTGCATAAAAACCGAGATCGATATTGACATATATTTACCAAAATTCTTAGAATTAATAGCGAAATTGATTAAGCCATGTCTGCCTGTCCGTCGGATAACTCGAGTAAATACTGAGTTATCTTAACGAAACCTGCCATACACATTGCCCTAGACCCATGGTACTTTGGGCCAAATCGGACAATAACCACGCCCACATAACGGTATTTTGTGAAAAATAAAGGATCGCGATATTTCAGTAACTATTGCAGCTAATTTTCTCAAATTTGAAAGAAATACGTGTGTACATTTTTTTTCGAAAATGAGCGTGGCTCTGCCTACTTTATAAGAAATAAGTATATATCCGAAACTACTTGACCAAACTCTACCGACTTTGGTACACATTTGGATTTTAAACTAGTACACAAAATTTTGAAAAGTTTTAAAATTGGACAAAAAACCATGTCCACCTTTCATATAACGGTAATTTAGCACCATCTTAAAAAACGCGATATTTAAGCCAGCATTAAAGACAATTCGCTCAAATTTAATATGAGGGGCAGGTCTACACTAACAAATACACCGAATAAAAAAATAAAAAATCTGAAAATGGACGTGACCCCCGCCCACTTTAGTGCAAATAGATATATAGAAACTATGCTACGGAACTGTGTTAAACTTAGGACACATCACACTTTGGAAATCAATAAATAAAATTCCAAAAAATTTGCCCAAAGCTACGCCCACTTCCTATATAACGGTAATTTTCAAAAATGAAAAGAACTTGATATTTAGGTAATTATTGAAAAGAATGCTCAAATTTAATATTTAGAATGAGGTTGAATAAGTAAATACACAGAATAAAAAATGTTGGTAAAAAGCGTGGCAACGCCCACTTTAGAGCAAATAGGTATATCTAAAAAACTATGACACCAAAGTCCAACAAAATTAGAGCACACATTGCGTTTCAAGTTTATAAGCAAAATTTGTAAAAATTTAAAAAATCGTACAAAAACCATGCTCACCTAAAATACAAACATTAAAAGAATCCGATATTTATTAACTATAGAGGGTAATTTGCTCAAATTTGATAGGCAAAATTGGATTTGAGAATGAAATGCATGGGCTCATAAATGTAGCGAATGGCCAACGATATCACCTAAGAGCAAATAAGACATTTTGCATTTCTAATTTCAATTTTTGCATTTCAATTTACAACAAATCGAAATGTATAATATTTTACTAAATAATGTCGCTAATTCCTTCAAATTTGGTATAAAGAATTTAGTTAGGAAAAGAAATACAACAACGACATATTAAATATTATTTTTAAAGGTAGGATTAAAGCAGGACAATTTTTCAATAAAATACTGAAAGCCCATCACCATCTGTTTTGGCAGATGGTTTAAGATCAATAATGCCGTTAATAACATCATCCGAAGTTAGACAAACTGAGCCAAAGTTTACAGCAGAGCATAAGTTGGAGGAAAAGCTACGCGAAGTATCCCCATCATCCTCAACAAAATTTTCACTGCAAAACTCTGCATGTAAGTTGGCCACATCAAACTTATCACCATAAAATACGGCTGAAGGTATGGCACAGTTTGACTTTTTCGATTTAATAAAACGCCAAAAGGCCTTGGCTCAGCCTTGATATTCTCCTCCATTCCTAGAATATGATTTCTGTACAGGAATCTATCTAAACAATTGAAATCTTTGAGCGCTGATATTTGGCAAAAAAAATTCGGTTACCAGTTGATTTAAATTTTTTAAAGAATTTATTTCTGAGATTTTTTAGCTTTTTCAAATTGACATTATACCACGGCAGTTTATAAGGCATTTTTCTTAAACCGGAATGTTATTTAGACAACAATCAAACATCAAAGTTTTAAATATTTGGTAACATTTTGAGACATCAGCGCAGGATAATAGATTATCCCAGTTATAATCCAATATCAAATTATTAAAGTTAGCAAAATCGCTGGCAAAATAATTAAAAGAAATTTTTTCATCCGGAACAGAAGAAGGAAAAACGTAAAATTTAAAATCCAAAAGGCACATGATGTTTATCACAAGTCGATATAGGAGAAAAGCATTCAGAAATATCGCAGTTTGAATTATCGCCAATAAAAATTAGATCGAGAATTCTTCCCAACTTGTTAACAAAACTATTAACTTGAACTAAGTTCAAACTTATGATACTATCAATGAAATAAGATTCATGGGTTGCAGTAACATTCAATGGAGTTAGTCCCGATCTAGAAAAATTACCGTACCAGCTTACATTATTTAGATTGAAGTCGCCTAAAATGCATACAATAAGTAAGGGGTATTTCAAATAAAACTTGCGCTGCGTATTTTAAGTTAAGTTACACCCAAATTTAGACTCCTTCTTACTTATTTTTATTTAGTCGTGGCTAATGTCTTTGCAGAAAAACTAAAAGATTGATCGCCAGGCCGGCTACTCAATCACAATTACGCCATTTGTCAGCTCGAAATATTACAGAGTAAAATTTGTTGAATTAAGATTTGTTCGAAATGTCCACTACTTACATACATACATACATACACTATTTACATATGTCCGATAGCCATACTAATAGTTCCTTAATTCTAACCAGACACTTTGCTTTAGTAAATCACGAATACAACTTTTATATTTTTCCATAAAAAATAGTTATGACTGCCTTCAGGGACATGTTTATGAGCACGACAAATAAATCTGTCGCATTTTTCCAAACAACGTAAACCGAGTTAAGAAAATATTTTAACATATTTGCCGCAAGGCTATTAGACAACGATATTTTGTTTATATTTTGTGTATGCCACAAAGTGCGTTATGCTTCAGTTATAATTACTATATTAATTCAACATCATAAAAAATGTAACATATTTTAGTCAAAGCTCTAATTTAATTATGTTGTACGATAAAACTAGCAGAAGTGATGAAAAATCTATGTTTGCTTGTCATACACAATTTTTTACACTATGTAATTAAAATATTTGCGTTAGTTAGAAACCAAAGTCAGTGTGATTGCAAGTAAGACTCAATTAATTTTTGTCAACACACGCACTCAAATTATAATTATAGGCCAACTCGCATAAAGTATAGTTGTGTGTTTTTTGTATGTAACTTTCTATTTGATCTACACCTGTTCAATGTGATGGCCCGTCATCAATTGTTTTTTTTCTTGTTTTCTTTTTTTAAATATTTTATACTGTAGTAATTACTTACTATAACTACGCTACTATATAATTAACGGTTAAGTATACCACATGTTGTACGACTAGGTCAAGGTGATTGAACGCGCGACTGTTTTACTACTCTGGCGACAATCAAGACTAAAAAGAAAAAAACAAAAGCTAACGCAAAGAACAATGCCAAGAGTGACAATGGGAAGCACAGGTGAAAAATTCATGCAAACAGCGATCGAAAACAAAAAAAAATTTAGTAATCGTGCATGAAGCAACGACAGCGAAGAATAAAACAAAAGACTTAAGCTACGAACTTCGTGTTGACTGTTATGTTGTGACATTCATGTCGAATTTTTTTTTGGCATACGTTCGCTATGTTTTAGTTTTTCTTTTTACATAAGGTAGCCTTAAAAGTCGAAGAAATACAAAAAAAAAATATAATATACAATACTATTTTGACTTATCGAGTTAGACAACAAATTTGCTGTCATTATTTGCCGACAAGTTGTAGTTACTCACTTAATTACTTTTTTAACTCATGAATTGAGGTAGTAAATAAAGTTAGTGAATTAAAACGTAGATTTTTGTAATTATGTGTATTTGGATGCCAAGTACCGTTACGTGTGTCTTTGTTTCAATTGCTTAGTTCTTCGTTCATTTGTAATTTTTGGTACCACATTTGCGTGTTCCTTTGACATTGATACTGAAAACTATTTCTAGCTCTTTATGTTATCGCGTGTTTAGGTTGCATTCTTTGAGTTTTATTTTGAATACACCTATTTGGTAATTCAAGTCATAAGTACAGTGACACTTTTAATGTATTTTGGGCTATTTGAACGTTTTGTTAAATTCTGCGGCGGTTCATATCTTTTTTTACGTATTTGTGTTTGTATATTATAAAAAGTTATAGTTAATTAAAAAGGCAAATTAAATCACGTATTGGTATGCGGCGAGTTGACAGATTTCGATAAGATTTGACACATTTGGTTACGCAAACTACTGACCACATGGTGATTGTTTTGTACAAAATTTACTATGTGTTTCACGCTAATTCTCTTTTGTTAATTTTTTATAAAATTTTAGTGCATAAAAAAAAATAAAATTTTAAGCTTTATACAAAATTTATAATAATTTTACAAATTTTCAGAAAAATTCAAGGTATGTTTTTTGTGACCTTATTCTAACTATTAAATTTGGGTGTGTAATTTATGGCTCATTTAATTTTGAAAACTGCTTAACAAAAAGTTGAAAAATTTTTTTTAATTAAATAGTGTGAACAATGAATGGAAAGTTGTATTTTTATAGATTTTGTACAAATTTGAAATTTGGATTAACATGGGGTTTTCCAACGAACTATATTTTTCTAAACAAAATTAACGAAGAAAATGTGTCACGAAAATACTGCGCGCCTGATAAAAATCACCATGTGGTTAGTTAGTTGACTAACAGTATATGTTCCGTTATACGAGTTTTTAAAGAGGGTTTTCAAAAAGTTAAGTTCAACTAAAATAACGAGTGAAATTAGTTTTGCAAATATCTTTAATACAGCTTCACTTCCGAAATGTTTTTTGTGAGAAGGTTGCCACCTGTTCAAAAGCAAATTAAGTTAAACTAATAAATTGAATTAAATTTTAAAATATGAGTGTCACACAAGAGATTTAAAGGAAGTTTTATTTAGAAAATACGTTTGTTTAGGGTTGCCACCTGTTTAAAATATTATTTCAATTTAGAATAAGTTCTACCAAATATTGACATTTTATTGAATTTTTATAGGTTTTGAACGAAGTTTGAAATTTGGATGTGTATGATTTTTATCTCACAATTAACTCTGTTTTTCTAAAATCATAACGACAAAAATGTGCCATGAAAAACATTGCGTTCATTGTAAAAAATCACCAATTGGTTAGTTGTTCGACTAACGGTATATAGTCCGTTATACGAGTTAGTTACTATAATGGTAAGGTTTTAAGTATAGTTTTCAAAGGGTTAAATTCACCTTAAGTAATGAGTGAAATCAGAGCTTCATTCTCGAAATGTTTTGCAAGAAGGTTGTCACCTGTTTAAAAACAAATTAAGTTAAATTAATAACTTGAATTAGATTTTACAATGTGAGTGCAAGATTTTAAGAGAGCTTTATTTAGAAGATATTTTTAGAGAAGGTTGCCCCCTGTTTATAAAAACTCTTGAAAATTACAATAAGTTAAACCAAATATTGTAGTAATGGGTTCAAATGATCGAGGTTTAAGAAAATACTTTTGAGGAGAGTTGCCACCTGGTTAGAAAAGTAAAGTAAATAAAATTATGATGTTAAACGAAATATTATACCAATCCCTAAGCTTACCGAAATACGGCAGCAATGGTGTGAAATAAAAAGGTTTATACGAAAACACTTTTGAAGGGGGTTGCCACCTTTTAAGAAACCTTATTTAGATTTAATTGACTACTTTGAAACTCAACTTTACTGGCTTCAAACTGGTTTACTGGTTTAAGAAATATATTTGTTTAGGGTTGCCACCTGTTTAAAATATTACTTAACTTTATAATTAGCTACATCACTTATTGAAATAAAGGAGGAGGTTTAAGAAATTACTTTTGGAGAGGGTTCCCACCTGATTAAATAAGTAAATTCAAAAAAGGAAGGTTTATTCGAGAAATATATTATATTTGGAGAAGGTAGACATCTGTTTATAAAATTGAATTTCAATTTAGTTTGTAAGATAAATTACGCATTACCGCTCCAGTTAGAAAAGCTTAGTTTCGAAAAAAATTTGGGGCTTGGCAATTTCGTGGAATATAATTTTTTAGACATGCTTAACACTAGAAGACTTACTTGATTTATATAACCACCGGCATAGGCGTCTTAAGATGAGCAGAGGAAAGCGAATACCTGTAACATTTTGTACTTCAGATCGAGGCCCAGATTTTTAAACACCTATTTTTGAAACAGTAAATACTAACATGGCTGATGTTTATTCAAAGAGACCTCTGACTAAATTGAATTCATCTGGGCAAGGGTTATAAAGGAATGTCTGTACTAAAAATATTACGCTTCGCTTTAATTGGAATTTTTCGGCTAACAAATTTTTATTAAGACATACCATATATGTACATATATTTTATAAGAATTTCTAAAAAAAATTTCAGTTCAGTTAGTTAGATATGCTCCAACGCACGCACTGCACAACATCACAATATCCACGAGCTTCGTTACGCTTGTTATTTTTTCCATGATTTTTGCTTTTGTTTTTTTTAATTATTTGCATGCGTGTTGATGTGTAGGAGCGTGTCAGTCATTGTCTGTCGCCACACTTTAAAACCAAACTCATAAATCAACCAATTAAAATGCCCGATACAGATTAATTGTTCGTATAGTTATTTTTTTTTTTTTATATGTAGCACTATGGCTGTGTCCGCTCCGTGGCGGGCACCTGAATGAAAAAATTGCAATGGAAACCCCGAGAGTTGTCAACAGATTGCAAATTTTTGGAGCAATATGCAAAGTAGTGTAGTGATTTATGATCGAAACCATTACAAAAGTGAGCAATTATTGCAAATTTAATTGAATGAAAATATAGTAGTTTACACTTAACATGAAACAAATATTTGCGAGCAGAAAAATATAAAGAAATTCTTTATAAAAATAATAACATTTATTTCTTTGACTATAACTATCTTTAATTGAGCGACTTTGTATTAATGACATTCGAGACAGTTCTTGTATATTTTAGATTCTTTAAACACGCAGTGTAATTTAGAAAAAGATACTGAGGTTATTTTGTTTTGCGTCACAATGGACCCTAAATACCTACATAAGTATCTCGCCCAGCCAGACAAGGCAGAGTGACAATCATCGTAACCTTAATAGTACCTTAGACAAGGTGGCGAAAAAGTTATCATTCCATCGGAAGATCGTGACTTATTTATAGAAAGTTCTGTAAATAGTGACAACTGAAATCTGATGTGTCTGAACCTAGGGTTGCACTTTGGTAGTAGAAAATCTAGAGTTGAATTATGAAAGTGCGAAAAGTTACAAATAAGTATGGAGACTTTGTTAAATTTAATAGAGCAAATATTGTAGAACATGAGATTTACTGTTTACTTTTCCCTCGAAAGTCACGGTGGCGCAAAGAAAACGCGAATAGAGAAAAAAATATTCGCCAAGAATTAAACTTGGAAAATTTTGGACTTAATTTTTTTAATACAAGCATGAAAACTGGGAAAAGAAATAGTATAAAAATATGAGAAAATGTGTGCCACGACTTCAGGTTTAAAATACTGTTTCGTTACAACAAAATTTTTCAATATGGAAACTCCATATTTTCGCCAGGTGTTTACAACTTTTTAAGTCAAACCTGGACTGCAAGCATAAATAAATTAACCTGTTTATGTTGAATGCTGTAAGGAGGAAACACCATTTATAAGGATATACGTATTTAAAATTTTATTAAAAGGTAATACTTATCAACAGTAGCGGCGACAACTGTCTTTACTTTTCATTTAATCCTTCTAGTTTAACTTCTTTTTTTTATTTCATACTAAAAACAAAAAAAAAATTTTTGAAAATAATTACTAGGATTATTACTTGGGCCAGCTAATATTTTCAGACAGTGAGGTCGGTTTCGACATGATCTTTAGTTCTGGTGGTAATTAAATATAGTGTTTTCGATGTGAGCGTATCAGGCCGAAGAGTGTCATGGGGTATGGTGGATCCCCAGGGTACGCAGTTGCTGTTGAGTGACTATACTCAACATCGTCTCTAACGTTCCCAGTTTTTCTGTCACTCTGGGCAACGTGAGCAACCCATGTGCGAGATATGATAACTAGCCCGTGTAAAGCTTCGCAGAAAAAGGCTGACAACACTGTCATCCAAACAAATGGCATAAAATAATGTACGGGACAGAGTCAAAGCTATTGAACACTGTGACGTCTACAACAAGTCCTGTCCTTCACTTCGGTAGATAAGCGTCTAGCCACGATTAAAATTAAAGCGAGATTCTTCAATATCCCGCTGATTTGTGTCCGCGCCCCGACGACAGACAATGTGATCAAAGATCAAATCCACGACCGCGTAGATCCCACCTATAAGCGCTGCCCCCGTCATTATATAAAAATCCAGGTTGGCGACTTCAATGCCAGGGTGGGTAAGGAAGAGATCTTTGGTCGCGAAATCAAATCGATAATATTGCGATAGACGGAAGGCATGTTTCCATTTCAATAGATGCACGCATACTCCGACAACCGAACGTCGACTCGGATCAATATCTCGTCGCAACCAAGATGAGCCTAAATTTCTGCGCAGAAAATATTGTGTGTCTAAATATGAAAAGGAAGCTCGGCGTCGGAAAGCTGCAATCGCAACTAAGCCTACTCATTTCTAGAAAACTGGACTTCGCGACCATTTAGTGCACATTTCTCTCGCAATAAAAACGTCCTCAAACCATTGAGTTTCGGCGATAACATTATACTGAAAGAAAGAGATAATTCGATCTACGGAGTTATATTGGTCGGGTACCATGTTTTGTAAGGGTGTGTATGCCGATGAAATTGACACCATCGGTGTCAACCATCGCACCGTTAGTTTTGCATTTTCCAAGCTGGATAAAGAAACGAGGAGACTGGGTTTGGAGGGGAACGAGGGACAGACGTAATACCTACTTCATCAAATAAACTCGGTCAGCACATTCGGGTTTTGGCTTCAACATCATTGTTGATAACATTGCTGACAATTTCAACAACAATAAAATGTCAGCCGCAAAATTCTACGGAGAATCGCTCTTGCCAAAGCGCTTGTGACGAATCAACACCAGTCTTCATAAGTCTCTTTACATGCCAGTGCTATTGGATGGCACAGCAGCATGGACATTGTTAACATCAGATGAGATGGTCCTTGGAGTATTCGAGAGATAGATTCTTCGAAAGATTTTTTGACCTTTACGTATTTGCGTCGGCGAATACCGCAGACGATGGAACGATGAGTTGTATGAGTTTTATAACTACCGTGACATAGATTAGCGAATTAATTTCCAGTAGCTACATACGTTGGCTGGGTCACGTTGTTTGTATGGAAGAAAAACCCAGAGAAAAACCTACGTCAGTAAACTTCCAATATGTCTGGACGACCTGGTGGAGAAGAACCTAGCTTTACTTCGTATATCCAGTGGGCGCCAGTTAGGAATCGGCCAAAATTATCGCCTAGGCGGTTATTGCGTCAATTATGGAGAAGAACGAACGGCAAGTAAATTTATACATGAAGATACAAACGTACACATTATTGCCATTAATTTTGTTGTTTATGCAATGACATCTTATCATAATTTTTTGTCATGAATAAAAAGAGAAACCTATAAAGATTTGGAGTAACCGTTACCATTGAAAGAGGTCAGTGGGGAGTATGAAGACATTTTAATAAATAGCTAAGCGACAAGTTCAGCCAAACCCTTCGTCGAAAGCAGTAGGAGGCACTAAGGCAGATGGCACAAGTCCGTTTTTGCGGGAGTTACGAAAGTCAACAACAAAAATTCTGATATTCAAAATTATAATATATTCTTAGGAATAAAAAATTGCCTAAACAAGCAAAATTTGCCTAGTAGCCATATTTGTACACTGTGGAATGCTCCATTTGAACCTAGATGGCAAAAAACTTGCTTCGTGTTTGTTTCGGCATTTAATTTTTCATCTTTCAACCAAACGCTAAATGTCAACCATGAATGCAAATGAATAAATTACCGCCATGTGTTTATTATAAATGCGTTTAATATGAATTTGAAAGGAGGTCGCCGCATAATGGAGATTTTTTGTTCAATTGGTATTACAAAAAAAATATAGTTTAATTTTTTAGGCGAGAATTGGAATTGCTTCTTAATAAATAAATGCGTGCATATTCAATCTGTAATTGTTCGCTTAAGTATTGCAAAGTACCCGGAAGCGATTGTTGAATAAATATAAATTTTAAGAATATATTGCCTTAAGCCACAATTCTTTAAGCCAGCTAACTAATTTAAAAAAAATAATAGCTTATTGATAATACCAGCCTACATAAGTAATGAGCCTTCGATTTACGCAAACACTTTAAGCGTTTGAATGCCTTTCGAAAATCCAGAAAAATGGCATGACAAAAATCTTTGTGCATTGAGGAAAAAAATGGAGGAAAAAAATGGTAGACTTGAGGAAAAACGCCAGTCAGCGGTGGACACAAATGTTCGAAACGCCCGCATTTCTACGCCTACTTTGCTGCTGCTGGAGGTGCGTGGCCCGCGAGCGATAGCAAATCAGCAAATGGGCTTTTCCACACGCACTCACACACACAGCTGCACACAGCCCATGCAAATATGGATTTAGAAATATGAAAAACAATATTTTATTTATGTATGACTGTAGTAATTTCTGTAAAAACTACTGCGACTACTACAGCGCTGCACTTCGAATACGAATGCGAATGCAAATGGTTGGTGAGCGGCAACGCGCACAATTGTTTTGATTTATGCAGCTGCCAACGGTGATTGCTATAGCTAATATGATTCCCGTTGCCACCGATTGCACGTTGTTGTTGCCGCCACTCAACGCTGTCGGCAGTAGTGGTGAAACATTTAGCAATTGGTTGCAAGCTATTAAAGCTTATTAGATCTTTCGTTTTTCTTTTTTGTTTTTCTTTGTTTTTTTTGCTATATTTGTTGCAGTGGCAATTCGGCGCTATTTTTTTCGTTTAAATAAATATTTGCACTGCTGCGTACTTTTTGTTTTCGGCTATCGTGCGATCTGCATCAATTTCGTATCTGTCTATCAAATCTCCGCCATGTTTGGCTGTCCAGCTGTCCATCTATCACCTTCTTATATTATGTATGTTATGCTATGTAAATCTTTCCCTGCACAGCTGACGCCCACTGGTGCATTGGTTGTGGTCAATGGCTCAGTTTAATCATAATGCGTTAATTTTTAATTTGTGTTTGGTTTAGATAGTTTTGTTGTTGTTTTTACTGACAGCCTGTTTACAATATTTGCTACGCCTTCTCGCCAAGTGTTGCGAACGTATGTGCACATGCGAATATTCATTCATATATAATATATATGCACTATATTTATGAATGAATGTTTGTTTCCATACTACTAACATTGATTGATTGATGGCATAAAGTTGAAGTGACAATAAATATTTCGTAAAATTTTTCATTGGGAAATCGTATTTTTTATTATTATTACATATTTGTTTTAGGTTTTGAATGTTTCTTATATTTTTTTTTACATATGTACATAGTACATTTACAGTATAAATTTGTATATAGTAGAAATTCGAAAGGTACTGCAGCGTTCAACGAAAGACTTAAGCGGCAAACCTGAACTGAGGCATGTAAATAATTTATGCACTTTTTTATATTCTCAATTCAATTCTCAAGCATTTCCTGAATGCATTTTCAAATTACCAACACTGATTAGATAATGTTTACTTAGGGTTTTATCTCATTTCCGGAAAGCCAGCAAATTTATATGGACTAAATGTCGTTATGCTTCCTGAGTAAAACCAATACATGCGCAGATGTTTTTCTATGCCAATGAGTGCCAATGAGTGCCCCTGAGTGTTTTGTTTTGACAATCTCTAACCGTTCGGGGTTGTCTCCGTTGATATATCGACTCATTTCTGCGTTAACCTCGTATCTGCATTAGAGTATTCTTTCAGAAAAAAAAAAAATTAAGTTTATTTTCCTTTAGTTTTTACCTTAACGCTGATACCTCTCCCGGGTCGCTGCTTAAAAATCCGATTTCTTGAAAAGTATTAACATAGCAATCTTTTTTCCAAAATGCTACGTAAAATGCGTCTGTCCATTGGGCCGTGGAAAATCAATAAAATGCCATATATTTCAGTAACTATTAAAGATATACTCGATTGGACTGATGAAAGAAATACATAGTTTAAAAAAAAATTGAACAATAAGCATAGCACCGCCTTATTCAGAGTAAATAGGGTTTATCCACAAACAACTTCATCAAACCTTACTTTAATTGTAGAGTCTTTACATTTCAATTCAATAAAAATGGAAAATTATAGAAA
Organism: Anomoia purmunda; assembly: GCA_951828415.1. Classification (NCBI taxonomy): domain Eukaryota; kingdom Metazoa; phylum Arthropoda; class Insecta; order Diptera; family Tephritidae; genus Anomoia; species Anomoia purmunda. The sequence continues at coordinate 19,879,099 of OX639996.1, forward strand.
GCGGGATTTTTTGTTAGTAACCACAAAATACAAGTTGGTCAAATTTGATACATTTATGTACACACATGATGGGGTTGTAAAAAGAAATTCGTTAAATCAAAAACTTTCGAATAGGAGTTAGTCACCACCAATTTTACAGCAAATGGTTATATCTCCGAAATTAATTTATCAAGCCGCTTGAAACTCGACAAACATTTTGGATTCCAATTTATTAAGCAAAGTTTCGTAAATTATTGAAATCGGAAAAACGAACCTCTCACATAACGGTAATTTACATTAAACTCTATATTTTTTAGCAATCAAAAATTGAGTGTCGAGATGTTAGGTAGTCATACATACAGCCGATAACTGTCTGTGACTAACCGTTACATTCAGGCATCCTTGGGTTAATAATTGATATGAATTGCACAGAAACAATGGTCCCTTTTCTTTGTAATATAGTTGCAAAAGAACACTAGGTACGATAAAAAATGCATGTATAGCAACAACATTAACTCGGAAAATTACACGAGTTGAGCCAACTTGGTAAATTAATATCCGACCTGAGATTTAGTGTTGGGAAGTGAAAAAACTGCGCTTTGTGAATGAGTCGGAGGAAATAGGTTTCGATTCGTCGAAAAAAGGCTTTACTATTCAATAGCCTACTCAGCCCAAAATAGCACTTGTTGGCAAGAGAGATTCTCCATAGGATTTCAAGGCTGATATTATTCAAGAATGATAGAGTATAAGGATGCGTTTCCGCGGACCACTAGTTCTCTCTCTCTCTCTCGCTCTGTCGATTTGACAGTATCGACAGATTCGTTGATGAAAAAACAGTATTTTTATTTTTATTATTTTATTCCACACAAACAATACAAACGGTCTTGTTTCCTATTAGCCTTGTATATTATTTATTATCGATGTTGATGCAAGTTACTAGATAAACAAAGTAAAAAATTTTTTTGTTCTACTGTGATTCGCGAGCCAAGAGTGATCTACATATGAATTGGAAATTTATCAGCAGTCAAATGTGTGAATATCTCAAAAGGAACCTAATTTAATCAAAATAATTTGGGGAAAACTGGTTAAACCATTTATTTGCAGGAAGTATTCGGTTTGAATAAAGAAAAACCATTCACAATGTCGAACTAATTATTTTTATGATGCGCTTTAAAGAGGTATAATTTTTAAAGGGCGTGGTTGATTTAATAAATGGAGAATACTTCGAGAAGTATAAAGCCATTTTGAATGACAGCTTTCAGAGTGTTTTCCTTATGTCTAGTATGTCATAACACTAGATTTATAATGACTTCTTCGAGTTTAGCTCAGCTAAGTAAGATACCCTTAATTGAATCTTTGCATACAATTTATTGTTCAATTAAATTAAATTCTTGAAAATATCTTATATGGTACGAGAAATAAATTTCTGAGAATTGTATTTTATTATATTTCTTTTTCAAAAGAGGTATTTATTAATAAAAAAATCAGCTGTGACGTAAAGTTAATACAATTACCAATTTTATACACCGCAATGCACATTATAAACTCATTCAATGCAATTCAAAAGGTGCTCCAATTTTGTTTTATTCCGATTATCATCGATTAAATGAAGAGTTTAAATTTCATTGTGTATTTGAAAAATTGTATAAGCATTCTTTGATATTTGATAAGGGTATTTTTCCAGATTTTAACTTAGTTAAACAATAAATTATGTATAAAGATTAGAGCTAAAATCGAAAAAAAGTCATTAACTTAGTATTATTGACATCAAAAACTATGGCATGCACTAGATTTCACTTAATACCAGTACAGTTTTTTAGATGACTATTTCTGATTTTACCAAACGGTGTAACATGTCTAATAATCCAAGAAACATGTTTATTGCGAACTAGATTCCCGGGAAAACCAATTTCACGATATTCTGCACGATCGTCCGTAATCACAAAAGTATAGTATATGTATATAAATAAACCGGAAGCAATTGAATTATCGAAAAGAAATATTCAGCACGAAGTTTCTGAGAGGTAGCTATTGTTATGCAAAAATTCCAACAAAATATTTACATACCAAGGAGGCAGTTATCATTCATAAACTGTTTATCCTATTCTAATATATATAATGATAGATAATAGATAATGAATTCCCATTCAAAATAAGTGTGTGTCTAATTTAATTTAAAATAGAAGCAGGAACTTGAAATCGTACCGTGATAAATATGAATGCTGTGAAAAAATCTTTGTTTGTATGAAATCGAGTTACTATTCAAAATGATTTTTTAACGTTGTATGGGCAAAATTAAAGCACATCAATGGCACGTTTTCGCAAATGCCTTTTATCACAAACTTCAAAAAAGCAGTTTTGCGCTATTTATTTTATTAGCGTATTAGCTAATAATACACCACTTTGTTAGTTCAACTTTCAATCAATATTAAATAATTTACAATGTTTGCGGAAAAGTAATCAAAGATATTTGTTATTGTGTTCTTACACATTTTTTAAGTGAAATATTTATATAATGGATTAGACCGAAACCAAAAAAGTGCGTCGGTTGAATCTTTTCTTTTCACAGTTTCGCCAGGTATTTACACCAAATGAGAGCAGGAAAAACATGACGAAACCAAAGTAGTAGCAGAATGAGGAAATTATCTCCAATGAGGACAGGCCCATGGGTTTTGCGTATGATATTTATTTGAAATCATTTAATAACCATCTGATATATGTTTCACAATGTCACTTGAAAGGAAGTGATTGTTGAGGAAGAAAATCTGAAAAATAAATAAATAAATAAACACTTGCTCTTCAGCTTATTATGATAATGACAGATTAAATACTTTCCCATTAACTTGTTAATATCTGAATTAATGGGAGGACGAAGCGCATATCCTGTAGTAGCATTAGTATCGATTTATTGGCTTAAATGTAAAGTAGGTACACATCTATATATAAATAGGGAAATATGTTTTGCTTCTTTTTACTCTTTTGTTCTTCCCTTTGACAGCTAAAATATACTTCTTAAGTTTAAATAATTGCTTTATATTATAAAGATTTTCCGTCATCCCTTGTCAAGTTTACTTTGGAGATAAATTGATTTAAGCGCTGCACCATTTTTCGGTGTAATTTAAAACAAAAAAAAATAATTTCATTCTAATGGTATTTTGGTGCTGAAAGGAATAAATTAATAAATTAATAAAATTATAAAACAAAAAAAAAAACGCATTCCGCATAATTTGACAGTTTGCGACAAAGGATAAACAACTGCATACCTAGAATCTTTGTTCACAATGATTGTTGTTAGTCTTAATATTTTGTTGTTGTAATAAATCATGATACAATAAGAAAAGGTGACATACGTTGGCAACTATTTACTCTAAATTGGCCATGTGGGACTCCCACCACATTACTACTTTGAAAAACCACTTTTTATGTTACTGCGAATTCTATAAATAATGCAAAAAAGTTCGGAAAATCGTAGATTTTAATATTGAAATTGGGCAAATTCGAGAACTTTTCACAAAAAAACAAACCTCTTTTACGATTCCAACTGGAAGTAGCAATGAAATAAATGAAAAATAAGACCATTAATACAATTCACTGATCCATTCATTAGTAGAAATAACTTTTGGGAAGGAACTCTACTAAAGGCATGAATATTCTGTGGAATAATATGCAAGTTTTTTTTAGCTGTGAATATAAGTATGTACATACATTGATTACCAAACTTATTGATAATAAAAAGGCTTTTGAAATATTTATTTCATATTTAATTTTAATTATTGAGTTCTTCTTCCAAAAGCTAATTATGAACTTTATTCCTTATTTCACTTACACTAGGAATTTTTCACTTCATAGAGAGCCTCAGCATGAACATTCAATCATAAATGGAAACCAGCACAATAATGAACATTGTTTTTTATTTTCTTCTTACTAGAGTAAGAGAGTCTTTATTTTTCGTCCTGTCAACATTTTACATTGTAATGGAAATGTAGGATAATTTATGCCTCTTTCGTGGCACCTTCCGATATACCACATTGAGTTTTGAGCGACCCAAATGGAACTGTTGGAACGTACGTCACCTTTCATTATTTTATTACGATAATAAATAATGCAAATAAAAAAAAATAACTGGAAGAAAATAAAATAAAATTAAACAAATTAAGAAAAAATAAATGAAATATAAATATAAAATATATACAATGATGGAAGCGAATTTTATTTGCAAAATTTAAAAAAAAAATTTTTTTGCAGTTAGGTCTTGATAAAAATAAAATTTTTCGCTTTGCTTTTTTTATATAAAAAAGGTTCATTAATTTAATGCCGGTATTCTGTAACTTTATCTCATCTCAAGTCTCTAAATATGAGAATTTCAATTAGAAACACTTTTGGTAAATTGAGACGATCTCAGACGGCATTCAGAAAGCAACAGTTTAAAAAAATTCATCATCGACTGTGGTGAAAAGCAGTAGAGATAACCAGCTGATCGTATGTTCAACGGGAGATGCGCAATCCACCTCAATGAAAATCTGTTTATCGATAGCGCACAATAGACTTTGTCAATTCTTTACCAACAGCATTTTTGCTCTTTAAAAATTTAAACAATATGGTTACCAAAAAATTAACATAGAAATTAATCGTTCAAATTCTTATTACTGCATTTTATGTGGCCCGATTATTTAAAATATGTATAAAATTAGAACTATGAGCAATCGATAAACACAGCACACGCATTGAAAATTAAGCAAAGCAAAGCATTGAAAATTAAGCAAAGTTTGTTTTGACTTCGGACGGCTTACCGAATACCAAATAGTCTCAAAATCAATCTCACTACCTAAAGGTCTTAATTAGTTGCTAGAGACTGCTTACGGAATACCGGCATAAATCACATACCTTTCAGTTCATCACATAAACATATAGACATAGTTTTGTAAAAATAACCATACAAAAACTTATATTTGGATACCTTTATATTTCAATGTAAAAATAATATTCTATTAAAATTTCCACCTTGCAATAATTCTGTATATCTGTGTAAAGCTGGCCTGCAGCACTGAATAATTACCCACTAGGAACAATCGATGGAGAAACAGACAGATATTTTAAAGCAATTTTTCCCAATTCGGAATGAATAACTTTTTTTCAGTATTATTATTTCAAATCATATCACTATCAAGTAAAAAAAAAAAAAAAAAAAAAAAAAAAAAGAGGGTAACCGTTGGGCTTATTAAATACGAAAGGCTCACTCGACTTTTTTCTAAGGAGGAACATAATGGAGTAAACTATTTTTCAATTTTTATACTAATAAAAATTTACAAATGTTCGGCCAAAGTTCGCTTATTTTTTTTACCGAGGCCGAACCGAAACCTAACCGAACTTTACTGGGCGAACATGGCCGAAGCCGAAGATAGGTCGTTCATTTTTAATTGCACTCTAAACCTTGATTTCTTCGTTTGGAAGGCTGACCTTTAATGTACACTATAAATTGATATACTGTAAAATAAAATAAAAAATTTTGTATTATTTTTGAAGCTTTGTTTCACTGTATATCACCAGTTATCTTCTATGTTAAGCTTTATTCACAAACACAAATGTCAGCTACAAATAAAACCACGCCGTTCATTTGACCTACACCATGCCCCCTAGTTAGTTGTTACTAATTTTGTAATTAAACCAATCAGAGTGCAGATCCGTGTACAACTCAATATGAAACTATTGGAAAACGAACAACATCGAAAAAATGGAAAGTAAAACAAAATCTCCAAATTTAATTAAAACAATTCAATGTTGTACGTTTGTTATTTAATTACAAAAAAAGTTTGAATTGTAATATCAGTTCACAAGAGATTGCAATAAGTCCAGTGCAATGTCAATTACCGATTTGAATTTCATCTGAAACGAATCACTGTAAAAATGCTGCTAAAAATTAAATTGTAATCGAAAAGCTAAAATCAAAAATTCACTTAAGTTTGCACTTAACTTGTATGGCCATTAGGGTGGCCCCGAAATGTATGCGTGGTAAACTCCCAATACCCATATGTGTTTCAAATCAAAAAATATTTAAAGGTCGCTCAAAGGGCTCAATGTATGTATATACTGTGTTAAGAGAAAAACAATTTTTCGTACCAAATCTACGATAGAATTCTACGTCGAAATGATATAGAATCATTTAAATTGAATATTTTCCAATGAGCAAACTGTGTGTTTCATCACGAATATTTGACACTACATAGCTATATCAAGCAGCTATGCTTTAAAAAAAGTCAACAACAAAAAAATTTTATCCAAGTTACTGTATCCGAGTTGGGTGATCTGGGCATCTCTGATGAGTGATCCCACATTACCTTATTGTTTGACTCCTTTAGGCCCCTTACATGGCCTTTGTAGAACTACGGCTCCTAAGGTAATATGATACCCAGATCTTCCGAGGTATTTCCAAGCCCCGAGTTTGGTTGCAGCCTTCGCAAACCATGCGGCAGTTCTCTCGCCCTTGCAGCTCACAAGGAGTAGCCCCGGATGGAAGTATAAGTAGTACCCGCTAAAGGCAAGCGGGTAGGTCTACCCTTTAAAAACCTCAGACATAATCGCCTTTTTTAGATCCGTAAGGCCTTCAGATCCGAGCGTCACCGCCGTGTAGCTTTCGGGCTGTACCGTCAAACGGATACCTTGAGGGACATCCGAATAGCTGATGGAGTATCCCGTTCCACCCGCTGGTTCCACTGAGTCCTTCACTACCCTCCTCTCCGCCGATCTCGATGATGGGGAGGCGGGTGCGCAGGCTGCCATTTGGAGATACCTCTGAGGTTATTTGTCCGCTATCTTCCGATCTTTGCGCCTTACTTGGATAGTAGAAAAACTCCGGGGTCCGGTGCGATGTCTAGAGGCAAATCCGTTCGATCGTGCCTCGACAGTTTTGTCGCACTCGTTGCCTGTGACCATTTCCCAACGGGTTGGTTTTTTTCGGCGAATTGACGCCTCTCTACAAGTGGAGGGCCCATCACTGTCTTCCCGAGCGTGCTCGGCGAAGAAGGCTGCCTCTACAGGGGATAAATCTTCCGGGAGGGTACCACCTCGTCTCCCTATTTTCCGCTTGTTATCCTTATTTTCGTCGCTTTTTGTTTTTGTTTTAGTTAACTTCATCTTTTTCGTCCGACCGTTTTCTCGCCTAAACAATACTCACGACCAAGCTCTTCGAGTGGGGCTCTCGGGAGTTTGACGTTCCAGCGCCCCTTGTAGCGGAAAGGCAAGTCCTCGATTCGGCCCGGTGTCCAAAAGGTGCCATTCTAATACAGCCGGTTGTCCCCCCACCATCGTTCTACAGCGGTTACTATCATCGAAGTGATGCACTTAGCTAGCAGTGTACCCTCTTTATGATCGCATCCGATTTGCCACCTGCCCTAGCAGAGGGAATTAAAACAGACAAATAGACAGACAAATATTATAAAAATTGTCAATATGTATTCATCACCGTCGATCCGTAGTTTAAAGAACTTCTCTAAAGTCTTATTATAGTTTAGACTAATTTTTTTTTATTATTTTGTGAAGAAAAAGAATTAATACAATTATAAAAATAAATAGGCATCATAATTTCATGCACTGATAAGCTCTGAAGAAGAATATTCTTATTCGATAAAAATATATTTATTTTCAACAAATTCAAAGCAGTGTTTGCGCCTGAGTGGCAAAAGAACACTCCAACTCTGATAAAATTTCATTTAGTTGCAAAAGCAAGCCTGTTGTTTCATGAAAGATGCGATTTGTTTATTGCTATTTAAGAGCGGAAAATAGTTGTGTCGGTAATTTTTTTGGTTTATGTAGTTACATATTTACAAACACTATGCAAATAAAAGCGAATTAGGTCTTAAACTGAAATTTCCAATATATTTTCTTTCGGCTCATTGAAAATAGCGCAGCTTTTTTAACTTCCCAACACTACATCTCAGGTCGGATATCATTTTACCGAGTTGACGCAACTCGCATATTTTTCCGAGTTAATATTGTTGCTTTACATGCATTTTGTTATCCTAACTATATTACAAAGAAACGGGTCGAATGTAAAATGTACGTGAAATTTCAACCATTAAATATCACGAATTTTAAAATCTGAAAAACACGGATCTCTTTTTATATTTCATTCCCAATAATTCTTGTGGTAGGCAACTAGTAAAAATAGTGTATACCACCCTAATGTATGTATATGGTGCGAAAAGCATACACACATAGTGCAAAAATGGTCACATGTTTATGGTCACATGAGTGAGCGCAAAAAAAACTGAATCACCAAAAAACAAAAAAAAAACACTTTTTTTTAAATAGAAGTATGACGGCTGTAATTTCAATTAGTGATTAATGCATGTGGAACATTTACATCGTTGTACCTGCCACAAAGTGTAACAGTGTGTAGTTTACTAAATTCATGACTCAAAAATTACACAAAAATAGCATTGGCAAAAAAAAAATAAATTAAATTGTATTCAAAGATTTCCGGTGCGTTAATGCAAACTCGGCCAGTTCGCGTTTGACCACTCTGATAGGCGTTCACATTTATTTTTGTGTTTTTTTTTTTAATTTCCACTTAATTCACCACTCTAAAGCAAAGTCATAAAAATTCATGTTTGACTCAATTGTTAATTTGAAAAGCTGCAATAATTGAAGCCAATTAAATTACCATTACAAATGGAGCATTGATTATCTTAGCCGCCAAAAGCCGAATGACCAACAGAAGAGACGTTAACTGCCACCAATGGTGCTACTTGGCTGCTGGTGTGTTTTTGTTGCTCACAGCTCTCAGCTAGCAACTACTCGTAGTAGCCCGCAGTTTACAGAGCACACGTTCTATTCAGCTTGTTGATGATCGCTTTTTTTTTCTGTGAATGTTTCACACCGTAAAGCAACCCCTTCGCTTACAAAAAACTTTTTGCATCAGCTGACCGTCGTCGTCGAAGTTTTTGTTGTTGGTGTGCTAACAGGGCGTTTTTTAGCATTAGGTGAATATGCTGAGTTGTTGTTGTTGCCTGTTTATAAGTTTTATGCTTTTGTATTGAGTTGTTGTGCGAGTTGTGGCTTTAAAATTGTTTTTTATTTATGCTTTTCATATGTGAATTTTTCTTTTATGTCACAGCATTTTCGAATGCGTGTGTGCTGGTATTTTGACTTTCCGTAACTTTGTCAGAATTTTTCTAGTTTTCGTGTATAAATATCTGACACCACTCCTGCGTCAAAGCATAACAAAATTTGCGGTTAACATAATCTTATGATAGTTGTGCTTTTAAATTTTCAAAAAATTAAAATTCCAATCAAAATGTTCAAATTGGTAAGCAGTGGCATAAATAAAGGATAATATATTTTTTGGCTCATTTCCTGAAGGAAAAATATCACTAAACTGTTTCATCTGAAATTGCGTTGAAGGGCATAAAGTGTGACAAAAATATAAACAGACTAGAAGCCCTCTATCGCTGACTCCATTGAAACTCGATTTTCGTAAAGTTTAAGAAAATGGCGTCCCTCAGTCCGAACACCTACGAAAAATACACTTGTCCTCGTTGTAGGATTCGATGATATTTTTTTCCGCAGATTCCTCGAAATTTCAGACTACGACAGATTCACTGATAGCTCTGTGTATATATTAATAAAATGTGTACTTATACATATTTTGGGTCAGTAAAAGCCGAAGCATATAAACTGAAATGTAAAATGGTGGACAAAATGTGCAGTACAAAGTAGACAAGGAACAACTTTGTTCAGTAAGAAGTGCACATTTCTACAAATAAAAAAAAAATGTCCGTAAAAGTTGGACATAGAACTTTGTTAAGTGAAAAGTGTACATAGAATTTTGCTCATTGAAAGGTGAGCCTCAAACTTTGCTCAGTAAAAAGTGCCTATGCATGGATATTCATTATTATCAAACTAATTAAATAGTAAGGATTGTTAACGACAAATATTTTGAGAGTTTACTTTGTTAGGATTTTGATGTCAATGAAATTTTTCGCGTTAACTTTATATACTTTAAATTATTGTGTAATATGTGATTAAAAAGAATGTGGAAGAGATAAAAATGTGCCTGCTTGTAGAGGTGGCTATGGCCAACATTTTTATGACACTAAATTCATTCCAAAGTGAGCTTTAAAACTGGGTTTGTAGTTAGGCCAGCTTTCACGATTTTTAATGTGCATGAGTCCTTATGTGTAAGGGTCACTGTAAGGAATTCCGCAGTAAATAAAAATAGTTAATTAGATTACGGCACTGCTCGTTGTTCCACCAAAGAATGCAGATTACAAAGAAGTTGCATCCCATACCACCGTTCCTCTAAAAGAAAGTTTCGTCAGATTTCACCATACCAGAACTAATTTGACATTTGCTGATTGATATTAGAATCTAATTAGATCCAATTAGTTTCTATTTGTGGTGAAATCGGACGTTCGATTTTCTCGTACCATCTACGTACTTTGCAAACTCAGATAACAAAAACTGTAACAATTTGGTGCTCCTCCTCAAATTTGAGATGCTCATTATCATTTTATATCCAAAGTCTTGCGCAGATTTCGAACGCAGAAGGAGGTTTTTTTTGGGAGGCTTTTTCATAACATAAATGCACTCGGGCTTCGCGTGTTGCAGAAAAAGAATGCGTGTGTCTTCTTACAGTAGAATACTCTACTAAAATTACTGAAGTGAGTAATTATTTTCATATGTATAACTTTGGGAGAACTATGGGATAAACTCACCAAAGCTCTTCGACGCTTCTGAGTTATCACTGAGTGAAATGCTTCCCATTATCTGACAATGGAATCTATGGCCGAAATAATTGGTTGCATGTCAAGGAAAGTCTGGTCATAGTCCACTTTCTGAAATGATTTGGAATAGTTAGCATATTACCCAGTGCTGAAATTCTGCAATAACTTTGTACAAATTTATGTTTAAAAATTGCAAAAAAAAAAATTTTTTAAATTTTATAAATTTTGAGTGACTTCAAACTCGGACCATATTATACTAAAATTAAATGCTCTATAAAACTGCTTAACCTATTTTATTTTTTTAATTTGCTTAGTAAAAATTTTGAAAACTTGTTTAAAATTTTAAAATTTTCCAAATTTTTATTTAAATTAAATTAAATTTCTAAATTAAATTTTTTATGAAATGAAATTAAATGGGCTATAAAGTTAAAATAGCTTAGCATTTTTTTAATTATAAGAAGTTTATTGAATTAAATTACAATTAGATGATCCTGAAAAATTCAGCCCTTAATTTTCTCGTATAAAACGTTTTGCGAGTCTTCCAAATTGTTTATAATTTATTCAATTACACCAAAAAGAAATTAAAAAGAAAATAGTATATGCAAATATATATTCTTAAATTTGTTAAAAAATTTGTAGTTTCTTTTGATTCAATTACACTGCAATTATATGAGCTATAAATGATTATATCCAATTTTTTTCTGAATAAAAAGTTTGAAGTTTAAAAAAAATTAAGAATTTTTTGTACTAGAAATAATATATATTCTATTACACTACAATTGAATGAACTGTAAAAATGTTATAGAAATGTTATCTTAGAATTTTTTAAAATTGTATGCCGTTTATTCTATTGTACTAAAATTTATTGAGCTTGAGATCTGCATACAAAAATATTCTCTTAAGTTTTCTCCATATAAATTTTTTAATTTTGGTTTGATTTCATAGAATTTTTTTAAAATTAACCATATTAATTTTTGAGCTCAAAGCCAGTATAATGAAATATTTGGAAAAAGGACAACCACATTCAGAAGCAGAAGAAATTATATTAATTATTAACTACATCTCCTCATCCGATTTCTATAAGCTACAACTTCTACCGCTCCTTTATTAAAAAAATATAGGAGTTCTTACAGTTATTTAATTGTAGTATAATAAAATAAATATTAAAAACAAAGTTTGCCAAAAGAATTTATACATTTTCTAAATTATTCAAGGGCTTTAGAAAATTTTGGTATGCAATGTGTTTTGGTGTGGATTCAATGATAAGTTTTATAAAAATCCGATCATATATGAGTTTAAAATAAAAATAAATATAAACAGCAAGTTTAAGGAAACAGTGTAACTTCCGATATTTCTTTACGGTGAATCGATAAATCTACTGGTCATCGATTGTTATAACTATTCAACCGTTATTAAAACTATTGAGCTATTGCATTACAGTAGATATTAAGCTGCATTGTGGCTTAGACAAACGAATTAAATGTGATAAAATTACGATTACCAATTATTAATTAAACAATTTCTATTCTTCAACCATTTTCAGATCGTCGCTCTGTCTACCCTTTTCGCTGTCGCTTCTGCCGGCTACCTTGGTGGCTATGGTTTGGGTTATGGCGGCTACGGCGGCTACGGCGGCTACGGTGGCATTCTATCGCCATCCTACCATGCACCTGCTCTAGTGGCACACGCGCCAATTGTGAAGACCTACAGTGCACCCATTGTAGCCGCACCGGTGGTGAAGACCATCGCGCCATTGGCCACTTCCTACGCCAATACCTACAAAGTGGCCACCAAGGCAATTCCAGTGGTGCACGAGTTAATATCGATACTCGATATGAATTCAAAAATTATAATATTTTGCTGTGCCAAAATGCGTGCTCTTTATTACTATTCTTAAACTAACTCGTTTACATGAATCTTAGTGCTACTTATAGTATTGAGATGCGTCGGTCGTTATCTGTTTACTAGTAGGTAGTGATTTGGGCTATTATTGTTTGTTTTGGTGATACTACATTTCTATTGTTATAATGTTTGTCCGTTGCAGTCCGTGGTAATCATGTTGGGACAAGTTATGTTGTTTTGATGTTGTGTATATTATTATCATACGAGTACAAGGCCAAAGGGCATATGGTAGTTTATCTACATTTTTGTCTGTGAACAATAATTATGTATATATGTATGTAGTGTATACATTTATATGCATACATATGTATGTTTGTACTAACGTCGTTAACTCTCCTCCCTCTTAAAACGGAGCGTCCCCGCTATGGTGCTGCTATGAGTTGCTGCTGAAGACGGTTCAGTTCGATTTCGTATAGGTCTTCAATTTGTCTTTTTCTCTGAAGTATTCTTCTTTTTTCATAGCATCGGCAGAGATGTACCATGCCATAAGTGATGACTGCTAAGGTAAGGAATCCCATTATGATAAAGAACGTAAATTGTACTGGGTTTTCTTCAATAGGTATCAAAAATGCTGAGAGTTTTTGGATATTGCTGAATTTGTAGATTGAGTTTGAGGAAAGGATGCGGAGTACTTCAAGTTGTTCGCTATGTTGATTGTGTATGATTTTTCTGAGTTGTCGTTGATGATTGTAGTATGTGATACCATCGATGGCTGTAGATTCATTAAAGTGTATTAATTTAGGGCCTGATATATGCATGTTGTTCCAAGTGTGCTGGTAATCTGTGAAAATGTATCCATTCTCTAGGATGCGGAGTGGAGCATTATTTTCATGGGTTGCTTCGCATTGGGCCGATTTGTCCTCTAGTATTTTTATAGTACAATTGTCAGAGGGTTCGGACTTACATATAAAGTTACTCATATACTTTCTACATTTGGATATTCTTTGATATTTGTTACATTTTGCGATCTTAGGGTCTAAATTAATTTTACCATGCTTATGTGCTAAAGGATAAACATTGAATAGGCTACATTTAGTTTCGAGGATAGGATATTTGTATATTGTTATAATTGCTTCTTGTAGGTAACATATATGAATGTCGGCATATTCTAATATATTAATTATTGGAAGATCTAGTTTTTCGTGCTTTATTAAATCGTACACATCTTTCAAATTTAATGTGCCAGAATAAAAATTATTAGTTTTCGCAAAATTTATAGTATTTGTTATTGATTGAAGTTCATTGTAAACTTCTGATATAACAATGTTTTCGGTTATTGTTTTGGGATCAAGGGTTTCGAGTATTCTTTCGAACTGTGAGTTAATTTTCCTTTGCTTGTTGTTATTTTCTATTAGCATATTAAGTGAAGTTTTGATTTCTACTAGGTCATCGTGGTCTGGTGTACCAGTGATGAACTTTAACACGGAGCCAAGAAGGTTGATTGATCTTTTGGGTCTATAAATATTGGGAATGAGTTGATTTTTCAGAGTTTCGATTTTGTTCACTAAAATTTGAGTTTCAGGTTGGTTTTCTAGATTGTATAATGATTTCATTATGCTTTCGTATGGCGCTAGTATTTTTGAAAGGTTAGATATGTGATAGAGAAAAGCTGTATCCTGATAAATGTAAACAGGGTCGGTTTCCACTAAGACATATTTCCTATTAGTTAAATCTATTATATTGTCACAAAGTGCAATAGAGAAAAGTAAGGTAAACACTATTCCGTACATGCCTTTACTCTAATATTGTCCTTATGGATAATAACTCTTTTATTTGTCGTTACTGTTTCGCCGTTGTCTTTTTTGACTATATGTCTGGCGTATTTTTTTACGTTTTTGTTCCGTCTATGCGTCTTTGAATATATTACGTCTCCTTCTTTGTAGTTCAGTTGTTTGCGATTGCGGTTGTGGTATCGCAAAACTCTCTCTTGGTTTTGTTGAAGACGCTCTTTGATGTCAGGATACCCCCTTTGATTGAAAAACACGTCCTCGGGTTTCTCGTTGGTTACCGAATGGATAGTTTTGTTGTACTGTCGGACTGCTTCAAATATCTGTTCATCGGGTGCCGAACTGTGTTGGTGTGCCAAAACTTTTGCGAGTTCAATTATGGTGCTATGCGTTCGTTCAACTTGACCGTTTGTTGTTGAATGATAGGCTGGAGTTTTGGTATGCGTTATTTGTAGTCGCTTGTATATTTGTTGTGCACATATGCCAGTAAATGTTGACTCGTTATCAGTCATTACAAACTTTGCGTTAGGGTATATTTGTGATAGTATCTCGTCGATGTATTTGTATGTGTCTTTCTTTGATGGTATTTGTCTCAAATAGCAAAATTTTGAGTACTTGTCGGTTGAACTAATGTACATATTATTGCTTATAAAAAATAAGTCTAAGTGTATGTATTCGCCTACTTTGTTCGGTACTGGTGCTGAACCAATTGGTTGTTTATTTGGTCGGCGTTCATATTTGTTTGTGAGGCAAATTTCGCAGTCCTGTACTTCCTTTTTACAAGCGTTACGTATGTTCGGCCAGTAATATTTGAGCGAAATTTCCTGTGCGTTATTTTTGTAGTTTCTGTGAGCACGTCTGTGTGTGTCTTGTATGATTTGTTTTTGTTGTTCGGTCTCGGTGATGTCGTCAACCAATTTCTGCGCTAGTACAATCGATACGGTTGGGAATGTGTCGATAAGGTCATTCTCGACGTAAAATAATATTTCTTCGCCTATTTGCAGGGCATTAGTTACGTTAGGTCTAATTATATTTTTTAGTCTGTCTAGCAATTCAGTTTTGGTGTTAAAAAAAATCGTATGTCGGCTGTTAGAAAATATATTTTGTGAGGATATTTCGATGGGATTCTGATCTGATTGTCTTACAATAATTTGATTTCTAAATGCGTTTAGTGGTTGCTTTACTCGTTTGACTTTTTGTGTTGGGGAGCTTTGTGCTGAATGTTGGGAGTCATCAGAGTTTACCGTGTTGTTTATTTGCTGGCGAGAAAGTGCATCAGCGACAACGTTCTGATGTCCGGGTTTGTAAACGAGTTTTGCGCCGTATTCTTCGATGAAATTTTTCCATCGTTTTAGTTTTGTGTTTGGATTTTTATCCGAAATTGAAAAGATGAGTGACTGATGGTCTGTATAAATCGTTAGATCTGCTATACCGTATAGGTGATTTCTTAATTTTTGAAGTGACCAAACGATAGCGAGTAATTCCTTTTCATTCGTGCTGTAATTCTGTTCAGTCTGACTAAGAGTTCTAGATATAAAGGAAATAGGTTTCCTGTTCTGAGAGAGTACAGCTCCTATTGCAAAGTTACTTGCGTCTGTCGTTAGTTCAAAAGGTTTGTTGAAGTCTGGTTGGAATAATTCGACTTGTGCTTGTAGTGCGTCTTTTATTTTTGTTAAAGCCTCGAGTGCTGGTTCGTCTAGATTAATTGAGACCTTTGCGCTCTGATTTTTACTTATACCACCATTGTCTCCGCGTAGAAATGTTGTCAGGGGTTTCGTTATTGTAGCGAAGTTCTGAATAAATTTCCTGTAGTAACTCGCTAGGCCAAGAAATGATCGTAATTCTTTTAAATTTTTTGGAGTTGGATAATTCTTTATAGTTTGAATTTTATTTGGATCCACAGTTATTTTATTATATTTTATTATGTGTCCAAGGTATTCAACTGAATCCTGGAAAAAATGCGATTTCTCGTTTGAAATCTTCATATTGGCATTGTGGAGGGCATTTACTATTGTACGAATATGTTCCATGTGTTCCTCGGGTGAGGACGAATATATGAGTACATCGTCAATATAAACATATGCGAACTTGCCAATATATGGACGTAGGATATCGTCTACGCATCGCTGAAATATGGAAGGTGCGTTCTTTAAACCGAACGGCATCCTAAGGAATTCATACTTTGCGCCATTCACACTGAATGCAGTTTTTTCTCTGTCTGATTTTTTTATCAAGATCTGATGAAAACCTGACTCTAAGTCTATCGTTGTGAAAACCTTTGCTTTACCTAAATTTTGAATTGTCATTGCAACGTCTGGGATAGGGTATCTATCAGTGATAGTCTGAGCGTTAAGCTTCTGAAAATCTACTACCATTCGTCTTTTAGGTTTCCCTTCGTTATCGGTACCTTTTTTTGCGACGGTCCAGATTGGAGAATTGTAAGGACTTTTACTAGGCTGAATAATTTGGTTGTCTAATAATTTATCTATTTCTTTGTTTATGAATTCATTGTCTGCTATCGGATACGGATACTGTTTCACCCAAATAGGATCTTCTGATTCTGTCCTAATTGTGGCTTGTATTGTAGTCGTAAACGGAAGGATTTCATTAGTTTCGTCGTTTATTCTCATGATATTTTCAATTTCAGTTTTATACTTGTCGTTATTAATTGTGAAATTAACTTTTTGTTCGCTTACTACTTTCTTTTTATATTTGTATAAGAGTTTATACTCAAAGATGTTAATTTCTGCTTTCAATACCCTAAGACCGTGTTCACCTAGAAGCATATCAAACTCCTCTAAAGCTTCGGTTTCAAAAAATACTAAGTTATGATTGAGTAGTGTAATAACTTTCTTAGCTTTGGTCAAAGAGTATCCATGAAGCGTTTTAACTTTAACCGGTTTTATGGGTATAGATTTTCCTAATTTGCACTTAGAACTAATATAATTATTTGTAGCACCTGTATCAATTAAAATATTAACGGATGTACCTGTCGTTTGACAACGCCTTTGGAGACACGGTAATCCGTTTATTCTCCTAAAAAAACACTTCCTGTCTCATAGATGTCGTCAGTATGTGCGGCGAGTGATTGTAGCTCTTCGTCTCTCGTCTGGTTTATTCTTTGTACCTTGTTGGTGTTGAGGTTTCGTGAAGAAGGAATTCTTCCGCGTTTTGCTGCTTGTTGGTCTTCTCTGAACGGGTTATAGTACCGTTGAGGTTGCTGAAGGTTGTTCCTTAGCTGGAGTTGATTGTTGTGTTGTGTTGGTCGTACGTGTTGACGAGAGTCGTCCACTTCCATCGGTTCTTGGCGTGGTTGATGGTTATATTGTACTTGCACATTTGGATTATATCTCCTTCTATCATCATATCTCTGTTGTGGAGGATTCTGTCTTTGGTTGTATCCTTGTGGCGTAATTTGTGCGTCGAACTGCATGTTTGAACTGTCGTGGTAAATCGTGCTTGCGATTGCATATGCGGTTTCCAAGTCTTTTGGGTGATGACTGTATAATGTGCCGCTTGTATACCTGCTGTTGAGTCCTGTGATGAAAGTACGGACTGCTTCTTGATTTGCATATTCTAGCATGGATGCAGGTCCTTGTTCTCCTGACATCTCTATCTTTGAGAGTGCGAGATTCAGTGCTTTGCTGATTTCGCTGTGAAACTCCGATAGTGTGCTTCTCCCTTGTGTGATCTTTTTCATTTCTTCGAGTAGTACATACAGCGGTCGTTGATCAGCGTATGTATAGTCAAGTCTGTTGATTATTGAATAGAAATTCAGCTTGGTGTTGTGATTGATTAAGATGTTTGCTGCCTCCCCAACAATTTTTGAGTGTATTATTGTAAACGCTGTATAGTAGTTCGGGTGGTTGGAAAATTCTTTAATGTTTTCCATGAATGTCCATGCCCTTTTCCTCCAGGATCTGTACTGGTTCTTGTCTCCGCTGAAGCATGGTATGGCTTCAAAGGTTTTTAAATTTATGAGGTTTCCATTTGTAATGTTCGGTGTAAATTCTACGTGTTGGTCTGCTGTAGTGACTGTCTGGGAAGGTTGTTGTGCTTCCAGTGTATTCACTTTTAGTTGTGTATTTTGTAGAGCTTGAGTTAGTAGTTCTACCTGTGCTCGTAGAGTTGCGATGTCCTGAGCCATTGTATCGTCCTGTGGTATTAGGCGCAGATAATTGAAACTTCGTTGGCGTTTAGTGCGTGAGTCCAGGGTGAGCGATTCTGTTTAAAGTCAGGAATCTTCAGTTTTCGTTTTTCACTTTTCACTTTTTTGATCGGTTTAGGCTGCCTGCTATTTCAAGGTTTGCTTTTACGCGACTGGTTAAATTTGTTATATCTCGCTTTTTCAGAGATTGTTTTTATGCTTTTCTTCAAAGCTGTGGAATTTTTATTTTATTACCCTGTATTTCAAGGGAATTTGGCTGCAGTCAAGAGTTAGACCGGCTTGAGCCCCCAGTTAATATCGATACTCGATATGAATTCAAAAATTATAATATTTTGCTGTGCCAAAATGCGTGCTCTTTATTACTATTCTTAAACTAACTCGTTTACATGAATCTTAGTGCTACTTATAGTATTGAGATGCGTCGGTCGTTATCTGTTTACTAGTAGGTAGTGATTTGGGCTATTATTGTTTGTTTTGGTGATACTACATTTCTATTGTTATAATGTTTGTCCGTTGCAGTCCGTGGTAATCATGTTGGGACAAGTTATGTTGTTTTGATGTTGTGTATATTATTATCATACGAGTACAAGGCCAAAGGGCATATGGTAGTTTATCTACATTTTTGTCTGTGAACAATAATTATGTATATATGTATGTAGTGTATACATTTATATGCATACATATGTATGTTTGTACTAACGTCGTTAACTCACGCGGCTCCAGCTATTGTCCACGCTGCTCCTGCAGTATATGCGGCGCCTGCCTATCAAACATCCTCTACATACCATGGCACGCTGGGTCTGAACTATGGATATGGTCATGGTCTATTGCACTAATGGGTAGTTCATGTTACACAGCACATCTCGAACAAGGATTTGAAAAAGGCTAATGAATTTACGGACTACAATATACTGAACATTATGGAAATTTGAGTTTGAAACTATAATTTGCCCAATCATCTAACATACATATTTATAATGTCATGAAAAAATTAGCATATAAAGAAGTGAGCGTTTTGAGACTTGAATGATCAATAAAATACTGAAAGTAGCTAATGATGAGAGTGAGTAGAGAAGAGATGACCAACTTTGACTAAGTGCACCAGAGCGGAGATATTAAAGCTACATACAACCTACAACCAAGAAGCATTTTCCAGCAGAGATTTTGTTTGTTTATCCCGTACAATCGATATTGTATATTTTTTAATTAATTTTAATAAATTGTTAAAATGAAAACGAAACCATTATGTTTTGTTTTGAAGACATTTTTCATCAGCACGAACAGTGACACTGCAAAAGACTGACAATCTAATTCTGAATAGAAACTCCCGAGAAATTTTCTCTCTTTGCCCATGTTAAAGCAATGGGACAAGGGAACAAATTCAGCGAGAGTTTCTATTTAGAGTAGGGCTGTTAGCATTCAAGCCAAATTTCATCATTTAGTAATTTCTTTTAATTGCCTGCCACTTGCAAAGCTATTGATTTAATCATCGATCTTGAATCCAATATAATAAACACTTCTGGAAAATTTTGAGTTTTAACTATGAGAAAAATACATTTGATGAAAATATGTAATTAAATTGTGACAAAGTATTACGTCATAGCAAAATAAAACTACATGAATATGGTGATCGTGGATTTGAATGCGAAATATTTTTAACACAAGCGGTGTTTCTGGGAATCTGAATCAGCAATTTGTGTCTCCTTATGGCTAAGACGATTTCAGCACCGACAAAGAACTACTTAAATTTTTCGCAAGAAATGTAAAGAAATTAATTCAATCAAAGAAATATTTTTAAATTTTGGCTCAATATTAACAAAAAAAAAATTCTGCGTTTTATAAAATAAAACTCGATATATGATAATTTTTTCTGATCACAAATAAAACTTATTTTTTGGGTACTATTTTTACGCTCCGTTTTAATGATTATTTGTGGTATTACTACTTTTTAATCAAAAATACTCATTTATATTGTGAGTTTATAATTTTTTATGTTTTATTTTTTCATCAAATATATTCATTACTTTTTGAGTTATATTTTTTTGATCAAAAATAATAACTTTCGAGTTTTATGATTTTCTTTTACAGAACGAAAAACTCAAAACGCTATGCCACGTTTTTAATAAGTATTACGTGGCCGATTTTTATTTTGCTATGCGACCGTCAGTATATGCACTCTAAAACTACATCACGTTTATACACATATACATACATATATGTACAAAAAATACTATTAATGAGCAAAATTTTCAGTGGCTCCCAGTGAAACTCGTATAGTAATTTTATTTGGTTTAAGTTTTTTTCCTAATTTTTTATAGAAATATGTAACATTATGTGGCATAACCCCTGATTTAAGTTTCAAACTATATCAAAAATTCAATAAATTAAAAAAATGGCATAGATACTCAAAAAGATTTAAGCAGAATTTTCAGAAGCTTTTTGAGGATGCAGGTTTGTAGCCAATTAAATTTTCTAGCTATTGCCTAAAATTTTGTGCGTATTTCCTGATGTTAATTAGTTGTTTATAGAGCAATGAAGTTTTAAGAAAACAATGACTTTTGCTGATTGATTTCCCCACATATGCAGATGACACAGCGATAATTGAAACAAGTGAGACTCCAGATGAAGCTTCGTGATGCGTGCAGAAAGAGTTCTAAGGAGTAGAACTGGAAGATTAGAGTCAACACTCAAAAATTAACTCATGTAAAATTTACCAAAGAACCTAGATTAGAATGACAGATTAGTTAGAAGTCAAATTAGTTCAGGTATGGCGCATTGGGCGAGGTTTTCATTTAGAGGAATGGTGGAATGGAATGAAACTTCTTTGTAACTTACGTTCTTGGCATTTACTCTTAGAAGAGGAGATTGTTACCCAGTTTCACCAAATTTCGACAATTAAGTATCTTAGTGTACATACATGGAAACCATATATTAAAGCTTAAGTTAATCAAAAAACAAAAAGGTATAAAGGCTCTTTAGCAAAAACACGCAGTTGAGTTTAGAAAATAAGTTAGAAAAGTACAAACCAATTCTTAAACCTGTTTAGACTTATGCTATAGAGCTCTAAGAAACGGAAAATCACTCGAATGTTGATACTCTCCAATGATATTAAATAAAGATTCCAAGGCTCATAGAAGGTGCTCCCTGGTTTGTTAAAAATGATTAAGTACATAAAGATCTCAATGTAACTTATGTTAAAGAAGAGAGAAATATAATATGTGTTATATATTGATAGGCTTAACAATCACCTTAATATTTTAGCTATAAATCTCTTAGATTATAACTGAAAAAAATGATTTAAACTATCTCGAGTTTTCACTCTTTAAAAGGTACCATCTATAAATAATAAGTATTCTATGTTTTTCAGAAAAATCGAACTACATATATATTTTCTGTCCCACAACTTTTTAATGTGGCTAAAAGAATGTCTGATTACTTCGATGACTAGGAAGATATACTCCAATATAATAATGGTACTGTATTCTTTAAACATTTCATTATACTGTACATATATAAGTTTTTTGTCATATTGCAAATGATAAGATAATACAATTTCAACAGTTCTTATCCCATTTTGCGACGTTCTTTTTTGACTATGATTTTTACTCACCTAGAAAATTTATCTTCCTTTCGATTTCAGCGTCGTTTTTCAGAAATATTAGAAATTTTCACGTTTATCAATATTTAGTCATAGCTAATGTTGCCACCGTAGCCGAGTGTGTAGCGTGAGCGAGCTTGGTTCGGTGGGTGGTTCTGGGCTCAAATCCTGGCCTGGGTAACTAACATCAAAAATTATAGAAAAGTTTTGTCTAATATCATTTGCCGTTCGGAGTGGGCGTAAAACTGTAGTCCCTCTTAAGCTATGATGGAAACGCCTAATTTTTATTATTATTATGCTACCAAAAGACATGGACTATTTTATTTGGTGCTTCTAAAATCAGCCTAGAATCATATTCAATTTCGTTTTGCAAGACATTTTTGAAAGAAACTAAAATGCAGTAAGAAACGTGTATGTATTTACTGGTTAACTCAATTCTGAGCTAACTTAAATAACTTTAAATTTGTTGTTGGTTGTTTATGATATACAGTGTTTCACAAGGAAATTAATCTTGCTGGGTTTAACAAACTAAAATCAAATTATGAACAGCTGATTCATGCGGCTTACCTTACTATTGTAAGTCAATTTGTTGAATAACTACATACATACATACATAGGTAAATATGTGTGTACATTAGTAGGTTTATGAATGCAACTATGTGTAATCTACACAAATTATTACATATCTACTTCCGTAGCCATTGTAGGCTACGCCAAACTTCTACTAATTTGAAAATAATTTAATAATTAAACCAATTACACTTCGTAAGTACTCGTCAATGTGAAACTAAATATATGTACATTTGTATTACCTAGTAAAGCAAATTCATATGCAATATTTTGAAGAACACGAAAAACAGCTTGAGTAAAAAGAGAAAGGAAATACCTATGGATGTACGTATTGCATATTTTTTGTGGCTGATATCATAGTTGTATTAAATTTAATATTAACTAAATTTAATGAATACTTTTTTGTTTTTTTTATAAACCATTCTACTTTATATCAAAGCACAAGTTTCAAACCAACACAGCGATTGCTAAAGCGGTTAGTTAATCTTAATCAATTAATTAGATAAGAATAAGCGAAATGCATTGTTAAAAATTAAAAAAATTCAATGTAAGCAAAAGAGCACAGCATATAACAAACCCTTCTAAATAATGCGAAAACCAAAGGAAAACTGTAGATGAAAGTCCTCGTAGATATATCGCCACAAACCGTGGAAGAGTCTGCACGAGTAAAAAAACATTTACACTGCAAATTTTGAATCGACAAATTATACTCCTTCAGTTTTTTATATTAAGGACTCTCGACTCAATAACAGTATTGATTCCGTTATAACCTCTAGGTAGATTCCTATAATTCAATTAAAACATTTTTCTTTAATTAAATTAAATCGATCTAACAAATACAAAGTAATTTTCTCATACCATGTGTACCTAGGTTGATGTATATTGGAACGATTTTCCCTCCTACCTTTTCAAGTTTAGTTTGGAGGCAAACCGGTTTCGTCATAGTGTTATCTTCAGCATAATTTTTCGTTCTGTTCAGTTAACCAAGTGTAAATGGCTAAAAATTAGCGTAGATTTTTTTTTTTCACTGATGACGTTAATAATAATTTTAGGAAGATATCGTACAATAAAGTAGAGCACTATGTACTTTAAGATAAATTTACTAATTGTTGAGGCATTGTTTTTCTTTTCAAGGAAAGTTCTTTGACAATAAAAATGCACTTTTTCTGTAAACATTGTACAGCCGTCTTAAAGACATAATTCAAACAAAAAAAAAATATACGAAAATAAACATTAACAAGTAAAGAATAGTCTAAGCTCGGATACAACTGAAGTTTAAATACCCAACCTTACTTTCGCACTGCAACTGCTCTAAGACCCTAGTAGAGTGTAAAGAAGCCTTGGGTAGTTTGGCTGTGCCCAAAACCATGCACTTTTAATAGTTCTCGCGAAATAAGGGTGTTGAAGGAAATGAAAGTACACTTAGTACACTTAATGAAATGAAGAAGTGCCGATCTTGCTCGCGAGTTTTTTACTTTCTCTGCAAAGAGAGGAATCCTGGCTCTTAGTGGGTCTACTGACAGGTTAATGCCTCTTGGTGGCGCATTACTCTAAATTGGATGTCTGGTAAACGATAACAGATGAATTGTGCCAGCCAGCTTAACCTAACCTTACCTAACCTTATATGACGTATAGATCAAACTATGTATCAAAAATTTGGCGGTGCTACGCCATGTACTTGAAAAAAGTCAAATTTCTTATAATTCCGCACTATTTGACGCAGATGGTAAATATTTGATATATAGAACCTACTACTATTTGCTGTTAAAAATGGCGGATTCCCACCCCTATTTCACCTAGTACTTAATAAACGTATATATGTAAAAAGTCAAGTAATTTTATGGGTTTGGAATATAAGGATAAAAAGCAATCTTGTTATAAATTTGTGTATTTTAAATACACTTAAACATAAATTACCAAACTTCTTACGAAAAACTAACCAATATCATCATTTTTGATTTATACGATTAGATCTAGCAAATTATTATAAAAATAGTGTTTTTTTGTCTGAAAATCAAGCTTATAGCGAGGTAGGTTATCTGTCTATGGTTAGTTTAAGGAGATATTACTTTTGAAAAAGAAAAAAAAATGTTGTGTCAAACATTTGTTATTAAAGCTTCATTTACAAAAATAAAAATTCCAAAAGTGAGCCAAAATCGAAAATTTATAAAGCTTTACAAAGAAATGTTCAGAATTTATTTAAAATCATTGAGCATTTTCGCTAAAAGTTATGGTAGATCTTATTTTTTTTTTATTTGGAAATAAATATTTGCCAACAAATAAATAGGCTGACTATTTACCATTATTGCGAATATATTCATCGAACCTGTATAAATGGTATTCTATAAAAATTTTGATATTTGATTTATCAAATTATAAATAAAAAATAAAATTATAATTTTATCACGTTTATAAGGGACTTACCTCGCTAGATGAATACCCTCAATAAAATTTTGAGGATGTCGACAGAACAGCATCGAGTTTATTTCCATATTTAAAGTTTAAATTAAACATTAAGTTATAGTAAATGATTTCCTGTACACATTCGATCAAGTGGGCTTAAATTTTTTTTATTTTTAATTTTCACTAAAATTTTTTTTTAAGACACAAAAGCAGCGCCAATTTAACAATCTCATTTAATCCAATCGTTTAGCATGAAAACTGCAATAAATGATACCAATAAAATTACCATTGCAAATAGAGCATTGACCATATATGTATGTATGTGTGTACAATTGCCGTCAATGTTGGGCAACATCGAGTAATCGCCAGAGAGCAGCTCGTACCTACGGCTAATTGTACCACTCGCTGTTGTTGTCATCGCTCTGAGCTACCGACTCGCGGCTAATAAACAGCTCGCGGCTTTTTGAGCGCATGCGCGCCCATTCTATCCGGCGTATTGATAACTAAATATATCGTCTCATTTTATTGTGTTTTATGCGACAAAGCAACCCCTTCGCTCTCAAATTTTGCAAATCAGCGTCTTTAGTGCGTCGGCAGGGCGTTTTGTTTTGTTTTTGTTTTCTTTTTTTTGGTTTTTGGTTAGGATCTGTTGTTGTGAGTGGCGGTCGCTTTATGTAGTTGACGCTCCTCATACAGTGGCTTTCAACTTCGTTTTATCTTGTCTATTGCTTTTCATATGCCAATTTTTCTTTTGTCTCGCGAATGTTTGTGTGTGTGTGTGTGTGTGATTGTGTATCAGCTTTTCGCAGTTTTGTCAGAATTTTTCTGATTTTCGTGTATAAATATCCGCTACAGTTGCTGAGTAAAGGCATAACAAAATTTGCGGTTAACATTGACTAGTGGTAGTTGTGGCTTAAACTAAAACAACAAAAAAATAAAACAAAACTCAATTTCAATCAAAATGTTCAAATTGGTAAGCAGTGCAAGGATTATAATGATAAAATTTAATATCAATTTGTTTTTCTAAAAATGCCCAGCGAGCAATTCAGTGAAATATATAAGGAGTACTCGACGCTGAAATTTGTGTTACAAAAAAAAAGAATATTTCGCGACGTTTTTACTTTTGGCAGTTACATATAGATATCGAATTTCCGTATCCGTGAGTTAACCTTTAGTTAGCTGAGTGCAGGGTGAGGAATGTGAAATAGGAATAGAGGTACATGCCACCGTTTGGCGCATGTAGGTTCATAATCGAGTACGTAAAATAATACCCTTCGGCGGACAATAGAAATCCTTCGAGCACATTTATGCCATGAAGGAAGCCAATCGAAGCAATCGTCTGTCATTCGGTTTTAATATAAAATTGGTACTTCAGTTACATAAAATAAAGATCCCCCTCAAGCAGATGAGAAAAGTTGGAGTCCTAAGTTCGAATCTCCTAATACTGAAAGGACCACCAGGCAAGGATTCAGCCAATTACGTTTTTTGTAAATTTGAAGTTGAAATTAGCTAAGCTATTTGAGTTTATTTTCTATATTCAAAAAAGTGCTTTTTGTAGTCTACGTTTTTTGGTTCTTTGGTACAAATTCTACTGAAAATATCATCAAGGTCGGTACTCTGTGAGATATAGCTCCCATACCACAGATTGTTCAGATGTGAGGTTTTATTTTAAAACACCATTATATATAAGTACTTATTTTCATATGAAAAAAAAAAACTGATAGTATTTTAAAAATGAATATTTTCACGCTAAAAAGAGAATAAGTAAATTTAACGGAGTAAGAAAACAACGCGTAATATATGATAGATTTCAGGGTAGTAATATCGTTTCTAGATAGAGCATATAGTTCGGGTTATTCTAGGGCAAAAATATTAGCTCCTTTACAAATAAACGAAGCTGTTTCACCACAGATTTGCGCACCATAGAACACGATCGATCTAGACGCAGCGTCGAATATTCTCAAAGTTTTATTTTTAAGTGTCTATAATTTATGTTGGATCTTTGCTAAGTCTGCCCATATATAGCATAATATCGTTCGCTAACAAAAAGACTTTTACCACATAACCTCATATTTTGATACCACCTGACAGGCAATCAGTTAGAGAGGGAAGAGGGTTTACCTATAATTTATATTAAAAGCTTCAATTTTCTACATCTGATTTTGCTTAGAGATATCTCTTTGGTAGATTACGGTAACAGTTTCGAATATAACTCAAAATTGCTCACTGAATAAGTGGAATATTTATTTCCTTCCTCGTCCATAAAGGTTGATGCCAAAAGGCACATGGCTTATAAATCTGAAATAGTAGTTTTAAGGGTCCAGACTATCTTAGCCCTGTATAATATAAAATTCGTCTTGCTTAATACCCTTATCTTTATTTTATGCGGACAAATTTTGCTTTGTTTCAACGAGAAAGAACCAGATTCTTCATATTTCTTGCACAAAAGTATTTAGATTCATAAAAAATGTTTTTATGATAGCCGCCTTCTAATTTTTCTGCTTAAACAAATCCACAAAACTACCAACAGTTCGAAATATCCTTCAGATTCATGCAAATATTCCAGATATTTTTTTTGCTAATTAAAGCGATAATAAAAAAATATTAGAAACTTTTGTTTGACGCCACTATTGTAATTATACTTTTCTTCTACTTTGTTGTAATGAGTGCCCTTCATGATATAAAAAAAAATCATTTTGCCTTCAAATGTAATACAATATAATGCTTTCAGGGTGTGTATCAGTTAGCTCCAAGTTTAGTAGAGCTTAGTTCCAGCTTCCGTCTACCTGGTTACTGTAGTGCTTTTCGGGCGGAGCTCATGATAATCTTGAAGGCCGCGTCACTGGTACAGTGTGATATAATTTCAGTTGATTGAATCAGTATTTTCATTGACAGCCAGGCGGCTATTAAATCCCTAAGAAAAACATCGCTAACATCAAGCGTAGCTGTTGAATGCCGTCGATCTCTTGACAAGGTGGATGAAACATTCCCAACACACACTGTGTGGGTTTCCGGTCACTGCGACATACGGCGTAACTGCGAAGCCGATGAGCTTGCTCGTCAATGCACGACTCTGCCAGTTAGTGATATTAGCGATTTCCCCAGGCATCCTTCTACAGACATGAAAGCTATTAATTTAAAATTTGTTAAAATCGCAAACGACAGGTGTGTATCTGAACCCACATACCAAAATGCAAGAGCACTCTGGTCATCGATGAGTGATCCACGAACGAAATCTCTCCTCAACCTGGAGAGACAGGATATTAATATGACGACTGCAGCCCTAACCGAGCATTGTTTAAAGGGTACGCACGCAGCAAGATTAGGGGCCTCTGGCATGACTGCTGTAGAAGTTGTAATTTACTCTGCCGTTGTCCGGCACTAGCTAGAAGGAGTCAGTGGAAATTAGGGACTTGAAGAGCTTCCTTAGGAATACGAAGTAATTTTATGGGAACAGGGATCACACAACAACCCCCAATGCGTTATCACCAAGCGGAACGAGCCTAAGTATGCCTCACTAGGAACTGCCGCCCAACTTAACCCAACCTAGTAGAGCTTCACCAACAATTTTTATTATGTTGCACCACACCTACAATTTTACGCCTCCTCTCATTCAACACTCGCAGATTTGCCATTTGATATATCAAATATTTTGAAATTTGCTTGAGCATTGCAGTGGAAAATAATATCTTCGAAATTAATTTTATTTTTCTCTTTCCTCCTTTTTCAGATCACTGCCTTGTCTGCTCTCTGCGCTGTTGCTTCCGCTGGCTACATTGGTGGCTACGGACATGGTGGCTATGGACTTGATGGCTACGGACTTAGCGGCTATGGACTCGGTGGCCATGGTTTGGGCTACGGCGTAGGTTATGGTGGTTACAGTGGCATTGTTTCTCCATCCTATCATGCACCGGCTCTTGTGGCGTCCGCACCAATTGTAAAATCCTACAGCGCACCCATTCTAGCTGCACCGGTGGTGAAGACCATCGCCCCATTGGCCACTTCCT
The DNA here is from genome assembly GCA_951828415.1 of Anomoia purmunda. Classification (NCBI taxonomy): domain Eukaryota; kingdom Metazoa; phylum Arthropoda; class Insecta; order Diptera; family Tephritidae; genus Anomoia; species Anomoia purmunda. Next base: position 19,908,174 of record OX639996.1, read on the forward strand.
ACGCCAACACCTACAAAGTAGCCACCAAGTCAATTCCAGTAGTGCATGCTGCTCCTGCTGTGTATGCGGCGCCTGCTTACCATGGTTCACTTGGTTATGGATTGAATTATGGATATGGTCATGGTTTGTTGCATTGAGCATCGCAGACGATAGGAGACCTGAGTGAAAATTGTATGGATCATGCTGGACAAGGATATGAAAAATGGCTTAAGAATTCTGTGTACAAAAAAATATGTTTGGCAGACTGAGGTGGGCTACAAATGCAGACTATTCATAGCGTAAGAAAGGCGGTGGTATAAATTCAAAAAAATAACGAAAAAAAAACAAAAAGTAGTTGGAGTGAGTGAGCAGAGCAGAAATGAGCAATTTACATAAATACCTAAAACCAGTGAGTGTGTTCCGCAGAGATTTTGTTTGTCTGTTTCGAGTAATTAATGCTGAGTGTATTTTTAGTTATATTTTAATAAATTTTTTAAAACGAAAATAAAGTAGATGTGTTTTTTGTATAATTTATAGAGCTTGCGGCCAGGTTTGTATTAGGAATAATATGAGAAAACAACAATTGTTCAAAGTGGTAGAAGTGATAACTGCTATTTCGGAGATCACCACATCTCCTCATCAGACTTCTTTTCTTTCTAGACTTTACCTGGATTTCAACCATGGTACATGGAGTTGCTAGGCGAGCACGCAACCACTCAGCCACGCTAACCGTATGAAAATTGTTTGTTTTTCTCACTATTCTTATGTGTTTTTTATTTAAGTTTACGCTATATATGATTTCGAAGTGGTTAAAATTATGATATATAAAATATATATATAACTCATCAGTCATGCATAGATCCGTTTAAAAAAATCGTGATTAAATACAAAATAAATGAGTCAATGTCTTCGGCGTTATGCTTAAAACACAATACCGGCGAACGGCGAATTTTTTGTCGCGAACTTTCGCTGTCAAAAATAGGACAAACTGACATAAATGAGAATACACACAGCCAAAGCGTACAACGACTTTCGTCCGACGAACATTCATTGCGATAGACTTAGCTCTATTGCCATCGCTGGCGGCAGCGGCAAAGCGCAATCAATTGTGGCCACATGTTTAACATACTCAGAGGTTTTAAATCGAAATATTGAAATTTCAGCACAAAATATTAGTCACACTTTTACTAATTGAAAATCAAAATTTGAATTACGACTTGTCATATTTAGCTGTCGCAGTAATTGTGTTTTTCTGAGCGAAATTTTTGGGCGAACGTTGCTGACGTCGAGCGAAAATTCGCTGCTCGTCGGTATTGTGTTTCAAGTATTATGCTGAAAGGGTCTGCTGCATTTTCACAAAGCGCGTTATGGCTCATTGACGCAAGACTTCAACAACGAACTTAAAAGTTCAACTGCACCGCAATGTGCATATAAAATTGCGCTAATCGCTTCAATAACTTCGTAGAGAATATTATGCGTAGGAAAATGCAGGCAGCGATTTCATTACGAATAAATTATATAAATCGAATCGAATTTCACAATCAATAGGCGTTGAAAAATGTATGAACAATATTTAATTCTATACAATGAAAAACTTTTGGCAGCATTAACATTTAGCATTAGCCTCCATCATTATGTCTATTAAGTAGCTAATTGCAAAGGCAGCTGTGCCCTCATTTATGGCATAAATATAATTTTGAGTTAAGTAATATTTGATTTTGATTTTGATTTGCACCCACACCGCCCACTCACCACCAAGGCAACGCCAATTCAAATACCAATCACTACACAGACTTGACGGAGAGAGAGTTCGGTGTCTGTTGCATGTCTGACACAATGTTGCATTGTTGAAAGCGTATTTTAAAATGAATTACAATAGTTGCATTCATGCAACATAATCGCGGACATTTATCATATTGTGGGTGCCGACGGCGCATGCAGAATTCCCAGGTACAGTTTTTTTTTCAAATTTTTAAATGCAACTTTTATTAGCATAAAGAAACGACCTTGATGTGCGCAATTTGCTAATACTCGTACAACAAATACAACATTTGTACAACCATTCTAAGGTTATAGCAGCAGCACAAGCAACCATTTGTACTTTTTTTATACAAGTGTATTGGAAGTAAATTGTTTACTTCTTGTACTTTAGACATTCGCGCAGATCAGATGATGACCCTAACCCATTTCTGGTTAGACGATAGACTGGGTATCGTTGCAAATACTTTTCGAAAAAAGTTCTAAGATACATTAGCAGATATTGATATCTTTCATATGAATGTCATGGAAGGTGCAATTTATGCTTAACGCTTTATTCGCAGATAACTAAATGAATATCTCTTAACTGTGGATATGAAATTAAACTATAAACCGAATTTACAGTGGGGCGAACTAAGGCAATTGTATTAGGTCTTCCGTGACTTTCAGAGAGTAGACGGTTGTTGATTGATTTTAGTAAATGGTTGCAGTTATTGACGAATATTGTTCAATTGCAGCCTATGAATAAAATTTTTTACTTATGGTTGCAAAATTCAATTCACTAGTTTTTCTTTTTTTTCGACTATGAATAAAATTTTTTACTTATGGTTGCAAAATTCAATTCACTAGTTTTTCTTTTTTTTCGACTAATTATTTAATTTTCTAGTCTTAATATGAGTTGCGAATCTTTACTCAAATTTATTTGTTTTGTAGTATTAGTAGTGAGACGAAAATGTGTTCGCCGAAATGCGGCTTTGAAATGACACAATGGTAAAATTTTTTGTGAAATGACGAAACAGCAAATTCAAGGCGAATTCATATAAGGCGATAACAGCCTATGAGCTGAATGCTTGTTCTTGCGAATTCGCTGTGTTCTTTTGTTTACACAAACAATATATGTACATGAGAAATACTGGGCGAAATTCAGATTTTGACATTTCATTCGCAAAATTACACAAACAAAATATACAACTGATTCGCCTTGGTTATCTTGCTATCTATCACCTTCTATGGATCCACCTTGAGCAAATCCAAGCAAATGTGTTAATTTGAAACTCATAATACAAAATACTCAACTTTTTCGAATGAGCATTCGCTTCGCTAACACTTTCGCTCCGCAACTAACAATGCAAAACAAAGCGAATTCATACCAGGTGGTGTTGAGTGTACAACAACAAGAATGAACACTTACAAGTTATATGCACAATGATAGTGAGAATCGGTGAAAATTACAACAAAAACATAGTTTTTAAATTCAGTTCAGCAGGCGAACTCAACAAAATGAAATCGCTATGATGCAACCCTAATTTATTCCTTAAGTATATAAAGAAGGAAAAAATTGCTTTTATTCCAAATTTTTGTATACTTAAAAAATGTGATTCCATAACTGATTCGCAGTTCAAAGAGACTTAGATTTTTTATCAAAAATAAATTGACACGTATTTTTTTTTTTTGCTTAATTTTTTTTGTGGATTATGATTTTTAAAGTTTTTCAGGAACTGCATTTTTTTCAATGACAGTTGTGGTTTTCAGCTGCAATAACCTGAGAAGCGTACAGCGTCGAAAAATATTTATTTTAAGTAAAAGTTAGATTTTTCCCCTCGCCAAGCGCGCGCGATGTAAATTGACGCTCGTTGGTCGGCGCTCGCCCACAATATTTTAATTACGTATGTTTTTCGGAAGTCTTTAGAGAATTCATTGAGATGAAAAAAAGAAAAATCAAAACTGCCCAAATTTGAGAAAAATCAATTAATTATTGTTATTACTTTTTGTAAATTATCAACACTTTTGGTGTTAAAAAATTGTTAAACTAAATTTTTATAATATATCATTCCAAAGTAGAATGAAAAACCTAACTTTTACTTTAAAGACATTTTTTTATCTACTATATACTATTCTTGAGATTTGGAGCTGACGAATGCCACTATAATTGAGAAAAAGGCATTTCCTAAAAAGTTTAAAAAATCATAATTCCGGCAAAAAAAACTCTTAAGCGAAATAAAAAAATACGTATCATTTTATTTTAATGAAAAGTATAAAAAAATATCTCATCGAAATTTGCAACATCAGCTGCACATCTGATATGGAATCACCCATATTTTTTCTTTTAAGAGAAATAATAAAGTTCTTTAGAAATCATTTCTAAAAAGCTGATTTAAATTGATCTAGTAAGTTATTTAAAAAAAGAATTGTTGTCAGAGACCATTCTACGGCGTTGTGTATTTAGCAGTGAAGCTAATATTTTAGAATTGCAGCTCAATAACTGAATTCAAGTGGCTAATAAGTAGCGTTAGCGATGACTAATAAAAATGAAAAAAACAATAGGCGGACACACAGTCATTTTTGTTAATTTTTTTTATAAAACTTTAGTTTGTTATATAACAAAGAGCATATAAAGAGCATATAAATTAATCGTGAACACGACTACGGTGTTTATTGCGTGTGTGCCCTTTATTCTGTGTATCCCCGGTGTTCGAATGTGGGCCAGGTCAGGTAACATCAAAAATTAAAGAAAAGCTGTTTTTCTAATAACGGTCGTCTCTCGGCAGTCAATGGCGAACATCCGAGCGTGTTTTTGCAGTAGTTCGGATAATCATCGAGCGATATGATGTTAGCTCCAATTTTATTATATTATTACTAGAAAACCCCGAAAGACGGTGCCCTGTCTATATTCATTTATTCATTTTACTTTGCATATGTAGCCAGAAAACGCATTTCGGTTGCAGGTCTCAAAAATATAGGTATACACATAATCCTCGCCGAGACGAATAGTTTGGCATTCATATTTTAATATTTTCTATCATTGTGTATGATTTAATTCAATTTTACTTTTCAAGCAAGTGGCAACACTCTATATGCCATAAGCCTTCTTCCCAAGCGAATCGAACAGTTTGGTAATCATATTTTCAAATTGCATACTACCGGTGAATAATTTATTGAAATTCGACCTTTTGAACAGGTGGCAGCCCTCATGACGTTAACTAAGAACCTTCCTGTCGAGACGAACCGTTTGACAAACATATTGTAATATTTCATAAATCTTGTGTATAATTAAATTAAATTTTACTTTTTTCAAGTGGCAACCCTCTTCAAAGTATAGCTAACTGTAAACTTTCTCCTCAGCGAAACGAACCGTTTGAAGCACATATTTTTACATATTATATACTTGTGTATAATTTAATAAAATTTGATATTTCAAATAGGTGGCATCCCTCTCCATAGCTGAAGCGAACTGCTTGACACCCACATTTTAATATTCCGTTTAATTTGCGGATAGTTTAATTAAGATTGACTTAAAAGTAGGTGGTTATCCTCTACCAAGCATAAAATACCTATATATCATATCATAGCTACTAATCCATACAAAATTTCATAAAAATCGGTTGAGCCGCTTTTGAGTTGTCCGACGAAAAACACCGGGACAGGGGATTTTATACTTACATATATATATATATATATATGAGATGTTTCTGAATGGAATAGTTAATAGTCTCTTCTTGCTAAAAGAGTTCTACTTCAATGTTCCCTCAAAATATTCGAAATATTTTTAACCTATTGCACTTGACCTCTGAAAAACAAACTATGAAATGTATGATGCTTTTCGGGGCTTGCGGCTGAACTTTTACACATATTTAAAAAAATTTTGACACCCCTGACCTCTTTTTTTTGGGATTAAAAGAATTTTGTTTGATATTCTGAATAAATAAATTTTGCGTTTAGATATTTTTTTCTTTGACGACCGCTGCTGAAGGGTTTAGTTTAGTTTAAGAGGAAAGCGAAAATTTTCCTCAGTATTTCGCGTTCGCGTTTCGTGGCTGATCGGTCTGAAAAATTTTCATCTTTCCCGATAACTACTAACACAGTCGTAGATTTCAGGAAAATCACCTATCTTCACACTAACTTCTCCACAGGCCCCTTGGGACCCATTTGAAAATGGGCTAAAATTAACACTTTTGAGAGACATTTTTTTTGCGTTGGCAGAAAAAGAGCGGAATTAAAGGAATAACAATATTTTTCACAATATTCACATCCCGAGAGTAGTAATGCCTATGAGCAGAGCTTGGAAACTTCAAAACAAAATTAGTTGCAACTGGGTATCATTTTATGCAGTCACTCACTTTGCTTTTCCAACAGGGTCCTTAATGTATTCCGCACTCATTAATTTTTTTTAGGTATTCAGCAATCAACGATTGACCTTAAAGAAGCCGAACTTAAAGTTTTACATTATTTGCTAACTGATTAAGTGAACATTGAAGACACCGATTAAGCTGTGCTTTTTGAAACTATGCTTAAAGTTAAATTAAGTTTTAAGCGCGAGCTAATTGCGAGACGAGAGATGTCGCTGTTTCTTTAAGTTAGCCTCTGGTTTAGTTTTAAAGCTTACAATTTATACGATGGTTTAATGCTAGAAAAGCTCTACCACACTTTACTAATTCAAGTTTTCAACTTATAGTTTAATTTAGAAACCGTTTGACTTAAGTTTGCTGATAAAAAATTAAGATTGTTTAGAATTGATTGAAACGAACTGAGTGATAAAGCTGCAGTATACATAGCTCCGCTCTTTATTTAAAATTAGCTAAAACCCGGCGTAACTCGCTACGTCTGCAACGTACTAAATAAACTATTAAAAAAAAAAAACATGGGTTCAACTTACACATATAAATATCTACACGTATTAAGGTGCCTTGCCAAAAAAAAAAATTTGCGGATTCCCCATCGGAATTATAAATTATATTCTGCTTTAAGACTATATAAAATTGCGAAAAGTATAAATATTTAAAGGAGCGGCATAAATTTGAAATGCTTTCTTTCAAGAGTGGAGTTTTTTTTATAAATAATAATATTTCTTTTTTAAATACTCAAAAAGAAAAAAATGATATAATAAAACAGTGTTAGCTAAGAAGGTATGTTTAAAAATATTTAAAACTTTGTTCAACGGAATAATGAAAATAAGACTTGTGAAGAAAGTTTGGAATGTGAGTGGCGTTGTTATATTTTTTGCAAACAATATTTTAAAAAACAATTTTTATTTTCAAAAAATCTCAAAATTGGAGATAATTTCAAATCGGTCCAGCTCACCTAAATCTTAATTAATATTTGTTTGAAATATTTTGGTTGATATCTTAAAATATTATGATATCAATAATTCCGATAGACAAAAAAAACCGATTTAGTTTTGTACTGCAAAAAATTAAAAGAGGTGTGCCACGCGTTTCAGTACTTTGAGAGCTAAATCGCTACAAACATTCTCTATATAACCAGCAGTATATATTAACTATCGAATACAAACGAGTCTAAAATTTTTTATTAAAATTTCATGAAACCACAGCAAAAAACTTGTAGATTTTGCGATTCTCTTCAATGCTTCTTCTTCCTCTACTACAATTTAAATATTACAAAGTTATTACCTACGATTTTATTTGCATTGTTCCTGCTTCGCAATACATTAACGCTTGCCGCAATATTTCAAAATAAGGTTTGTTTTGAATGACTGAAGAATTATATTTACTTATTTACTTGGCCATAATGCCATTATGAATGCCTGTCATTACATTTATCTCTTAATAAATACTCGAAGTATCGGCATTGTACACGCGCAATTTGTAATACCCTTTTTAATTACTACCACAAATACTTATGTACATATATACACCCATACATACATACATAGCTATGGCAATGATTACGTGTATTCAATGAAACAGGCAGTGTCTGACACGAATAGGGGTTGAAAGGGTTTATGATAAAAAATTACAAATAATATTTTCCATTTTACTATTTAAAAGTATAAATACTCTACTTAAGCATTAAATATTAATTATTATTAGGAAATCTAATATTTTTTGTGAAGTTTTAGGAGGGCAACCTTGTCAAGTAGTTCTGCAAAGATTCTTATTTCAAGGTTCACAGGAATATGGTTGTGTTGTGAAAAACAATGACTAGAAAAACTGACTATATGGAGATTTTTTCAAAATATTTAAAGCGTAACGGTTATAGTTTTTATAATAAAAAAGTATGACTTAATCGTTATTTTGTGATTTCTATTTCGCCGATTAAAACCTACCGTTATGATTGGGTTCTAATTTTTTCGATCAAGTTTAATCGTTTTTTTTTGTTGTGTTTGTTTGCGATTAAAACCCATTTTATTGTTTGTATATATTATGATTGAAAAATTTTAAATGGAAAAATAACGACTATTTTTTTATCGAAAAAAAAACAACAATAACAAAAAACTCTAATATGCAGTAATTTAAACAAAACATCTACGAAATAAGAAGAATACCAGGTTTGTAGAGCATATAACAAAAGTATTAGAGGCTTGTTTTTTTTAATTTTATTTCAATAGGTTGGTCTGATCTAAATTATTTGTTGTGAATAAAACACTCTTTGATACTAGCTTGTTTTTCACCAATTCTTGCCAATGATTTTTTGATTCAAAAAAAAATCAAAATAACGGTTGTGTCATGCATTTTTTCGTAACTTTTTTTTTATAAAAATGAAGTCGTTAAATAACAAACGTCACATGAATCCAAATTTAAAAGTGTGTACAAAAATAACAGAAAACCCACAAATATTCATCAACATTTTTAATTTCTTAATTTGAATTTCTAAAAATTTCTCAAACAATTGTCATGTCGAAAAAAAATTTATTTTGAATAATGGCGAAAATTATAAAATAGTCAGCTTGTGGTCAATTGTTTGAGTCACTCTGAGATATTTTAATATCTACAGAAATATTTTTTATAAGATAAATTCAACAGATTAAAATTTGAGTCATATCAATAAAATTTAGTTTCTGAAACCAAAAAAACATTTGAAATTTTTTTCGAAACTATGCGATTTATCAGAAAGTTAAAAACTAAAGGCTCTTAGTTTCAATGATTATTCTAAACTTCTAACTAATAACTTACACATTTACTAAATTTTGATTAATCGAAATTTTTTATCAATAGGTTACACAAAAACGATATAATTAGAATAATTGCCTTGTAGATTCATTAAAATTCGAAATGAACTGATTAGTTAGATTAAAGCCTTGACAAATATTAACCACTGCAAGTTTAATTGGCCTGAAGTGGGATGTTTTCATAATTTGTCGTTTGCCTTTCTTTCTGAAATTAAAAAAAAAAATGTTTTAATAAATGTTTCAGTTGATACTAGAAAACAAAATTTAAATTTGCCCCGAGGCTAGTTGAACAATTGATTAACCGAACATTTTTATTAAAAATATTTTTTATTGACTAACCATACCCAACACGCTTTGCCACGATAAGAATTTTTTTGTGTTTAATAGCTCGAAAGTTTCTTCTAGCCATAGTAGATATAATAAAGCCCAGATATTTATCCGTGACATTTGTTTCAACAAATGGAATAAATCTGCGTAAATATTAAAACCTCATATTTTAAGCTATCGTGCATATACATTTGGAGTCATTCGATCTTAAAGTCTGTCAATATTTGTATAAGACTGCCAATTTTTAACTATCAATGAAAAAAGTCGTACCCATTTCGATCGAGTATTTAATGACCGCGAACTTATATTCTTCCAGTTCGCGTTTTTCTCATCCACAGTTTTTTCTCGTAGTGCAACTGGTACGAGTAGCATCGGCCTAATATATTCATAAAAAAAGAAGCAGGCTGTGTCAGAGACACGGCCATTAAGTTTAACGTAGAATACGCCATCCGATAAGACAGAAAACATATGTAACAATAAATGATAAATAATACAAGCAAATGAATTTCTTTATTTGATAGTTACTTTGGATGATATACATAAGCTTATGATAGGAAAAATAGGATAAAAATGTTTTTAAATTATCAATTAAATTTCTCGCAAAAGCGAAGTCAATGGCTGTTATCAATAGTAAAGATAAATGATAAATAACATACGCGAATCAATTTTATTATTTTTATTTTAACATACTAAACGTCAACTTCCAGCTGTTGTCGAACAGCATCAATCAGCATTGTTATTTTGCAGTGCTTGGCAGCATTTTCTCTTCTTTTACTCTACTTTAACTTGCCCGCCTAAAATTATGCAATACAAAGAAAGGGCTGCACGAGTACATTTAAATCGCCCAACAGCAAACACTCAACCAAACACCACACACATATTTGTGTGCATGTGTTTATACAATTTTCATTTGAGAAATTTAAATATTAGGAAGATATCAACCAACATGAAATGTATGTCAAACGAAAGCTAACATCTTCATTTGACTACAAAAAAAAAAAAAAATTAATCGAGCCGTTTCCTTATAATTAAAGAAATAGAGATTACAACAATAAAAACCTGACATTGGTGCCCATACCGTAAGGTAAGACGTATTCTACGCCAAAAAATTCAGTCGATTCTACATACATACTTTCGCTAACGGCTTTATTGGTCACTTATGATTTATAATGTTAATAAATATAATTATTATGTTAAGATAATTATAGTTTCAACTTTTAAAAACGCCAACATATTTTTAGTGATTAATATTTTTTCTATCACTTAAATTCATCCAAACATGGGCAATATTTCCATGATGCTGAGTCATTTCTCTACTCAAATTTAATGCTATTGCAATCCTTTAAATAATATCCTTCTATTGCATGAAACAATGGCTAAACCAAGTGATATGTAGAAATAACTCCGTCTTACTTGCTGAAACATCGATCATTGGATGGGTATTCCCAATTTATTTATATTTTTTATAAATACTGAATGATTCGTTAAAACATTCTATTTAACAAATAAACAAATTAAATATAAATTAAGTTTTGTCATAAAAAGCCGATAACTTAAATTAATTTTTAAAACAATATTTTTGTAAAGTTTGACCATAACTACGGTGATTTAGGGGGCAATTATCCAGTTCGACGCATGAAATTAACGTTTCACCAAATTGTTCTCACAATCACGGGGTATGTGTAAATATCCTCACCTTGTGGGCTTCAATTTCAGGCAATTTCTCATTTCTTTTCATTCAATCTTGTACGCATTTGGTCGAAAGAGTAGACGAGAAAATCAAAAAAAAACGTGTAGCCCATTCTTATTGTTCTACGTTCTTCAGTAAAGTATGTTTTTTGCGTTGGAAAGGGTTGCCAGCTGTTTTAAAAGTGCACTTAATTTCAATAATTCGCAAGTTATATGAAATATTAAAATATGGCTGTTAAACGATTCGTCTAGGCGAGGAGAACCTTCATACATATATTTTGGAGAGGGTTGCCACCTGAATGAGAAGTAGTAAATATTCGTATTATCCACAGGTAAAATGCAGTATTAAAATATTAGTTTCAAACTGTTCGTTTGCTGAGAAAACCATTTATAAGCAACGATATTTTGGACAGGGTTGCCACCTGTTTGAAAAGTCAAATTTTATTAAATTATACACAAGTTATATGAAATAGTGAAATATGTGTATCAAACCCTTCGCTGCGTTGAAGAGAAGGTTTATAGCAACCTATATTTTTTTAAAAGAGTTGCCACCTGCTTGAAAAGTTTAATTCAATCATATTATACTCGAATAGTATGAAATAATAATATATGAGTGTCAAATAGTTTGTCTCGGCTAAGAAGAGTATATCTTGAAGAGGGTTGCCACGTGTTTGAAAAGGCGAATTTATTTTAGTTATGCACTCGTTATATGAAATATGAAAATATTGGGTAACAAACTGTTCGATTTGCTAAGGAGAAGGCTTATTGCTTATAAAGGGTTGTCATCTGGCTGAAAAGTCGAATTTGAGAAAATTATGCACAAATTATATGAAATCGTTAAATATGGGCGGCAAAAGGATTGCTCTAAGGAAGTTTTGAAAAGTGTAATATAAATAAATTGTACAAAGTTATATGAAGTGGTGAATCATGGGTGTCAAAACGTTTGTTACGCTACGTGCATTGGGATATTTTGAAGAGGGTTGCCACCTTTTTTAAAGCAAATTTTAATTAAAATACAAACAAGCATATAAAATATTAAAAAAAGGAGTGTCAAATTGTTCGTCTGGGCGAGAACAATGTGCATACCTTTATTCTTTAGGAGGTTGCCACCTGTTATATGTGACAGATGCCGAAATGCATTTTCTGCTTACATATACCAAGGACAATTAATAAATAAATAGAGGCAGGACAACGACTGCCGAGTTTTTTAGTAACTATATACTTTTTTAAGGCCTCTTTGGAGATAACATTTTTTTTCGTGTTAGACACTTTTTCGAAGAAGGTAAGTACTTTAAATGAAAATCACAGGCGTTGTAAGTAGTTATGGATATTTACTGGAAAATAAAATAGATACACCTAGCCTACTACTATATCAAATAATAAAGTTTTATTCAGCGTAAATAGAAAAGTAAATTGAAAAATTAGTTTTCTCTCCATAAAGTTTTAGATTTTTACAACTTTACCTTTTACAAATACACTGATTTTGATAAAGCAAATTATATTGCCTTGTGCCATGTTTCATCAATTTTATTCAACTGTTTTAGAAATTAGCATCTTCAAACAGACATGCAGATATAAATTTCCAAAATAGTCTCATTGTGTTCTATTTAATATATTCTCAGTGAATTTGTTCAAGAAACTCGCATAGTAACCTACGTCGATTTATTATACTATTTATAATATTTCCCCACTCTTTTTTTAGTACCCCTTTTTTAAAAGAAAATCAAATTTTTCTCTAACCTTCTCATTCCCTCCGCACTGCTGGCATCTACTTCCTTGTTCACAAAAGGCCTGCAGTTATGGTCAATGTCCTACTTAGTGTCCTTGAAGTTTACGTTGTGCTAATAAAATGCAACAATACTGCAGTTCAGTTGTTGAATATTCAATAATGAAATGAATGAAGCTGAAACTGTAAACAAGAAGTGAAAGGCGAGTGTATGAACTGAAAATGCGAAAGGAGATGCTCACTGTATATATGCGCGCACATAGATTTGTATGTATTATATAAGTATATGATTGTGCATCAATTAAAAATGTAAACTCCTCATTGGTTGCCTGTGCTGGCAATGACCCTATGAAGGCCATTGTCCCTTTAGATAGATGTTCATTAACAGTTATGTAAAATATTGAACATATAATATATACGAATGAGATGAAAAAATAATATTTTTTTATTGAATAAATTTGCACAATGGTTAATTTGTATTTTTCAGAAATTTGTTTTGCAACTTTTACTTTAAGTTCGGTTGTGGAGAATTTTCGCATGCATTTATAAACGCTAGTACACTTGTGCACATGGGCACTACAATGGCACAGTGATTCATATGCCGGTATTCTGCAACTCAGTTTCACCTCTACCCACTAAATTTGAGACTTTCAATTAGTGAAATATTTTGTGACTTGAGACGAGCGCGGTATTCAGTAAAACCGTCGGTATCAAAAAAATTTCACCAAAGAATGCGCCAATCAGCTGATGCTCATTTCTCTTTAAAAATTTAAATAATATGGTTGTTGTAAAATTAGCATTAAAATTAGCTGTTAAAAATTCTTATCACTGAATTTTATTTAGAAGATGTTTCATGTTACAGCTATCAACAAATCGATAAATACAGCAACAATATATCTATATCTATATCTATATGTACAATCAAGCAAAATGGCAGAACAAGATAACTAAATAAATAATAAAACAAATAGTCGTTTTACTATGCATATTGGAAATTAAGAGATATATTTTTTTACATTTCCAAGCAAAATATAGCGAACGAATAAGGAACAGACCGAGCGCTACTTAATTTTCGCGTTTTTTCAATACTTTCCTCAATTTCATTATTTTGTGACCTGTTTAAGACCAGCTGACAAATACTAGAGATTTGACACGGCTTACTGAATACCGAATAGTCACAAAATAAATCCCACCACCGAAGAGTCTCAACTAGTGACTAGAGACTGCTTACGAAATACTGGCCTTATTCTATATTCTACAGCCACTTTTTTGGATAAAGACCATCGCTTGATTTATGTGGCTATCACAGGACCGATGGGCGCCTGCCCAATGCTTGTACATTATGTGATTATAGGTCTTTAAACCAAGGATCCAGGAAGGCCAGTCAATGAGAACTTACCCAACCATCTTCCAATCAGAGGTTTACGCGATCGAAGTTTGTGCCTGCTATTGTCTTCGCTGAAGAAAAAATAGTCTGACTCCATCCATAACCATTCAGATAATCAGACTGCTTTAAAGGCCTTGGGTGCATATAAAACGAGATCTGAGCTTACGATCGGCTGCAAAACTCTTCTCATTCCTATTGGCCACTGGTTGGTTCCGTAACTTCCAAGGTATACAACGCAGAACTAGTAAAGAGTGAATAGGCCGACACTCAGTTTGAAACGAAATGGCGAGAAAACATGTGAAACATGAGATTCATCTTTTTTTCTCGAAAATCTTTGAACGGCTTCTAAATCTCAACCTGACAAAATGCTGGAACGCTTATTGTCTGATGGCCACATGCTATATTGTAAGTTACAGACTCATTCACCAAAACTTGGAATATGGTACCCTATAATTGCGAAGTGTTTCAAAGTGTAGCTATAATTATCTCTACGATTTCATTCGGGTTCGACATATCACGCAAATGATTCCTTCTCTTTGTCAACTGGCTTCAATTTGAAATACCCAGGGATGTCAAGTGCTTTTCCACCTTAGTCTGTCCAAAGCAGAGAAGATCTTCCACTTGTTCTATGAGCACCAGTAAATACCACATTGAATACTTTCAGAACTGAAACATTTTCAACCACTCACACTACAAGACCCTAGCCACGTAACCAGTGGATCTTATTTCGCTGGACTCTACCTATGTCGCTAAAAAGCTCGTCGTCCCACTATCTGCGGTATTCACCATCGCAACGACGTCACTGTTCAAAAATATTTCGCAGAATATTTCTCTCTCGAAGAGCCATATCATTCGATGCGGTTCGCTACCATTCTTTTGCCCCATACAATATCACAAGAATAATGAATGACTTGTAGGCTGTGGTCTTCATTCGTCAAGAAGGGCCACTGTTCAAGTCTTTACTCAGTCCAAAATAGATCTTATTGACAAGAGAGTACATAAAGTGTTGGATTTTAAGGACGGCATTATTTCCTGTATAAGTGCTGGTTTCTATGTACATGAAGTCCTGTATCAAAACTATAGAAGTAAACAGTAATGTGGATTCAAGTATTGGAGCAAATACGAAGCTCTTGTTTATGCCTTCGAAGGCAGCTTTTTGTTCGAAAATACGAGTTCATTATTTCTATAATTCTGCGGTCCACCGTCATTAGGAAGCTTGGTTTTCGGTCATCAAGCATTCTTTCGCAAATTTGCGGCGATACAGTACATATAAATGTATGTACACTTTCTTTGAGCTAAATAACTCACACTGTGTATTCGGCTCACTACAGAACTAAAAATATAATTGATATAATAAAGTGCGAGTTTAAATTTGCTAAAACTATCCATTGAGTTTGACAAATTGTTTTGTTGTAAATGTGTGAATGCAATTAATTATGATTGATAAGATGTATATATTTTCAAGTTTATTTGATCTTTTAAATTTTGATAATGAAGTGAAAATATTTTCCAACGAACTAAAAAAATGTAAAATATTTTTTTCCTTACAAACATTTATCGACCTATCCCATTTTTCACCGAAATTTTTTGATTTTAATATTTTAAATAGCTGTTTTAGTGACTTCGCTTACGTAAATCTACTTCATTGACTTCCGATCAAGGGAAGACTGCATCCTGGTAATATTGGCATAACATATGCCACTTAACTAATTTCCATATCGCTGCCATATTTTTATACCAAAATCATCCCAGTTTTAGTGTGAAATTCGAACTAGCACTGGAGTGGAATTCCAGTGTTGCGACGTGTATAAAGTCGTTGATTACAAAGAAGTTGAATCCCATCATCCCATCCCACCGTTCCTCTAACAGAAAATGTCGTTCAATTTCGCCATACAAGAACTAATTTGACTTTTGCTGATTGATATTAGAATGTGGTTTGATCGAACTGGTTTCTGTGTGTGGTGAATTGGACAAGAGTTCTTGGCACAGGAAACGAAACGTCATGCAACTTCATTGTAATCAAAGTTTTTGGCGTTGGGATCGACTACGCTATTTTCTTTTATTGCGATTTCGGCGAACATAAGACGGTTTCTTTTCCTCTCTATATTTCTGCGAAACCGTCACCATTATCGATTTCATCCAACCTCCGTGGGAATTACCACAATCCTCATTTACATCGAACCACAACCTCCTGCCAGTATTGTTAACTAAAAGAAAAATTATTCTGGAGTTCAATTCCTACTGAATTTCCATTTGTTACATTCATACAATCATTCAGTCAATTATATAAAATCATTCTATTCAATTTCCGTACAGTCCAATATTTATCACACATATGAAGATTCGTAAGTTTAATTGTAAATAAATGTCTTATTTCCTACATTAAATTACAATCTATAATTAAAAAATAGCTAAAAACAAAAGTTTGTGTTATTCATATATCATGTGAGCTATAATTAGTTCTATATTATCTGATGTATGCCCACGTTTTATAATTTAAATAATTCATAATTTGGTTTTAGCTATTTCATTTTCAAAAACAAACATTTTCGTAGAAAAATGGCAGAACCAACCCATGTGTGTCGACCAAAAATTGTGCGTTATAAAAGATTACTTTGATTTTAATAATTATTGTGTCTCGCATTCTAATCCGGGTCAAGAAGAAGCTTTTAAAAAAAAAATAAAAAATTCAATTCGGAGTCGGCGTAAAACTCTAGGTTTCATTGTTTTGCGCTATAACATCAAAACGAACACCACAAATTGTAGGCGAAGTTAATATTACTATTTTTATTATTATTGTTTGTATTTATTCAAAAGTTTGAAGCTAAGTTTTAGAGGGAAGTTAACGTAGCTAAACTCGATCGCATGATTTATATACAACAAAAGCAAATAAATGAAAACATCCAAAACAAAAAAAAGATGTGCTTTAATTGAACAAAAATGATAATTTTACAGCAATATCCTAAATTTTTTATCATCAAAATATCAAAATTTTTTTCTATACCTATCGCACCTTACTGCGTCACAGCTTGTTATGCTCGCCGTGCTCGTTTGATTCATATGCGCTAACAATATTCGTTACAAATTCATTTAATCTACTTATTAATTTGTTTATTTGCCATAGTATGCTTAATAAAATGTTAATTGATATTTTTCGCAGCAAAAACAACTACATAACGAAAATGAAGTGGGTGTTTCATATCGGAAAACTTTTGTTGTTGCTATAATATATGCAATCATACAAAATGCAAGCAGTAAATAAAAATCCACATGAAAATAATTGGAAATCAAACGTGATAGCATAACTTTGACGTGGGTAAAATATCCAGTGTCGCCAAATATTTCGTGTGCACGCTTATTTATGTAGATGCGTAGCGAAAGGAAAATAAAATGTAACTTACTTACATTAAGGAGAGTCAATATTTTTGTGGGCGAGAGTATCAGTTTAAAAGAAAGTGTTGCCGATTATTTTGGTTATCTTCTTTTTATATAAAAAGATGTTCAGAAAAAGGTAGTCCGTGTCTCTGTTACAATTTGGCACAAAAACCGAAGAATGGATTTCAACCAAGCTTGGGCCGTATATTTATTAGGTTCGTGCCACGGGCATAGGCTATATTTTAATCCGCTAGGTGGCGCACGAGTCGAGATGTTCAGAAAATCCGATAAAGATGATATTATTCCGATTTTGATAAAATTGAAAACATATAACAGGAGCATAATACTAATAGGAGAATAAAAAATAATACGGAAAATTAATCCGTTAGGTAGCGCTAGGGGCGAGTTATTCAAAAAATCCGTATTTGTGGCCGATATTGATTATATTTTATGAAAAAAAATGCACTAGGTGGCGCTAGAACCGAGTAATTCAGAAAATCTCAATTTACAATACGATTTTGAAAACATTAGAAGAAAAATACTTTTAGTAAAAAGGCATCCGCTAGATGGCGCCAGCGACGAGTCATTCAGAAAATCCGTTTCGTGGCCGATATTGATGATATTAGAAAGGTATCGTGCTGGTGCAATAAGAATATGAGAAAAACGATTGCGCTGGGTGGCGGTAGAGGTCCGTTAATCAGAAAATTTTAGATCCGATTTTGATAAATTTAGAAACATATATTGGGAGATAATTACTTTTGTGAAAAATTAATCCAATAGGTGGCGCATGAGGCGAGTTATTCAGAAAATCCGTATATATGGTCTATACTGAAAACCTGTATTTTAGATCCGATTTTAATAAAATTAGAAACGTGTAATGGGAGTGCGACGAAAAGCACATCAAAAAATCTTCTATAAGTGAATGGAAATGTCGTAAGCAACGCAGACGAAGTCGCGGATATTACTTTAAAAATTTTTAATAGGATCTTCCAAGGTATGTTCTGAAAATTTCCCAAGCTATGCTATGAAGATTTTCCAATATCTTTTTTGATGATTTTGAATAGATTACGAATATATAAGTAGTATGAATCTTAGACTGTTTAATTTTCAAAAATTACTTCGTACCACCCTAATAAGCAAATACATACATACATACATACCTGATAGACAATAAATTTATGTGTGGAAATTATTTCATAGAATATTTATTTAATCTTTATTTTCGTCTCATTATTCATTGAGTTATGATGCACTAGAATATTGATTCTTTTTTTATTCATACATATGTATGTACCTACTTTCTTCTTCTTCAATTTGCTCTGTGTAAGCATAGACGTAACTGAATTGCAAAACTGTGCTGAAGCAACATTTCTTTTAGGAAGTCAGTGGTAGATACCGGAATTTCCATCCAATATGCACGCAAGCTCAGACATATGAGAATCAATTTTAGCATTTCGCCATAACGTACCATGTGCCGCCTTATTCCATTCCACTGGCAGTAAGCGAGCATCGGAAGCGGCTTTGCCATGTAACGTAATTTGAGTGTGTTTGTAGTCAAAGGACTGGATGATGAGTGGCAATGTAATTTAAAGGAGATATTTAATTGAATTTGACTATTGTAACTTTTATCATACAGGAGTGGTAAGGATGATGGTGCTGTCCTAGGCGTAGAATTTCTAGAATACTAGGCATGATGGCCGTTATGAGTATAGTTGTATCTGTATTTATTTTTGGAACTGGGTTTATAATATGGTATATATTAGGTCTAGTAAAATTAAATTCATTATTTTTGCATTAACTTGAAGGGTTTATAGTTCTAGAATTACCAGATTTAGGTCAAATATGGTAATTTCATAATGTCACTCTCATAAAAAACACACGTACCTGTTGGCTTCAATTGAGCCGCATTTCCCACCAGCAAATTTTTCATTCGCCATAGACAGGAACAGGTAGTAATCACTTAGTGCCAGGTCCGGACTACAAGGTGAATGATGCAAAAGAAGCTCTCAACTAAGCTTCCAGAGCTTCTGTCCAGTCACTATCTATGTGTGTGGCCGGGCGTTGTCCCAATGAAACACAATTCCTCTCCTACTTGTCAAAGCTGGCCGGTATCTAGCCCTATTTAAATGGTTCCGAAACGGGGTTTTGTGCAAGGTTAGCTCGATTATATGATCGATATTTTCGGAGATTGTTCTTCCAGAGCTTGGTGTATCTTTTTTATCAAAACTACCGGTACGGAGTCGACGAAACCAAAATTCCGCATGATTGGCTAGTACGGTATCAGGACCATAAACGTACTATTTACTCTTTGCTGGTGCTCTTTTTTGACGTGTGCTGGAACAATAATGACTCAAACAACAATCACAAAACTGTCTGAGAAGTTTTTTTTTTTAACACGAGATCTTAGTATTCTAAAGTCATATGGTAAACCAATCGCACTTATACAACGCGAAATATAGATTACTAAAACCATCTATTTGAAAAATAATGAATTTCGCTTTACTAGACCAAACATTTACTAGCTTTTACCTAAGTATGTAGTCTCATTCGGTTCGGATTTCGCTAATCCAGGTGATCATATAACGGGGTTTTCAATAGGAACGCACCAAAAGTAGACCGATAGTGACAGGAAACGATGCCATCTTTTTCCCGCTCTTTTGACATTTCTCTTCAGTAAGGTTTGCCATTTCATCATGGAAAGATATACGATCCAACAACGAGTCGAAATTATTAAAATTTACTACCGAAATTCGGAGTCAATGGCCTCAACTCTAACAGCGCTACGTCCAATTTATGGTCGTGGTCATTTCTCGCTGGATGGCTACGTCAATTAGCAAAATATGCATTATTGGACAGGTAGCAATCCACACGTACTCCATGAGTCAACATTGCATCCCGAAAAAATTACGGTTTGGTGCGGTTTATGGGGCGGCGGCGTCATTGGGCCGTACTTCTTCCGTGATGATCAAGACCGACACGTTACTGTGAATGGGAATCGCTACCGCTCAATGATAACCGAATATTTTTGGCCCGAATTGAATGATATGGACTTGGACAATATGTGGTTCCAACAGGACGGCGCCACAAGCCACACAGCGAATGTCACAATCGATTTATTGAAAACCAAGTTTGGTGAACGTTCTATCTCACGAAATGGCCCAGTCAATTGGCCGCCTCGGTCGTGCGATTTGACGCCGTTAGACTATTTTCTGTGGGGCTACGTCAAGTCTATGGTCTATCCCAACAAGCCAGCGACGATTGATGAACTTCGTACGAATATCGAACGGGAAATTGCAGCAGTATCGGCCGATTTATGCTTGAAACCCGTCGAAAATTGAGTTCAGCGTCTGGACTTCTGCAAGCGTGCCCGTGGTGCCCATGCAAAAGAAATCGAGTTCCATACATAATGGCATCGAATGTACTTTCACAGGAATAAAGAATTTAATTCATTTCCCAAACCGTTTTTGTTTTATTTAGAAAAAACTTTTGTAGCGTTCCTATTGAAAAACCCTGTAAATCAAGCGAGTATTTCAGTTTAAGAAAGTCTGAACAAATATATAATTATATTCCATATGACTGTACATAGATTTTCAAAAAAAAAATTGGCTTAACATGTACCACTTAGTATTTAGTTTTACTTAATAATAAAATTAATTTCTTGACAATTTTGAAGCAGATGACAACCCTTTTAAACAGATTGCTTCTTAACTCTTCTATTTGATACAATTATTGTAAAATTTTATTCAAATGAATAAACGAAGTTTGAAAACTAAAAACGTCGCAACGATCTTTTAAAGGGTTACACCACTGTAGATCACGAAAAAAGGGCATATTTCGGGATTTTTTTTTGGTCAATCAAAATTGAATAATTGTAATTCTGTAAAAAGTGTTTTTTAATATGAGTCTTGAAGTACAGAAAAACGATTAAGTTGAGCAATTCAAAAACAAAATGGCGGCTCTGCAGCATTTTCCCGCTAATGCGTTTTTTTCGCATCGGTCCACGGCCGGAAACCTAGCTCCCTCAATTTTTGATCTGGAACAAAAAACCAAACATTTTTTAATTTCATATTACAGTAGCAAGAGACGTACGTAGGGGTTTTTTGATAAATTAATTTTACGTAAAATGGCTACACTTTAAAGAAAAAGTTTCAAATTCGAACCAAAAAATCATCAAAAAATTGTTTATAAATAAAAAAATATGCTGAATTTCGAAAAACCCCTACGTACGTCGCTGGAGATAACGATTTTAAATGTACTGTAAAAATTTTGAATCGATCGGTAAAGATTTGTTTGAGTTATGTTTCCGGCCAGCTCGAAAAAAGTGGATTTGAGAAAAACGCGTTTAAAGTTTCCGGTACTGTATAGCTATGGTCTGTGGTCTCAACATGGTAGAACACGAAATTTAGACATTTAGACATTTTTTCCGCCATTCATACTTTAGTATATTATTTTTGAGATCCTAAAAGACCTTTTACGATGAAAAAAATTTTTTCGATTTTTTAAAAATTCTACAGTGGTGTAACCCCTTAAAGTAATCTCTTTCGTTTGACATATATATTGCAATATAAAATATCACTCATAATTTGAATGAAATTAACCTTTTGTGTTGGCAACTTTTCATAAAAATAGCTTTTATATAACCATATTATCTTATTTATATATTACATAAATGATGCAGTTTTCTTTGTAAAAACTTGGCTCCAAGCCCATTGAACGGATTTTAACCCAAATGAAATATTATAAGGTGGGAGAAAGAAAGCTTTATTAGATAATTATTATATTCTTTAATTAGTAGCCGATTGTGCGAAAGTCTAGCAGCAAAAATTTGTAAATAAAGAAAGAATTTGCATAATATGCACCATGGGATAGCCAACTAGCCTACTGAAATTTTGAATTTGTCAGAATTGCTTTGAATACCACCTCACAAAACTAAAAGTAAGCTCAGTCAATATCATGCTGCGATGAAATGGAAGCTAATGAATGACGTCATAAGTGCAACGATCATCAATGAGAGAATACGTACTGGTTATATAAATACATATTGTATATTTTATTTATAAATAGCAATAATTTTTATTGAACCTTTTTAAAATTGTTGATAAAATTATTGAAGCGTTTGAAGCGAGGTCAACGAATTTGAATAAATTACGTTCATTTTGTTTACTTTAGATTTAACGTTTAATTTATTATAATACAATTTCAAAAATATATAAATACGCAGCATTATACGATAGTTATTTATGGACGTCGATATGTTCATCCATATAGTATTTGCTTATTTATTGACGCATCAATTTCTGTTTGCGTGCAGACGATATTTTAAATCATAGAACGCGTACGTAAAAAAATGTGCAGAAAAATAAAATCCATATTTCTTTGTATTGGTTATTTCATTAACTCCATTGATACTAATGTACATTGCCGGTCATGTGACGAACTTGTTGGATATAGAAAAATGCTAAATTGAATGCGTTTAAAATCTGTCTGCTTACTTTTTCGAATGATTACTCATTCATGTCATGCACGTCAACCTCATGATTACACATTTATTGCATAAAGTTGGCAAAAAAATTAGAATTTTAAACTTAAAAAAAATGCTTACACCTTTGTTAATTGTAAGCTTCGCCCACAGCTCTCAAGGATGGCCGCAAGAAAAATCAGGCAACACTTCTTGTGAGTGAAACAGTAACTTTGACATTTTATAATTCATAGTGACCAAGAGAGAATGGAAGAAGAAGGGAAGAAAAAATATAAAATACAAGAAATTAATTTGATTCTGGTTAGTACAAAATAAAAATAAAAAATAACAACGTTTGACGTTTGGTAAGTACTCAATAAAATAAGCTTGGTTGTCATTAAAAAAAAATAATAAAAATTTCTTGCAGTAATAATGAAACGCGCATTTATTTGTTGTCAAACCCAGAGTTTCTTTGTTACTACTTTCTACAAAAACTTTAGAAAAAATAGTAGCGAAGAGTTTATTTTTTTGAGAACTGTGGAGTGACTAATGGAAATTCGACACAAGAAATTTACTCACTCATTCATGAAAGATGCGAGCAGGATTGCTATTGCAGCTAAATGAAATTTTATCCCAGTTAGAGCTTTCTTTTGTAAGTCGAGTACAAAGAAACGTTGCTATAATCATTCAAATTGTATATGCTAAATGTGTATGGAGGTCAACTAGCGAGTTTGGAAATAAAATTGCTCTCTATTATATGTAATATTATATTAATATGCCCATAGAGTCGGCAAAAATTCCAGTTCATTATTTGACATTTATGGAGGTATTCGTACCAGTTCAATAGCAATGCTTCGTAGTGTCATTTGCTTTTGAAATTAAGAATTTTTCTTCCATGCACTGTTCCTCTCACCCAAAATGTGGGCTGATCTCACTATTCAAATAATGTTAACGTTCATTGGTTGATATCTGATTCGATTCAATTCTTGCTGAAATCTATAGCGAAGGTGCTACTTACATATAGAAAATCAGAGAATGACCGAAAACCTGGGTGTAAAATAATAAATACACTAGTTTACATGAAAAAATTACTTAATTAAAAAAGTATTTTCTAGAATAATTTAGTGCAAGTTTTATGCCAAAAATGGAAGCATTTTCATGGTATTTTTCGCTAAAACTACTGCATCGAAAAAACTCGAAAAGGGATATAATTGGAGCCTGCAGAATTACGAAAATAAAACATATACGAAACGTTTATGGCAAACTCACCGTTCTTGTTCGGAAATCATTATTTTTTTTTTTTTGATATTGATCTCAAGTAGACCGCTTATAGTCACACAAAAATTGTTCTATATACATAACAGAATTGAGAACAAAACATAAAAGTATCTAAAACATTTTTTTAGTGTTTTTGGTTCAGAAGTGTAGGAAAACTTTGAGGTAAAGTCAACCAACTTTGGGGAAAATCAAAGCAAAAACTTCAGCACCGTGTATCCCAAATCCTAGACGTAATGGTAAAGTTTTTCAGAATCAGCAGATTCAAATCCATTTAAAATGTGATATTAAATCATTATTATTAAAAATAATTGAAACCGGAATATACTTTTTCAATGAGTTACTACTTATTTATCAAATATTTCTAACTAGTGTAATCAATGAATTTTTAAAAATTCTAGATTTTTAAAATTGGTATTACAAAAAAGGTACACACTTCTAAACATAATACTTCACAACTAATATTTTTAATACCCAACATTTAACAAATTTATATTGTAATATAAAAATAACAGCCGATCTGCATTTATACCCGAACGAGTACTGCACAAATTTAACAAAATTACCACACCACACATACGCTATATAATTGAATTGAGTATCGAGTAGCTAGCGAACCCTACTAGATTGACGATACACTAGAAACGCACGAGAAAGCGATCCCTGGTTGCACCCGAACTTAGACTCTTTCTCACTTGTTCAGCATCAATTTAACCCCAGAATATTAATCATCTGCCGCCAACGCCGATGATAGAAATAAGTTTTTTGTTAGAATTTTGTGGTGAGCTTTAATTGTAGGGATCCGTCTATGCTGGTGTGTTTTATTTCTTACAGCGAACTTTCGCGGCGAAAAATTCGGCGTTCGCCGGTATTGTGCGCACAGCATAGGGCTATTAGCGTAGCAATTTCTCTCCAGAGCACGACAGATAATACGAATTTCCAATAATATCATATAACAATTTTCCCGCAAAATATACATAACTCTTCGCTCCTAAAAAATGCTGGAATTGTGACATTTGCCACAAATGATAAGAAAATCGGATCAACTGTAAGCATAAGGCACATCCGTTGTGTTAATCTTAAGAGCGGTTCAAATATTCATATAACCAGGAAACGAAACTAATTATTCTTTTGATTTTTTTCGATCAAAAAATCATTGGGAAAAATTTGTTGTGAATAAAACACGAATATACCAATCTAATCCTCATGCCATATGCTATGCAAAGCTGACCTTATTTTTATTATTTATTTTGTGATTTTGGTTTTTCTGATCCAAAATAATCGTTATTCTTAAATTTAACTTTTTCCGATCATATTTGATCGATATTTTGTGATTCTTATTTTTGCGATCTATTATTGTCATCGATAAAGAAAAATGATTACTTTCGATCGAAAGAATAAAAAATATCGATAATATATGGTGATCGGTAAAATAAAAATCACAAAATATCGATTAAATTTGTTCGAAAAAATAAAAAGCACAACTAACGATTAAATCATGATTTTTTTTTTAATAAAAACTATAACAGTCACGGCCCCAGATATATTCACATGTATTTAATAGAAAACTTTAGTCACAGCAATACTCTATTTAGAAATTTTGAGTCCTGCCTGTATACTCCTTCTCCTTCTTGCCATTGGCGCACCCAAGGGGGAAGGGGGTTTGGGGTTCAAACTCCTTCAAAAAACTGAAAGCAGCAGTGCTATCTTGAATTGAAGTTATGTTTTTTTCTTTTTTAAATAAGTGAGCGTAAAATCCGACCCCAAAACATTTTTCTGATTTTTTTCGCAGGCTAGGGTGTTTTTTTTTTTTAATATTTTGAATGTCTCAAGCAATTAGGTAATTATAATTAACCATAGAAGTTAATTCCAATAAATCAAGCAGCGTGTGTCACTCATATTGGCTTATTCCACACACATGAATGCCCCCACTCATGCAAATATTTCGTTTATACAACAACAATGAGCGTGTGCAGCTAGGCTTGCATAAGCATCTCCACCTAACAAACGGCACGCGTGCAACAAGTGCCTCTACATTTAAGTAGTTGCCACAGACACGTCGATACACACATACATGCATGCATATTGGCATATGATGAATACATATTCTTACATACTACACAAATCCCTCATTTCGGAAAGAGAAGGTCTTAAGAACGTGTGTGCAAAGTAACAGTTCAAGTATGCCATGCGCTACCGTTGCTGAACGTCTCTGTGACGAGACGAATGTGTTTTCATTTTCGTTGTTTTAAGGAATGCCGAAGTTCTACGGTGGGCTTGTGAGGCCAGAGATTTATGTAAAATGTGGAAAATAAACACACATGTATTGTATGTTGTATGGATGAAACTAGCAAAAATCCTTCACTATTCCTTTAACAAATTTTTTTTATTATTTTACTACTATTTTACTGCTCCCTACAATTTTCACACATAAGTAAACATATTTTGCTCCTATGCAAATCAAAATATTTTTATTAACAAACATAGCCCGGAAAATATGCTCCACTTTTGCATTTCAAAGGATGTTAAAATTGTTTGGTATTTTCATAACTCAAAGATATGTAAAACTCTAACACCCACTACTATTTCACTGCTCGCAGCTGTATGTATGAATTTAGTTGTGGAGTAGAATTAAACTATTTATTTTAGCAGGTTGGTTAATAAACTTCACCGGAACTATAAACAAAATTAATTTTGATGTTTTTTCTGTCAAAACCATTCAAAAGTAATTGAAATCAAATGCAGAGTCTGATAACTTTAGTTTACAAATATTTGACAAATACCTCGTTGATAAAGTGTTTGCCGAATTAATTTTGGGTTGCTAAATATGAAAATGAGAACTTTTCATTTATGGATCTTCTTTATTTTTTTCGCCACTATGTGCTTAACAGGGTGGTCGGCATTGTTTGTGTTTTTACAAATCTATAAGCTTTTTGGGAACAAGTAAAGAAAAGGGTCCACTGAGCTAGAAAAAAATAAAAATGTGGGTGTGGTCCGCCTTTTTCTATTGTTTCTCATGGTGTACAACTTTTTTTCCTTATATTTCAATAAATATGTAACCAATTCCAAAAATATTGACTACGTTGGATAGGTAATTAAGAGATTTTTCTCTCAATGTGTATATTTGTATATACTGTTTATATATATATTTCGAGAAAATCAAAAAACAAAAAAATAATGCCAATTATTTTTAGAAAAACTATTTTTTTCTTTAAAAAATACATAATTAACTATATGTAAAAATATATTTGTGAAATATTCCTTGAAAATACCTTTCATTTGGTATATAATTTAATATAGTTATGTTTAAATATTATAAGATGTTTTGATTTTTTTTTGTTGCTGTGAAAGGGAGAATTGGTCATATTGAAGGCTACGATCCTGAGCGACCGAAAATTACCTTGTACACCATAAGAAGCAGTAGAAAAAGGCGGACCACGCCCACTTTTTTATTTTTCTCTAGCTAAGTGGATCCTTTTTTTTACTTATGCCGCTTTTTGTTCTGCTTATTGTTTGCTTTTAGACTTGCTTGCCCTTATTATAATTAGGGCAAAACCCCCCTGTTTTCGGGGCCATTTTGCAGTTATTGCCAAAAACTCCATAATGGCAAATAAATATAGTATTTTATGGAAATCGTTTTAAAGGTACATTCAGCCTCTTAAAGGTGATATATCTTTTTGTACCTCAAAAACGCTTTTTTTCTTGTTCAGCGACCCAAAATTAGTTTAATTCACTTGCTCCGAGGATATCGCCATGTTAATAAAGTTAGTTGATTTTAAAGTAATTCTCTTTCCTACGAGGTGGCATCGCATTTTTGTTTTTGTTCACGCAAAACTCCGTTACATCAATAAATCAACGCAAATTTGAAAATTCTTATTCGCATAGTCGTATTGGATGTACGAGTAGTAAATATATCAATATGAATGTAAATTTGTAATTTGACGTGTGGCAGATTTTGGCCACATAACAATTTGCGAGTTGATGGCCTTATAACGGTTATTGTTTATGTATACATATGTATGTGTGTGTGTATGTGTAAGTATTTATGTGCGTTCATTTAATTTGATTATTATTGATGCGCGAGATTCGGGCAATACTCATACTGTTACTAATGCACTCCATACATAAAAACACACATATGTATGTAACTATGCATGTACATATGTATGTACGTATATTTGTATATTTGCTTATGTGGTGATTTGCTCAAAAGCGTATTGCTTACAAATCACCTCTTAAATGATAAAATGCACAATCATTTGATTATCTGCGAGTTAAGATCACCAATTGACTGGCTTGTGGCAAATTAAGTGACAACATTTTTACATATACATACATACATGCATACATACGTACAATACAAAGGTACATGCAAAAACTTTTGGTAATATTAATAAACTCATAGGCTTGCTGCGTCGAGAAAGTTATTAAAGGGCTTGTTGTAATGAAGAAGCTTCAAAGATTTCTTTATTGGAAGTCTTAAATTTCGAATAAAGCGGCGCGCCATAAATATTTGATTTCAAATAAGTTTAATGTTTTATACCATTTTTGACACGTTTGCCTGCAAATTTTTAGCTTAACTTCACCAAACGAATCTAGTAAACAACTGAATTACTTTTAGATATCTAACTTTTTTGCCACTCGATAATCACCATCGCAAATTTTCTACCTCAAATTATTTAAGTAGACCTAAAAAATTGTTCATTGGTAGGGAACAGTATTCTCAGAACTTTTTGAAAAAGGCTAAGTAGACAAAATATAAAGGCTGAAAAAGGCTGAGTCAAAATTTGTTTGAAGCTAAACTTATGAATAAAAAATTCAAACATTTTTTTTTATTACGATTTCATAACAAATTTAATAAGCGCTTTGCATATTCATATTGGCTTTATAAGCTTCAAAAATAATTTATTATATAATTAATTCCTATATTTATATATGTATCACATATTACATCTTCATAATCAGATAAATTTGAGTATATATTAGAAGTCCCCATGATTTTATTTATCATTTGAACGAGATCTTTTGCAAACGCGAAATCAAATCGCCACTTTTCTTCCTTCTTCAAGCCATATTTAATACTTAAAATTGCATTTAACAATTTCACACTAATTATATTTCTCATCACAATGAAATGAGAAAAATATAAATTAAATCTTAATAAAATATTGATTTAATAACGCCATTCTCCTATTTATATGTAACTAGTTGTCAATATTATCCAATAGCCCGCTTTGTGTGCTCACTGTTGCTTCCCCACTGGGAATTCCCAATCTTACCTATTTTCAACTCTTGTAAGCGAATCAATTCTATTATCTCTGTAGTAAATAGAAATACGCTGAGCTCAACTCTGCCATATATTAAAATTTATTGTAGGATCGCTTGTTAAAAAGAGTATAACGTCAGTGCCTACGCAACAATCAACAAAAACCAACATGAACGAAGAAAATATCAATCGGACGTATGTAGTTAACAAATAAGACGTGTTTTTTTTAATATGATCGGGTGGAACACTAAAAAATAAATCACAATCTTTATAGATGTAATTAAAGCTACGATGAATTCAGCACAGCGCTGATAATAGCTTTGGTCCGTTGTTTGTAAGCATAAGAAGAAGAAGAAGAGAGAGAGAACCACAATAATAAGTACGACGAACTGACTCTATTTAGCGCGATCTTCAATCTGCCCATTTGATCGTAAACGCATCGCTCAGTATATATGTATGTATGTAGGTATCTCTGAGAAATTTGGCAAGAACATACAATTTGGCAATCGTTTTACTTCTCAATATTAATAAGCGTAATCTGAGTTTTAATTTTCTACTCAGAAAAACTAAAAAAATGTATCGAGTTAAACTTCTCTGAATCAAATTACAACGTGTTTACTTTATGAATTCTTTTGGCTTTTCGATCTGCTAAACATAGAACAAAAAAGTATCTTCTCTTTCTGAGAGATGTTAAACTGGGATTTACTTTGAATAAAAAAAAATATAAGACATACCGAGGACTCACTTTACCCACTTTTGTTGAAAAAAAATGATGCCCAAAAATTTTTTAATAATTTTTGATTAAAAAAAGCACAAAAATTAAAAATTATTTCTTATAAAAAACAAAGAATCGCCCAAAAAACTAACACTGGAAAAATTACTTATACACATGTACTTGTGATAAAAAAATATGACTCGATGTATGTTTGGGTTTCTGAGCGATTAATAAATATCTAAAAATAATTATTGATTAAACCTTTTACAGAAATCACTCACAACTTTTTAAGTCGTGCAGAGTCATATAGAGCATGCAAAAATATAACTACATGTGCTAAAAACTCTTCTCCGGTATTTGGGTGCTTTTGATATTTTTCAATGAAAATTTAAGAATATAATCATTATTTTCGGCCACTGATTTAAATTTTTTTCGGAATCGCTAAACCATATTTGCAACTAATAAATTTAAAAACGAATCGGGGTTGGAATATTGATTTTACCTTATCGGAAATATAATGTTGGGTGCTGGTTTGACCCCTAAGATAGCATTCACTTGGTTAATGTGGTGATTGCCGCTCACGCTGTCGGTTCCAGCGGTTGTGCCGTATACGTTGGAATCTTTGGATTTTCTCCTACGTCAATATATCTAAGAACGCATAACTTTGCTTGAAATAATTACTTAATCCTTTTGGTGAAGCTGCTGCTCAGAAATATTCCTTTCTAAAAGGGGGTCCAAGGTTTGTCGCAAATGCGCCCCAATATTTTACAAGCAGATTCCCATATTTGTTAAGGTCTGCAGAAGGCTCAGTAATACGGACCGACTTTTAGAAGGCGTAGGACTGTTTGCCGAATTTTGGGTACGAGTACCGAAAGATTAATTACAGTGATCCGGACCATCTGTTTGTTGCGCCAGACGGGACTCATACGCAACGAATCGAATCTCAGTGGCGAGTTGTAAAGTGTTTCTTTATAAGAGATAATTTCAGCAATCCTGCTAATTTTGCAGATTTAATTGTAGAATTCTTATGGCGCAAGTCAATTTAAAAAAATCGCGAAGATCCTTTCATAGAGCTCATAGAAGGAATAATATATATATATGTATATATATATATATGTATAAATTCAGTTCAATTACAAAGAAAGAAGTAAGATTAAATTTTACAATTTTTGCAACTTTAACAACGAATAACTCAAAAACAATAAGCCTAATCAGGAGGACTCGCTTTACCCATCTTTATAAGTCTTTTTATTCAAAGCGTGCTTCCTTATTGGAAAATTTTTCCAACTGCACTTCTATAATATTTTTTAAACTGCAAAAATATATACATTTTTATTTTTATATTTATATTAACGAAAAATTTCTACAACCGGCAACACAAATACTGGACGCCATTTCTGAAGAACAGCAGACGTAAACAAACTGTCGTTCCCGCGACAGTCGGTTCTACGATACCGAAACGACCCGGATTTATATCCGGCCAAGGACTGTCATTTCAGCAGCATTCCCCAAAATTTTATGGGGAATGTTTTATGCTGTTACAACAACAACAACAAACAAACAAAATTTTAATTTCAATTAATTTGTTATATTCGGACAAAATGTATTGGAATAGGTTTGTGCGTAATTTTTTCATAATATAAAATGCTCACCAAAAACGGAAAATAGCTAAATTGCAAAAAAATCGTGTTTAAGAAATCAAAGCGAGGATGTAATATGCCATGCAATTCGCAAAGCACCGGCTATATTTTTTAACAAAAAAACTACTGTGCTTTGTGCATTTAGTGCGGCATGGTGTATTGATTTGTATTACACTACTTTTGGAATAACAAATATTACGCCGAAAAATTAGCGACCGGTCGTACCATACTGACCCCACATATTTCTCAGAGATGGCGTTGCTAGCCGATTAGTAGGTAACGTCGATTTAAAGCTATTTTAAAACAGACAATTTCGACATTTTGACTTTTTCGCTTCGATTTTGAAGTTTATTTTGTTTCAACATCTGTGACATTCATTTTCGAGCTTCACGGAACTTGAGCTGAAAGTTTTTTTTCTTCGCATAAAAATCGGACGGTAAGTTATTCTGATTGTTCAGAGTCCTAGCTTTTATTCACGCTATTAGAATTACATCGCTCCTTGTGCAATTAGATAATGACGAGAAGTTAATTAAAATAATGCCGGGGCGGTTCGAAACCGAGCGCCATTTATAGGCAATGTAATTTGTCATATAATAAAAAAAAAATACTTCTCTACGAATTCCGCAACATATTTATTTACAAATGGAATAGACATGTAAGCGTAAAATCTCGAAAA
The DNA here is from genome assembly GCA_951828415.1 of Anomoia purmunda. NCBI lineage: Eukaryota > Metazoa > Arthropoda > Insecta > Diptera > Tephritidae > Anomoia > Anomoia purmunda. The sequence goes on from OX639996.1 coordinate 19,940,571, forward strand.
TTTATCCGGAAATTCTGCGTCAAGTAGTTGTTGAAAAATAAATTGGGGCTGCCGATTCGCGCAGATGAACTGCATCGCAGAAATAATGCAAATAAAACACTAGAAGGAATTGAATTGAAGTGACAGCTGAACGTCTGGAGAAGTGAATGTTAAGAATATAAAAATTGTGGACCTCAAAAGGGTAAGTTTCAAATTATGTTTTAATCGGGGAGCATAAAAAAAATTCGGTTGGAATTGTTCTTATATTTTTTAACTGTCCTTTCTACTATGCATAATACGTTCATTGATTTCCTTATCTTTTTAATTGATTTTTTAGGTGTTTAACGCAGAACTGGAAAAATCATCTGCTTCATTCACCAGATATTTATGTCGATTTGACATCGATATACGCGGGAATCGTGACGAAATGGCCGGCTTAGAATAATTTCGAGGTTTCATGTCCCAACAACAAAAATGTCTCTCAGAAAACCAGTGGCAACAAGCACAGCAGTAATCGAATAAGATCAAAGTCGGACTAAATGACATTTGGAACGTAGATGAAACGAGCGTGCCTGTAATCTCACGTTCTGATCGAAAGCAAGCTATTTTCCGGGAAGGGCTTGCAAAAAGTTTTTAACAAACGTTGAAATCATTCAATGTTGTCCTATTTTATTATTTATTCGGAAGCAAGCATTCATTTGTTTTTTTCTTTCTATTTTTTTGTTTTTGTTTTTGATTTTCGACATTTAGTTTGGCAAAGACTTTAGTACTTTGGATTAACACAAAAAGATAGCTGTTAAAAATCGTTACGAGTTAGTTAGTTATTGTCGGATCGTTTAAAGTTAGTAAATCGCACTACTCCTCCCTCCACAAAGTAAATTTGTGAAGTATACAGAAAAATTGATTTTTCTCACCTTTATTGCATTGGCCATTTAGAGGGTCGGTGTGGGGCTACTCTTCCCTATGTTTGGATATTAATTACATTTTCATGAAGACACGACAATTCGTCAATACATTAAAAATCAATCGATTGTTACATCACCAACGGGTTACACAATAATCCATTGTAGTGATTTCTTTTCTTATTTAGCGACACGTGCGTACTAAATAATCGATGGTTGAAGTTATAACACGCGGTTTGTGCACACATCTACAAACCAACTTATATTCACATTTGACTACTTCACTTACCACAGGTGGGGGGCAATGAAAGTAATCGAACGATTTTGCATGTGTCGCCTTTTTTCTACGTTTTTTTTTCGGGAATAAAAAGAGTTGTGCGTGATTTTGAGGCATGACAAACATGACGCCAAATGAGCATATACTACTACCAGTGCTTGTAAATGCAAAACGTATTATGCAAATGAGTGCAAGAGCAAGCATTTTCCATGTCCAGGTAGTGGCAATAACGTAGTATAAAATCAAATTCGCATAGGTAAGGATCATCATTCAGTTAACCAAACGAAAAGTGTGAACTACTTACAAGGGAATAAATAAGTGATTGATTAAATAAATAAAAATGCTAAAAATAGTAAGTTTTGTTGTACTATAAGCAAAAAACTTTGTTAGTCTCACTAAATACATATTTTACAAAATTTCCAGCGCGTAACACAACTCATCTGCCTTATAATAATATCACACTACCAATACCCGGTTTTAGCCAGCTATACGGAATGGCCGAGTGTTTTTAATTCACCTCCAAATGGTTATGCCTTTGCCACACCTTTGCCATGCGATTCACCGCTTCCACCACCACTGGAGGCCACTTACGCCAAACCACTGCTGTTTGCCTCCTATCCGTTCAATTATGCAGTGGCGCAACCCACCAATTATGCTGCTCCAGCTGCGCCGACATTTGTAAAATACGCTCCTGCTGCTGCGCCACGTATCAAGACAACTAATGGTCTTCCTGTAACTACGACATTTACGACTGCTGTTGGGTTTGCCGCGCCTGCACCAGCGCCAGTGCCTAATATCGGTTCACCGCTGGGATATCCGCCGGTACATTTCCCCGCAACATTTGGAGCGCCAACAGCGAGTTATGATACTGGCGTTGGTTATGCTGCACCACCACATTTTCTCAATTCGGCCACATATGCGGCACCTTCTTTTCTAGCTGCTACGCCGCTGGTGAGAAAATTTCGCGCACCACTGCCAGTGACAGGCTACTCATACGCCCAGGGTGCGCCAAGTGCGGCGTGGTGAGTGGTGAAGACTTTTATGTTACCCAATAGGTAGAGGTGTATAAAGGGATTTTTAAAAAAAACATTTAAATTTTTTTTAACCCTTACACGTTGATAGCTATGCCAGGGCAGTAAACATAAATTTAACATAAAATCAGCAAATAAGACAAAAGTTTTGTATATTTTAAAAACACTGAGTGGGACATATGGGCATCATATGTGCTAAGGAATACATTTTGCATTGTATCGTAAGTTCTAGTTATTAATTAGAATTCAAAATAAAAATAAGTATTGTGGAAAATTCAAGTTGTTTAATGTATAAACTTATTTATAATACAAATTATTGAATTTATGTAGTTATATTCAACAAAACAGTTCTGAAGTATATCATAAATGAGAATTACATGTTGCGCATGTGTTATTTGTGCGATTCTCAATTCCATCACATGTGATCGTATTCCTCGTTTTTGTGTGGCAAAGATTCGTTCTTTCGTCATGGCAAATTATGCCACTTTGGCGAGACGAAAAACGACCAATAAGCGAACGAGCCACTACTTGGCAAAATTCTAGCTTTGAAATCAAAGTTCCTTCAACACGTTTCTCCTTTTGCAGGCTACAATAAATTGTCTAGGAATTATTAATCGCGATATATACATAGCAGATCAAAACAAAAAAAAAAAACAAATACGCTTGCATTTAAGTGCGCGAGCCAGAAGTAAAACTTCTGTGCCGATTCTATAAAGAGATGTGAAGTTAAATATTGGAGAGAGTTTAACAAGACATCTTTTTAGCTCTCTTACTTCTAACATGGCTAAAAATTGTAGCAGAAATTAGTGAAAATAGTAGTAGAAACTAGTAAAAATATTAGTATCAATTAGTAGTAGCATTTGTAAAAATGGTGGAAGAAATTAGTAAAAATAGTAGTAGAATCTAGTAAAAGTAGTCGGCGAAATTAGCTAAAATAGTAGTAGTAATTAATAGTAGCATTAGTAAAGATAGCAGTAGTAATGGTAGTAGCATTGTTGAAATAGTAGTAAAACTTTTAAAAATAGTAGTTGAAATTAGTAAAAAAAGAGAAGTTGTTTGTTGTTGTCATTATCAAAAATATTAATAGAAATTAGAAAAATTTCAGCTAGCTCAGTATGTATGTTTGTTTTTTCACATTAAAGCGCCATGCCGTGACTTCGTGATGCGATTTTGACGCGATGTAAGTAATCACTGCCGCTAAAGAAGTTTTACTTCAAAAAGTCTTAGGCAGTTTTTTATTTTTGGCTTTCGATTTATTTCGAAACGGACTTTCTTTGGTCCATCACAACGGCCCCTCCCATATTTTGTTAACTCTTATTATGAAATCCGACAATATGAGATAAGTGGGAATGTAAATCTGAAGAAAAACTGTCGTTAAAGGTCACTATACCGAAAGAGAATAAATTTTAATACTGGTGCCTTGTGAAAATATTTTTCACTTTTCGACATTTTTTGACAGATAACGGCTTGGTTTAATCTTGCCAATATAAATCTAAAAAAAGTTTTCTTAGTCAGTAGATATAACCGTATGTTTCGATAATTTTATTGGGACAAGATTGTGCTATGAAAATAGTGACATTCTCATGCTTTTGCGTTACGTTACGTTAAAAATTCTTTAAGCCAAACCAGATAAGGTATGTGTTAGTGAAAAAATTTGCAAATACATATAAAGCACATGAACAGATATTCCGGCCAACGAAAAAGATTCTAAAAGACTATGTTAGGCCTGTTTCTCTGTACCCGACTAACAATAGACCGCTCCAAATTGGATAAAATTTCCTTTAGTTGCAAAAACAACTCTGGTCGCATCTTTCATGAAATATGTGATTTTTTAATGCTATTTAAGAACGGAAAATAGTGGTGCTGACAAATTTTAGCTTGATGTATATATATGTTTCAAAATGATATTTAAATTAAACCGGTTAAGTGTTAACCGAAATTTCCCTCTCAGGTCGGATATCATTTTAGCGAGTTAGCTCAATTCGCATATGTTTGCGAGTTTTTGTTGTTGCATTAAACGCAATTCGTTATTTTTCTTGGTGTTATTTTGCAAGTCGGTTACAAAAAATATTAATTACATTTAGTACATGTTTTATCCAAGTTAATTTTTTCAATTAACATTTATTCCAGAATCTAAACTTTGAGCTGAATTTTTCGGTTATCCAAAAATTGTTTATTTGCGAAAAAACTCTATCTAAACTCAACTAACTTTAAGAAATTTGCAAAAGCCAATAAGGATTTTACCAAAGTCTCTATCACGATTTATAGATATTTGTACACACATTTATATAATAAATAAGGATTAAAAAAAATGTTTATTAAGTCCTAACAGTTGGTTTGTTTTTATTAATATAAAAACACACACATTTGTAGTGATGATGGGAAAAGAAGTTATTTGAATTTATTGCGAGACCCGCCATCAAGTTTTGCCCAACGGTTTTGTCCACTTTTAGCTATGCTGTTCGCCACATTATTTTTGTTTCTGTAATTGCGTTGGTTGATTTCCCAACATTCAAAAGTCTGGCTTCCTCTTTGCCACATTGGGAGGATTCAAGTCTTTCCTTACGTAATGTACATTGTTATCTTCGAACCACTTTTGGGTGACATTTGCGTAATGTGCTGGAGCCAAACCCGACCAAAATATAGTTGAACGTAAATTTCAGTGTTGATGGTTTCCATAGTGAAGAACGGCGCAGAGTTATGCCCTCATTCACAAACGGCTTGCCAAATTAGAACTTTTTTATCCGAATGGATGTTTTGCGATTCAGAAATGTCTGCTCTAGACTGCAAGCGATAAAATTGGTTACCCCGCAATGTCGTCAAATTTCGTCGTCCGTAGCCACGCATTTTTCAGTTTTTCTTTCGCTTCGTTTTGGATTTTTTTTCTTTCATAATTTTTTTACCATTTCTCTTCTTAGTTAGTAACTATGGCCATTACTTTATTTTCCAACTGGACGTCTGCTGATCTATTTGGACAGCCACTTCTATCCTATACTGTTCCACCTTCTTTAATGCGCAAGATCGTCCTTCGTTCAGTGTCATAAGATGATCTACTGAGTTTCACCAACTTTTTGTAACTAATATTGAGTTTATTCGTCCAAATGTTCAACATTTTTTTTCTGAGCTTTTCGTTCATGTTAATTATTTTGATGTTGATGCCTTGACTGCAGAATGTATATAATTTCAAAACTCTAATTAAACATCAATTAAAAAATCGTTTTAAAGCCCAAGTTGTTGTTGCTAAAAATTTTGCAGCGAGTTTAAAACTTGCATGACTTTTTGTACCGGACTTTATGCTTACATTTTGTAAAGTTTTGCTACAATTAGCCGCAATTACGATTGAAGGTTTTGTTCGGATGACATTTTGAATGAGCGAGTAATTTCACTTACTCGTCCACGTTTGTAGTCATGCCGAATTTCGAAAAACTAGTGTAAATTGACGACTGTCATAATTCGATGTTTACATTTCTACATGATGAGGTCCTCGTTCACGACTGGAAAGATTCGGAGACTTGTTTTTTGTTTGTAATTTTGACAAAAAAAAAAATTCAATCAAAATTTTTATTTTTGACTTTTTAAACTACTAAACTAAAATAGTAAAATAAGTAGCGACGATTTTAAATTTCATCGCGCGTAAATGTAAATGCAAAATCTTAAACGTTAATGAACTCACCAAAAATTTACATTTACATTTATTACTCACATAAATAAAAAATAAAAATTTAGGCAAAAATAATTAGCAATGCCATAACCGACCGACCGACTGACAGCTGATCAATGGGTAGTAAATAAAATTTTTTACTAATAAATATACAAATGCAATAGTTATAAAGTTGTTAATGTCTTTTGGAAGACAAAGCGTTGTGCGCGTGAGCGTTGAAAGAAGTTGGTTGGGAGCAACAATGAAATCGAGCTGAAAGAAAACCAAAATAATGGTGTTGACGTGAAAATCGAATGTAGTTAATTTCATTGCAGAAATCACCACAAACGAAAATATATATATTTAGTAAGTCATTAAAGAAAAAGCAACTGATGAAAAATACAAAAATTTGTATTATTTAATATTTATAAATAAGGGGGGGGGGGGGGGGGGGGGGTTGGGCGAACAAAGTTACCCATTCAACATAAATATTTATACATACCTACTAAGTTGGAGGCTATAATTGACTCAATGAGTTATATTGTGTTTGTATTTGTGTATTTGTATTGGTGTTTGCTGCTGGTCATTTGACTGCTGACAAAGCGTTTTCTGGCAAATAGGTAGACGTACTCAAATTAAGGAGATTGCCACTTTGCCACATTCTCCACCAAATAACTAGTTAGCTGAAATGCTGTTGATGCTCATATATTAAATATTGCAACTTAGTTGTCTGTTGTAATTACTTATGATTTGGAAATTTTGGCAGCCAGCTTGATAATCCGTGTGAGTAGTCAAATCTATGTGCCACAACAAACTACATTCTATGGAAATACATAATATAAGTAAATACATACTACCTGCCTTCAGTGCACAGTGTAACCACCACAAATAGTGAGTGGCCAAAAGTAGAAGGAGCTATCGCAGATCAATAAAGTTTGTATGTAGATATTACAAAAAAAAAATTAAATTAAATTTGAGCAAAATTGGAGGAAGGCTATGCCTGGAAACTAAAAATAACGGTTTTATATACCAAATTTATGTTGGTCTACTATCACGCCCATCTTTCATATAACCCATCTACATATACATCTAAAATTCACACTTATATAAAAAAAGTTCCTCCTATTTTGATCATTCTTGGTCTACCATACGTTTTGATAAAATAATTGAAGTTATTTAAATATAATAAAAAACAAGTAAATAAATAACAGTATTCCTTCCTTTAATGAATTAAAAACAAACAGTTATTTCAATTACTGCATTACATGGCACAAAAGAGAAGCTACATAGTTACAATACACAAATTTTGTTGGATAATACAACTTTTTAAAATTTCATATATAGAGATTATATCCAAAGGCATTGCCATATTGATTATATTAAAACAATACTCGTACTTCTAAGTATTTTCTTTCCCAAATTTATATCAATACTATAATATTTCAAAACAGAAATCATTATCACTGGTTAATAGAAATATGTAAAACTAGATAACCAGAAAACGCATTTCGGTTTCTGTCGTATATAACAAGTGGCAACTCTCTTAAAAATACAGGTATGCACCTAGTCCTTATCGAATCGAACAGTTTGACCCTGAATTTTTATTTATAATTTTATATCCTTGTTTATAATTTAAGTAAATTTTACTTTTAAAAAGGGTGGCAACCCTCTTCAAAATATTCCTATAAACTTTACCCTGGCGAAACTAATACTTCACAGCCATGATTTCCTATTTCATAAAACAAGCAAATAATTAAATTCGCTTTTTCAAGCAGGTGGCAACCCTAAAAAAGTTAAACATAATCCGAATGGTGTTTCATTAAATTCGACTATATAAGAAGGTGACAATCCTCTGCGAAATAAAGCTAGCTATGAACTTTTTCCTCAGCGAAACGAACAGTTTTATACTCACATTTCAATATTTTGTATACTTGTATACGTTTTAAACAGATGGCATCTCTTTCCAAAATATATTAATGTCGCCCTAATTTTAATATTTCATATATGTGTATAATTTGACTGTGTATAATTAAATTGGATTCGAGTTTTCAAACAAGTGGCAACACCTATTAAAATTACTAATCCATGAATCTTCCAAAACGATTCGCTTATTACGCTTAGTACCCATACTTCAATTAAATTTTACTTTCAAACAGGTAGCAACCCTCTCCCAAGTATAAAATATACTTTTCGGCTCATTCTCATACGAACTTTCATAGGAATCGATCGGGCCGTTTCGGAGGAGTTCGACCACACAGTGTTTTTTTTATATATAAGATATAAAATAATATATAATATACTTAATAAAATAATTTTTATAAACCGTAAAAGCAAACTAATTAATGATGAAATAATTAAAGGTTTCCTCAGAAAACGGGTTTCTCGCTTCCTATCGCTCCATTAGCAAGGCGATTTCGTCTCTTGGCTAGAAATATCAAAATAGATACATATAAACCTTGACAGCTGTAGCCATGGACATGACATGGAAAAATTTCCGCAGAGACCCGTTGGCAAACGACCCTGAACCCCAAATCGCAAATATGAATGGAGGAATATGGGAATAGCGTTGTAGAGTAAGGAATATTTTTGCCCCGCCCCCACCTGAGGAACAGCGAAAGTAGTCCCGGGCAGGCGGTTTCGATGATGGATAGTATGGATAGTACGCTATCCCAAGGTTCGTATAAAAAAATAGCTGTAGCCATAGAAGCAAAACCAAAATACATGTGAGGTTTATTGTTGGGCATTCGACACAGCCTGATAAAAAATTCGCTTTGGGCGTTGTGTTGTTAAATCTTCAAATTTAAGTGCAAATTGGCATAACGGCATAAAAACAAAAATTTTTTTATTCTGAATAAAAAACTAAATTTGCATCTTAGATAAAGTTCATGAGAGTTTTTGCTTAGGTTATATGAAAACAACATATTGTAAGAGAATGTCAAAATTAGAATATTACCAGTGAGCAAACCATTAATAATTTAATAATTTTGAATTATAGAAATCGGTCAGTTTTAAGACAAGTTATGTGCATTAAAAAAGAATGAAGACGGAAATATCGGAAACAATTTTTTCCAGTAAAAAAAAAAAAATATGAGCCTGATCATTTTGACTAAGAAACAACAAATTCTAGTTCCACAGAAAAAAAAAACATGATCCGAATGGATAAGTAGTCTTGAAATGGAAGGGTCCAGAACAAAAAGTTCGGATTTTGTAATTCAGGTTGTATGGCTGGACTACGAATATTTTCTTTAATAGTAATAGTGATAGTTTTTCCCATCACTTTCAGAATTCCTAGAAGCATTTTTACGGTAGTTTAGTAATAAAAATAATAATAATAATAATAATAAAGTAATCATAAAACAGTTCAAATACAAAAAATAAAGATTATGTTAAATATTATTATTATTATTATTATTATTATTTATTAGAGCAATGTAAAATATAACACTAATTAAAGAAGCACACTAGCTACTTAGGCCTACGGTGCTTTTGTTATAACATAGTACTATTTATAAGCAGGTATAAATACTATATATACATATAATGCAATATTATTATTATTACTTTTTTTTTTTTTTGGCCAACATTTGATTATATTCTATTGATTAATCCAATATCTTTTATGTAGTTAAATATTTGAAGTACATTATTTGCGGTGATATTTTTAAGGAGCTTAGAGGACAGATGGACAGTTATCAAGAATGTGTAGAAGGTTTAGGCTATTCCCAGAAAATGGACAAGCGGAAGGAGGAGTGGATGCAAGGACATACATATATGTTAATTATAATCATTACATTCGCTGCATAAACAAAAAAATTTCAAAACTTTGAAACCAAGAAATTTATTTACTTTTAGTTACTAAAATTTTTAGTAATCACGATAGTTAACCCTCTTACCCATAAAAAACGAAAAAATGGTATGAATCAGGATTATTTACCATCGATTGGAATCCGAATTTTTTTCGAATTTCCCAACTTAAGTTTCACAAGTTTTGGTCGCGCTCGTTACACTGTGCAGCAGTGCGCCGTGTATTTTGCACGATTGCGTGCTGTGTGAACGGGATTACCAATCGGATGGATGCCAGTTTGATTAGAGATGCAAATTTGAGTAATAGTTAATAATTTCTATGACACAAGCTTTATATCTGTTTTATCGAATTACATACATACATACCTACATACATATCGCAAAATCAATGTTGATGGTAACTTTTGTGTCTGTGTTTGTAGATTTTACCCTGCTACGCACGACACTGAATTAATGTTGATGCAGTTATTTTAATAAATATGTTTATGAAAAAATAAAAAAATTAGCTTGAGTCTTGTGACATTTTTCCCTCTTGCTTATTTTGATGTTATTTCTAAAATGTTTTTTTTTGTTTTGCTTACTCGAAATTCTTCCGCTGCTTCTTCACAACACAAGTATATGCTAAGCATGCGCTGTTGTTGCTGCGCTCGTAAAACCTCCACAGACGATCGCATCGAACCGCCACAACTGACCATGATGAGCGAAGTCGTTAGACAACATTTACGCTTATTTGGTGAGCAATAGCAATCAAATAATAACAACAAATACTTTAAGATGTATGACTGCATTCAAAATAAACAAAATATTTGTATGCACAACAACCAACAGTGCCAACAATGTGAGTTTTATACAGACATATGTATGTAGTATAGTAAAACATAAAAACTCTATGTGTATTTATTGTTATTTGAGTTTTTGTTTTTGAATAGCTTCGCATAATATATAAATAGATATTAGAAAATTCAAATTAGAGTAATCAAATCAAAAGCTTGCTTTATTTTACCTCGCCATGCTAGCAGCATTAAAGTGTTCATAAAAAAAATTCTATAAGTGCCTATTTTATTTAACCCGTTTGCGTCAATCTGGGTATTTTTTTTAAATACTTAACAACAAAGATAAATTGGCGCTCACTTTTTGTAGTATGCGTTTTGATGTTTGTGCCACAAATTGGGAGACCTAAAGTTGTATGCCAAGTTTGAATGACAATTAACGGGACTTGAAACAAGAGGTTTCATTTTAAATTTCACATGATTTTTTTTACTAACCCAGCAGCTGACAATGACTTGCCCCATTTGATAAATAGAAACTAGGATATTTTCAGAAATATATCGATATACTTACAGGGTAGACTAGCGCCGGATTTATCAATTCGCTGCGTAGGCTGGAGCTTAGGGTGGTAGATTATGTGGAACTAAAATTTTGTTTCCATTTTAAGGGGTTACGCCACTTTGGGAAACCGAAATACATGCCGAAATTCAATTTGTTTTTACAGAGAAAGTATACACCAAGACTGAAATCTTTAGACAAGGTTTTAATGTGCATACATTAAAGGGCTTTATATTGAATATTGTGGTTGAGATGGTACTGTGACTATTGCTTCTCTCGCAGAGCGAGTATACCTAGTAGTTGCCAAAAATTCCATCCGGATATCATTTATCGTAGGAATTTACTATTATATTATATATATTATTATTTACAATTATGTGAAGGAAAAATGGCTTTTCCCCCATTTTCATTACATTAATTGTTCTAGAAAAAAGAAATTTATGTATAGCGAAACTCCTACAATAGATCTTCGAATCTTCAGAATCAGTTGGAATTTGTGGGTGATATATCCGGTCAGTTTTTCGAGCAAAATGCGATTAAAGCTTCAAAAACATCTTCAACAAGGATAGAAATAGAACACAGCAAACGTTTGCAGGTCGTTTATAAAAACTAAAGTTTGATGCTTGACTAAATAATTCAGAATCGTTTGCAGATAATTTACAGATGACACCCAATCTCTTTCAATGCACTTAATATAAATTATTGACTTAAAATCCTTTTGCAGAAATGTATTGTTGCAAAATTGAGTCAAGTACAACGAATGTATCTTTTTTTTTAAAGAGAATTGAAAGAGATCGGATTATCGCTACGAATAATGACTATGAAAACGGGAAAAGGCGAAACCGGAACAGGGATGAGGAAACGCCCGGCTATATTTCATGCGACGATATAATTTATAGCAAATTACGTAAAAGTGTATTATAAAACTATCATAACTTAACTAAATGAATTTCATTGTTACCGGATAATTAACTATATGCAATATTGGGCTATGTGGTTAAAGTGACGAAAGAAATGAAATTGTCAGCAGCTTGGTTATAGTTTTCTCATTAAATTTTAAATTTTTTTACACACTCGGCTATGGCGACCGCCACCCCGTCTAATTAGTAGTACATATTTGAGCTTTTATTGGATCGAAAACAAACGTAAAATATTCTTTATTATGCAATATTAAATATCTAAGTTGTTGGGTTGTAAAAATAATCGTGGAACGAGCACATCAATTCTCTAGTTCACAGCCATATTAATTATTGGAATATATATATGTAGTTGAGTCATTACTGTGATAGAATAAAATAAGTCAGTAGGGACGGCAAAATTAAAAAAAAAACCCTTCTGGCGGCAAATGGGTTAATCCGGCAACGAACTAGGCACTCAACCACGGCATGCTTTATTTTTATGCAGCCGAGTTTTAATTTAAATAATATTTTAGTAAGTACTTCCAAAAGTTTGCTTCTCAGTAGTGGATTTTGTTCTTTCAGATTAGCACGAGGTTCGTAATGAAAGTATTCTATCGAAATATTATAAAAACATTAATGCCGGTATTCTGAAACTAAGTCTCAACTCAAGTCACTAAATTTGAGACTTTCAATTAGAGTCATTTTTGTGACTTGAGGCGATTTCGCTGTTCAATAAGACTGTCGGTCTCAAACAATTTCATCACAGACTGTGGTGAAAATTAGTCGAGACAATTGGCTGATCGTTTTTTCAGCTAGAGATGCACAACCCACCTGAATAAAAAGCAGTTTATCGATAGCGCACAATATGCTCAGTTCTTTGTCAACAGCATTATTGGTCTTTGAAAGTTAATGCAATACGATTATCGTGAAAAACCTTCTCACAAAAAATCATTCGCCATTCGGAGTTGACGTAAAACTGTAGGTCCCTCAATTTGCGTTACAACACCAAGACGCACACCACAAATTGTAGGAAAAATTCGGACAACATCGCTTAAGCGGTTACAGCGCCAATTTAAAATCCTTATTGCTGCATTTTATGTGAACCGATTATTTAAAATATGCATAAAAATTAGAACTATCAACAATCGATAAATGCAGCTTATCATCCATATGCCCATTCGATACCATTGGCAGAACAAGATACACAAGTAAATGTATAGAAATATTTTTTTTTTTTATATTATGCGTATCAAAAATAAGGTGTAATTTTTTACGGATCTAAGCAACATATAGCCATCAACCTAGGGACAGATAGTTTTTGTTCAATACTTTTCTTTCTTTCCTTTGCTGACAAATTAGTGACTTTATTTTGAGACTAGAGACTTTTGAGACGACTTACTGAATACCGAATACCATCGAAAAGTCTCAATTGGTGACAAGATATTTGCAGAATTCCGGCATAGGTTACATCAGATACTCCGTGGCGATAATATTTGAAAAATTTGTACTTATCATTATAGTGAAAAATTCCTCTTTCCTTAGAACATCGTAGTTGGATAAGATTGAATTAAATTGTGTGAAGCTAGGCGCAACATTTTTTCAAGAAATATTTTCCCGAAAACGATTTTTCAGTTTTGTTTTATGTATTTCGGTTTTTACGAAAATTTAAATTATAAATTCAATGTACAATAATTATTGCTTTCGAACCCGAAAGAAATATTTGCTCTAAAACTTTCCAAACAAGTATTAATTATTGAAATTTTAAATGTTCAAATTAAAATTTTTCCGAACAAATGTTTTCTAACAACCAAAATAAATATTTCGAAAATAGCGAATTGCATAACATTGACATCTTTGTATATGCTTTCACTTAGTGGAAAAAGTCCTAAAAAATTGCCAGCGTGTTTTGTGCAATTTGACTCTATTTTTTTTCTACTATGAATACCATTGCAGAACATTTTTACTCACAAACTCTCTTAAAAAAAGGCTGTTCCCCTTTTATGAGAAAAAAAAATACAGATTAACTGAATTGAAGTGATCACTTTAGGGTTAAAATGTTATGGAATATGTTCTACAAAACATTTTGACTGGTGATACAAAAATTTGTCCTTCAAATATACAAAATCTCTTTAATGAATTGTGATATGCGTTTAATATCTTTATTTAAAAATTTTTCTGATTATTAAAAAATAAACAAAAAAGAAACTTCTGCTAAAACTGCGTGACAATAATCTCGAAATACTCTAATATACTTTTTAAAGTGCATTGACATCTTGATTAGTCCAGAGCGCTCTTAAACTACTTATATAATTTTTTAAGTCAAGTTAATAAGAATATTTTGCAAACTAAAATTTTACGGCATTCATTTCATTCAACTAAAGCAAATACTGTTAAATTTTTACCTTGTGCTATATTTTATATTTTTTTCGAACTAAATAATTTAATTAACCTCTTACGAATTGAAGGGCGTCCATCGAACAGATCACAAAAACTTCATTCAAAACCAATGTTGTATTAATTATTATAATTATGAGATGTAAATTTGTAAACAAATATGCAAAAAAAAACGAAGCAAAAACGCATAACACCTAAGGGTTAAATTGTCTGCGTGCACGACCTTTAATGCCCTTCGTCCCGCAACGCGACGCTATGTGAATCTGATTGCATGAATTGCTCAATCGCTTCTGCTCTTACAAGCAATTAAAGTAAATAAACAAAAAATCGAAAAATTAAAATAAAGCAGAAATCATAAAACACAAGCACTCAGTAAAACATCTACGCATTTGAGTTGTCTGCATGATTTTTAACTGGGCAGACGTGCATTCTTAGTGCTACTGCTCTTCCAACACCTAATATTTAGATAGCAAATCTTAGATGTTTTATCGCTCGCATCTGCCACTTCACCTTTGCTCAACTACATTTGTGGATATACTCTAAGGTTCTTCGCTTAATTACAGCATTTAAATATTTCCGATGTTAAACTATTTTATTTTTATTTTTTGCATAAGAATTAACTGTAGTCTTAATCGGTTTATATGGTAAATTGGCAAATTGTAGTCGTGTGTTTCGCTTAATTGTTGAGCGTAAAGCTTTTAAATATTTGTTTAACGACGTCCGCATAGCACCGCTAATCTTTGCTTAGATTCTTAGATTTTTGTTTTTTTAGCATTTAATTTTGTACAGTTAGTATTATATTGATCTTTTATTTCAAGCGTGTGGAGTTTGCCTGCATTTTAATTAGTTTCACGCTTTTTGTAGACGCTGACGGCCGGTTTAAAATTGTTAGTGTTGCTTGGTTCTGTTGTTTTTCTTATTGAAAGGCCGTTTTAAAAGCTCTTCTTTTAATTTTTGACTAATGCGTTCCTTAATGCTAATTTTTGTCCGTGATTTGTATTGTTTTTATATTAAAGTGGTTTTTATCAAAGAGTTTTGTTAGCTTTTGTTTCTTTTTTTTTTGTTTTTGTGTTTTTTCAACTACCTCAGAGTCACGCTGTAATTTTAGTTCAGCATCATGTGACGCCGCCTATCGAAAACTTGCGAGGGTACGTATTTGTAGTAGATTTCAGATCGAACATTGTTGGCTTTCAACCAAATTGCAATTTTCGCTTTGCTAATGGAATGAATGACTGTAGTTGTGCTCAAGGTTGGATGTGTTGAATTTATAAGAAGATAAAATATTTAAAAAAAGTATCATTTGAGTCGCCTTTCACAGAATTTGTTTGCCATTAGCACTATAAGTTATTTAATCACTTCGAATAAAAATTTAAACTAAATTTTTTTGGGAATGCCCAAGTTTTTTTTACGTTTCGATTGATATTCAATATGTGTACAATTTTTACCATATTAAGGACATATTTGGCTACAGAACACTATTTATAGATGAGACTTACAAATTTGCGTTTTCTCAAAATATTTTTAATAAAATCGACTGTTTTGTCTCTTTGCAAACCAGTTGTTTACCCTTCGAGTTTTCACTATTAATTTAATTTTTTTATTTTTTTTTAACAACTTCTTTAAATAAGAGCGCATTATTTTAAAAATTTTATCTCGAAAATTACAAAAACAGCTCTTTAAAAATATCATGCCACAGAAAGGCAGAAAGTTCAAATTTTATGCCTATAATTTTTTTGGTGTGCATAGCATGAATTCTCAATATTTAGAAATTAAAGATAAATTATTAAAATATACTATTTTCAAATTCGGTTTTAATAATATAAAAGATTTATATTCTTTTTAAAATTTTATATAAATGACATTTTCTTATGGGATTAATAAGTTTCGAGATAAAAATTCCTTAAAAAAAGTATTTCTTTCATTCTTGAAAATTTCAATCCCAAATAAAAAAAAAATTGAGCAAAGTTGGTTAGCACAGGTCTTTAGCACCCCAAGTACGACAAAACTTCATAGTTTAAGCAAAAACTGTGATCCAATATTTCCGATTTCTATGGAACAGCTCAGAAAGAAAAATATGATAAATGAAACGCAATTTCCGAAGGAACAAGGAAATCATCGAATACATTAGCTTGAATTTTTTTAATAGAGCTACAGCAGAGCATAGCGATTAATTCCCCGATGTGAGAGGCCAGAAATTCTGAGATTTTCTTACATCATTCAAATAATTTCACTACAGAAAATTTTCGTTCCAAGTTTTCGGAAAGCTTGGATTGTATTTAAAACAATTAAAATCGATTTGAAGGCAACTTTTTTTTGCCACACAAAGTCATTTCTGGGTATTTCTGTATAAGAGGAATTTAAATAATTTTCTGCAATTAGTTTTTACCACAAACGACCGCTAAAGTGCTTTTTGATGTAGAAAATATGAAAAATTAAAAAATTTCACTCGTTTTAAGCTATGAAGATCATAAAATCATAAGATTTTATTTTTTTTATTAAACTAAAAAAAAAAAACTTTTTCATGTTTTACAAATCTTAAATAGACAACATTTTATATTCTTAGTTAAACACGGCATGCAAAAATATTTGAAATTATATGTAATTATAAATTATTTTCTTTTTCACCATCGTCATTGGTAGGAACCAAACCTCTGTAGTTTCATCATCTGCAATAAGTTCACCCTCATCATAGTCGTTCATAATCTTTTTTAACGGCCTTTAGTCACCAACAGATGTCGGTAATGATCGAGTTTAATTTTTTCTCTCTACATCGAACTTTCATGGGTATTGGAACCGGCCATGTATTGGAACGCCAATATTCTGAAAATCGAACAAACAGATCGAGTTTATTTCAAATGATTCGAATTTCAGAATTTAGGAAACATCAACTGTGCAGATGTCAACTACCTAACCCACTTTCGAAGATGATGTTTTTGAAACGAATTTCCATTTTCCTGTGTCAATTGTTCGTTGTTCGTTCCAAAAAACACCGTTTGAAAATGGGAAAAAATAAAAATTTTCTATAATTAGATGTTGGTAATGAAAGCAGGTCTATGGCAAAAAGTGGGGCGTCCGTTGGATATACATTTGTACATATATACAGAAAAAATTATGATTATTTTTTATGAAAAAATAAAGTTGATAAAATAATGATTGTTTTTAATAAAACAAAAAAATTCCATAAAAAGGTATTATTTCAGAGCGAAAAAATACTCGAAAAATGAGATTTATTTGTTTTTATTAAAATATGAATATTTTTCTGAGCGATTAACAAAATGTTTAAAAGTTATTATTATTTAAAATTTTTTTGAGATATCGCTCGAAAATTTTTAAATCGTAAAATATTCATACAGGTCTGGAAAAAATTTGCAACTTTTTCCTTAACAAATTTTATTATAATCTTTATTTTCGTTCCTTGAGTTAACTTTTATGGAAAATGAAAAAAAAATATATTTTTTTATTTATATATGAATATACCAAAAAATTGGCCGCTTTCTGTGTTCCAATTTGGCTCAAAAACTGATGAATAGATTTCAATAAAATTCAGATCCGTGGCGCGGACATAGGCTATATTTTAAACCGTTAGGTGGCGCATGAGTCGAGATATTCAGAAAATGTCCTAGATTGATGGTAACAGAAAGTAGCAGTGCTGATGCGGTATAAAATACTTTTATGGAAAAATAATACGTTGGGTGGCGCTAGGGGCGAGTTATTTATAAGATACATATTTATGATCTGACTTTGATGAAATGAAAACCGTTGCAACGAGAACTATTTGTATGAAAAATAGAATGGCTAGATGGCGCTAGAATCGAATTATTCCCAGGGTATGGTGCTGGTGCAATATAAAATACTTTTATGAAAAATAAATGCGCTAGGTGGTACTCGAGGCAAGTTATGCAGTAAATCATTGATATGAATCCTATTTCGATGAAATTAAAAATGGATAATAAGGATGCGATGAAAATTATTTTTACGGAAAATCGATTCGCTAAATGCCGCTAGAGTAGAAAATCTGTATTTTTGGATTAGAATTGGAATAGAAATACTTTGATAATCCGACTTAGAGGACATTGAATACATATGTATATACGTAAGTGTGTACACTATATACTTACACTATATTTGCAAAAAAAAAATGTATAAAAATCCATTAGATGGCTCTGTATTCGAGACTTCCGGAAAATCAATTTTTATGCTTCAACTTAGTTCAAACTAAGAAGTCCTTCGCAGTTCAAAAAAAATTTGCAATTTATCCATAGTTGAGATGCACTGCCGCTTAAGTTCATTGACGCTATATTTGGAAAAAAAATCAACAAAAAAAAAATAAATTGTATTACAATTAACTCATCTCTATTTTATGCATATTTCAAAACTTTATACTCCTCCACATTAATTATTGGCTAGCATAAAATCACCTTTACCTTCTCACGGCTGAAAGGCTAAACAACAAAACCGTAAATCTTAACAGTCACGTGGTCGGCAAAATATTATTTCGCAATGAGAAAAATATACAAAAAAAACAAACAAAACTAATACACTTAAACCCTCAATTAAATAACTAAACTAGTTCATTGTACACGAGAAAAAATTTATAACAAATTTACTCATTAAAAAATAAACAAAAAAAAAAACAAACCTGGTAAATTTAACTGCTTTGATTACAAAAGTATCTACACACTCCTTTGTCTTCAAAGGAAAAAAACACAAAAAAGAAAAACTAAATCGAAACACCGCTGCGTTAGCGTGCAATGTGCCGTGCATAGAAAATTTTGAAATTAAAGCAAAAACTATTCTGCTAACGCCACTGGCTTCACAGCTCGCATAGAGCATATTCATCACGAAACGCCAAACCATTGACCATCCGCGATGTAAAAGTGAATTGAAAAAGCAACAACAAAATAGAGGCACACTCAACAGAGTAGGCAAGAGTAATGAGCGTATGCAAAATAAAAACAATAACAAAAAGCAGAAAACTGGCCGAACGAAGAACTAGCAGATTACAAAGGAATATAGCCGCACGATTACTGAAACGACCGATGAGTGACCGATGAGCAGATGAGCAGGGATTGACACTATCAGCTGAGATAAGTAAAGACACTAACGGGGCAGTAATAGCAATAACAACAAAAACAAGAATGCCACCATGTGATCTGATGACGCGCTGCAAAATAGAGTCGTCGTCGGCAGGTGAGCGACAATCTGCACCAACACCAACAGCACCAACAGCAGCAGCAGCAGCAGTAGCAACCAGTTGACCAGCTTGAAGTGGCCGTTGACGACGACAATCATGTTTTTGGTGGAAAAAAAAATGTAAAAAGTAAAGCAAACAACAACAGCAATAAATAAGCAGACGCATTGTGAACGAAATTCAAAATTGAAATACACAAATGGATATAAATTCAAGCGAATGAACGTAAAAACTGGTAGAAAAAAATATATGTATTGAATAAAATGAAATACCCAAGACAAAGCGTTAAATTCCTATAAAAAGCATCTTTAGTTTGCGAACAAAGTTTAATCAGTTAAAAAAGCTCAACAAGGTGACAACGTGCGACTAACTGCGTTTAGCTGTTTGATTGCGGTGAATAGAAAAAACGAAAAAAAAAAAAAAAAAAAACAATAGCAAAACAATAACAACAAAGTAGTACACAGCCAGAAGCAAATAAAGCAACGCTGCTAACATTAACGGACATTCGTGTTGGCGGCGATTCAATAAACGCGGCGATGCGATCGAGCGAGTGTCAATAAAGGAGCAACCAGCAGCAGTTTTACTACATACGTGTGTGTTTGTGTTTGTGTGTGCTAGTGTGCGCTTGTTGCAAGTATACCATAGTTTGCATGCTGAAAACAAAAGATTTATGCGTCAAACTTTTCGTGATTTTACTTTGATTTCTTGCGATAGAAAATCGGCAAATGCAAGTTTACTGTAATTTCGGCGAGGCAATAAAGTGCAAAAGAATTGTGAAGTGATGCAATAATTGAGGATAGCGGTGAATGGAACTGAATTGAAAATACTTTACAAGCTAGAAATAACTGTTTCGCTGCAATACAAACAAACCTACTCCTGTGCGTGCAACAACCAAAAAAAAAAACCTCAACAAAATGTGGAATCTCGTGAGTGAAAGAACTTAGCAAAGAAATATTGAGTGGTCGATAAAGGTCAATAACAAATTTCAAAAAATTTATAATGTATAAATGTTCGCGTTAGACGAAGGAAAATATATAATTAAAATACTTTTTGCAACCCAATAAAAATATTTTATAAATCAAAAAAAAAAAAAAAATCTTTAAACTCAAGATCAGTTTTAAGTAGAAGAGATTTAAATAAATTGGGCTGCAAACCTAACTAAAAATATTGCATGTTTAATTTTTATATGTATGTATGTACATACTATGTATGTATGTAGTACATAAGTATGCACATACATACATATTTATATCTATGTTGTGTTTTTTTTTGGATAGATCCATGAGCTTTTAAGTCTTGTGAGCGTTGAACTGTTTCAAGTGCATAATTCACGTACATACATACACACATACATACATACATACATATCTTCTGAATCTAGTGACCTTAAGGGGGAAAGTACACACTTGAAAAAATTATTATTTTTTTACTGCTTCAATCGCTTTAGAATATCGTGTCAAAATTCCAGATGAAGTAAATTTAGACTTTTCAAAAAATCGATTTTTTTTATTTTTTTAATCGATAGGTATGTATATCGCCTTAGAGTATCGTCAAAGTTTCAATATGTTATTCTCGAAATTGTGAGCTCTTGACTAAAAACTTAAAATGGGGTTTTCTCGAAACAATTTCTTTCAAAATGGTATAAATTATAATAAAAAAATAAAACTAGGGAACTGACTTTCATCATTAAACATTAATTGCAAAGAGCATAAAAAGCTCTGTTCTATATAAACTAAAGATCTCAAAGGCAAATCACTTTTAGACCCTTTTTTGAGTGCTAGTACAATGTAACTTTCTTTTGAATCGTATTTTTTTTTTTTTTTAGCCTTTTTAGTTGGGCTAATATTCGAATATCGCAAATAGTTTAAGCTATCTACGTTAAAAACCCTTATTAAATGTTTGTTTTTTTGATTTCATATAAAAAATTGTGACTAGCATCGGTTACGCAATTTACGACGTCAACGGCGACATGACCTACAACATCCTTGAAAAATTTGTTAATTTTCAAATTTCACATTAGAAAAAAACGTTTGTTTTTTCAACCTCATACAGCGCTCTAAATATATATTATATTTATTTGAAAATAACTGCCTTCATTTCCCTACAAAGCAACTGCAAAAATACCTTTTTTTTTGGCCTCTAAATATACTTCCCCCCTTAATTTACCCATTCATCCTAACTAGAATAAAATTCTTCCGAAGAATTGAAGAAAGTGATTATCTTATTTTTAATTTAAGAGAAAATATTTAAGTAAATAACATAATTTGCCTTATTCAGCTGTATATCCGTCAATTAGATATTTCTGTCACTGACACGATGCAGAATTTTCTCGAAAGCGTAATATATTTTTTTGCGACAAATTCTTAAATTTTAAGGCAATCAGTCCCGTTCTGCATTTTGATTCCAATAAAAATTTTCGGAATAGAAATTGATTAGTGTTCTTGGTTTCGATTTCGATAAAATGGTTTTGGTTTGAAAAGTTTTGCCTTCGACTAGTGGGACTGAAAAGTAATTTGCAAATTAAAACCAAATAAATATGTTGACTGTTAGCTAAACTTTTTATATTTAAAAATTCATATTTTTGGGAAGATTTATAAGTCTTTATTGCTCTAATCTGTATTTAATTAGTCTGGTAAATCTGTATCAAAAAAATTATATTAAAAATCTCCTTAGATAACCACAGGGAAAACGATCAGCATGAAACCAACATGTTCTTGATTTCACTTCACCGCATGAGCAGGACTCATCGAAAAGTTTCATATTGCAATGCTTCAATAAAAATTTGCGAACTTACACTTTCATGCTCGTTTTCATTACCTTAGAGACCAGCTGATTAGAAACAAACCTAAGGAAATTAAAAGATTTTATAAAGTAAATTTTTTTAAAGAGCAAACCTGCTTGAATTCCAGCTTTAATTATATGCCCCCGCGTAATCTCAGCTAAGGATTTTAATTGTTTTGGACTCGCAATACCACACCTTCTTGTCTCAGCACACCCAAACAGTATTGTTAAAATTTTCAAGAAACATCAATAATTGAGAACAGCTGTTCAAACTGAATATCGACTCGGAGAGAAAATGATTCGAAAACGATTCGATAGATATCGCTATTCGAACTTAGAAGAAATCCACCACCAAATGGATCGCAATTACATCAAATTTAGTTTTCAAACCGAATCGAAATGTAGAAAAGGGCTGAACATTTTTTCTTAAAAAGTACTTAAAAAGAAATATATATTTTTTTTTGATTTTGCTTAGTTTTTATTATCATTCCTTTCATTAATTTTTTAAAGAAATGTTGGCCGTAGGCGTGGCTCAAATGACTCATTTATTTCCGGCTTATCGATGCTGACTTCAGATTTTACGGAAAAAGTCTAATGAAATCATAATTTTGAGAGCTGTTTGTTGGAACTAAATGTCGCTGTTTTGGTCAGCTTCATATTTGACCGAAGATTCCAATAGAAATCAAATATTATCAGACACTTTTCAAACTAAAATCTATAGCTAAATATAATCGAAACTTTTTTTTTAATTCTAAGAAGTTAAAATGTTTCATGAAGCTTCAATTTAAGAAGAAAAAGAAGTTTTAGTCAAGAAGAAAATGTTTTGTGTTTTTATTGTTTTTGGTATTAAACTCTAGGTACTAAATTGATTGTTGTACAACTGTTCATATATAAAGTTAATAATAACACTGCACAACAACAATTTTGCAACAATTTTCTGAGAAGAAAGATCGTTCAGCTAGATAGATAGAGTTACAGTGGGTTCTGTATATCTTTGAGGCAATGCTGATCTTAATAAAAAGCTAAACATTTTTTTATTAACACTTAGAGCCGCTATCATAACTTCTTCTACTATTACTTTATCATTTTAATTGAATTTCCCCTAAACGTAGCGGCGCTAAGTAAAATATTAAAATAAATATAAATAATATGAAAAAAATGGCAGGAGGAGAAAAACTGGGCACTCGAAGCTTAGCCTCTAAATATTTGAACTTTGTATAAAGAACAACAAAGGCAACACTAACTACATTTGGCAACAAATCTGTAACTCTTTCATTTTTGGGTTTATGGTGCAAAACCCCATCGTGATGCCCTTAACATTGGATGAGGTGGACTATAAATTTGTTTAGCAAAAATGAAATGGACTCCTCGTTCAGAAAATTAGCACGGTTACTCTGTTGTAAAAAGCTACTCAAATTTTTTGTACTGTATAATTTATGACAATTTTTTAATTAAAATATACCCAAAGAAATGCACTTGCAATATAGGGAGATTTAATTTCAGCTTACACGGACGTGAGAAGTATGAAGATTATTCAAATCAAATTACCGTTTTATGTTCAGTTTACCGAACGTATTTATGACATTTTTTTAAATTAAAATCCAAACATTATTCAGCTTTTGTACAGAGCGAATGTGCGCTACTCATGCTGATTACGTTGGAACATGCCATTATTATTATTTTTAATTAATGTTTCTGAAGTAAGCTATAATGTTAAAAGATGTGATATATATTTTCTTTTAGACTTTTTAGACCACTCAATACTTAACAAAAAATACATATACATACATGTGTGCATATATTTATATACATATATCTGATGTCGGTTATCAATATGCCTCACAAATTATTTACTAAATAAATTTATTTTTTAGGAATTTTATTTTTACTCAAAATTTTAAAATTAAATTTTTTTTAGATTAAACCATTATAGCATAATAAAGTGCAAGTCTCACGTGACTATAAGTAACCGTTGATATTTTCATCGGTTTTCTTGCAGGCGGGGTTATATCATATTTTTTGCATTTAATAAAAATTTGGCGCATGTTTTGTATGAAACATTTTTTTCTACAACCAGCAAAAGAGGGTATTGAAATCGACGCGTGTACTCACTTCAAGCAAACTAATCGACTTTAAAACTACATATCTAATTTTTTTAACTTCTGATACAAAATTCTGGAATGTTGAGTAAAATTGTTTGAATTTTTGTTAAATTTTCTACAGAGTTTGAAGTTTTATTGAACGAATGATTAATAGTTTTATAAAAAAAATTATGAAAATATTGATTTTTTTCGTTATATGTTTTTTTTTGTGATGAAAATTTAATTATAAAACTTTACCCAAAAAAATAGAAAAGAATTTGGTGTAACTAAGTACCTCACTTTCTAAATCAACAAATTGTTATAATTTATTTATTTTCCCTATTATCACACTAAAAGTAAACGATTTATTCAATTTGAAGAATAATATGTGTTTATCCAACTTGACCTAATTTACTCTTGTACACATTTTACAAATGTGACAGTTTTATATTTTGACTATACCCAGCAAACACCAATATTAGAAAATGATACGAGTAATTCTAGAAAACCACAGCATTCTCAATAAAAAGAGTACTTAGTTCTCTTATAGATATTCACCATTTTCGTTAATCGAATTCTAACATCAATTCGAAGCAATTTCTAATCTAGATTTAATAATCGATAGCTATTCGAAAATTTGCATTTTTTTTGTAATGCCAAATCAAAGTTTGAACCCATTCTTTAAACTTAGTTGTCAACTTGAGAAATATGCTATATTCTTTTGTTAAAATTTTATTTGGAATATCTTAACAGAAGTCTAAGATGATGAAAATGATTTTTTACCCTCCAGTTGAATACTGCACTTTATTTTTTTTAAGCTTTAGTTGGCCTTAAGGTCGAAAACTATAGCACAGAAGTCTAAGATATTTACTATTTGGTTCATTAAGTGAAGTGGGGTTATATGAGTTTTATAGTCGACATCAGATATAAATATATTGATGATTTTCTCATTAACCAACTGTACTCTTTCCAGAAACTTCCCATTCGAATTTGTGCCGTAATATTCGCCTTCCTGAACGCCGCCAATGCCGCACAGCTTCCCCCGTATGCGTCAAAACCATCGCTACACTCCTATTATTATCCTACACCGCGGAGGCAATTCATAATCCCCCAATCGATGCCCATCCTAGCGCCGCAACAATATCAACAACAATACGTCAGTTATACGCACACCCGGCAACAACAACAACATCAACAACAACAACAATACTCTCAGCAACCGGCGCGGCAACAATACCAACAACAACAATATCATACACAAGCTTCACAACCAGCAACAACAACCTACTATCAACACTCACAACAGTTGCCCTCCACTGCAGCGAAAGTCGCACAGCGATTTACCGCGCCAGCGTTGGAAAACGCCGCATTCACAACGGCCTTGACCAGTCAAGGTTACATTTATGGCGAGAGCGGCAATAGCGATGACAACAACAGCAATGCAGCGTCATCAATTTCGGCAGCGCGCTCCTCCTCATCGCCATTGGCGCTGCCCACATCTTTTTTGGAGTCACTCGCCGCTGGGAATGATGTTGCACCCGAAGGTGCTATCGACTCATCAGATGCTTCAGTCAATTTGCAATTACCGCTACCGGTCAATATAGCACCGATCAAAGTACAACCGTTGCCACTGCAAGCGGGCGCTTCCTTCAATGAATTGGCGAATGGTGTGACCTCTTATGGTACTGTCTATCCACAGCGCAAACGTAGATGAAAACCTGTGGCGTAAGCGGCGGAAGAGCGGTGCCGTTTGATATGCTGTGCTGGGTGGCGCTTTGTTGGTGGATTAGGGAGATGTGGAGATTAAGAGATGCTTATTTGTTTTTCGTTAATTAATGCTGGCATTCTGTAGCAGTCAGTCTAATCTCAAATCACTAAATATGAGACTTTCAATTAGAGCTATTTTTTGTGACTTGAGACAATTTCGGTATACAGTAAGCAACAGTCTCAAAACAATTCACCAAAGACTGTGGTGAAAAGCAGTAGAAACATTCAGCTGATCATATGTTCAGCTGGAGATGGAAAATCCACCTCAATGAAAATCTGTTTATCGATAGCGCACAATAGACTTTGTCAATTCTTTGTCAACAGCATTATTACTCTGTAAAAATTAAAACAATATGGTTTTCGTAAAATTAACATTAAAAGTAACCGTTCCCGATTATTCAAAATATATGTAAAAAGTAAAACTATCAACAATCGATAAATTCAGCTTCTCATCCATATGTCCATTCGATAAAAATGGTAGAACAAGTTACATAAAAAATGTATACAAGGATTTTTGTTTTTTGTTATGCCTTATGAAAATTGATTGTTATTTTTTTTGACAGATTTAAGCAAAATATAGTGGACAACCCACGGGCAAATCGATTGCTACTTAATTTTCGCGTTTGTTCGGTAATTTTTTCAATATCTTTGTTTTGCCACCTGCTCAGGATCAGCTGACAAATTTGTGACTTAATTTTGAGACTACAGACTTGAGACGGTTTAGTGAATATCGAATAGTCTCAATTAGTGACTAGAGACTGCTTATAGAATACCGGCATTAGTATAATAAGAAAATAGCGCTTGACACCAGCAGCCAGCCACCTGCCACCAGTTACCAGTTACCAGTCACCACCAGTCACCAATCTTAGTTTAAGGTCTTCTCTTTAGGTTAGTTTTGCTTTCGAATATTTTAAGTAACTGATATTTTGTTTCTAACACGACCTACCTACCAATAAGCTCAATAGAAAAATGTGACACATTCGAAATTATTTGCATATCTAAAAGAATGACATTTTTTTAGTGTTTTTTTTTTGTTGTTTTTTGCTTACTAAACTTGTATGCTGTTTTAATTAAACTCTGGTTTTTTTTCTTTTTCTTCTAGTTATTTTACGTATGTTTTTTTTTGTTTGTTTTTATTTTTAGTCTATTGTCTTACATCTGCTATATATTTCTGTTGTATCACTCCCATTTTGTGCGAATGTAACTTTACTAAAAGTGGTTAATTTAAAATACTTGCCATATTATTTACATGCCGAAAAATATAAATTAAAAAATAAAACAAAAAACAAAAAACAAAAAAAAATCAAAAAACAAAAAACAAAAAAAACAAGAAAATAAAAATACATAGCGTGTGACTTTTTCTCGAAGATTTGCAAATTAGCATATTTAATATTACTTATATATCCGATCCGTTCACTTTATTACGGTTAGTATTTGTATTTTGTATCTTTCAAAGTCGCCACTCTGATTTCTGCTGCTGCTATTTGGAGGCCGAATAAGTGATAGATGAGTGCGAGCGTTAGCGGACTTTTGTCTTTTTTTTTTTTCTTTTTTGTTTTTAAACAAAAGCTTATTTATTTTCACGCCATCTGTATTGTTTAACTCTACTATGTAGATGAGCTTTAAATCGCTGCCATCAGAGAGCACTAATTTGAAGGCTTTACATTGTTTTACAGCTTAACAATTTGTTTGCAGAGCATTGACAAATTTATTGCCTTTCAATTAACAACGCTACGTTATTTTATAACGTTCAATATAATCAAAATAAATTTCCATAAATAACCTAATTAACAGTTTTTTTAAGATTTAAGCTTGTCATCTAACTTAAAATGTCATGGTTCTATTTGTGATAAATCAGTTAGATACAATCGAGACAAATTTCGATATTATCAAATTGGTTTCGGTGAAACCTTTCACTAATAAGAACGTAATTTTTTTGAAATATCCAGTTTACTCCAAATATATTTACTTAGGAATTGAACTGCTGCTCCGAGCATCGATGATAAATGTTTAATTTATGTATGCAATCAACCAATAATGATAATTAGTTTTAAAACGAAATTTCTATAACCAGTTCAACCGCTACGCAGCTCTCTTTAATATTCCTGCAGAAATTTAAACTAATTAATAAAAAGTTTAATCAACCTGTTGCAATCTAACGGTTAGGTAAAATTTATTTATATATATGTATGTATATTATGGTGCACCAAAAATCCTCCACCGTCGTTTGCTTTGAAAATCTGACTTTGAGTTTTTGAGCAGTTTTTCTTTTTCGAGTCTTTCTATATAAAGGCGCCTGACAAAATTTTAAGCGTTGCTGTTAGATTTACGCTAGATATATTAAAAAAGAAATTGCGTCATATATGCAGAAACAGCACCAACCAGTGTTGCCAGATTTTCTGTACTAATTTTTTAATCATTACATTATTTTTTCAGTCAAAAAAAAGTTAAATTTTTGTTTTTCGTTTATTTCACCTTTCGCATTAACGATTACCGTATAATACTTATATAGTTGTTCTAATTTGTCATAAGGTCATAATATTAGAAAAAGAAAAATTGGCTAGGAAAACCCGCCAGTCCTGGCTTTATTTATTAATAAACTGCCCTTTGCATTTCTCACCACTATTTCGACTTTCCAAACAGGTGGCAACCTCCTACATGCTATAAGACGCCCCATAGTGAGTCTAGGAGCCATATTTGCATATTTAATATAACTTGCGAATATTTGAATTGAATTTTCGAAAAGCTGTCAACTTTTCCAAAATCTAGGTAAGAACCTTTTTCTCGCCGAGACGAACCGTTTGACATCCATATATTAATATTTAATATAAATTGATAATTTAATAAAATTGGACATATGAAATAGGTGCCAACCTTCCCCGAAATATAGCTTCTCGCCGGCACGAACCGGTTAACACCCATATATTGCTATGTCATATAACTTGTGCATAATTTATTTAAATTCAAAATTGCGAACAGGTGCCAACCCTCTGCAAAATATACGCACGAATCTTCTTCTTGCTGGTACAAATCGGTTAACACACGTATTTTAAAATGTAATATAAATTGTGTATAATTTAATAAAATTCGACTTTGAGAAAAGGTGGCACCCCTCTTCAAAATATATGTACGAACATTCTTCTCACCAAGACGAACCGTTTGACACCCATATATGAATATTTAATATAAATTGTTGAATTGAATAATTTAATAAAATTCGAATTCTCGAACAGTTGGCAACCCTCTCCAAAATATAGGTACGAATCTTCTTCTCGCTGGTACGAAGAGATTGACATCCATATATTATTATTTGATATAAATTGTGTATTATTTATTGAAATTAAATTTTTCAAACAGGTGGCAACCCTCATGAAAGTTAGCTATGCATCTTCTTTCCGAGAGGAACAGCTGGATACCCATATTTTAAAATTTCATATAACATGCGTAAATTTTTATTAAATTCAACTTTTCAAACATGTGGCAACCCTCCCCACGCATAAAATATACTTTACGACATATTTTCATACCTACCAAATGCACATAGAAAGTTTCATAAAAATCGGTCGAGCCGTTTCCGAGGGATTCAACCATAAACGCCGTGACACGAGATTTTCATTTCTAAGATTAATTTTGGTTAATTGTTTCTATGGCCTCGGAAAACATAACTTTTGAAATTTCAAATTGTATGATTTTATAATTTATGACACATTTTGAAACTTTGTGAATCACTTAATTGAGAATTGAAAAAAGATTTAATTTTTGTTTAATTTTTGAAGATGACCGTATTTGATACTTTGGAAAAAGAATAAACGAAATATAGTGGTATATACTCGTAACAGCAAAATAACTTTTTTGGAAAAATAGTTGCTCAAGAATCGATTTTTGGATAGAGGTATAAGAATAAAAAGACAGTGTTACCATTTCCACTTCGATTGAATGGATGTATCTCTTTTTCTTCTTTGACACTATTTCTTTGTGAGCAATAATTTCATCCAACTTTTATGGAACTTGGTTGAAAAAAATCAAACAGAATAGTTGAAAAATTAATTTATATAAAATTTGACAAACTGAATTGAATTTTGAAAAGTTTTGCATAACTATTTTCAAAGTAAAAAATGCGTTCGGAAATTTATTGTGTTTGTCGTATGTTTGATATAAATTAATGGCTTCCTGCAATTTTTTTTATTAAAACACACAGCTCTGATTTCATATCAATTATTCTTATCTTTATTAAACCAGTCAATATATGAACTATTCGTCTTTGTTTGAAAAGACGCAGCATGCAAATATTTCCGTATCATAAAACACCATTATTTGAAATAGTTGACCTTTTAGTTCCCAGTATTAAAAAAAAGTAGTCATAAAAATAGCTCAACTAAAATATTCTGCAAGATCTTGTATAGTCATCTATTTATTTACATAAATACTTTCGAATTGCTTCTTTAAAAACTCGATTATTTGAGGTGTTGTTGATCACGCGGTATCATTTGAATAATATGAAAATTAATAGCTTTCGACGCACGACGCTCATTGTGTTGAACAGCCTACAAAATTATTGATATAAGAATAAATAAATGTTGACATACGCTAATCATTTTGTGTAAAAGCAAATTAGTTTTTGTCGCGTTATGCTTAAATTAGAAGGTGATTGTAGTATTCAAGGAAATAAAAACTAAACTATGCTCATTTAAAATAGTTATATAATTAATAATACATTTAAATATGCAGCGATTTCGAATGTGAGTAAACAGTTAGTATATGTAGGTTTTGATATATTTTTTTTATTTATAGATGTAAATTTGAAACCCAATCACTTTAATGGAATGTCAAGGTTGTGGTATAATGTTAATCAAAATTAGATGTGTGACATATGAAGTTTTTACTTTACTTATATTAATAATAACAATTTGGCGCTTACACCATGGCTTGATGTTTGGCCGAACTTCTTCTACAACTTGTAACACAAATTGAGGGACCTACATGTTTACACCGAGAAGTTTTTTCATGGCAGAGATACACCCGGAGGTTTGCCATTGCCTGCAGAGGAGAAACCGCTCTTTGAAAAAACTTTTCTATAATTTTTAATGTTACTTGCCCGGGCCATGATTTGAACCGGGGACCCACTGAATGAAGCTCGCACAGGCTACACACTCGTTATCAAACGGCTCGGCGAGGTCCCTTCCAATTCTGGCAGAGCTGGTGGTTGGTTGCTCAGCGTCTTTTTATATAGCCGTATTAGTTTTTCAGGGATATCAAATTCGGACATGGCGGCATATAAGCAAATTCTGCTCGTGCCGCCAAAAGCCGATTTAAAGTCGACAAATAAATGGTGTGTGTCGATTCTTTTCTCACGGCTCTTTTCCAATATTTGGAGTATCGTGAATATCTGGTCGATGGCAATTTTACCAGGTCTAAAGCCACACTGATTAGGTACAATCAGTTCGTTGAAGATTGGCTTCAGTCTGTTTTACAATACGCTACATAGAATCATGTATGAAAAGTTAAGGAAGCTGATCCCGCGGTAGTTGGCCCATATTGCAGGATCTTCCTTCTTGTGAATTAGGTAGATCAAATTTAAATTCCAATCGGCGGGCATGCATTCGTCCGACCATATTCAGCAAATAAGCTGCTGTATGCACCTTACGAGATCTTCGCCACCACTCGTGAACAGCTCAGCTAGTAATCCATCATCGTCCATGGCTTTGCTATTTCTTAGTCACGTTATTGCTATCTGAATTTTACCGAGGACGGGTGACGTGATTTTAATGCCGTCATTAGCGACTTGGTTCGCGATCTTTATTTTCTCTGGCGAAGACTTCGCTGTCACCATTTAGCAAAAGTGGTGTAGCGTTCCCACCGCAATTTAAGTGTACTTTGGACATCAGTCACCATGTCGCCCCGGTATTAAAACATTCCTTAAGTTGTCGCAACTTCTGATACAATTTTCAAGCGCTCTTCCTGTCGGCTTGCATCTCAAGCTCTTCGCATTCATATTTTTCTGCCTCTCTTCACTTTCTTCAAATAATACGTCTGTCTTCATTTCCCGGCAGCGTTTCTTTCGTTTTTGCAGAGGTGCGGCATTCCTCACGGTATCAGTTGTTCTTTAGGGTTCGGTGAAATCGGTGGGTCTTGAATCGCATGCAGATGAATCGTTCTGGTCACATGTGAATGGCGATCAAAGACTTCCCCCACTTGCGTCAACTTCTATACATGGAACCATCATCCATTTCAGTAGTAGCTCGGGACAATTTCGGGAAAAGTTCGATCTGCGACTTGTTCTTGATCATTTAAGAACCAGTCCCGAAATTGTGCTATACTACTAGTCGTGAAATTTTCTCGAACTTAAACAATATTTAATATTTTTCATTCACAATTCTTATGAAAAGACTTTCATAAAATCATCTAAAGATAAAAGTGTTTTGAAAACTTAAAGAATAATTGATCACTTATAATTGGTAAGGAAAAAGTTTTATAATACATTTATATTTAAATCTTAACATAATATGTAGTTACCGATGACTCAAAAATTTTTCTACGAAATCACTTTTATAATATAAGAAGCAAAATATTTGTTAAAAATTGTATGCCATAGAATAACCACGACATATTGATACCTTAATCTAATGTCCTGAATTTGGTTAAACAAAAATTACCAAAAAACGGTGAATACCCAAAAATAACAAAATTTTTCAAAATTCGACGGCTTTAAAATGAATAAGAAACTTCTCCGTCAAAAATTTTTACCGTCTTTTCAACATAGAAATATGTCATTTCACTTTGTTTGGCATCGATTAGTGTGGAATGCCCCTAATGTTAGCGTATTAAATATTCAAATATGGCAACTGAAAAGATTTTTTTTTTTTTTTTTTTTTTTTTTAATATGTATTTTAATCTACAATCTATCTAGTGATAATAAGTAGAATTTCTAATAATATAACATAACATAACATAGCTCTGACGCCTCCATTGAGGTCACAGAGAACTATAAATACAAATGTACATGTTCGCTTAAATAATTATCTTATGACTGATATGAACAATATCTGTTTAGAAGCTCAAATCTAAAACATGTTTTCTTTTCAGTCTTTCAATTTTATTGGTTTCATCTAACAGTATTATGGCGAGTACGTTCGTATGGTTAGATAGTCTGTTTACATAATTATTACTAAATTTTTTAATTTCCTCTTTAATAGTTGGCATTTTGAGATCTCTGTGAATACAATTATTTGTTACGTACCATGGAGCACCAGTAATTAATCTTAAAGTTTTATTTTGAAAACGTTGGAGAATCTCAATATTTGAGTTACTAGCAGTTCCCCAGAGTTGGAGCCCGTATGTCCATACTGGTTTTATTATTGCTTTATAAAGTAGTAACTTATTTTCTAAACTAAGTTCTGTGTTTCTTCCTAAAAGCCAGTACATTTGTCTTACTTTTAAGTCACATTGCTTTCTTTTTGCTCTTACGTGATCTTTCCAAGTTAACCTTCTGTCCATATGCATTCCCAAATAAGTTACACACTCAGTTTGTGGTATATTTCGACCAAATAATTTAACATTAGGACATTGTCCTTTCCTAAGTGTGAACGTAATATGCTTGCATTTCTCAATGTTTGCTTTGATTTTCCACTTGTCTAACCATACCTCCAATGAATCAAGCTGCATTTGCGTAACACTGCTTGCCGTAATAGCGCATTCATTTGCAACTAAAATTGCAGTATCGTCTGCGTATGTTGCTAGAGTAACATTTGTTTCTTCAGGAAGATCGGATGTAAACAAAGTATAAAGGACTGGGCCCAGAACACTTCCCTGTGGTACGCCTGCTCTTATATTACGTATGCTCGAATTTGAATTATTTATCCTGACAAAAAATGCTCTATCACTTAGGTATGATTTCAGCAAGAGAAAGTATGGTGCCGGAAGAAGTTTTTTAATTTTGTAAAGTAGGCCGCTGTGCCAAACTCTATCAAACGCTTTTTCAATATCAAGAAAAACTGCCGAGCAGTATTGTTTTCGTTCTAGTGCATCTGAAATTGTTTCGTAGATACGATGGCATTGTTCAATTGTGTTATGCCTTTGACGGAACCCAAACTGATGATTGGGTAAAATATTTTGTTTATCAATAATTGGCAACATTCTACTCAAGAATATACGTTCGAATATTTTCGAAAATATTGGAAGCAAACTGATTGGTCGGTAGGACGTTGCTAGATTTTCTGGTTTACCTGGTTTAAGTATCATAATGACTTCGGCACATTTCCATTGCGATGGGAAATGGTCGAGTCTCAGAATGGTGTTATATAATAAAGTAAGATAACTGATGGCTTTAGGTGTCAAAATTCTTAACAATCTTCCATCTGTACCATCATATCCTGGACTCTTCTTAACATTCAGCTTTTGTATTTCAGCATGCACTTCAAAATCTCTTATTTTCCTAATTGGCAGGTCTAACTGACAAGGAGCATTGATAAATTCATCTATTTCACTACTACCTGAGTGATTTTCATTTGGCACAGAAAACGTTTTTTCCAGATGAGAGGCAAAAGTATCTACAATTTTTTCTTCAGACCGGCACCAATCTCCATTTTCGTTTCTAATAATTATTTTGCGTCTGGCTGGCCGCTTTAGATATTTGGTAGCATTCCAAATTTTAAACTCATCATTTCTACAAGCATCCAAATTTTTAAGGTAGTAATTAGTAGCCGCATTTTTAAATTCTTTTAGCTTTAGTTTCAGTTCAGCAGATAATTTGTTAAGCATGGTTTTTAGCGGTTTTGTTCTGTTGTTTTGCCAAAGTCTACGAGTTCTCCTTTTTTCCTTGATTAGTGCTCTAATTTCAGTAGAGACATTGATATTGCAACTAGAGGTTAATTGTCTTGGTTTCTGTGTAGTTGATAACGACGCGCATTCATGTAAAGTTAGATTGAAAGCTTCAGCAGAAGTATCTAAATCAGAAGTGGTTTTAAGGCGTATATCTGACTGAATTTTACTGTCCAAAAGCTTTTGGAAAAGCTTAATATTTGTGTATTTGGTAATTAAATGTTGACGCGGTCTATTACTTTCAAATTTTTCTTTAATGCACATTAATAATGGAGAATGATCTGATGATAGTTCATATAACGAGCAAATGTCTAATACCGTACTATGAATTCCTTTATAAACTACAAAATCTAATAGGTCAGGTATCCTTTGTGGGTCGCTAGGCCAGTATGTAGGGGAGGCGACTGGTAAAGTTTTTAGGTTTCTTCTTGTAATACACTTGTATAGCTCTCTTCCTTTTGGGTTGATTAATCTTGAACCCCACCATGGGTGTTTG
Organism: Anomoia purmunda; assembly: GCA_951828415.1. NCBI lineage: Eukaryota > Metazoa > Arthropoda > Insecta > Diptera > Tephritidae > Anomoia > Anomoia purmunda. The sequence continues at coordinate 19,975,956 of OX639996.1, forward strand.
GCGTTATAATCACCTCCTACTATAAAGCAAGAGCCTAGCTGAGAAAAGAAATCACAATACTCCCTGCAAGATATATTGTGTCTTGGTGGACAATATATTGAATAAATGTTAATAGACATACTGTTACTGTTCAATTTAATGCCTGCTGCTTGAAACTCAGGGGTTTGAATTGCATGTAAAGTTTCATATTTTAGGCCACTTCTTATTAATATTGCAGCTCCAGCGTGAGCTTTGTTGGATGGATGGTTAGCCAGTATTAAATCGTACCCTCTAATTTTAAAGAACGTTTTATCATTGAAGTGTGTTTCTGATGCAAGTAATATGTCTATAAAATGTAATTTAAGAAACATTTCAACTTCATTTGTATGTTGTGACAAGCCATTGGCATTCCAAATAACAACCCTAGTATCTAATTGCATAATTTATTGAGAATCATGGACATCATGTTCATCATTGATTTATAATATTAATTTAACAAATATCCATCTTTAATCATTTATTATTTCAACAAATATTAGCTTTTGCGGTAGTTCATTTCTTTCGTCACTGCTTACACTCGACTAATTTTTTTTATGCATCTCGCTTTTTAATACTACGTCAATAAAATGAAACAAAAAAAAAATCATCATCAGGCAGTTAAGTGCTGACGGAGTAAGAATAGCAAAAGCGTACAAATAATTATACATATCTATGTATGTAGGTGTATCCAAGCGAATTAGAATGATTATAAAGTCAACGAACTTTCAGTAAATTTTGTAAAATTAGTTCGAGGCATTGGTTGAAAACATCATCACGTGACGGCGATCTTACATAGCAACAGAAAAGATAATGACTAAATGATGAGCATTTTTTATAGGTGTGTCTATTCTTAAATTTGTTGTTTTTTTTTTTTGCGGACGATCAAAGCAATAAAAAAACTTCTAATTTAATTTGCCTTCTGAACTAAATTGTATTTTTAATGATTTTTTTGTTGCTGATGCAAAGAAATCTACTATTGGTAGGGAAGAGGTCTGAGCCTTTTCTGGCGCAGAGCAAGCCCGTGCGCATGGGGTAGGGGGGTGTTTTTGGCGGTTAAATCCCCCAGTAAAATCATATATAAGCTAATTTTAAGCTTTTAATCTTATATTTTACCTATTATAATATTTATATATATATTTAATAATATTTAATTAAATACATATATAAAAACAAATATAAATATTTATTGATTATTATCAATAATAAATAAATAATAATAAACTTCCTTAAGTTTCCATTATTGCAATTTTCACTGAGATTTATTTTCTCGATTTATTTCATTATCTTCTTCACTCTATTTTTCTCTGAGGTATAATTTCTCAATTTATTTCTTTGTCATCTTCATACATTATTCTTTGTTTGCTTATAGTCTATTAATGCTTAGTTGAACACTAAACCTACGACAGTTTCGTCGCCAGAAATTCCCTCCTTTTCACATTCACTTAAGCCTGAAACAGCTTCGTAATCGAAAGCTCTTTCTCCACACCCTCGTAAAGCTGCAGCATTTTCACAAATATAAATTTCTTCGCCTTTTCAACAATCTACGACTTTAACAAACCCAACGAATCCGTACGTCACAGGACTATTCTCGAATAAACCAGTAACTGAAATCTTAAATTCTAAATCACTTCGAGAACTCCCCCGAAAGCGCGAAGTACACCAGCAATCGTCTTCGGAATGACATTATAACTAATTACTATGGTTTGGTATTAAAACGATAGTTCATGAAGAGGAGCAACAATTCCAAAGTTTCCACTATCTTGGCAGACGAGATGGCAGACATTTCTGGAGTATAGCAAACTTCAATTTGCATCCGATACTTTGATTTAAAAAAAAAATGGCACACATGCAATTTGTGGCAATTTTTTGAGTTTAGTTCCGACTACGCAATTTACTAGAATTTCGATGATCCCACGCTATTTTTCAACACTGCGTCAACAGAAAAACTTTCTGGGGTCTACTATAAGTGAAAATCGAGTGCACTGAACATTCATCGATACGTAAAAACAGATGTAAACACAGTGTTGAAATTTTTTTTCGCCCCAACTCATCAATTTACTAAATGAATAATTCCTTCGAAGTTTCGCTACTTTATTTTATAATTCTATTTATGAATTAGATAATTTTTATTCACATCCATAGATCAATGGTTTCATTTCAAGAACTTCTTTCATTTTATGAAATAAGCTTGGTAGGAAAATGTATTTTATATGATTTTTTTTCTTAAACTTATATAATGTTTACTTATTACCTCGGTTTTCGTTAGAAAATATTAACTGAAATTTAGAATATTTTTATAGCTTCTCCATTAATTAATTTTTTACCCTATTTTTAAACAAATCTAATTGCTTGGCCCAAGTCCAAATGGCTTCATTCGGACTTTCGACTTTTAAATTTAATTTGTTTAGGATTAATCTAGCTTTTTAATATGAATCCATTTCACCAATATTGTTTAAATTATTTCGGACTGCAATACCACCTGTCTTCATCATTTTCCATAAATTAAATCTGTATCCTCAAAACCAAGCGTGCAAATTTGTAAAGAGTATGTAAAGATTAGATATTTATAATTCAAACTTAGAAAATCGTAAAACGGAACTATGTACATAAATACAACCAAATTTAGTTTTGTTTTTTTAACAATTCTTAGTTTCATATTTTTGGAGCATAACTCGATTGTCTTGTTATTCACAAAAAATCGCATGAAAATTTAAAAAAAATTCGAAACAAGTTCATATTTCTTTTAAGGGCTTGCAATTTGGAAAAAAAAATTAAATAACAAGACTGTCGACTGACAACGCTGTCTCCGTTTAAAAAACTTTGGGACAGTCAATCTCTGCTTGGATTGAAAATGGAATCAGAAGTTTACCGCGGCTTGCATTTGCAATTAAATCTAAATGCATTTTTGGAAATTAAATTTAACAGTACAGCAAATTTACATCAATTTTTTTTTCAGAACGGGGGTATCATTAAGATCTGCTTTCCTGAACAAAACTTTAGTTCAGCAGGTCAGATCTTTTTTCACCTAGAGGTTAAGGGTATCGCAATGAGTCTTTGTACTATGAGTCCAAAAAGAGCTACAACTTTGTTAGCTAATACCAAGTTTACATGACGACGAAAATCTTATGATAATCACAAAAATATCCCAATTTTCGTTGTTTTTTCATAAGCAGCTCTGTGTGCGATAACTTTTTGCCAAAAATACTCGATAATTTGCCGTCACTAGTTCTGAAAAAAGAATAAGAACAATAATAAGATAAAAGTAGGGCGCAGAAAAATTGATATGTCTATAAAAAGTGCCCCTGCTTGATGTGCACAGAGCGAAGCCTTTATTTCGAAGCTCCGTTAAAAGGCTAAAGAAATAGAGAAATGCCATCGAATTCAGTTAGTAATGGCTGCTGTCTGGACGGTAATGTTTGGTATTGAAAACGTCTTCTGAAAACAATTTTTTTTTATTGCCCTGTGAACAAGGTATAAGAATTGTTGTTTCTTATAACCAATTAAATATTCCATCAATACATCCGCAAATTTGTCATATTTGTTCCAAAGACATTATACAGTTTTTACGATGATTTCACTTAGCGTTCCTACTTTTTGAGGAAATGCGATTAAAATGATGCAAAAATGTTGGTGGAAATGGCTAAGTCTAGATATTCAAGTTTTAATACTTGGGGTACAAAGGCCGTTTTTACCTCATTAGCCGTTCAGTGAAAATACAAAAAAAAAAATAGTTAAAAGTGTTCAGCGAAAAATGATCTTTACGAATACCCATTCGGAAAAATATTACGGTTTTCCCTTTTGCGGAATTACTGTTGACCAGTGTTATTAAAAACATTTCAGCTATGTTAACCAAAAATGGAGTTTTCACTTTTTTACCTGCCACCACAGATATCATCTTTTGAGACTTAATAGTAGCTAGCAATTAAAGAATGTCATTAAAACTATATATTTACTAATCATGTTTGTACCGGGCACCAATCTTTCTCTTTATATCAACAAGCCATAAAGGAAAAAAATGAATAGTGATTAACATATTTCTATCACTCCGCAAATTTAAAATGGCCAAACGGATTTAAATGGTTTTTTAAGCAGCAGTTGCCAAGAAGGGGAAACCAGTTCATACGTAAAAAAGTAAATGCTATTATTGCTGAACACATACTGTGTGAAAAAAGTTTTCGGACAATATTTCTTTATTGTTGGATTTGGAGAAAAATGCTCAAAATAGTAAAAATATTAACAAAAATGTTCAGTCACTTTAAAATTGTACGCAGAGCGAGAATGCCATCGAGAAAGCTCTTCAAATCAGAACAACATTAAGCGGATTCCTCTATGATTTTTTTCCAATAAAAAACCTTTCTTAGTATGAGCGGGTAAGTATTTTCAATGAAACCTAGAACATAATCAGTAAAACTAAGATACAAACTTTTCAATGTAAATAAGAAGGTGCCGCATTGAATTAAGATGAAAAGCTTTTCAATAAAATCGAGTAGATAACATGTAAAATTAACATGAAAACCTTTTCAATAAAATTAAGCAGGATATCTTAGTTGATTTTCATTATAATCTCCTCTTAGTTTTAATATGCCGATTTAAATTATAGGCACCTAATTTTTTTTAAATGAGTTTAAGTTTAGAAACGAGGAGATTTCATCTTATAATTGCATATTTTTGAACAAAATGTCATACAAATTTATAACCAAGAAATTGCCTTCTTATTTCCCGCCGATTTCCTTTCCAATAAATTTGAGAAACAATTCGAACCAAGAAGATTTTCTAGTGAAAATTTCTTCGAATTTTCCCCCCTTTGCACTCCATGGCTCTCAAACTTTTTCAGACGTCGATTTTTTAAATTATAAATGAACTTTTTAGTTCTGTGCATAAAATGTAAAACTAAAAAAAATCTTATTAACGTTTACATTTTTACATGTATTAATTTTTTTGGTCTATTTTTTTATATCAACAATAATTTTTATGAGCTCAACGCCATTTATTTATTAGGAAGTTATTGAAAACACAACAACGGCGGAAGTTATAAATATTTCGAAGATCACTTTATCTCCTCATCAGACCTCTTTCGGGATTGAACCCACGCCCTTCACGGCCAACTCGTACCAATACTCATGAATGCAACGCCTTAACCACTTATACTCAACTTAAACCGTGTACACTGTTGCTGCTTTTTCATTATCTTTGAAATTTTTATTAAAATTTTTTGAGTTTTTGAAATTTTTGAGCTCTAGATTTCAAATCAGTAGGTACAGTTTTCCAAATTACATAAATCGGATAAAAACTACGCCCACTTTTCATAATGAGGTAATTTAATAGAAGTATTGGTAAAATTTTATACCCAGGAATGCGTTGGGGAAGAGAAAAATTTGGATTAAGTATCGGCAAAAATTTATATCTCAATCTATCGAAGATATTTAGTCAAAACCTACTAACTTTTGTAAATGCTCTCATAAAACGATAGTTTAAAAAAACTACAAATAATAAATATTTTGTTAACATTAAAACGTAATTTACTTAAATTTGGTGCAGAGGATCGGGCTGGAGAAGTGAATAGGTGGGTTTAAAAACACTATGAAATTCCGAAAACTATGAGATTCGGGGAAAAACCAAATTTAACAAAATATTCGATATTCTATTGAATCATGTTGCGAGTTCAGTCAAATTTGGTGTGAAGAATATAATTACACAGAGAAATGTGTAGAAATAAAAATTTTGGAAAATAAGCATGATTAGTTAAAAGCATAATAATTTCTATTATATTTAATGGATTTAACGCTTACAATAAATTCTAATTATTTGCGCCGGGTATTTAAAATTAGGTTTCACCCGAATTTAAATTCTACTTAGAGCCCAACAAAATGGCGGATTTTGATTTTTTTTTTGTGAGTTATAAAAACAACATCGGATATTTTTCTTTAGGGCATATTCTTAGAAATATATATGGAAATTTTTTAAAAATTTTTGGTCGAAAATACGGAAAAATGTCGAAGTACCGAACTGTGTGCATGATAACGCTCGATACTCTCATCTGAAACACAAATATTGATATGTTCGTTAAACTGTATGATTCATACTTCTCTATAAACTGCTTTATTCACAAAAAAATAGGCATACATATATACATTTTTGAAAAGACGTAAAAAACTATAATTTGTACCGAAAATTTTTTTCAGTTTATGTAAAAAAAAAAATTTAAAAAAAATTAGTTTTTATTTAATTTTAAAGGTTCATTGCGAATAGTTATTAATAATCTTCAATAAAATTTGTCATTTTTGTAGGTAGGTTAAATAGTTTTTGCTCAATCCTAGAAAAAAATGGATTCGAGAAAACACTGATTAAAGTTTCAGCCGAGCGCGGGGCGTCACTTAAGAAAAAAAAAACAAATTGAATTTTTTTATTTTAGGGAAGCGGACTTTCCATTGGAATTATCTATAGAATTCGCAAATAACATACAACTTAACTTAACATACATCAAAAAGTCAAAAGTCAAAAAGGTATCAGACTTTTTGACTCGGCTTACATGTATACGTATGTATGTATGAAAAAGTCTACATAATATTCGAAATCAAAAATATATTTATATATCGGGCGATTCATTTAGATTCACTTTTTTCAGTGGGAATTCAATATGGGGTTTATTGAAAAGCTTCAAGAAGATCCATTGTCCTCAACCAAAAATTGGTTTTGCGATAAGGCCCATTTCTCAATAAAGACTTTTTCCTTTCGAACTCCGCAAAGTCCTAATTCATCATGGCTGAGCCCACAACGATTGATGAATTGGAAGACAACATAACACGCGCCAATCACCAAATACCACTCGAAAAGCCTGAAGCAACATTGCAAGTTGGTGCTTCGGAAAAATAAAAAATGAAACATGTTTGTAATATAAGACAAAGAATAGAGGGCAAATCAAAAGAAAATGAACCTTGAATTTGTTTGTTTCCCAAATGATAACTCAAACAAAATCTTGCAATTCTCGTCTGTGACATTTTTTTTTTCATCTTCTTTTTTGTAATTAAATACAAAATATTTTATGTTGACACACGATTTTAAACCTACGCGCACAGGTTAGCTTGACAAACGGAATTAATTTAAACATTTGTATCTGCCAGTCAAAACATAGCATTTCAGAAACTAAATAAAATCGTTTACATTCCATAAGACGGTGGTTACAAAAAAAAACTGAAATGTAGTTTTCTGTTGATACTAATGACAAAAACTTGCTAACATTTTAAATAAAGTACGATGTTATCAAAAAATGATGAGAAAGCAATCAATTAAAATGTTCGTTGCCTTCTATGTTAAGATACATAAGTCTGAAATATTCACAAGAATAACATTTCATTATTTAACTAATAGAATCGCAATGATTTAAATTGCTCGAGGCGATAGTTTTAGAATAGAAAAATGCTAATATTTGTTAAACTGGTCTTGACGTCGACCATCGCTTGGATGTTACAGTGCACGGCTGTATAGATTGGTGACGTATGCAGCATTAGCATACTGAAAATATATTTTTCAAAACAGTTTATCATACCCTCCAATCATTGTGCACGAAGCATAATAGAAACACATAATAAAATCACTTAGAAGGTCTACTACAATTTGTGGAGAGAGCCTTGATATTACGGGTATCTATACAGCAAATACAAAAGGGGCCTACCATTTTACACCGGCTCCGAACGTCAAATGATTTTTGTGAGAGTTTTTTCATGCCAGAAATACACTTGGAGGTTTGCCAATGTCTACCGAGGGGCGACCGCTATTAAAAACAAACTTTTATATTTTTTTACGCTACTCTTCCGGCCAGAATTCGATCTCGGGACATACCGAATGAAGTCCGCACACACTCGGCTAGATATTTTCGTATCAAATTCCAGTACTTCATTGCAAATACCTCTACAGATATGCAGCATGAAAATTACTTTTGTTCAATAACCTCTAGTTTTCTGTGTGGGCATGGGATCGTACAAAGTTTTAATTTAGTGTGTATTTGAGGTGCCACACTCACTTTTCCCATAACCATAAAACCATATCGATAATCATTTTGGCTCAGAACTGAAGCTGGTAAACAATACAGACCTTCCCATTTATATCTGTGGTCTTATAGAAGAGTAGCATTGACATACTCACGGGGGATGTTTTGGGGTTCAACCCGCATCAAAATCTTAAAACTCTAGTAATATTTTGAAATTATTTTTCCCACTCCAACGCATTTTTCTGCATGCGCCTCTGAAGAGCAGCTGAAGTTTTGAGTGAGTTTTTTATTTGCATAAAATCGATTGCAAAGTTTAGGTTTTAAAAGGCGCTTAATTAAAAAAAGGTTCATATGAAGCATATTTCATATACATATTTTTTTTTTAACTATAACCCATGCCTTTAACTAACACAATTAGCAATGCTTGCAGCTAAAATTATTTTAAACATTAAACAGCATTGCCTGTATCACCAAGTTCTCATATTCGGCATAAGCTCATTTTCCATATGAGCATAGATATAAAATTTTTGTTGAAACCCGCTACTTTATCTGTCTAAAAGTATTTCCTAACGCACTTGTAGCGTGCTTTCTAATATCATCAATACGGGACAATGAATAAAGATTTTCTGAGTAACTCGATTCTAGCGCCATTTAGCAGATTTTTTAATAATTTACGATAATTTTAATTTGTGAGCTCTAGGGCAGTATAAGGAAAAGTGTATTGGAAATAAGACAAAAACAGTTAGGAGTGGTAGAAATTATAGCTATTTCGGAGATCACCACATCTCCTCATCAGTTTTCTTTCATGACTCCACCAGCACTCGAACCCACAACCTACGACTTGCTGGGCAAGTGCGTAGCCAATGGGCTAAAATTATCGTTGAAATTATGTCGCACTAATTTCATCAAAATCAAATCATAAATGTAGTTCTTCTGAATATATCGACTCATGCGCCATCTAACGGGTATAACCCTTGCGACGGATCTTAGCAATATACTCCTATATTTAATATCAATAAAAACTAAACAAAAACATCGCCATAGACAAACTGATTCGATTGATTAAAGCGGAAATATTTCTAAACGCAAGGGTAAAGGGTATTTAATGTATAAACAAGGGGTATTGCTATAAATTTTTTGCAATCAGAAATAGGCGGTGCATTCTTTATAAGGCTCTAGCTATTCACACAAAATACATGGAGATGATTTTAAAATAATTCTTAGGCTAAGTACTGTATGTCGAGATGCGACAACTGCCCTAATAAATTACAGAAGAAAACAACAGCTAACCAAAAAAAATTATAAAAGGAGAAAATCAAAATTTTTTTTTAATTTGAAATCATATACCCCTTATTCTGTGCTCTTGGTAAAGTTTCAATATTGCCTATTTATAGAAATTTTCTGTCTATCAAAGTTTCCTTATTTTCTTTATAAATTATGCCAAATGCTCTTGACACGTTAAATATCTGCTCTACCGTTTATTCAAAATTTCGAAAAGCTCTGCGTACTGAAACTTAAAGTTTTATTAAGATTTGTACAAAATAATCAAAAGCTGTTTGTTTGATAAAAATTATAATATATTATAAATATTTTGTTAATTTCTAAACTGAACAGAATATAGGAATTAGTATCCGGTTTAGAAAATCGGCATACCTAAATTAGCCGTCACTCATACGCCCCACTGACCTTGATCAGCCTACAATACCACAAAATGGAAAAAATAATCTAGGAAAACAGCTTTAAAAATCCGATTTTTGGATTATTTACGAGCAAGTGTGGCACTTAGCATTTCTGTTTTATAAATCATGTGATTGGTAAGCTGTGTCATTTAAATAAATTTATCTACATATATACGCACTGCAATAAGAAAGTAAATAAATAAACAGTTAACAATTTATGGCTAATTCTGAAGCATACAAGTAAATATTCGTAACAAAACAAATTTAAGACTTTTTTCTTGTTTTCTCACATTTTTTTCGATTTTTAGAACGCAAACTCCAAAAGAAAGGCATAAGTATTTTATTAACTTTTCTTAGACCTCTGTTTGGGACGCACTTTGGCGGGCAGAATTCTCAGAGAGCGAAACATGACACTGTAGACAGGTAACCCATCGGACGACCATTTTTTGCATACTTAACTTTTGCGTGAGGAACTGCAGCTTCAGTATTTTTTTTGGTTGTTTTCAATAGGCGTTTTTTTCTTCGCTAAAATACTAAAACATCCGCCAAGCAGTTCTCAAAGAAAGAAAAAAGCTGCAAATATTGCAAAATACGCTAAATAACACAAATCGGAATTTCTCCAAAGCAATTTGCGACTGAGTGTCAATTAAATTAGCGGGATTTAATACTTAAGTATACAAATATAATATACGAATATGTACGAAAGCAATTAGTGAAGCTCAACTGGATTCACTTCAATGCAGATAAAAAATTATAACACAATTTCATTGTTGTACCCGAATGCAATGGTTCCCAGGGTATTATAACTTTGTTCAACTGGCGATTTTTTGAAATATCATAAAGACATATATACAACAAAATGATCTGGATGAACAGCGAAATCGATTAAGATATACCTTTCCATCCACCCGTCCGTCCGCGCACCGGATAACTCGAGTAAATATGGAGACATTTAAATGAAACTTTCTACCAGAGATCAAAAATAACACTTTCCATTTTTAAAATGTCCCAAAAACACTGTCATTATTTAAGAGAACATATAATGCACCGAAAAGAAGAGGTAGTTTATTTTTCGTAGATGTGCGTTCTCGCTCAGTGGGAAACGGATATTTTCATATCATTTAGGTTACTATTATGCGCGGCCACTTATCGCTGGTAGAGCAAAAATAAAGGCCATTAGAAACTTCTTCAAGTTTGATGCTATAATATTAAAAGCCATATATGCAATATGTGCGATATTTAATTATCAGGAAAGCATATACAAAACTTAGGGCTTTACGTACAACTAAAACACAAAGAAAGATTTTACAATGCGGAATAAAATGTGAAATAAAATAGTCACAAAGGATGCCAGACCATTTGCTCACTTGGATTGGGAAGGATTTCGAGAAATTGTTGAACCAATTTGTAAAGCGCAATCGATGAAAAATTACTAAAAAAATACCATCTACAAATATTTAAAACTGTTTATATTAATGTACACACAGAAAACCTTTTTTTTGGCGTATCATTTTTTTTTTGCTTGAGCATTTTGCATTTGTGTCATTAGGAAACATAATAAACGCCCACCGGTTTTGTGTAAATTAAAAGAATGTGATATTTCAGTACTCAGAAAGCACGTAGAAAAAATATTTGTTGGGAAAAGTAGTCATAACACCCTCTACTTTAGAACAACTCGGTTTATCTCCGAAACAGTGTCACCAAGCGTTGTACACAAGCCGCATTTTGAAAACAGAAAGCAACATTTTTAGAATCATATAAGTCGGATAAAAACCATGACTCTTCGCTTCACCTGTAACGGTACTATATAAGAATAAAAATACATTTAAGCAACTATTAAAAACGATATACTCAAATTAAATATGAATTATGTGTTTGGAATAAAATATCCAAACTAATGATTTTTTTTTTTTTGAAAAAGGGTAGTACGACCCGCTATATACCAAATTGGTATATCTCCGTAATATGGATTCCAAACTCTATAGCATGTATATACTAAGGTTTGATTTTCAAGTCAGTGAATATAATTTTGAAAATTGTGAAACTCAGTCAATAACTAAGCCCACCTCTCATGTAACGGTAATTTATATAAATTAAAAATATGAGATATTCTAGTAATAATAAAAGGTAGTATAAGTACTAGAATTGGATGTACCCGACTACGTTGGAAAGCGCAAGTCGGGGGTTACAAAAATTATGAAAATGGTTGCGATAAAAAGTACGATAACTCAGTAAATGTAAAAGTATTTTTTTTTTGTCAATTACACAGAAATCTCCTCATAATGTGCAAGGTGTATCCATAGAAGGTGATAGCAAGATAACCTAAGCGAATCCGCTGTGTATTTTGTTTGTGTAATTTTGTGAGCACAATGTCAAAATCTGAATTCGCCCAGTATACTTATGTATTTTGTTTGTGTAATTTTGCGAGCAAAATGTCAAAAATCTGTATTCGCCCTGGAGTGTCATGTCAAAATCTGGCATAGCAAATGTAGAAATTGAAAAGAAAACATTGACAAAATTTGAAAACAAATCAAAAAAATTAATGAAAAATCGTGTTTTTGTGTTGAATGGTCGGACCGGCATGTGTACCAATGGGAGTCGGTGGCTCTATGCAGCGAGGGCCTTCCATGGTTGACAATACCAGCGGACCAATTGGGCCACTTTCCACTGTAGGAGGTGGAGGTATGACACCATCTCCGAGCCCAGCACAAATACAAAAAATTCCAGATAACAATTGTGGTTTTATACAAAACAATTGAAGAATTTTAAACTAAATATGGGTAAAGCGCAAGAGTGCATGACGTATCACATGTCCCTACACAGGAATCTTATGCATTTAGCGCAATTGGCTGATCGAGCAATTAATATGGTAAGTTTTCATTTTTTTGCGCCTATGTATTGTGGATGCATTAAAACTTGCCATTCCATCTACATATCTTAGTATCTAAGTATTTACAGATCGGAGTATTGCCCTCAATGTCACAAGCAGATGGAACCGTTCAGTCCCCATCAGGAGCTCAATTATCTTACGGCAGTTAACCTCCGCAGACGCATACCGGTATGCCACCAAGTTCTCAACAAGTTCCACCCCAACAGGGTATTAACACTGAATAATCTGGCCAACAATAATCTCAGCAAAAGACTGGTGCGTACAGAAGCAATGCCACACCATAGTCAGCGAATCAAAAAACCATCGCCTGTCCTGGGTTCCAATTAAAATAATAAATTGAAAAATCGTTTTAGATCAACGGTCAAGACAGCAGCAACCCCCAACATAACAGTAATATCAGCAAGGCCCACCACCGCAATCTCAATATCGTGGTGGTTGCCAACAACAGCAACCCAGCCATTATTTTGGATATCCACGACAAAATCAATCTTCATACCAACCGAAGAGCGGATATCCATACGAGCTGCCGACCGAAGACTATGGGCCAGCTCCCCAAAATACCCAGGGTGCTTATCATCATGCCAGTATGACATAAACTTCATCAGCTGATGCTGGTCCGCCAAGCCAGCACGGTTTTGCAAGCGTCAATTGCCGCCTTCACAAATGTATGGTCACTTGCAGGTGGCCAGGGACCTCTACCGCCGCCGAACAAATATGGTAATGACGCATAGAAAAGAATCTTATTTATTAATATCTATGTGTGTTATTTTTTATATTTTCCATATACATATTAACCAAAGAATATTTTTGAATATACTTACTGGTGCATAACATACTTATTTTGTTTTTGTTTATGTAGACACATTAAATACAGTTAATTGAAATGCTTTTTTCGGTTTATTTATTAGAATCTTACATTTCTAGGACAAAGTTTTTAAATTAATAATTTAATAAATTATATTATAATAATTTCATTGTAATCTATCCTTTTATACAACACCAATACAACATCAATACTATATACAGTTACATTCGAGCCATCAATGTTAAAATATAGCTAGTAGCTAGTGCTGACGCTTAAACAATTAAATTTTATAATTAATAACTAAACTTATGGTTAATTTAGCAAGTAAATAAATAATACTAATATTATAAAGGGGAAGGATTTTTATTTTAAACTGCGCATACTCTGAGTGCTCCATTGTGAAACTCATGCACTCAGGTTGTGGGTCTGGTATTTTATGTGCTTCCCAATCAATATTTGGCATTTGGAAGTTTGTTACATCGACGGCCATTCTGAATTTAAAATAAAAGTAGCCTAACATCCTTTCTTTTGGATAAAAACATTACACGTTACCTGGGTTGTGAGTTGAATCCAGAATCAGATGCCAACATGCAGTTAGGGCTGGAACCACACACGGATTCTGCATATGGAACAGCTTTTGGTAGTAATCTAGCCATCTTTCCACCGCACACCTTATCCGCATCCAAGAAATGGTCTCCGCATATAAGGTCCTTACTCTCTAACTGCAGTTGGCACGACCTGGACCACACCAAACGAATCGATTCCTCTTTTGGAACCTGGAAAAACGGTCCAGTTTCGCGTTTCACTTTTTTTTTGCACAAGGCACACTTTCCCATTTTATTTTTAAATTTTTATTAGCTTTACTTCAATAAATATAATTTTTCAGCTCACAAATTTCACTTTTACTTTGATCGTATAAATAGAAATTAAAAATGTAAACAAACAACAGAAGCGAATTGGGAA